>JAIFGZ020000118.1:0-1387027 GCA_019925245.2 Oryza australiensis | reverse complement strand
CTAGCTGCTGACTCCTGGGTCCGTCGAAATGTAACAGAATCAAACCTGAAAGAGATACCAGCAAAATAAGACCATGGCATTCTTCTTTCCATGTTATATCTGTGCTTACCCATGGAATTAGTACAAATGATCATGGAAAAAATGCTTGATCAAATGGATACTCCAAAAATGGCTGGTTCTAATATGCAGTTATTTTCAAAGTAAACGTGTAGTGATGCCACTGCCATGTCGTTTGTGCCATGTGTTAATTACATGTTAGTGCTCCAATGTTTCACATGTCGGGCACGCAGATCACCTTGTCGTGTGGTAAATAACGAACACATTTCATACCCAACAAAAATGCTTATTATAGAAACAAAAAGGTGCTAGCACTCCCTGAATAGCAGCCTAATCACATGGCAGTAAAACCGAATAAAAAAAATTAAGTTAGCTGGTCGAACACAGTAGTAGACATCGGATCACATGAACTGAACGAAAAAAAGAAGCAGCTTTTAGTAGCTGCTTCAGATAATCTCAATGGATAAATCTATGCGCGCATAAAATTCTAAGAAATCTCCGATCGAGATTTACAGGTGCAACATTTGACCAGCGCATCTGATCCTAACCCCCCGGGAAGCCGAAACCCCAAGTGAAACGCGCCCGATCACGACCGTCTGATCCCCCTCAAAAACCCTAGCGCGCGAGACGGAAATTCGGCGCCGCACCTGATGAAGGAGGCAGAGGAGTTGGAGTAGGGGTCGGAGGCGTACAGCCCCTCGCTGCCGCCGTGGAAGAAGAAGGAGTTGGCCCGCGGCGGCCGCCGCCCGAGTACTCGTGGACGGACGCGTCCGCGCCGCGCGCCGCGAGGGCGAGGAGGACGGCGAGCGCGAGCGCGGGCGCGGCGAGGCCCCGCCGCCGCTGCATAGGGAAGGGTTAACTCCGGCCGCCGGCGCCGCCGGTTTCGCCGGTCTCGTCTCGGGGAGGGAGGAAGCAATTGGAAGGTTGGCGAGCCGCGCCTCGGGGGCGGTGGGAGAGTGGGGGAGCTGGTGGTTTGAGGTTGGTGTGGGCGTGAGGCAGGCAGGAATCTCTCTCTCACTTGCTCGCTTCCGTCTCAGTACAGACTACACAGGCGAGGAGGCGAGAGTGATTAGCGGTGGGCGAAAGTGGCTACTGTTTTATTAAATATGATGACATTCAGTATATTATATGATATATAACAATATAATTAATTATGAAAAGAGAAGAAAAAATTTCATCGGAATAAAATTATATATGTATGATTTTCAAGACTATGAAACCTGATAAAACTGATATTGGGATAGAGTTTCAATTCATTTGGTTATATCTAATCACATACATTACAATTAAATGATATACACATCTCATATAATCATCGTAAAAGAAAATTTTATATTAGGGGAATCAATTTCATTTATAACTCAAATTTTTTTTCGTGACATGTCACTCTTAAAAACCGCATGATAAAACTTCTCATTAGAAATAGTCTAACAGGTGATGGGACACATCTTCTCTCATGAAAAAGATTACGAGATCATTAACACGTGGAACCCATCATTATGGGCCCACACGTCCTAGAATAGCAGTGATGAGTTCTATGCAATTTGAAAAAGGGGTCATGACTTTTTTTAAAACCACTATAACGGAGCTCATATAGATATAGCCCTATCTTTAAAAATTAATTTTTACAAATGGGATCTCCGTCTGAAAAAATATCTAAATTATAAGTTTTTTAGGTTTCGGACCTTGAGTGTAAAGATTGAGTTTTACAGGCGAAACTATAACAACACCGATTGTGTTAATAGTGAAGGCCTTAAAATAGTACGTGTGGATTAAGCCAACCGAGAATAAACCGAGGAAACGCCTCAAATCTCTCTAAGTCCCTAATATTTCTCGATGTCCTCGACTCCATCTCTCTTCTTTCCTAACTCCTTCATCACCTCTCCTCTATCAAGTCCCTGAGCAAATGAGATGACAGTGGCGGGGCTCAGCAACGGTTGGAATATTTTTTACTTTATAGTTTTTTTTAAAAGATTATCACAAATAGAGCTCTGGCAGTTTCAATTCCGAAAATAGACACCAAGCTCAACGTCGTCGCTATTGGCGCCGAGCTTACACATCTCGGCGCCACCACAACTGGCGCTGAAATCTTTGCGCCATGTCGACCGAGACGCTGACGTGGCTAGCTCTATCGATCTTGGCGCCGAGGTCGACGCCGTGGATCTTGGCGCCGAGCTCGGCGCCACACCTAAACCCCACCAACTTAACAGTTGATATATAGCTGTACATATAATTTGACACGTTGGCCTAGTGGTTTAGTTGGTTACAGCACAACGCTTTTGTCCTTCAGGTCACAGGTTTGATCCTCCCAGCTGCATCTTTTGAAAAAAAAATTTACATTAAGGTTTCGTATTCTTTTGAATATATTTGCAAAAAAATGATATACAAAAATTATTATCTTGTTTACATCCTGTTTTTTTATTTTTTCGAATTTATTTCTTTTACATCCTAATTTATTTCTCTTGTTCACTACTAAAATGAAAACATATTCATGTGATTCGATATGTCTTACGGTAGAATAAGAATTTACTAGCATGATTACGATGTAACAAAAAATAAAAGAAAAGGCAAAACAAAAATATTAGGATGTAAAAAATAAAAATATTAGGATGTACAAAAATAAATAAAAAAGAATTGGAAAAAGACAAAACATTAGGATGCGAAGAAATAAATTCAAAAATGTGGCCGGACAAGATGTAAAAAAAGTAGGATTTTTATATCAGGAATTTTTATATCATTTTTTTACAAATATATTTAAAAAAATAAAAAACCTTAATGTTAAATTTTTTTTCAAAAGATGCAGCTAGCAGGATCGAACCAGGCTTGGCTCTATAACCAACTGGACATGCAAGTCAATGTGTCAAAGTACATGTGGAGCGATATAACAATGCTTAAGCTGCTGCCACGGTCGCTGCCAAGATCAACGGCGCCGAACGACGCCAAGCTCGGTGCCAAGATCCACGGTGTCGACCTCGGCGCCAATAACGACGGCGCCGAGTTTAGGGTCCATTTTCCGAATTGAAACTGTCAAGGACTTATTTGTGATAATATTTTTAACAAAGGGTCGAAAAGTAAAAAAGTTGGTAGGTATCGATAAAGGGGAGCAGTGGCGGGACACAAGAGGCTGTGGCACACCGCAAAAGGGATGGGATGGCTCAACGAGAAGGGTAGCGAGATGGTGAAGGGGGAGGGCGGGGGTGGAAGTCCAATAGCAGCAAGGCCCATGGGCGTCGGATCCGATGATGGTGAGATGCGCGACGGTTGAAGGGGTGATAACGCGACCGCTCCTCTCTCCCAGCACATCGGCGACAACTGGTTCGCCGAGGCTCCAGATCCAGCAACGACGTTGCGACGACGACCACCAACACACGTCCATATGTCGTTGATGTTGTTTCATTTGCATGTGTTGATGTTTGATGTTAAAAGCATAGTGAAAAACTGATGAGGATTTGCATGTGTTGATGTGTTTGCTCTAAATGTGGATTTGAATCTCGATCCATGTCACGTGAAAATTGATTTTTTTCTGAGATAAAATCCTTTTCGTAGGCAGTCATCCACTGGTTTGTCTGTAAAAATTAATTATTGGTGGCTATTTTTTCAAGTGATACATCGAACCAAATGCACGTAATTAATCTAATTCTACTTTTAAAATCTTATGTATAGGTCTTTTCATTTTTAGTTAAAATATGGTTTTGTAATCCGCAGTTGTTCGTTATGCAAACTATTACATCTGAAGTGACCGGGAAGAATTTAACTATTAAAAAATAAATGCATTTTTATTATTTAAATCCAAACACAAATAAAGGAGAAATTGCCAATCCGATAATTTATCGTGCGTAATTAAACTGATGTCCGATAAACCCAAATCCAGTTACCAAATCCGTAGTGCTGGCCACTTGGGCCGTTAGTCACGATGGAAATGGTTAGAATACGGATCGAACCTAAATCTTAATCTTTTTAATGTGTTTGTTGATCTATGGTTTAATAAGATAAATTCATCACAATTTTATTATATTAATAGATTATCCATAGATATTTAAATGAATCAGCTACATTAGAAAAAAACAACTCATATTACATATGTGTAAAACTTGGACCCGCATTTTTTAACCCGCATTCATATTATAAAAACTTATCAAATTTAATTAAATTTTGTAGGAATGATTTATTGCACGAGAAACAACTTTATATAAATTTTGACCCATTTATACATGTGGGACCCACGATGTATTACTAAAACCCAAAAATTATAATCAAATATGTGTAAAACTTAGACCCAAATTTTTAAACTCACGTTCATATTATGAAAACTTATTAAATTTAGTTAAATTTTATAGAAATAATTTATTATATAGAGAAACAACTTGGTATAAATTTTGAAGATATTTATACATGTGAAGTCATTTTGGGTTGAATCCTTTAAACCTAGGTTCTGATGGTTTGATTCATTTGATCCATTTATATTTTTGAATCGATCCTAATGATCCATTGGATCAAAATTATAAATAGGTTTAATGGATAAATGGATCGAACCTAACCATTCGCATCCCTGGCTGTTAGCCAAGGCAAAGCATCAGGATAGGCCATGGCATGTTAAGAACCAGCCCAAATGCAGCTCAGGGAAGCCTTGAACAGTTAACGTTTCAAGCATGTTTCAAGCATCGAAACTGAAGGAGCACGCAAATAAAACACGGCCTCTATACCGACTCGAAGTCAAATCCCGATCTGATTTGTTTTCTGCCAAACCCTCGACACCGAGATAAGGCGCGTCATCCGTCCCCGCGTCGTTCGATCTCACGCATGCGCCACGCTCATCCATTGTCTCGCAATCGTTGCTGCACCATTCCTCCAATCCTCCTCCGTTCGACAATTCAGCTCGAGGAGTGATCTATGGCGGTGTTCTACAGGTACAGGAGCGGGGTGGACACCTTCTCTGTGCCCGTGCCGGAGCCCTCCGTCTCCGTCGCTAAGCTCAAGCACCTCATCATGGCGACCGCGCGCCACGGCCATAGTCGTTCGGCACGGCCGTTGTCACGCCCAGAAATTCACACCAGAATTTCTACAGCTAATTTGTGTATTACATCCTCGTCCAGGAATCAGCCGAGGTACACAAATCGACGTTATTGATAGTACAGAATCCTCGTCTTAGAAACAATATAAAAGAGTTACACAAATGCAGCGGAAAGGAAAATAAAACTGACTTAAGCTAAACTTGACGCGAGCGAAGCGGAACACCAACTCCACAGCTAAACCTTGACGAGAACAAGCCTACACCTCCTGAGACCTCGCTCTCAACCTCGCACCGGGGAAAAGGAGCAAGACGAGTACAACCACCGTACTCAACAAGTCACACCGGAAAAGGGGACATGATGCAAGGTAAATAACAAGGAAAGGTCAAGGGCTCAATTTGCATAAACATTGCAGTATATAATAATAATATTTGAAGACAAGAAACAATAGTAATATTTAAGCAAGATTAAATAAACGCCGTCCGACGCTCAAACCACGTTGCAACAGCTCATCCATCCACCGCACTAGTCATACTTCAACATTTCATTCGAATAAAATAAATGAGACTAATCAAGGTGAATCTGGTCGATCGCCCATAACCGTGGGCACGGCTATTCGAATAGTTTTTACTCGATCGAGGTGTACAATCTGTACCCACAAGACACAATCCCACAACATGTTACCGTGCGCCGGTGCACCACCACGGTGCCCGGAAAGGAATTGTGACAGACCCTTCACATAACCCCTCTAATCAATCGTACCACACCAAGGTTTCGCCCCATTCCCATCGCAATGGGCAGCCCCTCTAGTGCCGCGGTGAATCCGAAGCGATCGCCCTTAAAACCGGGCCGACCCAACTCCATCACGCCCACCCTCTCGGGATACGTTAACTAGAGACGGCTACGCTACAGTGCCCACCATTACCCATGCGGCTTGTGGTATGCACGGCATTTCTTTCAGGGTTTCTCGAGAACCGGTCCTTAATCGTCATGAGCACGCTAACCAAAGTCCAACCATGTGCTCATGACCCACCTTTCTCATAATTCAATATTATTAAAAACAAGGTCATATCTTAATATCATCTAAGGTCAACTTTAGTAATAAACTTGATTAGTGTGATTCCCTTAAGTGAGCTAGTTGCGCTAAGCATAACTAAGCAACCTTAAACTATCATCTAGTCATATTGGACCCCAAGTTATCAATGGTATGGGGTAAACAATCCTATAGTTGAGTACAATAGGTATAAACATCCCATGAAATGACATTCTAAAACATATGCGTATTTGAACGAAAAGAGGTATTTACATAAAATAGGTACAATATGGTCAATGTAAGGTATGACTTGCCTTGCTCGGAGACTCGAGGAACCTCGGCGACTACTTCAAGAGAACGGGCTCGCCGGAAAACTCTGGATCTACACGACAAACAAAGCACTCAACAAACACCCTAAAAAGTCTACTGAAACAGCACTGAAAAGTATTTTTAATGGATTCTTGACATTTTTCTGGATTTAATGAAATTTGAATGGACTATAACGGAGCTCGGATTCAAAAGATATGAATTTTAGAAGTTTAATTGCGATTTTTAAACTAAACAGAAAAGATTAAATTATTTATTGCGCAATTAAGTCCCTGGTGACGTCATCCACGCACGGCTCGTGGCTGACGCCAGCATGACGCCACGGCCGGGCGCGCGCCTAGGGCCGACGCCGCGCACGGCCGGGCGCGCGCGGAGGCGGGCGCGGTGGCGGATTGCTGCCACGTGGCGCGATCCGAGCGGCCGGATCGGCGACGATCGGACGGTGCGGATTCGTCGCGATCGGACGGTGCGGATTCGTCGCGATCGGACGGTGCGGATCCGTCGCGATCGGACGGTGTGGATCCGTCCGATCCGAAAGATCGGACGGCACAGAGGAGCGGCGCTAGGTTAGGGTTAGGGTTTCACGGGTGGCGGCGGCGGGGACGGCCGACGACCCGGCGAGCGGCGGGGACGGCGGCGACGACCGGCGAGAAGGGAAAAGGAAACGAAAGAAAACAAAAGAAACCGAACGGCGGCGAGCTCACCGACGGTGAAAACGACGGAGACGGCGGCGATTCGGGGCTAGAACCGACAGCGAACAAAGGGGAAACGCGGCGGAGCTCGAGGGGTTTTAAAGGGGAGAGAAGAGATCGAATCGGGCACGGATACGGCGGGGATAAGGCCACCGGCGTTTCGGACTCGGAGAGAGAGGAGAGATATCCGGCGGTCGTTTCGGGCGACGACGGCCGTTTCGGCGTGCGGAAAAGCGGGCACGGTGCGACGGCGCGGGACGGAGCCCGACGTGGGCCCACGCGCGCGAGGCGCGCGAAACGACGCGAAAAAGAGGCGGCGCGGCCATGGCGGCCGCGGCGGTTGGCCGGCCGGTGCGAGGGAGGCGGCTCCGACAGCGGGGCCCACCTGGTGGCCCGCAGCGCAAGGAGGGCGCCGGACTTTGCGTGGCGCGGCGCTCTTGGGCCTTGGCCCACGGCCGAGGAGGAGCGCGCGCGGCTGGAATCGGCCGACGGCCGCAGGGCGACGGGAAAACCGTACGGCCGTACGGAAAAGGAAAAAAAAGAAAAAGAAAAAGAAAAAGAAAAAGGGATTTATGGACTTAATTAAATTCCTGTTTTCTTATTTAATTGATTAAAAATACTTAGAGTGCTCTAAAAATTCCAAGAAAAATCTGTTTGCGTATTTTGACATGAAGAATTCAAAAAAAAATCCTACCATGTCATTTCCAGTTATTAATTGCATTTTAAAATTATAGGTTGACTCCAGGTTAATTTCAAAAATTCCGATTATTTCCGGGTAAATTATTTTAAATGAATTAGGGAAAAACCCAGGATGTGACAACCTACCCCCCTTAAACGGAATCTCGACCCCGAGATTCGGAGGTACTGGCGAAGAGGTGCGGGTGCGTGGCCTTTAGCTCATCTTCTCGTTCCCAAGTAGCTTCTTCCTCGGAGTGATGAGTCCATTGAACCTTGCAAAACCTAATAACCTTGTTCCGAGTCCTTCTCTCACTGACCTCAAGAATACGTGCTGGTCTCTCTACATAGGTTAAGTCCTCTTGGATTTCGATCTGGTCTGGACTCGCCTGCTCTTCTGGTACCCTTAAACACTTCTTTAATTGGGACACATGAAACACGTCGTGAATACCAGTCATGTTGGAGGGAAGCTCCAGCTGATAGGCCACTTCTCCTCGACGTTCCCGAATCCTGTATGGTCCCACGAAACGTGGTGCCAACTTACCTTTGGTTTGGAAACGATGTACTCCCCGGAGTGGTGTAACGCGAAGATACACAAAATCCCCTGCTTCAAAAGCGAGATCTCTTCGACGATTATCTGCATAACTCTTCTGTCGGGACTGCGCAATCTTCAACCTTTCCCGAATCACTCGGACCTTTTCCTCTCGCTTCGCTTATTACTTCGTGCCAAACAACCGGCGCTCACCCGTCGATCCTGCAATAGGGGTGTGCGGCATTTCCGTCCATACAAGCTTCATACGGTGCCATTTGAATGCGGCTCGATAACCGTTGTTGTAAGAGAATTTCGCACAGACAAGCTTTTGTCCCATGCTTTTCCAAAATCGAGCGCGCATGCTCTCGCATGTCTTCCAAAATCCGATTCACTATCTCGCTTTGACCGTCTGCTTGCGGATGATAGGCCGTGCTAAAATTCAAACGGTACCGAGTTCTTCTTGCAACTTCTTCCGTAATTTGGAAGTAAACCGACTTCCCTATCGGACACGATCTTCTTAGGCACGCCATGCAAACACATGATCCTTGCGAGATAAAGCTCGCCAACTTCTTCCCCGAGTAGGTAGTATGTACCGGTATGAAGTGGGCCACCTTGGTGAGTCGGTCCACCACGACCCAAACCGAGTCATATCCGACGTTGTGCGGGGTAAACCCGTGATGAAATCCATTCCAATTTCTTCCCATTTCCACTGAATTTGAAGTGGTTGCAACATCCGGCGGCCGTTGATGTTCGCCTTCACTCGCCGACAAACATCACAAAGTGCAACAAACTCACTATCTCCCTCCTCATGCCGACCCACCAAAACTTTTCTTTAAGATCTTGATACATCTTTGTACTGCCCGGGTGAATTGAGTATTGGGTTTGGTGAACTTCTGTAAGGATCGTCTTTTTCAAATCCTTGTCTTCTGGCACACACAATCTCTTTCCCATCCAGATTGTGCCATGTTTGTCTTCCGTAAAACCACGAGCTTTTTCGACTCTCATGTTCTTCTTGAGTTCGGCCATCTCGGGATCCGACGCCCGAGCAGCCCGAATTTGATCAATGAGAGTGGGTTGGGCTTCCGAGCAGCCACAAAACCAAAATCCACCACTTGTAGATTTAGATTCTCGAATTCGCCGCAACTGGTCACACATTCCTTTGACATTGAGAGTGGTGCAGTAACTCTTTCGGCTTAGTGCATCCGCAACCACATTAGCTTTGCCGGGATGGTAATGTATCCCTAAATCATAATCTTTAATCAGTTCCAACCATCTTCTCTGTCGGAGGTTTAAATCCGGTTGGGTGAAAATGTACTTAAGACTTTTGTGATCCGTATACACTTCACAATGATTACCAATTAGGTAGTGTCGCCAGATCTTCAATGCATGAACCACTGCGGATAACTCCAGATCATGAGTGGGGTAGTTGTTTTCATGTGGGCGCAATTGACGAGATGCATATGCGACCACTTTGCCTTCTTGCATTAACACACATCCCAACCCTTGGCGAGATGCGTCACAAAAAACTTGGAAGTCCTTTGCTGGGTCGGGCAGTATCAACACTGGTGCAGACACCAACTTCCTCTTGAGCTCTTCAAAACTCTTGTTACATTCTGCCGACCACTTAAACTTCTCATCTTTCTTCAACAGTTGAGTCATTGGCTTGGCGATTTTGGAGAAGTTCTCAATGAAGCGGCGGTAGTAACCCGCAAGTCCAAGGAAACTTCGGATCTGCGTAACCGTTTTAGGCGAGGTCCACTTGGTAACTGATTCCACATTTGCTGGATCCACGGCCACTCCTTGGGCATTCACAATGTGACCGAGGAACTGTACCTCCTTTAACCAGAAAGCACACTTGCTAAACTTGGCGTAGAGCTGATGATCTCTCAACTTCTCGAGTACTGTCCGAAGATGTTGCTCATGATCCTCCTCTGACTTAGAGTAGACCAAAATGTCGTCAATGAACACCACCACGACTTTATCCAAGAACTCCATAAACACTTTGTTCATCAGATTCATAAAGAAAGCCGGTGCATTGGTTAACCCAAAAGACATGACCGTACACTCGTACACCCATACGTGGTGAAGGCGGTCTTGGGAATGTCCTCTTCCCGAATCCTCAACCGATGATAGCCCGATCGTAGGTCTATCTTGGAAAATACCTTGGCCCCTTTGAGTTGATCGAATAAGTCATCAATCCGTGGTAGGGGATACTTGTTCTTGATAGTAACCTCATTGAGGGCTCGATAATCCACACACATTCTCTTGGTCTTGTCTTTCTTTTCCACAAAAATCACCGGAGCACCCCAAGGCGATGTGCTCGGGCGAATATACCCTTTTTGCAACTGTTCATCCACTTGCTTCTTTACTTCGGCCAACTCGTTGGCTCCCATCCTATATGGCCTCTTGTGTATTGGGGCGGTCCGGTACTAGGTCAATCCGAATTCAATTTCCCTTTTGGCGGCATCGAGTTAAATCCTGGGAAAACTTCTGGGTATTCTCTCGACGATGGGGATATCCTCTAACTTCACAGGGTCTTGGCCGCCATTTCGGACGATTCCCCGGTGGAAACATGATTCAAACTTACTATAGTCTTGACTTGCATGGGAGAGCGAAAAACAACTCTTTCTCCTTTCGTATTAATTAAAGTAATGGTGCGACTAGCGTAGTCAATTACTCTCTTATGTCCGGACAACCAATCCATCCCAAGAATGACATCTATGCCTTTGACCGAAGGAGGATAAGGTTGGCTAGAAACATAGATCCTTGGATTTCTATGGTCACCGAGGGACAATACGAGTGGTCTCCAAGTGGTTCCTGGGGTTTGAACCCGCATAGGTATCTTAAGTCCCACTACCGACAACCCATGTGCCCCAACAAATTGCTTTGAGATAAAAGAATGTGTAGCGCCGTAATCAAATAATACGTGGCAGGAGTATAGTTTACGTGAAACATACCCGATATAACTTCAGAGCGGCCGTGCTTCCTCGGCGGACGCATGATTGACTCGAGCCTGGATGAACCTTGGCCCAGCCGCGTCTTGGCTTCTGGACACTTGTCCGCAAAATGCCCCGGGTCACCACAGTTGAAAGACTCCGGCTTTCCTCCCGAGTCCTTCCTTGGAGGTGGTGGTCGTGGATCGTTGCCGGGATGGCGCCGTTGGAGGGCGCGGGCCGGAGTACGCCGTTGCCGACCACCGCCACTACCGCGCTTGGAAATTCCCGGGTGATAAGGTCGATGCCGACGAACAATCATGGTGGTAGGTCCATTCGACTTCCAGCATGAAACGCGCCTCGCCGATTTCCCGTCGTTGAGGAGGGCGTGTCTCGGAAGACTTTTCTCTTCTTGATCATCTTGTTGCGCCGATCTTCCCGTCGAATGGCCTTGTCAACCAGCTTCTCAAAGTTAGCATACTCTCCTGAGATAAGCTTGTCCGTGAGTTCATCATCCAAACCAGCCAAAAACTTTTCCCCGCCTTTCGCATCGGTGCGCACATCTTCCGGGGCATAACGGGCAAGACGATTGAACTCGTGCGATACTCGAGAATCGATCGTTACCCGCTCAAGAGAATGGAACTCACGTTTTTCGTGCAACTATCCCGCAGAATGTGTGCGGTCCCGAAACGCGACGAAACTCTTCCTGTGTAATTGCGCTTCCGCCGGCGAGTAACCAAATAGTTGTCCCACCAAGCGAAGGACCTCAGAATCGATGAGTGGCAAACGAGATTTTCTCCGATCCGTGCACGGCAGATCTAACTTCTTCTCTATGGCATGAAGCCAATCATTAGCCTCCATGGGATTAGTGGTGCCAAGAAGGTCGGCGGTCGGACACGAAGGAACTCGCAGCTTGGATCGGTGGTGGGGCGGCAAACCGATTGTTCTCGCCGTTGCTGCATTTGTTGCAGCATCTACGTTGCATCCGATGGTGTTGTTGTTGCATTTGCTGCATCATTGCAGCCATCATCTCGTGTCCGTGAAGCGAGCACTTGAGCAATGGTGGGATTCTCGGGTGGCGGTGGAGGAGCATTGCCATTGGCGTCGTGAGCCTCGTGGTTGTCGGCACTGATCGCCCATTGTTGTCGTTCGCCCGCCGGTCCCGGTGTTCACCATCCGAAGGAGACGACCGACCGAGAGAGAGAAAGAAGAAAAACAGACATGACTTAGAACTAATCTTTATTATTTGAATTCAAATGCGTTGTTCGATCTTGACTAAAAACAAGGAAAAGCACCAAACATCTTTAATTGGTCACCATATCACACTTGATATCGACCGCCGCCTATCCCTCACACAAAGCCTAACACACAAAGAACTACCAAGAAGACAAACTAAGTTAAACGGTAAAACTAAGGAGGGCAACTAGAACAATCCACGAGACGAGGAGTCGAAACGCTTCCTTCGAAGATCCCCATTCTTCCGAACGGCTCCCGGAGTCCCTGGCGTCACCTCGACTTGGACTCTTCGAATTGGTTGCCGTAGCCCAACCGATCCCGCCTCTTTCCTCCGAGGAATCTCGAGTCTCTTCGAGTCCATGTCTTCACCACCTTCTCGAGCTTGAGTCACTGGAGACGGAGATCCAACCATTACGCCACCTCCGCCTTGATTCGCCGAAGCCGGAGCAAAGGTGAGGCGTAACCTGCAGCAGAGGAACTGGAACCGGCGCCGAACCGGAGCGGGTGGAGCCGGAGAAGGCGGGGGAATCCGAGGTGCCACTGGATACGGACAGCGCGGTGGTGGTCTTCCGAGGCGTAGTGCGGAGTCTAACCCCAACCGGTGGCGGAGTCCCTTCAACTCGCCTACCTCCTTCTTCGACGAACCACTTCGTCCCCGCACGCGCGATCCTCGATCTTCTTGTCGTTCAGCTCTTTGGTCGCCTTGTGTAGGTCGAGTGCATCCGATCCAGCCCTTGAGCACGGTGCACATGTGACCGAAGGTAGAGTCATTCTCCTCTCGTGTAGACTTGAATGCACCGACCTCTGAGGAACTACCACGACGGGGATGGTAGCGGTAGGAGGAGGTGCGAAGGTCGCATCATGCGCCTCCCTCATCCGGCCAACATCGTAGGCGGCTTCTTGACAAGCGTGATCCGACGTCTTGACAAGCGTGATCCGACGTGCCTCCGAAGCGTGACCTCCATGTTGGGAAGACACGTTCCCACAAACCCGTGAACCTCCAACCGAACGCGGTAGGGCAACTCACCACCGAGAGGCGCAACCGTTGTATACTCCTGCTTCGGGATATCCAACCGCAAGGGCCATACGCGCCGCCCGCAACGAAGCCTGTCATCCCTTTTCCGCAAAGGTGTCGCCGGGGAACCCGCCATCTATAGAAACAAAGGAGTGGGAAAATCAAAACATGCTCAAAACCCACGACCAACATCCCATTTTCGCAATTCCTAAACCCTAGATTGACTCCACTTTTCAAAACACCCCTTTTTTTCAAAACATATGCACATGAAAGGAATTAGAGGGCTCTTAAGGTTTCCAGCTTGGCTTGTCCTACGTCACAGGAAGGCTCGATACCAACTTGTCACGCCCGTAAATTCACACCAAAATTTCTGCAGCTAATTTGTGCATTACATCCTCGTCCAGAATCACCGAGGTACACAAATCGACGTTATTGATAGTATAGAATCCTCGTCTTAGAAACAATATAAAAGAGTTACACAAATGCAATGTGAAAGGAAAATAAAACCGACTTAAGCTAAACTTGACGCGAGCGAAGCGGAACACCAACTCCACAACTAAACCTTGACGAGAACAAGCCTACACCTCCTGAGACCTCGCTCTCAACCTCGGCACCGAAGGGGGAAAAGGAGCAAGACCGAGTACAACCACCGTACTCAACAAGTCACACCGAAAAGGGGACATGATGCAAGGTAAATAACAAGGAAAGGTCAAGGGCTCAATTTGCATAAACAATTGCGTATATAATAATAATATTTGAAGACAAGAAACAAAGAGTAATATTTAAGCAAGATTAAATAAACGATGTCCAACGCTCAAACCACGTTGCAACAGCTCATCCATCCACCCGCACTAGTCATACTTCAACATTTCATTCGAATAAAATAAATGAGACTAATCAAGGTGAATCTGGTCGATCGCCCGTAACCGTGGGCACGGCTATTCGAATAGTTTTTACTCCGATCGAGGTGTACAATCAGTACCCACAAGACACAATCCCACAACACGTTACAGTGCGCCGGTGCACCACCACGGTGCCCCGGAAAGGAATTGTGACAGACCCTTCACATAACCCCTCTAATCAATCGTACCACACCAAGGTTTCGCCCCATTCCCATCGTGCAATGGGCAGCCCTCTCTAGTGCCGCGGTGAATCCGGAAGCCGATCGCCCTTAAAACCGGGCCGACCCAACTCCATCACGCCCACCCTCTCGGGATACGTTAACTAGAGACACTATGCTACGGGCCCACCATTACCCATGCCGGCTTGTGGTATGCACGGCATTTCTTCCGTGGTTTCCCGAGAACCGGTCCTTAATCGTCATGAGCACGCTAACCAAAGTCCAACCATTTGCTCACGACCCACCTTTCTCATAATTCAATATTATTAAAAACAAGGTCATATCTTAATATCATCTAAGGTCAACTTTAGTAATAAACTTGATTAGTGTGATTCCCTTAAGTGAGCTAGTTGCGCTAAGCATAACTAAGCAACCTTAAACTATCATCTAGTCATATTGGACCCCAAGTTATCAATGGTATAGGGTAAACAATCCTATAGTTGAGTACAATAGGTATAAACATCCCATGAAATGACATTCTAAAATATATGCGTATTTGAACGAAAAGAGGTATTTACATAAAATAGGTACAATATGGTCAATGTAAGGTATGACTTGCCTTGCTCGAGACCGAGGAACCTCGGCGACTACTTCGAAGAGAACGGGCTCGCGAAAACTCTGGATCTACACGACAAACAAAGCACTCAACAAACACCCTAAAAGTCTACTGAAACAGCACTGAAAAGTATTTTTAATGGATTCTTGACATTTTTCTGGATTTAATAAAATTTGAATGGACTAAAACGGAGCTCGGATTCAAAAGATATGAATTTTAGAAGTTTAATTGCGATTTTTAAGCTAAACGAAAAGATTAAATTATTTATTGCGCAATTAAGTCCCCGGTGACGCCATCCACGCACGGCTCGTGGCCGACGCCGCATGACGTCGGCGGCCGCGCGCGGCCCTAGGGCCGACGCCGCAGACGGCCGGGCGCACGCGGAGGCGGCGCGGTGGCGGATTGCCGCCACGTGGCGCGATCCGAGCGGCCGGATCGGCGGCGATCGGACGGCGGATTCGCACGATTGGACGGGCGGATTCGTCGCGACGGACGGTGCGGATCCGTCGCGATCGGACGCAGTGCGGATCCGTCCGATCCGAAAGATCGGACGGCACAGCAGGGAGCGCGCTAGGTTAGGGTTAGGGTTTCACGGTGGCGGCGGCGGCGGATCGCGGCGCGACACCGAGCGGCGCGAGCGGCGCGACGACGACCCGAGCGGAAGGAAAAGGAAACGAAAGAAAACAAAAGAAACCGGGAACGGCGGCGAGCTCACCGACGGTGAAAACGACGGAGACGGCGGCGATTCGGGGCTAGAACCGACAAACAAAGGGGAAACGCGGCGGAGCTCGAGGGGTTTTAAAGGGGAGAGAAGAGATCGAATCGGGCACCTGATACGGCGGGGATAAGGCCACCGGCGTGGACTCGGAGAGAGAGGAGAGATATCCGGCGGTCGTTTCGGGCGACGACGGCCGCTTCGCGTGCGGGAAAAGCGGCACGGTGCGACGGCGGGACGGAGCTCCGGCGTGGGGCCCACGCGGTGCGAGGCGCGTGAAAACGGCGCGAAAAAGAGGCGGGCGACGCGGCCATGGCGGCGCCGCGGCGGGCTGGCCGGGTGCGAGGAGGCGGCTCGACAGTGGGGCCCACTGCTTGGTGGCCGCAGCGCAAGGGAGGGGCGCCGGACTTTGCGTGGCGCGCCGGCTGGGCCTTGGCCCACGGGCCGAGGAGAGCGAGCGCGCGCGCGGAACGGGCGACGGCCACGTTACGGGCGACGGGCGAAAACCGTACGGCGTTAAAAAGGTAAAAAAGAAAAAGAAAAAGAAAAAGAAAAAGGGATTTATGGACTTAATTAAATTTCGTTTTCTTATTTAATTGATTAAAAATACTTAGAGTGCTCTAAAAATTCCAAGAAAAATCCGTTTGCGTATTTTGACATGAAGAATTAAAAAAATCCTACCATGTCATTTCCAGTATTAATTGCATTTTAAAATTATAGGTTGACTCCGTGTTAATTTCAAAAATTCCGATTATTTCCGGTAAATTATTTTAAATGAATTAGGAAAAACCCAGATGTGACAACCTACCCCTTAAACGGAATCTCGACCCCGAGATTCTGAGGTACCGGCGAAGAGGTGCGGGTGCGTGGCCTTTAGCTCATCTTCTCGTTCCCAAGTAGCTTCTTCCTGAGTGATGAGTCCATTGAACCTTGCAAAACCTAATAACCTTGTTCCGAGTCCTTCTCTCACCGACCTCAAGAATACGTGCCGGTCTCTCTACATAGGTTAAGTCCTCTTGGATTTCGATCTGGTCCGGACTCGCCCGCTCTTCCGGTACCCTTAAACACTTCTTTAATTGGGACACATGAAACACGTCGTGAATACCACCATGTTGGAGGAAGCTCCACTGATAGGCCACTTCTCCTCGACGTTCCCGAATCTCGTATGGTCCCACGAAACGTGGTGCCAACTTACCTTTGGTTTGGAAACGATGTACTCCCTGAGTGGTGTAACGCGAAGATACACAAAATCCCCGCTTCAAAAGCGAGATCTCTTCGACGATTATCCGCATAACTCTTCTGTCGGGATCGCGCAATCTTCAACCTTTCCCGAATCACTCGGACCTTTTCCTCTCGCTTCGCTTATTACTTCGTGCCAAACAACCGGCGCTCACCCGTCTCGATCCTGCAATAGGGGTGTGCGGCATTTCCGTCCATACAAGTGCTTCATATGGTGCCATTTGAATGCCGGCTCGATAACCGTTGTTGTAAGAGAATTCGCACGGGCAAGCTTTTTGTCCCATGCTTTTCCAAAATCGAGCGCGCATGCTCTCGCATGTCTTCCAAAATCTGATTCACTATCTCGCTTGACCGTCTGCTTGCGGATGATAGGCCGTGCTAAAATTCAAACGGTACCGAGTTCTTCTTGCAACTTCTTCCGAATTTGGAAGTAACCGACTTCCCTATCTGGACACGATCTTCTTAGGCACGCCATGCAAACACATGATCCTTGCGAGATAAAGCTCTACCAACTTCTTCCCCGAGTAGGTAGTATGTACCGGTATGAAGTGGGCCACCTTGGTGAGTCGGTCCACCACGACCCAAACCGAGTCATATCCGACGTTGTGCGGGGTAAACCCGTGATGAAATCCATTCCAATTTCTTCCCATTTCCACTCGGAATCAAGTGGTTGCAACAATCCGGCGGGCCGTTGATGTTCTGCCTTCACTCGCCGACAAACATCACAAAGTGCAACAAACTCAGCTATCTCCCTCCTCATGCCGACCCACCAAAACTTTTCTTTAAGATCTTGATACATCTTTGTACGCCCGGTGAATTGAGTATTGGGTTTGGTGAACTTCGTAAGGATCGTCTTTTTCAAATCCTTGTCTTCCGGCACACACAATCTCTTTCCCATCCAGATTGTGCCATGTTTGTCTTCCGTAAAACCACGAGCTTTTTCGACTCTCATGTTCTTCTTGAGTTCGGCCATCTCGAGATCCGACGCCCGAGCAGCCCGAATTTGATCAATGAGAGTGGGTTGGGCTTCCGGAGCAGCCACAAAACCAAAATCCACCACTTGTAGATTTAGATTCTCGAATTCCCGCAATCGGTCACACATTCCTTTGACATTGAGAGTGGTGCAAGAATCTTTCGGCTTAGTGCATCCGCAACCACATTAGCTTTGCCGGGATGGTAATGTATCCCTAAATCATAATCTTTAATCGGTTCCAACCATCTTCTCTCGTCTGAGGTTTAAATCCGGTTGGGTGAAAATGTACTTAAGACTTTTGTGATCCGTATACACTTCACAATGATTACCAATTAGGTAGTGTCGCCGATCTTCAATGCATGAACCACCGCGGATAACTCCGCATCATGAGTGGGGTAGTTGTTTTCATGTGGGCGCAATTGACGAGATGCATATGCGACCACTTTGCCTTCTTGCATTAACACACATCCCAACCCTTGGCGAGATGCGTCACAAAAACTTGGAAGTCCTTTGTGGGTGGGCAAGATCAACACGTGCGTACACCAACTTCCTCTTGAGCTCTTCAAAACTCTTGTTACATTCTCGCCGACCACTTAAACTTCTCATCTTTCTTCAACAGCTTGAGTCATTGGCTTGGCGATTTTGGAGAAGTTCTCAATGAAGCGGCGGTAGTAACCCGCAAGTCCAAGGAAACTTCGGATCTGCGTAACCGTTTTAGGCGGGGTCCACTTGTTAACCGATTCCACATTTGCTGGATCCACGGCCACTCCTTGGGCATTCACAATGTGACCGAGGAACCGTACCTCCTTTAACCGTAAAGCACACTTGCTAAACTTGGCGTAGAGCCGATGATCTCTCAACTTCTCGAGTACGTCCGAAGATGTTGCTCATGATCCTCCTCTCGACTTAGAGTAGACCAAAATGTCGTCAATGAACACCACCACGAATTTATCCAAGAACTCCATAAACACTTTGTTCATCGATTCATAAAGAAAGCCGTGCATTGGTTAACCCAAAAGACATGACCGTACACTCGCATACCCATACTGGTGGTGAAGGCGGTCTTGGGAATGTCCTCTTCCCGAATCCTCAACTGATGATAGCCCGATCGTAGGTCTATCTTGGAAAATACCTTGGCCCCTTTGAGTTGATCGAATAAGTCATCAATCCGTGGTAGGGGATACTTGTTCTTGATAGTAACCTCATTGAGGGCTCGATAATCCACACACATTCTCTTGGTCTTGTCTTTCTTTTCCACAAAAATCACCGAGCACCCCAAGGCGATGTGCTCGGCGAATATACCCTTTTTGCAACTGTTCATCCACTTGCTTCTTTACTTCGCCAACTCGTTGGCTCCCATCCTATATGGCCTCTTGTGTATTGGGGCGGTCCGGTACTAGGTCAATCCGGAATTCAATTTCCTTTTGGCGGCATCCGAGTTAAATCCTCGGGAAAACTTCAGGGTATTCTCGACGATGGGGATATCCTCTAACTTCACAGGGTCTTGGCCGCCATTTCTGACGATTCCCGGTGGAAACATGATTCAAACTTACTATAGTCTTGACTTGCATGGGAGAGCGAAAAACAACTCTTTCTCCTTTCGTATTAATTAAAGTAATGGTGCGACTAGCGTAGTCAATTACTCTCTTATGTCTGGACAACCAATCCATCCCAAGAATGACATCTATGCCTTTGGACTGAAGGAGCATAAGGTTGGCTAGAAACATAGATCCTTGGATTTCTATGGTCACCGAGGGACAATACGAGTGGTCTCCAAGTGGTTCCTGTGGGTTTGAACCCGCATAGGTATCTTAAGTCCCACTACGACAACCCATGTGCCCCAACAAATTGCTTTGAGATAAAAGAATGTGTAGCGCCGTAATCAAATAATACGTGGCAGGAGTATAGTTTACAGAAACATACCCGATAACTTCAGAGCGGTGCGCTTCCTCGGCGGACGCATGATTGACTCGAGCTCGGATGAACCTTGGCCCAGCGCGCCTTGGCTTTGGACACTTGTCTCGCAAATGCCCCGGGTCACCACGCTGAAACAGACTCCGGCTTTCCTCCCGAGTCCTTCCTTGGAGGTGGTGGCGTGGATCGTTGCCGGGATGGCGCCGTTGGAGGGCGCGGGCCGGAGTACGCGTTGTTGCGACCACCGCCACTACCGCGCTTGGAAATTCCCGGGTGATAAGGTCGATGCCGACGAACAATCATGGTGGTAGGTCCATTCGACTTCCGCATGAAACGCGCCTCGCCGATTTCCCCCGTTGAGGAGGGCGTGTCCGGAAGACTTTTCTCTTCTTGATCATCTTGTTGCGCCGATCTTCCCGTCGAATGGCCTTGTCAACCACTTCTCAAAGTTAGCATACTCTCCTGGAGATAAGCTTGTCCGTGAGTTCATCATCCAAACCACCAAAAACTTTTCCCCGCCTTTCGCATCGTGCGCACATCTTCTCGGGGCATAACGGGCAAGACGATTGAACTCGTGCATACTCGAATCGATCCGTTACCCGCTCAAGAGAACGGAACTCACGTTTTTTCGTGCAACTATCCCCGCAGAATGTGTGCGGTCCCGAAACCGCGACGAAACTCTTCCTGTAATCACGCTCCCGCCGGCGAGTAACCAAATAGTTGTCCCACCAAGCGAAGCGGACCAAATCGATGAGTGGCAAACGAGATTTTCTCCCGATCCGTGCACCGCAGCAGATCTAACTTCTTCTCTATGGCATGAAGCCAATCATTAGCCTCCATGGGATTAGTGGTGCTGAAGAAGGTCGGCGGTCGGACACGAAGGAACTCGCGCTTGGATCGGGTGGTGGGGCGGCAAACCGATTGTTCTCGCGCGTTGCCGCATTTGTTGCAAGATCTACCGTTGCATCCGATGGTGTTGTTGTTGCATTTGCTGCATCATTGCAGCCATCATCTCGTGTTCGTGAAGCGAGCACTTGAGCAATGGTGGGATTCTCGGTGGCGGTGGAGGAGCATTGCCATTGGCGTCGTGAGCCTCGTGGTTGTCGGCACTGACCGCCCATTGTTGCTGTTCGCCCGCGTCCCGGTGTTCACCATCCGAAGGAGACGACCGACCGAGAGAGAGAAAAGAAGAAAAACAGACAGACTTAGAACTAATCTTTATTATTTGAATTCAAATGCGTTGTTCGATCTTGACTAAAAACAAGGAAAAGCACCAAACATCTTTAATTGGTCACCATATCACACTTGATATCGACTCGCCTATCCCTCACACAAGCAGCCTAACACACAAGAACTACCAAGAAGACAAACTAAGTTAAACGGTAAAACTAAGGAGGGCAACTAGAACAATCCACGAGACGAGGAGTCGAAACGCTTCCTTCGTAAGATCCCCATTCTTCCGAACGGCTCCCGGAGTCCTCGGCGTCACCTCGACTTGGACTCTTCGAATTGGTTGCCGTAGCCCAACCGATCCCGCCTCTTTCCTCCGAGGAATCTCGAGTCTCTTCTGAGTCCATGTCTTCACCGAATTCTCCGAGCTTGAGTCACCGGAGACGGAGATCCAACCATTACGCCACCTCCGCCTTGATTCGCCGAAGCCGGAGCAAAGGTGAGGCGTAACCCGCAGCAGAGGAACTGGAACCGGCGCTGAACCGGAGCGGGTGGAGCCGAGAAGGCGGGGGAATCCGAGGTGCCACCGGATACGGACAGCGCGGTGGTGGTCTTCCGAGGCGTAGTGCGGAGTCTAACCCCAACCGGTGGCGGAGTCCCTTCAACTCGCTACCTCCTTCTTCGACGAACCACTTCGTCCCGCAATGCGCGATCCTCGCATCTTCTTGTCGTTCGCTCTTTGGTCGCCTTGTGTAGGTCGAGTGCATCCGATCCAGCCTTTGAGCACGGTGCACATGTGACCGAAGGTAGAGTCATTCTCCTCTCGCTATAGACTTGAATGCACCGACTCGGAGGAACTACCTCGACGGGGATGGTAGCGGTAGGAGGAGGTGCGAAGGTCGCATCATGCAGCCTCCTCATCCCGGCCAACATCGTAGGCGGCTTCTTGACAAGCGTGATCCGACGTGCCTCCGAAGCCGTGACCTCCATGTTGGGAAGACACGTTCCCACAAACCCGTGAACCTCCAACCGAACGCGGTAGGGCAACTCGCCACCGAGAGGCGCAACCGTTGTATACTCCGTGCTTCGGGATATCCAACCGCAAGGGCCATACGCGCCGCCGCAACGAAGCCTGTCATCCCTTTTCCGCAGTGTGTCGCCGGGGAACCCGCCATCTATAGAAACAAAGGAGTGGGAAAATCAAAACATGCTCAAAACCCACGACCAACATCCCATTTTCGCAATTCCTAAACCCTAGATTGACTCCACTTTTCAAAACACCCCTTTTTTTCAAAACATATGCACATGAAAGGAATTAGAGGGCTCTTAAGGTTTCCAGCTTGGCTTGTCCTACGCCACGGGAAGGCTCGATACCAACTTGTCACGCCTGAAAATTCACACCGAATTTCTGCAGCCTAATTTGTGCATTACATCCTCGTCCGAATCGCCTTTGGTACACAAATCGACGTTATTGATAGTATAGAATCCTCGTCTTAGAAACAATATAAAAGAGTTACACAAATGCAAATGGAAAGGAAAATAAAACCGACTTAAGCTAAACTTGACGCGAGCGAAGCGAACACCAACTCCACAGCCTAAACCTTGACGAGAACAAGCCTACACCTCCTGAGACCTCGCTCTCAACCTCGCACCGAAGGGGGAAAAGGAGCAAGACTCGAGTACAACCACCGTACTCAACAAGTCACACCGAAAAGGGGACATGATGCAAGGTAAATAACAAGGAAAGGTCAAGGGCTCAATTTGCATAAACAAATTGCATAGATATAATAATAATATTTGAAGACAAGAAACAAAGAGTAATATTTAAGCAAATTAAATAAACGCCGTCCAACGCTCAAACCACGTTGCAACAGCTCATCCATCCACCCGCACTAGTCATACTTCAACATTTCATTCGAATAAAATAAATGAGACTAATCAAGGTGAATCTGGTCGATCGCCCGTAACCGTGGGCACGGCTATTCGAATAGTTTTTACTCGATCGAGGTGTACAACGTACCCACAAGACACAATCCCACAACACGTTACCATGCGCCGGTGCACCACCACGGTGCCCCGGAAAGGAATTTTGACAGACCCTTCACATAACCCCTCTAATCAATCGTACCACACCAAGGTTTCGCCCCATTCCCATCGGCAATGGGCAGCCCTCTCTAGTGCCGCGGTGAATCCGGAAGCGATCACCCTTAAAACCGGGCCGACCCAACTCCATCACGCCCACCCTCTCTCGGGATACGTTAACTAGAGACAGCTATGCTACGGCCCACCATTACCCATGCCGGCTTGTGGTATGCACGGCATTTCTTCCGTGGTTTCCCGAGAACCGGTCCTTAATCGTCATGAGCACGCTAACCAAAGTCCAACCATGTGCTCACGACCCACCTTTCTCATAATTCAATGTTATTAAAAACAAGGTCATATCTTAATATCATCTAAGGTCAACTTTAGTAATAAACTTGATTAGTGTGATTCCCTTAAGTGAGCTAGTTGCGCTAAGCATAACTAAGCAACCTTAAACTATCATCTAGTCATATTGGACCCCAAGTTATCAATGGTATAGGGTAAACAATCCTATAGTTGAGTACAATAGGTATAAACATCCCATGAAATGACATTCTAAAACATATGCGTATTTGAACGAAAAGAGGTATTTACATAAAATAGGTACAATATGGTCAATGTAAGGTATGACTTGCCTTGCTCGGAGACCGAGGAACCTCGGCGACTACTTCAAGAGAACGGGCTCGCCGGAAACTCTGGATCTACACGACAAACAAAGCACTCAACAAACACCCTAAAAAGTCTACTGAAACAGTACTGAAAAGTATTTTTAATGGATTCTTGACATTTTTCTGGATTTAATGAAATTTGAATGGACTAAAACGGAGCTCGGATTCAAAAGATATGAATTTTAGAAGTTTAATTGCGATTTTTAAACTAAACGTAAAAGATTAAATTATTTATTGCGCAATTAAGTCCCTCGGTGACGTCATCCACGCACGGCTCGGGGCTGACGCGCATGACGCCGCCGGGCCGGCGCCCCTAGGGCCGACGCGCCGCACGGCCGGCGCACGCGGGAGGCGGGCGCGGTGGCCGGATTGCTGCCACGTGGCGCGATCCGAGCGGCCGGACGGGCGCGACGGACGGTGCGGATTCGCCGCGATCGGACGGCGCGGATTCGCCGCGATCGGACGGTGCGGATCCGTCGCGATCGGACGGTGCGGATCCGTCCGATCCGAAAGATCGGACGGCACGCAGGAGCGGCGCTAGGGTTAGGGTTAGGGTTTCACGGGTGGCGGCGGCGGCGGCGGCGGCGCACGACCCGGCGAGCGGCGGCGGGACGGCGGCGACGACCCGGCGAGCGGAAGGGAAAAGGAAACGAAAGAAAACAAAAGAAACCGGAGAACGGCGGCGAGCTCACCGACGGTGAAAACGACGGAGACGGCGGCGATTCGGGGCTAGAACCGACGCGAACAAAGGGAAACGCGGCGGAGCTCGAGGGGTTTTAAAGAGGGAGAGAAGAGATCGAATCGGGCACGGATACGGCGGGGATAAGGCCACCGGCGTTTCGGACTCGGAGAGAGAGGAGAGATATCCGGCGGTCGTTTCGGGCGACGACGGCGCGGCGTGCGGAAAAGCGGCACGGTGCGACGGCGCGGACGGAGCCCGGCGTGGGGCCCACGCGGCGCGAGGCGCGCAAACGGCGCGAAAGAGGCGGGCGGCGCGGCCATGGCGGCGCGCGGCGGCGGGCCCGGTGCGAGGAGGCGGCTCCGAGAGGGGGGCCCACCTGCTGGCCCGCAGCGCAAGGGAGGCGCCGGACTTTGCGTGGCGCGGCCGGCTCTTGGGCCTTGGCCACGGCCGAGGAGAGAGGCGCGCGCGTGGAATAGCCGACGGCCGTTACTGGGCGACGGCGGGAAAACCGTACGGCCGGTACGGAAAAGGAAAAAAAAAAAAGAGAAAGAAAAAGAAAAAGGGATTTATGGACTTAATTAAATTCCTGTTTTCTTATTTAATTGATTAAAAATACTTAGAGTGCTCTAAAAATTCCAAGAAAATCCTTTTGCGTATTTTGACATGAAGAATTCAAAAAAATCCTACCATGTCATTTCCAGTTATTAATTGCATTTTAAAATTATAGGTTGACTCCGTTAATTTCAAAAATTCCGATTATTTCCGTAAATTATTTTAAATGAATTAGGGAAAAACCCGTGATGTGACAACCTACCCCTTAAACGGAATCTCGACCCCGAGATTCTGAGGTACCGCGAAGAGGTGCGGGTGCGTGGCCTTTAGCTCATCTTCTCGTTCCCAAGTAGCTTCTTCCTGAGTGATGAGTCCATTGAACCTTGCAAAACCTAATAACCTTGTTCCGAGTCCTTCTCTCACCGACCTCAAGAATACGTGCTGGTCTCTCTACATAGGTTAAGTCCTCTTGGATTTCGATCCGGTCCGGACTCGCCCGCTCTTTCGGTACCCTTAAACACTTCTTTAATTGGGACACATGAAACACGTCGTGAATACCGTCATGTTGAGGGAAGCTCCACTGATAGGCCACTTCTCCTCGACGTTCCCGAATCCTCGTATGGTCCCACGAAACGTGGTGCCAACTTACCTTTGGTTTGGAAACGATGTACTCCCTGAGTGGTGTAACGCGAAGATACACAAAATCCCCGCTTCAAAAGCGAGATCTCTTCGACGATTATCTCGCATAACTCTTCCGTCGGGATCGCGCAATCTTCAACCTTTCCCGAATCACTCGGACCTTTTCCTCTCGCTTCGCTTATTACTTCGTGCCAAACAACGGCGCTCACCCGTCTCGATCCTGCAATAGGGGTGTGCGGCATTTCCGTCCATACAAGGCTTCATACGGTGCCATTTGAATGCCGGCTCGATAACCGTTGTTGTAAGAGAATTCGCACAGGGCAAGCTTTTGTCCCATGCTTTTCCAAAATCGAGCGCGCATGCTCTCGCATGTCTTCCAAAATCTGATTCACTATCTCGCTTGACCGTCTGCTTTGCGGATGATAGGCCGTGCTAAAATTCAAACGGTACCGAGTTCTTCTTGCAACTTCTTCCGTAATTTGGAAGTAAACCGACTTCCCTATCGGACACGATCTTCTTAGGCACGCCATGCAAACACATGATCCTTGCGAGATAAAGCTCGCCAACTTCTTCCCCGAGTAGGTAGTATGTACCGGTATGAAGTGGGCCACCTTGGTGAGTCGGTCCACCACGACCCAAACCGAGTCATATCCTCGACGTTGTGCGGGGTAAACCCGTGATGAAATCCATTCCAATTTCTTCCCATTTCCACTGAATCTGAAGTGGTTGCAACAGTCCCGGCGGCCGTTGATGTTCCGCTTCACTCGCCGACAAACATCACAAAGTGCAACAAACTCAGCTATCTCCCTCCTCATGCCGACCCACCAAAACTTTTCTTTAAGATCTTGATACATCTTTGTACCGCCCGGTGAATTGAGTATTGGGTTTGGTGAACTTCGTAAGGATCGTCTTTTCAAATCCTTGTCTTCCGGCACACACAATCTCTTTCCCATCCAGATTGTGCCATGTTTGTCTTCCGTAAAACCACGAGCTTTTTCGACTCTCATGTTCTTCTTGAGTTCGGCCATCTCGGATCCGACGCCCGAGCAGCCCGAATTTGATCAATGAGAGTGGGTTGGGCTTCCGAGCAGCCACAAAACCAAAATCCACCACTTGTAGATTTAGATTCTCGAATTCCCGCGCAACCGGTCACACATTCCTTTGACATTGAGAGTGGTGCAAGAATCTTTCGCTTAGTGCATCCGCAACCACATTAGCTTTGCCGGGATGGTAATGTATCCCTAAATCATAATCTTTAATCAGTTCCAACCATCTTCTCTGTCTGAGGTTTAAATCCGGTTGGGTGAAAATGTACTTAAGACTTTTGTGATCCGTATACACTTCACAATGATTACCAATTAGGTAGTGTCGCCGATCTTCAATGCATGAACCACTGCGGATAACTCCGCATCATGAGTGGGGTAGTTGTTTTCATGTGGGCGCAATTGACGAGATGCATATGCGACCACTTTGCCTTCTTGCATTAACACACATCCCAACCCTTGGCGAGATGCGTCACAAAAACTTGGAAGTCCTTTGCTGGGCCTGGGCAAGATCAACACCGGTGCGTACACCAACTTCCTCTTGAGCTCTTCAAAACTCTTGTTACATTCTGCCGACCACTTAAACTTCTCATCTTTCTTCAACAGCTTGAGTCATTGGCTTGGCGATTTTGGAGAAGTTCTCAATGAAGCGGCGGTAGTAACCCGCAAGTCCAAGGAAACTTCGGATCGCGTAACCGTTTTAGGCGGGGTCCACTTGGTAACCGATTCCACATTTGCCGGATCCACGGCCACTCCTTGGGCATTCACAATGTGACCGAGGAACCGTACCTCCTTTAACCGTAAAGCACACTTGCTAAACTTGGCGTAGAGCCGATGATCTCTCAACTTCTCGAGTACCGTCCGAAGATGTTGCTCATGATCCTCCTCCGACTTAGAGTAGACCAAAATGTCGTCAATGAACACCACCACGAATTTATCCAAGAACTCCATAAACACTTTGTTCATCGATTCATAAAGAAAGCTTGCATTGGTTAACCCAAAAGACATGACCGTACACTGCATACCCATACCGGTGGTGAAGGCGGTCTTGGGAATGTCCTCTTCCCGAATCCTCAACCGATGATAGCCCGATCGTAGGTCTATCTTGGAAAATACCTTGGCCCCTTTGAGTTGATCGAATAAGTCATCAATCCGTGGTAGGGGATACTTGTTCTTGATAGTAACCTCATTGAGGGCTCGATAATCCACACACATTCTCTTGGTCTTGTCTTTCTTTTCCACAAAATCACCTGAGCACCCCAAGGCGATGTGCTCGGCGAATATACCCTTTTGCAACTGTTCATCCACTTGCTTCTTTACTTCGGCCAACTCGTTGGCTCCCATCCTATATGGCCTCTTGTGTATTGGGGCGGTCCCTGGTACTAGGTCAATCCGGAATTCAATTTCCTTTTTGGCGGCATCTCGAGTTAAATCCTCTGGGAAAACTTCAGGGTATTCTCCGACGATGGGGATATCCTCTAACTTCACAGGGTCTTGGCCGCCATTTCTGACGATTCCCTGTGGAAACATGATTCAAACTTACTATAGTCTTGACTTGCATGGGAGAGCGAAAAACAACTCTTTCTCCTTTCGTATTAATTAAAGTAATGGTGCGACTAGCGCAGTCAATTACTCTCTTATGTCCGGACAACCAATCCATCCCAAGAATGACATCTATGCCTTTGGACTGAAGGAGGATAAGGTTGGCTAGAAACATAGATCCTTGGATTTCTATGGTCACCGAGGGACAATACGAGTGGTCTCCAAGTGGTTCCTGTGGGTTTGAACCCGCATAGGTATCTTAAGTCCCACTAGACAACCCATGTGCCCCAACAAATTGCTTTGAGATAAAAGAATGTGTAGCGCCGTAATTAAATAATACCGTGGCAGGAGTATAGTTTACAGAAACATACCCAGTATAACTTCAGAGCGGCCGTGCTTCCTGGCGGACGCATGATTGACTCGAGCCTGGATGAACCTTGGCCCCGCGTCTTGGCTTCTGGACACTTGTCCGCAAAATGCCCCGGGTCACCACAGCTTGAAACAGACTCGGCTTTCCTCCCGAGTCCTTCCTTGGAGGTGGTGGCCGTGGATCATGCCGGGATGGCGCCGTTGGAGGCGCGGGGCCGGAGTACGCTGTTGCCGACCACCGCCACTACCGCGCTTGGAAATTCCCGGGTGATAAGGTCGATGCCGACGAACAATCATGGTGGTAGGTCCATTCTCGACTTCCAGCATGAAACGCGACCTCTGCCGATTTCCCTGCTCGTTGAGGAGGGCGTGTCCGGAAGACTTTTCTCTTCTTGATCATCTTGTTGCGCCGATCTTCCCGTCGAATGGCCTTGTCAACCAGCTTCTCAAAGTTAGCATACTCTCTCCGAGAGATAAGCTTGTCCGTGAGTTCATCATCCAAACCAGCCAAAAACTTTTCCCCGCCTTTCTCGCATCGTGCGCACATCTTCCGGGGCATAACGGGCAAGACGATTGAACTCGTGCGGATACTCGGAATCGATCCGTTACCCCGCTCAAGAGAACGGAACTCACGTTTTTTCGTGCAACTATCCCCGCAGGAATGTGTGCGGTCCCGAAACTGCGACGAAACTCTTCCTGTGTAACCGCTTCCCGCCGGCGAGTAACCAAATAGTTGTCCCACCAAGCCAAGTAGGACCCGTAATCGATGAGTGGCAAACGAGATTTTCTCCGATCCGTGCACCGCAGCAGATCTAACTTCTTCTCTATGGCATGAAGCCAATCATTAGCCTCCATGGGATTAGTGGTGCCAAGAAGGTCGGCGGTCGGACACGAAGGAACTCGCAGCTTGGACTGGGGTGGTGGGGCGGCAAGCGATTGTTCTCCGCTTGCCGCATTTGTTGCAAGATCTACCGTTGCATCCGATGGTGTTGTTGTTGCATTTGCTGCATCATTGCAGCCATCATCTCGTGTCCGTGAAGCGAGCACTTGAGCAATGGTGGGATTCTCGGGTGGCGGTGGAGGAGCATTGCCATTGGCGTCGTGAGCCTCGTGGTTGTCGGCACTGACGCCCATTGTTGTTGTTCGCCCGCCGGTCCCGGTGTTCACCATCCGAAGGAGACGACCGACCGAGAGAGAAAAGAAGAAAAAGACAGACTTAGAACTAATCTTTATTATTTGAATTCAAATGCGTTGTTCGATCTTGACTAAAAACAAGGAAAAGCACCAAACATCTTTAATTGGTCGGTCATATCACACTTGATATCGATCGCCGCCTATCCCTCACACAAAGATCTAACACACAAAGAACTACCAAGAAGACAAACTAAGTTAAACGGTAAAACTAAGGAGGGCAACTAGAACAATCCACGAGACGAGGAGTCGAAACCGCTTCCTTCGAAGATCCCCATTCTTCCGAACGGCTCCTGGAGTCCTCGGCGTCACCTCGACTTGGACTCTTCGAATTGGTTGCCGTAGCCCAACCGATCCCGCCTCTTTCCTCCGAGGAATCTCGAGTCTCTTCGAGTCCATGTCTTCACCGAATTCTCCGAGCTTGAGTCACCGGAGACGGAGATCCAACCACACGCCACCTCCGCCTTGATTCGCCGAAGCCGGAGCAAAGGTGAGGCGTAACCTGCAGCAGAGGAACCGGAACCGGCGCCGGAACCGGAGCGGGTGGAGCCGAGAAGGCGGGGGAATCCGAGGTGCGCCGGATACGGACAGCGCGGTGGTGGTCTTCCGAGGCGTAGTGCGGAGTCTAACCCCAACCGGTGGCGGAGTCCCTTCAACTCGCCTACCTCCTTCTTCGACGAACCACTTCGTCCCCGCAATGCGCGATCCTCGCATCTTCTTGTCGTTCGCCTCTTTGGTCGCCTTGTGTAGGTCGAGTGCATCCGATCCAGTCCTTTGAGCACGGTGCACATGTGACCGAAGGTAGAGTCATTCTCCTCTCGCCGTAGACTTGAATGCACCGACCTCGGAGGAACTACCTCGACGGGGATGGTAGCGGTAGGAGGAGGTGCGAAGGTCGCATCATGCAGCCTCCTCATCCCGGCCAACATCGTAGGCGGCTTCTTGACAAGCGTGATCTCGACGTGCCTCCGGAAGCCGTGACCTCCATGTTGGGAAGACACGTTCCCACAAACCCGTGAACCTCCAACCGAACGCGGTAGGGCAACTCGCCACCGAGAGGCGCAACCGTTGTATACTCCGGTGCCGGGATATCCAACCGCAAGGGCCATACGCGCCCCGCAACGAAGCCTGTCATCCCTTTTCCGCAAGGTGTCGCCGGGGAACCCGCCATCTATAGAAACAAAGGAGTGGGAAAATCAAAACATGCTCAAAACCCACGACCAACATCCCATTTTCGCAATTCCTAAACCCTAGATTGACTCCACTTTTCAAAACACCCCTTTTTTTCAAAACATATGCACATGAAAGGAATTAGAGGGCTCTTAAGGTTTCCAGCTTGGCTTGTCCTACGCACAGGAAGGCTCTGATACCAACTTGTCACGCCCAGAAATTCACACCAGAATTTCTGCAGCTAATTTGTGCATTACATCCTCGTCCGGAATCGCTTTGGTACACAAATCGACGTTATTGATAGTATAGAATCCTCGTCTTAGAAACAATATAAAAGAGTTACACAAATGCAATGGAAAGGAAAATAAAACCGACTTAAGCTAAACTTGACGCGAGCGAAGCGGAACACCAACTCCACAACTAAACCTTGACGAGAACAAGCCTACACCTCCTCGGAGACCTCGCTCTCAACCTCGGCACCGAAGGGGGAAAAAGAAGCAAGACTGAGTACAACCACCGTACTCAACAAGTCACACCGAAAAAGGGGACGTGATGCAAGATAAATAACAAGGAAAGGTCAAGGGCTCAATTTGCATAAACAACTTGCGTATATAATAATAATATTTGAAGACAAGAAAAAAGAGTAATATTTAAGCAAGATTAAATAAACGCCGTCCAACGCTCAAACCACGTTGCAACAGCTCATCCATCCACCCGCACTAGTCATACTTCAACATTTCATTCGAATAAAATAAATGAGACTAATCAAGGTGAATCTGGTCGATCGCCCGTAACCGTGGGCACGGCTATTCGAATAGTTTTTACTCGATCGAGGTGTACAACCGTACCCACAAGACACAATCCCACAACACGTTACCATGCGCCGCACCACCACGGTGCCCGGAAAGGAATTTTGACAGACCCTTCACATAACCCCCTCTAATCAATCGTACCACACCAAGGTTTCGCCCCCATTCCCATCGGGCAATGGGCAGCCCTCTCTAGTGCCGCGGTGAATCCGGAAGCCGATCGCCCTTAAAACCGGGCCGACCCAACTCCATCACGCCCACCCTCTCGGGATACGTTAACTAGAGACAGCTATGCTACGGGCCCACCATTACCCATGCCGGCTTGTGGTATGCACGGCATTTCTTCCGTGGTTTCCCGAGAACCGGTCCTTAATCGTCATGAGCACGCTAACCAAAGTCCAACCATGTGCTCACGACCCACCTTTCTCATAATTCAATATTATTAAAAACAAGGTCATATCTTAATATCATCTAAGGTCAACTTTAGTAATAAACTTGATTAGTGTGATTCCCTTAAGTGAGCTAGTTGCGCTAAGCATAACTAAGCAACCTTAAACTATCATCTAGTCATATTGGACCCCAAGTTATCAATGGTATAGGGTAAACAATCCTATAGTTGAGTACAATAGGTATAAACATCCCATGAAATGACATTCTAAAACATATGCGTATTTGAACGAAAAGAGGTATTTACATAAAATAGGTACAATATGATCAATGTAAGGTATGACTTGCCTTGCTCTGAGACCGAGGAACCTCGGCGACTACTTCAAGAGAACGGGCTCGCCGAAAACTCGGGATCTACACGACAAACAAAGCACTCAACAAACACCCTAAAAGTCTACTGAAACAGTACTGAAAAGTATTTTTAATGGATTCTTGACATTTTTCTGGATTTAATGAAATTTGAATGGACTAAAACGGAGCTCGGATTCAAAAGATATGAATTTTAGAAGTTTAATTGCGATTTTTAAACTAAACGAAAAGATTAAATTATTTATTGCGCAATTAAGTCCCTGGTGACGTCATCCACGCACGGCTCGGGGCGACGCCAGCCCTAGGGCTGACGTCGCACGGCCGGCGCGACGCGGAGGCGGGCGCGGTGGCCGGATTGCTGCCACGTGGGCGCGATCCGAGCGGCCGGATCGGCGCGATCGGACGGCGGATTCGCCGCGACGGACGGCGGCGATTCGCCGCGATCGGACGGTGCGGATCCGTCGCGATCGGACGGAGTGCGGATCCGTCCCGATCCGAAAGATCGGACGGCACGAGAGGAGCGGCGCTAGGTTAGGGTTAGGGTTTCACGGGTGGCGGCGGCGGGGATCGGCGGCGACGACCAGCGGCGGCGGGGACGGCGGCGCGACCCGGCGAGCGGAAGGGAAAAGGAAACGACGAAAACAAAAGAAACCGGGAACGGCGGCGAGCTCACCGACGGTGAAAACGACGGAGACGGCGGCGATTCGGGGCTAGAACCGACAACGAACAAAGGGAAACGCGGCGGAGCTCGAGGGGTTTTAAAGAGGAGAGAAGAGATCGAATCGGGCACGGATACGGCGGGGATAAGGCCACCGGCGTTTTCGGACTCGGAGAGAGAGGAGATATCCGGCGGTCGTTTCGGGCGACGACGGCCGTTCGGCGTGCGGGAAGCGGGCACGGGTGCGACGGCGCGGGACGGAGCCGGCGTGGGCCCACGCGCGCGAGGCGCGCGAAACGGCGCGAAAAGAGGCGGGCGCGCGCCATGGCGGCTGCGGCGGTTGGGCCGGCCGGGTGCGAGGGAGGCGGCTCCGATAGGTGGGGCCCACCTGTCGGTGGCCCGCAGCGCCAAGGAGGGCGCCGACTTTGCGTGGGCGCGGCCGCTCTTGGGCCTTGGCCCACGGCCGAGGAGCGGCGCGCGTGGGAACTGGGCCGACGGCCCGTTACGGGCGACGGGGAAAACCGTACGGCCGGCACGGAAAAGGAAAAAAAAGAAAAAGAAAAAGAAAAAGAAAAAGGGATTTATGGACTTAATTAAATTCCTGTTTTCTTATTTAATTGATTAAAAATACTTAGAGTGCTCTAAAAATTCCAAAAAAATCCTCGTTTGCGTATTTTGACATGAAGAATTCAAAAAAAATCCTACCATGTCATTTCCAGTTATTAATTGCATTTTAAAATTATAGGTTGACTCGGTTAATTTCAAAAATTCCGATTATTTCCGGGTAAATTATTTTAAATGAATTAGGGAAAAACCCAGGATGTGACAACCTACCCCCTTAAACGGAATCTCGACCCCGAGATTCGGAGGTACCGCGAAGAGGTGCGGGTGCGTGGCCTTTAGCTCATCTTCTCGTTCCCAAGTAGCTTCTTCCTGAGTGATGAGTCCATTGAACCTTGCAAAACCTGATAACCTTGTTCCGAGTCCTTCTCTCACTGACCTCAAGAATACGTGCTGGTCTCTCTACATAGGTTAAGTCCTCTTGGATTTCGATCCGTCCGGACTCGCCGCTCTTCCGGTACCCTTAAACACTTCTTTAATTGGGACACATGAAACACGTCGTGAATACCACCATGTTGGAGGGAAGCTCCATGATAGGCCACTTCTCCTCGACGTTCCCGAATCTGTATGGTCCCACGAAACGTGGTGCCAACTTACCTTTGGTTTGGAAACGATGTACTCCGAGTGGTGTAACGCGAAGATACACAAAATCCCCGCTTCAAAAGCGAGATCTCTTCGACGATTATCTCGCATAACTCTTCGTCTGGATCGCGCAATCTTCAACCTTTCCCGAATCACTCGGACCTTTTCCTCTCGCTTCGCTTATTACTTCGTGCCAAACAACGGCGCTCACCCGTCTCGATCCTGAATAGGGGTGTGCGGCATTTCCGTCCATACAGTGCTTCATACGGTGCCATTTGAATGCGGCTCGATAACCGTTGTTGTAAGAGAATTCGCACGGGGCAAGCTTTTGTCCCATGCTTTTCCAAAATCGAGCGCGCATGCTCTCGGCATGTCTTCCAAAATCGATTCACTATCTCGCTTTGACCGTCTGTTTGCGGATGATAGGCCGTGCTAAAATTCAAACGGTACGAGTTCTTCTTGCAACTTCTTCCGAATTTGGAAGTAAACCGACTTCCCTATCGGACACGATCTTCTTAGGCACGCCATGCAAACACATGATCCTTGCGAGATAAAGCTCGCCAACTTCTTCCCGAGTAGGTAGTATGTACGGTATGAAGTGGGCCACCTTGGTGAGTCGGTCCACCACGACCCAAACCGAGTCATATCCTGACGTTGTGCGGGGTAAACCCGTGATGAAATCCATTCCAATTTCTTCCCATTTCCACTCTGGAATCTGAAGTGGTTGCAACAATCCGCGGCCGTTGATGTTCGCCTTCACTCGCCGACAAACATCACAAAGTGCAACAAACTCAGCTATCTCCCTCCTCATGCTGACCCACCAAAACTTTTCTTTAAGATCTTGATACATCTTTGTACTGCCCGGGTGAATTGAGTATTGGGTTTGGTGAACTTCTGTAAGGATCGTCTTTTTCAAATCCTTGTCTTCTGGCACACACAATCTCTTTCCCATCCAGATTGTGCCATGTTTGTCTTCCGTAAAACCACGAGCTTTTTCGACTCTCATGTTCTTCTTGAGTTCGGCCATCTCGGGATCTGACGCCTGAGCAGCCCGAATTTGATCAATGAGAGTGGGTTGGGCTTCCAGAGCAGCCACAAAACCAAAATCCACCACTTGTAGATTTAGATTCTCGAATTCCTGCTGCAACTGGTCACACATTCCTTTGACATTGAGAGTGGTGCAGTAACTCTTTCGGCTTAGTGCATCCGCAACCACATTAGCTTTGCCGGGATGGTAATGTATCCCTAAATCATAATCTTTAATCAGTTCCAACCATCTTCTCTGTCGGAGGTTTAAATCCGGTTGGGTGAAAATGTACTTAAGACTTTTGTGATCCGTATACACTTCACAATGATTACCAATTAGGTAGTGTCGCCGATCTTCAATGCATGAACCACTGCGGATAACTCCGCATCATGAGTGGGGTAGTTGTTTTCATGTGGGCGCAATTGACGAGATGCATATGCGACCACTTTGCCTTCTTGCATCAACACACATCCCAACCCTTGGCGAGATGCGTCACAAAAAACTTGGAAGTCCTTTGCTGGGTCGGGCAGTATCAACACTGGTGCAGACACCAACTTCCTCTTGAGCTCTTCAAAACTCTTGTTACATTCTGCCGACCACTTAAACTTCTCATCTTTCTTCAACAGTTGAGTCATTGGCTTGGCGATTTTGGAGAAGTTCTCAATGAAGCGGCGGTAGTAACCCGCAAGTCCAAGGAAACTTCGGATCTGCGTAACCGTTTTAGGCGGGGTCCACTTGGTAACCGATTCCACATTTGCCGGATCCACGGCCACTCCTTGGGCATTCACAATGTGACCGAGGAACCGTACCTCCTTTAACCAGAAAGCACACTTGCTAAACTTGGCGTAGAGCTGATGATCTCTCAACTTCTCGAGTACTGTCCGAAGATGTTGCTCATGATCCTCCTCGACTTAGAGTAGACCAAAATGTCGTCAATGAACACCACCACGAATTTATCCAAGAACTCCATAAACACTTTGTTCATCGATTCATAAAGAAAGCCTGCATTGGTTAACCCAAAAGACATGACCGTACACTCGCATACCCATACCAGTGGTGAAGGCGGTCTTGGGAATGTCCTCTTCCCGAATCCTCAACCGATGATAGCCCGATCGTAGGTCTATCTTGGAAAATACCTTGGCCCCTTTGAGTTGATCGAATAAGTCATCAATCCGTGGTAGGGGATACTTGTTCTTGATAGTAACCTCATTGAGGGCTCGATAATCCACACACATTCTCTTGGTCTTGTCTTTCTTTTCCACAAAAATCACCGGAGCACCCCAAGGCGATGTGCTCGGGAGAATATACCCTTTTGCAACTGTTCATCCACTTGCTTCTTTACTTGGCCAACTCGTTGGCTCCCATCCTATATGGCCTCTTGTGTATTGGGGCGGTCCCGGTACTAGGTCAATCCGAATTCAATTTCCCTTTTTGGCGGCATCGAGTTAAATCCTCTGGGAAAACTTCGTGGTATTCTCGACGATGGGGATATCCTCTAACTTCACAGGGTCTTGGCCGCCATTTCTGACGATTCCGGTGGAAACATGATTCAAACTTACTATAGTCTTGACTTGCATGGGAGAGCGAAAAACAACTCTTTCTCCTTTCGTATTAATTAAAGTAATGGTGCGACTAGCGCAGTCAATTACTCCCTTATGTCGGACAACCAATCCATCCCAAGAATGACATCTATGCCTTTGGTGAAGGAGGATAAGGTTGGCTAGAAACATAGATCCTTGGATTTCTATGGTCACCGAGGGACAATCGAGTGGTCTCCAAGTGGTTCCCGGGGTTTGAACCCGCATAGGTATCTTAAGTCCCACTACGACAACCCATGTGCCCCAACAAATTGCTTTGAGATAAAAGAATGTGTAGCGCCGAATCAAATAATACGTGGCGGGAGTATAGTTTACAGAAACATACCCGGTATAACTTCGGGAGCGGTCCGTGCTTCCTCGGCGGACACATGATTGACTCGAGCTCGGATGAACCTTGGCCCACGCGTCTTGGCTTCGGACACTTGTCTCGCAAAATGCCCCGGGTCACCACGCTTGAAACAGACTCCGGCTTTCCTCCCGAGTCCTTCCTTGGAGGTGGTGGCGTGATTCGTTGCCGGGATGGCGCCGTTGGAGGGCGCGGGCCGGAGTACGCGTTGCCGACCACCGCCACTACCGCGCTTGGAAATTCCCGGGTGATAAGGTCGATGCCGACGAACAATCATGGTGGTAGGTCCATTCGACTTCCGAGCATGAAACGCGGCCTCTGTTGATTTCCCTGCCGTTGAGGAGGGCGTGTCTGGGAAGACTTTTCTCTTCTTGATCATCTTGTTGCGCCGATCTTCCTCGAATGGCCTTGTCAACCAGCTTCTCAAAGTTAGCATACTCTCCGGAGATAAGCTTGTCCGTGAGTTCATCATCCAAACCACCAAAAACTTTTCCCGCCTTTCGCATCGGTGCGCACATCTTTCGGGGCATAACGGGCAAGACGATTGAACTCGTGCGGATACTCGAATCGATCCGTTACCCCGCTCAAGAGAACGGAACTCACGTTTTTTCGTGCAACTATCCCCGCAGGAATGTGTGCGGTCCCGAAACCTGCGACGAAACTCTTCCTGTGCTATCCGCTCCCGCCGGCGAGTAACCAAATAGTTGTCCCACCAAGCCGACGGGACCAGAATCGATGAGTGGCAAACGAGATTTTCTCCGATCCGTGCACCGCAGCAGATCTAACTTCTTCTCTATGGCATGAAGCCAATCATTAGCCTCCATGGGATTAGTGGTGCTGGAGAAGGTCGGCGGTCGGACACGAAGGAACTCGCAGCTTGGTGGGGTGGTGGGGCGGCAACCGATTGTTCTACTGCTTTTGCCGCATTTGTTGCAGATTCTGCCGTTGCATCCGATGGTGTTGTTGTTGCATTTGCTGCATCATTGCAGCCATCATCTCGTGTCGTGAAGCGAGCACTTGAGCAATGGTGGGATTCTCGGGTGGCGGTGGAGGAGCATTGCCATTGGCGTCGTGAGCCTCGTGGTTGTCGGCACCGACGCCCATTGTTGCTGTTCGCCCGCGGTCCCGGTGTTCACCATCCGAAGGAGACGACCGACCGAGAGAGAAAAGAAGAAAAAGCAGACAGACTTAGAACTAATCTTTATTATTTGAATTCAAATGCGTTGTTCGATCTTGACTAAAAACAAGGAAAAGCACCAAACATCTTTAATTGGTCGTCATATCACACTTGATATCGATCGCGCCTATCCCTCACACAGCCCTAACACACAAAGAACTACCAAGAAGACAAACTAAGTTAAACGGTAAAACTAAGGAGGGCAACTAGAACAATCCACGAGACGAGGAGTCGAAACGCTTCCTTCGAAGATCCCCATTCTTCCGAACGGCTCCTGGAGTCCGGGCGTCACCTCGACTTGGACTCTTCGAATTGGTTGCCGTAGCTCAACCGATCCCGCCTCTTTCCTCCGAGGAATCTCGAGTCTCTTCTGAGTCCATGTCTTCACCGAATTCTCTCGAGCTTGAGTCACTGGAGACGGAGATCCAACCATTACGCCACCTCCGCCTTGATTCGCCGAAGCCGGAGCAAAGGTGAGGGCGTAACTGCAGCAGAGGAACTGGAACCGGCGCTGAACCGGGAGCGGGTGGAGCCGAGAAGGCGGGGGAATCCGAGGTGCCACTGGATACGGACAGCGCGGTGGTGGTCTTCCGAGGCGTAGTGCGGAGTCTAACCCCAACCGGTGGCGGGAGTCCCTTCAACTCAGCTACCTCCTTCTTCAGACGAACCACTTCGTCCTGCAGTCGCGCGATCCTCAGCATCTTCTTGTCGTTCAGCTCTTTGGTCGCCTTGTGTAGGTCGAGTGCATCCGATCCAGTCCTTTGAGCACGGTGCACATGTGACCGAAGGTAGAGTCATTCTCCTCTCGCTGTAGACTTGAATGCACCGACCTCGGAGGAACTACCTCGACGGGGATGGTAGCGGTAGGAGGAGGTGCGAAGGTCGCATCATGCGGCTCCCTCATCCGGCCAACATCGGGTAGGCGGCTTCTTGACAAGCGTGATCGACGTGCCTCCGGAAGCCGTGACCTCCATGTTGGGAAGACACGTTCCCACAAACCCGTGAACCTCCAACCGAACGCGGTAGGGCAACTCGCCACTGAGAGGCGCAACTGTTGTATACTCCGGTGCTTCGGGATATCCAACTGCAAGGGCCATACGCGCCAGCTCTGCAACGAAGCCTGTCATCCCTTTTCCGCAGTGTGTCGCTGGGGAACCTGCCATCTATAGAAACAAAGGAGTGGGAAAATCAAAACATGCTCAAAACCCACGACCAACATCCCATTTTCGCAATTCCTAAACCCTAGATTGACTCCACTTTTCAAAACACCCCCTTTTTTTCAAAACATATGCACATGAAAGGAATTAGAGGGCTCTTAAGGTTTCCAGTTGGCTTGTCCTACAGTCACGGGAAGGCTCTGATACCAACTTGTCACGCCCGTAAATTCACACCGAATTTCTGCAGCTAATTTGTGCATTACATCCTCGTCCGGAATCACCGAGGTACACAAATCGACGTTATTGATAGTATAGAATCCTCGTCTTAGAAACAATATAAAAGAGTTACACAAATGCAGCGGAAAGGAAAATAAAACTGACTTAAGCTAAACTTGACGCGAGCGAAGCGGAACACCAACTCCACGCTAAACCTTGACGAGAACAAGCCTACATCTCCTGGAGACCTCGCTCTCAACCTCTGGCACTGAAGGGGGAAAAAGGAGCAAGACTGAGTACAACCACCGTACTCAACAAGTCACACCGGAAAAGGGGACATGATGCAAGGTAAATAACAAGGAAAGGTCAAGGGCTCAATTTGCATAAACAGCGTTTGCAGTATATAATAATAATATTTGAAGACAAAAACAAGAGTAATATTTAAGCAAGATTAAATAAACGCTGTCCAACGCTCAAACCACGTTGCAACAGGCTCATCCATCCACCCGCACTAGTCATACTTCAACATTTCATTCGAATAAAATAAATGAGACTAATCAAGGTGAATCTGGTCGATCGCCCGTAACCGTGGGCACGGCTATTCGAATAGTTTTTACTCTGATCAGAGGTGTACAACTGTACCCACAAGACACAATCCCACAACACGTTACCATGCGCCGGTGCACCACCACGGTGCCCGGAAAGGAATTTTGACAGACCCTTCACATAACCCCTCTAATCAATCGTACCACACCAAGGTTTCGCCCCCATTCCCATCAGGCAATGGGCAGCCCTCTCTAGTGCCGCGGTGAATCCGGAAGCTGATCAGCCCTTAAAACCGGGGCCGACCCAACTCCATCACGCCCACCCTCTCTGGGATACGTTAACTAGAGACAGCTATGCTACGGGCCCAGCCATTACCCATGCTGGCTTGTGGTATGCACGGCATTTCTTCCAGGGTTTCCCGAGAACCGGTCCTTAATCGTCATGAGCACGCTAACCAAAGTCCAACCATGTGCTCACGACCCACCTTTCTCATAATTCAATATTATTAAAAACAAGGTCATATCTTAATATCATCGGAAGGTCAACTTTAGTAATAAACTTGATTAGTGTGATTCCCTTAAGTGAGCTAGTTGCGCTAAGCATAACTAAGCAACCTTAAACTATCATCTAGTCATATTGGACCCCAAGTTATCAATGGTATAGGGTAAACAATCCTATAGTTGAGTACAATAGGTATAAACATCCCATGAAATGACATTCTAAAACATATGCAGTATTTGAACGAAAAAGAGGTATTTACATAAAATAGGTACAATATGATCAATGTAAGGTATGACTTGCCTTGCTCGGAGACGAGGAACCTCGGCGACTACTTCGAAGAGAACGGGCTCGCGAAAACTCGGGATCTACACGACAAACAAAGCACTCAACAAACACCCTAAAAAGTCTACTGAAACAGTACTGAAAAGTATTTTTAATGGATTCTTGACATTTTTCTGGATTTAATGAAATTTGAATGGACTAAAACGGAGCTCGGATTCAAAAGATATGAATTTTAGAAGTTTAATTGCGATTTTTAAACTAAACGAAAAGATTAAATTATTTATTGCGCAATTAAGTCCCTGGTGACGTCATCCACGCACGGCTCGGGGCGACGTCAGCATGACGTCAGCCCTAGGGCTGACGCCGCCGCACGGCGCCGACGCGGGGGCGGGCGCGGCGGCGGATTGCTGCCACGTGGCGCGATCGGACGGTGCGGATTCGTCACGATCGGACGGTGCGGATTCGTCGCGATCGGACGGTGCGGATCCGTCGCGATCGGACGGTGCGGATCCGTCCGATCCGAAAGATCGGGCACAAGCAGGAGCGGCGCTAGGGTTAGGTTTAGGTTTCACGGGTGGCGGCGGCGGCGGGACGGCCGGCGAGCCGCGACGGGACGGCGCGACGACGCCGCGGCGGCGGCGGCGGCGCGGCACGACCCGCAGCGGCGGCGGACGGCGCGGCGATCCGGCGAGCGGAAGGAAAAGGAAACGAAAGAAAACAAAAGAAACCGGGAACGGCGGCGAGCTCACCGACGGTGAAAACGACGGAGACGGCGGCGATTCGGGGCTAGAACCGACGGCGAACAAAGGGGAAACGCGGCGGAGCTCGAGGGGGTTTTAAAGGGGAGAGAAGAGATCAAATCGGGCACGGATACGACGGGGATAAAGCCACCGGCGTTTCGGACTCGGAGAGAGAGGAGAGATATCCGGCGATCGTTTCGGGCGACGACGGCGCGTTTCGGCGTGGGAAAGCGGGCACGGTGCGACGGCGCGGGACGGAGCCGGCGTGGGCCCACGCGGCGCGAGGCGTGCGGGAATCGGCGCGAAAAGAGGCGGGGCGGCGCGGCCATGACGGCTGCGGCGGTTGGGCCGGCCGGTGCGAGGAGGCGGCTCCGGCAGTGGGGCCCACCTGCGGTGGCCCGCGCGCAAGGAGGGCGCCGGACTTTGCGTGGCGCGGCGGCTCTTGGGCCTTGGCCACGCCGAGGAGGAGCGGCGCGCGCGGAATGGGCCGACGGCCCGTTACGGGCGACGGCGGGAAAACCGTACGGCCGGTACGGAAAAGGAAAAAAAAAAAAGAAAAAGAAAAAGGGATTTAGGGACTTTATTAAATTCCTGTTTTCTTATTTAATTGATTAAAAATACTTAGAGTGCTCTAAAAATTCCAAGTAAAAATCCTCGTTAGCGTATTTTGACATGAAGAATTCAAGAAAAATCCTACCATGTCATTTCCATTTATTAATTGCATTTTAAAATTATAGGTTGACTCCGGTTAATTTCGAAATTCCAATTATTTTCGTAAATTATTTTAAATGAATTAGGGAAAAACCTAGGATGTGACAGTGGCCCGTGGAGAGCGTCGCGCGTACGACAATACGACGAGGAGTACACCGACGGGGTCGAGCTGATCCCGAGAGAGGCTCCACGGTCGTGGTGCGACGCAGAGTCGTTGGGCCTCCCACAAAGACCATCGTCGAGTTGACCACAAAGAAGCCGTTGTCGCAGGGTGGTGATTCTTCGTTGGACTCTGGTGCAACGTCGAGCACGCCGTCGGCGGGAGCCAAAGACGACGAAGAGAAAGCTATCAACACGGTGTTCAACGCCACACAACTCAAGGGGAGGCCCCAACATCACAAGGAGGCCACTGTTATAGTCACCGCGGCGCGTACGCGATGAGGCCGTCGCCGGCCAAGTACGTGTGCCACAGGTGCCGCATCTCGGGACACTTCATCCAGCGATGCCCTACCAACAATGATCCAAGATTTGGTATCCGGAGGGTGGCCCCTGCTTCAGCATCCTCATCGGTGTCGGCTGAGTCTGGGGAATCTAACGGCGTTATCCCATCAGAGCTCTACTGCAAGATTTGTCGGAACGTGATGGCTGATGCGGTGGTGCCAACAAGTGCTGCTTCGAAAAGCTTCTGTGACAGGTGCATCCGGGACCACATCGCCACCAAGTCCAAGTGCGCGTGCGGGGCGCAGGCGCACACCGAAGACCTGATCCTCAACATGACGCTCCGCACCACCATCGCCAACTTGCTCGCCATCACTGGCGGCGCAACAACCGCTTCAAGTGGAACCGATAAGATGAGGACCTTTGTCGACAGCAACACGGCAGCGTCGGTGCCGTAGAGCCCGGCCGCTTCGCAGGCGAGCCGCAACAACGTGTCTTCCAAGAAGAGCGCCATGATCCCAGATGTCCTCAGACTAAGAAAGGCACGGGAGACGGCAAGCGACCACTCAGAAGAACCGAACCTCGCGCCGTCCACGTCGGCGGCGGCCATCATTGCGGCGTCCCGTTACGCCAGGCCGAGCTACGTCGACGCTTCTTCGGCGGCATGCCATTCGGAGCCGATCCTTACATGTCCTACGGTGACGCGCCTTATGGCTGCGGTTGTGCTGCTTACGGCTACTACGGTAGCGAGGATCGCTGTGACATGAAGAGGGTGTGCTCCGATGATCGCACATCACCGACCAATTGTTGCCTGCGAGATAATTATATATTTAGGACTCTAATCGTTGCGTTTCTCATTTTTGTCATTCCTAATATTTACTTTGCAAAAATAGGTCTCGAAACGTTGCGCATTTATTTTTCATGCCATTCCATGTTTTCATGTAATTTTGATTCCAAATATATGTATTTCTCTCTGTAGTGACCTTTTTGCCCTTCGTTTGTATGGTCAGGTAGATTAGTGCATGTATACACAGCTAATTAACCCATTAATACACAAATTAATCGCTTGATCAGATGAGAGGCCAATGCATTGATTACTTCGTCGGTACAGGAGCAAACAATGCAACAGTATCGCAGGAGTTAACTACCTAAGAGAGCCAGTGCAGGCTGCAGGAGCAGACCAAGTGAACGCTCTTAACGGGAAAGGAAAGAGCCTGCCGTAGGAGTCCGGGACGCCGGAGAGGAATACCATGGGGTGGCCCCAGTCGTCGGACTTGGCGGCGGCCTTGAACCGGTCGGTCAACTCCGGTAGGCTGAAGAAGATGGTGTTGAAGTCGTTGGTCGGAAGGTCGTTGAGGAGCATCGAGAACTCCGACGGTGGCCACGACGACCGACAACAGATGCGGCCGATGCTTCCGATGATGTTCTCCGCCAAACACAAAGTATTACATGTTAGGTTATTTGGAATTAAAATTATATAAAATAAAATAAATGAAATGACATGAAAAACACGAGGACACAACGTTTCGACGCTAGCTTGGAGATACTTTCTTCTCTCTCATTTTTTGTGTTATCCGATGATTCAGAAGACAAGTAGCGAATCAAAAACATGTATGATTCTTGTATGTGTACCAAGTAATGCTATGAACTTGTACGATTCTTTTGCCCAAACAAAAACATGTTTGCCTCCGTACAACTGTGTTATTCTTGTTTAGAAAAAATAAACCCTGCCAATCAAAGACGACGCCCTGCACGTGTCGGCAAAAGTTCAGTAGGCAGAAGCACCGGACCGTTTGATAGCGTTAGTGTACCCTCAGTCCCTCAGGCCCTGACCCTGAGCATGTTGTGCGGTCGTGCCTCTCGATTGATTTCGCCAAGTCGCCGTGCGCGCGGTACGGCTTAATTACGGCGGAACAAACACATCCGCCAGTAACTATCATGTTCGTGCGTAACAACGCGACAGGCCCATAGTTTGAGATGGGCTAGAAGCACAGAAACCGGTGGTTACTCCCACGGAACGTAGAGAAAACTAGTAAAACCGGGCGAATGTACAGTGCCAACGGCCAAGAAAATTAATAGATAGGTGAGGAAGGGTAATTGTATCGAAAAACAGTAGTAACTTACATCATATGTATGGGCAAATCACGAAGGGTACGTCAGGCCGAGCAAATCAAACTTTAATCACGAAAAATTTTTCTATTCATATTCAAAACCAATATTAATGTAATTAAATCAAAACATATGTTGTGTGGATGTGTGATGGCCCATTAGTTACACCTTGATTAATCTATAAATGGTAACTACTCATATTCACTATCATCAAAACTAAAAAAAGCAACGACGAACATGTGCGTCTGTGTCAATATCATTTTAAACACGAAATATCATTTTAAAGGTCTGCTATCGAGCCGGACAGAGGTCTAAAGTCGTCGGGCCCTGAGCCCACCACTGAAGAAAACTTAAACCAAACTAATTCTTTTCTCGGTCTCTTCGATGCGGTTTTTATTCTTCTAAGGAGTGATTCGTCTATCGATTTCAAAAAACTGAAAAATAAAGTAATTAAACCGAATCGATTGCATACATTGGCACTGTAAACACGACTGCACGCATTCCGGGCCGTGGCACCGGTGGAGTCCTTCCGGGCGGTTTCGGTTGGTGGCGGCGACAGGACGACTGACCATATCAACAGGATCGATGTTACTGGAGCAATGAGCCTCAAGCCCCTCCACGCCGTGGGAGATAGTAATAGTTTGTGCTAGTTGGCCTTTTCTTTTTCTTTTTTCTTTTTGAAAGGAAGAAGGAAATCAGATACGCATGGCACTGCAAAAAACTACTACTGCATTGTGAAAAAAAAAGAAGCCAAGCTCTGTTTCGCTCTATCATCTGTATATTGCTAGATGTATGACGAACCCAAAGTAGCCACGAGAGCTTTTCATCATCACCTGGATACAATACAGGTTGGGGTGAGAGAGGCTTGAACTCTCGACCTCAGGATAACTCAAACCAAGCTATGAGACCTGCGCGCTAGTCAACTGCGCCACCACCCCTTGTGTTGGAGGTCGCGAGCAACGATTATTGCAAGCTACTAAGCACAGATTACTTTTGGAGGTCGCGAGGCGTTCTGAAAATTAATTTTGGTTCTTTTTATATGAGTTGTTGAGTTACGGGCAACAATTATTATCTTAGTTCACTATTAAAGAAAGTCATACTAGTCCCGGTTGATAACCCTTAATAGTTTCGGTTGTCAAACCGGGACTACGAATCTGAAACTAGAGATAGGCGACCTCTAGTCCCGGTTAAATAACCAGGACTAACCCTCAATAGTCCCGGTTGTCAAATCGGGACTACGAATCCGAGACTAGAGATAGGCGACCTCTAGTCCCGGTTAAATAACCGGGACTAAAGATGCATCTTTAGTCTCGGTTGAAGCCACCAACCGGGACTAAAGATGGCGGCGGTTGGTGGCTCTAATCGGGACTAAAGATTTTTTTAATTTGTTATTTCTCCAGCAGTACTGCTATATATATATATATTATACACATATATTATATTACACATATACATATATATGCAACATGCATATATATGTATAAATATATAATTTACACACATTTAAATGAACTTAAGAAAGGAAATATACATATATTACCAAAATATGTACAATATTCATACATGTTTATGTTTCCTAGCTAGCTTATAAAAAATTATCTCTAATCTACTTTGTTGTGGATGGAGTGGTTTAGCTACTAGAACTAATGAAGAACTCTCCCGCGGGATCAACGACTTGCTCGTTAATAAATCCCATCAATTATTCCCGAGCGGCTTGTATGAAAGTCTCGTGGGGGAGATCGTCTCTTACTCGCATAAGATGTCATTAATTAGAATAAACGAGAAATAAATATATGAAGTGAATAAAAAATCGAGACATAATGTATGAATTGCTGTTATATGTACATCTAGATCATCGACAGTTTTGACTTCGGTCACAAAGCGGTGAATGTAGTCGCAGACGCAATATCCACATAGGTTGATGCCCTGCGACTGTTTTGCACATTAAAAGAGAAACGACGATAGATTAATATGCATTTCATATTTTAGAACATAATAATGATTCAACTCAAATTAGGAGCAGACATGTTACTCACTGGAAACTTCATCCGCACAGAGAGCTTATCTTTCCAATTTCCGCGAACATTGACCTGAAGTTGTTCCCATGCCCTATGTGCAGTTGAAAGTTAGCACGTAATTATCCGAGAACTGCATATATGTAATAGAAAGTAAGATGGCATTACCTGTTAAACAGTTCAAATATGTCGGAGTACGTGGACTCTGGTTTATCCATTGAGTCAAAGACATGGATCTTCGACTGGCCCATGTCAAGTACTAACAGAATCCAGTGGAACCTGCAAATTGGTTTAGATGACACATATAAAACTTTATGTATGCACGAGATTGAAATTGGTTCGGAAAGAAAGAAAAGACTTACGCAATATTGTAGGGAAGAAGGATGAAGGACTGGAAGTGGTGCTGCACAAGGGCGTTGTATATGTTGTCCACGGTGTTATTAGGAAACTGATCAACCAATCGGCCGTTGATTTTGCATGGATCCATGAATCCATGCTTGGTGCATTCGTGCTTGTTGCAGTATTGGATCGCCATTCTACAACTGTTAAAAAGAATTTTAGTCAGCTAAATTCAAGGAGGTAAGAAATGAAATAACAGGGCGATACTTACAAAACCCGCGCGGTTAGAAGTGAGACGTCGAGGGCATCAAGTTGGTACAGGTCAAATATATCTTTGAATCAGAGATAGAGGTAGTCACCTCCATTGAAGAAGTAGTCAATTGAATATTTGCATGTTATCATGTCTTCACCCTTATTGGATCGTTGCATGTACCACTGATGGAAGCGGTACATGTGAGTTGGAAGCCTTTTCACTTGATCCGGCTTGACAAGATGCTTTCCAAGTTTGAATTGTATTTAAGCGGAGCCTTCATCAGGGGTGCACGCCCGTGTAATTGATCCATATTAATTCCAGCTTCTTGCATGAATTCTCTTAAATCAGTTCTAATATTTGGAATCGTGCTGAACTCCAGAGGCTTCTATGGCTGCATGCCAAGCTGGGGTACATCTTTGCCCGCTTTCTTCGCCCTGCCAGCAGCCTTCTGAATAGTCCAGACGTAGTCGGACTGTGGTTCAGTTTGCGGTTTAGCTTGGGCCCTGACTTCAGCTTGGACAGCCTCACGCAACTCGTCATCGGTCTTCTCATAGGAAAGCTTTGGTGCGGGTGGCGGCGTCTTCTCAATTCTCTGAGTCTTTCTTGGATGACCGCTTGATATTGACGGCACGCTCTTTGATGATGACCGTTTAGGAGTCGATGCTCGTTGTGGCGACGGAGGAGGGTTGGAAGGCGATGGAGTTGGAGATGGCCGTTTAGGAGTCGGTGCTCGTGGAGGCGACGCAGGAGGCGGAGGAGGCGGAGGCGGCGAAGGAGGTGGAGGAGACGGTTCACGTGGAGGCGAGGGCGGTGGAACGATAGGAGACGCTGTTCGTCCGGGGAATTTTATGAAGTTCTTCCTCCAGAGAAATATTCCATGAGCCGTTTCTCCTAGCGTCGTCTCCCCGTCTCCTCCGGGGATATCCAGCTCCAGATCTTCATAGCCGCGTTCCACCTGTTCAATTTCAACCTTCGAGTACGAAGGTGGAACGGGCCGGGAGTGGTAGGTGCCGTCTCGGGCTACTAGAATAGCCATGCCCGACGTGACCTGTTCGAGAAGATTGCTTATTAGTTAGTAATGAACGTTGATCGACAAGTTATTCAAGAAAATATACGTACAACATAAAAGTACGAACATACCTTTATTACTATGTTTTTCAGCGGGATGTGCAGCTCACACAGGGTCCGTGTGATGTCATCCACGGGGCATGGCGGACCCGGTTGAGCTTGTGGGGCCAGCTCGCCTTCATTTCCAGTAGTCGCGCAGCTGCTGCGCTGCTGTTGGAGTTGTGCAGTTGTTGCTAGATCCGGTTGTTGGCTAACCTACTGGCTCCGCTCCTCAGCCAACCTTAGGGCAACCCTTTCGTCGACAATCTGATCGATCTGCGAGAGCTTCATTTCCATCTCAGCGAATCTAGCATCATTCTCTCGCTTTGACCTCATTCGGCTCCTGTATGTGTCGACGTCAGCTTGGAACCCATATTTCCAGGGGACGATGCCTTTTCCTCGCGTACGCCCCGGGTACTCTAGGTTTTGAAGGACGAGCGTTAGCTCATCCTTCTCTCTATCGGGCCTGAACGCGCCCGAGGAACTGGCCTGCACCTCCTCTAACCTCCGTCTGGCTTCTTGAATTTCATCACCAAAGATCACTGTGCCATCGACGGGATTAAGTGAGCCGCCGTGAGCATAGAACCAGTTCTTTGAACGTTTCGGTCAGTTTGCTGTGCCTGGAACGATATCCCGTGCTTCTAGGTCGGCTTCCATTTTTTCCCATTTCTCCAATGCTTTTTTATAGCCGCCTGACCCAAGCCTGTGATGGTATTTCTTTTTGGCTGCGTTGGCCTTGTTCTTTTCTATGATAGCTTGTGCTTCTTCACCGGTCTTGTGCACAACAAAAGCATCCCAATGATCTCTGAGCTTTGGGAACTTGTCAAAGTTTGGTGTCTGGCCCTTGAGGATATATTTCTTGTGTAACTGTTTCTTGCAGTTCCTGAAGAGCTCTGCCATTTTCTTCAACGTCCATTCCTTGACCCTTGCCTGATCTGAGTCTGGGATGGTGAACGTCTGCAGCATTGTCGTCCACAACATATCTTTCTCTGAGTCTGGGAGATAGCTCTGCTCCTCTCCTCCTTTGGTTGACCGTCTCCAGTTGGTAATGCTTACGGGCACGTGATCCCACCACCCATCCGCTGTGCGCCACAAACTTCCTTGCGACGTCCTTTGGGGCAATTGGTCGACCGTCAGGTGTCACCTTCGTTATGACATGTCGACCCTCTATTTTCTTGCTGAGGCCGCGTGGCCTCTTCTGTAAAGCGGAGGCGGAGGCGAAGGCGGAGCCCTCATTCCCCTTCTCGTTCCTTTGCTCATCTCCCCCTCGTTCCCCTCCTCGTTGAGGTACTGATCTAGATCTTTGTTCCCCTCCTCGTTGTAAAACTCTGTTCCTCGTGCGATCTCATCAAGGAGAAACCTTTCCTCGTCATGATCCGCCATTTGATTGTTGTGGGTTGAGGACTTAATCAAAGAATTCTGAAAAAAATTTATTCGGTTAATACATGTATCAATTATTTAGGAATATCATGTATGTCTATGTAAAAAAACATAGACAAAAAAGAAGAAGATGGAAAAAAATAGATGAAATCCGACAGACACTAGATCCAATTGTGCACATCCACAATGGTGATATTTTTCAGAAGTCACTTCCTGGATTACATCCACACCGAACGACCGAACGAACAATCGACCGAACGAACGACCATTCGTTCATTCTATCGTTCACGTCTCCGTTCGTTCAGATCCTTAACCCCAACCCAAACCCTAAACTATCATTCGTTCACGTCCGTTCATTCAGACCCTTAACCCTAACCCAAACCCAAATCCTAAACTATCGTCCATTCGTTCTAACGTTCGTTGACGTCCGTGAGTACGATCTTCTGGAGGAAAGGAGAGAAAGAGATGAGAATGATGTGAGGGAGATAAGGTGGAGAGGAGAGGGAGTGGAGAGGAGAGGAGAGAGAGAAGACGTTGCATGCCTATGTACATTGTAACGACCGACCGACCGAACGAACGAACGAACGACCGAACGAACGAGTGTTCGTTCGTTCGTCCATCCGTTCGTCCACGTCCGTACATTCGTCCATGAACGAACGAACGACCGACTGACCGAACGAACGGACGAGTGTTCGTTCGTTCGTCCACGTCCGTACGTCCGTACGTTCGTCCACGAACGAACGAACGAACGAACGACCGAACGACCGAACGAACGACCGAGTGTTCGTTCGTCCGTCCGTTCGTCCAAGTCCGTCCGTCCGTTCACATCCGTCCACGAACGAACGGACGAACACTCGCGTTCGTTCGTTCGTCCGTCCGTTCACATCCATTTGTTGATTTTATCGTTCTCGTTCGTTCAAAAATACAAACTTCACAAGTCACATACACATTCAAATTTAAATCTATTCATGCATTTACATTTAAATACACATTCAAAATTCACAATTCACAATATTCATGCATTAAAATTTAAATAAACAGTCCATCTACATATAAAGTCCATACAAATTTACACATACACATCGAAATCATATTCACAAATTTACACATACACATCGAAATCATATTCAAATCCTCCTCATTCATTCACATTCACATAATTTGCAAATTTAGACATAATTTGCACGGCAGCGGCAGCGACGGCGGCAGCGGCATGGAGGGAAGGCGACGGCGGCGGCGAGGATGCAGGCGGTCGGCGGCGTGGAGGGGGAGGCAAGGTTTAAGGGTTTAGTGGGCGGCCGGCCGACGTGGGGATCAGGGAGGGGGCGGCATGGGGAGTGGGTGGCGGCGGCGACGATGACGGCGGTAGCGGCGGCCACGACAATGACGGCGATGGCGATGGCATCGACGGCGGCCTAAACCCTAGCACGCATCACGGAGAAAAAAGGGGGCGACGACGGCTAACCTGCGGTAGCGGCGGCGACGGCGACGAAGACGACGGCGTGACGGTCCTCCGGCGACGATGACGGCGATGAAGACGGCGGAGACGGCGTGCTGCGGCGACGTCTTGGTGCTCGGCGACGGCGACGATGAAGAAGACGATGCAGTTGTGCGAAGTTGTGTGAAAACGGCTAAGTGTTTGGATCCCAGTGAGGCCCTTGCTATATATAGGTACGACATCTCTTGTCCTGGTTGAAGCCACCAACCGGGACTAGAGATGGCGGGGCAGCCACGTGGCCTAGGTAGGTGGTCATCTCTAGTCCCGGTTGAAGCCACCAACCGGGACTAGAGATGTTTTCCCGCCCACTAAAATTCACCTTTAGTCCTGGTTGGTGTTACCCACCGGGACTAAAGGTGCCCGGCGCTCTGACAAGCTCTGACAACATTTGAACCGGGACTAGAGATGATCTTTAGTCCCGGTTCGTGGCACGAACCGAGACTAAAGTTCCTAGAGGACCGTTGAATTTTTAAACCGGGACTATAGATCATCTCTAGTCCCGGGTGCAACTCAAACCGGGACTACTGTGGTTTTTGCCACTTCAACCAATGATGATTTCTCCAGTAGTGGTTCATTTAAATTAGTTCACCAGAACCTTTGTTTTGGACTTGTAGTTTATTAATTTCGTTCAGCAGAACCTGTAGTTCTGTTAGCTACAATTGTTATCTTATCAGCAGTACAATTTATTAATGTCATGTATGCTAATGTGCTGCTTGCTTGGCACTGTTCCCTGGCTGAAATCGACGTGCATGGTACTGTGCTGGTTGTTTGGCACTGCAGGCGCTGGTGACCGGCGAACATTCCCTGGCTCATGTTTAGCTAATACAATTTTGTCCATCATAATAAAATATAAAGAACATAAAATTACTAAGGAGCATATAAATCTGGATGATGGCTCCACAGGTGCTCGATGAGGTCTTCTTTTAACTGAAAATGTGTGTCCTTGCTTCTGATCTTTCTGTGCGCTTCAATAAATTCATCAAGTGTACGAGTAGCATGGCCACGAGCAGGTTGGCCACTTTCACCACCGTAATCGAAACGCTCGTTTGGGTCAACCACGAATCCTTCATCTTCCACAATCATGTTGTGCATGATCACACAAGCCCTCATGATCTTTGATAATGTCTCTATGTCCCGGGCAAAGGAGACCTATGGAGAACATTTATGTCATTATGAGACCCGGGCATTCCAAAGAAAGCATGCCATATCCAAAGGTCGTTGGAAGCAACAGCCTCCAAAATGATAGTGGGCTTCTCCACATGCCCCTTGTATTGACCCTGTTTGTCATATGGACAGTTCTTCCGCGCCCAATGCATGCAATCGATGGATCCCAACATTCCTGGAAAGCCTTTTTGCTCACCCATTGCAAGTAAGCGAGTTGTGTCCGCCTCATTGGGATATCTAAGGTATTCTTCTCCAAAAAATTCATCAATTGCAGCAACAAACCTACGTAGGCTCTCAAGTGCAGTACTTTCGCCAATGCGAACATACTCATCTGTCGCATCAGCTGGAACACCATAAGTGAGCATACGCATTGCGGCAGTGATTTTTTGGAAGCAACTCAATCCAAGTACACCGGCCGCATTCCTTTTCTGCACAAAGTAATCATCATGTGCTTCAACAGCGTTCATTATGCGTACGAAAAGCTCCCTAGACATCCTGTACCTGGAGAAAACAAAACTACAGTTTAACAACTAGAATCATATTTAAGAACATACAACAAATCAATTCAAAGTGAAAGAACAAAAACCTTCAACGGAATAATTCAGGGACGTATGTTGGATTGTCCGCCAAATAATCTTGAAATATCCTGTCGTGGCTGCCTTCTCTATCACGATAAAGAACTCTATGACCCGGGACGGAGCCACCATGTTTTTTTGCAATGGAAAAGGTTTCCACAATTCGAGCAGCCGATAATATGAAAGTGTCATCATCATCGGATGATGAATCATCCAATTGGCTTCGAAGACGGGATCTCTTCCTAGGAATGATTCCTGAACAATGGCATGTGAGGAGGAGATGGCCGCCTTGAAAGACAAGGGTTCCTACAGGCAGGATGGGAGCTGATACTGACCTGATGGGAAGAGGAGATGATGGCCGGCTTGGTCCTGGAGATGGCCGGCTTGGTCCTGGAGATGGCCGGCTGGAGGAGATTCCCTGGCACGGTGGAGGAGATGGCCGTCGAGATGGAAGGGACTGCGGTGGTGGCGTCCTTCACGCGCGGGATGAAGGACCGCGCGACGCGGGGGGAAGGAGGACCGTCGCGATTGCTTGTCACGCACGCGAAGAGCTGTTCAGTTGGGCTTGTGGGCCTTCTTTTTAAAATTTACCCAGTGAAAATGGCAAACTCTTGGAGACACTCTAGTTTTTTGTTTGCTATATGTTTTAGCAAGTTGCCAAATCACAAGATTTGGCAAGTCAATTTTACCAAACTCTTGGAGATGCTCTAACGTGTGCTCCAGTGCTCCACTCACTTGGTTTTGGCCCCGATTACTAACGGACAGCACGAGATCGTGGCCCTCTGGCCTTCTGCTTCCGACCCCGATTCAATGAGAGGGCCCGATCACGGAGAAACCATGGAGTTGAGCTGAATTCACCCGTACAAAGAATTCGCTGCAAATAACCCCAAAAACATTTAAAAAAAGTACATCTAAGGTCTCGCATATTGTCACCTAATTACAAAATCGTTCCTCAACCAAAAAACCATATATATGACATCTCTCAACTTATAAAATCAAGACACTCTGAGTCCTTAGACGGTATTATCCCAGGTCTGACATGGTAGCTGAGTCAGCATAGGACCCACATGAACCCCACGTGTCAGTGACTATTTTCCCTCCTCTCCCTCACGTCTCTTCCTTTCTTCTCCAATCCTTCCCATCTGAGGCGCGCGACAGCCAACGGGGAGAAGGGCCGACGTGGCGAGCCCGGCTGGTGACCGGCGAGGGAGGAGCGTGGCTGGCGACGAGCGGGGAGAACCGGAGGCGTGCGGCAGCGTCACTGAGCTCGATCGGTTGCGGCGAGGAAAGCGAGAGCCCATCCCCTCGGCGACGATGGGTGCACGGAGGTCGGGCGGGGCGTCGTCGGTGAGAGTTTGGTGAAGCTGGAAAAGAGGGGACAAAGATCTGGGAGGGAAAGAAGAGCGGCCCACCACTCTCGACTCCCAGTTTCTCTTCGCCGGTCGCCGCTAGCAGAGGAAATGATGAGGAGGAGGGACGCGACGGGTATCGGGGCAATGACGAGTGGGAGGGAGGATGAGTAGTTTGGCGGTGGCATCCGTGTGGTTGGTTGGTCGTTGTGTGGCTATCGTCTCCTCCTGAGCTACCTGCACCAAGCGACTTGAGGTAGATGCGGACCATGGCGGCGTAGGCGACGACATCATCTCGGTGTGGCATTCCATCGAACATCGCACGAGCGGTTGCTGCTCCATGCTGCTGCGCAATGAAGTGGATCGTGGCGCAGCGACAGCGACAGAAGTTGAAGCTGGCGAGGCTGCTCCCTCCTCGTCTCGTGGAATCCCTTCGCCACCATCTGCACCATGCTGCCCGTCGTCTAGGGCCATCCGTGCCCTGTGGCCCCGCCGCATTGCCCGTTGCTGGACCTCCTCCTCTCTTGCTTCGCCCCGCCGGCCTCCTCCGTACTTGCCACTTTACCTCGCCTAGACAACGAGAAAAGTGAGAGAGAGGAGTAAGGAAGAGAAGAGGGGAAAGAGAGAGAGAGTGATGACGTGAGTCACCCCAACATGTGGGGGCCATGTGAGTCCCACACTAACTTAGCCGTCACATCGGACAAAACCGGGGTCAATATCGCCTAAGGACCTAGAGTGATCCAGTTTTGTAAGTTGAAGAGTGACCCACTTTTGTAAGGTGAAGGATTTCATATATCTAACTTTTTAGTTGAGGGACGATTTTGTAATTTGGTGACAAGATGAGGAACCTCGGGTGTATTTTTTTCCAAAAAAACAGTACACTAGCTAGAGTAGTTGTGGGGGGGTATCACCCTGGGGTAGCTCGCGGAGCGGAGTTAAGATCAGCTGAAGTCGGACTGGTAGTACTCGGGAGGGGGTCAGATGCCTGACCTCCCCTTGTGGTTGAGAGCCTCGACCTCCCGACTGTCCCAACTCCAATGATTCTATCCCGACTACGGCTCATCAACCCGACCTCCGATCTCCTCGGGATGGAAGGCTTGCATCATAAGGATCACGGAAAAGATAAGGAGCGGACAACCCGACAGAAGATGACGTCACCCGATGTCATGCCCAAAAATTCGCACCAGAATTTCCGAAGCTGAATGTGTATTAAAATACCCTGTCCAGGACCAGCCAAGGATACACAAACGACAAATTGTATATACAGATCCACGTCTTAAAACATTTAAAAGACTTACATATGCAGTGGAAATGTAAAATAAACTTAAGAACTAGGCTTTGACTCTTGTGGGGCAGCGATTCCACTCCACAGGCAACCCTTGACGCAGCAACGAGCCTACTCAGCATCGAACCCAACTGCAGCTTAATCCTCCAGCTCTGAGGTGGGGGAAAAGGAAGCAAGACTGAGTACAACCACCATACCCAGCAAGTCATACCGAGAGAAGGTATGATGCAGGGTTAACCAAGGATAGGCTAGGGTTAAATTTTGCATAAAGTAGGCATTTCACAGAATTAAGTTGAAAGCAGTAAAAGTAGTAATTAAATGTAATTAAGCAATATTTTAACACTCTGCTCAATGCTACACCACGTTGAGTCAGGCCCAATCCATCCAACTATTCTATCTCATTTCCACTGAATCAGGTTATTATTGATGGGTTACGCGGAAGCTACGCTAGCCGAACACAAAAAATTTTTCTACCGCGCAAACCAGGAACACTTGCAAGTAAGGGCCGATAGATCGTTACCGATTGGAGTGTGCAGCGGAAATAGCCAATCAGGGCTATCCAATCTGGAACTGTGTAGCCGATTCCCGCAAGCCGATAGCCGATTCCCGGGGACAGCCGATTCGCCAATCAGCCGATTCGCGGAGTCGTCCGGTCACGTTCTTGCGCCTTGCTCCGATGCGCCCGACCGCAGCCGATCCGAAGCCGATCAACAGCGCGCAACGTAGCAGCGCCTCTACGGTATCCACACGTCCGGGGACAAAACGCCGTACACCCGTGTGCTAGCACGCGATGCAAGGCTAGGGTTTGGCTCGAAAGTGGGGAGGGTTTCCGTGGAGATTGATCTCGGCGACTTTTGTTGCGGATTCGGTTCAACGCGATACAGAAACTCTCCACCCCTCGCCCCTTTATATAGAGTTGGCCGACTAGGACTAGTGGCTGATCAGGACTCTATTTTGAATCGGATCTCATCCGTATCTCATAGACTTGGCCGCCCACACGTCGTAAGCCCATAGGACTCTATCCGATCGGAACCCTATCCGATCGAGCCGTATCCGAGTCCAACTCGAATATATATTCTATCCCCTTAAGCGTGCGACCCTGTAGGTTCAGGTATACTCGGTTTCGGCTATAGTCTAACTTAGCCGATCGTCGGCTCGAGTCCAACTCGGTCGACCCGTCAACGACGGCGTCTAGCAGCACATATTGACACCATAGTATACAAGAATAATACCGGCTCGAACCTGTAATGTGTACACAAATCCCTTTGTCTCACTATACCGCTTAAGCTATAGGCAAGATGTGTGACATCCCTTCAATAGCTTAACCATTCACTCGAACCGTATTGGATTATCATGCATTTGATTGACTCCTCAATCAACTTAGCATGACCATGCATTTCCATAATCCATTACCTCGAGGGCCCAGAGATATCTCTCCAAAGGAGGGCAAATTCCATCTTGATCACTCACATCCCACTCCATGTTTCATAGCAAACCCGAAAACTACCTTTATAACTACCCGTTACGGAATAACGTTTGGTAGTCCCAAAGTAGGCTACTACACATGTTGGAATCCATGGTGATCTCGAGTCTAAGGACTTTGTACCAACACTACCGAGACCAACTAATGACACATTAATTCCTGTAGTGTCTCATGGTGGGTCTATCCAACAATGTGTTCTCCAACACATGCGTCCATGTTTATTGATTTGGTATCTCCATACCCATGATCTTGTGTGCGCCTCATGCTTCGGTTGAGGGAGAGGTTTGTCAGCGGATCGGCTATGTTGAGATCCGTGTGCACTTTGCATATCTTGACATCACCTCTGTCCACTATCTCGCGGATGAGATGATATCGCCGAAGTATGTGTTTGGACTTCTGATGTGATCTCGGCTCCTTGGCTTGCGCAATGGCTCCACTATTGTCACAATAGAGAGACATTGGACCAGTCGCACTAGTCATCACACCAAGCTCGAAACGAATTTATTGATCCAAACAGCCTCCTTTGCGGCTTCGGCAAGAATGTACTCGGCCTCCGTTGTAGAATCGCAACGTATCCCGCTTGGAACTCTTCCAGTGACTGCGCGCTCCGTTCGGGCGAACACGAACCGCATTGCGATCTATAATCATCCTTATCTGTTTGGAAACTAGCATCGGTGTAACCACTTACAACGAGCTCTTCTTCACCTCCATAGACTAGGAACATATCCTTAGTTCTTCTCAAGTACTTAAGGATATTCTTTACTGGCAGATCCAGTGACCTTCACGGATCGGCGCGGTGTCCGCTCATAGCACTCAAAGCGTACAAGACATCAGGCGTGTACAAAGCATGGCATACATGATGGATCCAATTGCCGAAGCATATGAAACCATACCCATCTTATTCCGCTCATCATGTGTCCGAGGACACCGATTCTTGCTAAGATTAATGCCATGTGACATGGGCAAGAAACCTTTCTTGGAATCATGCATGTTGAACCTTTTCAACACCTTGTCAATGTATGTACTTTGGCTTAATCCAATTAGCCTCTTGGATCTATCTCTATAGATCCGAATGCTAATATGTATGTTTGCCTCCCTTAAGTCTTTCATGGAAAAACTATTTTTCAATGAAGACTTGACGATTCTAGCATAGGGATATCATTTCCAATCAACAATATGTCATCCACATATAAGATTAGAAATACAATTGCGCTCCCACTGACCTTTTTGTAAACACAGGCCTCTTCTTCATTTTTGATGAAACCAAACCCTTTGATTACTTCATCAAAACGAATATTCCAACTCCGAGATGCTTGCTTCAATCCATAAATGGATTTCGTAGCTTGCATATCTTTTCGAGCGATTCGGATCGACAAAACCCCGAGGTTGTATCATGTATACATCCTCGCTTAGGTTTCCATTTAGGAAAGCCGTTTTGACATCCATCTCGCCATATCTCATATCGAAATATGCAGCAATCGCTAGGATAATCCGAATAGATTTAAACATTACGACGGGCGAGAAGGTTTCATCATAATCAACTCCTTGAATCTGTTTAAAACCTTTCGCCACCAATCGCGTCTTATAGATGTGAACATTTCCATCCATATCAGCCTTTTTCTTAAAACACCCATTTACACTCAATGGTTTTGACACCATCAGTGGATCAACCAAGTTCCAAACTTGATTGTCGTACATGGATTCTATTTCGGATTTCATGGCTCCAAGCCACTTGTTGGAATCGGGTCCCACCATCGCTTCCTCATAGGTCTTAGGTTCATCGTTGTCCAACAACAATATATCACGTTGTTCTGCACTGTGTACTGTCGGGTGCACGACGTGATCTTTCGACCTCCGTGGGGCTGGTGTATCTACAACCGGTGGCGCAACACTTTGCTCCTCCCGTTGTGGTTCCGTGGTCGCCGAAACGTTTTCGGTGTTTCTTGAACTTCTTCAAGATGCACCATGCTCCCACTAACCCTTCTTGAAAGAAACTCTTTCTCCAAGAAGACACCGTGTCGGGCGACAAACACTTTGCCTTGTTCCCGATTATAAAAGTAATATCCCTTAGTTTCCTTAGGATATCCCACAAAGAAGCACTTGTCGATTTGGTTGTGAGCTTGTCGGATAAACGTTTTACATAAGCTTCGCATCCCCAAAATTTGAGAAAAGACAAACTAGGGGTTGCCCTGTCTATATCTCATATGGTGTCTTTTTAACCGACTTAGATGGAACTCTATTTAGTGTGAGCGCAATGTTTCAAGAGCATATCCCCGGAAGGATAACGGAAGATCACTTTGGCTCATCATCGACCGCACCATGTCCAACAAGGTGCGATTTCTCCGTTCGGACACCCATTCCATTGTGGAGTTCTGGCGGAGTCAACTGTGAAACAATTCCACAATCTTTCGGATGATTACCAAACTCTTGGCTCAAGTATTCTCCTCCACGATCCGATCGTAGAAACTTGATTGTTTTCCCTAAATGATTATGTACTTCATTCGGAATTCTTTGAACTTTTCAAAGGATTCGGACTTATGCCTCATTAAGTACATATAACCATATCTACTAAAGTCATCGGTAAAGGTAATGAAGTACGATAACCACCTCTGCCGTTGAGCTCATTGGTCCACATACATCGGTATGTACGAGTGCCGATAAGTCACTTGCTCTCTCACTATGTCCCGTGAAAGGTGCCTTTGTCATCTTACCAAGTAAACAAGACTCACATGTCTCAAATGATTCAAAATCAAAAGAGTGAAGCAATCCATCCTTATGGAGCTTCTACATGCGTTTCTTGTTTATATGGCCTAAGCGACAATGCCGGATAAACGTGGGGTTTATATCATTAGAGAGTTGCCTTTCGTATTAATGTTATAGATGGGAGACCCTTCAAGATTCAAAACGTATATTCCATTCACCAATGGAGCATGAAAATAGAACATATCTCTAAGATATATTGAACAACCAGTGTCCATTGATCTAAAATCATATCCTTCCGCTTGCAAACATGAAGCGGAAATAACGTTTTGACATAGTGTTGGAACACAATAACAATTATTCAATTCCAAAACTAATCCCGAAGGTAGATGAAGTGGTACGCCGACAAGAATCGTAGCAACGCTTGCTCCATGCCGACGCGCAGTTCACCTCGCCCCTTCTCAATCCTCTACTTCTTCTCATTCCCGCAATGATTTGCAAATATGAGCTACGATCCGGTATCAAATACCCAAGAGTCGTATGTGAAGTAGCAAGATTAATGTCTATAACATTAATACCTGAAGCAGAAGTCGTACTTTGCTTCTTTTTGAGATCCTCCATGTACTTCTTGCAGTTCCTCTTCCAGTGGCATGTCTCCTTGCAATAGAAGCAAACGGCATCTGATGCCGCCGACCCCTTCTTGCCCTTCTTTGCATTGGAGGCACTCGCGATCTCATCGGGAGTTAACTTCCTCTTGGTGCAAAGTTTCTTGACAGGTGGTTTGCGCTTAGCCTTCTGCATCATCATCACATGATGACCATTCTTCGGATACTCTCCTCACGTCTTTAGCATCCCATGCAATTCAGCCAAGGTTCTATCCATATTGTTCATGTGATAATTCAATATGAATGGCTCGAAGCTCGAGAGGAGCGGCGGAGAATCACATCGAGCCAACTCTTGGCTAAGGGGAAAACCTAGTTTTTCGGACTCTCAATGTAGCCAATCATTTTTATCACATGCGGACTGACGGGATTCCCCTCAACAAGCCTGCACGCAAACAAGGACTTTGAGGTGTTGAACCTCTCGGCCCGAGCTTGGTTCTCAAACATGCCACGCAGTCCCCGAATAATAGTGTGAGCATCGCTGCTCTCATATTGCTTCGAAGCTCGGGGGGACATTGTAGCAAGCATGAGACAGCTTATATCTAGGGCATCATTAGTGTGCTTCTCATAAGCCCTCCGTGCGCTTGCAAGTGGCATTATTTGGCAAATCCTCGGGATAGGGTACTTCAAGAACGTACTCCTTACGCTCTTGCTTGAGAACAATTCTCAAGTTGCGATATCAATCCATAAAGTTTGTTCCATTTAATTTTTTCTTTTCGAGAATAGATCGCAAATTAAAGGTACTGGGTGTAGTATTAGCCGCCATTTATTCTACAAGAAAAGCAAAGTTTAGCACAATGTTTATGCTATGTCTATTGTTAAACAATTTAACATTAGACTCCCATTACGTATTTTCCACCTTCCCTCTAGGTTACGTATTGGGTCAAGATCCACGTGTTAATTAATTTTCTAGTGAGCTTTGGCATCACGCTAGAAAATTAATAACATCGATAAGCAACTCCTTGCTAATCACATCTCTATTTGACTCTTGTTGTTGGTGTGGCATCTCCATGCCCCGCCCCAACCTATGCCCCAAGGCCCAAAACTGTTTTGATAGCCTTGTTAAGTAAACCAAATGCTCCGTTGTATATGTCCGACATATACCCCTCGTGTTATGATAGAGAATGGCACTCGCTTTGGCGAGACCCACCATTGACGAGCATAACGGTGACGGAGTGCAACATTTGGAAGGGCATCATTACTACTTAATTTTGTGAGGGATGCTATCCTATCAAACAAACATATCACATATATGAAAGCAGTAGAATAGCATATAATGAAATAGTATGGCCCCCTTCACATGGTGATCTCCATCTCCATGTCGCGCGAGGATCTCCATCTTCGGCACCATCTTCCAATGTGCGTGATGCTTGATTTCTTCAAACTAAGCTACTACTATAGAAGCTCTAATTGAAGATTACATCGACTCACGGTCGTGAAAGAATATTACAAGCATTGCACGTATGAAAGAATATTACGAGGATTGCACATATGAAAGAATATTACATGCATCACATGCATCTCATACATACAATAGGGCCATACCATCTCAAAGCATTCTCTGCAAAAACAAGTTAGGCATAGAAATGTTTTCTACCTATCGCAGAAACGGCATCGAGACGACCTATAAGGGGGTACACCACACGAAATTCATAGATCCAATCTATGAAATCGCTTACGGAAACCATGTCGGCATAATCATATTATGCCGTCCCGATACACCATCAAGGGAGATGGTTTGCGTAGGCGCGAGGCAGCTAACAAGATCAAACTACGAGATAGCTTCGGCATAATCATATTATACCGTTCCGATACACTATCAAGGAACACTATCTCGAAGCAGACTCAAACCGAGTTCTATGGATATTGCTTCGACGTAATCACATTACGCCGTTCCGATACACTATCAAGGAACGCAATTACCATGAACTCTCCTCAACAAATCCCGTAAAACCGAATGATCTAATTAACCCGTGTGCTAAACTTGTTCCGGATCCAATCTAAAACCCGAACTAAACAAGATTAGCTCGATACCACTGATGGGTTACGCGGAAGCTACGCTAGCCGAAAACAAAAATTTTTCTACCGCGCAAACAAGGAACACTTGCAAGTAAGGGCCGATAGATCGTTACGATTGGAGTGTGCAGAAATAGCCAATCGGGGCTATCCGATCCGGAACTGTGTAGCCGATTCCCGCAAGCCGACAGCCGATTCCCGGGACGCCGATTCGCCAATCGCCCGATTTGCGGAGTCGTCCGGTCTCGTTCTTGCGCCTTGCTCCGATGCGCCCGATCGCAGCCGATCCGGCCGATCAACGGCGCACAACGTAGCGGCGCCTCTACGGTATCCACACGTCCGGGGACAAAACGCCGTGCACCCGTGTGCTAGCACACGATGCAAGGCTAGGGTTTGGCTCGAAAGTGGGGAGGGTTTCCGATTGATCTCGGCGACTTTTGTTGCGGATTTGGTTCAACGCGATACAAAAACTCTCCACCCTCGCCCTTTATATAGAGTTGGCCGATCGGGACTAGTGGCCGATCGGGACTCTATTTTGAATCGGATCTCATCCGTATCTCATAGAGTTGGCCGCCCACACGTCGTAAGCCCATAGGACTCTATCCGATCGGATCCCTATCCGATCGGATCCCTATCCGATCGAGCCGTATCCGAGTCCAACTCGAATATCTATTATATCCCCTTATGCGTACGACCTTGTAGGTTCGGGTATACTCGGTTTCGGCTATAGTCTAACTTAGCCGATCGTCGGCTCGAGTCCAACTCAGCGACCCGTCAACAGCGGCGCCTAGCAGCACATATTGACACCATAGTATACAAGAATAATATCGGCTCGAACCTATAATGTGTACACAAATCCCTTTGTCTCACGATACCGGTTAAGCTATAGGCAAGATGTGTGACATCCCTTCAATAGCATAACCATTCACTCGAACCGTATTGGATTATCCGTCTTGATTGACTCCTCAATCAACTTAGCATGGCTATGCATTTCCATAATCCATTACCTCGAGGGGCCCAGATATCTCTCCAAAGGAGGGCAAATTCCATCTTGATCACTCACATCCCACTCCATGTTTCATAGCAAACCCGAAAACTACCTTTATAACTACCCGATTACGGAATAACGTTTGGTAGTCCCAAAGTAGGCTACTACACATGTTGGAATCCATGGTGATCTCAGGTCTAAGGACTTTGTACCAACACTACCGAGACCAACTAATGGCACATTAATTCCGTAGTGTCTCATGGTGGGTCTATCCAACAATGTGTTCTCCAACACATGTGTCCATGTTTATTGATTTGGTATCTCCATACCCATGATCTATGAGACATGATCATCAATCAATAAACATGCCGATCTTAGAATCATATTTGTTCCAACAATATGACATATGATCGTGGATCGTTTAGAAATAGATTCATACATAAAGAGTCTCATAAATAAGTCACGTACTTATTGATCAATACAAGATGTCTATTTTATGGAACCGAATAACACTTTATTCATTTATACATAAACATTGACGTGATATGCAACATCTCCATGTTGCTCGGCGAACGCGAGCGAGTGCGAGTGGGGAATGTGTTCCGGGGTGTGGGGGAGATTTATAGCCGGCAAAGGAGCTCAGGTATGGCCGGGAGGAGCGGGGAACGGACGAAAACCGTCGCGTCGTGACATTAATGACGAATGCAAATGATGGTCTTCAATCGGCCGTTCCGGCGCACATGATGAGCAGAGAAGGGGAGAAGTGGGGGGAAATAAAGGAGTAACATCGGGAACACATGATGACACAGATAAATGAGGTGGAACGTGGCCGGGACACGCGGGAACGTGGCCGGAGGTGCGACGGCTCGCACGTCATGCGTGGCTGCTACTTGGGCGGCTAGAGCTTGGGGATGACAAGCGGGCCCCGCTTGTCATCGCCCCAGGCCGGAAGGGGGCAGAACCAGACTTGCGTGCGCGGGAGGAATAGTGCTGGGCCAGCCCAAAAGGAAGAGGAAGGAGAGAGAAAAAGAAAAAGAGGGGGCGGCGGGCTGGGCTTGGGCCGGGAGGGAAGACTTGGGCCGCGGGAGGAGAAGGGGGAAAAGAGGGAAGTGGGCGGAGGCCCACAAAAAAAAGAGAGGAAAAGGAAAAAAAGCCCTCTTCCTTAAGGAAATTAATTCAAGTTAGCCTAATTTAATTTTTAAAATTGCTTCCGATGCTCGAAGATTTTGATAAAAATTCATTAGCGTATTTTGATACGGGAATTTAAGAAAAATTTCACCAAGTCATTTCCAATTATTAAATGGATTTTTAATTAGTATTTTGATTTTCTTTATCTTTTCCGACAATTTCTTCTTTACGATTTTTCACTGGTGATTTTTAATCTAGGGAGAAAAGCGAAGCGTGACACCCGACAAGACTGCGAGGAGGTACGTGCGGAGGACGGATCCCAAGGCAAGATAGAGCGCGAGATACCCACGAAGCATAGGACCCGATGGATCTCCATGTCCTTTTTAGATATTGTTTGTACTTGCTTTTTAGCTTTTAGTCTTAGCTTTCTTGGCCCCCAAGTCCGCTTGTAACTGCCTCCCTTGATCTATAGAAGGGAGGGCAGGTCCACGAGGAGGAGGGGATCGATTCTTGGGAAGCTAGGTCTAATCTGTAGAACCCCAAAGACTCTCATCCATTGTATATTATTTCATGCACCACCACAACAAAGAACACAGGACGTAAGCTTGTTATCCTCCAGGATGGCCGAACCTGTCTAAAATCTCTGGCTCACTTTCCCTCTTGAGTCGACCATTGTGTCCTTTTGATAGACGTTTCTGACCACTCTTTTATCTCCTCAACTAGCCCCCTTGGAGGACTGATCGACCACCCGTCGACAGTTGGCGCGCCAGGTAGGGGGCACGTCTTCGTCGATTCGAGCGGTGCAATGGCGGTTTCCTTGCCCGCCGACTTCGTGAAGGGAAGGAGATGCCGGACTGATGAAACGAGGAGCGCTTGTGCCGACTCAAATTTTATGCAGATAAGTATTTTGAACTCAATTCTTTCTTTAAAGCATTCACGTTTCGCAGGGTTGTGCCTTCAGTTGTTTCTCGTTCTCCATTTCATCTTTCTCTCGTACCCCTGGGTAGCCCACGTATGCTCAATAACTTCTTCGCTACGCTCCTGGTCTGCCTGAGCTACGCGTCACTGACCGGCTATGGTCGGGGTTCCTCGGAAGGAAGTCTATTGAGTACGCTCCAGCTACTCGATGGCTCGGCAGCCTCCCCGAGGACTCATGTGCAGTCTATCTGCCTAAACACGATGTTCCTCCCTAACGCTCTTCGATGTAAGGGAACGCTCCCTGTCGAGGCAGTCTAGGGCCGAGACTGTTCGTGGCTTAGCAAGATACTGAGCAAAAGAGCTCGGGAGCTTCATCATCTACCTCTTAATCTCTCTGTTAGCCTATTCGCTGTGTAAATGGATAAGTTTTTTGAGCTTGACTTGGGAATCCCTCGGATCTGATACGTTGAGGCCCCAACCTGCTCGGACGCGATGGTCAGATACATAGCGAATAAAAGTTAAAATTTAAAAAGCTTTCTTCACAAAGCTAAAATTTGATCTCCTTCCATGAGCAGAAGTTAAAGAGCTTTTTCATAACAAATGTTAAAGTTATAACTTCACAATCATGGGATGAGACTAACTCCTCTTGTCTACTTTATCCTAGGTACTTGGCTACTTAATCAAAAGTGCATCTTAGATACAATTTTTTTGGCCGTTGGCTCGACGTCAGCGTAGATGCTTGGGATGTCAGCCTCCGAAACACCAACCGGCTAGCCATCGGCGACCGCCTCGATCTTGGTGCGAAGATATAACTTATGCACTATGCCAAGGACGTGGGTAGTCACCGACTTCGTTGCTAGCCGAATGAAGTCTCGAAGGCGCTTCGGTCCTTCGAGAAGTCAGTCCATGAATGCGTCCTCAGACTCATCGGCAGGCGGCACCTCGGTGTCGGCCTCGGCAAGGAGAGTCTGAGACGCCTCCTGATACTTTTCCCACCGGGTGTTGGCTGCCTCGGAGCGCACCTCAAGGTCGCACATCTACCTTAGAATCCTTGACAAACGGTTTGTACAGAAAAAAGTCGGTCAACACCGGCAAGTATGGAGAATCAAAGAGTGTAAGGGGTTGACAGGTACTGACACTTACTCTCGGCATCCTTCTTCGCCTTCTTCGCCGACTCCGGCTTAGCCTCGACCTTGGCCTTGGCTGCAGCTTCTCCTCGGCCTCGGCCTTTGTCGTCTCGGACGTTGCCAACCTGGCCTTGGCCTCTTTGAGTGTAGCGTCCGAGATCTGAAGAAGTTTCTCCGCACCCTCCCGCTGCGCCACTGCCTTGTTGGCCTGCAGCTTTGCGTCCCTCGCGGCCGCCTCAAATCTCTCGGCCCCTATGCAACACAAGAGATTATTCGATGAGCTTGGCAGAATCCCCGGAAGGGGGTCGGAAAGCTTACGCTAGGAGGCCGCGTCCAGCTTCGCCTCCAATTCTCGGAGTTTGGCCTCCGAGGACGATGACGGGCGAATGACCTCCTACAGATTCAAGAGCATATATATATATAAAGAGAAAATGGTGGTTGGGCAAGCAAGGAAGCAAAAATTCAAACAAGGAACTCGGGAACCTACCAGGAAAAGGTCGGGCAGGCGGCGAAGAGTTTGAACGAACTCTATTGCCCTTTCCGCTCTGCCACCGAGGGCTTGTTCGATCCTCGGCTCGTTGACCGAGGCGGCGTGATCGACTCCATCCTCGAAGGTGCCTGCCGCCATGCTGCTCCCAATGGGCGAGGCTTGCCCCTCGGTCACCAAATCCGCGAGTGCCTCGAGCGATTCGCCAGAAGAGATAATGGGGGAGGAAGTTGGGGGATCTTGTCCCGGTCAATTCCTAGGATTTCTTCCATTTCCATCTCCCCCAGCCTCTCGTCGAGGCCCACCTCCATCCTATCCCCGGCAGTCGCTGCCAACTTCGAGACCACCTCGGTCCTTTCCTTTGTCCTCATGGCAGCGGCAGTCTCCTCCTTGGCCCTAGCCTCCGACCTACCCTTGGGCTGGTCAGCTTCCGGAGGGGCAATCATGGGCTCCATGATCGCCAGAGGCAGGTCATACCCTCCCTCTTCCATGGGGGAGGTCGGCTTCACCGTCCTCGATGGCTCCTCGGGGTGAAGGTCGACGTCCTCCATGAACTTGTATAGGCACTAGGTCAAAAAAAAGAGAAGGGGAAAAACAGAAATGGAAGAGGGGGACAAGGTCGGCGCTATTAGTGATATGCCCTAGAGGCAACATGGAAATGTTGGATATCATGATCAATGTTTATGTATTAATGAATAAAGTGTTATTCCGTTTCATGAAATAGATATCTTGTATTGATCAATAAGTACATAACTTATTCATGAGATTCTGTATATGAATCTATTTTTAAATAATCCATGATCATATATCATATCTATCGAACGAATATGATTCTAAGATCAGCACATATATTGATTGATGATCATGTCTCATAAATCATGGTATGGATATATCAAATCAATAAACATGAACATGTGTTAGAAAACACATTATTGGATAGACCCACATTGAGACACTATAGGGAATTAATGTGCCATTAGTTGGTCTCAAGTAGTGTTGGTGCAAAGATCTTAGACTTGAGATCATCATGGATTTCAACATGTGTAATGGCTTACTTAGGGACTACCAAATGCTATACCGTAACTGGGTAGTTATAAAAGTAGTCTTCGGGTTTGCTATGAAACATGTAGAGGGATGTGAATGATCAAGATGGAATTTGCCTCTCCTATGGGAGAGATATCTCTGGGCCCCTCAATGTAATGGATTATGGAAGTGCATGGCCATGCCGATGTGATTAAGGAGTCAATCATTAGATAAATAATCTAATACGAGATCGATGAATGATTAAGCTATTGATAGAATGACATGTGTCTTGCCTATAGCTTAATTGGTATCGTGAGACAAAGAGATTTGTGCACATATTGTAGGTTCAGCCGATTTGATCTTCTTGTAGACTTGGTGTCAATACGTTTTCTAGGGGCCGCTGTTGACGGTCGGTCGAGAAGCGTTCTCGGGTCAAAACCAAGTCTGCATGAACCTACAGGGTCGCACACTTAACGGGATGAAACAGGTATTCGAATTTGACTCGGGTACGGCTCAGTTCGGATAGAGATCCGATCGAATATAGAGTCCCGATGGGCCTTTAGGCCCAGTCGGTCAACTCTATTTAAGGAGGGCAAGGGGTGAAGATCAAGGTGCGCAACTTCTAAGCCGGATCAATTTCTCCACGAAAACCCTAGTCCACCTCCGAGCCAAAACCCTAGCCGTGCATCGCGTGCTAGCACACAGGTGTTCGGCGTTCCTTCCCTGGATGTGTCGATACCGGTAGAGACATCGCTATGTTGTGGTGTAATCGACGACATCGGAAGATCCCTAAGTTCCAACTTGCCGAATTCATTATTCAATAGTCAGACTGGTCGGGCGAATCAGCACGTCGTCAGCGAGGTCGGGCGAGATGAGTTGAGGTCGGTGGTGCCGGGCGAATCGGACCCGAGGTCGGCGAGGTGTTATTCGAGGTCGGCAAGGTCAGCAAAGTGTTGCTCGAGGTCGGCTAGATGTTGATCGGCTATTTCCGCTACACTACATGTCTTTTGGTAACATTCTATAGACCCTTACTTGCAAGCTTTCCTGGATTGCATGGTAGAAAAATTTTGTTTCATGTTATCGTAGCCTACGCGTATTCCTTTAGGCACAAACATGGGTGAGGTCTCGAACCCGAAGCCAATGAGCCTCAGCACCTTCTTGGGGGGCGCCGATGATTCTGGCTTTGGGGGCCCCTTGAGCCAGATGACGGGGTCGCGGGCTGCGCCTTGATCCCTTCGATTCCTCCTCGTTCGAGGTGATCACGAGCTTGCGCTTGACGCCGTGGAGCCGGACTCCCGGCGCCGCCCTCCGTACCTCCGCTTCGCTTGGGGAGCTCGGGCTCTTTCCCCTTATCCTCTGGCGCATCGTGGGGGAGCCTAGCATGCGGCCGTTCCTGCTTAGCCTCCAACTTCCCCGGGATCGACAGCAGTGACAAATACTTATAGCCCCTGTCAAGTGTCAGCACCTTGCAGGTGAGGCGTCGAAATACACAAAAAAGAAAAATTAGGCAAAGAGAGTGGTCAGGATTACCTTCGGCTGCGGATAAAGGAGGCTGAAGGCCCTCGGGCCCCCCTTGCTGAAGACGATCGCGCTGGAGAAGAGAGTCCCCAGCCTCTGGCCCATGCGCTTGAGGGCCGCTTTCTTCTCTCGAGCTGTGTCCTGCCTGCCTAAGTACTCGTAGGTTGCCTTCACCCTATCCTTGTGGGCTAGGCCCTGTTCCCGAAGGGCCTCGATCTTGGCCACCAACTCCACTTGATCAAGCTCAGCATCGGGGCATGGCGCTGACTAGGTGGCCGCTGGGATCGGCTTCCGGTATATCTCAAGAGAGAGCGTCGGCTCGTGGTTCCCTATATAGAACCACTCAGCGTGCCATCCATTGTTGGAGGAGATAGGGCTGACAGGGATGTAATGTTGGGCCATATTCTCCCGGAATTAAATGCTGGCCCCGCTGACCATACCGTTGATTGTTCGCCGAAGGCAGAAGCAATGGCGCGAGGGCGAAGGGTTTGTGAATTTTTGAGCGGAAAGAAGGCGTGAAGGAGAAGGAAGGCAAAACGATGGGGCTTAAAAGGGGGCAATGATGGGCCTAACAGCGCCATTTTCGGAAAGCACGCGGCGCCGTTAACGGCGTATGCGAGGCATCCGAGGCGCCCCGGCCCATCCGGCTCCCAGGCGGCCATGTCATCCCAACGATTGATCTGAGCTATTGGTTACCCAGAGCGGTTAACGGTGTGCGAGCGGTGCATGTTACACGGCCCGTTGAAACCGCCATTGGGCTCGCCACTCCACCCGAGGCAACAAATCTTGGCCGTTGGATCTGCGAACCGTTGGGGATAAGTGGGAAACCGGATGTATGAGCCTTCCGTTCCATGATTCCGGTCTTGACGGCCTTAATGGGACGTGACTAGTGCACAGTTCAAAGAGTCTGTGGCCCACATGCATAACATGCGCCCCGAGTTCCGACAACTGTGCGACAACCAACCCCTTAGGATTTTCCTTCGACCACGCCGACCGCCATCAGCCTCCGGGCTATGGCATATCGGTCAATAGCCTCCGAGCAGTGACTCGGGCCGATCGCCGTCTGCCTCCGGGCTACGTGTAACACCCTGAGGTGTCTTCCCTTTTTAAAAATCCAAAAGAAAAATCGTAAAAGAAAATCGTTGGAATTAACTAGAGAGAATAAATAATTTTAAAAAGCCAAATGTTAAATGGAAATGGCATGGTGGGATTTTTCTTAAATTCTACATGTCAAAATACACTAACAGGATTTTTAGTGGAATTTTCAGAGCACAAGAAATAATTTTTAACCAATTAAAATCAAAATCGAAATAAATAAATCCTGGGAATTTCTTTTCTCTCTCCTCACGTACGTTTCCCGCTCTTTTCAGCCGTGGGCCGTCGGCCCGAGCCGACGACCCATCCTCTCCCGCGCGCGCCAGCCGATCGGCCCAGCCGATCCCGCCCACGCGCCTCTCTCCTTCGCGGGCCGGCCGAAAGGCCACGGCCCGCCAGCCTCTTGCGCCGCGAATAAGTCCAGTTCGCCTCCCCCTTCTTCCCGGGACACTGGCAGGTGGGGCCCACCTGTCAGCCCCGTCCTCTACCTCCGGCCGCCCCGCCACCATTGGCGCTGCCTCTGCCCCGCGCGGATCCCGGCCGTATGCCTCTCCCGCGCGCCCTAAAGGCACCGCCCTAACTCCCCCGCCTCTCCCGTCGCTTTCAATCGCCCCGGCCGCCGCTCCTGCGCCCCTTAATGGCCGGATTTAACCGCCGGCCATTATTCCCCCAAAAATTGCGCCGACGAGCAATTGCGCCCTTATCCGGTCGCTGCCGACCTCCCCATCCCCTATTTAAGCACCCCCTCGTCCTCCCCGAGCTCCCCACACCTCCACTCAAGCCTCTCTCTTTCTCCGTCGTCCCCGCGCCATGCGCCCTTGCTTCGGAACCCGCCGACGGACTTCAGCCGCGTCATCCCGACATCTCGAGCCACCCCGCGAACTCCCGTCGTCTCCTTCCTTCTTCCCGGCACCCGCGCCACCTCGGCCACCCTCCCCCGCGAGCTCCCGCCGTCTCCCTCGCCGCTGTCGCTGCCGTCTCCCTCAACTCCGGCGACCCCGCGGTGAGCCACTCTTCTTGTTCCCCTCGGATCGAACCCGCAGCGTCGGGCGCGAGAACGCGCGGTTCCTCTCGTGCGTAACCCGCGTCACCCCGCCGCCCCGCGTTGCCGCCCGTATGGCACCGGCCGGTCTCCGGCCACCAGCCGCCGTCGCCGGCCGATCGTGCCCACGCCCTTCCTTCTCGGTCGTCCGATCAGCTTCGTCCGATCGGCATTGTCCATCCCCGCTCTCCCACGTGGCATGCAACGTGGTGGCCACCTCGGCACCACGTGTGCGCCACGTGGTGCACCGCCCGGTCCGGCCGTGGGACCCGGTCCGCCGTGGACCGGCACTCCCAAGAGCCGGGCGCGCCCGGGCGCGACGCGCCCTAGCGGCGACGCTCCCCGGATTTATTATGCAATAAATTATAAAGGATTTTCCTGTTTTAGTAAAAAAACCCAGAAAACTTGAAAAAATAATATCTTTTCAATCCAACCTCCGTTTTAGCCCATTCAAATTTCATTAAATTCATAAAAATACCAAGAATCCATTAAAAATGGTTTTGTTCCCTGTTTTAGTAGCTTTTTAGCCTGTTTTGTTGAAGTGTTTGTTTGTCGTGTAGATCCCGGTAGTCCCTCCGTCCCGGTTTACTTTGAAGTCGTCGCGGAAGTCCCCCAAGCCGAAGAGCAAGGCAAGTCATACCACATTATTGATCATATTGCTCCCATTTTGCTAAACCACATGTTTTAATCTATGAAATTGCATGTATTTTATATTGTCATTTCATGGGAAATAGTACACCTTATGTTTTGTTTATGCCTTAGGTTTGACACCCCAAACCCTTTGATAAAACTTGGGAAAATAATGTGATTAGATTTAGGACTAGGTTATGCTTATCCTTGCTTAGATTCACTAGCTCACTAAATGGGTCATTCTCACTTAATTTATCTCTCCCGGACTTTTCGGAGGATTAATGATTAGTTTTAGGTGAACCGGACTAATAACTAAAATATGACAAATGGTGGGCTGTGGGCGCCATGGTTTTGGTTAGCGGTGTCCATAGCAGTTAAGGACCGGTTCACGGGACCCCTCGGGAGAATGATCGTGAGAACCACAAGCCGAAATGGGTAAGGTAGGTCCCGTAGTGTAGCCTCTCCTAGCTGACAAACCCATCGACAAGGGTGAGCGGGATGGAGTTTCGCCGGCCCCGCATAAGGGTTGCCGGGCGCTGGATTCACCGAGGCACTCGGGGCTGCCCACTCCCGTGGTCCAGAGGGGGGCGAAACCTTGGTGGGGTTCGCTTGGTTAGTGGGGGTTATACGAAAGGTCCTATCACGCTCCTTTCCGGGGTACCGCGGTGGTACTTCGGCACACGGGAGACCGTGTTGTGGGGCTGTGTCTTGTGGGTACAGTTGTACACCTCTGTTCAGAGTAAATCTATTCGAATAGCTGTGCCCGCGGTAATGGGGCGATCGACTGAGCTCTCCATGATTAGTCCCACACTTTTCCACCCTAAATTGTTGAAATATGACTAGTATAAGTGGATGGTTTGGGCCTGTCCCAGCGTGGGGATAACGTTGGACAGTGTTGGATTAAAAATGCTTTATTTACAAGAATTACTGTTGTTTTGTCTATGTTCAAAAATCTGTATTGTTTGAAAAAAAACCTGTGCTGTTTGCGCAAAAGCAAACCCTAGTCGAACCCTTGTCTTCCTTGCATTCATTTCTCTCCCCTTCCGGCATGACTTGCTGAGTACGTGGAAGTACTCATCCTTGCCCCTTCATCAGAACCCGAGCCAGAAGCTGAAGAAGAAGACGATATGGAGTAGGCTTGTCCTACACTCTGGAAGTTGCCTGTGGAGTGGTTGAAGCCGCGTGGCCAGCGTCAAGCTTAGGCGTAGGCCCTTTTTCTTTTTCCGCTGCTCTTTTGTAATCTTTTTGTATTGTTTCTAAGACGTGAAACTGTAATATCAACAATTGTCGTATGTGTACCCTGGCTGGTCCTGGACAGGGATTTTTATACACATATAGCTTCGAAAATTCGGGTCAGAATTTCTGGGCATGACACTACGGCATCTCGGCCAACAGCCTCCGGGCTATGGTATATCGATTGCTAGCCTCCAAGGTTGTGACTTTTGGGTTATGGCCCTCGGCCGACCACTGTCAGCCTCCGGGCTATGGTACGATCGACCGTCATCTGCCTTCGAGCTATGGCAACCCGGCCATTAGCTTTCGGGCTGATCGCCCTGGGCCGGTCCCCGTCAGCCTCCAGGCTGAGGAACCTTGGCCATTGGCCTTTAGGCAATGGTCACTTGCTGACCGCCATCTGCCCCTAGGCAGTGACTCTCCTTATACCACCGTATGCCACCAATTCAAAGACGATGCCCTAAAGTTATCCCGAGGGTGATGTTTTTGGACTTGACCCTAGGCTTGGATGTACCATCTAGCCCTAGGCTCAGGGGGCTGCACCTGGCAGGTGCACCTGGGCAATGCACCTGCCAAAACACTCTTAGGTTGTCACGAAGACTTCACCCATGGTCCCGGCTAGAAAAAATCTTGACCCTAGGCCCAGATGTACCATCTGGCCCCAGGCTCAGGGGCTACACTCGGTAGGTGCACCTGGGCGGTGCACCTGTCGAAGCCTGATAAAAAAACCTCGAGAACTGGCTTTGGGTCCCGACCAAGAAGAACTCAGACCCTAAGGAAGAATATTCTATTCACCCCTAAGCTTGGGAGCTGCTGTGGGGGGTATCACCTTGGGGTAGCCCGTGGAGCGGAGTTAAGATCAGCTGAAGTCGGACTGGTAGTCCTCGGAAGGGGGTCAGATGCCTGACCTCCCCTTGGGGTCGAGAACCCCGACCTCCCGACTATCCCAACTCCAATGATTCTATCCCGACTACGACTCATCGGCCCGACCTTCGATTTCCTCGGGATGAAAGGCTTGCATCGCAAGGATCACGGAAAAGACAAGGAGTAGACAACCCGACAGAAGATGACGTCACCCGACATGACTACACAGAAGGTACCTACGAGGACGGATCCCATGGCAAGATGAAGCGCAAGATACCCACGGAGCGCAGGATCTGGGGGAATCTCTATGTACTTTTCAGATGTTGTTTGTACTTGCTTTTTAGCTTTTAGTCTTAGCTTTCTTGGTCTCCAAGTCCACTTGTAACTGCCTCCCTTGATCTATAGAAGGGAAGGCAGATCCGCAGGGAGAGGGGATCCCAAGGAATCTCATCCATTGTACTCTGTTTCATACACCATCCCAACAAAGAACACATGACGTAGGACAGGACGTAGAGTTGTTATCCTTCGGGAGGGTTAAACCTGTCTAAAATCTTTGGCTCACTTTCTCTCTTGAGTCGACCATCGCGTCCTTTCGATAGACGTTCCCAACCACTCTTTCACCTCCTCGGGTAGCCCCTTTGGTGGACTGATCGACCACTCGTCGACAGTAGTAGTAGCACCGTATAAACGACATTCACAAGAATAAAGGCCTATTTGGCCTATTTGGTTCTATACCTTACCAATTTGAAGAAATATCCAGTGAAAATTTAGTTAAGTGTTGGAAACTCGTGAAACTATACCTAAAAGTTTTGTAAATTCATGAAAAAATAAGAGATATATGTGGATATGACATACATTCTCTCCAAATCTCAAGTTTAAACTCAACTTATTTGAGAGAAACAAAAATAACAAAGTTCACATAAATAGTGTGATGTTACTATTCACCCAAAATTTGTCTTTTTTTCTCAAATGAAGTTGAGTTTATACTTGAGATTTGGTGAGAATATATTTCATATATATATATATATATTTCTAGTATTTTTTTCATAAATTTACAAAACTTTTAAGTATGGTTTTCATGAGTTTTCAAAATTTAGCTAGTTTTTACCGGATGTGTCCTCCGTCAATTCATTGGTGTTAAAATCTAGATAAATTTTGGCACTACCAATTTTTGGGTAGGAACTAGACTATGTTTTGTTTGATACCAATATAAAACCAAATTTTAGTAATATGGTAAAGAAGATTATAGAATATGATCAAATTAAGCACGGGCACTATTAATTGTTTGGCTTTAATTCAAACTAACATATTTATTACTAAAATTTTTTGCACGTTTTGGCTTCAATCCAAAACGGCCCTAAAACTGCATAGTACAGGTTGGTGACTGCTGAGTGATACGTGAGATGGTCAAAGTCCAGAGTCCTACTATAAACCACGCGCACACTCCCTCGCACACCCATAATATTCCGTGCTTTCCCTTTTGACATCACCACATATATAGTATATAAATTTCCATCTATAATAACATAACTGCAGTAGCAGACTGCAGGTGCCAGGTAGTGCAGTCTCTTCTTACTGAGATTAGCAACCGTTCAGTTAACTGCAAGTGAGCTTCCCAGCTGATCAACAAATTTTTAATTATACTCTCTCTGTCTGGTACTTTATTAAATCACCCTCGTTGATATCCTTGTTCTTACATCGATTCTAATATTTCTGTCCTACGTGGAGGAAAGGGACACCTGTGTGACACGTCGTCCCTTGTAGCCAAAACCGCTGGCCGTCTGTTTCCAGTATCCAGCAGCAACCGTAAGCGTGTCATTCAACGCGCCAATATATAGTAGCAATCTTTATTTCGTGTCTGCATCATGCGTGTGTACAGGAGGAGATCGATCCATTCGTACGTATAAGGAGAAAATGAAGCTACAACATATGCAGCTCGCTCGCTAGCTGCTACAGCTAGCGACAGAGCTCGAGTTCGATGTCATCAGTGATCCAATGTTAGATGCAACGAAAGCAACATGTGTGACTAAAAGAGACGAGATTTCTATCCAAGGTAGATGCGGACAAGTGACAACCTGATTAAAAACTGCAGGTCTCAGAGCACAAAATCTAACGGCCTGTGTGTGTGCCAAGTAAGCGAGTAGTAAGCCCACTACTCGATCGTTTTCATCCGAATCGCTAGATGTGTAGTGGAGGAAGCTGCCTAGGCATTCCCAGTGACCATCCGGTCAAAGGCCGTGAATTTGTCCGTGACATCACATCTCCTGTCATGGCGATGACGACGACGACTTAGTTTAGTATTGTATATATGTGTAACGTAATCCATGTCCGGTTTTCTTTGCGTTGCTTTGATCAATTGATCTGGATATACATCTAGGGCCACAGGGGTCGGTCGGAGCCGGGACCCACCTCCGCTCTTCCATGCAGCTTCCTCATTTTAGCCTTTTCCGAGTTCCGACTGCTTTTCGGCTTTTTTCCCCGGCGATATATAAGACGCCGACGCAAATTGGCACGGCGAATTTTGCTTCATTTGCACTAGCTAGCTGCTATCCCAGTCTCTCTCTCTCTCTCTCTCTCTCTCTCTCTCTCTCTGTGTGTGTGTGTGTGTGTGTGTGTGTGTGTGTGTGGTGGAGTGTATGGTTGATTTGGCTAGTGACTAGCTAAGCTAGCTATAGCATGGCGTTCTCGTCGGAGGGCGGCGTGCCGGCGGAGAGGGTGGCGGCGGCGGTGAACGACCTGGTGGAGGTGCGCGAGGGGTTGGTGAGGCTGAGGGGCTTCTTCCCGCCGCTGCAAGCCGAGCATTCGTCGTCGTCGCCGCCGTGCGCGGAGCTGATGGACGCGATGATGAGCAAGTTGATGAGCGCGATGGCCGCGTTGGGCGGCGGCGGCGACATCGCCGGGGAGGTGGACGCGGCGGGAAGGTGGACCTCGGTGGCAGGGTCGGCCGATCCGATGGTAGTCAGACAGGCGGGCGAGAGCTCGGCCGGGAGGACGAGGAAGCGCGGCGTCCGCGTCAGCAGCAGGTCAAAATTAAACCTGATTAAGCCACGGTATATCCAGTACGTACCAACGGTGAGGCAGAGGAGGGTTGCAACTTTGCAAGGTACCTGGTGGCAGAGAGAGGGAAGGAGGTTAAGAGACAATGATAATTAAGTAATCCCTAGTCAGGAGTCAGCCGACCAATAGTTAAGAAACAATAGCAGATTAATGAACAAGTAGTCCCTAGTATATAATTATAACTACTTGACCGGATCGTGTATCATATATACGTTTTTGCTTCCTTAATTATTTGTTGTAGTTATATGTAGTAATACCTTAGCTATATGTTACAGGTCAGGACGAGGACGCTCCTTTAACAAGAGAGTCGCCGCAACACTGGATGACGGTCACGTATGGCGGAAATATGGGCAGAAAGATATCCAGAACTCACCTTGCCCAAGGTACTCCTGTACATTAACTACTGCACTGTGATAATCATAATCGTTTCTTTAATTGTATCAAAGTGTATAATTATCGGTCTCTACATGGTAAGTTGTTTGTGTTGACATGCACACGCGGGCTGATGACACCTGCAGGAGCTACTACAGGTGCACGCACAAGCTAGACCAAGGCTGCGCGGCCACGAGGCACGTCCAGCGCTGCGAGACCGACCCGTCCAACTACGTCATCACCTACTACGGCGAGCACACTTGCAGGGACCCTTCCACGATGATCCCGACGGCCATCGCCAATGCCGGCGCGGCGAGCGTCGACGGAGCAAACAACAACATCATCAGTTTCGCGGCGACGAGGTACGCCGCCGCCGACGGCTCCACAGGCGGCTTTGCATCGTCTCAGCTGGCGAGGGAAGGGACGACGACGAGCACGGCCACCCAGCTGACGTCCTCGTCGTGGTGCACGAGCGGAGGTTGCGGCGGCGACGACGTGTTCAGCTCGTCGGGCGAGCCGCCGTTCATATGGGACGAGCTCGCGGCGGCTGTCGTGCACGTGGGCTCGGCGGGGGTGACGTCGTCGACGGTGGGCTCCGCACCGGCGGAGAACGACGGCGGGAACGGTGACACGGCTGCGGGAGGGGAGGAGGAGACGGTGGCGGTGGCGCGGGCAGCTTCCCATCGTCTCCGAGCGCCGGCTGCCTCGGTTTCGTGGTAGGCCCGCTCGGGAGCGTCGGGGATGTCGATGACTTCTTCCCGTTCGATCCTTGAGATGAGATCGGCGCCGTCCATTGCCAGCAGAGCAGTTGCAGCGGATGCATTTACCCTACACTCGTAGTACTGGTACATAGTAGCAAAACCATAAGGCTTTGTATTAAGCCCTATTTGGTAGGGATTTTTTTTCCTGATTCTCAACAGAACCAGTAGAATCTCTATCAAACGGGTTATTTGTAACTGATTCTGAGAAGAATCACTTCAAGTGATTCAGCAATTACATAGAGAGTGAGAATCACCTAAAAAACAGTTTCTCCTCAGAATCACCTAAAACCAGTTTCACCCAAGAATCACCAGAAAATCACCTAAAATATTATGCTAATTATTACGTTATTATATCGATTTTGATTCTCTCCCAAATCTGATTCAGGAGAATCAGAATCTAGAATTAGAGAATCATAGAATTATGAGCCCTACCAAACGGGCCCTAAGTTGCATAATTGCACGAAACGCCAAACGGGAGGCCCGCCCGCACGGGTCCATTTTGGCACGGCCCGTTTGGCCCGCTTCATGAAACGAGTCGTGCCATGCCGGCCCACGTGCCTAGCCCCCGGCCCAAACACGACACGTGGGGAGCCGGGCCGTGCCCGTGCCGACACGGCACGCCGATGGCCCACGGGCCATGCCGAGCCCACGGGCCTTTTTGCACAGTGTAATTTTTTAAAAAACAGTAGATAAGTTTAAAAATTAAAAATTAAAAATTAAAGTTTTCAAAAAAAAAGTAATAACTTATTAATGTTAAACATAAATCCACATTTACAAAAATATTGTAAAAGAATTTGTTAAAAATAGTAATGACCTTTATTGATATTTATATCATTATAGGATACAATGATACATGCTGCCTCGTTAAAAACTTTGTCATGTAAAAACTCATAGGGAAAACTGAGAAAACCAAAAGAGTACACCTCAAAGGTCAGAACTACTTCTAACAAAATTCTACTGGGGTTGGTCTGGATCCAGGTAGAGTTGCTCGAACTGGGCGGTCAATTCTTGGTTGTCCGTAGTGTATTGGGCATGTTGTCGAGCAAGCTCTCGGTCTTTAACGCTTAGTAGTATTTCGACATGGTCGCTGCTCAGATTCGTCCTCTGGTCTTCGATGATTCGGCCACATAGACTGAAGGCCGATTCGGAGGACACCGTCGATACCTGTGAAGGGTTACGCGGAAGCTACGCTAGCCGAAAACAAAAATTTCTACCGCGCAAACCAGGAACACTTGCAAGTAAGGGCCGATAGATCGTTACCGATTAAAGTAGAGTGCAGCGGAATAGCCAATCGTGGCAATCCGATCCGGAACAAGTAGCCTATTCCCGGAGACAGAGATTCGCCAATCGCCGATTCGAGTCGTCCGCCGCGTTCTCACGCCTCGCTCCGATGCGCCCGCGGCCCGATCAAGAGCGCGCAACGTAGCGGCGCCTCTACCGGTATCCACACGTCCGGGGACGAACGCCGTACACCCGTGTGCTAGCACGCGATGCAAGGCTAGGGTTTGGCTCGAAAGTGGGGAGGGTTTCCGTGGAGATTGATCTCGGCGACTTCGTTGCACGTGATGCAATTGACGTCTCACGCTCTCCACCCTCCCTCCTTTATATAGAGTTGGCCGACGGGACTAGTGGCCGATTAGGACTCTATTTTGAATCGGATCTCATCCGTATCTCATAGAGTTGGCCGCCCCACACGTCGTAAGCCCATATGACTCTATCCGATCGGATCCCTATCCGATCGAGCCGTATCCGAGTCCAACTCGAATATCTATTCTATCCCCTTAAGCGTGCGACCACAGCAGGTTCGGGTATACTCGGTTTCGGCTATAGTCTAACTTAGCCGATCGTCGGCTCGAGTCCAACTCGGCCGACACGTCAATAGCGGCGCCTAGCGGCACATATTGACACCATAGTATACAAGAATATAATATCGGCTCGAACCGTAATGTGTACATAAATTCCTTTGCCTCACGATACCGTTAAGCTATAGGCAAGATGTGTGCCATCCCTTCAATAGCTTAACCATTCACTCGAACCGTATTGGATTATGCATGCTTGATTGACTCCTCAATCAACTTAGCATGGCCATGCATTTCCATAATCCATTACCTCGAGGGCCCAGAGATATCTCTCCAAAGGAGGGGCAAATTCCATCTTGATCACTCACATCCCACTCCATGTTTCATAGCAAACCCGAAAACTACCTTTATAACTATCCAGATTACGAATAGCGTTTGGTAGTCCCAAAGTAGGCTACTACACATGTTGGAATCCATGGTGATCTCGAGTCTAAGGACTTTGTACCAACACTACCGAGACCAACTAATGGCACATTAATTCTGTAGTGTCTCATGGTGGGTCTATCCAACAATGTGTTCTCTAACACATATGTCCATGTTTATTGATTTGGTATCTCCATACCCATGATCTATGAGACATGATCATCAATCAATAAACATGCCGATCTTAGAATCATATTTGTTCCAACAATATGACATATGATCGAGGATCGTTTAGAAATAGATTCATACATATCGAGTCTCATAAATAAGTCACGTACTTATTGATCAATACAAGATGTCTATTTCATGGAACCGAATAACACTTTATTCATTTATACATAAACATTGACGTGATATCCAACATCTCCATGTTGCCTCTAGTGCATATCACTAACAATCTCCCACTTGCACTAGAGTCAATCATGTAAGTATCTAATACCCATTGCTCTTGTGTGCGCCTCATGCTTCGGTGAGGAGAGGTTTTGTCGCGGATCGGCTATGTTGAGATCCGTGTGCACTTTGCATATCTTGACATCACCTCTGTCCACAATCTCGCGGATGAGATGATATCGCCGAAGTATGTGTTTGGACTTCGATGTGACCTCGGCTCCTTGGCTTGCGCAATGGCTCCACTATTGTCACAATAGAGAGACATTGGACCAGTCGTACTAGTCATCACACCAAGCTCGAAACGAATTTCTTGATCCAAACGCCTCCTTTGCGGCTTCAGAAGCGGCAATGTACTCGGCCTCCGTTGTAGAATCGCAACGGTATCCCGCTTGGAACTCTTCCAGTGATGCGCCTCCGTTCGGCGGAACACGAACCCAGATTGCGATCTATAATCATCCTTGTCCGTTTGGAAGCTAGCATCGGTGTAACCACTTACAACGAGCTCTTCTTCACCTCCATAGACTAGGAACATATCCTTAGTTCTTCTCAAGTACTTAAGGATATTCTTTACGGCAGATCCAGTGACCTTCACTGGATCCGACGTATCTGCTCGTAGCACTCAAAGCGTACGAGACATCGGGCGTGTACAAAGCATGGCATACATGATGGATCCAATTGCCGAAGCATATGGAACCATACCCATCTTATTCCGCTCATCATGTGTCCGAGGACACCGATTCTTGCTAAGATTGATGCCATGTGACATAGGCAAGAAACCTTTCTTGGAATCATGCATGTTGAACCTTTTCAACACCTTGTCAATGTATGTACTTTGGCTTAATCCAATTAGCCTCTTGGATCTATCTCTATAGATCCGAATGCTAATATATATGTTGCCTCCCTAAGTCTTTCATGGAAAAACTATTTTTCAATGAAGACTTGACGGATTCAAGCATAGGGATATCATTTCCAATCGTAATATGTCATCCACATATAAGATTAGAAATACAATTGCGCTCCCACTCGACCTTTTGTAAACACAGGCCTCTTCTTCATTTTTGATGAAACCAAACCCTTTGATTACTTCATCAAAACGAATATTCCAACTCCGAGATGCTTGCTTCAATCCATAAATGGATTTCGTAGCTTGCATATCTTTCCGAGCGATTCTGGATCGACAAAACCCGAGGTTGTATCATGTATACATCCTCGCTTAGGTTTCCATTCGGAAAGCCGTTTTGACATCCATCTCGCCATATCTCATAATCGAAATATGCAGCAATCGCTAGCATAATCCGAATAGATTTAAGCATTGCGACGGGCGAGAAGGTTTCATCATAATCAACTCCTTGAATCTGTTTAAAACCTTTCGCCACCAATCGCGCCTTATAGATGTGAACATTTCCATCCATATCGGCCTTTTCTTAAAAACCCATTTACACTCAATGGTTTTGACACCATCAGTGGATCAACCAAGTTCCAAACTTGATTGTCGTACATGGATTCTATTTCGGATTTCATGGCTCCAAGCCACTTGTTGGAATCGGGTCCCACCATCGCTTCCTCATAGGTCTTAGGTTCATTGTTGTCCAACAACAATATATCACGTTGTTCCGCACTGTACCTGTCGGTGCACGACGTGATCTTTCGACCTCCGTGGGGTGGTGTATCTACAACCGGTGGCGCAACACTTTGCACCTCCGTTGTGGTTCTCGTGGTCGCTGAAACATTTTCGGTGTTTCTTGAACTTCTTCAAGATGCACCCGCTCCCACTAACCCTTCTTGAAAGAAACTCTTTCTCTAAGAAGACACCGTGTCGGGCGACAAACACTTTGCCTTGTTCCCGATTATAAAAGTAATATCCCTTAGTTTCCTTAGGATATCCCACAAAGAAGCACTTGTCGATTTGGGTGTGAGCTTGTCGATCGTAAACGTTTTACATAAGCTTCGCATCCCCATATTTTGAGAAAAGACAAACTAGGGGTTGCCCTGTCCATATCTCATATGGTGTCTTTTCAACCGACTTAGATGGAACTCTATTTAGTGTGAGCGCAAATTGTTTCAAGAGCATATCCCCGAAAGATAACGGAAGATCACTTTGGCTCATCATCGACCGCACCATGTCCAACAAGGTGCGATTTCTCCGTTCGGACACTCCGTTCCATTGTGGAGTTCTGGCGGAGTTAACGTGGAACAATTCCACAATCTTTCGGATGATTACCAAACTCTTGGCTCAAGTATTCCCTCCACGATCTGATCGTAGAAACTTGATTGTTTTCCCTAAATGATTCCAGTACTTCATTCGGAATTCTTTGAACTTTTCAAAGGATTCGGACTTATGCCTCATCAAGTAGATATAACCATATCTACTAAAGTCATCGGTAAAGGTAATGAAGTACGATAACCACCTCGGCCGTCGAGCTCATTGGTCCACATACATCGGTATGTACGAGTGCCAACAAGTCACTTGCTCTTTCACTGTGTCCCGTGAAAGGTGCCTTTGTCATCTTACCAAGTAAACAAGACTCACATGTCTCAAATGATTCAAAATCAAAAGAGTGAAGCAATCCATCCTTATGGAGCTTCTCCATGCGTTTCTTATTTATATGGCCTAAGCGACAATGCCGGATAAACGTGGGGTTTATATCATTAGAGAGTTGTCTTTCGTATTAATGTTATAGATGGGAGACGCTTCAAGATTCAAAACGTATAATCCATTCACCAATGGAGCATGAAAATAGAACATATCTCGAGATATATTGAACAACCATTGTTCATTGATCTAAAATCATATCCTTCCGCTTGCAAACATGAAGCGGAAATAACGTTTTGACATAGTGTTGGAACACAATAACAATTATTCAATTCCAAAACTAATCCTGAAGGTAGATGAAGTGGTACTGTGCGACGGCAGAACGTAGCAACGCTTGCTCCATTGCCGACGCGCAGTTCACCTCGCCCCTTCTCAATCCTCTACTTCTTCTCATTCCGCAACGATTTGCAAATATGAGCTACGATCCGGTATCAAATACCCAAGAGTCGGTAGGGTGAAGTAGCAAGATTAATGTCTATAACATTAATACCGGCGTAAGTCGTACTTTGCTTCTTCTTGAGATCCTCCATGTACTTCTTGCAGTTCCTTTTCCAAGTGGCTGTCTCCTTGCGGTAGAAGCAAAACGGCATCGATGCCGCCGACCCTTCTTGCCCTTCTTTGCATTAGAGGCACTCGCGATCTCATCGGGAGTTAACTTTCTCTTGGTGCAAAGTTTCTTGACAGTGGTTTGTGCTTAGCCTTCGCATCATCATCACATGATGACCGTTTTCTCGGATACTCTCCTCACTGTCTTTAGCATCCCATGCAATTCAGCCAAGGTCCTATCCATATTGTTCATGTGATAATTTAATATGAATGGCTCGAAGCTCGGAGGGAGCGACCGGAGAATCACATCGTAGCCAACTCTTGGCTAAGGGGAAAACCCAGCTTTTCCGGACTCTCAATGTAGCCAATCATCTTTATCACATGCGGGTCGACGGGATTCCCTCAAAGCTCGCACGCAAACAAGGACTTTGAGGTGTTGAACCTCTCGGCCCGAGCTTGGTTCTCAAACATGCCACTGAGTCCCTGAATAATAGTGTGAGCATCGTGCTCTCATATTGCTTCAAGCTCGGGGACATTGTAGCAAGCATGAGACGGCTTATATCTAGGGCATCATTAGTGTGCTTCTCATAAGCCCTCCGTGCGGTTGCTAGGTGGCATTAGTTGGCAAATCCTCGGGATAGGGTACTTCAAGAACGTACTCCTTACGCTCTTGCTTGAGAACAATTCTCAAGTTGCGATACCAATCCATAAAGTTTGTTCCATTTAATTTTTCCTTTTCGAGAATAGATCGCAAATTAAAGGTACTGGGTGTAGTATTAGCCGCCATTTATTCTACAACGAAAAAGCAAAGTTTAGCACAATGTTTATGCTATGTCTATTGTTAAACAATTTAACATTAGACTCCCATTACGTATTTTCCACCTTCCCTCTAGGTTACGTATTGGGTCAAGATCCACATGTTAATTAATTTTCTAGTGAGCTTTGGCATCACCGCTAGAAAATTAGTAACATCGGTAAGCAACACCTTGCTAATCACATCTCTATGTGACTCTTGTTGTTGGTGTGGCATCTCCATGCCCGGCGCCAACCTATGCCCCAAGGCCCAAAACTGTTTTGATAGCCTTGTTAAGTAAACCAAATGCTCCGCATGTATATGTCGACATATACCCCCTCGTGTTATGATAGAGAATGACACTCTGCTTTGGCAGACCCACCATTGACGAGCATAACGGTGACGGGTGCAACATTTGGAAGGGCATCATTACTACTTAATTTTGAGAGGGATGCTATCCTATCAAACAAACATATCACATATGAAATCAAGAAGAATAGCATATAATGAAATAGTATGGCCCCCTTCACATGGTGATCTCCATCTCCATGTCGGGCCGAGGATCTCCATCTTCGCACCATCTTCCAAGTGTCGAATGCTTGATATCTTCAAACTAAGCTACTACTATAGAAGCTCTAATTGAAGATTACATCGACTCGCAGTCGTGAAAGAATATTACAAGCATTGCACGTATGAAAGAATATTACGGGGATTGCACATATGAAAGAATATTACATGCATCACATGCATCTCATACATACAATAGGGCCATACCATCTCAAAGCATTCTCTGCAAAACAAGTTAGGCGTAGAAACGTTTTCTACCTATCGCGAGCTACGGCATCGAGACGACCTATAAGGGGTACGCACATGGCGGGCTTTCGGGCAGCGCCGAACACCACACGAAATTCATAGATCCAATCTATGAAATCGCTTATGGAAACCATATCGGCATAATCATATTATGTCGTCCCGATACACTATCAAGGGAGATGGTTTGCGTAGGCGCGAGGCAGACAACAAAGTCGGACTACGAGATAGCTTCGGTATAATCACATTATACCGTTCCGATACACTATCAAGGAACGCTATCTCGAACCCAACTCAAACCGAGTTATTTGGAAATTGCTTCGACGTAATCACATTACGTCGTTCCGATACACTATCAAGGAACGCAATTACCATCTACTCTCCTCAACAGATCCCGTAAAACCGATTGATCTAATCAACCCGTGCGCAAAACTTGTTCCGAGATCCAATCTAAAACCCGAACTAAGCAAGATTAGCTCGATACCACTGAAGGGTTACGCGGAGGCTACGCTAGCCAAAAACAAAAACTTTTACCGCGCAAACTAGGAACACTTGCAAGTAAGGGCCGATAGATCGTTACCGATTGGAGTAGAGTGCAGCGGAATAACCAATCGGGGCAATCCGATCCGGAACAGTGTAGCCGATTCCGGAGACGCCGATTCGCCAATCAGCCGATTCGAGTCGTCCGGCCGTGTTCTCACGCCTCGCTCCGATGCGCCCGACCGCAGCCGATTCCACCACGTCGATCGCTCCGATTGCAGCCGATCCAAGCCGATCAACGGCGCGCAACGTAGCGGCGCCTCTACCGGTATCCACACGTCCGGGGACGAACGCCGTACACCCGTGTGCTAGCACGCGATGCAAGGCTAGGGTTTGGCTCGAAAGTGGGAGGGTTTCCGTGGAGATTGATCTCGGCGACTTCGTTGCACGCGATGCAATTGATGTCTATGCAGCTCTCCACCCCTCCCTCCTTTATATAGAGTTGGCCGACTGGGACTAGTGGCCGATTAGGACTCTATTTTGAATCGGATCTCATCCGTATCTCATAGAGTTGGCCACCCATACGTCGTAAGCCCATAGGACTCTATCCGATCGGATCCCTATCCGATCGAGCCGTATCCGAGTCCAACTTGAATATCTATTCTATCCCCTTAAGCGTGCGACCACGTAGGTTCAGGTATACTCGGTTTCGGCTATAGTCTAACTTAGCCGATCGTCGGCTCGAGTCCAACTCAGCCGACTGTCAATAGCGGCGCCTAGCAAGCACATATTGACACCATAGTATACAAGAATATAATATCGGCTCGAACCCGTAATGTGTACACAAATCCCTTTGCCTCACGATACCGTTAAGCTATAGGCAAGATGTGTGTCATCCCTTCAATAGCTTAACCATTCACTCGAACCGTATTGGATTATCCGTCGTGATTGACTCCTCAATCAACTTAGCATGGCCATGCATTTCCATAATCCATTACCTCGAGGGCCGAGAGATATCTCTCCAAAGGAGGGGCAAATTCCATCTTGATCACTCACATCCCACTCCATGTTTCATAGCAAACCCGAAAACTACCTTTATAACTATCCAGATTACGGAATAGCGTTTGGTAGTCCCAAAGTAGGCTACTACACATGTTGGAATCCATGGTGATCTCAGGTCTAAGGACTTTGTACCAACACTACCGAGACCAACTAATGGCACATTAATTCTGTAGTGTCTCATGGTGGGTCTATCCAACAATGTGTTCTCTAACACATATGTCCATGTTTATTGATTTGGTATCTCCATACCCATGATCTATGAGACATGATCATCAATCAATAAACATGCCGATCTTAGAATCATATTTGTTCCAACAATATGACATATGATCAGGGATCGTTTAGAAATAGATTCATACATATCGAGTCTCATAAATAAGTCACGTACTTATTGATCAATACAAGATATCTATTTCATGGAACCGAATAACACTTTATTCATTTATACATAAACATTGACGTGATATCCAACATCTCCATGTTGCCTATAGGGCATATCACTAACAACGGGCACCGTCAACACATCCTGTGCTAGTTTTGAAAGCACGGGATATGCTAACTTGTGGTCATTCCACCACCCGAGGATGTTGAAGTCTTGTGCTTCGTGGTGGATGGCGTCGCTGTCCAAATAACCGGACAACTCTTCGGCCACACCATGCGAAGAGGCGTCTCCATTTGTAGCCGACGAAGTGCCACCACCTTGGCTTGAAGACGATCCACCCCAAATCCTACCCCACTGTATCTTCTTCTTACGTGTAGTGGGGATAGGAGGGGGTTTCTGCTGTCGAACTCCCTGAAACTTTAGTTCATATCTTCCAAAAACTTCATATAATTTACCCCTAACCTCAGTATAAAAAGAACTATAATCTACACCTACAGTATCACCAAGAAATGATAAAATAGCAGACAATCCCCTTAATTTACACCTAAGATCTAAAACAAAAGCAAAAGCATACAACATAGGTATATTTTTCCAATATTTAAAATATTTTTTCATGTGAAAGACAGGTTCACTTAGAACATCATCATTTTCGTATTCTTGAAATAAAGAAGCAATTTCAAGAATATTGTGCAAAATTATATTACAAGTTGGATAATAAACTTGTGACAGGGTAAGAGTACAATCATAAAAAGTTTCTAAAAATTGGTTATATTTTTGGATAATTACCCAAACATGCTCATTCAGTACTGACGACCCGTCACTGTTTCTTGGGCCACCACGTGATTGAACAAAATCCGCAAGTAATTCACTATAAGGTAAAACAACTTTTAACATTAAATACGTTGAATTCCACCGATGCTCAGCATCGGTGGCAAACTTACGAGCTCTCTTACCGACCGCATGACAAAACCTCTTCCACGCACCAATCCGCGGGTTCGAAGCAGTTAACCACGCGATTGCTTGACGAACAACATCAATATGGTTATGAACCCTCTTCATGCCAGTCTTAACAATCAAATTAATTATATGGCATGCACAACGCTAATGTAGTAGAAAAGATTGAGCATAAACACAAAATAAAGGTTGCAATATTTTCATAGCCCTAGAATTAGTAGATAAATTATCTAGGGTGACAGCAAATATCTTATCAGCAAGATTAAATTCATTAATTACTTTCCTAATTCTTTTAGCTATGTTTTCTCCTGTATGTGAGATATCTATTAACCTAAGCCCTAAAACTCTCTTTTGTAATTGCCAATCATCATCAATAAAATGAACAACAACGCTAAGATAATCCTGCCTAGCTCTACTACTCCATATATCTGAAGTAACACTAACAGAGAAAGTACATGTACTAAACAGTTCCTTAAGTGCAGTTGAATCCTTCTGATAAACATCTCTAAATCTCTAGTTGTTGTTTGCCTACTCAGATTTAAACCTAGGGTTATGAGATTGCTGAATGTATTGTTCAAAATCAGGAGTCTCTCCAATGTTCAGGGGTAAATCTTGCTTGGCGATTAACCGGACAAGAGATTCCCGAGCAACCATGGGATTGTACTCCCAACTACGTACCGTACCGTCCGGGTTTAGCATAAGTTGCTACTGCCGGAGTTGTATTCCTTGCTTATTGGCACACAACTCCGCATGGCGCTTGAGATGACCTGTACCAGCAGAACCACGAGCAGATAACATTTGCCTACATATTCTACAATGAGCTTTCGATACCTCCCTTCCGTCCGGGGTTGTTTCCTTTATCTCGTCGAAGTGTTGCCACACACCGGAGGTTCTCGATCTTTTCGGGCCGGTGCGTGTCGAAACACTTCCGCTCACGGATCCGAAGATAATCCTTCCGAAGTCACCGCCGCCGTCTGAACCGGTACCTCCTCCACAGATGGTGGAGTTGGAGCCGATCCGGAGGCATCGTTAAACCCTGGCATGTAGTTGGGGTCGAAATCACCCAAAGTGAACCACGGCAACTGGTATGGATAGTTCGGATTCATTCTGAAAATTTAAACCGATATAAACAAATTGTAGAATATTTATTGAATTCACAAACACAATACAAATAATACACAAATTTGAATATTACTTACATCTTTTCAACTGCGAGCTCTTCAAACTTCTACGAACAAATTATTGAACTACAAAACTAATTTTGTTTTTTGACAAAATTTCAGCAAATTTTGTCAAAATCAAAAAAATGGACACTTGAGAGCAAAGAGAGCACTTGAGAGCACAAAATGAGAAGTGAGGGGTGAGGAGAAATGGATGGGTTCATGCCCTATTTATAGGGTGAAATTTCAGATTTTTTGCAATTCTTTTGAATTTTTTATGAATTCTTTTGTCTCCAACGGCTAATTTCAAATTTAAACAGCCATATAGCCGTTGGGGGACACGTGGTGCGTTCGTATTGGATGGCGGGGGAGTCGTTGCGCGTCCTCGGTGCTTTTGCGTCACGCGTCGACCAGGTCGCCCCGCGCGCCGCGGGCTATGCCGTGTCGCGGGTCGGACCGTGCTGCTACAGTGCACGTGCCGTGCCGTGCCAGCCCGTGGGCTCGGCCAGCGGCCCAAGCATGGCACGGCTGCTCGTGCCGTGCCGTGCCGCTACAGTGCCACGCGTGCCCGGGCCGGCCCGCCTCAGCACGGCCCATTTGGCCGTCACTATAATTGCATCTATGTTTTTTAACTATAATTGCATCTACGTGGAAAGCAGTATAGAACCAAACTAGCTAAGGCCCTGTTTGTTTGAGCTTTCAGCCAGCTTCTCACCCCAATAAGCGAAAAGCCCAAACAAATGGCCAGCTTCTGGGTCTAGCTTTTGCTAGGTGGAAAGCCCAGGAAAGCTAGGATTACATGGAAAGCTGAAAAGCCCCTCAAAACGAGCTTCTCGTAGCTTTCCCCTGAAAATTACCCACCTGCCATTGATTACACAAGCAAAACGTTATTTTTTTTCTTTTTCGCGACTGAACCCTACCTCTCCACAGCGATCCGTGCGTCGCCTCCCCTCTATCGCGGAGCGTCGCCTTCCCTCCATCCCCGAGCGTCGCCTCCCCTCCGTCCCACGCTCTGCCTCCCCTTCGTCCCACGCGCTGCCTCCCCTCCGGTCGCTGCTCGCCACGAGGGCCGCCGCCGTCCAAGCCAGGGCTGCACGCCAGGTACGAAAAAATTTCGTAGCCATGCATGAATATTTCTGGATTGTTTTTTGGTACTACACTGCATATGGTTGGCTTTCCTTGCATGCAACTGCTATGCATAAATCTATCTAGGGCATTATTAAGGTTAGCTAATCAATCTCTGCAGTAGATTTGATCACACATAAATAATGAATAGTTGGGGACAGCTTTCATCAATGCTTGTCCCTGTAGTTCTTCATTGAGTTGGCTCGAATTATTGCAGGACAGAGCCCTGCCGGCCAGATAGCTAACAAATATATATACATACACATTGTATATGGTTCAACTTTCAAGGAGAAAAGACAGTGAAAGAGATTAGGAGGGAAAGAGAAACTTTTCTATGGTGAAATATTAGAGAATAACTATATAAAATATAAAATATCTCTTTGAGATTTTCCCGCTGGCACTCGCACATGTATGTGCATGTTTTATTTGTATGTATGTATGTGGTTGTTTTCTTTTTCCTTTTTGATGCTAGATGCGTAGGTGCTTTGTAGACTTGTATGTAGCATCAACAGCTAGCATCACATGCATTGCAGGTGTCATTGCTAGATGTATTAAGTTTTGGATTAATGGATGGATTAGGTTTTGGATTCACTGATTAGTAATTGTATTCATTGACTTTTTTATGCAATTTTGAACAAACAACTATCCGTCTAGATGGACAACAAAGGAAAGGGCAAGAGAAAGAGCAAAGAAAATGAAAAGATTGTTTGCGAAGCAGATTGGGGAAATCCTGAAATGACAACAATTTTTTTTGACATTGTTGTTGAGGAGATTGAAGCTGGGAATATGCCTCTAGGTAGCTTGAATGCAAGAGGCTATAAAAACTTGCAAGAAAATTTTTTTACTGCAACAGGAAAAAATTATACCCAAAAACAGCTAAAAAATCGTTGGGATAACTTGAAAACCTTGTATAATTTTTGGAAATCACTTTGGAGCAATTCTGGCCTTGGAAGGGATCCCGTTTGAGGGTTACCTACAGCAAGTGATGAATGGTGAGAGACAAACACAAAGGTTAGCAATCTATCATGTGTATGTTCATTTGAATTGTTTGTACTATATGTAATTGACTAATCAATTTGTATTTTTGTGGGTACAGGGACACCTCAGGAGGGAGAAGAGGGTATTCCGTTATGCTCCTCCACCATGTTTGAAACAATGGGAAATTATGTTTGAGAAGAGTCATGTCTCAGGGCACTCTGCATGCATTCCTGGTGAAGAAGGTGGTGGGGACAGTATTCCTAATGGATGATGATCCAATTCAGGAAATAGGGGTGAACAATTTACACCCACATCATCTGCCTGCACCCAACTGAAGAGGAAGGGGAATTCTGGTGACCCTAGGAAAATTAGCCCAAGGAAAAAAAGGGAAGAATCCTATGGTGAGGGTGATGTCACGCATGGTGGATGATGTGATTAGTGCCAACTCGTGACATCTAAAGCATTGGCCGTGACTTCACACGTGAGTCGGTTAGAGAGGTTATGGCATTGGTTAAAGAATGTGGAGTAGAAGGGCAAGAGAAAGAGCAAAGAAAATGAAAAGATTGTTTACGGCGATTGGGGAAATCCGAAATGACAACAATTTTTGTGACATTGTTGTTGAGGAGATTGAAGGGGAATATGCCTCTAGGTAGCTTGAATGCAAGAGGCTATAAAAACTTGCAAGAAAATTTTTTTTGCAACAGGAAAAATTATACCCAAAAACACTAAAAAATCGTTGGGATAACTTGAAAACCTTGTATAATTTTTGGAAATCACTTTGGAGCAATTTTGGCCTTGGAAGGGATCCTGTTTGGGTTACCTACAGCAAGTGATGAATGGTGGGAGACAAACACAAAGGTTAGCAATCTATCATGTGTATGTTCATTTGAATTGTTTGTACTATATGTAATTGACTAATCAATTTGTATTTTTGTGGGTACAGGGACACCTCAGGAGGGAGAAGAGGGTATTCCGTTATGCTCCTCCACCATGTTTGAAACAATGGGAAATTATGTTTGAGAAGAGTCATGTCTCAGGGCACTCTGCATGCATTCCTGGTGAAGAAGGTGGTGGGGACAGTATTCCTAATGCGAAGAGGGGGATGATGATCCAATTCAGAAATAGGGGTGAACAATTTACACCCACATCATCTGCCTGCACCCAACTGAAGAGGAAGGGGAATTCTGGTGACCCTAGGAAAATTAGCCCAAGGAAAAAAAGGGAAGAATCCTATGGTGAGGGTGATGTCACGCATGGTGGATGATGTGATTAGTGCCAACTCTGTGACATCTAAAGCATTGGCCGGTGACTTCACACGTGAGTCAGTTAGAGAGGTTATGGCATTGGTTAAAGAATGTGGAGCTGTAGAAGGGCAAGAGAAAGAGCAAAGAAAATGAAAAGATTGTTTACGAAGCAGATTGGGGAAATCCTGAAATGACAACAATTTTTTGTGACATTGTTGTTGAGGAGATTGAAGCTGGGAATATGCCTCTAGGTAGCTTGAATGCAAGAGGCTATAAAAACTTGCAAGAAAATTTTTTTACTGCAACAGGAAAAAATTATACCCAAAAACAGCTAAAAAATCGTTGGGATAACTTGAAAACCTTGTATAATTTTTGGAAATCACTTTGGAGCAATTTTGGCCTTGGAAGGGATCCTGTTTCAGGGTTACCTACAGCAAGTGATGAATGGTGGGAGACAAACACAAAGGTTAGCAATCTATCATGTGTATGTTCATTTGAATTGTTTGTACTATATGTAATTGACTAATCAATTTGTATTTTTGTGGGTACGGGACACCTCGGGAGGGAGAAGAGGGTATTCCGTTATGCTCCTCCACCATGTTTGAAACAATGGGAAATTATGTTTGAGAAGAGTCATGTCTCAGGGCACTCTGCATGCATTCCGTGAAGAAGGTGGTGGGGACAGTATTCCTAATGCGAAGAGGGGGATGATGATCCAATTCGGAAATAGGGGTGAACAATTTACACCCACATCATCCGCGCACCCAACCGAAGAGGAAGGGGAATTCGGTGACCCTAGGAAAATTAGCCCAAGGAAAAAAGGGAAGAATCCTATGGTGAGGGTGATGTCACGCATGGTGGATGATGTGATTAGTGCCAACTCGTGACATCTAAAGCATTGGCCGGTGACTTCACACGTGAGTCGGTTAGAGAGGTTATGGCATTGGTTAAAGAATGTGGAGCTGTAGAAGGGCAAGAGAAAGAGCAAAGAAAATGAAAAGATTGTTTACGAAGCGATTGGGAAATCCGAAATGACAACAATTTTTGTGACATTGTTGTTGAGGAGATTGAAGCTGGGAATATGCCTCTAGGTAGCTTGAATGCAAGAGGCTATAAAAACTTGCAAGAAAATTTTTTACTGCAACGGGAAAAAATTATACCCAAAAACAACTAAAAAATCGTTGGGATAACTTGAAAACCTTGTATAATTTTTGGAAATCACTTTGGAGCAATTTTGGCCTTGGAAGGGATCCTGTTTCGGGGTTACCTACAGCAAGTGATGAATGGTGGGAGACAAACACAAAGGTTAGCAATCTATCATGTGTATGTTCATTTGAATTGTTTGTACTATATGTAATTGACTAATCAATTTGTATTTTTGTGGGTACAGGGACACCTCAGGAGGGAGAAGAGGGTATTCCGTTATGCTCCTCCACCATGTTTGAAACAATGGGAAATTATGTTTGAGAAGAGTCATGTCTCGGGGCACTCTGCATGCATTCTGGTGAAGAAGGTGGTGGGGACGGTATTCCTAATGCGAAGAGGGGGATGATGATCCAATTCGGAAATAGGGGTGAACAATTTACACCCACATCATCCGCCTTGCACCCAACCGAAGAGGAAGGGGAATTACGTGACCCTAGGAAAATTAGCCCAAGGAAAAAAGGGAAGAATCCTATGGTGAGGGTGATGTCACGCATGGTGGATGATGTGATTAGTGCCAACTCTGTGACATCTAAAGCATTGGCCGGTGACTTCACACGTGAGTCAGTTAGAGAGGTTATGGCATTGGTTAAAGAATGTGGAGCTGTAGAAGGGAGTGATGAGCATTACATTGCAACACAATTGTTCAAGCATTCTGCAAATCGTGAAATTTTTTTGTCTAGCTTCGAAACCAATGAAGGAAGGTTCAATTGGCTGAAGAGATGCTATGAAGAAAGGAACAAGTAGTCGGCCACGAAAGAATTATTTCTGTGTCCTATCTATCAACAACCGTTATATGTATGAATCTTTATATTTGTGCTATTTTAGGTGGTTGTGGACTACTTTTTTATTTTTACCAAACTTATTCTACCTAGTTTATTTTATTTGTACTAGACTTGTTCTATGCAATAATTTGTACTACCTTTATTTTTTTGAGATGGTTGTGATTGTGTTCTCCATGTGTCTTTATGTAGATGAGTTCTGCAGTGATGAATTGAGCGATGATGAAAATTCTAAAGTGTTGGAAATTGCAATTGCACAACAGAGAAAGATGAACCGGTTGATCAATGTTGCAAACATGGTTGGTATGTATTATGATCAAACTTATCTAAACAAGTCAGCAAGGAGACAACCTAAGGTGACAGGTTATGAATGAGTTACAACCACTTTGAACAGATATAGATCATGTTATAGAATGTTCAGGATGACAAGGACAGTTTTTGATAGTTTGCATGAAACATTAGTTACCCAATATGGGTTGAAATCAACTACTGGTATGCATTCCATTGAAAGTTTGGCCATGTTTTTATGGACAGTGGTGGCCCTCAATCTTTTAGCCAAGTTGAGGATAGATTTCAGAGATCTACAGAGACTATCAACAGAAAGTTCACTCATGTGTTGAATTGCATGAACAAAATGGCCACGGACATTATTAAACCAAAAGACCCAACATTTTATACCGTTCATCCTAGACTCCAAGAGAATCGATTTTCACCTCATTTTCATGATGCTATTGGAGCTATTGATGGAACTCATATTCCTGTTGTTGTGCCTTCTACTGAACAGATTACGCATTTTGGTCGGTACCGATGTACCACTCAGAATGTATTGGCTATATGCGACTTTGATATGAGATTCACTTTTGTTGTTGCTGGATGGCCTGGTTCAGTGCATGACACAAGGGTTTTTAATGAAGCATTGCAGAAATATGCTAATGACTTCCCTTTTCCACCGGAAGGTACAAAATATAGCAACAACATTTTTTGTATTATGGACCATTTATTATTGCTAACTTTTTTAACATATGTGTAGGAAAGTACTACCTTGTCGACTCGGGTTATCCTAACTGGAAGGGTTTTCTTTCACCATATAAAGGAGAGAAGTATCATTTACCAGAGTATCTAGAAGGTCTTGAGCCAAGAGGTAAAAAAGAAGTGTTCAATTACTTGCATTCGTCACTACGGAATGTGATTGAAAGGGCATTTGGTGTTCTTAAAATGAAGTGGAGAATATTACTAAATATATCGAGTTATCCGATGGACAAGCAAGCAAGGATTATAATTGCATGTATGGCACTCCACAACTTTATTAGAGAAAGTAATTTGAGTGATGAACTTTTTGACATGTGTGATCAAAATGAAGACTATGTTTCAAGTGTTGGTCAAGCAACACCATCTCAGCCGCAACCACATGGACATGAAGAGAGTGACATGAATGCTTTCCGTGATAGTATTGCCGATGGTTTGATGGCCATGAGAGAGTAGAGTAATTTCGCTTGAAAAATTGTATATGAATATTTATTATATTTATATTGCCAATAATTTATTGTCCGTGATTTATTGTGATTTATTATAATTATATTGTCACCAAAGTCTATGAATAACTGTACACAAAACAAATACAATCAATACATACACATAGGGGTAATACGGACGTTGTATATCTCATCTAGTCACTCTCATCCTCAGAGAAGCTAGGTTGCCAAACAGACCCCAGCTTTCAGAAAGCCAGCTTTCAGAAAGCCAACATACTAGGATGGTAAGCCAAAAGCCAGCTTTTGAAAAGCAAAAGCTCAAACAAACAAATAGGGCCTAAAGTAGTTTACTGGCCTTGTTTTAGGTTAAGATTTTAAAAACTGCTGGTGTGAGTCCATTGGTGAGAACTTTCAGTTTCTAGTTTATTTCTTATTCTATAATTATAAAATTTTAGAATCAGAATGAAAATCTGAATTGTTTAAAAAAGTTTTTATAGTTTAAGATTTTAGAAGAAAAGAAGCTACAGCTGTAAAAAGCTCTCTCAAACATACAGTTAGCTGCTCATCCACAGGCTACAGTGACTTGCACAGCTTCGAGCTGAGCAGAGATTGAAATCCAAACCATGCACGTTGATGGGCCGGACTTGGGCACACTAAAATGTGGCTCAAGTTTTTGTTTGGATTGCTTGTTGGCGGCCCAATGGTACCACAGCCGCTTTCCTTCTCAGTTTCAAGCATAGCCCACTATACCAACAAGGAAAAACCCATGTAACCTGCTGGGCTCAAGCTGGTTTCTCTTTTCAGGTTTGGATGACTAAACCATGTGAACTGTATTTGACCAGAGAAACAAAAGGCAAAACAAGTTGACTATGATGGACTCTTAAAAAACACATGAGATACTTAGAAATCGTTAAATAGAAATGTATATAATATAAGTTGTAATCACGATAAATAGACTAGATAAGGTTGGGTTTGTTTGTGAGGTTTTTAACTTTTACTCTCTCATTTCTCACCTGCACGTTTTTTAAACCGTTAAACCTTACGTTTTCTTAAAAAAGTTATAAGAAAGTTTTTCTTTTAAAAATAAATTTAAATCACAGTGATTTTTTTAAAGTTTTTAAGTTAATATTTAATTTTTAAAAAAATAAATTTAAATCACAGTGATTTTTAAAGTTTTTAAGTTAATATTTAATTATGTATCTTTTTCGTATCTACGAAATTAATTTCTAACTCTACCAAAGAACACGACTGTTACTCCAGTCTTACGGACCAATAATTTTCTCTCAATTCGTACATTGGATGTGCGGCCTCGTACACTGACACACCTATGCTTATCATTCCATGGGTCAACTACCTTGCCTACATATTTCCATCAATTCGCTAGTCTACCTACATCCATCATTTGAATGATCGGTGTTAGGATATATGGACTTGGACTTGTCTATTTAAATAATAAAAAAATTAAAAATCTATTAGTAATTATCAGGGAATTAACTATTTAGTTTCATTTGAAGAGGATCTCAATCATCTTAAAAGATAGACTCTGTATATATCGGTTATGAAAGTTGATAGACGATATTGGCATGCTATACGCGTGCGCTCGCTCGCCTCGCCGGATCGGGATGTCGAGCGCGAACTGATGCGGTACGGGTGTGATGAACTTTTGCAATCATCATTGGGAAATAATAGGCAGCAGTCAGCAGTGATCAATGGGGTTTAATCCCTAAAATAACACCAGTCGTTGATCTGCCATTGATGAGGTTTAATACTGAAATATTTTTAGCAATTGATCTGTCATTGATGAGCTTCAAAGGTGTTCAGGTTCATCCCCTCTGCTTAGGAGTTCAGCTATAAAAGGAGCCTCCTTGGTAGTGATCAATGGGGTTTAATCCCTGAAATAACACTAGCCATTGATGTGCCATTGATGAGGTTTAATCCCTGGAATATCCCTAGCCGTTGATCTGCCATTGATGAGCTTCAAAGGTGTTCAGGGTCATCCCCCTCCTCAGAAATTCAGCTATAAAAGGAGCCCCCTCCTCCTCAAACCACACCAGACCAAGTGACGGACCCAGGATTTTATGGTAGCCTAGGCGAACCGTCGAACCCGAACCGCAAGCATAACAATTAACAGTAAAAATCACTCAAAGTCTTAAACATGTTGGTCGCTAAAACAAACAAAGTTGTTGATATTTGATACTAATATCATTGTTTAAAGACATATCTCATGGAAGATTTCGAGGACGAGGTAATTGCATCTTTTGAGTCTTAATATTTTGAAACCGTCGAAGGATAGTAGCTTCATCAAATGATTTGAATAATTCCCGCTCAATATAGCAAATCATCAAGTGATTGAACCAATTATCGGCGATCTTATTACGCAATTTAGTCTTGGTATTTTTCATCGCTGAGAAGGATCTTTCAACTGTTGCCGTAGAGACCGGAACTAACAATGTCAATTCAATGAGCTTGTAGACTAATGGAAAAACCAAATATTTTTCTTGTTTCAACCATCTTTGCTGCCAAACTTGTTATATCCACACAAGAAGCAAATGCAGCATGTCTTCTCACATGAGAAATATAGGTCTCAAGTTGTTTCCTTATTATTGCACGATCATGATGAGAGAAATCCCCACCATAAATTTCAGTAAGCCGAGCAATCTTGTTGACATCAAACTTGGAGAAAGAGTTCTTTGGATCAAGACAAGAAAAGCATGTCAATAACTCTGTAGTCATTTCACTAAACCGATGATTCATCTCAACATATATTTTGTCAACAACATAAAAAATTTTAGCACGAAAATAATGAAGATTAGTGATAGTAAATCCATCACACCTCGAACGTCCCCTCGTCGGTATCTCTTGAGCCATATTTGGAACCGGAATAACCTTCACTTCACAAAATTGTTTTACCTCATCAAATAATATGTCTCATCCACTTTCTCTCATGATGTTTAAGCGAGTTTTTACATCATGGACGAGCTGCATATACAAGAAATGAAATATTTTGATTAGAAAAAGTAATTAGACAAATGAGAAATTGAATATAAGGACTAAAGACTAACCTCAAGAGCATTAACAATGTTAATATCTTTCTTTTGTAGTAGATGTGAGAGCTCATTTGTAAAACCAAGCAGCTTTAACATAAGCTTCAAAATGAACACAAACTAAAAACACTCCGTTTTTTCTATGAAACCAGTCGCTTGATTTGGTACTCGTGCATCTTCATGAACCATACGCAACACATCTATCACTGAATCTCACATTTGGGATAAACGAACCAAAGTTATGTGATGCGAACCCCATCTGTATCCTCGGGTCTAGCAAGGATCTTGATTCAAGCCCCTCCCTGTAGATGCCTCACCACTTTTAAGCTTAGCCAAAATAGTTTTGTCATGGTTTTCAATCAACGGATCTCTTCTCTTGCAAGATGCACTTGTTGTGTTCACAATTAATAATACATACTCGAAGAAATCATGAACAGAAAAGCAACAATTTGCTATAGAAACAACAACCAATTGTAATTGATGGGCAAAATAGTGGACATAGAATGCATATGGATTTTCATCTAGAATTTTTTTGGAGGCCATTAAATTCACCTCTCATATTGGAAGCCTCATCATATCCTTGTCCTCTTATTCTAGAAATTGATAATATGTGCCTATCAAGAACATCAAATAATGCTTGCTTCAAGGCTTCAGATGTAGTATCGGTGACATGTATGAGAGCAAGAAATCTTTCAACAACATTCCCTTGATAGTTGACATATGTACAAAATAGAGTGACAAAAAATAAATACTAAACCAATTAGGTTATGAAAAAGAGTACAAATTAAATGACTTCCTATACCTTAAAACTATTGCCATTTGCTCTTTGACTGATATGTCACGTGATTCGTCAATGAGCATGGAGAATTGTCTATTACCAATCTCTCCCATAATCACTTCAGTTATTTCTTCTGCACAACATCTTGCAAGATCCTTTTGAACCTTATGTGAAGTCATCTTGCAATTTAACCCATCGCGGTCATAGGCATCTCTCACTTCCTCATTATTATCTTTAAGAAAATCTATCAACTCTAGAAGATTACCTTTATTTAAAGAGGTAGAGGACTCATCGTGCCCACAAAAAGCCATGACTTGCTTTAAAAGGTATCTTGAACAACGAAGAGTAGAAGATAAACAAATTTGATACAATTCTTCCGACCGTTGACTAGCTCTAAATAACACATTCGACACGCTTTGCCTTTGATTTTTAAAATCATCACAGTTCTTAACACATTTTTCATGAGCACTATTTACGCCACCGACATGATCAGGAAGTGATTTATATGCATACTTCCAATCTCTCCACCCTGTTCTATTGAAAACATCATAGCCAAAGTGTTCCGGTCTTCCTGGTTGTTTAAAAAGGGAGCAATAAAAGCAAAATCTAGCATCCTTGGACTCACTATATTCTAACCAGTTACACTTCTTATACCATGACGGTGAAAAGGCTCTTGAAGCACCAGTGCATATTGTGTACAAAGAAAAATCAGAGTAGTTGGTTGTGTTGGACTCTTCAAAATATATGCTCTTCTAACTTGGTCTTGAATTTCAGGAGCATACTCATATATTGGTTTTCTAAGAGCTGGATCACATATGATTTCATTAGGATCAAACTCACCGGCAACATTATTTCCCTGAATTGGTTGAGGCCGCAAAAGATCTGGTATTTGATTTGACTCCTCCAAATTTTCTTGAGTTCCATGGCTGCCACCGTGATCATATCTACTTGTTGTAACAACCAAGAAACGTCTCATCCCTAAATCAAATTTGAATAATTCAAAAACATATGCACTAATGACCAATAGTCAGTACTGCCAATGCCAATAGTAACAACCATAATTCAAAACCTAATTACCCCTAAGTACAAGAACATTGAACAACAAAACTAACAAAAACAAATTATTACCCAATTGGCTAAGTCTTCTTTGCGCTGCCATTGACGGAACAAGAACAACCGAAACCTGAAAGCTGAACAAAACTCTCACATGAAACACGAAACCGGTGACATCAAATAATTCATCGATGTTGTCACGCTCGTCGCCATTGGAAAACTTCGAAGATGTTTGCACATACAAATGCAAGCACGCACCCCAAATCGCTTCCAATCGGTTGCGGCAATTACTCCGATCTAACCACTTGTATGTTTGGACACTGTAAATAGTGGATGGATTTTCGTTATCGGGAATGTCGTCCAGTTCGATCGTGAACCCGGTGCGGCGGCGACGCTCACTTGGCTCTCGCCGGTGGCAGCGACATCAAGTGGAAGTGGAACCCGGTGGCAGCGCTCTCTTGGCTCATGGCGTCGCGATCGAGTGGATTGGAAATTTGGAAGCTGAACCGTCATTCCTTCGATCGCTGCTCAGCATCTTGTCCAACCCAACACGCTGGTGGCTGTATTTTTTTACTAGGCCTCAATGGGGCTGCAGGCCCGGGAGCCCGGGCTACGGCCCAGGGTTGCCGGTCCCTAGGCCCGCCACCGCACCAGACATACAAGCAATCTTTCCCTTCTGTTCTCTGCTGCCTCCTGTTGCAACCTCATCTCTAGCACGACATGCACATTGTTGCCGAGAGTAGAGCCTCTCAAACCTCGTGTGTCGTTGGAGATCCTGCTAGGGAAAGACAGGTTTTAAGATTTTTAGGAGCGTTGAATGTCACACCCCGAGGTGTTTTCCCCTTTTAAAATCCTAAAGAAAAAAACCGCAAAGAAAATAGTTCAAAATTAACCTCGAGCAAACAAATAGTTTTAAAAGCAAAAAAATCTAAATGGAATGACATGGTAGGATTTTTCTAAATTCTACATGTTAAAATGCACTAACAGGATTTTTATTGGAATTTTTAGAGCACTAGAAATATTTTTTAACCAATTAAAATTAAAATCAAAATTAATAAATCCGGAAAAATCCTTTTTCTCTCCTCCCGTACTTTTCTCGCCCTTTTCGGCCTTGGGCGTCGGTTCTCCACCGGCCCAATCCTCTCGCGCCGGCGCCTCTCTCTCCTCTCTCTCGCGGGCCGGCCAAAGGCCCGGCCCGTTACCCTCGCGCCGCGAAATAAGTCCACATCGCCTCCCCATCTCCCGGGAACGACGAGTGGGGCCCACTGTCGGGCCCGTCCCTTACCTCCGGTCGCGTCGCCGCCATTTGCGCCACCTCTTTCCCCGCATGGATCTCGGCCGCGCGCCTCCCCGCGCGTCCTTAAGGCCTTGCCATCACTCTCCACGCCTCTCCCGCCGACCTTAATCGCCTCGGCCGCCGCTCCCGCGCCCTCTAATGGCCGAAGTTAATCGCCGGCAATTAATCCCCCAAATCTCTCTCCCTCTTTACTTTGGCGAGAGATTTCCTCTTATCCCGACCACCACCGACCTCCCCGTCCCCTTTGAAAGCCGGCCCCATCCTCCCCGAGCTCCCCACGCCCTTATTCGAGCTCATCTCTCTCCCTCGCTCTCGCACCGTGCGCCCATGCTTCGCCGCCCTTCGCCAGCCTTCGGCCGCGATTCCCCGCCGACCAGAGCCGTCCCGCACCTCGCCGCTGCCTCCATCTCCATCCCTAGCACCCGAGCTCCCTCGATCGCCCCTTCCGCCCCTCCTTTTCCCCTCTCGGCCCGAGCGCGCTCCGCCGCTCCTGGGTGTGCGTGGCTCCGTCCGCGCGTGATCCGCGGCACTCCGCCGCCCCACGCCGCCGCTCGGATGGCGCCGATCGGTCTCCGGCCACCGGGCGCCGTCGCCTGCTGACCGCGCCGCCCGCGCCCCTCTCCCGACCGTCCGATCTGCCTTGGCACATCGAGCCGCTGCGCCACTGCCCGCGTGGCATGCCACGTGGCCGCCGCGTTGGTGCCACGTGGTGCACCGACCTCTCGGCCCCGCGACCGATGACGCCATCACTGACGTCAGCCCTAGCGCTGATGCAATTTCAGGATTTATTACATAATAAAACATTAAGGATTTTTCCTGTTTTAGTAAAAACACAGTTAATCTTCTAAAATTCATATCTTTTCAATCCAAGCTTCGTTTAAGCCCATTAAAATTTTCTTAAATTCATAAAAATGCCAAGAATCCATTAAAATAGTTTTGTTACCTATTTTAGTAGCTTTTCAGCCTGTTTGTTGAAGTGCCTTTTTTGTCGTATAGATTCGGGTAGTTCTTCTGATCCCGTGTACTTCGAAGTCGTCGCGGCCCTCAGCCCGAAGAGCAAGGCAAGTCATGCTATATTTTTTATCATATTTCTCCCCTTTTGTTAAAATACCCTGTTTATTCTACTGAACTCCATTTATTTTGAAATGTCATCTTATGGGGAATATTACACCTTATGGTTAGTATTGAGCCCTAGGCTTGCCACCCTAAACCTTTGATAAACTTGGTAAAACAACATGACTAGTTTATAGGCCTAGGTTATGCTTAGACCTGCTTAGACTCACTAGCACACTAAATGGGTCATTTCATCTAGACGATATTATTTTGGACACATGAAATGAAAGATATAATCCGAGGCCTTTGTGGACCGGACTAATGACTAAAACATGACAAATGGTGGGCTGTGGACGCTGTGGTTTTGATAGTGGCGCCCATGGTATTTAAGGACCGATTTATGGGAAACCTCGGAAGAATGACCGTACAAACCACAAGCGAGAATGGGCAACGATGGGTCCTGTAGTGTAGCCTTTCCTAGCCGACGAACCCTGGCAAGGGTGAGCGTGATGGGGTTGCAGTCGGCCAGGGGCTTACCAGTTGTTGGACTACCGGATTCACTGTGGCACTCGGGGGGCTATCCACGGCCCAAGAACGGGAGTGGGGATAAAACCTTGGTGCGGTTCGCTTGGTTAGCGAAGGGTTATACGAAAGGTCCTATCACAGTCCCTTTCCGGGGTACCGTGGTGGTATTCCGGCACACGGGAGACCGTGTTGTGGGGCTGTGTCTTGTGGGTACATATGTACAACTTTGATCAGATTTAAACTATTCGAATAGCCGTGCCCGCGGTTATGGGCGATCGACCGATTTCACCGTGATTAGTCCCACACTACCAAAACCTGATTAATGGATCATGACTAGTATAGTTGTATGGTTTGGACTGTCGCAACATGGGGATAACGTTGGGCGTGTTGGATTTAATATGAATTAATTATTTAAGTTACCGCTTTTATTTTTCGTGTTCAAATCTCCTCTTATCTGCAAAAACCCTAGCTGTTTGTGTTAAAGGCAAACCCAAGCCAAATCCTTGTCTTCCCCTTGCATTCATACCTTCTCTATTTCAGAATGACTTGCTGAGTACGTGAAAGTACTCATCCTTGCCTCATCACCGGAACCTGAGCAAGAAGCTGAAGAAGAAGAAGAAGTTGAGTAGGCTTTGTCCTGCACTCTGAAAGATGCCTGTGGAGTGGTTGAAGCCACGCTGCAAGCGTCAAGATTAGGCTTAGACCCTTTTCTTTTTTCGCTGCTCTTTTGTAATCTTTTTGTAATGTTTCTAAGACGTGGATCTGTAATATCAATCATTGTCGTATGTGTACCCCAGCTGGTCCTGGACAGAGATTTTATTGCACATATAGCTTTGAAAATTCTGGTTTGAATTTTTGGGCATGATATTGAACATGACTGCTCGCTCTCTAAACGTCTACGTCATCTACGTCCTGATGGTCGTTCGCTGTTGTACGTCTATGTCGCCTACTTCACAAAGACCGAGGGACTGCACGATGTCATTCTTGACTACATCGATTTTGTACGGCTACATCAACAAACCATCCGATTAGTATGTCTAATCTAGGTGGTAACGACGCACCCAATGTCAGTGCACTGAGTGTCATCGCACCTCACTAATCCTTCCATTGGGTACATAGTGTTGTTTCATACTGTTTATGCTTAAATTTATGTTTAAAATAAACACATTCATATATTCTGTTTCACTCACTGTATCATAAAAATATTCTTTATTTATGTAATTAATTTTAAAATTAAAATATATCGAAATAGGCCTAAATACTTATCAATCGGCTCTACTCAATTTATCGTGAGGATCACGGAAGATTCTTCGTGGCCTTATGGGTCAATGACCTCATGCTCTAATACTTCATTCATCTAATAATAAATTTATTTTTATCCTTTTTCATTTATTTCATAATAAATTTATTTTTAAAATTATCTTTGTATCTAAGTTTATAAAAGTATAAAATATTGTATTGAAAGTAGATAAAATGAATAATAGTCGCATTGAATTTGATAAAATAAAGATATTTTGGTCTTTTTAATTTTTAATTTTGTATTGGTAAGCGTAGGATACATGAAAAATAAATTTCTTTTGGAATCACAGAGACTCTTCGTATATCAATAACTTTGGCTATGATACCATATGTTACAAACACATTTTCTCTCCAATCGCACATCTGATGTACCCCTGTACATTCGGAGATCGTTCAATGGGTAAGGTTAGATGTTAGATGGTCATCAATATTTTGTTGGATGAGATAATTTAATTGAGATAATTTAATTTTAGGTAAGGTTAGATGTTAGATGGTCATCAATATTTTATTGGGTGAGATAATTTAATTTTTTATTTGGTTTGTATGGATTTGTTAATTTTTTAAGGATATAACTTGGATGAGATCACTACTGGAGAAACCATCATTGGTTGAAGTGATAAAAACAACGGTAGTTTAAAAATTCAATGGCTCTCTAGGAACTTTAGTCCCGATTCGTGTCACGAACCGGGACTAAAAATCACCTCTAGTCCGGTTCAAATATTGTCGGAGGTTGCCGAAGGCTGGACATCTTTAGTCCCGGTTGGTAATATCAACCGGGACTAAAGATGCCATTTTTTGTACCGGTTGGTGTTACCAATCGGGACTAAAGATGCCTAGCGCTCTGACAACCTCTGACACCATCTTTAGTCCCGGTTGGTAACACCAACCGGGTCTAAAGATGCTTTTGTCCACCAACCGGGACTAAAGATAATTTTGATATTTAGTCCGGTTGGTAACACCATGAATATGTTTTTTTAATTGAACCTAATAAAAATATACAAATTTTGCTACATGATTCAAATGGTATAAAATTAATTTGAGGGGATTTGTAATTTTAAAGAGTGTGGTGTTGTATGAGGGTGGGTGATTAAAGATAGAAGGAAGCTTTAATTTAATCATTACATTGTAATTATATATCATCATATTGTTATTAACTAATGATTCTCAATATACAAAATCTTTTATAAAATTATTTTGGTGATAATATACGAATCGAGGCATGTACAATATTGATAAGAATATTTAAACCCTAGCCGTCACGTCTAGTTTATGTGCGTGTAACAAGTTTTACGCGCATTGTTACCGTTTCGTCCTCTAACTCGGAATCGGTTTTTAAAACGGTCATAACTTTCACATACGGACTCCGATCGAGACGTTCTATATATGAAAATCGATAAAAAAAATTTCAGATGCGTTCGTTCGCAACTTCGCCGCGTTCGGCGATTTTATTTTCCCCAAAAGCTTGAAGATTGCCTTTTCGAGCACAAAGCTTTTTCCGATTTTGAGCGTGTCTTCCGAATTTTCCACGAGGCCACGTCTTTTGCTTGTTTACGCTCAAATTTTATGTGGTTACCTCTCGTGTGCTCCTAAGTCCATAAAAATATATAAAAAATAAATCAAAAAAGTCGAATTTTTCCAAAAAACAACAAATTCGGATGAATATGAAAAATAGAGAGGCACAAGAGGAACACTATCTAGAAGACACATTAATGTCTAGGATTATCTATGTTTGATTAAATTTTAATATTATTGTTTTAAACCTATATTTAATGAATTTAATTTGGCCATATTTACTAATTATTTAATTGTTAACCCTAGCCGAGACCAAATAAATTTGGAAAAATAGCGGAAAATTATCTTTAGTCCCGGTTGGTGGCACCAACCGGACTAAAGATGAATTAGAAATAGCGGGAAATTAAAATTTAGTCTCATGGTGCCACCAACCGGACTAAAGATGAATTGGAAATAGCGGAAAATTATCTTTAGTCCTGATTGGTGGTACCAACCGAGACTAAAAATCCAGGGCTATATATATCCCAGACGCACATCGTCTTCTCCACCGATCCAACACTTAGTTGTTTTCTCCTCTCCTCCTCTCCTCTCTCAGCTCTCTCTCCCTCTCTCAGCTCTCTCTCACTCTGGCGACGGCGGTGGGACGTGAGGAGGTGGGAGGAAGGTGGTAGCGGCTCGAAGATGGCGGTGGCCGGCGACTCGGAAGTGGGCTGCGGCACGGCGGCTCGGGAGGTGGTGTCAGTGCCTCCTCCATTTCCTCCTCTTCCTTGTCCTCTCCAGGAGCGGCAGCAGCGACGGATTTAGAGATTTTTGGAGATTTTTATGATGTTCTAAATTTGATATATATATGTGTATCTGTGATGTTCATTACTCGATTTATGATGTGAATTTGTGATGTGGATTTGTGTTGTGGATTTGTGATGTGGATTTGTGATGCGAATTTGTGATGCGAATTTGTGATGCGAATTTGTGAAAAAAATTTGTGATGCGAATTTGTGATGTGATTTGAGGATGTTAATTTGATATGTGAATTTGATTTGGCAAAAAAACAACGAAAAAACAAAAAAAACACATAAACAAGCAACAGGAGGAAAAAAATAAAAAATGCTTTAGTCCCGGTTGAAGCTACCAACCGGGACTAAAGATGATGGAGCCGACCATGTGGCTCCGTCATCTTTAGTCCCGGTTGGTGGCTTTAACCGGACTAAAGATGCATCTCTAGTCCCGATTATTAAACCGAGACTAGAGGTCACCCATCTATAGTCTCGGATTTATAGTCCCGATTTGACAACCGGAACTACTGAGGGTTACTAACCGGGACTAATGTGGCTTTCTCCAGTAGTGGATAAACCAAAATTTAGCGAGAACATTTATCTCGCACGTGTGTGTATATATATGTATATATTTATGTATTTATTAAATTGCATAAAGAGATATACATTTTTATCATAGTTGCACTATGGACCAGGTCATAGTTACGCTTTTCACTTTGGGCCATGGATCTCTGCATTCTACTTGTAGTTTGGACCAGGCTAAGCAAGTTTAGCTACCACGGTAGCTTCAGTCCAGCCACGTGAGTTATCTTCGATCTATGACGCGACAAGAAAGAATGGCACTGTAGTTTTTTAGTGGGGTTTCATGTGGTTCATCACTTTGGCGCTGGCCCCCGTCTTCACTATTGGACGGACTCGGTGATTGACACACCATTTGACACATTCGTCGGAGGAAACTTGTGTCGTTGGCCTTTCCTATCAATCTCTCTCTCTCTTTGCTGGGATATATTCAGGAAAAAAAATCTGATCAACCCATTGGGCAAAAATCAGGCTCAATTCCTTCACTGCGAAGCTGCTCTAATTTTTTTCCGAGCTAAGCCAATTTAATACTTATTTATAGTGCAAAACTGCGTTTCGTATTTCTTCCGTTCTAAAATAAATTTATTTTTTATCTATTCCACACATATCAATAAAAAATAAAATATCTTTCATTTTATTAAATCCTAATATAATAATTTCTCACTTTACCTACTTTCAATATATTTATCTCATATTTTTATAAACATCATTACAAAATAAATTTATTTTAAAATAAATAAAAAAGCTAAGCTTATTATGAAATTGAGGGAATATGAGTACTCCCTTCCTCCTCGTTTCATATTAGTCGTTTTGATTTTTATCGTCAAACTTTTTAAGTACCACTAAATTTATTAAAAAATATAATAGTTTTTTAACCAAAACAAATATATTATTTGATATTAAATTTAAGAAAACTATTTTTGATTTTTAAGATGTTGCTAAATATTTTTATAAATTTGATCAATCTTAACCAAATTTAAAAAAAAGGTTAAATTGATTTGTAATATGGAAACGGTGGTTCTAGTATTTAGGAGTATTTGATTCGAAGCGTCAGCTGGTGCTGATTTCTGAATTTCTTTCACAAAGACCTGACAGTTTAGTATACAGCCAAAAGAAAATCGCAAACAAAGCACTCGTGTTTTCCGTGCTCTCCCTTTTCCTTCGACACGTCGAGTGGACCTCGACTGTAGCAGCAAGACCACCGGACGTTGACCTGGAGCGTGAATCTCAAAACAATACCACTGCCAACCCGTACACCAACCAAATAAACCGATAAACCCAAGCCGAGAGGATGGTGGGGCCCACCCCTACCTTACCGCACACGTGGACCACGCGTGATGACTCCCCATCGCGATCCCGACCGTTCGTTCCGATAGGGGCGGATATTAACTAACCCCAACAGTCTGAAATGAAGCGGTTGTCTGTCCAGGTCGGTGTTGGTTGGTTCGCCTTTGCTTGGACGGAACAATCAGCCGGCGACTCCACGCACGCGGCCGTGGAAATCGCGCCGGCGGCCTCCAGGTCCAGGTGCAGGTCCAGCTCTTCGCCCCCCCACCCGCTAGATCTCGCCGGCTTCCGTAGGTCGGTAGATCTCGCTGCCTCCTCTTCCTGGGAATCTCCGTCTCCTCTGACTGCAAGATTCCAATCGGGCGGCGGAGAAGCTCGCTTTGGTGGTGATTTGGTGTAGGGGTTGTTGAGTGGTTTGACTGACCGGTGCGGCAGGATGAGGGGGCCGGTGCGGTGGGCGGCGGAGGTGGTGGTGGTGGTGGTGGTGATGGCGATGGTGGAGGCGGCGGCGGGGAGGTTCGTGGTGGAGAAGAACAGCCTGCGGGTGACGTCGCCGGAGGGGATCAAGGGGAAGTACGAGTGCGCCATCGGCAACTTCGGGGTGCCGCAGTACGGGGGCACCTTGCACGGATGGGTCGTGTACCCCAAATCCAACCAGAAGGCTTGCAAGAGCTTCGAGGACTTCGACATCTCCTTCAAGTCAACCCGGTCCGGAGGACGCCCGAAGTTCGTGCTCATCGATCGTGGACGTGAGGACTGACTCCTGTTTTTTTAGATCTTCTCTATGGTTTATTTTGCTGCTTATATAGCTTGGAAATTTGCTATCTATTGAACTGATTTATTGTTGGTCAGTTACTGAAGGAAAATGGGAAATTAATGCATGCAATCTTTTATTTTGTTCATAAGGTAGCTCTTCCTCTTGGCATTAATTATTGGTCAGCTAGCGTCCAACTCTTTTCTTGACGAAGTTTTCGTGAGTCTGCTCTAATTTTTAGCTTTTGTGTTCCCTTGGACGTAGCCTAAGTTTTTATGACATGTTTGATGCTCTACCTGTTAGGTAAGTGAGCTATTGCCTATTGATTGATTTTTAAAATACGTGGTTGTGGATTACTTTGGTTTGTATTTGGGGGTGACAAGTTCACTTTCGACAATTGTTGGATTTTGAAGTTAGGACGCCATCAGTTTGATACTTCTTTAAGGAGTTATGAATACTCTGTAGTTCATAGTATGACAGGGTGCTTGACTGTTTAAGTTGTTTTGACGTTTTCTATACCATAGTTTGTTTACGAGAAATTTGAATCCCTATCACTAGAGTAAATACCTAAGTTCTATGTTCCAAGAAGGGAAACATATCATCTGTGGCTACCCTCAGTTCAGTCAAAGTAGTGAAGGTACAGAAAGTCAGAAACCCTGACGTAGCACTTCATCTTGTAAGCTGTTTACTGAACCTCTTAACATGATACTGATACGGTTCTAATCTTGACTTAGATATAGCATCCCCATGGTAGAAGACCCTACGTCTGGCATTTAAAATGTGTATAAGGAGTACTCTAATATGACTCACAACAAGCACTCTCTTGTGGTGCAGTGGTGCGCACACAAGGTTGCTAACCCATCCACCCAAGATGAAGTCTCGATTCTACCTTAACATCGCGTGGTAGTGTATGGTAGGGTTCTGGGGGAATGCTTATTATCTCTCCATAGCATTGATAGTATGATGAACAATTATATAGAAAAATAAGCTTCAGTTCAGTTGTATGATTTCTATGAAATGATTTCAATTTCATAGAAATATCCTTGCTAGTATTGGGATAGGAAGTCTCATATATGATGTAATAGACTTTGATTCCTGATGTCTCACAATTTATTTTTCCTTTTGGAAGAACTCCATCTGGCACATAACTACGCAAGGTAGAAAAATTAAACATATGTCTGCTTGACTTCCATTGGTATTTTATTTCCCTGTTTAGATGATTATCCAATCATAAGGCATCTCAATCATGATTGAACAAGCATCTTCTATTTTTATAGTTAATTCCACTTTCTGGTACAGAGTGCTATTTCACAACGAAGGCATGGAATGCACAAAATGCTGGGGCTGCAGCAGTTCTTGTTGTGGATGACAAGTCGGAGCCTTTAATCACAATGGATAACCCAGATGATGCTGGCACAGAGCACCTTGAAAACATCACTATTCCCTCTGTGCTTATAACGAAGAAATTGGGTGATGACCTCAAAAAATCTGCTGAAAATGGTGATATGGTTAGTGTCCTTCTGGACTGGAGAGAATCTCTTCCACATCCTGATGAGCGTGTAGAGTATGAATTCTGGACAAACAGTAACGATGAATGTGGTCCGAAATGTGATATGCAAATGGACTTTGTTAAGAGCTTTAGAGGAACTGCACAGATTCTTGAGAAGAAGGGATACACCCAGTTCACTCCTCATTATATTACATGGTATTGCCCTGAAGCTTTTGTTGTGAGCAAGCAGTGCAAATCACAGTGTATCAATCATGGGAGGTATTGCGCACCAGACCCAGAGCAGGACTTCAGCCAGGGATATGATGGAAAAGATGTTGTGGTTCAAAATCTGCATCAAATTTGTGTATTCAAGGCTGCTAATGAGAGTGGGAAGCCATGGTTGTGGTGGGACTATGTGCATGACTTCTCAATTAGGTGCCCTATGAAGGAGAAGAAATACACCCCTGAATGTGCTGTTCATGTTATTAAGTCACTTGGTATGTCTTTTGGCACCCTGAATTCAATTCATTGCAATATTTCTTTGTTTTGTTTTTAACTGATCTGTAAGTAATTAGCTAAGAACCCGCCTAGTGAACTTGTTATGACACTTTTTCGTCTTCTGTTTTATTACAGGGTTGGATGTTGAGAAGATAAACAAGTGTGTTGGAGATCCTGAAGCTGATGAGGAAAACCCTGTTCTGAAGGCAGAACAAGATGCCCAAGTATGTAATATTGATTATCTTAACTAGTGTTATGTGCTTGAGTATTTGCATCAAGTTATGTCCTTATGCTAGATACTGTACTCAATTCTACTCTTCTATTATAGATTGGTCATGATAAACGAGGTGATGTCACAATACTGCCAACCCTTGTCATAAACAACAGGCAATATCGAGGTCTGTATATCATTTTGAAGCAAATATTTTTGGGTGCTATGTTGTTTGTCTTACAATTAAGTTTTCTATTCAGGTAAGTTGGACAAATCTGCCGTGCTCAAAGCAGTTTGTGCAGGATTTGAGGAGACAACTGAGCCTGCTATTTGTTTGAGCGAAGGTCTTACAAACTTCCTTCTTTTTTCTTTTTACTGCAGGATGTCTTCTTATATCTTATATGATCACTCATTTGCTCATCTTTTTCCTTGTATGTTTCATCAGATGTTCAAACAAACGAGTGTTTGGACAATAACGGAGGTTGCTGGCAAGACATGGATAATAATGTTACTGCATGCAAGGTACTGTGTTAATCCCTCAGATACTGCTAGTATTTCAGCTCATTTCTTGATTAGTCTTGTTGGATAAGTCTAATTTAATGAAATATGAAAATGTAGGATACCTTCCGTGGGCGTATTTGTGAATGTCCTGTTGTGAAAGGTGTAAAGTTTGTTGGTGATGGATACACCAATTGTGAAGGTGCTCTTTTGAATTTACTTATAGAATTGATTTACCTACAATTTATGTGATAGGCTTTCTAATTAGTTATACTTTTGCTGCTACCTCAGCCTTAGTATGTAGTCCTATACCTTTTGCGCAGCACCATCTTATTATCATATTTATATTGGCTGTTAGTTACACCTTGGTTGACATTTTGCCATCGTCAGCTTCTGGCATTGGTAGGTGCGAAATTAAAAATGGAGGATGCTGGAAAGAAACTAGAAATGGCAAGACAATATCTGCCTGCTCAGTAAGTAGACTTTTACCTCGAGTTGTCAATATGTGCCTCACAATTCTTTAAAGTGGTGAAAAGTTAATTTGAGATTCTGCAGAATGAAGTATCTGAAGGCTGCAAATGTCCACCAGGTTTCAAGGGTGATGGAATAAAAAGTTGTGAAGGTATTTTATAATTGTTGTGAAGCTTATGTATTTTAACCATGAGCGGAACACTTTTCTAAAGGAGCATATATTGAACTTCGATTCTTAATTTTGGGTTAGCACTCTATGTAATTTAGATAACACTTCTGTTTATGCTTGAGAAAGATAATATGTCATTTAAGTTCTTTAACAAATTTCACCTGCTAACCACAGTATAATGATTCCAAAATTTGAGAACTCTGCGACCGATGCAGATTTTCATTTGTAAATAAAATTATTCTACCTGTTTGCAGATATTGATGAATGCAAGGAAAAACTTTACTGTCAGTGCAAGGGCTGCAGCTGTGAGAATACATGGGGTAGCTATGAGTGCAGTTGTGGCGGTAACAACATGTTATACATGAGAGAGCATGACACTTGTCTCAGTGAGTAACCCAACCTGAACTTTCTGCGCTATTTATTTCTATTATTTATAATCTATAAATTCAGGTTCTGTTGAGCAAAATACTTCTTTCCTCTTTTTTTGGGGGGGGCTGAGATGGTCAATCTTATGTATCATCTCGAAACATGGATTATCTATTGCTCAGTTATCCGGTAATTTAAGCAATTATATAGCCATTGATTGTAATGAAGTTTCCTTATGTTTCTTTCTCAAGAGCCATGTATCTTATGATATTCATATCATTCGGAAGGAGGAGGAGCAGAGTCTTAATACAACGTAGCTGTCTTAGTGCAGAAAATGAAAAGAGAAACAAATTACTGCCCTAACCTGTTACCAGCATCCAAGAGAGAAACTGCATCAGTTTTCCTCAGCACCACACTCCCAAGCAACCTGCTGTACAATTACTTCATTATTCTTATGATCTTATATTACAGTCCTATCAGTGTTATGCAGCCAACCAAAGCTATTGTAGCCAGATGACCGAGGGCATATAATTCTGGGAACTTCAATAGTGACCTTTGAAGATATTTCATCATATGCTTAATTTCAAGTGTTTATCAAGCAAACCTGCAATACTTCCTTTTGTTATCTTTTTCTGTCTATGTTTGAGGTGGGGGTGCTCCGCCTCCACCTTATGTGGTGCTCTAAGGTGTTTGGATTTAGGGATAGGATAGTGGGGATAAGGATAGGAAAATCGACCGAGGGCTAGGACAGAGGATTAGAGTGATGGAGTAAGATTCGTAAGAAGTAGGGGTAGAATCAGTTACCCTTTATTGAAGATCTGTGGGCCCTTTTCCTCTGACACCACCTTAATCTTTGCACTCAGCTTCCTCTGTCACCTGATCTCAGATTCAAGTGTTATGTGTGGATATTCTACTGAACTAATGGCTTGAACAAGTAAAAGTGTGCCATTTTTTTACACCTTTTGTATATTTTACCTAGCCTAATGCTGCTACCAAACGATATGCAGGCAAGGAGGCTACGTCAACTGTTGGCTGGAGCTTTCTGTGGATTATTTTCTTTGGACTTGTTCTTGCTGGGGTCGGAGCATATGCGGTGTATAAATACAGGCTACGGGTAAAACATCTACCCACCCTTCATTTCCTCACTTTTTAGTTTCATATGGCCACATGTGGGACTTGCATCTGATACATAATTGAGTTGCTAACTGGATTCAATCTGTGTCATGATGCCCCATCAGAGCTACATGGATTCGGAGATTCGCGCGATCATGGCCCAGTACATGCCTTTGGATAACCAAGAAGCACCTAACCAACATCATGTCGCGCATGCTGGTGATGATATTTGAAATGGCACTCCTTTCCCGGGGGGAGCAACATTTCATCTGTGTACTGATGCACCGGTGACCATCGACTTTACAGGGGTCAACTCGGCGCAAAAGATAGTGTCTGTGTGCGAGGAAGATTAGCCATATACATGTATGATTGTAAGAGAGACATCGTTGCAGATCATCTTTCTGTAAAACCCAAAGAACAGCATAGGCAGATATTGTGACAGTTTAGGCCCTTCTTCGGACTCAGCTGCTCCTGCTGCATACATGAATACTGAATACATGATACATTCAAATGTTGTGTAAATACCTGTTTGTTCTTCAGACTAGATAATTTCTCCTCCCCTCAACTTAATAAAAGCTCGAGTCTTAAGGGGTCTATGACATGGTTGAAGACTGAATTATCTGTATGCATGTGTGACTGATTACTCTGCTGTTTTTTTTCCAAAGTGTGCAATCAGAAGAACTCCCATTCTGTATCTGCATTACTACTAGAGTACTAGGCAACAGCGAGAAAAGAATCTCCTTGTCTTCCCAAGAACAAGAGAGCAAGACATGAAAAGGAGCATGGTGAAACATTGCATTGCAGGCCTGTGTTGCAGCAAGCAAGCAGAAGCAGGTGCTCCAAAAGGGGAGAGTGAGACTGTGAGAGTGGAGCAAGAGATGCTCTCCCCCAACAACAAAAGAAAGGCGCGCGTGTGCAGCCTTTCGACACGAGAGAGAAGAAAAGCATGGGCAGCACTTGGGGGCAGCAAAGCATGATATCGTCTCCTCAACTGCGTGATATTCCTTTCGTTCTTTTGAGGGAAAGGGTAGCCGCTCGATCGATTTCTCCTAAACTGCTTTTGATATGCCTCGCTTTGAGATTCGCACGGGCATGGGCTGCCATTGTCTAGCTCTGGCTTGGTTAATCTTGGCCATACTAGCTACTACTGGTTTACTACTAGGCTTTTAGCAATGTTGAAGGATACAGTCGCGCCATTGCAGGCTACAGATACGGACACTAGACAGTAGACTGACTAGGATTGTTCAGGACGCATCTATGCATGCACGAGCACGAGCACGACTACTCGGCTCGTGTAGCTATGTAATACTCCAGTACATATACACGCCAAATTCCGAATTGGCATTTGCACAGCTTTGTCACGGCGAGTAGGCCGAACGCTCGTGATGTTCGTGAGGAGGAATTCTCGCGTCTCGGAATGTGCCCAGACCATTCGATCGATGGCACACCTCCCATAATTCGGACGTAGCCATGGCAATGGCAGTACGGCGTAATGAATTGGGTAGGGCAGCGTGGGGAGAATACGTGAATGCAGACATGGCCCCCCGTCGTGCAGCGCAGCACAGCTCTCGGTCGCCATCGTCGCAGGCGAGGCGTTACTCTTTCTACTGTTGCCACTGGCCGCTATCGACAGTCGCGGCTGCAGCAGGAGGAATGAATGCGTATTGATTGCGGCAATCGTCATTCGCCACTACCGCTGCCCTTTTTGTCCTGCGAACACCTCGCCGTCTTAACTCGGAGGCAGCCAAGCGCGGCGGCGTGGTGGTCCGCGGGCCGCGGAGCACGGATCGTTGCGTCGTGCGTGTGCGCCGTGGTGGCCGTGCGAGGCGGAGGAGGCGCCGCGAGAGACGGGATTTGGACGGGAGCGTGCTTTGCTTTGCAGGTTGGGCTCGTCCCGCCTCCTCTCCGTCTCGTCTCCGCGACCGCGAATCGCCTCGCATGTGGCGCCGCGCGAGCGGGCCTGGAGTGGAGTGGACTGGCGCTCGCTCGCTGGCAATAGGCACAGGCAGCGAATTGCGCTGTAACGTGAACGAGTTCAATTTCCCGGTAGGTTAAAATGCTACGCCAGCCAAGTACGGAGTAGTACGCTGTACGCGACGCGACGCAGGCGGAGCAGCGGAGTCTCGGCCGGACCAGGGGGGTCCACACCTCAAAAGCACCGAGTCAGTCCGCGGCCGGGTTGGTTCGACCGACCGGTCCACCACCACCACCACCACGCCTCGAACGCCGAGCGGCTCCCCGCCGCGGACTCCGAGGAGGCAACCCAACCCACGCATCTATGCAACCGGTTCACCACCGATCCAGCCCGGAGCCCGTCTTCCTCTGTCTGTACGCCGCCGTGCACTCCGCGCATCCAGGCCGTTCGTCGCGTGATACGCACGAACCTAGCCGTTCGATCGATCTGTCCGTCCTGCGTTGCATCAGCTTTTTTTTTTGCCCTTTTACTTTGTCCCCTTGCGCTTTCCTTTTTCTTCCTCGCCGTTACAACCTTCACTTCTCGCTCCCAGAGTCCCACTCCTCCCACTTCCCCCTTCTACCCTCTCCTCTCTTCCACTGCAATGGCGTTCTCCGGTCAGCCGGCGACGACGTAGGCGGCCGGCGGCGTATACGGTAAACCCTGTTTCGGCAGTGATTGCCAGTTGGCACCCAGTGAAAGTCACTGGCTCACTGCTAGTTCTTGGAATGTCCGTTTCTAGTACTATTTAGTAACTGAATTCTACTTGGGGCTTAATCTCACTCGCATTTTTGGCCTCTTCTCCTTTTCGGTTTGTGCAGGAGAGAAGAAGGTGCCGTTTGAATCTTGGAGGCCAATCTTCTGAAGATTCAGGCGAAGCTCGTCTCCGGGGCACATTCTTGCTGCTTGTGCGCGTTTCGGCTCCGGAGTCGCGGCAATGCGGGCTCTCGTGGTGCTGGTTGGCTTGGCCTGCCTCGCCTTCGTGGCGGAGGCCAAGGGCGCCGGCGCGGCCTCGGCGGCGGCGCTGGACGACGACGTGCTGGGGCTGATCGTGTTCAAGGCCGACGTGGTGGACCCGGAGGGGCGCCTCGCGACGTGGAGCGAGGACGACGAGCGGCCATGCGCTTGGGCCGGTGTCACCTGCGACCCGCTCACCGGCCGCGTCGCGGGGCTCTCCCTCGCCGGCTTCGGCCTCTCCGGCAAGCTCGGCCGCGGCCTCCTCCGCCTCGAGTCGCTCCAGTCCCTCTCGCTCTCCCGCAACAACTTCTCCGGCGACCTCCCCGCCGACCTCGCCCGCCTCCCGGACATCCAGTCGCTGGACCTCAGCGCCAACGCCTTCTCAGGCGCCATCCCGGACGGCTTCTTCGGCCACTGCCGCTCCCTCCGCGACGTCTCCCTGGCCAACAACGCCTTCTCCGGCGACGTCCCGCGCGACATCGGCGCATGCGCCACGCTCGCGTCGCTGAACCTGTCCTCCAACCGCCTTGCCGGCGCGCTGCCGAGCGACATCTGGTCACTGAACGCCCTGCGCACGCTTGACCTCTCCGGCAACGCCATCACCGGCGACTTGCCGGTCGGCGTCAGCAGGATGTTCAACCTGCGGTCGCTGAACCTGCGGAGCAACCGCCTCGCAGGCAGCCTCCCGGACGACATTGGGGACTGCCCGCTGCTGAGGTCAGTGGACCTTGGCTCCAACAACATCTCCGGCAACCTACCGGAGTCGCTGCGGAGGCTCTCCACTTGTACATACCTTGACTTGAGCTCAAATGTGCTCACTGGCAATGTTCCAACTTGGGTTGGAGAAATGGCAAGCTTGGAGACGCTTGATTTGTCGGGGAACAAGTTTTCGGGAGAGATTCCTGGGTCGATGGGCGGATTGATGTCATTGAGGGAGCTGAGGCTGTCGGGGAATGGGTTCACCGGTGGCTTGCCCGAGTCAATTGGTGGATGCAAGAGCCTAGTGCATGTTGATGTGAGCTGGAATTCTCTGACCGGCACCCTGCCTTCTTGGGTCTTTGCTTCCGGCGTGCAATGGGTATCGGTGTCGGACAACACCTTGAGTGGAGAGGTGTTTGTACCTGCAAATGCATCTTCGATGGTTCGAGGCGTGGACATGTCGAGCAATGCGTTTTCAGGAAGGATCCCATCTGAAATCTCCCAGCTGATCACCTTGCAGTCACTGAACATGTCTTGGAACTCGCTGTCTGGGAGTATTCCGGCGAGCATTGTGCAAATGAAAGCACTTGAGGTGCTTGATTTGACTGCTAACAGGCTCAATGGGAGCATTCCAGCTACCCCTGGAGGAGAGTCATTGAGAGAGTTGAGGCTGGCGAAGAACTCCATTACTGGAGAAATCCCAGCACAGATTGGCAATCTCTCTGCCCTTGAATCCTTGTAAGTTTAAGAACCTCTCACTGATTCGATTCAATAGTTCCGCGAGCTTTCTATATTGCTCAAACCATTTCTACGTTATATATTGTCTAACACTACACTGTCCTGTTGTTGGCCTGATTGCTACTTGCAGGGATCTCTCACACAACAACCTAACAGGCGTAATTCCGGCAACAATAGCCAACCTCACCAATCTACAGACTGTTGATCTTTCTCGGAACAAGCTCACCGGTGGTCTACCAAAGCAGCTCTCTGACCTGCCTCACCTTATACGCTTTAATATTTCACACAATCAGCTCTCTGGGGATCTCCCTCCTGGGAGCTTTTTTGACACTATCCCCCTCTCATCAGTGTCTGACAACCCTGGCCTTTGTGGTGCAAAGCTAAACTCTTCTTGTCCTGGTGTGTTACCAAAACCAATTGTGCTGAACCCGGACTCTTCTTCGGATCCACTATCACAACCTGAGCCTACACCAAATGGCCTACGTCACAAGAAAACTATACTAAGCATCTCAGCCCTTGTCGCAATTGGTGCTGCTGTTCTCATTACTGTTGGTGTCATAACCATTACGGTACTCAACCTTCGAGTGCGCACTCCAGGCTCTCATTCTGCTGCTGAGCTAGAACTCTCAGATGGATATCTCAGCCAGTCCCCCACAACTGATGTGAATTCAGGCAAGCTTGTCATGTTTGGAGGCGGCAATCCAGAATTCAGTGCTAGTGCCCACGCTCTCCTGAACAAGGACTGTGAGCTTGGTCGTGGTGGGTTTGGCACTGTCTATAAGACTACTCTGCGAGATGGCCAACCTGTTGCCATCAAGAAGCTAACTGTGTCTAGCTTGGTTAAATCTCAAGATGAGTTTGAGAGAGAAGTGAAGATGCTAGGCAAGCTACGCCACCGCAACCTTGTTGCACTCAAGGGATATTATTGGACACCATCACTTCAGCTTCTTATATATGAGTTTGTTTCTGGGGGTAACTTACATAAACAACTGCATGAATCATCCACTGCAAATTGTCTTTCATGGAAAGAGAGGTTTGATATAGTTCTTGGCATTGCAAGAAGCCTGGCCCATCTCCACCGCCATGACATTATCCACTACAATCTGAAGTCAAGCAACATTCTGCTTGATGGATCAGGCGAAGCCAAGGTGGGGGACTATGGATTGGCAAAGCTTCTGCCGATGTTGGATCGGTATGTTTTAAGTAGTAAGGTCCAGAGTGCACTTGGTTACATGGCACCAGAGTTTGCATGCAGGACTGTTAAGATCACTGAAAAGTGCGACGTGTATGGATTTGGAGTTCTTGCCCTTGAGATCTTGACAGGGAGGACGCCGGTGCAGTACATGGAAGACGATGTTATTGTGCTTTGCGATGTGGTAAGGGCTGCTTTGGATGAAGGAAAGGTGGAAGAGTGTGTTGATGAGAGGCTCTGCGGAAAATTTCCGCTAGAGGAGGCTGTTCCAATCATGAAACTTGGTCTAGTGTGCACTTCTCAGGTTCCTTCCAATAGGCCAGACATGAGTGAGGTGGTGAACATATTGGAGTTGATCAGATGCCCCCAGGATAGCCCTGAAACTGAATTAGGTTAAGCTCTATCTGCTGTGGTTCCCTTTTTTGTTAGTTTTCTTGTTTCATTTTGAGATCCTTCTTTGCTTGACAACTGACGAAATGATGAGAGATGAAGGAGATTCTATCTGGTATGCTTAGTAGGAGCAAGCGTGAAGTTTCTGGGGTAGTATTTTGGTAGCTAAGGAATTATTATGTAATGCATGCTACAGTTTCATGGCCTGTGGCTGTTGATGTGTTTGACTCTGATCCTCATCAGGATGTTAACTGGTGTGGATCCTCTCACATCAATTATATATGCGGTTTCCAATTCTTGCTAGGTCTATCTGTATGTTACAACTGATATGCAATTGAGCATTCACTCAGTTCCTTGTTCCTTTTTGTAGTGTTATACCTGGATGAAACATAGAACATCTCAATTAATCACTTGAGCCTTTTTCTTGTCTGACAATTGCACATTAAAAGGAAAAAAATTGCTTCCATTCCTGCACATTATCTGTGTAATTTGTCTTCTGGTACTGATTTGCCTGCCTGTTTGATAATCAGTTTTTTACATTTTGTCGCGGTTCAGTTCTATTCCTGCACATTGTATTACTGCATTTGCATCAATTCACAAGTCGTGTCTCCACAGAAATAAAGTGGTACTGACTACTGAGTTTGGGTCCGTGTGTTCACCTACCTGACATTGCTTGGAATCATACAGACAAATCAGAACGGGTTGATACGGATTGACCCCACCCTAATGACTTATGCGTGTGCATAAACTATAATGAAATGGACATGTTTACATTGTCCATTTTGTCCCCTTTCTAATGTACTACTTCTTCCTTGCTAATGTTGCTGCATCAGTATCTTTGTTTTTCTAATCTCTTTCCCGAGGAGGGGGAGACACCCTTTGTGCTCTAAAATCATGGTGCAACGCCTTTCTGCACTGAACTAATCAAGAGGTTGGCTGGTAGGCAAAGTTTGTTACGGAGTATTAGGCCCCGTTTACTTTCTGATTTTGGATGTAAACTTTATACATAAAAGTTTTTGAGTAAACTTTACATAAAAGAAGGTATTTATTTCTCTGTGTAAAGTTTTTGGCTGCTATACAGATTTACCCCTATTTACGTCCCTCATCCGCCACGTGTACTCCGCCGTCGCAGCCGGGAGCGCGCCCATCTCCCCCTCGTCATTGATGTCGAACACCAGGGCGGGGTCCTCGGGTCCCTCCGCTTCCTGCTCCTCCTCCGTGATCCGAGCGTGAGGAGGCGCTGGAGAATCGTTGAGAGCGCGGCGTCCGTTTCTCCACCCGCGACGCCGGTGGACGGGAGCACGTGGTGACTCGACGGCGGCGGCGGGGAAGAGCGGGGGCGACGGCGGAAGGGGGAGAGCGGGGGCGGCGGCGGAAGGGGGAGAGAAGCAGCGGTGGCGGGGAAGAGCGAGGCGGCGGGGGCGGCGGGAGGAGGAGCGGAGGGGAGAGCGGTGGCGGGGAGGGCGGGGGCGCGCGTTGGAGGAGGGTGGTCAAGCGCACGGGATCTACACGGAAGAGATGGAAGCGGGCGGCTACGGCGTGGGGCGGACGGCGGGGCGTCGAGGCGGGCGGCGGGCGACGGGCGCGGGCGCGGGGGCTGGGCGGTGAGCCGGGGGAGAGTACTGTGCACGCAGGGGTAGGGGTGGGCAAACACTTCTCCTAAGAAAAATTTACATCTTTTTGGATCTCAAGCCTCTCAAATCCAAAATTTTTACACCTCAAGTTTACTCAAGTTTACACCCATATAGTTACTTCCAAAATCCTAAAAATAAGCAAAATTCTAAATCTTTACAGATTTTTACATGAAATAAACATGGCCTTAGTTGAGTGGAATGAAATCTTGGACTTAGCTAACAACATTAAACTATGATAAGTGCAATGCTACGCTCACATACTGATTACTGATGCTGCAGTACGGTATTCTTGTCGTCCTTATGGGTTGCCATTGTTATGCACAATCATTCTCTTGTGATTTAGAGTTTCCAGAACGATAGGGATATATTATAATATATTCACAAGTATAAACATTTTTAGATTTTTTAAGAGATTAAGGAGCAGGAGAAAAAAAAAGTTGGGTGACCCTTATAAACTCGGCTGCTGATTCTACGGCTGCACCGTAGTCGACGTCGACATTAACAGTACCACACACACAGCGGCATCAGGGGCACTCACAGCGCGCAGAAACCATCATCACACTGCGCAGAAAACCATGAGTAGTTTAGTTTCTATAGTCGTGAACATTATAATAAAAAACTATTCTTTACAATACAGACTTTTTATCTAGGATTTAAATAAAAATTTAACCAATCATTCACCTTAGGTGTACTTGATCCTCTGCGTCCCTGTGAACAAGCCCTGCTCTACACCATGAAGTCTGGCCTGGCCATGTTAGCCGCTGAAAGCTACGAACTGCATCGTGGCGCCATCGTGCTCGCCGCAGGAGGGAAAGAGAAGCACGCTGGGAACATGGCGAGTTCGCTCCATCGGCAGTCCCCCATCCAACCCCAAACGGTGGCTCCGACCATGCCGATGAGCTCCGCGTCGACGGTCGCGTACGCGCGAGCAACTTCGCGACCACGCTCGGCGTCGGAGGCGCTGGGGGCTGGGCTCTAGGGGAAGCACTGGGGCATGCCGCTGTTGACCTGCGTGGAGGAGGGTACCGTCGGCGGGAGGCCGTGCGACAGCGGCGGAGGCGCTAGGGGCCGGGCTCGGCCTCAGCCCTGCCGCCGTCGACCCGCGCGGAGGAGGGTGCCGACGACGGGTGGCCGGGCGATAGCGGCGGAGGCACGGCGGCGGGGCCGCTGGGCGTCGGGCTCGGCCTCGGCCCTTCCGCTGTTGACCCGCGCAGGGGAGGACGCCGGCGGCGTGGAACTCCTGACGGCGGGAGGCCGCGCAACGGCGATGGGGACGGTTGGGGTCGGACAGCGGCGGGGGCGCTTGCGGCCCGGCGGCGGGCGAGCGCGGGAGGCAGGAGGCGCGCGGAGCAGGAGATCCAGAAGAAACGGACTCATTTCAACGCCATTTTATCGGTTTCTTATGCATCGGTTCTAAGACGTCGTTGAGAAATCGTTTCATCTTCTTCTTCCTTCTCTCTTTCTCTCTTTATTAAGTATTATGCCACACCAATAAAATGATGAGCTATCAAGTTATTTATTAGATATAGAAACTATCATAAATGTTTTATTGAAAGTACACTTAGCAGACTGTGCCGGGGTGCTGAACAGGCCCATTAAACAGTGAGAACTTTTATGGTACAAGGAATTGGTAGAAATTTAAAAAACATTTTAGTAATTTGTGGATCAGATTTAATCTAATTAGAAGTAAGTGTCATTTGATGATGACGCACGTGGTGATAGCATGAATTGATGATGGAATGACGAAAAAAAACAAATTTATCTTTCAAATTTTATACTGTAATAGAATTAAGTGAAAGATCAAAATAATTTACACCGTTAGATCATGTATATTTACAGTATATACTAGCAGTATATTGTACCGTAAAGTTCTCTAAATGGTTGAGGGTGGGAAGGTGGTTAGGAGTTAAGTGGGAAATAAATTTGAAAGGAAGTTGATTGTTGTGATAAATAGTACTCGAACAATTTTTATATTTGTGAATAAATTTTAAATGTTTGGAATGTTTATATTTGTGAATGGTGTAATGCTACCCCTTTTCGTGAGCATAGCATTATTACTGATTTGCCGTGGAGCCTAATCACTAACGACATGGGTTAGCATCGCCTAGAGCTGGCATATCACCGCCATGTGCAAAAACAAACAACGGAGTACCTGAAAATGCAGGAACAAACCATACAATATGATGATGATTTTGTTGGCACTACACATCTGGAGCCGTCTTCTTGCAGCGTGCGCAACCTTCTTATTTGCAGGGTCCCCACAAACAACACCCCCCCTATGTGTGTGTTCCATCACTGATCATGGAGTTTTTAACCACACACTTGTTTTTGTGGACTGTGTGCTTTTTTGACTGTCAAATCAACAACAACCTATAATTATAATACTAATACTAACTCCCACAGCATCCGCAATCTGTGTAGTCCAGTATACTAACCGTCTGCTTCCTGTCGCGTAAGTTGTCTACGACTCGTATGCCTGTTACTGCTTGGAAGTATATATACTGTCTCATATATAGTCACATTGGCACCCCCAACTATCTGTTTTAGTCGCTGCTTTGTCTGAACGGTAGCCGGTGAATCTGTTACAAAATATAATAAGCTAGAATCGAACTAGATATATTATACTACTATAAACCTGAACATAGGTCTTACTTTAATCTTAGTTTGTTATATTTTGATTCAGACTTGTAGTAATAGAATATATCTGACTCGATTTCATATTGCTATATTTTATATTTAAGATGAAGGTATTGGAGAGCCTTTTGGCAATTTGGCTTTGAGCCGAAGGATTCTGAACTCTGAAACCCAAGATGCTTGCGAGACAGCAAGAGTAGAGCATGTGTCTTCACCCTAGTGGTGTCTTCTCACGCCGACGCGCAGTGGCGGACAGCCCTTCAAAAGGGCAGCTCTCTCTGGCATGGCGCCACCACACCGAGAAGCTTTTCATCAGTAGAAAACCACATGGCGGGAAGAAGAAGAAGCAGTAGCAGCAGCAGCAGAGACGCAACCCAAGGCCAAGAGGGCATTGCCATTTGCAAACACAGCCCCAGTACCTCTTGGAGTGTTCTTTTTGACCGCTCGCGTCTGCAGGTAGGACCAGCAAAGTGCTCAAGGCTCGTCAAGGGAGAATCTTTTCTTGCAATGCATTGCATGGGGCTTGGATTACAGATTACTGCTGGTCTGCAGTCTTCTGCACACAATTGCCTCCCTGATGAAGAGAAAGTGCGAATCCAAAGTGGTGACAGTTCCTGTTTTTCTTTTTAAAGGATAAAGTGATAAAAAGTCGAGGGCTTGAGGGTTCAAGCACCGGCGCTTGCCATGATTGCCAGAAATTAACAAGGTGGTTGTGCCAAAACCAGTTTGTGAAGATCTCTAGCTCTATTGCCATTTCTCCGAATCTCTGGAGCTGTCTCCCCGGTTAAATTAATTAACCAATGGTTTAACTGAACTGGTTGCTGACCAACAAAACAAAGCGCCGTGCGCTGGCCGCTGGATCTCTTGGAAGTTGGAATTTTCTTGCGTGAACGCGAAGCTCGGCTGGTCCATTTGTCATGGAGACCTGGAGTATCGTCCAGCCCCAGAATTCGAAGCAAACGCATTGACCGTCTTGGCCGTTCTCGTTTTACCACTCGAGCAAACACAACAAGGGTGGGAAAATTACAGGAGAAGATTGGGGTTTGGAGTTTTGGAAGGTGCAGGGCGTGGTGGTGGACCAAAAGGACGTGTGCTTCATGATTGCAAAGTAGGCGAAAGGAGGAGGGTAGGACACAGCGCTCTGCTGGTGCGCCGCTTTGTAACGAGGTGGAGGAGAGGAGGGGTTTGTGCTTGCAGTTGCACTATTGCGGTGCTATTGCCAAGCGGCAGTAGTATACTCGGGGTGGTTGTTCGGAGCATGTTTGGGCAATCGATCTCCGCTCCAAACAATCGCCCTCTCTGGCCTCCCCGTTCACCTAGATCGAGGGGAGTCAGGCAAGCTAGGTGGCAAATGGCGATGTCAGGGACGCTCTACAGCCTCCCCTTTCGGTATTTGTCCCTGTGCTTCAGGTGAGGCGCCACGCTCTGTGCAAATCAGAGGTGCAGAGGCGACGAGGAAACACCGTCGGTGGGTGCTTGCGTGTTTAATTAGGCTTACTAATCAGCCGTAATGATACAAGGATTATATAGATAGATGAGATTTATTTCACCAGCTCTCCTATTTACAGTGAACAAACTAAAAACAAACTCTATCTATAGCCAGTTAAACTTATCTCTATCTATATAGTTGATTACACGATATCTTTATCTTCGTATCTTAACACTCCTCCTCAATCTAAACTTATCAAAATTTAGATTGTTCTTAAACATTTCAAACGGTCGTACTGCAAGAGCTCTGGTAAAACCATCTGCCACTTGATCCTTGGTTGAAATATATTCAATTTCAAGAAGTTTTCTAGCTACTCTTTCTCTTACAAAATGATAATCAACTTCTATATGTTTTGTGCAAGCATGAAAAACTGGATTGACTGACATATACTTAGCTCCAATATTATCACACCAAATTTTTGCACCTGAAGGTACCTGAATTTCTAGCTCCTTTAACAGGGTTTGAACCCACATAATCTCAGCCGTCGTATTTGCCAAGGCCTTGTATTCAGCTTCTGTACTTGATCGTGACACAGTTGCTTGTTTTCTAGCACTTCATGACACAAGATTAGGACCCAAAAATATTACAAATCCTCCTGTAGATCGTCGATCATCTAAATTTCCAGCCCAATCTGCATCAGAAAAACCACTTACAAGCAGTGATGAAGATTTGCATATTCTTAATCCTAATTTGATAGTATGTTTGAGATATCTCAAGATTCTTTTGACTACAACCCAGTGTTCAGTAGTTGGAGCATGTAAGAACTGACACACCTTATTTACTGAAAAAGAAATATCAGGTCTTGTTAAAGTTAAGTACTGTAATGCCCCGACCATACTCCTATAATGAGTTGCATCCTTTTCTCCAAGAAGAGTACCCTCATTTATAGATAATTTTTCTGAAATAGACAGTGGTGTTGTGACTGGTTTACAATCACTCATTCATATTCTTCGTAGCACATCTGATGCATATTTCTCTTGACTTAACAGAATTCCATCATTTACCTTCTTTACCTCAATACCAAGAAAGTAGTGAAGATCACCTAGGTCCTTTAGAGCAAACTCCTTTCCAAGATCTTGTAATAAAGATGAGGTTGCACTGGGCATAGAGCTTGCTACAATAATATCATCAACATAGATTAGTAAAAACATTGTCACATCTCCTTTACTATAAAAGAACAATGACGTATCTGCCTTTGAAGCCTTAAATCCTAGCTCCTGCAGTTTAGTACTTAACTTTGAGTACCACGCTCTGGGAGCTTGTTTTAAACCATACAAAGCCTTGTCTAATTTACAAACATAATTTGGGAAAGATGCTTCTTCATATCCTGGAGGTTGTTTCATATATACCTCTTCTTCTATGACCCTATGAAGAAAGGCATTCTTTACATCAAGCTGTCGTAGGCTCCATCCTCTAGAAACAACAATAGATAGTACTGTCCTAATGGTGACAGCCTTAACAACAGGACTGAAAGTATCCTCATAATCTATTCCATACCTTTGTTTGAAGCCTTTTGCCACCAGTCTAGCTTTATATCTGTCCAGAGTTCCATCGGCCTTCCTTTTGATCTTATAGATCCACTTGCAATCAATTATATTTCTTTCTTTCATAGGTGGAACCAAGTGCCATGTCTTATTTTGCATCAAGGCTAAGTACTCTGCATCCATTGCTTCTTTCCAAATTTTGTCACCTAACGCTTCATCTGCACTTTGAGGTTCACCAGTTGAAGTAAAACATGTATATTTAATTGTACCATCAGTATATACCTTTTCTTTTCGTATTCCATTTCTTAGCCATGTATGCGGGCGAGTTGGTACGGGAGGTCCTGGATTTAATATTTCCATGCTATACATGTCTTCTCCAGCTGCATCTTCTACTGTATGGACGTCACCTGCATGTGCCTCTTCTGGTGCATGAGTGCCAGCTGGTTCTGTTGCATAAGCTCCATCATGCGCAACAGCAGGAGAAGTCCCCGGCCATACACGCGTGGAACAGGGAGGTGCCATGTCACCATTGCCGTCGCCATCACCCGGTTGCGCAGCACTGGCGGGAGTCGGCTCCTGCCGTACACACGTGTTGCCGTCCCCATGAGCATTTGCATGAGCAGGAGACCGAGTGGCGGGAGTCATCTCTAGTTGTACACACGTGTCACCATCCCTGGCATTTGCATGAGCTGGAGCCACCCCCGGCCGTACACGAGTGTCGCAGTCGCATGCAGTAGTGTTGCCTGCAGTTACTTCACACAAAGCATTAGGAGTATTAAGTTTATGATAATCCTGTAATTCTCCCCCGTGATCATAGCCGTGTGGAAGAGGGATTTCAGCGCGGAGATGAGCACCGGCATTGGAATGCATATGAGCGAACGGAAACACATTTTCATCAAATGTGACATCACGAGAGACATAAACACGACCAGTTGATGGATCAAGACACTTAAAACCTTTGTGTATAGTGCTATAGCCAATAAAAACACACTGCTTAGATCTAAACTGGAGTTTATGGGTGTTGTAGGGGCGGAGGTTTGGCCAACAGGCACATCCAAAAATACGGAGAGAAATATAGTTAGGTTGTTGTTTAAACAACCGTTCTAATGGAGTATCAAAGTCGATGACTTTGCTGGGGATGCGATTTATAAGATATGTAGCAGCGAGGAAAGCTTCATCCCAGAATTTTAATGGCATGGAAGCATGAGCAAGTAAGGCTAGACCAACCTCAACAATGTGTCGATGCTTTCTCTCGGCAGACCCATTCTGTTGATGGGCATAAGGGCATGAAACATGATGTGAGATGCCAATTTTACTAAAGAAAGAGTTGAGTTTTTGATACTCACCTCCCCAATCAGTTTGAACAGCTATAATCTTTTGATCAAAGAGTCTCTCCACCAATTTTTGAAATTCAAGAAATTTATCAAAGACCTCAGATTTGTTTCTAAGGAGATAAATCCAAACAAATTTGCTGTAATCATCAATAAAACTAACACATTATTTTTTTCCATTGACAGAACTAGGGGCATTCCCCCAGACATCGGAAAAAATAAGTTCCAAAGGATGATGAGACACACTTGATGACTTGTGATAGGGTAGCCGATGGCTTTTAGCCTTCGACATGCATCACAAACGACTCTTTTCGGACTCGAAAGACAGGACAACTTATTTGAACTAATGACTCTTGTAACAATTGGAGCAGAAGGATGACCCAGACGGCTATGCCATCGTGAGAAAGATGGTGACACTGATAGGGCTTCTTTCATTGGTGAAGATGGAGGTGGAAGACGATAAAGCCCATGTTGACGCCTTCCTTTAAGTATTGTGTTCCTCGTGACTAGATCCTTAACCAAGAAATATTTAGAGTAAATTTCAAGAAAGGCAAAGTTATCTTCAACAAGACGATGAGCAGAGATTAGATTTTTCTTAGCTTGGGGCACATGAAGGATATTATTTAGATGGAGATTACGACTAGGGGTAGAAATAACAGAATTACCAATATACTTAATCTCCATACCTGTGCCATTAGCTGCATGAATTTGATCACCTCCTTTGTATCTCTCTCAAGTAGATAGCTTGTCCAATTCACTGGTGATATGATCAGTAGCCCCGGTGTCAAGATACCAGTTGGTATCTACTCCGTAGGCGGCATGTGTTGCTGCAGCTACATGTCTTTCATTGGGTGTATAGGCTTCGTCAAAACGATGCCAACACTCGGAGGCAGCATGGCCCCTCTTGTAGCAGACTTGACAGATGGGCCGGTTGTCACCCCGTTGTTGATTTTTACCACCTTTGCTACGCCCACCATTACCACAGCCACGAAGCAATGGTGATCCATGTCCACGTGCACCACCACCTCGGCTTGGTGGCATTCCGCGTCCGCGACTTGCAGCATTTGCTGAGAATGCATTGTTGCGAAGAGTTTGCCTGTTTTCAAAATTTAACAACACAGAGTACAACTCTCCCAAGGTTACGGGTTCTACCCTTGTCACCATACCAGAAATAGCCGGTTCATAATCCTCATCTAACCATTCAAAATATAAGCTACAAGATCTTCATCATCTAATGGTTTACCAGATGCAACTATTTCATCTCCAAGAGCCTTCATCTTTCCAAAGTACTCAGAGATGGATAGGTTACCTTTTTACATTGTTACTAGATAAAGTTTGATATTTAGGGAGCGTGCTCGCGTCTGTGACGTGAACATACTTGAGATGGCGCGCCATGCTTCTACCGCTGTCTTGGATGTTACGATCTGCGTCAAAACATCCCGCGACACCGACGAAAAGAGGAAGCCGAGGACCTGCTGGTCTGCAGCCTTCCATGCTTGATACGCCGGATTGGAGATCATCACCTTGTCGCCTTCTTCTTCTTTCTTTCTCTCGATCTGCATCGGAGGGGCTGTTGCAGTGCCATCAATGTAGCCATCCAACCTCGCACCACGTATAGCAGCCAAAACCTGCGCACTCCATAGCGCATGATTTTGTTTGCCCAGCTTTTTTGTAACTTGGAAACCGAGCAGCGGGTTTGTGGCAATGGAAGAGGAGCTAGCCATGATGAGAGATCAATCTAGAACTCAAGGGGCTCTGATACCATGTGCAAATCAGAGGTGCAGAGGCGTGGAGGAAACACCGTCGGTGGGTGCTTGCATGTTTAATTAGGCTTACTAATCAGCCGTAATGATACAAGGATTATATAGATGAGATTTACTTCACCGACTCTCCTATTTACAGGGAACAAACTAAAAACAAACTCTATCTATAGCCAGTTAAGCTTATCTCTATCTATATAGACACGATATCTTTATCTTCGTATCTTAACACGCTCGACCTCTAGGTCAATCGAGCAACCATGGACAAGGTCATCAAAATAGTACTGAACTAATGTGTTACATCCTGAGTTTTTCCCTAATTCATTTAAATAATTTACCCTGAAATAATCGGAATTTCTGGAATTAACCCGGAGTCAACCTATAATTTTAAAATGCAATTAATAAATGGAAATGACATGGTAGGATTTTTCTTGAATTCTGCATGTCAAAATACGCTAACAGGATTTTTACTTGAATTTTTAGAGCACTCTAAGTATTTTTAATCAATTAAATAAGAAATCAGGAATTTAATTAAGTCCCTAAATCCCTTTTCTTTTTCTTTTTCTTTTTTCCTTTTTCCGTACCGCCCGTACGGTTTTCCCCTCTCGCCCGGGCCGGCCGCGCCCGACACTGTCGGCCCGAGCCACCTCCCGCGCGCGCCGCTCCTTCCCCGGTCATGGGCCGAGGCCCACGGTGCCGGCCGCGCCGCGCAAAGTCTGCGGCTCCTCCCTTGCGCCGCGGGCCACCGACAGGTGGGCCCCGCCTGTCGGAGCCGCCTCCCTCGCACCCGGCCGGCCCAACCGCCGCCGCCGCCATAGCCGCGCCGCCCTCCCTCCTTTTTCGCGCCGTTTCCGCGCCGCGCCGCGCGGGCCCCACGCCGGCTCCGCCCGCGCCGTCGCACCCGTGCCCGTTTCCCGCACGCCGAACGCCGCCGCCGCCCGAAACGGCCGCCGATTTTCTCTCTCTCTCCGAGTCCGAAACGAACGGCGAGGTTTTCCCTGCCATCCCGTGCCCGATTCAATCTCTTCTCTCCCCTTTAAAACCCCTCGAGCTCCGCCGCATTTTCCCCTTGTTGGCCGTCGGTTCTAGCCCCGAATCGCCGCCGTCTCCGTCGTTTTTCCGTCGGTGAGCTCGCCGCCGTTCCCCGTTTCCTTTTTCTTTCGTTTCCTTTCGTTTCCTTCCGCGCGCATGCCGCCGCTTGCCGGGCTCGCCGCCGCCACGTGCCGCCCGCCGCCGCCGTGCCGCGAGGCCGCGGCGAAACCCCGCCGCCGCCGCCGCCGCCCCGCCGCGCCGCCGCCGCGCCCGTGTAACCCTAACCCTAGCCTTCGCCGCCGTCCGATCGCCGCCGATCCGGCCGCTGGATCGCGCCACGTGGCGGCGATCCGGCCGCGCGCTCTCCGTCTCCGCGGCACGTGCTAACGTCGCCCTAGGGCCGACGCCGACCGCCGACGTCATGCCGACGTCAGCCCGAGGCGCGTGTGATGACGTCACCAGGGACTTAATTACGCAATAAATAATTTAATCTTTTCTGTTTAGTTTAAAAATCGCAATTAAACTTCTAAAATTCATATCTTTTGAATCCGAGCTCCGTTTTAGTCCATTCAAATTTCATTAAATCCAGAAAAATGTCAAGAATCCATTAAAAATACTTTTCAGTGCTGTTTCAGTAGACTTTTTAGGGTGTTTGTTGAGTGCTTTGTTTGTCGTGTAGATCCCGAGTTTTCCGGCGAGCCCGTTCTTTTCGAAGTAGTCGTCGAGGATTCTGTATTATCAATAATGTCGATTTGTGTACCTCGGCTGATGCCTGGACGAGGATGTAATGCACAAATTAGCGAAATTCGGTGTGAATTTCTCGGGCGTGACAAGTTGGTATCGTAGCCTTCCCGTGACTCGTAGGACAAGCCAACCGGAAACCTTAAGAGCCCTCTAATTCTTTTCATGTGCATATGTTTTGAAAAAAAGGGGTGTTTTGAAAAGTGGAGGCGTCTAGGGTTTAGGAATTGCGAAAATGGGATGTTGGTCGTGGGTTTTGAGCATGTTTTGATTTTCCCACTCCTTTGTTTCTATAGATGGCGTTCCCGACGCACTCGGAAAAGGGATGACAAGCTTCGTGGTAGAGTGGCGCGTATGGCCCTTGCTTGGATATCCCGAAGCACCGGAGTATACAACGCTTGCGCCTCTCGTGGCGAGTTGCCCTACCGTGTTCGGTTGGAGGTTCACGGGTTTGTGGGAACGTGTCTTCCCAACATGGAGGTCTCAGCTTTCCGGAGGCACGTCGATCACGCTTGTCAAGAAGCCGCCTACCTGATGTTAGCCAGGATGAGGGAGCTGCATGACGCTGACCTTCGCACCTCCTCCTACCGCTACCATCCCCGTCGAGGTAGTTCCTCCGAGGTCAGTGCATTCAAGTCAACGGCGGAGGAGAATGACTCTACCTTCGGTCACATGTGCACCGTGCTCAAAGGACTGGATCAGATGCACTCAGACCTACACAAGGCTACCAAAGAGCTGAACGACAAGAAGATGCTGAGGATCGCGCGACTGCAGGACGAAGTGGTTCGTGTGAAGAAGGAGGTAGCTGAGTTGAAGGGACTCCCGCCAGTTGGGGTTAGACTCCGCACTACGCCTCGGAAGACCACCACCGCGCCTGTCCGTATCCAGCTGGCACCTCGGATTCCACCGCCTTCTTCAGCTCCACCCGCTCCAGTTCCAGCGCCGGTTCCAGTTCCTCCTGCTGCAGGTTCTGCCCTCACCTTTGCTCCAGCTTCGGCGAATCAAGGCGGAGGTGGCAGTAATGGTTGGATCTCCGTCTCCAGTGACTCAAGCTCAGAGAATTCGGCTGAAGACATGGACTCAGAAGAGACTCGAGATTCCTCGGAGGGAAGAGGCGGGATCGGTTGGGCTACGGCAACCGATTCAAGAGTCCAAGTCGAGGTGACGCCCGAGGACTCCAGGAGCCGTTCGGAAGAATGGGGATCTTCGAAGGAAGCGCGACTCCTCGTCTCGTGGATCGTTCTAGTTGCCCTCCTTAGTTTTACCGTTTAACTTAGTTTGTCTTCTTGGTAGTTGCTGTGTGTTAGGCTGCTGTGTGTGGGATAGCTGGCAGTCGATATCAAGTGTGATATGACTGACCAATTAAGGATGTTTGGTGCTTTTCCTTGTTTTTAGTCAAGATCAGAACAATGCATTTGAATTCAAATAATAAAGATTAGTTCTAAGTCTGCATCGTTTTTCTTCTTTTCTCTCTCTCGTCGGTCGTCTCCTTCGGATGGTGAACACCGGGACCGGCGGGCGAAAAGCAACAATGGGCGATCAGTGCCGACAACAACGAGGCTCACGACGCCAATGGCAATGCTCCTCCACCGCCACCCGAGAATCCCACCATTGCTCAAGTGCTCGCTTCACGACACGGATGATGGCTGCAATGATGCAGCAAATGCAACAACAACACCATCGGATGCAACGAGATGCTGCAACAAATGCAAGCAACGGCGGAGAACAATCGGTTGCCGCCCCACCACCCAAGCCGCGAGTTCCTTCGTGTCCGACCGCCGACCTTCTCCAGTACCACTAATCCCATGGAGGCTAATGATTGGCTTCATGCCATAGAGAAGAAGTTAGATCTCTGCAGGTGCACGGATCGAGAAAGTCTCGTTTGCCACTCATCGATTCTGGGGTCCCGCTTGCTTGGTGGGACAACTATTTGGTTACTCGCCGGCGGGAGCAGTATTACTGGGAAGACTTTCGTCCGTAGCTTTCGGACCGCACACATTCCTGCAGGAATAGTTGCACGAAAAAGCGTGAGTTCCGTTCTCTTGAGCAGGGTAACGGATCGATTCGAGTATCCGCACGAGTTCAATCGTCTTGCCCGTTATGCCCCGGAAGATGTGCGCACCGATGCGAAAGGCGGGAAAAGTTTTTGGCTGGTTTGGATGATGAACTCACGGACAAGCTTATCTCCTGGAGAATATGCTAACTTTGGAAGGTGGTTGACAAGGCCATTCGACAGAAGATCGGCGCAACAAGATGATCAAGAAGAGAAAAGTATTCCGCACACGACCTCCTCAACAAGCGGGAAATCGCGAGGCCGCGTTTCATGCCCGGAAGTCGAATGGACCTACCACCATGATTGTTCGTCGCATTGACCTTATCACCCGGGGAATTTCCAAGCGGCGGTAGTGGCGGTGGTCGGCAACGCGTACTCCGGCCCGCGCCTCCAACGGCGTCATCCCAAGCATACGATCACCACCACCCCCAAGGAAGGACTCGGAGGAAAGCCGAGTCTGCTTTCAACCGTGGTGACCCGGGGCATTTTGCGGACAAGTGTCCAAAGGCAAGACGCGCCGGGGCAAGGTTCGTCCAGCTCGAGTCAACCATGCGTCCGCCGAGGAAGCACTGACCGCTCCTGAAGTTATACTAGGTATGTTTCCTGTAAACTATACTCCTGCCACAGTATTATTTGATTCTGGCGCTACACATTCTTTTATCTCAAAGCAATTTGTTGGGGCACATGGGTTGTCGTAGTGGGACTTAAGATACCTATGCGGGTTCAAACCCCGGAAACCACTTGGAGACCACTCGCATATTGTCCCTCGGTGACCATAGAAATCCAAGGATCTATGTTTCTAGCCAACCTTATCCTCCTTCACCCAAAGGCATAGACGTCATTCTTGGGATGGATTGGTTGTCCAGACATAAGGGAGTAATTGACTGCGCTAGTCGCACCATTACTTTAGTCAACATGAATGGAGAAAGAATTGTTTTTCGCTCTCCCATGCAAGTCAAGCCCGTAGCAAGTTTGAATCATGTTTCCACCGGGGAATCAACCGAAACAGCGGCAAAGACCCCTGTGAAGCTAGAGGATATCCCCATCGTCAGAGAATACCCTGAAGTTTTCCCCGAAGACTTAACTCAGATGCCGCCAAAAAGGGAAATTGAATTCTGGATTGACCTAGTACCCGGGACCGCCCCAATACACAAGGGGCCATATAGGATGGGAGCCAACGAGTTGGCCGAAGTAAAGAAGCAAGTGGATGAACAGTTGCAAAAAGGGTATATTCGCCCGAGCACATCGCCTTGGGGTGCTCCGGTGATTTTCGTGGAAAAGAAAGACAAGACCAAGAGAATGTGTGTGGATTATCGCGCCCTCAATGAGGTTACTATCAAGAACAAGTATCCCCTACCACGGATTGATGACTTATTCGATCAACTCAAAGGGGCCAAGGTATTTTCCAAGATAGACTGCGATCGGGCTATCATCGGTTGAGGATTCGGGAAGAGGACATTCCCAAGACCGCCTTCACCACGGTATGGACTGTGCGAGTGTACGGTCATGTCTTTTGGGTTAACCAACGCACCGGCTTTCTTTATGAATCGATGAACAAGGTGTTTATGGAGTTCTTGGATAAATTTGTGGTGGTGTTCATTGACGACATTTTGGTCTACTCTAAGTCGGAGGAGGATCATGAGCAACATCTTCTGGACGTACTCGAGAAGTTGAGAGACCATCAACTCTACGCCAAGTTTAGCAAGTGTGCTTTCGGTTAAAGGAGGTACAGTTCCTCGGCCACATTGTGAATGCCCAAGGTGTAGCCGTGGATCCAGCAAATGTGGAATCGGTTACCAAGTGGACCCCGCCTAAAACGGTTACGCAGATCCAAGTTTCCTTGGACTTGCGGGTTACTACCGCGCTTCATTGAGAACTTCTCCAAAATCGCCAAGCCAATGACTCAACCGTTGAAGAAGGATGAGAAGTTTAAGTGGTGAGAATGTAACAAGAGTTTTGAAGAGCTCAAGAGGAAGTTGGTGTCGCACCGGTGTTGATACTTGCCCGACCCAAGAAAGGACTTCCAAGTTTATTGTGATACATCTCGCCAAGGGTTGGGATGTGTGTTGATGCAAGAAGGAAAAGTGGTCGCATATGCATCTCGTCAATTGCGCCCACATGAAAACAACTACCCCACTCATGATCCGGAGTTATCCGCAGTGGTTCATGCATTGAAGATCCGCGACACTACCTAATTGGTAATCGTTGTGAAGTGTATACGGATCACAAAAGTCTTAAGTACATTTTCACCCAACCGGATTTAAACCTCCGACAGAGAAGATGGTTGGAACTGATCAAAGATTATGATTTAGGGATACATTACCATCCCGGTAAAGCTAATGTGGTTGCGGATGCACTAAGCCGAAAGAATTACTGCACCACTCTCAGTGTCGAAGGAATGTGTGACCAGTTGCAGCAGGAATTCGAGAATCTAAATCTACAAGTGGTGGATTTTGGTTTTGTGGCTGCTCTGGAAGCCCAACCCACTCTCATTGATCAAATTCGGGCTGCTCAGGCGTCAGATCCCGAGATGGCCGAACTCAAGAAGAACATGAGAGTCGGAAAAGCTCGTGGTTTTACGGAAGACGAACATGGCACCATCTGGATGGGAAAGAGATTGTATGTGCCAGAAGACAAGGATTTGAAAAAGACGATCCTTACGGAAGTCCACCAAACCCAATACTCAATTCACCCGGGCAGTACAAAGATGTATCAAGATCTTAAAGAAAAGTTTTGGTGGGTCAGCATGAGGAGGGAGATAGCCGAGTTTGTTGCACTTTGTGATGTTTGTCAGCGAGTGAAGGCAGAACATCAACGGCCCGCTGGGCTGTTGCAACCACTTCAGATTCAAGAATGGAAATGGGAAGAAATTGGAATGGATTTCATCACGGGTTTACCCCGCACAACGTCAGGATATGACTCAGTTTGGGTCGTGGTGGACCGACTCACCAAGGTGGCCCATTTCATACCAGACATACTACCTACTCGGGGAAGAAGTTGGCGAGCTTTATCTCGCAAGGATCATGTGTTTGCATGGCGTGCCTAAGAAGATCGTGTCCGATAGGGGAAGTCGGTTACTTCCAAATTCGGAAGAAGTTGCAAGAAGAACTCGGTACCGTTTGAATTTTAGCACGACCTATCATCCGCAAAGACGGTCAAACCGAGAGAGTGAATCAGATTTTGGAAGACATGCCGAGAGCATGCGCGCTCGATTTTGGAAAAGCATGGGACAAAAGCTTGCCCTATGCAAATTCTCTTACAACAACGTTATCGAGCCAGCATTTAAATGGCACCGTATGAAGCACTGTATGGACGGAAATGCCGCACACCCTGTTCAGGGATCGGACGGGTGAGCGCCGGTTGTTTGGCACGAAGTAATAAGTGAAGCGAGAGGAAAAGGTCCGAGTGATTCGGGAAAGGTTGAAGATTGCGCAGCCCGACGGAAGAGCTATGCAGATAATCGTCGAAGAGATCTTGCTTTTGAAGCAGGGGATTTTGTGTATCTTCGCGTTACACCACTCCGGGAGTACACCGTTTCCAAACCAAAGGTAAGTTGGCACCACGTTTCGTGGGACCATACAGATTCGAGAACGTCGAGGAGAAGTGGCCTATCACCCGGAGCTTCCTCCAACATGACCGGTATTCACGACGTGTTTCATGTGTCCCGATTAAAAAGTGTTTAAGGGTACCAGAAGAGCAGGCGAGTCCAGACCAGATTGAAATCTAAGAGGACTTAACCTATGTAGAGAGACCAGCATGTATTCTTGAGGTCAGTGAAAGAAGGACGCGTAACAAGGTTATCGATTTTGCAAGGTTCAATGGACTCATCACTCCAGGAAGAAGCTACTTGGGAACGAGAAGATGAGCTAAAAGCCGCGCACCCGCACCTCTTCGCGGTACCTCCGAATCTCGGGGTCGAGATTCCGTTTAAGGGGGTAGGTTGTCACATCCCGAGTTTTTCCCTAATTCATTTAAATAATTTACCCTGAAATAATCGAAATTTCGGAATTAACCCGGAGTCAACCTATAATTTTAAAATGCAATTAATAAATGGAAATGACATGGTAGGATTTTTCTTGAATTCGCATGTCAAAATACGCTAACGATTTTTACTTGGAATTTTTAGAGCACTCTAAGTATTTTTAATCAATTAAATAAGAAATCGGAATTTAATTAAGTCCCTAAATCCCTTTTTCTTTTTCTTTTTCTTTTTTTCCTTTTTCCGTACCGCCCGTACGGTTTTCCCGCCTCGCCGTGCCGGCCGTCGCCCGACACTTCCGCCCGAGCCACCTCCGCGCCGCTCCTTCCGGTCATGGGCGAGGCCCACGGTGCTGCCGCGCCGCGCAAAGTCTGCGGCTCCTCCTTGCGCCGCGGCCACCGCAGTGTGGGCCCCGCCCGTCGAGCCGCCTCCTCGCACCCGGCCGCCCAACCGCCGCCGCCGCCATAGCCGCGCCGTCCTCCTCCTTTTCGCGCCGTTTCCGCGCTCGCGCGCGTGGGCCCCACGCCGGCTCCGCCCGCGCCGTCGCACCCGTGCCCGCTTTTCCGCACGCCGAACGGCGCCGCCGCCCGAAACGGCCGCCGATTTTCTCTCTCTCTCTCTCCGAGTCCGAAACGAACGGCGAGGTTTTCCGCCATCCGTGCCCGATTCAATCTCTTCTCCCCTTTAAAACCCCTCGAGCTTCGCCGCATTTTCCCCTTGTTGGCCGTCGGTTCTAGCCCCGAATCGCCGCCGTCTCCGTCGTTTTTCCGTCGGTGAATTCGCCGCCGTTCCCCGTTTCCTTTTTCTTTCGTTTCCTTTCGTTTCCCTTCGCGCGCGTGCCGCCACTTGCCGGGGCTCGTCGCCGCCGCGTGCCGCCCGCCGCCGCCGTGCCGCCGAGGCCGTCGGGCGAAACCCTCGGTCGCCGCCGCCCCCGCCGCCGCCGCCGCCGTGTAACCCTAACCCTAGCCTTCGCCGGCCGTCCGATCGCCGCCGATCCGGCCGCTCGGATCGCGCCACGTGGCAACGATCCGCCGCCGCGCCCGGCTCCGCGTGCGCGGCCAGCGTGCTTGCGTCGCCCCTAGGGCGCGCCGCCAGCCGTGTCATGCGACGTCAGCCCGAGGCGCGCGTGGATGACATCACCGGGACTTAATTGCGCAATAAATAATTTAATCTTTTCGTTTAGTTTAAAAATCACAATTAAACTTCTAAAATTCATATCTTTTGAATCCGAGCTCCGTTTTAGTCCATTCAAATTTCATTAAATCCAGAAAAATGTCAAGAATCCATTAAAAATACTTTTCAGTGCTGTTTCAGTAGACTTTTAGGGTGTTTGTTGAGTGCTTTGTTTGTCGTGTAGATCCCGAGTTTTCCGCGAGCCCGTTCTTTTAAGTAGTCGCCGAGGATTCTGTATTATCAATAATGTCGATTTGTGTACCTCGGCTGATGCCTGGACGAGGATGTAATGCACAAATTAGCTGCAGAAATTCTGGTGTGAATTTCTGGGCGTGACATAATGGCGCACACATCCAGTTATCAATGGTGTTATCTATGTTGAGGGTCGTTAAGTATCAATTTTGACCGTCACATATCTCAAAAATAAATAGGGGTTAACATTTCTTACACGCATATAAGTTAGTTCCACATGTCCTTGGAGATTATGTGAGTGCATATACTTATACAAAGAAATGAGCCGAAAGCACGCTTACGTGACGAAGAAACAAAACTTTGACCAAGCGACACTCGCCACGTTAGCATCCCATGGATTGGAGGGCCCACATGTCAGCTTGTTGACGAGAAATCTTTCCCACGCGCTGGCCTGGGAGATCTGCTTAACTCCAGTGTAGGTTCGTTCTTGGCTACCTTTGGTGATTAAGGCGTGCCAGTTGGTTTGATTCTGTAACCAACAAGAAACAAGAAATATGCATTAAGTTAAAATTAGACCTTACAGGATCGGCTGAAGGCATCAATTTATACATAATTACAAAGCACACTTAAACTAAGTGATTGGGATAGATCGGCTATGCCGAGACAGTATAAATCACTTAGACTAAAAGCGTGTTAGGGCAGTAATTATCTGCATTAATAACTTAGCCGATACTGCAGATCTAATGTAAATCGGCTAATACTCTGACACATTTTATAAAAAGATATTAATCTGATCTAAAATGTGATAAACCTAGATCAATCGGCTATTAGCATAGCATGCCAGATTGATATTGGCTTAGGGCACTTAGATAGATTAAGATCTTAATATAAAAGATAGTTTTAATATATCTAATAGTGAATATAACTATAAAAATAATTAAAACAGATAAGGCCGGCTGAAACTCTGGTACTTTCTATAAAGATAAACATCTAACCGAATAGATCTTAATAATTCTAAAAGCGACTTAATAGATCAATATGATGCAGCATTAAATACAAAAAGAAGTATCAGATCCATAAAAACCGATGTAAACCCCTCAAGATGGATACAACATATAACCTGGTTCAACGTCTAGATCTAGCTCTATCGGCTACTGTCTCCCGAGAGAAACCAACCGACGGTGAGATAGATCTAGATATTGCTCTAGATTATATGTCGTATATGATAATTTGTGTGGAGATTATGGCAATCGGATACCCACATGGCAAGCTTATCCGACTGGAGATAGGGATAGGTTGTGCCTGCCAATTATGTAAACCAACTATGACTTGGGTGTTACGTTACCGATTAGATAAGGTAACGACTCATAGTCACAGTTTGGTAAGATTGAGGAAACCGACTTAGAGTAAGATAGGGTTTCCGATTTGTAAGCCCGCCTCCCAAGACTATAAGGAGGGTAAGGGGCGTCCCTTGAGGGATATGAGTTTTCTGAGCTACAGATCTTGAGATTAATATACAATCGGCGGATCGAATCCCCGAAACAGGAGTAGGGTATTACCTCACGAGAGGGCCTGAACCTGTCTAAACCTTGTTTTCCACCTAACCCATCGAGCTTGGCGATCTTGATCGCACCCCCAATTTTCTATTGCCGAACCGAGTTTCACCGTTGGCGCGCAGTAGGGGCCCGCGCGTCAAGACTTCTTCGACAATCTCGCCGGCAAGCGTGATGGGATCTTCTTCAAGGATCGACGACTTCGCCGCCAACGACTTCAACAAGTTCTCCTCCTTCGACTCGGATTCGCACCGGTCGGGAGGAGAAACCCCCTCGGCGCCGTTCGGCCGCCGAACAACGCCAAAATCTGCAACAAAATCTTGAGTTCCAAGATGCAGTCCATCCACTCGACGAAGGAATCCTCTCGGTGCCGTTTGGGCTACCGAACGCCGCCAAGATCTACAGCTGTCTCCTCACCTCCCCGTCGGAACCAATCTACTCGGGAGAAAACCTCTCGCCACCGTTTGGACTACCAAACGCCGCTGAGATCTACCGCAAGCTCCTCTCCCCTGAGTTGAGGTCGATCCACTCGAAGGAGTCCACGTCATCAAGCTACGACTCGGGTGGAACGATCCGATCCAAGCAACCCAGGCTCGAGGGAAGTCGCGGTCATCCTCCAACCGTTCGGGTCATGCTCATCCTCGGAGCTCGACGAGTACCTCGCTCCTCGGCTTTGACAACCTTTACGGCATCCCCGGACGAAGCTAACGACTCCGACGCGACAAGGACTACGAGCCAAAGTGCTTCGACGTCCTCATGGCGAGGTGGCCGACACCGACTCGCCATGGCCCGTAGGCTCGCAGAAGAAGAACGAGCCGACTTGAGCAAGAGCACAAGGCGGCGGAAGAAGAAAAGAAGCGCAAGGAGGAAGCCGACGGAAAGCGGGATCGAGGGCAGCGGACGATCCGCTCAAGAGGCCATACTTCAAACGCGAGTCCGCAACACCAACATCTTTCGGACGCCATGCGAACGCCGTCGCTACCCTCACACTCCTGGACACCGTGATCAAGACGGCGCCCCCCGACGTAATGCCAATCTTGGACAAGATCAAGAACATCGTCGCGGCTACGGCCAATGGTCCTCCTCCACCTCAGCCCAAAGACCGACTAAATCCGTGGCAGAAATGCCCGACAGAAGCCGACTCCCGCCGCTGAGATCAAGGGATTACAAGAGGCCCAAGCCAGACCGAACGGCGACTAGGTCAAGAGACCTTCGCCACGAGACCACGCGCAAGAAACAGGAGAAATCGGCCGACTCTCGCAAGAAGCGGCACGTACGTCCACCCGTCCACCACCGGGTCCGCCGCAGCAACAACTCCGACTATCGAAGCAGCCTGCCAAGGACTCCGCCGAGTGATCTGCGGGAAGTCCTTGACCGGCGTTATCAAGAACGAGATCAACGCTTCCGAGAAGATCGAAGCGGATCGCCCGACAGCAATGACGATGGAGTACCCGCCTTCACTCGGGATCTTCGCCGAGTACATTGGCCGAACGGATTCAAGCCGACCGGAATCGAGAAGTATGACGGGAAGACCGACCCCGAGTCGTGGCTAACCATGTATACCCTCGCCATCCGTGCGGCAGGAGGCGACAATAAGGCCATGGCCAATTACCTGCCTGTTGCCCTCGCTAACTCGGCCAGGAAATGGCTCACGAGCTTGCCAAGAGGCTCGATCGGCTTGTGGAGTGAATTAAGGGACCACTTCATCGCCAACTTCCAGGGCACCTTCGAGAGACCTGGAACCCACTTCGACCTTTATAACGTCGTCCAGAAGCTAGACGAACCTTTGAAGGACTACATCCGGTGCTTCTCCGAAAAGCGCAACAAGATCCCCAACATCACCGACGACATCATCATCGCCGCCTTCCAGAAGGGAGTCCGTGATGAGCTATTGATCGGGAAATTTGGGCGCAAGCCACCGAAGACGGTGAAGCAGATGTTCGAGACGGCAAACTCGTACGCCAAGTCCAGCGACGCGATCAAAGCAGCACGCCAAGACTGGCCCGACAGGAGGGACGATAAGCAATCGAGAGGAAGCCGGCATCCTAAGAAGGATAATGGCAACAACAACCAGGCCCAGAAGGGCCGCAAGCGCGGACCTGAAGACCTAGTTTCCGCGACGTCCAACTCCCAACGTCGTCCCTGAGTCGCTGCCTACGACGCTATCATGAACACTCAGTGCATGCATCATCCCAACCACAAGCACGCGGCTAAGGACTGCTTTATTTATAAACAGTTCGCCGAGCAATATGCGGCACAACTCAATAGGACGCCGACTGATGAAGCGGTCCATCGGGCACCAAGAAGAACAACCTGTGAAACGGAGCCTTTTCAAGACCCCGTGGCGAGCTGAATCACATCTTCGGGGGCCGCAAGCCTATGAATCCAAGAGGAAACGAAGCTAGCGACCGCGAGGTCAACGCGGCGCAACCCGAGGTCCCACGGTACCTACGATGGTCGGAGGTGGCCATCACGTTTGACCGCTCGGATCATCCTGACCGAGTGGTCCACCCGGGGCGCTATCCACTGGTGTTGGACCCGGTGGTCCGCAACATCAAGCTTAAGCGCGTCCTCATCGATGGGGGCAGTGCCCTCAATATTTTGTTCGCCAAGACCTTGGACGAGATGCAGATCCTAAGAGCTGAACTGAAGGCAAGCTCAGACCCCTTCCATGGAGTTATCCCGGGGCTGTCATCTACGCCACTCGGGCACATCGCCCTTCCAGTCACCTTCGGAGTTCGAGAGAATTTTCGGACAGAGAACATCACTTTCAAGGTGGCCGACTTCGAAAATGGCTTACCACGCAATCATCGGAAGGCCTGCACTCGCCAAGTTCATGGCGATGCCCCATTACACCTACCTCTGCATGAAGATGCCGGGTCCAAACGGCGTCATCACCTTGCGCAGCGACGTAAAGCAAGCCTTCACCTGCGACATGGCCCAATCTCGTGAGAGATCACGTGGCCAGGAAGAAATCCGATTGGCCGCATCAACTTCGGCAGAGGGTGAAATCCCCGCGAAGAAGATAGCCAAATCGGGACAAGGCGACGCCAAAACGAAGAAGATCTCCCTTGATCCATCGGATCCCTCAAAAACCGCTGTAATTTGTGCTGAACTAGATCCTAAATAGGAAAGCGCGCTCATCACCTTCCTCCAAAATAATAAAGATGTTTTTGCTTGGAAACCATCTGATATGCCTGAAATTCCTAGGGAGGTGATCGAGCACTCTTTACACGTCAAAGATGACGCAAAACCAATTAAACAACGATTACGCAGGTTCGCGCAGGATCGAAAAGATGCCATCAAGGAAGAACTCACAAAGCTCTTAGCCACCGGTTTCATCAAGGAAGTCCTACATCCCGACTGGTTGGCTAACCTGGTTCTGGTCCGGAAGAAGACGGGGCAATGGCGCATGTGCGTTGACTACACCGACCTCAACAAAGCCTGCCCTAAAGATCCGTTCGGACCACCTCGCATCGACCAAGTCGTGGACTCAACGCATGCCAACTCTTAAGCTTTTTGGATGTACTCGGGCTACCATCAAATCAGCTTGAAGGAATCCATTGCTGAAAACATCGTTCATCACGCCGTTTGGGGCCTACTCTACATCACGATGCCTTTCGGCCGAAGAACGCCGAGCAACATACCAACGCATGATCCGAGATGTTTTCGACGCATTGGGAAGAACGTGGAAGCTTACGTCGACGATGTCGTCATCAAGACCAAGCGAAAGAAGACCGATTGCCGACCTATAAGAAACCTGTGCGAACATTCGGGCCTTCAGAATGAAGTTGAACCCAGAGAAGTGCACGTTCGGCGTGCCGTCAGGCAAACTGCTCGGCTTCATGGTGTCACATCGCGGCATTGAAGCTAACTCAGAAAAAATCAACGCTATCCTGAACATGAAGCCCCCGAGTAACCAGAAGGATGTCCAAAAGCTTACTGGCTGCATGGCGGCACTAAGCCGATTCATCTCTCGACTCGGCGAACGGGGCATGCCCTTCTTCAGGTTACTAAAGAAAACGGACGACTTCCAGTGGACTACGGAAGCCCACAAGGCCTTTGAAGATTTTAAAGAATTTCTCACAACGCCGCCTATCCTAGCCTCACCCCAGCCCCAAGAGCCCCTGCTACTATACGTTTTAGCCACTCACCAAGTGGTTAGTATGGTTCTCGTGATCGAGCGCGAAGAAGAAGGGCGGGTCCAGAAGATTCAGAGGCCGATCTACTTTGTTAGCGAAGTGCTGGCAGGAGCAAAAATTCGCTACCCTCAGGTACAAAAACTGCTATATGGTGTTCTAATAACCGCGAGGAAATTGGCACACTACTTTCAGGGTCACTCGGTCACCGTTATCACTTCCTTTCCACTCGGTGATGTCATCCACAACTGGGAGGCGACTGGGCGCATCGCGAAGTGGGCCCTGGAACTGATGCCGCTGGACTTAGGCGAGGACGTCCGTGAAGTCACAAGCCCTGGCGGATTTCTTTGCCGAGTGGACCGAACAGCAAGAAGACGTACCTCGGGAAGACCTTCAATACTGGATCATGCACTTCGACGGATCCAAGAGGATCACCGGCTTGGGAGCCGGAGTCGTGCTGATCTCCCCGACTGGGGAAAGGCTAAGATATGTTCTCCACCTTCACTTCTCCACCTCACACAACGTCGCCGAGTATGAAGCCCTGCTACATGGACTGCGGCTCGCAGTTTCACTCGGGATACGTCGGCTCGTCGTGAAAGGGGACTCCCAGCTGGTTGTGAACCAAGTGATGAAGGACTGGTCCTGTCTTAACGACACCATGGAGGCCTACCGGCAAGAAGTTCGCAAACTTGAAGACAGGTTTGACGGACTGGAACTATCCCATGTCCTAAGACAATATAACGAGGCGGCTGACAAGTTGGCGTAGTTCAGGTCCAAGCGAGAAGCCGCTCCAACAGACGTTTTTGTAGAGCATCTCTACGAACCAACTGTTGTAGCCAAACCAACTCCCAACGAGCAAGCTGCAAACGAAGCCGCCATGATCGACGCCGACTGGAGGACACCACTCATCAAATTTTTAACTCAGTAAGAGCTGCCGAAAGACTGGGATGAGGCAGAACGTGTCTGACGTTGTTGTCAGGCTTATGCCATGGTTGATTCCGATTTATACAAGAAGTTGATTCCGATTTGTACAAGAGAAGTCCCTCCGGAGTCCTGATGAGATGCATCACACCTGAGGAAGGACGACAGCTACTCCAAGATATCCACTCGGGCATATGCGGAAGCCACGCGGCAGCACGCACCTTGGTGGGCAAAGCCTACAGACAAGGTTTCTTCTGGCTCACGGCGGTCTCCGACACTGACAAAGTGGTACGAACTTGTGAAGGTTGCCAGTTCTTCGCCCGGCAGAGCCATGTCCCAGCCCAAGAGCTACAAACAATTCCATTATCCTGGCCGTTTGCGGTATGGGGCTTAGACATGGTCGGCCCTTTCAAGAAGGCTCCAGGAGGATTCACACACTTATTCGTCGCAATTGACAAATTTTCCAAGTGGATCGAGGCTAAGCCGGTTGCTACAATCACCGCTGACAAGGCACGAGACTTCATCCTCAACATCGTGCACCGGTTCGGCGTCCCAAACAGAATAATAACCGACAATGGGACTCAATTCACTGGAGGCATTTTCAAGGAATTCTGTGAAGATTTCGGCATAAAAATCTGCTATGCATTGGTCGCGCACCCCAAAAGCAATGAACAGGTTGAGCGCGCCAATGGCATGGTCCTTCAAGGCATCAAGGCCTGAGTGTTTAATCGCCTAAGTCCTTATGCCGGCAAGTGGGTTCAAGAGCTCCCCTCGGTTCTATGGTCTCTGCGGACTACGCCCAGTCGGGCTACCGGCCAAACTCCTTTCTTTTTGGTCTATGGCGCAGAAACCATGTTACCAAACGAGATGGAGTACGAATCTCTCCGAGTCCGCAGCTTTAATGACAAACGCTACGACCCAGATCGAGTGGACGACCTCACCCGACTGGAAGAGGCCCGTGAGGCAGCCCTCATCCAGTCGGCAAAATATCTTCAAGGGCTCAGACGATACCACAGTCGCAACGTTCGAGCACGAGCTTTTATCGTTGGCGATCTGGTTCTACGCAAGATTCAGACCACCAAGGGCCATCACAAGTTATCTCCCCTATGGGAAGGACCATATATAATTGCTGAGGTGACTCGGCCAGGTGCGTACCGACTAAAACGTGAAGACGGGTCCATGGTGGAAAACTCCTGGAACATCGAGCATCTTCGACGATACTATGCTTAAATTGCCTTAAGTTTCATGTTCTTCTTGACTGCCAAACTCAAGCAAGATGACTTCTTGAGTTAGCAGTCGGGGGCTATTCATATGTCAATAAAGCATAGTTTTCTTCAGCAACTTATGCACATTCGGTTTATCATTGTCTAAACTTCCTTGATTCGAGTTCAACGTATAAGGACTGAGAATTTTTTGATGACCTAATCAAGCCTAGGCTTGGTGACAGTCGGACAAAAATTACTTAAGAAATTTTACATAAAAACTCGGATCAAGGCGTTAACATAAATAAGCTGAATATTTACAGGTCATAAAGTTACAGCATACAAATGTTCGCAATACAATCAAGGTCGCAAGTGGTTCACTACATCGGCGGCCACCTTTTTGGCCGATTCCTGTGCCTCACTAATCAAGTCCAGGGCCTGCTCGTCTGAAGTACCGTCGGCGAACCCTTCCCCGATTGAATCAATATCCACCCGGGGGTAGAGCGACTTGGTCTGCGCAAGGGCGAAGCCCGCTCCATGACGGCCGCGAAATGTTTGCCGATATTGACCGGGGCCCTTCGGAGCTTGTCGAAGATCTCGACCGGGTCCAACGAGCGGTCCCAGAGTCCGTTATGGAGCAGCGACAACAACATCGGCGTCGCCACGTTAGCAACATCCTCCCTAACGCTCTCAGCTTTTTTGACCCTCTCAATCAGGACGTCGTACTGAGCTCGGGTCTTGATCTTGTAAGCTTCCAAAAATACACGATCACACAAAATACCTGAAGATGAAGCGAAACAAACGACGCGGCTTTGAAAGAACTCACCTTCAAACTCGGTCTCCAGCTCGGCCTTGGTGATGTTGGCTTCTTCCAGCTGGGCCTAAAGCAAGTGGACCTCCGACGAGTTCTCTACAACAAGAAAAGTTATCAACGACCAAGATCAGCACAGACTACAATTGAAGACACAAAGAGACCGAGAGGGTTAAGCTTACTCCTGATTGAAACCCGGAGGTCGAGGTTCTCCTCCCGGAGTGCGGCTATCTCTCTCCTTAGAGCTGCTTCCCTCGATGCAACTTCCTCTCGAGTGGTCTTCATCTCTCGCTGGATGTTCTCCAGAGAGTTCAGATGCGGGACCAACTTCACGAGTGCATCGGACTTAGCCATTGATTGGTCGTATACCCTCTGCATGCAAGTTCTAAAGTTGGTCGACTGAAAAGAGACGATGAAGCTACAACAGAAAAGGATCAGGACTTACGTTTAATGCCAAGTCGCTTCATTCATCTTGTCTACAAGCGCATCTCTTTCTTCATTTTCCATTTGTTTGTTCAAGATGATGCCTTGTTTCGGCCTTCGGAATCCCGCCACTCAATTCGATCGGAGGAACCCGGTTTCAAGGACTCGCAACGGGAATCTCTTCCACTTTGGTGAATGGATCGAAAGAGCGGATGAAGATACGAAAGATTAAACCGGAGATTAAAAGCTAGAGATTGATTCAAGACTTACCGGTTTCGGTGGCTGAATCTTTAAACGACACTTCCCGGCTGCTTTTCCCTTCTTGGCTCTTGCCCGACTGGTCTTCAGTCGAGGCCTTTCGAGTAGCGGTCGGGGGCTTTTCTGCGGCCGATTGGCTTCCAGTCGGGGTACCCCGGCTGGCGGTTGGGGGCTTCTTCCTTGGGGTTTCCTCACTGGGAGGTGAAGGCCTTCCACTCGAGCGCCCTCGCTCGGGAGAGGCTCCGGGGTTTTGGCTCCGTAGGTTTTGATGCCTCGGCTATTGCGGGGGCGTTGGTCCCTCACTCGCGCCAGGCGGTCTATGTCTTGAGGCCTCCTACCAAAAGAAAAACAGGAGCAATCGGGATGAAGACAAAGAAATTTTCAACAAAGAGCTCGATTTCGGTCGTAGGGCTTACCTGGTCGATCGATGGATCTTGGGCGCCGCTTTTGGTGACGGCCTCGGAGGGGTCGCATCGGCTCGAGGGGCTGGGACATCGTCGTCCGAGTCATCAATGATCAACCTCCTCTTGTTCGCCCGCTACCGATGTCTTCACTCGGCCGCCCTCTTCTCGGTGGATCGCTCGGATCTTCACGCCATCGGCCGGCTTCTTAGCGCACCGAGCCAGCACATCGTCATGATGGATTTTGTATGGCTTTGAGATGATGGAGGCATTTTCCTGCAAGAAAGATTCTTTCAACACCAAGAAGTGCGATATCAAGATTGAAAGATAATGAAGGAGTTAAGTCAGCTTACCGGAGGAGGAGGTCGATATAGACTGTATGGGAGGACTGGCAGCATGAGGCTGCGTTCGACTGCATTCCCAGTCGAGAAGACCTTGTACATGCGAATCTTCAAGATCTCGAAGCTGAGGGAGTCGCGATCTTCCCGATTGGGGTCTTTCTCACCCTCATATTCAAAGGCAGGCTTGGATCGCTCCTTGATCGGAGCCAGTCGGCTCCTGATGAAGTGCCGAGTGATCTGCTCGCCTCGAAGACCTTTTTGCTTCATTTCCAAGATCTTAGCTAACAGTTTGTTTGCTTCGTCCCAGTCTTGGGCCACTGGCACGGTGCTCCAGTTGGGCCTAGGCACAGGGGGAAGGCCAACGAAGTTTGGCAGGCTGGGTTCAAGGTTGGCGATATAGAACCAGCTCGCGTGCCAGCCCTTGTTAGAAGATTTCAAGGGGAGAGAAAAGTACTCTTTGCGGAGGGATCCACGGAGTTGGAAGCCCGCCCCACCAACGACGCAGGGCTGGTCTTTGTTCGGATGTGGCTTAAGATAGAATATGCGTCGGAAGAGTTGAAAGTGGGGGAGGATGCTAAGGAAAGCTTCGCACACATGGATGAAAAGGGCTATGTGGAGCATGGAGTTTGGGTTCAAATGATAAAGCTAAAGACCATAGTAGTCAAGAAGTCCCCTAAAGAACTCAGAGGTAGGGAGGCTGAAACCGCAATAGAAAAAAGAAGTGAAGACAACGAGCTCACCGGTGTTCGGAGTGGGGAACTCCTCACCGGCCGCCAGACGCCAGCTCACGATCTCCTTAGAAGGAAGGACTCTGTGTTTCACCATCTCCTTGAGGGTGGACTCCTTGACATCCGAGGTAGCCCACTGCTCGAAAGGGATCTTTTTCTCACCCGCCATGAATGTGGTTTGTGGGGGAATAGATCTGGCTTGGAAGATGGGGATTTGAGATGGGAATCTGTGAAGATGGTTGCGGAGGCTAGCTGGTGACGAAGCACGAGCTTCTGGATCGGTGGATTGGGTGCGCGCGAGAGTTTAGGGTTCTCCGCTGCAAGCTGATGAACAGTGTTGCGAATGGGGAATTTTTTCTGGGAAGACGAAGTGACGGGGATGACCTCGAGGCTTTGTAAGAGATTTGAGGGTTGTGCTAGGTTTTCTCGCAATTGGGCCGAGCCCATGAGAAACTTGCGGCCCATCTAAGGTGTGGCCTGACACGTGTCCTTAGGGACTTAAGTGGATGAACTTAAGCAGATTTGCTTTGGCAATATGCGCGTGTCCAAGTGCCCCATACCTTTGGAAATCCTTTCATACCGTGGTTTGCACAACGTCATGAGAAGTTGGCACGATGCAATTTGAAAGGTGACAAACAGTGAAGCTTTTCATGGCTGCCTTGATGACAGGGACTATTTGATTTTTAAGCATTTGATTAGATGATTATATCAATGTTGTTTTTTTCACCTTGGTGAAGATCTTTTTAGATTGAGACCAATATTATGGCAGGAGCTATTTAATATTTTGGTCGTATTTTTCAGATGACTGAAAAACTTGTTTACCCATAAGGGATGATTAAAATAATTGTTCCGAGATGACTCGGATAGATCCACTCGGATAAGCGTGAGCTTACCGAGTGCTTTTCATCCACGAGGGTTGATTGAATTATTTGTTCTGAGATGACTCGGGCAAATCCACTCGGACGAGCACGAGCTTGCCGAGTGGTGAGATTTTTTATGATTGCTTTAGCTTGAGCTAGGCATTTATATGAGAATGATTTTTTATAGTTCTTGATTATATGCTTAGTCTGTTTTTGACTAACCACATAGTCGGGAGCTACACCTAATTAGGTGCATCAGGAGATGCACCTAGACATTTATTTTTGAGAATTTTTTGGATATTTTCCAGCCCTTCACAGTCTTTGGAGCCACTCGGGAGATTCAGGCAGAGGTGATGGAATCGCTCGGCACCAGAAGCACTCGGCCAAAAAGTTGTTTGGCTGTGTACTATCTTGGTTCGAGGCTGAGTTATCTCGTCGACTGCAAAGGACTCGGGGGCTACTGTGGAGATTATGGCAATCGGATACCCACATGGCAAGCTTATCCGACTGGAGATAGGGATAGGTTGCGCCTGCCAATTATGTAAACCAACTATGACTTGGGTGTTACGTTATCGATTAGATAAGGCAACGGCTCATAGTCACGGTTTGGTAAGATTGAGGAAATCGACTTAGAGTAAGATAGGGTTTCCGATTTGTAAGCCCGCCTCCCAAGACTATATAAGGGGGGTAAGGGGCGTCCCTTGAGGGATATGAGTTTTCTGAGCTACAGATCTTGAGATTAATATACACTCAGCGGATCGAATCCCCGAAACAGGAGTAGGGTATTACCTCACGAGAGGGCTTGAACCTGTCTAAACCTTGTTTTCCACCTAACCCATCGAGCTTGGCGATCTTGACTGCACCCCCAATTTTCTATTGCCGAAACTGAGTTTTGACAATTTGCACAGTTCATAACACCAAAACTAGAGTATCATGACGATGTAAGTACTAATTTCGACGATACAAACCACTAATGACAAGTAATTACCTTGCTTGGAGATCGAGATCGATGCAGCCCGAAGCGAGATCAAGAACTCGTCTAAAATAAAAAGGTTTGGCGATGCGCCGAGTTTGTATTGATGTGTGTGTTTATCAAGAGCCCTCGGGTCTTATTTATACGCAGGCATAACAAAGTCCACGTAGAATACGGTTTCTACCTATCTACTATTTACAGTACGACAATATCTCGGGACCCATGTCGCAATACAAAAGGAATATCTAAACAAATCCCTACTTTACAGATACAATTATCGTTACAGAACTCTATCCACAAATGGCAATATCTTTAACACATATTTGGGAACCGAATCTTAACATTTATCTTCAAGCTTCCTTATCGGAGACGATTCCATCTTCTTCTCTGAATCGGAATTGGCTATCGGCTGCCCTTTCCGATTCTGCCTCAGCCGACTGGTTTCCCAGCCGATTTGGTCTTAGCCGATGCAGCCTCTGTTTCTCAGTCAATCACAATTTCGATCCGATTCCGCTTCAATTTCGGCCTTGAACTCAGGGATTTGGTTACCAAATTTGGTCGTTAACACAGCTGAAACCGACTCAAAGTGAGACCAAACACCTAGGAACCGACTAAGAGGCCCACCTATCATCCCCTGTCCAAAGGCGGTGGCCAAAGGTGGTGAGAGGGGTTCGGCTGAACCAGGGTTGACGCCTCCGGCTGCCCCTTTCCATGTGGCAACTCCGCCTCCGGCTGCCCCCTTCCACGTGGCAACTCCTCACTCATTCCTGATGGTGGTTATGCTTGATTCAAAGAAAGAAACCGACATATCAACCGCCAGTTGAAGACTATAAGAGGAGCAGGAGGAGGCTTCACTTCACAAGACACACCACAAGAGAGAGTTTCTACATTCCACTCTTAGTCTCTAGGCTAGTGGAGTTAGGGGTTAGGTTAGAGCTTCTACTCGATTCTCAAGTCGTCTTCGGTGAGTCGGGTATGGATTTTGTATCTTACTTACCTTGTACAACTTTGTTCTATTTAATATATTTATCTTCTCATAAAATTGAGTATGGTCCATATGCTACTTGGTTGGTTATATGTTCCATCCATGTTTATATGGTAATTGTATAATGGTTAGACGATAACTCTATTGCCACGGTCACGGTCCAATGTGCAATTAGGATGTAGGTGTGCTCTTGTCTTAGTCATTGACACCACGAGAGGCAAGAGTATCTATTGCAATGTAAGTGCGGTGATTAGATTGTTTCATAGACATTGGTTATGGTCATATCCCACGGGTTGTAGAGGTAGACGGTAGGTGGTGACAGCCCTGTCCGTCGTTTGTAATCCTCCATGTTCGGCTATGGCATAGGACGGACGGTAAGAGATCGACTATGGGTGGCAGGCCGAGCCACTAGAGGCGGTATCCCTATAGGCCTGGGAGCATAGAACTGGGTAACTAACGTGAACATAATTGTTTATATACTCTATACAATTATATTAGAAGTATATTAGGAACTTAGCTCTAACACTATACTCTCCACTTAGCGTTATTGTATTATTTATTAGAACTCCTCTGTGCGTGTCACACTACCCCTTTACCCCTTTATCATGTATCTCTTACCCATGCTTAGACTTTGGCATCTCAACTATAACATATGAATATTCGTAGTAACTTAGTATTCTCTTCTTGGCCATCGTCTTCTCTTGGGATAAAACAACTATGACATCCCAGAATACTCCTAGGCGAAATGCTACAACAATATTTCGTGCGCTTGTGGATTAATCTGTGATCGTAAGAAATACCAACAATCTATATGCAACCTAATCTACACACTGTCTTGATGATCTGAATCTGAAACATGACATGTAGCACTGATCTCTGAAGCTGAAACTTGAGATGCACTAGCAACAATTGGTGAGGTACAGTGGTGATACTGATCAAGTGATGATACATGGTGATGATGATTGGTAATGAATGATTTTCTTCAATTCTATAGCACTAGGCGCCTGGCCACCACAGCCGGCCGCTGGCCCTACCACCGAATGGGCATGTAGTAGCTGGTGGACCCGTGGAGGTCACTATTGAAGTTAAATGGGCTAGGCCCAATTTAATTCTAATAAATGTCATGGGCCTACAATTAATATTAAGGGGATTAATATCACCTTGAAAATCAACATGGAGATATCTTGACTTAAATAGGCTGCTAGATGAGAGCACCTGTTGAGCAATTGAGGTGGTGGTGGGATTGCCACGCGCATGCACCGAGTCGAGTCGAGCTGGCCAGGCCGTGGGTGAGGCATGGCGTGACATGGCGGGCGGGCGACGCCGGGACAGATTCCTCTCTCATGCATTGCATTTCTGTTTTCCCTGATTCCGAGTACTTGCGTGCATGAGCTCTTGGAATGAGTAGGCCTCCGGAACTATGTTCGCTTGAGTACCTGCACAGGTAGACGGACGATCAAGTTTTTGGGGAGCGTTTCTCGCGCGACTGCTCTCGGCACTACATCGTCTTCTTCCTTTGCATCATCGCATGGCTCTGCAACGTCTTCCTCTTCATCACCATGTCAACCGACAACAGAGGAGGTGGCAACGATAGTAACAACACCGGAGGAGGAGGGAACGTCAACAACAACGGAGGCAACGTTAACACCAATGCCTCATCATTTGGAGGAGCGTTCTTCGGGTATGCTACTTTCATCTTTTTAGTACTAAACATGTTGTCGGATGATGCTTTTCTTATTATTAGTATGTTCATATTTAGTACTATCATTGGATCATCCGTTTATACATTTGTCATGTCTAATATTTTGTCTTTCTGGATTAAATTATGCTGAATTATGAATAGATTTCCAACAATCCAAAAACTTGATAGGTCTTTTCCGGTAGTTGGCTTTGCCATATCACTAAAACCACATGCATTTGATGGTTCAAATTATAAGAGATGGAAGGCATGTGCACTATTGTGGTTGACAGCTATGCAATATTTCTTTATTTCACGGGGCAAGCTGACTGAACGGCCTCTCCCGCCTAAGAAGGAGGCTAAGTTCGAGTCTGTGGATTGCTTATTCCGTGGAGCATTGATCAGTGTGCTAGTAGACAACGTAGTGGACGTGTACATGCATATGTCTAAGATATGTGGGATGCACTTGAGGCCAAGTTCAAAGTCTCCAATGTTGGCAGTGAGTTGTATGTCATGGAGCAGTTCTATGACTACAAAATGGTCGATGACCGCTCTGTAGTAGAGCAAACTCATGAGATTCAGGCGCTAGCAAAGGAACTTGAGAACAACAGCTGTGAATTGCTAGACAAGTTTGTGGCGGGTGGCATTATTGCCAAATTGCCACCTTTTTGGTCGAACTTTGCCACTTCTTTAAAACACAAGAGGCAAGAGTTTAGTGTTACTTCTCATTGGCTCTTTGGCTGTTGAGGAGAAGGCGAGGGCAAAATACAACCGTGTTAAAAAGGTTAAGGGAGGTTCTAGTTCCAACTTGGTGCATAAGAAGAACCCTCATGCATCTCACAACAACAAGAAAAAGGTCAAACCTGATGTCAAACCCAAGACTACAACCACTTTTAAGAAGAAAGACAAGGGAAAGGCAAAGGGCAACTACTTTGTGTGCAGTGAGCCTAGACATTGGGCCAAGGATTGTTCTGATCGAAAGGACAAAAAGGCTGCAAAAAAGGTCATTAGTGATGAAGGAGGAACATCGGGGTATGGTAAATTTTTACCTACAGTTCTTTTTTTCCATTCACCTAATGATGGTTGATATTGGTGGTAATATTCATGTATGTATTGATATTTTCTTGTTTTTTTCTTATCAGGTCGGGAGAGGTTCCTTCTTGCTGATGGGGAACAATTCGCATGCAGCTGTGCATGGTGTTGGTATGGTCGATCTGAAGTTTACTTCGGAAAAGATCGTGCAGTTGAAGAATATGCAACATGTCCCCTCAATAAAAAAGAATATTGTTAGTGGCTCTCTACTTTGTAGAGATAGTTTTAAACTTGTGTTTGAGTCCAATAAGTGTGTCATATCTTAATATGGAGCATTTGTTGGTAAAGGTTATGACAGCGGAGGCTTGTTCCGTTTTTCTTTGAATGATCCATGTAATAATGTTGTGAACCATATGAGCAATTATGATGAGTCGAATGTGTGTTCCTTGGAGACATGGGTTCCTTGGAGATGAGCTTTTGGAAAAGAAGTTGCAACAGTATTCTATTAATCCTATTAAGCCTTGAGTCGACGTCCTCGTCGGTCAACCCCAGGCCAGGGATCGGTCACCCATCCCCAAATTGCCCCAGGCAAAGCACGCTTAACCTCAGAGTTCTTTGGAGATGAGCTTTTGGAAAAAGTTACAGCTTGTTGGTACGAGTATTTTATTAATCCTATTAAGCCCTGGGTCAGGATGTTACATCATGTCACGCCCATAAATTCAAACCAGAATTTCTGAAGCTATATGTGTATTAAAATTCCGTGTCCAGGACCAGGCAGGGTACACATACGACAATTGTTGATATTATATTTCCACGTCTTAGAAACAATACAAAAAGATTATAAAAGAGCAGCGGAAAAAGAAAAGGGTCTAAGCCTAATCTTGAAGCTTGCAGCGTGGCTTCAACCACTCCATAGGCATCCTCCAGAGTGCAGGACAAAGCCTACTCAACTTCTTCTTCTTCTTCAGCTTCTTGCTCAGGTTCTGGTGATGAGGTAAGGATGAGTACTTCCACGTACTCAGCAAGTCATATCGGAATAGAGAAGGTATGAATGCAAGGGGAAGACAAAGATTTGGCTAGGGTTTACCTTTAGCACAAACAGCTAGGGTTTTTGCAAATAAGAGGATATTTGAACACGAAAAACAAAAGTGGTAAATTAAATAATTAATTCATATTAAATCCAACACTGTCCAACGTTATCCCCACGTTGCGACAGGCCCAAACCAACTAACTATACTAGTCATGATCCATTAATCAAGTTTTAGCAGTGTGGGACTAATCACGGTGAAATCGATCGATCGCCCATAACCGCGGGCACGGCTATTCAAATAGTTTTAACTCTGATCAGAGGTGTACATCTGTACCCACAAGACACAACCCTACAACACGGTCTCCCGTGCACCGGAAAACCGCCACGGTACCCCGGAAAGGGACTGTAATAGGACCTCTCATATAACCCCTCCCTCGCTAACCAAGCGAATCACACCAAGGTTTCGCCCCCACTCCCGTTCCTGGGCCGTGGGCAGCCCCCCCAGAGTGCCATGGTGAATCCGGTAGCCCAGCAACCGGTAAACCCCGACCGACTGCAACTCCATCACGCTCACCCTTGCCAGGGTTCGTCGGCTAGGAAAGACTACACTACAGGACCCACCGTTGTCCATTCTGGCTTATGGTTTGTACGGTCATTCTTTCGAGGTTTCCCGTGAACCGGTCCTTAAAATGCCATGGGTGCCACTATCAAAACCATAGCACCCACAGCCCATCATTTGTCATATTTTAGTCAGTAGTCCGATCCACAAAGTCCTCGGATTATATCTTTCATTTCATGTGTCCAAAATAATGTCGTCTAGATGAAATGACCCATTTTGTATGCTAGTGAGTCCAAGAAGGTCTAAGCATAACCTAGGCATATAAACTAGTCATGTTGTTTCCCAACTTTATCAAAGGTTTAGGGTGGCAAGCCTAGGGCTTAAAACTAACCATAAGGTGTAATATTCCCCATAAGATGATATTTCAAAATAAATGTAGTTTAGTAGAATAAACAAGGTATTTTAGCAAAATGGGAGCAATATGATCAAAAATATAGCATGACTTGCCTTGCTCTTCGGGCTGAGGAAACTCCGCGATGACTTCGAAGTACACGGGATCAGAGGAACTACCCGGATCTACACGACAAACAAGGCACTTCAACAAACAGGCTGAAAAGCTACTAAAACAGGTAACAAAACAAATTTTAATGGATTCTTGGCATTTTTATGAATTTAATGAAATTTGAATGGGCTTAAACGGAGATCGGATTGAAAAGATATGAATTTTAGAAGATTAAATGTGTTTTTACTAAAAACAGGAAAAAATCCTTAATGTTTTATTACGCAATAAATCCCGGAATTGCGTCAATGCTAGGGCTGACGTCGCGATGGCGTCATCGGCCGCGGGAGCACCAGTCCACGGTGGACCGGGTCCACAGCCGAGAGGACGATGCACCACGTGGCGCACATGTGGCGCCGACGCGACGGCCACGTGGCGTGCCACGCGGGAAGGTGGGCGGATGGCTCCGATTTGTCGAGGCAGATCGGACGGCCGGGAGAGGGGCGCGGTTGGCCGGCGACGGTGCACGGCGGCCGGAGGCTAGCCGGCATCATCCGAGCGGCGGCGAGGGGCGACGGAGTGCCGCGGCTCACGCGCGCGAGAGAGCCACGCACACCCGGAGCGGCGACGCGCACTCGGGCCGAGAGGGAAAGGAAGGGCGGCTCACCGCGGTCGCCGGAGTCGAGGAAGACGACGACGCGGGCGGCGGGTGGCGACGGAGAGGGGAAACCGAGGGAGCTCGGGCGCCGGGGATGGGGATGGAGGCGGCAGCGAAGTCCGGGACGGCTCGAGACGGCGGGAAATCGCGGCCGAAGGCCGGCGAAAGGCGACGGGACTCGGGCGCACGATATGAGAGCGGGAGAGAGAGAGAGGAGCTTGGGCGATGGTGTGGGAAGGACGAGGAGCACGGTGGCCAGCTTTTGAAGGCCGTGGGGAGGTCGGTCGTGGCCGGGATGCAGGAAATTTACTCGCCGGAGTAAACAGGGAGAGGGATTTGGGGGATTGATGACCAACGATCAATTCGGGTCATTAGAGGGCGTGGGAGCGGCGGATGGGGCGATTAAGGCCAGCGGGAGGGGCGGAGCCCTAAGGGCGCGCGAGGACAGCGGGGTGGCCGGGATTCGTGCAGGGTTGGGGCGGTGCTAATGGCGGCGGCGTGGCCGGATGTAGGGGACGGGCCTGACAGGTAGGCCCCACCTGTCAGTGTCTCGGGGAAAAAGGGGGAGGCGAGGTGGACTTATTTTCTTTCGGACGCGAGGGCAAATGGGTCATGGCCTTCGGTCGGCCCGCGAGCGAGAGAAGGAGAGAGGCGCGGGCGCGAGAGAGGACGGGCCAGCGGCTTGGGCCGGCGGCCCAAGTCCGAAAGGGCGGGAAAGAGCGGTAAAAGGACAGAGGAGAGAGAAAAAGCATTTTTCCAGGATTTATTAATTCCGATTTTGATTTTAATTGGTTAAAAATTAGTCCTAGTACTCTGAAAATTTCACTAAAAATCATGTTAGTGTATTTTAACATGTAGAATTTAGGAAAAATCCTATCATGCCATTTCCAATTAGAGTTTGTATTTTAAAATTATTTATTTGCTCTAGGTTAATTTTCAACTATTTTCTTTGTGATATTTCTTTTAGGATTTTTAAAAGGGAAAAACACCTCAGGGTGTGACAACAAGGCAAGGCTTGTGGCCAAGGGTTATACCCAAAAAGAAGGTGAGGATTTTTTGACACTTGTTCACTGGTTGCTCGCTTGACCACAACCCGAGTACTACTTCCTATGGCAGCCTCTCATGGTCTCCTCATTCATCAGATGGACGTTAAGATACCTTTCCTTAATAGAGAGTTAGAGGAGGAGATCTATATGTATTAGAAGGTCAAGAGGAAATGGTGTGTAAGCTGTTGAAGTCCTTGTATGGCCTTAAGCAAGCACCTAAGTAATGATATGAGAAGTTTGACAAAACTCTAACATCTCCCAGCTTTGTTGTGAACAAAGCTGACAAATGCGTGTACTATCGCTATGGTGGGAGAGGGAGTGATCTTGTGCTTATATGTCGATGACATATTAATTTTTGGGATCAGCCTCAATGTGATTGAGGAGGTCAAGGACTTTCTGTCCAAAAACTTCGAGATGAAAGATTTAGGGGTACTGATGTTATTCTTAACATTAAGATACTAAGAGGAGATGATGGTGGGGTTACACTCCTGCAATCCCACTATATGGACAAAGTCTTGAGTCGCTTTGGTTATAGTTATTGCAAGCCAGCTCCTACTCCATATGATCCTAGTGTGTTATTAAGAAAAACCAAAGAATAACAAGGGGTCAACTGAGATATTCCCGGATCATTGGTTCACTACTGTATTTAGTTAGTGCAACAAGGTCTGACATCTCATTTGTTGTGAGCAAGTTGAGTTGGTTTGTTTCAAATCCAGGTGATGATCACTGGCGTGCTCTAGGAAGAGTAATGTGCTATCTAAAAGGCATTTTGAGTTATGGAATTCACTAAGCTAGGTACCCAAAAGTACCAGAGGGCTATAATGATTCAAACTAGATTTATGATGCTTATGAGATAAAAGCCACAACTGGATATGTGTTCACACTTGGAGGTGGCGTTGTTTCCTTGAAGTCTTGCAAGCATATCATCTTAACGAGGTCAACAATTTAAGCAGAACTCACAGCATTAGACAATACCACTATTGAGGCCGAGTGGCTTCGTGAGCTTCTGATGGATTTGTCGATGGTTGAAAAACCAGTACTAACTATCCTGATGAACTATGATAATCAAACGGTGATTATTAAGGTGAAAAGTTTGAAGGATAATGTGAAGTCATCTAGGAATGTAAAGAGAAGACTGAAATCTATCAGAAACCTGAAAAACTCAAGAGTAATAGCATTGGACTATGTCCAGACTGCTAAAAATCTGGCAGACCAGTTCACTAAGGGTCTATCGCGTAATGTGATAGACAGTGCATCGAGTGAGATGGGCTTGAGACCCACTTGAGTTACACAATAGTTGTAACATGTCCTATGTGATCAGAGATCCCATGAATTAGGATGGCAAAACAAGCTATTGGTTGACTAGGAGGAGAGACCTTTAAAGAGCTCATTTCTTTGATGTACTTCTCTCCTTATCTGTATGGCAGGTTGGTGCACACCTTAGTGTGATCCGAGTGACTTTTCTTAAAGCAAAGATGTTAGCCTAGAGAACATCTTAAAAAGAACACACCTATATGACTCCGACTGCTAGTTATCATCTATGAGATTTAGGTGATCTTTAGATATTCATGAAAAGGCATGGAGTACAACTTATACGCTCCAAACAGAGGGGATGCTAACGACAGTCTAGTATCAGTTAAGGAATTGAGTAAAACCTAATTGCACAAGACTGACAATTCAAGGCCTAGTCCATTGTTTAGTTGTGGTCAGACGTAGCTCCTTTTCTAGGTGGAAGTTCAACTTAATAGTTTTCACCGAAACACGGGTACAACAAACAGGTGTAGAACCGAGAACATTTGATGTGAGCCCTGAAATTTGGTCGGGATTGTTGGAGTTAATCAGGTTAGGCCAATTTAATTGTAATAAATTTCATGGGCCTACAATTAATGTTAAGGGGATTATACCACCTTGAAAATCAACGTGGAGATACCTCGAGTTAAATAGGCTGCTAGATGAGAGCACATGTTGAGCATTTGAGGTGGTAGTGGGACTGCCACACGCGCGCGCGCTGAGCCGAGCCGACCGGCCGAGCCATGGCACGCGCGCGGCGTGCCAGGACGATACGGATTCCTCTCTCTCTCTCTCCCAACGTTACGTTTTGTTTTGATGAACAAAAGCGTAACCGACGGGCGACGTTACTTCGGTAATGAACGAAGCAGTGAATCGATTGATTACTCCCGAAACGTTTCTCTCTCTCTCGCACAGGATATCTCCCACCTCCGGGATTGACAGGGGAATTGACTCTTCTGTTCATGCTTCTGTCTCTCTGATTCCTATCGGAATACACAACTCCCACCACCTCAGTTACTGCGTTGTGTTTCTGTTTTCCCCAATTCCGAGTACTTGCATGCACGAGTTCTTGGAACGAGCAGGCCTCCGAAACTCCGTTCGCTTGAGTACCTGCATAGGTAGGCGGGCAATCAAGTTTTTGGGGAATGCTTCTCGCGTGACTGCTCTCGGCACTACATCGTCTTCTTCCTTTGCATCACCGCATGACTCTGCATCGTCTTCCTCTACATCACCATGTCAACCGGCAACAAAGGAGGTTGCAACGACAGTAACACGACTGGAGGAGGTGGGAACGGCAACAAAAACAGAGGCAATGTCAACACCAATGCCTCATCATCTGGAGAAGCGTTCTCTGGGTATGCTACTTTCATCTTTTTAGTACTAAACATGTCACTGGATGATGTTTTTTATTGTTAGCATCTTCATGTTTAGGACTATCACTGGATCATCCATTTATACACTTGTCATCTCTAATATTTTGTCTTTTTGGATTAAATTATGTCGAATTATGACTATATTTCCAACAGTTACTAGATCTAAGGGGCTACTAGAACCTGGAGATTGGGAAGGAGAGACGTGTGCCAGTGTGTCCAAGCGGCTGAATTCAAGCCCGGGGAGAGCTGCTCTGACTCTTGATAGAGTTCAATGATGCAAGGAAGGCAGATCTTGGCGGTGAAGCGAGGGTGGCAGCGGGGAGGCGGAAGCCAAAAAGAGAAGCGATGCTTGATGCTACAGTGTTGAGTCACCGAGAGAGAAGAAGCATATAGAGAGGAGAGGGAGGAGAGAGATGAGAATGACATGTGGGTCCTATAATATTTTTTGTTTTTTATTTTGCTGACTTTAATTCCATGTAGGATAAATCTATCGTCAAAACCGTTCAAGGAGGCAAATTAAACCGGTATTGATAGTTGAGGGAGATATTGTATCTGGTTTTGTAAGGGAGTGAAATCGATCTCAAGCTATAGTTGAGGGACACAAAGTAGACTTTTTTCCTTCAAAAAGATCCAGGGACAACGGTTCTTCAAATCTCGTGGCCATCGAAGGAATCCCAACGGCTTCTTCTCCACGCAGTGCGGCCACCATTTTCTGCAATCCGCGCGCGAGCTCGCAGCTGCCCTAGGAAACCTCGCACCTGGCAAATCCTAGGAGGTGAGGATTTCCCTCTCACCTATGGTGTGAATTAAGTTGATGTTCTCGTTTTCTAATCCATTTTTTGATCATGTTCTTCGAGTTCGTTGTTTCACACATGAGTTCACCTGGAAACTAGGATGAAATCAGGGTACTGCGCGCTGGGAGATTTGAGACGAGAAGTGAGCCTCCATAAATTGATCTTGCTGTTGTGGCTGAGAGAGTAGTAGGTAGCAGCACCATGCCCCTGCAGGATTAGGAGGGGTGATTACGGGAGAGGCGCGGTTCGCGGATTTTCTCGTGTTACTCTCGATGTCTTTTTTGGACCACTTTAGCTTTTCCTCTATCTACTTTGCATTCGATTAGACCATTGAATTGGGAGACAATCTGGGGTATTGGTCAGGAATTTGGGTTAGAAGCGCACAGTGATGGAACTAGGGGGCAGCAGGGGCTACGGCCCTCCTATGCCGTGAAAAATTTAGACCTCTTCTCAGCGATGACGACCCAGCCCAGCAACGGAAGGAGAAAGGTCACGTACGAAGAGTCGAAGAGATTATTTGATAATCGAGAAGGAATTGTCAATATAATTCACAACGGATGCCATTATAGATGATTCTAATGCTATGAAGACACACAAAGTAAGGCTCAAATGAAAAAATAAGTTTCTTTTATCGTCTTTTACAAAAGAGTCACTTCTATGTTTTCTCACAACAAAAAACTATGATTATATGGTATTTATATTATATATATATATATATACTTTGTTGCTCCTTATATTTTGTCTGACCACACTGGCCCCCCTTTCTTATTTTGCTGGTTCCGTCACTAGAAGCGCATTCAGGGTTCAGAAATCGATCTCGCTGTTATTGTTGAGAGGTGGTAGTCCCACGCGCAGGACTACAGAGGGGTGGTCGCTGATCCCGGAAGCACTAGGTGGTGCCGGCCGAGCGCAGCTACAGGAAACGTTAACTTTAAAGTTGAATTCAAAGTTCTCTAATAATCCAGAGTGGTGTCAAATTGATATTGGATTACAAATGATGTTCATATTGTTGAATCCTGCTAACTGCTAGTTACTATTTTTCAGGTTCTTTCGTCCCTTATCATATTTAGTATTTGAATTGCAAACTGTTAGTCGTTGTTGTTCATGTATGTGAATTCTGTATACCCAACACACTCGTGTGAATCATGCTAGTTGCTCTTGTTCATGATTATTTCATTCATGTCATATTCAGTGTGTGAATTGTGAACTGTAAAAGGCTTCAGCGTAACTTCAATTCAGTCCAAAAAAAACAGATATGCTTATTTAGATCACATGTTCGCTTTTCTATGCAGTAGATTCAAATACCCTGTTGTGTCTAACAGAGGAAAAAAGGGCATGTTCTTCTAGAATGCTACATCATGTTCAGTATTTATTCTGTAGTTTTGTGTTTAGAATGATCTCTGTATGCGTTGGTTTATGGAAATATAGCGTGTGTTATCTGCTACATTAGTAGCAAGCGAGGTTCATTATCATTCACAATGCTCGTGTATATTTTTACTGATGCTTCGTGATTCTGACATCCTAAGTTGTTCACAGACCTGTTCAGGAGTACAGAAAATAACAGATGATGGCGGAGGATGATAAGAATGATGAAGTGCAGATTTACCTTGTCACACTTGAGGTTGAGGGGAAACACCCCAATTCTGTATTTCGCATTTCTAATCCCCTGGAGCAGCTTGCAGTTCAAGATTCTAACGTCTGCCACACCTTGTTTGCAAAAGATAAGGTACCGATTCAGGTGTCTACGAAATCAAACAGTACACTGCTAAAGTTCCAGAGAACTGGTGATCTTGTTGAGTGTGTCGAACTGGAATTGACCAATGGTGAACATGAAAGAACATGCAATTTGGAATTGACAATTGAACCTCATAAGGCAACAGCTGTTCTAACCTCTTATGACACAGCACAAGGTACTATTGCTTTACCGATAAACTGTAATAATCCTTTTCTATTGTATCTTCATTTTTTAACAAACCAAATTCTTTCATCCTTCTCGTTTGTAATTTAGGAATGTCAGTACTCTGGAGATCAACAACCCTATACTCAGTGGTTTCAATGCTGGATCCTAAGGTCAAATCTGGCACTGTCCAACAGCGATGCTCTTAAGCTGGTATGCGTAGCATATACTATTCCTTGTTTATGATTCCCCTTTTTTCATTTTAAATATCCTGCATGCCCACAAATATTTTTCCTTACCAATAGGTATTTGGTGGCACTGCGCTCTAGTTCAGAGGCCATATCTCCAAAGAGCTTTTACCCCCTTGGGCATTAATTTCAAGAGAGACTTTGTCTGTACTGGAATCTTAGGTAAACTTTTAGACATCATCGTAATTGACTTGATCAATATATATTTTAGGGAAGTTCTGATGTGTGTGTTTTTTTGACAAACATTATAGATCAAGGTGCTTATGGGTCTTTGTACAGGTGTTCACGAGGAATTATGCCATTGGCAGTTAAGAAGGTTAGTAAAGAACGCAAAGGAAATCCCTGCTCAGAGGTTGAAGCGATGGCCAAATTGAGTGGAGCAAACCATGTGGTACAGATGTACTGTGCTTAGTCGGAGAATGTGTGTGGAGATTATGGGTACCGGATACCCATAAGACAAGCTTATCCGATTAGTAATAGGGGATAGATTATGTTTTCTAATTATGTAAACCGGCTATGACTTGGGTACTACGTTACCGATGAGATAAGGTAACGGCTCATAGTCATAGCTTGGTAAGATTCAGAAGTCCGACATAGAAATGATAGGGTCTTCGAATTGTAACCCTGCTCTCCAAGACTATATAAGGAGGGTAGAGGCGTCCCTTGAGGGATATCAGATTTATGTGAAACACATACGAGCTACTAGACACACGAGATCGTGAGATCAATAAAGACTCGGTGGATCGAATCCCCGAAACAAGAGTAGGGTATTACCTCACGAGAGGGCCCGAACCTGTCTAATCCTTGTTTTCCATCTAACCCATCGTGTTTAGCGATCTTGACTGCACCCCCAATTTCTATTGCCGAAACCAAGTTCCGACAGTTGGCGCGCCAGGTAGGGGCTCGCGCGTCAAGACTTCTTCTTCATCTCGCCAACAAGCGCGATGGGATCTTCATCAAGCATCGACGACTTCGCCGCTGATAGATTCGGCAAGCTCTCCTTCCTCGACTCGGATTCGGACCAGTCAGGAGGGGAAATCCGCCCAGCGCCGTTCGGGCTACCAAACGACGCCGAGATCTACTGCAACTTTCTGACTCCCGAGTTGGGATCCATCCACTTGGGAGGAGAAACCCTCTCGGCGCCGTTTGGATTACCAAACGCCGCTGAGACCTACTGCAAAATCCTGACTTCTAAGCCAGAACCTATCCGTTTGGAAGGGGAAAATCACTCGGCGCCATACGGATTACCGAACACCGCTAAGATCTATTGGAGTCCCCTGTCTTCCAAGTTGGAGCCGATCTACTCGGAAGAACCATCGTCATCAAGCTACGACCCGAACTGGAACGATCCAGACTCAAGCAATCCGGGCTCAAGGGAAGTCGCCGTCATCCTTCAACCGCTCGGGTCATGCTCATCCACGGAGCTCAATGAGTACCTCAGCTCTTCAGATTTCGATGATCTCTATGGCATCTCTACAGATGAGGCCAACGACTCCGATTTTGACAAGGACTACGAGCCAAAATTCTTCGATATCCTCATGGCTCAGGTGGCTGAGACCGACTCGGCCATGGCCCGCAGAATTGCAGAAGAAGAACAAGCCAGGCTTGAGCAAGAGCGCAAGCTTGCGAAGGAAGAGAACAGGCACAGAGAAGAAGCTGACAGGTAGAAACGAGACCTAAGGGCGACTGGGCGATCCGCCCGAGAGGCTATACTTCAGACACAAGTCGACAACACCAACATCTTCCAGACGCCTCAACAGAATGTCGTTGCCGCCCAGTAACACCAATCTTGAACAAGATCAAGACCATCGTCGCGGCTACAGCCAATTGCTCTCCATCCACCTCAGCACGAAGGCTGACTGAGTCCGTCGCTGAAACACCTGACGGAAGCCCACAAAGCCTTTGAAGATTTCAAAGAGTTTCTCACGACGTCGCCCGTCCTAGCCTCACCTCAGCCTCAGGAACCCCTGTTGTTGTATGTCTCAGCGACTCACCAGGTGGTCAGCACAGTTCTCGTCGTTGAGCGTGAGGAAGAAGGACGAGTCCAGAAGATTCAAAGGCCAATCTACTTTGTTAGCGAAGTGTTGCCAGGAGCCAAAATTCGCTACCCCCAGATACAAAAATTATTATATGGTGTTCTGATAACCGCGAGGAAATTGGCACACTATTTTTAGGGTCACTCGGTCACCGTCGTCACCTCCTTTCCACTCGGCGATGTCATCCATAACCGGGAGGCGACTGGGCGCATCGCAAAGTGGGCTCTGGAACTGATGCCGCTGGACTTAACTTTCAAGGCGAGGACGTCTATAAAGTCACAAGCCCTGGCGGATTTCCTGGCCGAGTGGACCGAACAACAAGAAGATGTACCTAGCGAAGACCTACAATACTGGACCATGCACTTTGATGGATCTAAGAGGATCACTGGCTTGGGAGCGGGAGTCATGCTGATCTCCCCGACTGGAGAAAGGTTGCGATATGTTCTTCATATTGATTTCCCCACCTCACACAACGTAGCCGAGTATGAAGCTTTGCTCCATGGCCTACGACTTACTGTTTCACTCGGGATACGACGGTTGGTTGTGAGAGGAGATTCCCAGCTGGTTGTCAACCAAGTGATGAAAGACTGGTCCTGTTTAAACGACACTATAGAAGCCTATCGGCAATAAGTTCGCAAACTTGAAGACAGGTTTGATGGACTGGAGCTATCCCATGTCTTGAGACATAACAATGAGGCAGCTGATGAGTTGGCGCAGTTCGGGTCCAAGCGAGAAGCCGCCCCAATAGACGTTTTCGTAGAGCATCTCTATAAGCCGACTGTTGTAGCAAAACCAACCCCCAACGAGCAAGCTACAGACCAAGTCGCCATGCTCGACGCTGACTGGAGGACACCGCTCATCAAATTTTTAACTCAGCAAGAGCTGCCGGAAGACCGGGATGAGGCGGAACGAGTCCGACGTTGTTGTCAGGGCTATGTCATGGTCGACTCCGAATTATACAAGAGAAGCCGTTCTGGAGTCCTAATGAGATGTGTCACGCCTGAGGAAGGACGGAAATTACTCCAAGATATCCACTCGGGTGTATGCGGAAGTCACGCGGCGGCACACACCTTGGTGGGCAAAGCTTATAGACAAGGTTTCTTCTGGCCACGGCGGTCTCCGACGCCGACAAGATGGTTCGCACGTGTGAAGGTTGCCAGTTCTTTGCTCGGCAAAGCCATGTTCCAGCCCAAGAGCTACAAACGATTCCATTATCATGGTCGTTCGCGGTTTGGAGCCTGGATATGGTCGGTCCTTTCAAGAAGGCTCCAGGAGGATTCACACATATGTTCGTCGCGATCGACAAGTTCTCAAAGTGGATCGAGGCTAAGCCGGTTGCTACAATCACTGCTGACAAGGCACGAGACTTCATCCTCAACATCGTGCACCGGTTTGGTGTCCCAAACAGAATCATAACTGACAACGGGACTCAATTCACTCGAGGCATTTTCAAGGAATTCTGCGAGGATTTCGGCATCAAAATCTGCTACGCATCGGTCGCACACCCTAAAAGTAATGGTCAAGTCGAGTGCGCCAATGGCATGGTTCTTCAAGGCATCAAGGCCCGAGTGTTTGACAGGCTAAATCCTTATGCCGGCAGATGAGTTCAAGAGTTGCCTTCGGTCCTATGGTCACTGCGAACTACGCCCAGTCGGGCTACCGGCCAAACTCCTTTCTTCCTGGTTTACGGGGCAGAAGCCATGTTGCCGAATGAAATGGAGTATGAGTCTCTTCGAGTCCACAGTTTCAACGACGAGCGCTATGATCAAGACCGAGTGGATGACCTGACCCGACTGGAAGAGGCCTGTGAGGCAGCCTTGATCCAGTCGGCAAAATATCTTCAGGGACTTAGACGATACCATAGTCGCAATGTTCGGGCGCGAGCCTTCATTGTCGGCGATTTGGTTCTACGCAAGATTCAGACCATCAAAGACTGTCACAAATTATTCCACTATGGGAAGGACCATACATAATCGCTGAGGTGACTCGGCCAGGAGCATATCGACTAAAGCGTGAAGATGGATCCATGGTAGAGAACTCCTGGAATATCGAACATATTCGACGATACTATGCTTAAATTGCTTTAAGTTTCATGTTATTCTCGACTGCCAACCTCAAGCAAGATGACTTCTTGAGTTGACAGTCGGGGCTATACATGTGTCAATAAAGCATGGTTTTCTCCGACAACTTGTTTATATTTGGTTTATCATTGTTTAGTGTTTTGATTCGAGTTCAATAGATAAGGACTGAGAATTTTTTGATGACCTAATCAAGCTTAGGCTTGGTGACAGTCGGACGAAAATTACTTAAGAAATTTTCTATGAAGACTCGGGTCAAGGCATTAACATAAATAAGCTAGATATTTACAAGTTCACATCAGAGGTTACAAGCAACATTCACAAAGTTATTAAGATCGAAAGTTATCAACTACATCAGCAGCTACTTTTTTGGCCGACTCCTGTGCTTCACTGATCAACTCTAAGGCTTGCTCATCTGAAGTGTCGTCGGTGAAGCCTTCCCCGACTGAGTCAACATCTATCCGAGGATAGAGTGACTTGGCTTGCGCAAGAGTGAAGCCTGCTCCCATGGTGGCCGCTTCTGAGATATTAGCTGTGTACTTTTCTGGGGCCCTCCTGAGCTTGTCGAAGACTTCGACGGCATCCATTGAGCTTGTCCCGAGTCCATGCTGGAACAGCGACAAGAGGATCGGTGTGGCTGCATTAGCAATATCGTCCCTTACGCCTTCGGCTCTTCGGACCTTTTTGGCGAAGACATCGAATTGCGCTCGGGATTTGACTTTATAAGCTGCAAGAGACATATGATTACACAGACACTCGAAGATGAAGCAAAATGAAGAATGCTATCTTAAAAGAATTTACCTTCGAACTCAGATTCCAACTCAGCTTTGTCGGCATTAGCTTTTTCTAGCTGGGTCTGGAGTATGTGGACTTCTGACGAGTTCTCTGCAACAAGAAAATTTGCTAACATCAAGATCAAGACAGATTACAAATAGTGGCATAAAGAGACCAAGATGATTAAACTTACTCCCGACTGAACCCCGGAGGTCAAGGTTCTCTTCTCGAAGCACGGCAATCTCTCTCCGCAAGGCGGCCTCTCTTGATGTAGCCTCTGAAGGGTTACGCGGAGGCTACGCTAGCCGAAAACAAAAACTTTTAACCGCGCAAATCAGGAACACTTGCAAGTAAGGGCCGATAGATCGTTACCGATTGGAGTAGAGTGCGCGGAATAGCCAATCGGGGCAATCCGATCCGAACAAGTGTAGCCGATTCCCGGAGACCCGATTCGCCAATCGCCCGATTCGAGTCGTCCGGCCGCGTTCTCACGCCTCGCTCCGATGCGCCCGACCGCAGCCGATCCCACCACACCCGATCGCTCCGATTGCAGCCGATCCGAAGCCGATCAACGGCGCGCAACGTAGCGCGCCTCTACCGGTATCCACACGTCCGGGGACGAACGCCGTACACCCGTGTGCTAGCACGCGATGCAAGGCTAGGGTTTGGCTCGAAGGTGGGGAGGGTTTCCGTGGAGATTGATCTCGGTGACTTCTGTTGCATGCGATGCAATTGACGTACCACAGCTCTCCACCCCTCCCTCCTTTATATAGAGTTGGCCGGCCGGGACTAGTGGCCGATTAGGACTCTATTTTGAATCGGATCTCATCCGTATCTCATAGAGTTGGCCGCCCACACGTCGTAAGCCCATAGGACTCTATCCGATCGGATCCCTATCCGATCGAGCCGTATCCGAGTCCAACTCGAATATCTATTCTATCCCCTTAAGCGTGTGACCACGTAGGTTCGGGTATACTCGGTTTCGGCTATAGTCTAACTTAGCCGATCGTCGGCTCGAGTCCAACTCAGCCAACTCGTCAACAGCGGTGCCTAGCAGCACATATTGACACCATAGTATACAAGAATAATATCAGCTCTGAACCTGTAATGTGTACACAAATCCCTTTGCCTCACGATACCGGTTAAGCTATAGGCAAGATGTGTGCCATCCCTTCAATAGCTTAACCATTCACTCGAACCGTATTGGATTATCCGTCCGTTGATTGACTCCTCAATCAACTTAGCATGGCCATGCATTTCCATAATCCATTACCTCGAGGGGCCCAGAGATATCTCTCCAAAGGAGGGGCAAATTCCATCTTGATCACTCACATCCCACTCCATGTTTCATAGCAAACCCGAAAACTACATTTATAACTACCCAGTTACGGAATAGCGTTTGGTAGTCCCAAAGTAGGCTACTACACATGTTGGAATCCATGGTGATCTCAGGTCTAAGGACTTTGTACCAACACTACCTGAGACCAACTAATGGCACATTAATTCCTGTAGTGTCTCATGGTGGGTCTATCCAACAATGTGTTCTCCAACACATATGTCCATGTTTATTGATTTGGTATCTTCATACCCATGATCTATGAGACATGATCATCAATCAATAAACATGCCGATCTTGGAATCATATTTGTTCCAACAATATGACATATGATCAGGGATCGTTTAGAAATAGATTCATACATAAAGAGTCTCATAAATAAGTCACGTACTTATTGATCAATACAAGATGTCTATTTCATGGAACTGAATAACACTTTATTCATAAATACATAAACATTGATGTGATATCCAACATCTCCATGTTGCCTCTAGGGCATATCACTAACAGCCTCTTCCCGAGTGGCCTTGAGCTCCTGCTGGATGTTCTCCAGGGAATTCAAGTGGGGGACCAGCTTCTCGAGGGCGTCATACTTGGCCATTGATCGGCAATATACTCTCTGCACGTGAGTTCAGAGTTAGTCGACTAAAAGAAACCGTGAGGTTATGACAAAGAAGAGCGATGCTTACATTTAGCAGCCGAGTAGCTTCATTAAGGCTGTCCACAAGCATATCTCTTTCTTCATTCTCTTTCTGCTTGTTCAAGATGATGCCCTGCTTCAAGCCCTCGGAGTCGTGCCACTCTATTTTAATCGGAGGGATCCAGGTCTCTGAAGATTGCAGCCTGGGGATCTCCTCTTCTTTGGTTGATTGATTTAAAGAAGACAAATGAAGACAAAGAAAAGGCAGATTAAAGACTAAAGTCAGAAGACTGCTTTGGAGCTTACCAGCATCGGTGGCCGAGTCCTCGACTGGTACCTCCCTGCTGCCTTTTTCTTCTTGGTTCACACCCGACCGGCTCTTAGTCGGGCGCCTTGAGCGGCGGTCGGGATCTCTTCTTCTGCCGACTGGTTTCCAGCAGGGGTTTCTGGCGCGTCGGGGGCTCCTCCATCGGGATATCTTCACTGGGAGGTCGGGGCTTCTCACTCGGAGCGCTCCCACTCGGGAGAGGGCCCTGAGATTCTTGTTCCTCGGGCTTTGTCTCTTCAGCCGCTACAGATGGCTTTGAGGCCTCACTTTGCCCGGTGGGATCTATGTTCTGAGGCTTCCTGCAAGAAAATAGATGGGAATAATCGGGACAAAGATAAAAAGATTTTCAACAAGGACATGATTTCAATTATGAGACGTACCTGGTTGATCGGCGAATTTTAGGTGCGGATTTGGTGGATGGCCTCGGAGGGGTTACTTCAGATTAAGGAGCTGAAACATCATCGTCCGAGTCATCGATCACCACCTCCTTTTGCTCGCTCGCTTGCGATATCCTTATCGCGCGGCCCTTTGCCGACGGGTTCACTCTTGATCTTGACGTCGTCGGCTGGCTTCTTGGCTGGCCGAGCTGGCGCATCGCCATGATGCACCTTGTACGGCTTAGAGATGATGAAAGCATTCGCCTGCAAGGAGGATTTTTTATACACTAAGAGATGCAAGATTAAGATTGAAAGAGATTAAAGAAGTTGAGTCAGCTTACCAGGGAAGGAGGACGGTACAAGTTGTATGGGAGAATCGGCAACATGTGGCTGCGCTCAACCACGATCCCAGAAGAAAAGATTTTGTACATGCGAGTCTTCAGGGTCTCGTAGCTCAAGGAATCGCGGTCTTCCCGATTGGAGTCCTTTTCGCCCTCATACTCGAATGCAGGCTTGGATCTTTCTTTAATAGGCGCCAGTCGGTTCTTGATGAAGTGCCGAGTGATTTGCTCTCCCTGAAGACCCTTTTTCTTCATCTCAAGGATATTGGCCAAGAGCTTGTTGGCTTCATCCCAATCTTGGGCCACTGGCACAGTGCTCCAGTTAGGCCTCGAAACTGGTGGAAAGCCAACAAAGTCGGGCAAACTGGGTTCAAGATTTGAGATGTAGAACCAGTTCGCATGCCAGCCTTTGTTGGAAGATTTCAAGGGGAGAGAGAAATAATCTTTGCGGAGAGTTCCGCGAAGTTGAAAGCCGGCCCCACCGACGACGCAGGGCTCATCCTTGTTTGGATGTGGCTTGAGATAAAACATACGGGGGAAAAGGTTGAAGTGGGGAAGGATGCCAAGGAAGGCTTCACAAACGTGTATAAAGATTACGATATGAAGAATGGAGTTGGGATTCAAGTGATAGATTTGAAGACCGTAATACTCAAGGAGACCCCGAAAGAACTCAGAGGTGGGAAGGCCGAAGCCACAGTAGAAGAAAGAGGTGAAAATGACGATCTCACCGGTGTTTGGAGTGGGAAACTCTTCACCGGCCGCTGGACGCCAGCCGATGATCTCTTTGGCCGGAAGAACTCCGTTCTTCACCATCTCCCGGAGAGTCGATTCCTTGACGTCCGAGGTCGCCCATTGATCAAGGGATTTCTTTCTCTCCCACCATGAATGCGATTTGGGGAGAATAGATCTGGCATTGGAGATGGGGATTCGTCAAGGGAATCTTGGAGGCTGGATGCGAAAGATGGCTTGTGGTGGAACGAGAGTTCCTAGATGGATGGATTTGGGCGCACGCGAGTTTAGGGTTCTCCGTGGAGAGCTTGTGAACAGTGACGCGAAAGAGAAAATTTTGGGAAGACGAAGTGGCGGGGATGACCTTGAGGCTTCGTAAAAAGACTTGAGGGTTTTTGCTAAGTCATCTCGCGATTGGGCCGGGACTATGAGAGACTTATGGTCCAGCTAAGGTGTGGCTTGACACGTGTCCTTAGGGACTTAAGTGGATGGACTTAAGCAGATTTGCCCTGGCAATATGCACGTGTCACATAGCCCAATACCTTTAAAATTCTTTCATACCGCAGTTCGCGCAACTTCATGAGAAGTTGGCACGATGCAATTTGAAAGGTGACAAACAGTTAAGCTTTTCATGGCTGTTCTGATGATAGGGACTGTTTGGTTTTTAAGCATTTGATTAAATGATTATATCAATGTTATTTTTTCACCTTGGTGAAGATCTTTTTAGATTAAGACTAATATTATGGCAGGAGCTATTTAATATTTTGGTCGTATTTTTCAGATGACTGAAAAATTTGTTTACCCACGAAGGTCGATTGAGCTATTTGTTTCGAGATGACTCGGGCAAATCAACTTGGATAAGCATGAGCTTGCCGAGTGAATTGATTTCTTACCCATGAGGGCTAATTAAATTATTTGTTCCGAGACGACTCGGGCAAATTTACTCGGATAAGCATGAGCTTGTCGAGTGATGTGTTATATGATTTTTTATGATTGCTTTAGCTTGAGCTAGGCATTTATATGAGTATGATTTTTTATAGTTCTTGACTATATGCTTAGTCTGTTTTTGACTAACCACATAGTCGGGGGCTACACCTAATTAGGTGCATCAGGAGATGCACCTAGATATTTATTTTTGAGAATTTTTTGAGGTATTTTTCAGCCCTTCACAGTCTTCTTATCGAATGATGAAGAGCTCGGGAGACTCAGGCAGAGATGATGAAGCCATTCGGCAATAAAACCACTCGGCCAAAGGAGCACTCGGCCGTGTGTTATTCCGAGTTGAGGCAAAGTTATCTCGTCGACTGCGAAGGTCTCGGGGGCTACTGTGAAGATTATGGGTACCGGATACCCATAAGGCAAGCTTATCCGATTAGTAATAGAGGATAGGTTATGTTTCCTAATTATGTAAACCGGCTATGACTTGGGTACTACTTTACCGATGAGATAAGGTAACGGCTCATAGTCATAGCTTGGTAAGAGTGAGGAGTCCGACATAGAATATGATAGGGTCTCCGACTTGTAACTCTGCTCTCTAAGACTATATAAGGAGGGTAGAGGCGTCCCTTGAGGGATATCAGATTTATGCGAAACACATACGAGCTACTAGACACACGAGATCGTGAGATCAATAAAGACTCGGTGGATCGAATCCCCGAAACAGGAGTAGGGTATTACCTCACAAGAGGGCCCGAACCTGTCTAATCCTTGTTTCCATCTAACCCATCGTGTTTAGCGATCTTGACTGCACCCCTAATTTTTATTGCCGAAACCAAGTTTCGACAATGCACAATGCGGTGGCAGGTTTGTGTGATGTGTACATTGGAATGGAGGTTTTCGAAAGGTACTTACGGAAAATCAAATTAACTCACTGTTGGGATAAGTCCAAAAAAATATTTAGTTGATGTTAAGTAACATTTTTTTCCTTTTTATTGATGTAATATGTAACTTCCTTTTGTTGGTCAGCAATCTGGAGGAATATCTTGCAGCAAGAAGAGGAGTAAATCTACAAAAGAGTACAACAATATTTGCTGAAATAATGGCTGGAGTAAAGGAAATACACGAAGCAGGAATCATACACAGGGATCTGAAGCCTCTCAATATTCTCTTTGACAGTGACAATCACATTTATATCACTGACTTTGGCATCTGTAAGCTTCTGTTTGTAGCATGTAAACTATGATATTGTAAATTCAGTATAGCTGACATTTCAGTTTTCAGCAAAGATAAAGCCATATCCAAGTGCAAATGTGAGGTATCTAGGTAGCCCCCAGTATGGAACACAATTCTATTGCGATCCTATCTTAAATTCCACCCATCAGCAACACGATGAGAAGGTTAACCTATATTGTTGTTGCTACCTTTATCTGAAAAATACTGTTGTTGGTACTAGAAACAGTAAGATCATTGATTTATTAATGTTGTTTGTCTTATATAGGTGGACTTTTACAGCTGTGGTATAATTTACTTTGAGATGCATCTGTTAGAGATCACAAAAAGAAGAGGTTTTGTAAGAAAGTTCTGCGATAAATACTCATACAGCAAAAGAAGTCGGTGGAATATTTGGGCTAGTTCCTTATGGAGTAATTGGGGAGGAGATATAAAGATTATGAAAGACTTGGTTGTGAAGCGTACTGCCTCTTCATTCTTATATTGGTAATGGTCTTAATAGAATACACTGTCTATAAAAGCAGGGATCGCCTTTTTCTAAAAAAAGATTAATAAAAAACAAAAGTTTGTATCACAATAGTTTACAAGAAAAAACCATTATTTTTTTCAGGAGAAACCACAAGTCGTTGATTCAAAAGAAAAGGAGGTGCTGGAATGAGTTGTCTACCCAAGAGGTCCCTCTCTCCCCACTATGATTTCCCAGGAACAATTATGTTTATTTAATCAATTCGTTTGAGTTAGAAATCAATAGTTGATTTAGGTGGTAAGCTATTGGAACTTGAAAGTACCAATGGGAAGTCCAAGCACGAGGTGTGCTCTGTTTTTCTTGTCTTTGTAGTGAATTGTGATCTGCATGCTTTTCCCATGTTAGATAATCCTTCTAAGTATCTGTTTTATCGTTTTAGGCTTGTTTACATGGTCTCAGCAACATTTGTGTTTCCGTGTTTGTCATGTCAGCTATGTCCTAATAGTGCTTAGTTTGCAGCATTTGTTGCTTGCACTCACTTTCTTGGTTAGTTTAGCTTAGTAAGGCTCAGAATCATTCATAAGCATGAATTTCATTCATCAGTAATTGTTATTTGTGCTTACAACTTCCTCTATCTTTATGCAGGAAAACAAATTTACCTATATGGATTCCTATCCACTGCAAACATGCTGCTTTGACGAGCGCAAGACTCATGCAAATAACTGAAGATTAGCAGTGTGTCCGCTTCTTTTTGCCACAATCCTCATGTGGTTCAGTCTAGTGGACAAGCAACTGAAGATTAGCAATGAGATGTGCATAGCGGTTATCTGTTTGATGGCTCTAAGGCTGTAAATATATTGTCTTAGCTTTCCATGAACTTTCTGTAGATATTTCAACACGTATAGAAGATTGACAACGAGATGTATAGATAAAATAGATCTACAGAACATTGAGATATATACCAGTATGTTTGGGACATATGATGAGATCATGAGATATACTGGAACACTGCACAGACTGGTTTCAGAGGATTTTTTATGGATATATCGGTGTTTGGTTGGAGGAATAGGGTGCTTTTAGTTTGTGAAATGGAATGGGTTGATCCGTCACCACCTCATCCCTAGAAGCTAGTATTAGTGCCACCTCTGTCCCCATAATGTAAGGGATTTTGCCCATGTTCATCCCTTATATTCTTAATCCTAATAATGGAAGGACTTTTCATCTCTTTTAGTTAATGGGATTAGTACAGGGTTTATTGATTCGTTTCTTTGCAGAAAATATGCTATACTATTATGAGAAGCACATTGTTTCTGGGGAATATATTTATGGGGGTTGGGATCTGAAGGTGGTAAAACATGTTTTGAGCTTCTTCCATCGAGACAACATGAGAGTTGATGTACTTAGTAAATCATTTGATACACAGTCCCAAGGTAATCACGTATTCCCTACTTTCCGTTGTGTGTTTCTATGGTTGATGAATAGTGCATTCATTCCAAAATCATGAAGGGTGGAGTCATGCAATTGTGCAAGTTGTTTAGGTTTCTAATTCACCATATTGTTATATATTGAAAACATTTGATGTTCACAGGTTAAACCGTTACTCTTGCTCACCATTTTGCTGTCTCTTGATATACTACCGGTCAAGTTAGATCTTAAAATGTCTCATCTGCCATACTCACTATATAAGGAGAAAACTTATTTATGATTAGCTCTGAAATAGATGTCTTATTTGTTGAGTTGCTACATAGATACTTTACACTGAAATACTTGTCTTGGATTCTGAGTTTCTAATGGATAAATTTCACTATTTGCCATCCAATTCACACGTATTTCAACAATTGCTACTCAATTCACAAGGCTTTCAGATTTCGCCACTGAGACCGCGAATTTTTTCGTTTCGTGCCACTCTCGTCAGATCGAGCACGCCATCCGTCCCTTTTCGTGCGCCATCGCTGGGCACAGCTGCCATCACCGAGCGCCGCCGTCGCCATTGTCGGGCCCTCGCTTGCACGGAGGCCAAGCTGGCCGTCGTCGAGAAGCTCATCATCGCCACGTCCATCCGCCGCCACTGCCAAGGTCACGTCCTCCCCGTACTTCGCCAAATCGTGGAATGCGTCGATGAGGCTTAGAGTAAGCAGCTCCCACACCTCCGCCGGTCCACCTCGTCGAGCTACCGCCTACCGGCCACCTCGTCCGCCACCCACAACATCGGCCTCCATGCCCTCGGCCTCGTTGAGTTTGTCCGCCTTGACCCCTCTCCAGCCTCATCCTTTGGCTAGGAACCGCGGGACGAGCGGCAGATGACATGGGAAGAGCATTTTGCGGCGCTGAAAGAAGTTCTTGGCCGCGGGGAAGGGGCTCAAGCGGCAGATGAGACTTGCTAATCCAAATCCGCTCGAGAGGTGTCTCCGGCTCTCCGCTAGCCGCCGGCCGCTGCTACTCGTATCCGTCGCCGGGATTGACCTCATCGACTCCCACTGACGTCCGCCGCCTATCCCGCCACCGGAGCAATCCCGAGGCCGCGGCAAGGTGGGTAGCGTCGCCGACGAGGCAGCCGAGAAGATGCAGAGACGGCCCTTCCCAGCGTTGATGGCGAGTGCGAGGAGGTGGGGCAGGCGGATGGAATCGGCATTGGGGAAGAAGATGGACGGACTCGGCATCAGCGTTGGGAGGAAATGGACAGACTATACGTGGCCAGATGGGCCGTGTCTAGCCGATCTGGTCCGAACACGCACACACTATAGCATGGTCGGGCCCAACATGACACGATGATGCATGGACCGTGCTAACACGGCCTGTTTGGTCGTGCCGTGCCTGGACCGACACGGCACGGTACGAAGACTCCGCTATCAAAAAAATGAGAAAGTTGAGAAAAAAGAGACATGGTAAAAAAACATGGTGACAGTTACCTAAGAGGAGAGAGGGTCGATTGTTGATTTAGAGGGAGGCACGACACACACATTAGAGCATCTCTAACAACCTACTTATTGTTAACCCCTTTAAATCAGCAATTAGGGAGTTAGAAAGATAATTTAAGTTGTTGATTTATTTTCTTTTCCAACGGACCCCTCAATTAATGTGGGCCCCAGCTGAGATTAGTTAAGCTGTAACAGAAATTTGCTTCTTGCTACGCCGTGATCTGCTGGTTGCATAGCATGCGCGCAAAAAATAGTTTTCTTTCCGTCACAGCAAAAAATCAGTTGTGCGCATCCTTGGTGGCTCGTCAAGGCCATCGCGCGTTGGTTGTCGGCCTGCTTCCTTGCTGCCGACCTGCTCACCGGCGGTAATAACAGGTGTTGTATTTTCTTTCCTGATCCATTATTAGTTTTCTAAATATATACACGAGGCCTTTTTATTAATACAGATGCAACAGGCTCCTCGTCTAGTTTGCCTGACTTCCCTGATGATTTTGCATGGCAGAGATCATTGATCATCTATTTTTGCGGTCAGGATCATGAGCCGTCGTAGCACGCTTGTGCAAGCATTTTTTGACGAGTCATCGTCCTCCTCTGATGATGATGATGATGATGATGAATTTATTGCTGTGATATTACACGTATCAGACAGCGTTGACAACGAATCACATCGCATTGGATATGTTATTGGACATAGAGTTATTGATCGTGATAGACTCGGAGGACATATGCGATTATATCAAGATTATTTCGTGGATGACGCTACGTTCAGTCCAACCATGTTCCGGCGCAGGTTGGTACCACTAGTTTTATGTTGTATAATATTTTATTTGAACTCACTGCTCCTTAACATTTGTTATTTTTTTTAAAAATAAAACAGGTTTTCATATGGGTCGTGATCTTTTCTAAGGATCATGAATGCGTAGAGCGAAAGAACAAATACTTTGTGCAAAGAAGGAATGCCGCAGGAAACTTGGACTTAGATGTTTACGAAGGTAATGGTAGCTCTCCGTATGTTAACGTATGGGGTAGCAGCTGATGCTACGGATGAGTACATCCGTATTGGTGAGAGTATTGCTACTGAAAGTATGAAAAATTTGTTGCTACAGTTATCGAAGTGTTTGGCGAAGAGTATCTGCGATCCCCAAATGAAAATGACATAGCCAGATTACTTGAAATTGGGGAGAGTAGAGGATTTCTAGGAATGCTTGGATCGATAGATTGCATGCATTGGAAATGAAAAAATTGTCCAACATCATGGCAAGGGCAATATACTGGACATGCGCAGGATCCAACTATTATTCTAGAAGCCATTGCATCACAAGACCTATGGATATGACATGCTTTTTTTGGGATGACAGGGTCACATAATGATATTAATGTTCTTGACCGGTCTCCTCTTTTTTCTAAGCTGGCAGAAGGGCATGGGCCGGAGGTGAAATATACAATCAACGGACATGATTACACAATGGGCTATTATCTAGCTGACAGGATATATCCTAATTGGGTGACTTTTGTTAAAATAATTCCAATGCCACAAGGAAACAAGAAGAAATACTTCGCCAAAGCACAAAAAGCTACTAGAAAGGATGTTGAACGTGCCTTTGGTGTTTTACAGGCTCGATTTGCCATGATACGTAATCCTATAGCTTGGTGGGATGAAAATGACATACAACATGTAATGAAAGTGTCTGTCATTATACATAACATGATAGTTGAGGATGAGCGAGAAACAGTGTTTGAGGCTGACAACTTTGATGGCCAAATAGAACCAGTGGTTGCATCACACGAACCTATTGCACAACTCCATGAGTTTATAGAGGCTCATAGAAGAATCCAGAACAGGGAAGTGCACTCGCAGCTTCAAGAAGACTTGATTGAACATCTATGGCAATTTCATGGAGACCAATATTGAGTTTAACATATGGGATAGTTATTTGCTTTATGTTTTAGTGTTACCATTTGACATTTTCAAGCTTCTTTTTGTCTGCATCTAATCATCGTAGCTTGTAAAATAAAAGAAGGAAATGATCATAGTTCACAAATTGATGGAAAAGAGCATGCTTCTATGCAGTGAGAAATTGTCTCAATTGATGGTTGTGAGCTAAGTCTATGATTTTTTTTCACAGTTTAGCTGACATAGCAACCCACAAACGACTGATTGTTCAGCTTATCCAACAGCATGGTTATTTCAAAAGTTCATGAAACATAGTAGGACACTCCATGTGACTGTATCTTAGACTTGTCAGTTTGCCCTTGATGCATCATAAAAAAATCATCAGCACAATAGTTAGTGGTTGCCTTCCATCACATGACCTGCTGCATATAAACAGGAGTGCATTCTGCATTACAAGAAAAATGAGCTCCTAAAACCTGAGCTGCCATTTTATAGACCATCGCATCAGCGCATCAGTGCATCGCATCATTTCAGAAACATCTCATCATTGCATCGGTGCATCGCATCATTTCAAAAACATCTCAATATTGCATCAGTGCATAGTCGAGCAAAAACAAATGCGTAATCCAACAAATACAGTATTCATTTTTTAACCTAAAGTAGTTCTGTAAACGAAAATGAAAGTAAAACTAAACACAACATGCTAGGCACTAGGAGACTGCTTTTATAAATTACATACTTTCAAGAGCTTCCAACATTGCCACCACCAGCCATGTTGTCATCAACATTTGAACCACCTGAAAATTAAAAATCATAAATTCTTATTATTTGGTAATCAACAGGAAGCAACATTTTTTAAATGTAAGTAGCAACTCTCATCGTGTACCACATAGGCGACTCATGATAACTTCCTTCAGACGCTTATAGTATTCTTGAAGTTGCTTTGGCATTCCACTTGTATCTAAAGTCATTATTCTTTCTTCCTCTAGTATTGTGTTTTTGCGAGCCTCCTCAGCCCTCACTGCGATTTCCTTATCCCTTGACTCTATCTCTTTCTCTCTCAAATGCAGCTCCTTCTCCCTCAACGCCACATCGGTCCTTATTCGCCCTTGTTCAAGGCCATACATTTGGGTGAACCTAGCATCTTTCTTAGCTTCTCTCTCATCTTCTGTCACTTTCTTCTTGTCCCACACACTATCAACAACCGCCATGTACCGTTCATCTCGAGATTTCGAGTCACGAGGCGTCCGCGCCTTGTTTCCAATAGGTCTATCTCGCTACATTATTGGGTATATTATTGAAGCAGAAAAGAATTAAGAAGACCGTCTTTTAATCATTCCAAATGAAATAACAGATAAATGTCATGTGGATTATTTGCAATAGTTCTACCTGTACCTTTGTTCTCTTGAGGAGGACATGCATCGGGTGTCTTCTGGATTAATAGGAGCAAGCATGGATGGTGATGATTCAGATGTAACTTTTTGTTTCTTATTGGATGCTTTTGCGGGATTTTGTTTGTCCCTATCATTCCACTTTGGTTGATTGCGTAAAATGGTCCAACAATGCATAAACGCAAAGGACATGTTGCCTGCATCTTGAGCTTTGTAAAGACTTTGAGCTTGCGCAAGCTGTCGAAAAGAAATAGGAAATTCTCATGTATAATTTTTCAAACTTACATTTAAAACAGTTATGGTGTAAAATGATACCTGGTCTTGAATCGTGACACCGTTTTGCCTCCTAGCCTCTATCTGACTGACACAACCAGCAAATTTATTAACCGCCTTTTGTATATCCGACCATCGATGCACTAGAGAGTTTTCATTGCGGTCTGAGTCAAAGGTCTTGTGTGTGTGAAAGTAGTCATGTATTCTACTCCAATATGTACTCTTCGACTGGTTTGTACCTCGAATTGGGTCCAAGGTAACATTTAACCATGCAGAAACGATCATGACATCTTCTTCTTCCCTGTAATTTTTTGACCTCTTTCTAGTTGGACGTGCTTGTGCTGTTGGAACAACATCCTCAGACTGCAGAGGTATCTCCTGAGATGGATTACGATCGGATCCCAGAGAATTCAGAAATTCAGGGTCATTGGTAGTGTTTTTCACCAAGTTTGTGAAGCTCGTGCTATTGATTCTATTTTTTGAAAAAATTATGAAGAAATAAACATAAGCTGTAATAATGATGTGGTGCTAACCAGCAAGCAAATAAACAAAAGCTGTGTTTGATATGTGCAGGTTTTAGTGTACATAATGCTGGAGGAGTAATCACCTAAAGCCTGGTACAGTATTCATGTATATGCTATATGCTAACGTTGAGAAAACCCCATATTAATTAGAAACCAAAATGCCATAGGTTCTCACATTACCCAGGTCAAATAGAAAAATTTTCCTACAATTATTATATATCAAGAAAAAGCATAGTAGGATTTGACAATTGACATACTGCTTGGTATATACAAAGAAAACCAAAGGAAAACTTGTCCCATCTCAACTCTGAATTGTATGCAGAAATAAGAACTCCAAATTCAAGTAGAGAAGAACAATTCAGAGGAAAGTGAAAAAATTCTTTTCAGAGGAAAGGGGAAAAATTCCACACTATGCAGTTACTGAACAATGTACCTGCACATATGTTCTAGTGGAAGCATTATTCAGTCCGACTGCTCATAGCTATCATTATTCAGGCAAACTAGCATCATGTCTATGCATTCTTGTTACAATGGATCCCAAGTAATAAATATACTAATATGGAATACACTATAAAAATAATCTTATAAATAACACTATCAGATTAATATCATTATGTGATAGGATAAAGTGGTTGTAACAAATAAAACAAATCAGATTACCTTCGAACAGGCCATCACCATTGCTGTCAATTCCATCGTGTTGACCATATTCAACTACATTCTCAGACTGTTGCGACAACTCAGTGTCTGTCGTTGGTGCAGGAATTCGATTGCCTCCTGCCGCAACCCTTCCAAGCCGACCGTGGTACAACGATGATTGAAAAGGATTTCCATTACCGTTGGTCGATGCTGGAGGACGAAACGATGACATCATCGGCGCTTGTGTTTGCTCTCCATTGAGCCAAACTCGAGTTCCCTCACTGTTTGTGTCCATTCGGCGAGGAGTCGGCAGGCCAGATGCGGCTGCGTTTGGAAATCGACGATGGTTCAATGTAGTTCTGAATATAAATATACAAGTACGCAGTTAAAAGGCTGAAGTAGATACCCTGATCAAGCTCTCTTCTCTCTCTCTTTTTTCAGGATGAATTGAATTAGAAGAGTGAATATTTCTCTAGACCTGGACTTGGTGGGGTTTTAGGTTGTTGAGAGATCCTAAGAGGCTGTGAGCGAACAGTTTGTGGATTAGGAAGGTCGTCGTCATCGTGGGGGCATGTAACTGTGTGTGTGTGATAATTTCAATCTGTGGGTAATCACACACAGCTGGTCATTTGAGTGTGCAGAAATGGAGCTCACTGAAAGTAACAAAGCTAGGAATAAAACAAAGTTTGCATGCTATCACAAGAAAAATAAAACAAGAAGATAGTTTTGAGTTGCAACGCCCATATCAAAAACAATGCTTAATAGTGCTCAGATTCAAACTGACCATGTCATTTGTCCAGTCAAGACTCTTTCTAACAACAGCACTGATGGGTCAATGTAAGCTCAATAAAACTTGGAATATCCCTAGTAATAGCTACTTTAACACGAGAAAAACTTGCACGGAATAATTCAATACTTGCATGATTTCTTCTGTTTGCAAGCAATGCCTTTATTCCTTGTATGGAAGTATCAAATGGAAGTACCAAAATCTAGATAGCTAGCGGATCCCTTAATAATATCCTTGGTTCAAACAGATACAAACATTATCGAAATCACGTGAACAACGACACATGATAAATATTGTGATATCCTACCAAATAGATCTAAAGCATCATAACCATTTAGTTGCTCCTGGTAACATGAATAAGAACATACTCTTCTTTTTAGGATTTATAGATGGGAAACATGCATACCTATAACTATCTATAAAGTAAGTAGTGTTTTCACCCAAAATTTTGTTTTGCCTAGCTATTTTGCAGAAAATCCCTTGAGTGTTTATAAAATTAACCCGCAATCCCAATGCTGAAAAGAAAGGAAGGGATTGGATGGAAAAAAAGACCTCCTGCGCCCCTCCATCCCTGCGCCCCTCCCTCCCGTCCCCATCCGCGCCACGTCCGTGCCGCGCACACGCACCTCTCTCATCCTTTGCTCGGAGCTCCGCAGCGCCGCGCCCCAGCTTTACCGTTGCACGCATGGGCAGTTGCTAGCAAAATGCCCGTGCGTTGCAACGGGATGACGACACAGGGAGGGAAGCAGGCGGCGGCGCGGGAGCTCTGAGTGGCGGCGGGAGGGAGGGGAGCAAGCGCGACGCGGATGGGGACGGAAGAGAGGGACGCAGGAAGTCTTTTTTTCATCCAAGCCCTCCCTTTCTTTTCAGCATTGGGACTGCGGGTTAATTTTATAAACACTCAAGAGGTTTTCTAGATGTCTTTAACTTTGTGCACCACTGGACCTTGATTAAGAAATAGTATCAGATAGACATTTAGTCTATGTTAATTTAATTTCACCAAATTAAGTCAAAAATATAATAAAAATAGATATTGACTTACTGATACTTTAAACCGATTAGAAATTTAGTAAAAGTTTAAAATATTTATGACTCGGATATTATTAGTTAGAAAAGTATATTGATGAATAGGATAAGTTGCATGTTATCATCAACAGGCATGCGAGCTCTTGCATCTCCTTATAATTTACTTACCCCAGTTGACTACGGTCAAACATCACAGCCAATGGGCCTGATGTAGCCTCTAGGACTTGTCTATGATTTACAACAAATATGGGACTAAAATATAAAATCGCCAAAAGCTACGGGATGTCGTCTTCCTCCCGTCCTCATGCGGAAGGTGACAGCGCTCGGCCATGCCTTCGGCCGCCGGCGATAGGAGGACGTCAGGGAGGCATCCTGCCTCACAGGTGCTTCTCTCCCTTGTTCGACGGTGGCGGGCTAACTATCTATAAAGCAAGTAGTGTTTTCACCCAAAATTTTGTTCTGCTTGGCTATTTTGCATAAAACCCCTTGGGTGTTTATAAAATTAACCCGCAGTCTGTCTGGCTATTTTGCAAAAACCCCTTGAGTGTTTATAAAATTAACCCAGATCCCAATGTTGAAAATAAAGGGAGGGCTTGGATGGAAAAAAGACCTCCGTGCTCCTCCCTCCCTACGCCCCTCCCTCCCGTCCCCATCCGCGCCGCCCCGACTTCACCGTTCCAACGCACGGGCACAATTGCTAGTTTATATATAAGCACACACCATATTTCCTATCAAATGTTCACCTGAATCACTTCTATGATGCAACGTCACCGCGCGGCCACTCACCATGCCTACCTAATTAACAAGGAATCTAGCTATTTAATTGCTCCAGTACACGCAAAATTCACTTCATGGTAGTGTGCGATGTTTACCATCAGACTTCTTGTTCATACAGGCTTCCTATATAAAACATGAAAAGATATGTTTTCGAATTAAAACAGTACATGGCGACAAGGTGTTTAAATATTGATATGAAAATCGAGATATCCAGAATCCAATGCAAAAACATGAAAGGAAAAGGATAACTGCAAAGTAGAATCCGATTATTATCAAACATCAGTACCTTGCACATAAGGTTTCTTGGCTAGGGGGATTCAGTTTTCTTTGAAACCAAAAACGACGGGAGCAAAACATCAATTAGCCAACCAAACAAACCTTGCCAAAGTGAAAAGTGTCAATTCTTAAGACCGGCAATATAATTTTTAGGGTACACTAGATTAAAGAGAGATAGTGACATAGATGTTTATACTGGTTCAGATCCTCAAGGTAAGGTAATACCCTAATCCAGTTGAATGCAGATTGAATTTGTGTAAGTACGCATCAAGTCTTAGGAATAGCTCGTAGCGTTTATCGAAAAAATAAATCCACCCCGTTAGGGTTTCCCCCGGCGGCCCTTATATAGACACTAGGGTAGTCAGCTAGATATGGTAAGTTAACCCTTATAATCCGAGTATCTACTATCTATTTATATGGCATAAGATTGATTGTCTTATCCTTAGTATTTTTCTTCAAATACAAGTAAGCTGAACGGTCCTAGGGCACTTGGCCTACCCTGCGCCACATGGCCCAAAGGCCATGCCGTGGGTACCCAGGTATTATGTATCCCACAGTAGACCTCGAGGACTAAGCTTGACGAAGACTTGAAAGACCCATAGTAGCCTTTTGGAAAGAACGAGACGAGCTGAGTACTCATCCCTGATATTGCCTAGTAGTTACTTATTTCGTCGTATAATTATCCAAGTAGTTAACCGACTAACCAGCTAAGTACCAATCCTTTTCAAGGAGATATTGTAGACTTTCCCAAGGAATCCTTTTGTAGGCCGGCCCGCGAGGTGTTTCGAGCATTATAAATAAACCGAGTGGGAGGGCCATTGGCCTAAACCCCAATCTGAATAGTTCCATGTCTCCTCGTCTTCCTCGCCACGCCGAATCCTCTCTCTTCCATTGTTAGGGTTCCGACAGATCGAGGCTCGGTGAGATCAATTCCTCTTCAATCCACATCTCAAATCCATCCCATCTCAAAGCCCTTCACCTTCCTTCTTCATCATGTCTCAATCCACGTAGAATCAATCCCAATCCCAGATCGACTCAATCATGGGTGAAATCCACTGTGACGGAGGCAGATCTGCTGGCGGCAGTAGAGGATGGGGTGCTTCCGCCGCAAGAACCCATCGGCTGGCGGGTTGCCACTGGCGAAGAATTTCCCACCCCCAACACCAGCGAGGTCGTGGTTTTCTCCACCTTTTTCTACTTCGGGCTGGGGCTTCCTGCTGGCGATTTCTTCCATGGGCTTCTTCCCTGTCATGGTATTAACATCCACCACCTCAATCCAAACTCGATCCTCCAAATCTCCCTCTTTGTCCATCTATGTGAGGCACACTGCGAGATCTACCCACACTTTGGGCTATTTCGATATTTGTACCAACTCAAGGCCCAGCCAGGAAGAAAGAATCCTTGGGTCGTCGGTGGTAGTAGATTCTGAAAGCCCGTAGATGTCGCCTAGAGGGGGGTGAATAGGCGATCCTGGAATTTTCTCGAGAATGCAGCGGTTAAGACACACATGCACCGGAACTTCCGGTCAGCATAAGCTGTCAGAAACTTCCAGAGTTCCTTTTTGGAAATTCCGGTGTTCTGTGACCAAAGAGGATCTAAAAACAAATTTAAACTATTTCTACAACAAGTTTATAGCTAGAAACAGGAAGATAAAGACAGACAATACATGTAAGCAACAGGAACTAGAGAGAAAGCACACGAGACATAAGGATTTTTTTTCGAAGTTCGGATTCAAAGAATCCTACTCTCCGTTCAGGAACTCTGTGGAGTTGAGTTTCAGTTAACCCCTTGCCTCACCAAGCAAATCCCTAGGAAGAAGTCTATGGTCTCCAACTCCGACGTTCCTAGGTTCTTGCCTAGAGATCAAAGACCACTAAGATCCAACCTGATCCTCTAGCGTGAACCACAAACGTGAGTTGCTCTACCTATACAACCTCCTAAAGATCAGCTAGTGTTGACTGTAAAAATGTCACGCACTGGCCTAAGAGATCTGCTTAACTCTAGTGCAGGTTCAAATCTTGCTTTTGAGGTTCGTAGGGCGTGCCAGTTGTTTTGATCTTGCAACCAACAAAAAACAAAGAAAGAAAACAGAGTTAGTCCGTAAATGATAGCCGATCGGCTAGTGGCCGATGACGCATCGTTTGATATTGAGCCGATGCAATATGCACTAAATCGACCAAGAGAGATTAAGTCTAATCGATCGGCTGTAGATATCCATAATATATAATCTAAGTCTAAAAATACATTTAAACCAAGTGATTGGGATAGATCGGTAGCGTACCGAGACAGTATAAATCACTTATGTCTAAAAGTACCTTAAAACGAAGATTATACATAGTTATAGCATAGCCGATGTCATAGATCTAACGCGTATCAGCTAGTACTCTGATACCACTTTATACTAAGGTATCACAACAGATTAAATACGTTAAACAGGAACTGATCAAGTGTTAAGATACCCTAATAGATCGATAACAAGCTTAACATATTTTACCATAGTGAGATCTTAATATAAAGGGCAAATTTAGCATGTCAAGTAAACATATAAGAAAACAAGATAGCTAAAACAGATAAGATCGACTGAAACTCTGATACTATCTCTAATATCAATCATGAGATAGGATAGATACTATGATTCTAGGAATTACTTAGTAGGTCAGACTCAACCGATGTAGCACTAAGCATAAATAGAAGCATAAGATCTAAACAAATCGATGAAAACCTTTCGAGATGGCGGATATACTATATAATCTAAGTCGACGTTAATATCTAACCTTATTGGCTGCTATCTAGTAACAAATATTGGCCGATTAGGGTTAGACAACAATATCGATCTAGATTATATAGCATATATGATAACTCGACGATTTACGTAGACAGGATTAGAGTGTCATAAAGATGGAAGCACTAATCCTGAGAGATAACAAGCTTTACCTTTCGTCGGAGATCGAACCCGATGCAGCTAACCTCAAAGCAAGAACTCGTCGAAGTAATTGAAAAGAAAAAGGTGGTGATGCGCCGAAGTTGTATTGAACTGATTGTTATCTGATTACATGGTCTTGGGTCATATTTATACCCAGATACAAGATATGTCCTTGTTAGACATGTTTCCTATCTCTATTACAATTCAAATTACAGATAAGTCCCTTAGGCGGACTCTCACCAACATAATCTATAAGGAACTATTTAAAATAACCTAATTAATAGATACAATTTCCTTTCTTAGACTCTATCCACGTATGGCAATCCTCATGAAGCACTTCAAACGAATCCGATGATGATTCCAATATTACCTTACCAGAATGAGCTACATCGGCTTATCTTGTCTGATTCCGTATCGGCCGATGAATACCTTAGCTGATTCGGTCATCAGCCGATGAACTCTCTAGCCGATTCGGTCTGCAATTTGCGCGCACTTTGCTTCTGAGCATCCCGATTTCCTCCAAATCGGCTTCGGCCTTAACTCCAAATCCGATGCATGATTTACCAAATTTGGTCGTTAACAGCTAGGTTTTACACTATCCATACCTGGTTTCCTTGCGGAGGCGAGGAAATCCTTCACAAACTTTCCCGGGCCAATCCATAATTCTCCAGATACTCGCGTGAGACACCTAACCGTCTAGGAGATTGCTCTCCAAGAGTAATAGGCACCACACCACAGCCCTGCAAGAATCACCAAGTGCTCAAGTCATCCTAGCTCTCTCACTCTCACAAACCTCCCAATCACTCAAATCTCTCACAAATTTGGTTATGTGGCTCAAGAATTGAGTTGGAATGGGCTAGAACACCATGGGAGAGGTTAGGGGATAGAAAAAAAAAGTTAGATGGTCAAAAGTGAGCTGGGGACAATGTGGGATATTTATAGGTTGAGGATTACGTCACCTAGCTGTTACTCACAAACTCAGCTGAAATACTGTCCAGAAGTTTCGGTCTGGGACCATCGGGCTACCGGCCAACACTTAGGAAAAATTTTTTGGCTACGAGGTGATGGAATCCAGAAGTTCCGGCTTAGAACCTCGGAACATCCGGTCGAGTTTCTCTGCCTTGGAAAGGGTGAAAATCCAAAAATTGCTCCAAAAAATCTCAATCAAGGATATTCTGACTAAGAGCACTTAGATCATCTTATGGCATGAGTTTCACCCCTATTAATAGTATGGTTTTTTCCTAAAACTCAAGATTTTAAAAAAATAACACTATAGACTGTCGTCAAATCTTTTTTCCTTTTTGCAAAGGATGTTTGAGGGTTCTCTTTTCTCATAACCTGCACAACTAAGCATCTAGGAACTAATTTTTCTACACACAACACAATTAAATGTATTAGTCCCTTAACCAAATTGTTATTAACCACCAAAACCCACTTAGAGGGCTAGATGCACTTTCAGATTCCAAATCCGCCCAGACAGGAATAAAAAGTCTACTGAAACAAGTATCAAAAGCATTTTTAATGGTTCTAGGCATTTTTATGAATTTTCTACAATTTAAATGGGCTCAAACAGAGCTCAGATGAATTTTCTATGAATTTTAGAAGATTCATTGTATTTTCCTTTAAACATAAAAAGATTTAATCTATTTATTGCATAATAAGTCCTAGGGCTGACATCAGCGAGGGGGAAGACCAGTGCCGACAAGCGGGTCCCACCTAGCAGTGACGCGCGGGTGTGCCGCTCACGGTGGATCGAGTCCACGGTCGAAGGAAGGAGCGCATCACGTGGCGCACAAGTGACGCTGACACGGCGGACACGCAGGCGGGGGACGTGGCGCCCTGGTGGCGTCGACATAGGACGGCGTCGGGGTGACACGCGAACGGCCTGAATTCACCCAAGGATGGATCCGATGGTGTGGGGCAAAGGGCAATGGCTCCGTCGATTGCCGGGGTGCGATGGTGATCCGGTGGCGGCGCGCAGGACCCTATGGTCACCGGCGACGTGCGACGATGGTGCGGGAGAGGCAGCACATTCGAGCGAAGTGGCGGCACACTCGGGAAGGAGGGAAAAGAGGAGGGGCAAGCTCACCACAACGACGGTGACCGACATGAAAGGAAAGGACGGTGAGATCGGCAAATGCAGTGGCAATCGATGAATTGAAGGACGAACGGGGTCCTGCGATACCAAGGGAAGGTGAGAGGGAGGGATTGAGGATAGGAGAGGGTGCACGGCGGCGTGAATCGTCGGCCAGCAGAAGGGAAGAAGGCGGAGCTCACCGGCGCACAAGGGGAGATGGGTTTCGGCAATGGGGAGCGACGTCCAAGCGGTGGCCGATATCCCTCACGACCTCACGAACCTGACAACAGCAACAACGTGGCTCGGCGGCAAACGGAGCGACGACTAGAGATGACCGAAGCGGCGGAGAGCGGTGGCGCTATGGTTCGGTGGCGCGAGAGCAAGAGAAAGCACGAGAGCTGACGACTTCTTGGGGAAATAGAGGAGCGGAGCTCGGGGGCGCGATTTATAGCCATGGGAGGCTCAGATGTTGTCCGGGAGGGGTGGAAATGGCTGTGGCATGGAGAGAGAGGGGAGGAGAATGATCGGCGGATTCAGATTTTGAATCCCTGCTATTTTGTCACATGTTGCACACAGAAGGAGTGGGGGAAGAGGGCGCGCAGTCTCCAGGCGGCGCGGCGTGGGCGCGAGGAGTGCGGGGAGAGCGGCAGCGTGGCTGACGTCAGCCCGCTCTCTCCGGGTGGAGGTAGGGGATGACTCCAACAGGTGGGGCCCCTGTCGACGTCCCGAGAGAGAGGGGGAGGCACAACAGACTTCACGGTCGGCTCGCCGCGGCCACGAGCTAGCCCGGCGAGAGGAAGAAGGGACGCAGACGCGATGGGCGCGGGCCGAAACAGGAGTGGGCCAGAAGCGGCCCATGAGTGGGAAAAAGAAAAGAAAAAAAGGGAATTTTAGATTTAATGTAATTCCAATAATCATATTTCAATTATTAAAATTATTTCCTTTGCTCTAAAAATTCCACAAAAATTCCCATTAATGTATTTTGACATGGGGAATTTATAAAAAATCCCACCGAACCAATTTTATTTATTAAATAGATTTATTCATTGGGGTTTATCTCTAGGTTAGTTCGTGACAATTTCTTCGTGCAATTTCTTAAATAAATTCAAGGCTAGAGAGGGAAGCTTTGGGGTGTGACAGCGTAACCATACTTATAATTGTTTATCACATGAAATGATAATGTGATTTGGAAAGATAGTCGCTAGGGTAGTAGCGATTATCAAAAAGTGGACAGATACATGCATTGCCATCTCGCGAGACACTTGTGAAGTTGTTTATGGAAAACCAAAATTTAATCACAACAAAGATGATTTCGACTGGGGCTGTTGGATGATTTGGGTGGATTCCCACCGACCTTGGTCAGTTAAGGACGAGTCAGGAAAACAGACAGGAAACAAACCGAGTACGACCGTATCTTCTCGTATGGGCATAAACATAGAGGATTAGGCCGCCATAAGGAGCATACCTTAGTCATTTGTGATTCAGAACCGTAATAATGTAGGTCATGTGAGAGAGCAAAATGTGACAAATTCACGGCAAGCGTGAGATCTAACACTAAAATTTGACTAATTGTGCTTAAAACTTCATCTCTTAGAATCTTAGGAACACCAGAACTCTCCTTACTTCTGGTTTGCGAAGCAAGGTAGATGATGAGGCCACATATTTCATGGAGCAGGTACTGCAACCTTAAGGGACCCGAAAGACTAGGCCACGACAAGTCTCATGTGTCTACGCATCATGAAATGCAGGTAAAGCGTACATCCACTACAGTGTTAGTGCATCAATATATTCGAATAGTTGTGCTCACGGTTAAAGGAGCGTCAAAAGGAGCGTCAGGACTTGTACTATTCTTGACTAGACTTATAAACTTTAATTTGACTTAGGGCATGGATGGGAATGGATGGAACTACCCAGGGAGAGGGTAGGATCCAGTGACAAAATTATGGGTAAATGTGCTTGAGGGTAATCCAATCCAAGTGAGGCTTGAGGATGTGGACACAACCCTCAATGAATGGTTAAACCAGAAAACTTGACGCTATTTTTAAGTTAAAATGACTAAGTCATAGGTTTATGAAAATGTTTATAAAAATTGGCTTTGTGCAAAAGGACCCTGACCTTCCTTGAACCTTACGTGCATTAATCATGTTGTAGTGGTGGCTTGGAAGTACTCTATATACTCACCGTTGCTATTTTTCTTTTTTCAATTGATCAGCAAGAGAAGAGAAAGATTTAGCTAGCAGGATGACATACTTAACAGATGATCAGAAGGCTAATCGAGAACTACGTCATGACCTACTCAACTGCATGTAGGCATGTTACTTGGGCCTACTACTATATTGGTTTTCGCTGATGTTTATCTAATAGGACAAAACCTTATTGGTCCTTACAAAGGTATTAAACTCCTTTAGCCTAAATTCATATAGATATATGTTTTGTCTGACTATGAATATATGTACTAACTATTAATTTAGGTATTGATTAAAAAAACACATAAGGTTTTCGGTGTACAAAATCGGGGACTGACAGCCCCAGCCACCGCTCCGACGCCGGCGCCAACGGAGCCGCAGTGGAGAACGAACTCATCAACGACAACTCGTTCAACCCGTTCCCGTAGCCGACCTCCGTTCTCTGGTACGCAGCAACAGACGAGCTGGTCGTGCCTCCTTCGACCTCTCCATGCCGCCGCCTTCCACCAAAGCGAGACCACACACACTCTGCCCAGCGCCAGTGCTGCCAAGCCGTCTCCTCACGTGTGTGGTTGGGGAAAAAGAGAAAAGAAAGAATTGGATGCTAAGCCTCATATTTTTTTTTTCTTACTTACATGTGAAGCGATACGTATTTAAATTTTTTTTGACTAGGATGTTATATCAGCGAAACTAATTGTCGATACTGTCTAGGACCTGTCTGGGACGGTTTTGACAGGACGAGAGGTAAAAATTTCTGGTATTACGGTTTTAGATGTCAATTAAACTTGATGGAAAGACGAGGAACGATGAGTGGACTTATTCCACCTCTCTCCTCGCGTGCACGCTAGCCTGCGAGAGGCCTAGGTCACCACCTGGCACCTGCTGCCTCGGCCTATCTTCCCTAGCTGCTCGAGTAATGGCAGGCTGGCAGTCCATATTGACTAGGCCACTTCGCCCGTTGGGCCTCGCACGGTTAGTCCCGGTTACCCACCGACCGAGTCGTGTGCTAGTACTACGCTTCGTGTCATCCTGTGCGTGGCGCACTGACACACTGGCACCGGCGTCGCATCGCTCGACCGCACGAGAGCCTCTCATTCTCTCGCCACCGAACCCCATCCATCTCCCCGATTCCTACGTCGTCTCTTCCTCCCCAGGCCCCAGCTCAGCGCTCTCGTCAGTGCGCCCATGGCGTCTCCCTGCCACTCCTCCTTCCCGCTCTCCCCGCCATCCTCCTGCCATGGGGGAAGCGTCCTCCATCTGGCCCCTCGACCCGCGGCCAGCCCTTTCGCGTGCTACTGCAGAGCACCGGCGGCACGGGACGGCGACGACGACGACCACGACGCGGGGATACTGCAGGCTCTCGCGTCCAACGGCAACGGGAGCATCCACGGCGAGCGGCTCTCGCCGCAGCATGTTCTTGATCCGGGTGGCGAGGAGGAGGCGGCGGGGTGTGACGGCGCCGGCGAGAGGCGGAGCTCGCGGCTCCGGGCGAGGGACTGCGCGAAGCGGATCATGGGACTCCCCATCGAGGAGCGGGTCAAGGTGCTCGACCTCCTGCAGCGCGACGACGGCGCGCTCACCTTGTCGGACTACAACGACATCCTCTCCGCGCTCGCCAGGGCCGGGGACCACGACTCCGCGGTCGCGCTCTTCCGGGCGCTCCGGCCCAACGGCGTCACACCCGACGCGCAGTCCTACGCCACCGCCGTGCAGTGCCTCTGCCGGAAGGGCGCGTCCGACGAGGCCAAGGAGGCGCTCGATGAGATGGTTGCGCGCGGCTTCCGCCCCACCGTCGCCACATTCTCCGCCGTCGTCGGCTGCCTCTGCAAGCGCGGACGCGTCACCAAGGCCATGGAGGTGTTCGACACCATGCGCGCCGTCGGCTGCGAGCCCACCATCCGCACCTACAACAGCCTCATCGGCGGGCTCTGCTACGTCGGACGGCTCGAGGAGGCTCTGGACCTGCTCAACAAGCTCAAGGAGTCGCCGAAGCAGACGCCGGACATCTACACGTTCACCATTGTCCTCGACGGGTTCTGCAAGGTCGGGCGGACGGACGAGGCCACGCCCATCTTCCACGACGCCGTCAGGAATGGCCTCTCGCCGACTATATTCACCTACAACGCCCTGCTCAACGGCCACTGCAAGGAAGGGAATCCGCTCAAGGCGTACAGCCTGCTCATGGAGATGTGCGGCAACGGCGCCTGCCCGCCGGACAAGATCAGCTTCAGCATCGTGCTGCAGGCGCTGCTGCGCGCCGGTGAGACCTCCGCGGCGTGGCAGACGTACAAGAGGATGGAACGCGCCGGGTTCGAGGCCGGCGGCCGCTCCCTGGACACGCTCGCACGGGGCCTGTGCCGGCAGTGCGCGGCGGACATCGCGGCGCTTGCCGACGCAAGGGAGGTGTTCGGCAAGCTGGTGGCGTCCGGGCACGAGCCGGTGTCGTACACCTACTGCCTGATGGCGCAGGCACTGGCGCGTGGCGGCGAGGTGGACGCGGCCGTGTCGCTCCTGGGTGAGATGGCGCGCAGGGGGTACGCGCTGCGGAAGCGCGCCTACACCGACATCGTCCGCGCGCTGTGCGAGCGGGGCCGGGCGCGCGACGCTCTGCGGGTGCTGGCGCTGGTGATCGCCAGGGACTTCGTGCCCGGCCGGAACGCGTTCGACGCGCTGCTCGGCGAGCTCACCCGGCAGGGGAGGTGGCCCGACGCGATGGCCGTGTACGCCGCCGCCGTGAAGCGCGGCGTCCTGGTCTCCTTGAAGCGGCATAGCAAGGAGGCCCTGCTGGTGCAGGAGCAGACGGAAACGCGAGAATCGTCGATGCAACCTTGCAACTGAGCGTTCCGCAGTGAAATTTTGCTGCAAAATTCACACATTTTTTGGGGGAGCTCTGCTGTTGGAAGCTACGGAATCTGCACCGATCAAAGGCGTGCCATTGTTTGCGTGTGAATACACGACCAGTTTTGGATTTTCGGTAACAATTCGGAAGAAGCGATTAGGCTTCGAGATGATCAGCTCAACCGGCCGGAGCATCACACTACATCAGCACCAGCACTTTGGCCCTGGCTGCAACGAGCACCACCACTCTGATTCCGGAGGCAAACTTTGTTCGGTCATTCTCCAGTGAGGGCGTGAGGCTGTAACTTGCTTCCGTTGCATGTGACCTGTAAGGCTGTACAAGTAGAACATAATTGGAATTGGAGTGGGCTCTGTTCTGATTCTTCACGCTGATTTTTTAGCAGCTACATGCACTTATCAGTTACCATACCACGCAAAGACACAAAAAAACTGTAAAAGTGCTCTGGTTTATCAGAAACCGAAATGCTCAACTGATAGAACATCAAAGGGCTATAACAAGTGTTTGTAGAAGTATTGCCATGCAATCATGCATGGTGTATGATCATGTATCGACGCCTAAACGCACAAGCTTCTTTATTTATTAACGCGACGCCGGAACAGTACGATGATCACAAAGGCGAGCAGACACACACCCCATGGTTACAAAAGTTTGGACGACAGAACAAAGGCCAGTTGCATACTTAAGCATGTACTGATAGATAGCTCACACGCTTAATCAGCGTCAACCAGCTTAGCTTATGCGGGCTTAATTACTACTTTGCCACCTGCTCAATAAACCCAGGGATTCCTCTGCTTCGCCGCCTTCTCCTCCCTCCTCTCGTCCTCGGGTTCCTCCCACTTCTTCTTCTTCTTCTCCGGCCAGGACGGCAGGATCACCGCCTCATTCTGCGCCAGCGTCAGCTTCCTCATCGCCTTCTCCGGGACGCCGAACGCGGCGGCGAGCTCCGGCCCGAGCAGGGCGCGGAGCACGGAGGAGGCGCCGACCAGGAACTGCGGGTGGTTCCGCCGGGCCGACGTCGTGAACCCAAAGAACACGAACGGCCCGCGGCGCGACGCCACCTGGCAGAACGGGAAGTAGCGCGGGATGTAGAACACGTCGCCGGCTCGCACCGTGGCGCTCATCGCCTTCGACCCGTTCGGGAAGACGACCTCGATGCAGCCCGTCCCGCTGAGCACGACGCCGTACTCCGTCGCCCTCGGGTTCACGTGCGGCGCCATCATCGATCCCTGCGACACGCATGGATGGATAGCCGTGTCAAACCCGTACAGGTTGCAGAGCGGAGTAAGAACAAGAGAGGGCAAGGTTGCCTACGGCGCTGAGGTTGACGAGATAGACGCCGATGTCGGAGTGGCCGAGGGGCTCGTAGTCGTGCTTGTCGACGGCGACGCTCGATCCGTAGGTGTTGTGGAAGCCTGTGCCCTGCTCGTAGAGGTTGTACGGCTCCGGCGCGCGCACCGTCTTGTCCTTCTTCTTTGGCTTCGCGGCCACGGAGTTGGACTGCCCGCCTCCGACTACTCCGAGGAGCCGGCCCACGAGCTTCCTCCACAACCACGTCGAAGACGGTTCGTCCACCACCAACTCCTCCTCCTCGCCCCTTCCAACCGGCCTCCACTGCCCAGCCGCCGCCGCCGCCTCGCCGCGCCGCGCTCCCCTGTATCCCACTCCCACACCGCCTTGGCCTCCCTGCTCACGGTGCCCCTCGCCGCCGCTCACTGGCTCCGTGGTGTAGTACATGATAGGACCCCGGCCGGTTTCCACCAGTAATGTTTGCTCCAAATCATCGTAAGTGGTCTACAACATGAGACATCGACCGTCCAAAAATAAAATCAACCACGCATGCATATGATCAGTTGGGGATTAATCGATTAATTACTAATGTCGTATGTGTTGCAGGATGGAAATTGTTCATTTTTTTCGAACTGAAAACTGTTCAGTTTAGTAGGCTCACGTTGAACGCAGTAACGAGCGTCTTGGGGTCAAAGCCGGCGAGCACCGACTGCGGGTGCCTTGCACCACCGCCGCCGCCGCCGAGAAAGAAGGCCTGCATTGCGCCATCATAATTCATTCACGTAGCTCTAGGAGGATATAAGCAAAACGAACAATGGTGTCGTGTTAACACACGCATGATGCGGTCGACCTGATAAGGGCTGAATCCTATGCTATCGGAGGCGTCGATGCTGCAGATGATCTTGAGCCTCTGGCCCTTGCCGGAGTTGACCATGTAGAACGTCGAGCCGGCGTCGATGTGGAGGACATCGCCCATCTTGAGATTCTTCTCCACGAGCTCGTCCTTGTGCATCCATCCCACCTTCACCTCCCCTGCTCAAGTCAAATCAATCAAGCTCGTGCACACGCGCGAGCCAGCAGAATCGACTCGATTTCTGTACGAGTTGTCGAGTTCGGAGCTGTACCTAGCTCCACGAAGAGGATGAGGTTGGAGTCGACGTACTGCGGCACGAACAGCGTCTTGGGCTCCATGGTGATGAAGCCAATGTGCATGAGCCCCTTCCTGCACCCGGAGGCCGCCGACCAGCCGCGCTGCCACGGGTCCGGCACGGCGGCTGCCGGCGGCCACGGCCGGCCGCGCACCACGCGCACGTTCCCGCCCTCCGACTCCACCACCTTCTCCCCCCTGTCCAGCACGAACAGCCCCCTCTCCGCTGGCCTGGGCTTGGGGCCGGGATCATCGCCGCCGCCGCCCTTTCCACCCTCCTCCTCCTCCTCCGGACGCCACTCCCCCTCCCGCTCCTCCTCCCAGTCCCAACCCTTCCCGCTTTGCCGCGACGCCGCCGAGCACCGCGAGAGGAGGAGCAGCAGCATCAGCAGCGGCGCCAGCGCCACCACCGCTGCCTCCACGCGACGACGACCCATCGATCGAGCCGTTCGATGTCCTAAACGCCTAGCAAGTAGCAAGTCCCTTTTCCTCGAGCTAACTGATTCTGTCTGCCTCTCGCGATCTCTTGTCCGCGTGCAGGGCTCGATCGGTGCGCGCCGAGGGCGTGACGAGCGACGAGGAGGAAGAGGAGGGTGGTTAAAAGAGGCGACGGGTGGCGCGCTCGCGGGAGCGCGGCGCACGTGTCGGCGTGCATGGCGCGAGACATGCGCTCCACGTAGCGGGCGCATGCATGGGCCTGGGAGGGAGGGAGGCAGTCAGGCAGCGTGGTTGTTGGCGCGCGAGGCCGGCGACCGCCCTGGTGCATTCCAAATTCCAACTGTGCGGCACGGCCGGCGCGGAAGAAATTCAGAGACGTTCGTCACACCATGCGCCCCGCGCTTCTGTAGTTTACTGCGTTTTTTGGGGCAAGCAAGGCTAAAAAGGCTTCCAATCTGTGCTATCTGTACGCTACGTACTCCCTCCGTTTAATTATAAAAAAATATACCAATACTTTTAACCCAAAACAAACGTAGTATCAAATATATGAAATGATAGTTTTAATGAAACTACATATTATATATGTTGTTATTTTTTAAGCCTAATCAAATTTTAAAAAATTTAAAAAAATCAAAACGACTTATAATATAAAATGAAGGGAGAAAAAACAAAACCAGACCGCTAAAAAAATAATTATGTGGGGAGGTACTTACTATCAGGGTTACCGATTTCATGCGAGCGTACCATGTCGTCCCCCGTGTGTAGCGTGGTTTTTACGTGAAAACTGCGATGAAGTGAACAGTAGTTTTTGCGATATTTTATCGTACCACGGTTTTTGTCTAAGCCGCGTGAAAACCACGAAAACCACGTCAAAAACCGCGAAAACAGCGTCAAAAAACGAAAACCGTAATTTAAATTTGAACCAAATTCAAATTCGTGTCGTGCCGCGGTTTTCGCTCAAACCGTGCGAAAACCGCGCCACATACCACGGGTTTCACGACAAACCACGTGAAATTTATTTTTTATGATTATATATATATATATGTATGTGTGTGTGATAAAATGAATGTTTTTCGAATTTTTTGAATTTGTACAAAATTATTCAAACAAAACCGCGAAAATGCTATGCCGCACCTCCGCGGTACGCGTGGAAACCGTGAAATTTTAAAAACCCTGCTTACCGCTACTCAGATTCGGGTTTTGCTGAACTGGTTTTGATAGGGGATGGTACATTTGGTGGGAAAGGAGGCAAGTGGTACATTTTGTAGCTGGTTCTTGCAGGTACTTGCCTCATGTTGCTCATGTTGCTGACGCAGCAATGGTGGAAGCCTACATCCTAAGGGACTCATTCTTACCCAATAGATTGGCCGTCAAAATATTATAACCCAGTTAGATTGTCTGCGGGTGGTGGAGATGATGCAAGATGGAGGCTTTTCGGCAACAACGTATGCGGCGATTTTCTATTAATGCCAGATTTTGATATGTGATTATGTTAAAGTCTGCATTGAACATCGTAGTAGGAAAGCCAATGTGTGGCACATGTTCCAGCTAATCATGCTTTAAGTTGAAGAATTCTTATAATTGGATTGATGAGGCCTCTATTTTCTTGCTGAATGTTCTATCGAACGGTGTAACTATGATTGCAGATTAATAAAGCGTGCCAAATTGCTTTTTAAAAAAAAAGACCAATTTACAGGGGCGGAGCTTAGTGGAGGCTAAACTGGGTGGTGGCCCCTCAGTTCCGGCATGAAATGTGTACGTATTGAGCTAGCTAAGTTGTATTAACTTTGCTTTGATGAGTAGGCTAACAGATGCCTCCATCTTTGATGAATATTAGCATTACTCTGTATACGAAGCCAATTTGCTTGGACTTGGCCTGGCGCGGTGTATGCGGCTCTTGTGCAGATGGTGGCGTGCACTAGTGTTTTTGAAGATGCTCATCGGAGATTATGGGGATGGGCAGATGGCACGCGGTGTATGTGATGTCGCAAACACTGAGCTCCGTCGAGCCGTAGAAGATCACGGCGGCCGAACAAACACGGCTTCGTCCTGGCCTGCGTGGCCTGTGGCGGTGTGGCCCAAGCACGGTGCACTGAGATCCTGCCCACTATATTATGGGCCGGCCTAAAGACCATGTCACAATGTTGGGCCAGAAACCATGGGGAAAAAGGAAAACGCTCAATTTGACAATATAGGTCGGATCTAATTTATATATCTCAAGTATAAAATCGACTTCCTCAACTATTAATATTGGTTTAATTTGTCTTTTTAGGTGGTTTTTACCGTGGATTTGTCTTACGTGACACACATTGACTTAGTTTTTATACTACGTGACATTATAATAAAAAAATAAAAACAATGAGATCCACAAGTAAGTCCCCATCTCATCTTCTTTCTCCACTCTCCCGTCTCTATCTTCTCTCTTCCCTCACACTTTCAGCAGCAATAGAGAGAGGATGGGAGGACGGTGGCGACGAGTCAAAGCCAGGAAGGGCACCGATGGCTCCTCTCCCTCCCTCCCCCTCTCTTAGGGTTGGGGCACCGCGGCCATCAGAGGCACACAAAGGCGCGAAAGCATAAGGTGGTAGAGAGGAGCGAAACTTGGTGATCGCCGCCTAGCGCTTGCCTCTCCATCGTGACCATTGAAGATGTCGACGACGGAGATGGTGACGACCGCCATATACGGATGAACCTCTGTCCAATGGTCTATAGGGTGGCGATGGCATAGCTGCTCGTGTAGTTTCCACTGGTGTCTCGAAGCGACAAGATTTAGTAGGCAATGGCGGAGGCTAAGGACAGCAAGCTGGCGAGCTTTAGCCTCTAGGGCATGAAAGGACTTGATGACGCCTAGAGGAGGGTGAATAGATGTTCCTGAAAAACACTTTGCAGCGAAATCAAAATTATCGAAGGTTCGGGTCTTAAACACATGAACTTCAGGTCTTCTTTTGTTAGGGATAGAAGTAGCAGACCTGACATTTCGGTCCAAAAGACCTGAACTCCCGGTCCATATAGTCTGTTTTCCCGTGGAAGTAAATCTAGAGGCAAACCTAACAACACACAGTTGCAATAGATAGGGTAAATAATTAGGAACATGCTGGGAAACAAATACAACAGGCAAAACAAGGAGGGGACATGGATTTTTCATCTAAGTTCGGATCTCAATGATCCTACTCTCCATTGAGGGACCCCAAGGAGCCGGATCTCGATTGATCCCAAACCTCACTAAGCTATCAACCACGAGGAAGCTTTAGTCCTCAAGCAACCACCGAGGCTTAGCAAGTTTCCAAGCGACCACACCTAGAACCAAGCTTGGACAACGAGCACCCACCTTCGATGAAGCTTGCTTTACCAAGCAACCTCCCAGAAGATAGCTTAGTTTTCACTCAATCTTACCTCTTCCCTTGTGACGGTGTGGCAAACCTTACAAACATTCCCGGACAATCCACACTGTCGGAGTACGGGACCTCGACAACAGGGAAGCGAGGGCCCCCTTGAAGATTTGGCCGGGGCGAGTCGAGCCTAAGTCAGCCTCAGAGAGCTGATAGACACAATGGATTATACAAGTTCGAGCCGCACGGATGCGTAGCACCCTACTCTTGTGTGTTGTGGGTTATCTATGAGGAACTTGAGTTACAGTGAGATATGAGACTTGTGTGAGTTCTAAATGTTATCAGTCTAACCTCATTACTCATTGGCATGGATCCTCCTTTTATAGGCACAGGGAAGTCCACAGTGCTAACATATGAATGCAGGAGCTGATCCCACTCCAAAGAGCTAGGTATGCTTAATGTTGTCGATGTCCCCTATAGCAACCCGACCGGATGTGACAGCCTTACTCTCTGGTTGACACATGGCGCAGGAGCCAGGTGATTTCCGCCTGGTCACCATAGGGCCCACCAGTCAGTTTTTGCGAGGTGGTAAGATCAAATGTGCAAGGGTGTTGCGGGTGTGGCACATTGCACCCCTCCTATTCCTCTAGCAAACGTGGGCATGCAGCGCACATCCTTGAAATGAAGGTAGATGAGCTGTTCTCCAACTGTTTCCCTCCTGCAACGGAAACCATTATGTTTGGATGAAGTTAAGCCCCCTAGCCCACCTAGCAGGGCGGAGAAAACCCCAACATGAGCCTGGAGCAATAGGGTGTGCTTGGGCCCCCCGCTCGTGGCCCCTAGCCACCTGTATTATGCCCTGGAGCAGCCTCCGCTCCTCGGGGCAGCTGCCTACCTAAGGCCTGATCTGCGCCTCGGACCCTCAAGCGCACCCGAGGACCCATGCACGCTCTCTCTGCTTCTTTGCTGAATATCTCGTTAATTTGGACGAGCTTCTTGAAAATGTAGAAGATGAAGGAGTTCATGATGGACAGGGCCTTGGATGGAAAACCGTCATCGTGACGTATCTGTTTCAGCTTTATGAAGATATAAATCTTGTAGGTCTTGACGCTTTTCTTGAGAACTTGTATATGTAGATCTTATAAGTCTCGATACTTTTCTTGGTACATGTGTAGATGTACATCTTATAGGTCTCGATACTCTTCTTGGGAAACTGTAAATGTTGATCTTTTAAGCCGTCTGCGCCCTAAGTTCCCGAAGGAATAGGGACCCCGGTTCCCATTTCTTCAACACACACGATCAGATCCTCGTGGGCGGACACCTAGCCATCTAGGTGGAGAACCACCAAGAGTAACAAACACAATCGATGACTTGCTTGCTATGAACTCAAGTCCTCAAGGATGGAGTGAAGCTCACTAGCTCTCAACTTCTCTCCTCAACCTCTCTCTCTTTCCAAACTCTCTCAACGATGGGGTGGGGATCACTAGTACTCAATCTCTATTCTCAAACCTTCTCTCAAACCCAAATCTTCTCTTCCCTAAATCTCTCACACACAAAGATATACCACAAAGGTAAGGGATTTGGGTGGCTATTTGTCTTGGATAAGTCTACCGTTGCCCCAAATTTAGCGGCCAACAGATAGTAGCGGTGGAAGGGTTTAAATATTCGAGTCCCCAAAAAACTAGTCGTTACTTGCAAATTCAAACACCAGAACTTTCTGTCAAAAATACTGGAATTTCAAGTCCGAAGTTGTTGTCCCGGTGTAGAAGAAGGACCGAAACTTCAGGTCACAAAGACATGAACTTTTAGGCTAGTCTTCCAAGGCCGAACATAGAACATGGACTAGAACTTTAGGTCCCACAGACCGAAACTTTCGTTGCCCCCTAACAGGCTGACAATACTCCACAAAAATAGTCATAACTCCTTGCTTCGGAGTCTCGTTTTGACAAATTTGGGCTCTATGGAAAGCATAATTAAAGGGCTATCCAACCCAACTAAAAACAAGCTCTAAAATCACTCATATGTTAGGTTAAGATTTGGGTTTCTCTTAAGTAACACTTGCGTAGATCACTTTGAGCACCGATACACAAACAAACATGTCAACGTTGCATCCCTCTTAACAGTACGACATTCCTATACTCAAATGCAAATAGAAAAGCTATACCACTAGGAACAGCATCACGCCATCTTCTTGCTTCACCTTGCAGGTTGCTAACACCAATGTCATTTTACTACCGGGACTATTCACCTACAACTCATTAAGCACATTAGTCCCAAATCAAATTTAACTTTGCCTCGATCAATGCCGCTATGGCTTTTAGCTTGATGTTCATCAACAAATCACATACACTTGATGTTTGGCATTCCATCTTGATCTTCTTCAACAAAGATTGATCCTCCGCAACTTCTGATTTTCTATGGTCTTGATTGGTCCATCATTGTTCGGCTAAGCACTTGCTCATTTACCACTGCATCTGGTCCTTTGGCGCCAAGCCTTCGTTTGCCCTTCTCCCATGCATGGTTCATCACGTAACCAAGTCTTGCCAACCCTTCACCGTATCTTGCCATCTTTAGTCACTGGTTGCCTTACATCACAATGAAACCTCATCATATTAATTCCTTACTTGTACACTCAATAAACACATTAATCTTTTAATCGTTTGTCATCAATTAGCCAAAACCCATTAGGGGTCTAGATGCTCTTTTAGGGCACGCTGGGGGAGGATCCTGGCATTCGAGCCCGCCGCCAAGTTTTTCTATGGTGGCGTCAACATGACGGCCACCATGCTCCGGCACTACACCAGATGGCATTAGCTCCAACAGTCCTAAACCGTTGGCAGAAGTCACTACTGGAGAAACGATTTTTCTGGACGAGGCCCCTAATAGGTTCCAGGCGGGCCATAAGAGCTCGCGCCTGGAAAAACCGTTCCCAGGGGGCCTGCAATTGGCCCACATGGGATAATGCATTATCCCGTGCAAGCCACTTAAGCGACCGCACGGGCTATTGTCACGCTCCGCTTTTCTCTCTAAGTTAAAAATTACCGGTGAAAAAAATCGTAAAGAAGAAATTATCGGAAAAACTAAAGAAAATCAAAATCCTAAATTAAAAATACATTTAATAATTGGAAATGGCTTGGTGGAATTTTTCTTAAATTCCTCGTGTCAAAATACGCTAACAGGATTTTTATCGGAATTTTCAGAGCATCGAAAGCAATTTTAAAAATTAAATTAGGTTAACTGGAATTAATTTCCTTAAGAAAAATGGGTTTTTCTTTTTCCTCCCTTTTTCCTGTTTTTCCCTCCGTGGGCCTCCGCCCACTCTCTCTCTCTCTCTTTTCCTCCTTCCCGCCGCCCACCGGCTGCGCCCGGCCAATCCGGCCCAAGTCCCTTCTTCTTCTCTCTCTCCTTCCTTTCCCTTTTGGGCCGACCCAACACTATTTCTACCGTTCGCACTAAGTCCACTTGTCCTCCTTCCTTCCTGGGACAATGAAAAGCGGGGCTCGCTTGTCATCCCCAAGCTTGAGCCACCCCAAGCCGCAGCTACGCATGCCGTGCGAGCCGACGCATCTCCGGCCACGTTCCAACTCAGTTAACCACGTCATTATGTGTTCCCGATTTTACTCCACCGTTTTCCCCACTTTCCCCATTCCTCCATTCATCATGTGCGTTGGAACGGCCGAGTTAAACTCCATCACTTGCAGCCGCCATTAATGCCGAGCTCCGACGGTTTTCGTCCGTTCCCCGCTTCTCCTGGCCATGCCCGAGCTCCCTTGCCAGCCTATAAGTTTCCCCGCACTCCGGAACACGTCCCACACTCGCACTCGTTCGCGTTCGCTCACTCCTGTGCTCCCGTATCGTGCGCCGTCCTTTTTCCGTTGCCGTGCTCACGGTTTCCGTCGTTCCCACCCAACCACCACCCCTTTCGCCGAGCCACCACCACCTCCACCTTCGCAATCACCGGGAACACACTCCCGTTTCTTTTCCCCAATTTTCGATCATCGAACCACATCATTGCCGCCTTCCTCCCGAGTTCGGCCGACGGTGAGAAAACACCATTTCTTTCTCTCTTTTCTTCCCCTTTGCCGAGCCGGCCTCGCCTCCGCCGCTCGTGCGCCCGCCCAGCGTCGCCGCCACCGCTGGCGCAAGCCGCCGCCGCCGGCGCAAGCCGCCGCCGCCGCCCGGCCGAGCCCTGACCAAACCGGGTGTTCTCCCATGTGGCCAATCCATACCGGCCAATCCGGTGCCGCCACGTGGCGCGCCTGGCGGTGGACTCGGTCCACCGTGCACCTGTAGTTTCTCCTCTTGCGTCACTGTTCTGTGGGTCCCGCAGTGATGTCAGCCCTAAAACGCTTGCATCATAAATCGTTTTTCTTTTTCTTAACTAGTAAAAAGGCTGAAACTTGTAAAATTCGCAGAAAATTCATCCGAACTCCGTTTGAGTCCGTTCAAGTTGCACAGGATTCGTAAAAATGTCAAGAATATATTAAATATAGTTTAATTGTCTGTTTTAGCTGTCTAATAGACTGTTTTTGCTGTGCTTTATTTGTTGGTAGAATCTGGTTCCGAGGACGCTCCGGTTTATTTTGAGGTTGTCGCTGAGGTTCCGTTGGATCAAGATCAAGGCAAGTCATTTTCCTTTGAACATATTGTACCTAATTTGCAAATTCCTATTGTTTTATCTGTTGCACTACTTTATTTTATAATGAAATCGGGATGGGACCTATAGTTTTAAGCCTAGGTTGTTTACCCTGTTTATTTGATCACGTGGGAATTAATTAGACTAGAACCAGGGCTAGGACATGCTTATTATGCTTAGTACAACTAGATCATAAAAGGGAAAATTAATTTACTAGAATTATTTCACATGAAATGTTGGTCTCCGACCGGACGTACCGTTGGTACTGTTAATCGGAAAATTAAAACTTGACTATTATGGTGGGCTATGGGTGCCCAGTTTTGCAAGTCGCACCCATGGCAGTTAAGGACCGGTTCGCGGGAAACCCTGGAAGAATTATTAGTGCGTACCACAAGCCAGCATGGGCAACGGCTGGGCTTGTAGTGTAGCTTTTCCTGGCCGACGCATCCAGGCGAGGGTGATCGTGATGGAGTGCGGATGGACCGGGAAAGGTCTATGCGGCTACCGGATTCACCTAGGCACGAGAGGGGGTTGCCTACCCTGGATTCTGGGTAGGGGCGAAACCTGAGGTGTGATGTCGCTTGGTCAGGGAGGGATATGCGAATGGTCCTGTCACAGACCCCTTTTCGATATGCCATGGTGGTATGTCGACGCACGAACACGTGTTGTGGGGCGGTGTCTTGTGGGTACAGACGTACACCTCTGGCCAGATCGAAAAACTATTCGAATAGCCGTGCCCACGGTTATGGGCGATCATCCAGATTCACCATGATTAGTCTCACTAAAATAATAACTTGATTAAGTGGAAATGAGGTAGAATAGTTGGAAGGATTGGGCCTGACTCAACGTGGTGTAGCGTTGAGCAGTGTATTAAAATATTGTTTAATTACCTTATATTACTGTTTTTACTGCTTTCAACTTGATTCTGTGAAATGCCTGCTTTATGCAAAAGTTAAACCTAGCCTATCCTTGGAATTTAACCCTGCATTCATACCTTCTTTCGGTATGACTTGCTGTGTATGTGGTTGTGCTTAGTCTTGCTTCCCTTTTCCCCACCTCAGAGTTAGAGGATGAAGCTGCTGATGAGTTTGCTGCTGAGTAGGCTCGTTACTGCCGTCAAGGGTTGCCTGTGGAGTGGAGTCGCTGCCCCGCAAGAATCGAAGCCTAGTTCATAAGTTTATTTTATCTTTCCGCTGCTTATGTAAGACTTTTTAATGTTTTTAAGACGTGGTTCTGTAAATACAATTTGTCGTTTGTGTATCCCTGGCTGGTCCTGGACAGGTATTTTTTTTAAATACACATTCAGCTTCGGAAATTCTGGAGTGAATTTCTGGGCGTGACAGCTATTATCCCATGCGGTCGCTTAAGGACCCGCACGGGATAATTTATTTTCTCGTGCGGGCCTTTAAGAGGACCGCATGCGATGATGCCCAACAATGGCGCAATAAATTTCCCGCTCAACCCGACGGTGGCGTATTTACCCTCGTGTTTTCTCTCTCCAAAAAGGCAATTATAGGGGAAGGTTTTGAACTTGAATTTTTCAATTGGAGTCAATACAAAAAGGTATCATACTTGATCTCCTCTTCCATTTGCTTCCATTTTTAAAAATTTTTATTGGTTGAATGCGAAGATATTTGAACTTTTTAACTCGGTTTTTCTCTCTCCAAATAATAGGCATTTTATTTTGTGGAAGGCTATAGACTTTAAATCTTCAATTGAAATCAATATAAAAGGTAATGTGCTTGATCATCTACTTCATTTGCTTCCATTTTTATAAAATTTCATCGGTTGAATGCGAAGATATTTAAACTTGTTTGAATTGTGTTGAGCTATTTTTTTAATTTGTAGGTCAAATATTTTGTTTTTTTATTAAACCATTTTTGGTAACTACTTTTGTCTCATTATTATTATTTGTTGTGCAATATTAATTTATGTTGTCACCGTTTTTATTATTTGTCAAATATTTTACTTTGTTTTTATTATTTGTAGGATTTAAGTTTAATTTGTTTATTTAGAAACACCGACAATATAATATTAATTTATGTCCTTGTTTTTAGATGGATCGGATATGGATGTATGAGACACGGAGAACTCATCCGGTGTACATGAGAGAGAAGCATCAACATTTATTGATAAGGCTAAGGCACACGCTTTGAGGGAGAATAGGAAGGATATTTTTGTCCTTGCGTGGATTGCAAGAATCGAAGATGTTGAAAGATCCGAATGTAATTCTCGGACACATAATTCAGCGTGGATTTGTGGAGAAATACACAGTTTGGACTTATCACGGGGAAGTCGCCCCTCAGGAAGAGAATCCTGATATTTGTTTCGATGAGGCAGATAATTTTATAATTGAGGACATGTCTCGTGAAACGACGGGTGATTTTGGCGGCTCTGGTTTTGACGAGGCAGAGGTTGATATTGATCTGGATCTTGAGGATTTGTTGCGACACGCTGAACCAGAGGTCCTAACAGAGAAAGCAAGATATTTAAACAATTGGGAGGCGTTGCAGAAAGCAACAAAAGATCTTTTATACGATCAAGCAAAGAGATGTGATATGGTTTATACAGTGTTGCGGTCGGTGCTAGAACTTCTTTGATTGAAGGCCAGCCATGGATGGGTTGATACTAGTTTCAACGACTTGATGGGTCTCCTGAGAGCTATGCTTCCTAAGCCTAACTTGTTGCCAGCTAACACCTATCAAGCCAAGAAACTGATATGTCCATTATCACTTGGTGTGGAAAAGATCCATGCATGTGTTAATCACTGTGTACTTTATCGCAAGGAATACGCTGACTTGGACAAGTGTCCAACTTGTGGGACGAGTGGGTACAAAAAGGGTACCGCTACCACCCCAGCCGTGGCGACTACGACACACCGGCTCCTTTCGCTCGCTGTGTCGAAGATGACACAACCTTCGGCGAATGACCGCACTCATGCGGGCCGGACACCTTGCATACTAATCCGCACAGGCAGCCAAGGCCCTGAACGACCAGAAGTTGGTGGAGATCAACAGGTTGAAGGGTGAGGTGGCCCGCCTCAAGAGGGAGAATGCCATTCTCGAGGGCCGTTCGCCTCCTAGGGGTGCCAGGATCCGCCTCACTCCGAGGAAGACCACCACCGCTCCTGTGCGTATCCAGCTTGCGCACCGGAACCCTCCTCCAGCTCCAGAGCCGCTTCCAGTGTTCGTGCCGCCTGCGCCTCCGCCGTCTCCCGTTCAGTTTTCGTTGCTGACCTCCGCCCTAGCCGCAGCAGCCGTTGGCAGCAGTAGCGGTGGATGGCTGTCCATGACGTCCAGTTCCTCCGACGAGACCCTCAATCTCTCTAGCAGAAGCTCAAGCAGCAGCAGCTTCGGCAGCAGTTCGAGCAGTGGCAGTGAGCCTGGCAGTGGTGGGACGTACCTGCAGGACTCCCGTAGCCGATCAGAGGAGGTTGGGGATGAGGCTGAGTCCGACTTCAACTCCACCGACCGCAGGAGCCGTTCCGAGCACTTGACCGTTTTCCCTAGTACCTCGTGGTCTAGTCTTTGTCTGGTAGTTTGTGTGTTTAGGTGTGTTGCTTGGGGTAGCTGGCAGACCATACCGGCTGGTTGTGGTATGGTTGTCCTTAATTAGGAGTTGAACTGTTTACTTTTCGTAATATCAACTATCAGATCAGTTAATTAATAATAAATTCTGGGTTTCTGAGCAATCTGTTTTTCTTCTTGTCTTTGTTTCTTTTTGTTCGCTCTCTCAAGATGATGAGCACCAGGTCATCCAGTCAGGGCAATGGTGATGGTAATAACACAGCCAATCAGAATTAGGAAACCATTCCCAATACCACTGCAAGCCGTGGTCCCCCTCCGCCGCCGGAGAATCAGACGCTCGTCCAAGTCTTGACGAGTCAAACTCAGATGATGGCTGCAATGATGCAGCAGATGTAGCAGCAGCACCAGCAGATGCAACAGCAAATGCTTCAACAATTGCAACAAGCACGGCTTAATGCCGCAGCTGGTCCAGTCCCACCGGTTCGGTCCAAGCCGCCGAATTTCTACGCGTTCGCCCTCCCACCTTTTCAAGCACCACCAATCCCATGGAGGCAAACGACCGGCTCCATGCAATTGAAAAGAAGCTCAATCTTCGCAGTGCAATGACCGGAAAAGGTGGCGTTCGCCACTCATCGGCTCCGTGGTCCCGCTTCGGCATGGTGGGACAATTTCTTGGTGACTCGTCCTACAGGACGAAGTTTCTTGGCGAATCGCTATAACTTTCACAAGGCACAAGTTCCTGATGGCATTGTGGCACAAAAGAAGAGGGAGTTCCGAGCTCTGGAATAGGGCAACAGGACCGTTATTGAATACCTCCACGAGTTCAACCGCCTCGCACGCTACGCACCGGAGGATGTGCGCACTGATTCCGAGAGGCAGGACAAGTTCTTGGCCGGCCTCGATGATGAACTCACCAATCAGTTGATCTCAGGAGACTATGCTGACTTCGAGAAGCTGGTAGATAAAGCCATTCGCCAGGAGGATCAGAGGAACAAGATGGTCCGTAAGAGAAAGGCGACCCAGCTTTGGATGAATCAGGGGAATGTCCAAAGACCTCGCTTTATGACTGGACAACAAGGTGGACCTTCCACTATGGTTGTCCGATAGCACCGTCCCTTTCACCCTGGGAATTCTAACTGGCGTCCCAACCCCAACTTTAACCGTGGCAACATCAGCAACAACGGTGGTCAGTCTCACCGCAATCCTGCTCCGCGCCCGCCGATGGCACCAGCTCACTCTGTTCAACCCAGGAAAGACGCTGTAGGGAAACCGTTGGTTTGTTTCAACCGCAACGAGCCTGGTCACTTCGCTGATAAGTGTCCGAAGCCCAAGCGCAATGCACCCAGGTTTGTTCAGGCCAGGGTCAACCATGCATCGTTGAAGAGGCTCGGGATGCACCGGACGTCATTCAGGTACGTTCCTCGTAAACTCGGCCCCACTACGCTTTGTTTGATTCGGTGCAACTCATTCATTCATATCAAAAAGATTTGTTGGGGAACATGGGTTAAGAAGAGAAAAACTTGTCACACCGATGCGGGTTCACACCCCAGGAAATAGTCTGATGTCAGTCAGCTATAGCCCTTCGGTGACAATAGAAATTCAAAGATCACAATTTCTAGCCAATCTCATCCTTCTTGAATCCAAAGACCTAGATGTCATCCTAGGGATGGATTGGTTGACAAGACACAAAGGAGTGATAAACTGCACAGCACGCACCATCATTCTAACCAGTCTGGAAGGAGAAGTGGTTACTTTCCAGTCTCCATTGTCTGTAAAGCAAGAGGTTAGTCTGAATCAAATTACCGGTTAGGTTGAGTCAATGTCAGAAAAACCAGAATCCAAGAAACTTGAGGATATACCTATAGTTCGAGAGTACCCAGAAGTTTTTCGAGATGATCTCACAACCATGCCACCCAAGAGGGAGATTGAGTTCCGGATCGATTTGGTACCAGGCACCGCTCCGATCTACAAGAGACCTTATAGAATGGCTGCTAATGAGATGGCTGAGGTCAAGAAGCAGGTTGATGAGCAATTACAGAAGGGATACGTTCGCCCGAGCACGTCGCCTTGGGGTGCCCCGGTGATATTTGTGGAGAAGAAAGATAAAACAAAGAGGATGTGTGTGGACTACCGCGCACTCAACGAGATCACTATCAAGAATAAGTACCCGTTACCTCGAATTGACGACCTGTTCGATCAACTTAAAGGAGCCAAGGTGTTCTCCAAGATAGATCTGCGGTCGGCTATCATCGCTTAAGAATCAAAGAAGAAGATATTCCAAAGACAACATTCACTACTCGATACGGATTGTTCGAGTGCACCGTCATGTCCTTCGGACTTACTAATGCACCTGCTTTCTTCATGAACCTAATGAACAAGGTGTTCATGGATTTCTTGGATAAGTTTGTTGTGGTCTTCATAGATGATATTCTTATCTATTCAAAGTCTGAAGAAGAGCATGAACAACACCTTCGTCAAGTACTTGAGAGATTGAAGGAACATCAGTTGTACGCCAAGTTTAGTAAATGTGATTTCTGGCTCAAGAAAGTTTAGTTTCTTGGTCATATTATAACTGCTCAAGGAGTAGCTGTTGATCCGTCAAATGTGGAGTCAGTTACTAAGTGGACCCCACCAAAGACTGTTTCTCAGATACGAAGTTTCCTTGGACCCGCGGGTTATTACCGCCGGTTCATCGAGAATTTCTCCAGAATTGCAAGGCCAATGACACAATTGTTAAAAAAGGAGGAAAAGTTTAAGTGGTCTGCCGAGTGCAACAGAAGCTTTGAAGAGCTCAAGCAGAAATTTGTAACTGCACCGGTCTTAATCTTGCCGGATCAGACCAAGGATTTCCAAGTTTACTGTGATGCATCTCGTCACGGGTTAGGATGTGTGCTGATGCAAGATGGAAAAGTGGTTGCATATGCTTCACGTCAGTTGCGACCTCATGAGACTAATTATCCTACTCATGACTTAGAGCTAGCAGCAGTGGTTCACGCTCTGAAGATTTGGCGGCATTATCTCATCGGTAACCGTTGTGAAGTTTACACTGATCACAAGAGTCTGAAGTATATCTTCACCCAGCCAGATCTAAACCTTCGTCAGCGAAGATGGTTGGAGTTGATCAAAGACTATGACATGGGGATACACTCTCATCCTGGCAAAGCCAATGTGGTAGCAGATGCTTTGAGTCGGAAGAACTACTGCAACGCCACTCATACGAAAGAACTATGCAGTGAACTACAACGAGAGTTTGAATGTCTGAACTTGGGAATTGTCAATCATGGTTATGTGGCTGCTCTCGAGACACAGCCGACACTCGTGGAGCAAGTCCGTCTGGCTCAAGCTAATGACCCCGACATAGCCGAGTTAAAGAAAAACATGAGGACTGGCAGAGCCAAGGATTTCTCTGAAGACGAACATGGAACAATCTGGATGGGAGAAAGATTATGTGTACCTGAGAACAAGGAGTTGAAAGATCTGATTCTTAGCGAAGCTCATCAATCCCAGTACTCAATTCATCCTAGAAGCACGAAAATGTATCAAGATCTCAAGAAAAAATTCTGGTGGGTTAGCATGAGGAGAGAAATCGCCGAGTTCATTGCTTTGTGTGATGTTTGTCAGCGAGTTAAGGCAGAACATCAGCGACCCGCAGGATTGTTACAACCTCTCAAGATTCCGGAATGGAAATGAGAAGAAATTGGAATGGACTTCATCACTGGTCTGCCCAGAACCTCCGCTGGTCATGATTCTGTTTGGGTAATTGTAGACCGACTCACAAAAGTTGCTCACTTCATACCCGTGCATACAACTTACTCAGGGAAGAAACTGGCAGAGCTCTACTTGGCAAAGATCATGTGTTTACATGGGGTACCGAAAAAGATTGTATCAGATCGAGGGAGTCAGTTTACCTCAAAATTTTGGCAGAAGTTGCAAGAAGAATTGGGAACTCGTTTGAACTTTAGCACCACTTACCATCCTCAGACCGATGGTCAGACAGAAAGAGTTAATCAGATCTTGGAAGATATGTTGAGAGCTTGTGCACTTGATTTTGGTGGAGCTTGGGATAAGAGTCTACCTTATGCCGAGTTTTTGTACAACAAGAGTTATCAGGCGAGCCTTCAAATGGCTCCATTTGAAGCATTGTATGGCAGAAAGTGCCGCACGCCACTTGTCTGGGATCAGACCGGAGAACGCCAGTTGTTTGGGACTGATGTCTTGAATGAAGCCGAAGAAAAAGTCAGGCTGATCCGTGAAAGATTGAAAACTGCTCAGTCTCGTCAGAAAAGTTACGCTGATAACCGTCGAAGGGAGTTAAGCTTCGAGGTTGGAGATTATGTGTACCTTCGCGTCACTCCGCTTCGGGGAGTGCACCATTTCCAGACGAAAGGGAAGTTGGCACCATGTTTCGTGGGACCATACTGAATTCTGAAACGTCGCGGAGAGGTTGCCTATCGATTGGAGCTTCCTCTTTCCATGGCAAGCATTCATGATGTGTTTCATGTTTCTCAGCTGAAGAAATGCTTAAGAGTGCCTGAGGAACAAGCAAGTCCTGATCACCTTAACATTCAAGAGGACTTGACTTATGTTGAGAAACCAGTTCATATCCTCGACACCAGTGAAAGGAGAACCAGGAACCGAGTTACCAAATTTTGTCGTGTGCAGTGGAGTCACCACTCAGAAGAAGAGGCAACTTGGGAAAGAGAAGATGAGCTGAAAGCCGCTCACCCGCATCTCTCCGCACCTCCGAATCTCGGGGTCGAGATTCCGCTTAAGGAGGGTAGGTTTGTCACGCTCCGTTTTTCTCTCTAAGTTAAAAATTACCGGTGAAAAAAATTGTAAAGAAGAAATTGCAAAAATTAAAGAAAATCAAAATCGTAAATTAAAAATCCATTTAATAATTGGAAATGGCTTGGTGGAATTTTCCTTAAATTCCTCGTGTCAAAATACGCTAACAGGATTTATATCGGAATTTTCAGAGCATCGGAAGCAATTTTAAAAATTAAATTAGGTTAACTGGAATTAATTTCCTTAAGAAAAGGGGTTTTATTTTTCCCTTCCTTTTTCCTGTTTTTTCCTCCGTGGGCCTCCGCCCACTCCTCTCTCTCTCTTTTCCTCCTTCCCGCCGCCCACCGGCGCGCCCGTCGGCCAATCCGCCCAAGTCCCCTTCTTCCTTCTCTCTCCTTCCTTTCCCTTTTGGGCCGGCCAACACTATTTCTACCGTTCGCACTAAGTCCACTTGTCCTCCTTCCTTCCTGGGACAATGACAAGCGGGGCCCGCCCTTCATCCCCAAGCTTGAGCCGCCCTAAGCCGCAGCTGCGCATGCCGTGCGAGCCGGCGCATCTCCGGCCACGTTCCCGCGCATCTCGGCCACGTTCCAACTCAGTTAACCGCGTCATTATGTGTTCCCGATTTTACTCCACCGTTTCCCCCACTTTCCCCATTCCTCCATTCATCATGTGCGTCGGAACGGCCGAGTTAAACTCCATCACTCGCAGCCGCCATTAATGCCGAGCTTCGACGGTTTTCGTCCGTTCCCCGCTTCTCCTGGCCATGCCCGAGCTCCCTTGCCGGCCTATAAGTTTCCCCGCACTCCGGAACACGTCCCACACTCGCACTCGTTCGCGTTCTCTCACTCCCGTGCTCCCGCATCGTGCGCCGTCCTTTTTCCGTTGTCGTGCTCATGGTTTCCGCCGTTCCCACCCAACCGCAACTCCTTTCGCCGAGCCACCACCACCTCCACCTTCGCAATCACCGGGAACACACTCCCGTTGCTTTTTCCCCAATTTTTGATCATCGAACTGCATCATTGCCGCCTTCCTCCCGAGTTCGGCCGACGGTGAGAAAACACCATTTCTTTCTCTCTTTTCTTCCCCTTTGCCGAGTCGGCCTCGCCTCCGCCGCTCGTGTGCCCGCCCAGCGTCGCCGCCGCCGCTGGCGCAAGCCGCCGCCGTCGCCCAGCCGGGCCCCGGCCAAACCGGGTGTTCTCCCATGTGGCCAATCCATACCGGCCACCGGATTCACCTAGGCACGAGAGGGGGTTGCCTACCCTGGATTCTGGGTAGGGGCGAAACCTGAGGTGTGATGTCGCTTGGTCAGGGAGGGTTATGCGAATGGTCCTATCACAGACCCCTTTTCGATATGCCATGGTGGTATGTCGACGCACGAACACGTGTTGTGGGGCTGTGTCTTGTGGGTACAGACGTACACCTCTGGCCAGAGCGAAAAACTATTCGAATAGCCGTGCCCACGGTTATGGGCGATCATCCAGATTCACCGTGATTAGTCTCACTAAAATAATAACTTGATTAAGTGGAAATGAGGTAGAATAGTTGGAAGGATTGGGCCTGACTTAACGTGGTGTAGCGTTGAGCAGTGTATTAAAATATTGTTTAATTACCTTATATTACTGTTTTTACTGCTTTCAACTTAATTCTGTGAAATGCCTGCTTTATGCAAAAGTTAAACCTAGCCTATCCTTGGAATTTAACCCTGCATTCATACCTTCTTTCGGTATGACTTGCTGTGTATGTGGTTGTGCTCAGTCTTGCTTCCCTTTTCCCCACCTCAGAGTTAGAGGATGAAGCTGCTGATGAGTTTGCTGCTGAGTAGGCTCGTTACTGCCGTCAAGGGTTGCCTGTGGAGTGGAGTCGCTGCCCCGCAAGAATCGAAGCCTAGTTCATAAGTTTATTTTATCTTTCCGCTGCTTATGTAAGACTTTTTAATGTTTTTAAGACGTGGTTCGTAAATACAATTTGTCGTTTGTGTATCCTGGCTGGTCCCGGAGTATTTTTTTAAATACACATTCGGCTTCGGAAATTCGGAGTGAATTTCGGCGTGATGGCTATTATCCCATGCGGTCGCTTAAGGACCCGCACGGGATAATTTATTTTCTCGTGCGGGCCTTTAAGAGGACCGCATGCGATGATGCCCAACAGTGGCGCAATAAATTTCCCGCTCAACCCGACAGTGGCGTATTTACCCTCGTGTTTTCTCTCTCCAAAAAAGGCAATTATAGGGGGGAAGGTTTTGAACTTGAATTTTTCAATTGGAGTCAATACAAAAAGGTATCATACTTGATCTCCTCTTCCATTTGCTTCCATTTTTAAAAATTTTTATTGGTTGAATGCGAAGATATTTGAACTTTTTTAACTCGGTTTTTCTCTCTCCAAATAATAGGCATTTTATTTTGTGGAAGGCTATAGACTTTAAATCTTCAATTGAAATCAATATAAAAGGTAATGTGCTTGATCATCTACTTCATTTGCTTCCGTTTTTATAAAATTTCATCGGTTGAATGCGAAGATATTTAAACTTGTTTGAATTGTGTTGAGCTATTTTTTTAATTTGTAGGTCAAATATTTTGTTTTTTTATTAAACCATTTTTGGTAACTACTTTTGTCTCATTATTATTATTTGTTGTGCAATATTAATTTATGTTGTCACTGTTTTTATTATTTGTCAAATATTTTACTTTGTTTTTATTATTTGTAGGATTTAAGTTTAATTTGTTTATTTAGAAACACCGACAATATAATATTAATTTATGCTGTCACTGTTTTTAGATGGATCGGATATGGATGTATGAGACACGGAGAACTCATCCGGTGTACATGAGAGAAGCATCAACATTTATTGATAAGGCTAAGGCACACGCTTTGAGGGAGAATAGGAAGGATATTTTTTGTCCTTGCGTGGATTGCAAGAATCAGAAGATGTTGAAAGATCCGAATGTAATTCTCGGACACATAATTCAGCGTGGATTTGTGGAGAAATACACAGTTTGGACTTATCACGGGGAAGTCGCCCCTCAGGAAGAGAATCCTGATATTTGTTTCGATGAGGCAGATAATTTTATAATTGAGGACCTGTCTCGTGAAACGACGGGTGATTTTGGCGGCTCTGGTTTTGACGAGGCAGAGGTTGATATTGATCTGGATCTTGAGGATTTGTTGCGACACGCTGAACCAGAGGTCCTAACAGAGAAAGCAAGATATTTAAACAATTGGGAGGCGTTGCAGAAAGCAACAAAAGATCTTTTATACGATCAAGCAAAGAGATGTGATATGGATTATACAGTGTTGCGGTCGGTGCTAGAACTTCTTTGATTGAAGGCCAGCCATGGATGGGCTGATACTAGTTTCAACGACTTGATGGGTCTCCTGAGAGCTATGCTTCCTAAGCCTAACTTGTTGCCAGCTAACAACTATCAAGCCAAGAAACTGATATGTCCATTATCACTTGGTGTGGAAAAGATCCATGCATGTGTTAATCACTGTGTACTTTATCACAAGGAATACGCTGACTTGGACAAGTGTCCAACTTGAGGGGCGAGTAGGTACAAAAAGGATAACAGTGTTGCCGATAGTGACATCGCCGAACCAAATTCATTGGTCGAGGTAGGGAAAAAGATTCCGGCCATGGTGATGTGGTACTTGCCAGTCAAAGATCGAATGAAGCGATTGTTCTCGAACCCCATCGACGCCAAGTTGATGAGATGGCATCAAGAGGGTCGAAAGACGGATGGTATGATTTGACATCCCGCCGATGCTCGATAGTGGAAAAACTTTGATTCGAAGCACCCAGAATTTGCAAATGATCCGAGAAATGTCAGGTTTACGTTGAGCACGGATGGAATGAATCCGTTCGGTGACCTAAGCAGCTCGCACAACACTTGGCCAGTTCTGCTCACTATGTATAACCTTCCGACATGGTTATGTTAGAAGCAAAAGTACATTTTCTTGGCTATCCTTATACAAGGGCCAAAACAGCCTGGCATCAACCTAGATGTGTTTCTTGAACCTTTGATGGAGGATATGCAAGATATGTGGGAAGAGGGTCTACGATTATTTGATGCATACCGCCAGGAGTATTTTACTTTGTGTGCTATCATATTCGTTACTATTAACGATCTACCAGCCAATTTTTCCCTATCCGGACAGATTAAAGGAAAGACCGGATGTCTGATATGTCTGGACAACACATCGTACATATACCTGACCTCGTCAAAAAAGTTAGTTTACATGCGTCATCGTCGTTTCTTACCACGGAAGCATAGGTATCGTGCGATGGCTACCTTTTTTGACAAAATTGTCGAGGTAGGTACGCCCCCGAAGCAAAGGATGGTTCCACGGTGTTCAAGCTGACAAAGAACATAAAGGTCGTGTTCGGCAAGGGAAAGAGAGCTTCAGGCAAGAGGAAGAAAGAAGTGGTAGAAAACACGCTGCCCTTCAAGAAACATTCAATCTTTTTCAAGTACCTGACATACTGGAAAGACCATCGATGTCATGCACCTCGAGAAAAACGTGTTCGACAAAGACCATCGGGACTTTACTTGACATCCCTAGTAAAACAAAGGATGGGTTGAAGTCACGTAACGACCTGGTCAATTTGGGCATAAGGAAAAATCTCCACCCAATAGAGATAACGAATGGTAAGATTGAGATTCCTCCGGCATGCTACTTAATGACACTAGAAGAGAAAAAAACTATCTGTAAATGTCTTCGTGGATTGAAAGTGCCGACTGGATTCTCATCGAATATCTGAAAGCTAGTATCAATGAAAGATTTGTCGATTTCTGGATATAACGCTCACAACTGTCATAAGATGCTTACGATGTTTCTCCCTATCGCTATAAGGGCGGTGAAACCAGTGCACACCAAGGTTATGATAACAAAGCTGTGCTATTTTTTTAATCGAGTATCACAGAAAGTTTTTGATCCAGAAAAATTAGGACCCCTTTAGAAATTCGCAGTCGAGACAGCTTGCCAGCTAGAGATGTTTTTTCCTCCATCGTACTTCGACATGATGGAACATCTAACATTGTCCCTCAAATCATTGAACTTGGTCCTCTATACCTACATCAAATGTGGGCGTATGAGCGATACATGGCTGTTTTGAAAGGGTATGTCCGTAATCGTGCTCATCCGGAGGGCTCGATGATAGAGGGTTACACAACTGAGGAGGTTGTCGAGTGTTGCCTAGATTATATGAAAGATGCCAACCCCATTGGGATACCGATGCCTCGACATGATGGAAGATTATCTGGGAAGGGTACGGTAGGAAGAAAATACTTCTACGACAACGATTACAAAGCGGTATCAGATGCACACAACAGTGTTCTTCAACAACTCGCCATCGTTGCGCCCTACATTGAGCAACACACTTCCGAGATCAGAGCATGCAATCCTGGGCGATCCGATGATTGGGTTTCGAAAGAACAGAAGCGCACTTTTCCCCAATGGCTTAAGGATCAAAATGTATCGTCTGGTGAATCACTCGAGGAAAAAACGGTAGAAAGACTTGCAGCTGGCCCAACAAGCCTTGTGACCTCATGGCAAGGGTATGACATCGACAGATACTCTTTTTACACCAACAGCAAAGACAAGAAAAGCTCAGCGCAGAACAGTGGGGTTCGTGTTGAAGCGTTGGACGCAACAAGGCGAGGAAATTATACTATGGGATCATACAAGAAATATGAGAACTTGACTATTGTTTAAACATTCGATCCCTGTTCTCAGATGCCAATGGGTGAAAGACAACATGGTAGATAAATTTGGATTTATGTGTGCTGAACAGAGTAAAATTGGACACAAGGATGATCCATGGGTCCTTGCCGAGCGTGTTGCACAAGTTTTCTATGTGAATGATCCTTCCGATGAAAAGATGGACATTATTGTATCGGGCAAGCAACACATCATTGGTATTGACAACATTGAAGACACGTTCGACTATAATCAATACGACGCCATTTCGTTATTTACAGATCTTTCTACGCGGATGAAACGTATTGAAAGTGTCCTCGACGAATAAAAGTTTGCATCCGTGTGAAAGGATGTTAATCCAAAAATTGTAAAATGCTAGTTTGTTTTTTTGTATATTCATGTTATTTAGACCTGCTTGAGTCATTATCGTGTAAATGAGAAATTTTTTTTGATTTTTTCTTCATGAAACATGATTAGGAACCTATTGACGGAATGATTTTAAAATTATATAAATAGCAAACAAAGTCAGAAAATTATGAAAATTGTGTGGATGTCATGATATTATACGTAGAGGCTGTGGTAAAAAATTGAGAGGGTTTCAAATATTTTATCAGATATGTTATCGCGTGCAGTCGGCTTAAGGGCCCTCGCACTCGGCAAAATTTTGAAAAAAATTTCTTCTCCACCCTCTAAACTTTCTCTATTATTTAAATACAACATATTACTCCTAATTATAAAATTTGGTAATTTTTTGATTGGTTTTGCTATATTTCTTTGATTTATTTTATTTTCATGAATTTTTTTGCCAAGTCTCACATTTGAACTGCAAGTGATTAAGAAATATAATAAAATTAGTGGAAAAATTATAGTCATGTTGTTTAGACCTGCTTGAGTCATTATCCTGTAAATGAGAATAAATTTTGAATTTTTCTTCAAGAAACATGATTAGGAACCCGTTGACCGAATGATTTTAAAATTATATAAATAGCAAACGAAGTCGGAAAATCTTGAAAATTGTGTGGATGTAATGATATTATACGTAGAGGCTGTAGAAAAAAATTGAGAAAGTTTCGAATATTTTATCACATACGACGCTCACAAAACCGAAGATTCTGTAGAGAAGATTAGAATTGTTGAGAAGGATTGGTTAGATTTGAAGAGGAAGTGATGGCCGAATTGTCATTTGATTTCAAAATTTTTTCATAGGCAATAATTAGCATATATTGATATATGAAAAATTTGGTAATTTTTTGAGTCTGTTTGATAATTTTTCATTAATTTCCATTTTGGTGCAAAAGTTAGAGAGGGAGGGCGATTATCGCGTGCGGGCAGCCTAACGGCCCGCACGGAAAATATCTTCCCGTGCGGGCGGCTTAAAGGACCGCAAGGGAAAACATTTTCCCGTGCGGTCGATTTAAGCGGCCCGCACGGGAAAAGAATTTTCCCATGCGGACTGCTTAATCCGCCCGCACGGGAAGATCGTTATCCCGTGCGGTCCTTTAAGCCGCCCGCACGCGATAATTTCCGCCCATATAATAACGCGCGGGCTCTCAAAAATTTTCCAAGTCCTCGGTGAAAACAGATCTAGCGCCGCCAGGCTGCCAAAATTTTCCCCTAGATCCGTCGCCTCTCTAGCTGCCCGCGCCCCTGCACCGACCTCACCGAGACCGCCAGCATCCACTCACCGCACCTTGCCCTCTCCCTACCGCCCGCGACGTCTACCGCGCCCGGCGCTCGGGCGCGAGCACGGAGAGGAGGTTGGTGGCTATGGACCACGACGAGGGAGACGCCGCCGAGTGGGCGGAGGAGGAGGCGGCGCAGCAGGAGACGGAGAAAGAGACGACGAGGACGACGGCGAAGGCCGGCTTCACCGACGCCGACGCCGGCCTCACCGACCTCGACCGCACGTGGAACCGACGCTGTCAGCCGCCGCCGGCCTCAACCAACTCCTCCACGCCGGCCGCCAGCCGCTAGCTACCGCCCGACGCCTCCCCGCCGGACGCCAACCGCCGCCAGCCGCTCCACCGTGCCACCGGAGAACTTCCTCCCCTCCGCCGCCAACGGCCGCCAGCCGCTCCACCGTGCCACCGGAGAACGTCCTCCCCTCCGCCGCCAACCGCCACCGCCCGCTCCAACGTGCCACCGGAGGAAGTCCTCCCCTTCGCCGCCAACCGCCGCGGCCGCTCCACCGTGCCACCGGAGAACGTCCTCCCTCCGCCGCCACCACGCCACGGTACAAATCATGCAATATATGGATTTTTGTTTTAATATTGATATGAAATAGGAAATGATGAGCCATGCATTGTGAAAGTATATAGAAATAAATTATACTAACCAATATATCAAAATGATGAATATATAATACGTGAATTCTAGGACAAACTAGCTAGTGCTATATTTTAGATAAGAGACTAGTGAGTACATTATGAATGTATGTATTTGTTTGAATAGGTGCACATAAAACTACGGGATGTGGATTTTTGTCCATCGAGAGAGGATACCATCCCTTCGTTTTTTATGCATTCAAAAAGTCATCAAAATATTTTATTTTTTGACATTATAGATCAATATGAGATATGTCAACTCCACATACATGTAAGTGTTTGTTACTTCACAAGTGATGAAATCTTCCTCTAATTTGGGATGATAATTAGTAACAACAATGATGCAAACTTCAGAAGTGTTTGTTACTTGTGGTAACATACATGTTCCTATAAATATATGCATGTGAATGTGCAGAGAATGGTAGTAGTGGTAGTACTATATATTTCAGTGACATGACAATCTATGCATGATTATAAATTTTAGGCGATTGTAAAATGGACTATTATTTATTTGATGGAACTATAGTTAATTTTGATGGAAATGTAAAATGGCCTGTTATATATTTGATGAATTTTGTTGATGAAATTTTTCATGTGAAATAGTTGCTTGTGAATTTTTTTTGAAAAGATGGACGTGAACGAACGGACGGATGAGCGAACGAACGAGTGTTCGTTCGTTCGTTGACGGACGGACAAACGAATGAACGAACGAGTGTTCGGTTGTTCGTTCAGTCGGTCGTTGATGTGAACGAACGGACGGACGGACGAACGAACGAACGAGTGTTCGGTCATTCGTTCGGTCGGTCGTTGATGTGAACGGACGAACGAACGAACGAACGAGTGTTCGGTCGTTCGGTCGGTCGGTCGTTGATGTGAACGGACGGACGGACGGACGAACGAACGAACGAGTGTTCGGTCGTTCGTTCGGCGTCGCGTGATGTGAACGGACGGACGGACGAGCGAATGAACGAGTGTACGGTCGTTCGTTCGGTCATCGTTGATGTGAACGAACGAATGGACGGATGGACGAGCGAACGAACGAGTGTTCGTTCGTTCGTGGAGATTAGTTCATGTGAATATTTTTGATGAATTTTAGATTTTAGGTTAGATTTTTAAATTTTCAAACACATATACCCACCCCTACCGAACGACCTACAAATCTAATCTCCCTCTCTTCTCGGTCTCTCATCTCTCATCTCTTCTCCTCCCCCTATCTCACCTCTTCTCACGGACAAAATAGGCAAACATATGTATTTTTATCTCTCATCTCTAATAAAGAGAAGAAGAAGGAACGAAATATATTTTTTCATTCTTCTTCTCTTTTACATATATAGATTATGATAAAAATTTGATAGATCCTCATTCCGTGATGACTCCCGTGATTTAGAGTGCTTTCTGTTTTCAGCAACATTAATGTTCAAGTTCTCGTTGCTAATGTCTTCGGCCGAATTCTCGTGAATTTCCATATCTTGCCCGACGCCTTTTTCCTGCTTTCTTCACCGATTTTGGTCTTTTCAACATGTCATGATCCATCGTAGTAACCTTCTTCATCGTCTTGGTCTGTTCAACATGTCACGATCCGATCTTGGTCTTTTTTTCTTGCTCTTCTTCATTTGTTTCATAATCTTTTTATTCCTCTTTCTTAGAGTACGGCGTAGCAGTACTCGTGTATCTCCATCAAACCGGGAGTCATGGATGACCGTTTTCATGCATGCAAGGAGGATGCTAAATTTTCTTGGGTCAGGGCACTTGATTTTACACCCAATGACATCATTGGGAAGCAACAGGGCATGATATGTATACCCAAAAGAATAATTGGGTGTAAAATCAAGTGCTCTGACCCACAAAAAATTAGCATCCTCCTTGCATGCATGAAAGCGGTCATCCATGACACCCGGTTTGATGGAGATACACGAGTATTGTTACGCCGTACTCTAAGAAAGAGCAATACAGAAAGAGTATGAAACAAATGGAGAAGAGCAAGAAAAAAGACTAAGATCAGATCATGACATGTTGAAGAGACCAAGATTGATGAAGAAGGCTACTACGATGGATCATGACATGTTGAAGAGACCAAGATCGGTGAAGAAGGCAGGAAGAAGACGTCGATCAAGATATGGCAATTCATGAGAATTCGGCCGAAGACATTAGCAACGAGAACTTGAACATTAATGCTGCCGAAAACAGAGAAAGCACACCTCAGTAGGCACAGGGGAGCCATCACAGAATGAGCTGACTGTCAGTTTATCACATGCATGCATACGCTAGCTATAGACTTATGATTTCCTTTTGATGTGAAAGATGATTCAGAATCGCAACTGATTCTCGCTTTCCGATCATCTTTCTTTTAGGGTAAACATTGTGCTCACATGTACACCTCTTATATACACCATATTACAACTGTCTAGTCCATTCGTTCACAAATTTCACAAGTTGTTATAAGCAACCACCAGGCACTAACCTTTGCGAGAAATACGTGTGTGAGATGCTCAGAATCTACGGGAGATACACTACTAAGTTCAAAGAAGTAAGTTCATCAGAGAAATATATCTTTCTACATGTTATCGATCTTGTATAATTTTTCTAATTGTATGTATATGTGTATTATTTTTTCTTAAACAGATCACGGAAGTTCCAGTTGTAGCGAACCGGTTCGACGATAGAACCATGCTTAACTTGGTTGCAGATCTTTGCCGCTTTATCCGTCGCGATGTCTGCAACCATTTGGATGATTTCTACGATCCGGAGAGCGAGCTGGCGATGGACGATAAATTCAAACGACTTAGGGAGTGGGAAAAATAGCACCGCCATTAAATAATTTGTAAATTTGTTGCTAGCTAGACTTATGTTAATTTGCGAGACGAAACTAGCTTGATATGTATACATTACGCATGATCGATCTGTGTTATATATATATCTTTTATGAGAAAATAATATTAAATGTCTTTTTTCTCGTGCGCGAAAAATATATATATTGACCCATTTAACATTACTCGAGAGAGAGGAGAGGAGAGAAGAGAGAGAGAGAGAGAAGAGAGAGAGGACAATAGCTAGCTAACGAATGTTGTACATAAAATAATGGGCACGACCATCTTCCCGTGCGGTCGTCTAAGCGGCCCGCACGGAATATTCTATCTTCCGTGCGGGCCGCTTAAACGACCGCACGGGAAGATCGATTTTCTCGTGCTGTCTCGCTAAGCGGCCCGCACGGGATAATCGATCTTCCCGTGCAGGCCGCTTAAGCCGACCTCACGGGATAATCGATCTTCCCGTGCGGTTGGGTCACCCGCACGCGAAAATAAACTTTTTCCAGACCTTTTCGCGTATCACAGACCTTTCACACGGGAGGATGCCTTTCGATCCGTATGAAAAAATCGTTTCTCCGGTAACGAATGGAAAAACTTTCGGGCAATGTCTCTTCCAACGGCCATCTGTCGGAGATCTCCTGTTGGTACTACTATGTCGACGATAGAGCATCAACTCCGACAGCCATGTTGGTGTCTTGTTTTACCGCCAGGGTGCACTGTTGGAAAAATATAGTGGCAGACGGCAACCAGATCGAGTGGGCTGGATTTATTCACCGACAATACTCTCAACTATTAGTAATAGAAACTTCAACAACACTATCACAGGCTTACCGCAAAATCAGGTGATAATGATTGATGCAATAAATGTATATTCATTAATTAACACAATCACAAAATTTTCACCCATGAATTATTACGGAAGATGAACATGAAATTCAAATACACACACAATTTTGCGCCCATATATACATTATGTATGTTCAAGCTCCAAATATTATATGTACAAAGGTACATGTACACACAAAGAATAAGGCACTTGTATAGTGTATGTAGATAAATCTGCGAACAGAACACACATATCACACACATATATACGTAAACCATTTGAAAAATTCACACGTCCAAATTAATTTTCAAAAGGAAAATTACAAATCATTGGCCCCCTTATATTATTCTATAGTGATACAGATGTCGTTTGCCCTAGAAATCAACATCTCTATTGGATGATCGATTCCATGGTCCAGTGGATCGATGAACTCGGAGCTGCTCCTGCCGAAGTGTACATCGTCATGCCTATCAGCTTCGCCATCTTATCAAACTACGCCTGAAACTCATACAGCTTTTGTTGTTCTGCAGATGTGTACGAAAACGGCATGGTTATTCATTTATTTTTTTACTAAAAAGGATGCAAATCGTAACATTCAAGAGGATTAACCAAAGTAACTTACGTGAAGTCCATGGAGAATCAACCTCCAGCGCATAGCCATCATCTCACGATCACACCATGCGCCCTCTTCAAACGAGTTATGCGAGATGATCTCCAACCGAAGTCTCTGCTAATCACGTCGAGAAAGAGAAGAGATTGATGTATAGTAGTAGAGCGAGCGTGAGGACACTCCCAATGATAGAAAATCATCATAGTTTCTATAGCTTTTAAGATTTTACTGTTAGAAACCTTTTTCCCAATACAAGTAGTTTTCACAAAAAATAAAATTTAATGAGCATTTATATGTCTGAAAAAAAGATTATCTGCACTGGCACCTGATCCCGTTGGCAGAGCTGGCCAAGCGCCTGGCATCGACGGAGTACGGGGAGAGGCGACGCTCATCACCTTCGCATCGACGGCATGGACGACGCAGCGTGTTCCTCTCCTCGCTCCCGCCCGCCGTGTCCTCCCTCTCTCTCCCGCCCGTCGACCTCTCCAACCTCCTCGTTGACTGGGCGCCCCTGCTCGACGGGGATGGCAGCGGCGGCGGCAGCAGCCAGCGCCGAGGAGGCGACGGGCGATGCGGGAGCCGTCGGTGCCGAGGGGGCGTGCTCCGCCGGCTGTCGCTCCAGGGCGCAGCGCGGGGCGGGGGGGTGACTGACAATGCGGCAGCCGATGTCAAGGAGACACGTTTCGCCGACCGTCGCCCGGGGCACGGCGCGGGGGAGGGGGGCGACGTGCTGGTGTGGGGACGACGATGAAGAAAAGGGCCTCCCGGTGCGAAACTCCTGACGACGACAGCGGCGACGATGGGGGCCAGACGGTGACGACGGGGGTGCTGGGATCGCTGGCGGCGAGGAGGTGGAGATGGGGAGACGACGGCGGTGGAGAAGGTGATGCTCACCACTGCCGGCGCCCCCGCGCAAGGACACTGAGTCGTGAGGAATAAATGATTTCTTTATTTTGTAATCTCACTCCTTATTAACTCCAGTATCACCTCGGTAATTTGTTTAATTAACATAGATAGAAACCATAATAAATATTTTATTAGAACTATCGTGATTGAATATATATGCTGTGTGACATGCATATAAAACCTGCATGCCGCGACGACGTAGTTAATTAGGGAGCAAAATTATAGGATACCTGGTTACTGAAAGTAATTGTTTGATTGGACTAGTCTACTGCCAGGTAGTATCCTCCAAATTATTTGTTTCTATAAAATAATAATAACAAATAAAAAGTTGCAATATGCAGGCTCCAAGAAATAAGTACTATATCGACATGCATAAATTTTGTTCATATACACGTTTTAATTTATATGCCTATTGTATTTATTTATTTAAATGAATAAAAACTTAACATTCTTCGCAAATATCATAAAATGAATAATGGTTATAAAAGTCCAGTTTATATGGAAGTCTAATGATATTAATGTCTGCGATGATCGAGGACTTCTCCGAAAAGAATCTCGCGTTCCTCTGCGACGCCATGCCCAGCATCGCCAAGTCCGTCCCCGTGCTCCGTAGCTGCGAGGCACTGCTCCCGGCTGCCGACGACATCAACCTCGTTCCACGGCTCATTGCTGCCATTGCCAACACCGTCTGCAAGGAGCAGCTCACGTCCGGGCTATCCAGGCTGGACCAGATCAAACCGCCGCCGGCGGTGGTGGCCGCCGTCGACCTCGACTCGCCAGGGACTGGTGGGGCCAGTTGATCACCGGCACTTGCAGGAGCAGATCCAATGGGCTGCACGGGTATGGTGTACATACCCTAGGCACAGCAGTCACAGCCCGATTTTCGTTCGGGAATAAAAATTATTTAATAAATTATTTTTTAGAAATTAAATAAAAAGAAAAACAAAGTAAATCAAGTGAAACTATTAAGGAAATTAAAATTTCCTTTAAAAATCATGGCTAAAAATATTTTTAAATATTCTCCATGCCCTAAAATACTCTCTGAAATTTTTCGTGAAATTTTGGAGCTCGAGAAATAATTTTAATAATACAAAGAACACTTCAATAATTATTTAAATAAATAAATTAAACTTTAAATGAGCTGGAGATATTTTTATTAAATACTTTGAGTGTTTGTATATTTTCAAGATTTTTCTTGGAATTATTTGGGCATTGGAAGTATTTATAAGAATTAAAGGATTTTTGGACCAAAAAGTCTGTTTTACCTCCCTGCTACAGTGGCTTCTTCAACCTCAAGCTGCTACAGTGCCGAACAGTACCCCGAAAACTGTGGCTTTGTTTCCTCCACCAAATCCGGCCCAATCCTTTGCCCAAATCAAAAATTAGTTGCGGGAATGGATTCCTCTCGATCTCCTCTACGTTTCTCCCAAGAAATCCCCCTCAATCCCGTGCTAAATCGCGCGAATTTCGCCCTCGTTCTTATCCCGACGAACTCGGGATAAACCCTAAAAATCCGGCGCCAAATCCTCTCTTCCCGGTGCGGGACTCTCCCTACCAAGCATATAAATAGAACCCTCATGATCTCCTCCTCGGTTTCCCCTTTTTTCCCGAGTTTTTCCCGTGCTCTAGCCATCTTCCCCGCGAGTTCCCATCTCTCTCCCCGTCGGCCGCAACTCCGGCCACCTTTTCCCGCCGCCTCGGTTGCTCCCAGTCAGCGCCGTTGCCTTCCCCGGCATCGCAACAGTGAGGAGAAGCCCGGCCACCGGTTCCCTTGCGCCAAACACCGCCGGAAGGCCCCCGTCACCGTGGACCCGTGCGTCGCCGCCTTCGTTCGTACTTTGACCGTGCCTCGTCGCGCGTTCCCGTCGCTGGTTATCGTTGCCGTCTTCACCGTCGGCATCATAGCAGCAAGCCGAAGCTCTTCCTCCACCTCTCCTCCACCGAAAGCCACCGGAAAGCCGTTGTCGCCGTCAACCCGAGCCCGGCCGTCGATTCCATCTCGTCGCCGGCCATCTCCGTTCGCCGTTCGTCGTCGTTTTTGCGTTGGTAAGAATCACCGCAATCTCCTCTCTCTTTTGGTGCCCTCGGTTCTCGTCGCCGCGTCGTCGTTCGCCGTCGTCAGAGCAATCCCGAGCCGCCGGCTGCGTGCCTACGTGGCGCCCTCGAGGCATCCCCGTCGGCGCCATGTCCGTCCTCCCCGTCCTCTCGTGGCGCTGATGTGGCGTCTTATGTCAGCAATCCTAGCCACATCCAATCTACACCGTCGGATCGAGTCAAATCCGGTCAAAATAATCCAAGCCGTTCATCCTTATAGATTTATTCGGTTTAATTTGAGCCACCCATCCTTTGTTCCCGGTTCAATCCTAGCCACCCAAATCCTTGTGATCCCGTGACTGATCGGAGCTGATGTCTTAAACATCCTTTTCCAGTTCAAAATTAATAATTACGTAATAAATCATCTTAATTTCCGTAATTCATTTAAATGGTCCAAAACTTCTAAAATTCATATCTAATTCATACGAACTCCAAATTGGGTCATTCAAATTGCAAAATTTTATCTAAAATTAAGCTCTACATGTTTGTTTACTTTTATGTACTGTTATTTGGTTTTTATTAGGGTTTTCCCTCGTTTTGCGTGCCAGCGTGTAGATTCCGCCGTTTCCGGAGTTTGCGCTCGCGAGGGAAAGAGCCCAGAAGTTTGCTTGAAGACGCAAGGCAAGTCACACTTCCCTTGAAGCATATTGATCCTATTTTTATAAATGTTTTACGTTTGCAAATAAAATTGCATTGCTTTGCTAATTACATGGAATGATGGATTACCTATCTGCTTGTTTGTGCCTTATTTACTTGTTATCCGTCCTTTGTTAACCTTGGGTGATAATTTAACTAGCTTTAGTCACTAATGTGGACTTTAGCTAGAATTATATGCTTAGCCATGCTTAATTACCACTAGCTCACTAAATGGGATGATTACACTATTTATTTCAGTCTCTGGTGAGCTGCAAGCTCGATACACCTGACCATGTCTTATTGGTCATAATTATCTCAACTAAAATATGACATAATGGTGGGCTGTGGGTGTATGATTTTTGATGGTCGCACCCATGGCAATTAAGGACCGGTTCATGGGAAACCATGGAAGATATACCGAGCAAACCACAAGCCAGAATGGGCAACGGCTGGATCCGTAGTATAGCTTTCCCCTAGCCGACGTACCCTAGTGAGGGTGGGCGTGATGGAGTTGGGTCGGCCCACGTTTACGGGTTGATCGAGCTGCGGATTCACCGTGGCACGAGAGGGGCTGCCCGCGCCTCGGGGGGGGGCGAAACCTTGGTGTGGTATCGCTTGGTTAGAGGGAGTTATGCGAAAGGTCTTGTCACGATTTCCCTTTGCGGTATCATGGTGGTACTTCGGGGCATGGTAACATGTGTGGAATCGTGTCTTGTGGGTAAAGTTGCGCACCTCGATCGAGTAAAACTATTCGAATAGCCGTGCCCGCGGTTATGGGCGATTGACCGATTCACTATGATTAGTCCCACTCTTGAATAATTTGATTTAATGGAACTGGTTTAGTTTAGGTGGAATCGTTGGGCCTGTTCAACGTGGGGATAACGTTGTTCAGTGGAAGATTAATATTGTCTTAATTACTCAACTATTTTACTGTTTTTAAATAATTAAATGTTTGTAAACCGCATTTATGCAAAATAGCCCAAGCCACTCTTGTCTCCCTTGCACGTCCGCATTTCTCGGTGTGGCTTGTTGAGTACGGTGGTTGTACTCGGTCTTGCGATTTTCCCCTTTCGAAGTGTAGTGCTTATGATGTGAAGATGGAGTTAGAAGACCAAGGCTCAGACCCCAGTTGAGTTTGCCTGTGGAGTGGAGCTGAAGCCCCGCTAGTGTCGTCTTTCTTTTCCGCTGCAGTTTTTGGGTGTGAGGACTAAGTGTCTCTTTAGTAAGTATTTTTATTTTACGCTTTGTTTTTTACGTTTGGACCTATGTATTAATTTGTCATTTTATGTACCCTGGTTGATTCTCGGACAGGATTTAATGCATAAAATAGTCGGGAAATTTGGGATAAATTTCCGGCGTGACAACACCCAACAAGAATAATACCCACCCAATAAAAAAAATAAAAAAATAAAAAACTCTTCCCCGTTGCGCTTGTGCCCGACCCGACTCCTCCCATCTCTTGCGCGAACCCTAGCTCGGCGGTGCGGTGGCTCCGGCGGCCGCGCGCGTGGCTCCAGTGCGGCGGCTCGCGCGGCTCCCCGCCCCGGCGCAGCGGTTTCCGTCCCGACAGCGCGCGCTCCCCGCCCCGGTGGCGACGCAGCAGGCTCCCCCGTCCCCGGCGGCGCGCTCCCTCGCCCCGACGCGTGCAGCTCCCAGCGGCCGCGCGCGGCGGCTCTGGTCCCGACCGGCGCCGGCTCCTCTCCTCCTCCAGATAGTGAGTAAACCCGTCCCCGTTCGGATTTGTTTTTATTTGGTAATGTGAAAAAAATTCATGTGATTTGGTCGTAGTTGGCAAAAATCCCTAAATCGAATAATCGAAAGGATCCATGATTTGGTTATAGGATTTGTGAATTGTGAATTATGAAGAAGAGGGATGGAGACATTGCTTCAATGTTCGGGAAGCTTGATGCAAAAAAAACATGCTTTAGCTTCATCTCCCGTAATTTAAGACTTACTATGCCATTTAGTAGTTGTGTATCGAATTGTTGGACAATTTCTTTGAAATTTTACGAAATTGCTAAATAGTTTTTCTGGTTTGCATATGGATTTTTGGTTTGGCATACCCCATGTAAAAATCCGGCTCCGCCACGGGCACTTGGCCTCGGGCTCGACTCTTTCCACTGGCCGCTCTCCGCCATAAGTCCAAGGGGCTCAAGAAGGACATGTGACCCTCGAGCGCTGACAGGTGGGCTCATGTAGTTTTTATTATTTTTCTCTCACTTACTTGTAGGGTTAATAGATAATTTTTTTAATTTTGTTTAGATATGACTTCCACAAAGATGCTACGTCAGCAATCTACGCCATCAATCACTTTTGAAATAGTCGAGAAAGTCATTTTGCATGATTTTAATATTTTAAAAAGTCGATATAAATTAGATCAAGAAATATAAATTAGATCTGACTTATATTCGAGGAACTCAATTAGATTTTTTCTCAAAACGGAGAAAAGTGAACTAGGAAGAGTTTGGGGCTTGTTTGATTTGAAATCAAATTTCCTTTACGTAATGTTTTAATTCTATGGGAAAGAGAAATGTAAATAACTAAGGATGATGATCTACAAATTTAACGTAGATATATTTCCCCTAGTATGTGGGAGCGTATATTTTTTCTCTCTCCTATCTAGATTGGGAAAGTGGGAATATACATATACTTAGGCTAATGAAAACATCATATTTAAGCACAAGGGATGAGGACAACATGTAATCAAGGTGTATACATAGATCCACCACAATCATATCATAAAAAGAAAAAAATACACATGGTGCTTTTACTATTTTGCATGCATAGATCTATCACTATTAATGCCTAAAAAATAAAAATGATAAGAAGAGAGGGAATGCATTGATCTAACCACTGTAGAAAAATCCACCGAAAATTTTGAGTTCAAAACACCCCCCCTATATTTTGCTTATTTTTGAAGAGAGAAACTTCATATGAACTGCACAGGGCTGAAGAAGGAAAAAGACTATATAGGGACATCTTCCCAGGTGAACGGCATAAGATACCTCCTAGGAATATAAATTTTCATAGGTAATGCTCTTATAACGTCCACCTGAGATAATAAAATATTTTTCTACGCAGACGGGTTAAGGCTCCACCTGCAGAGATGTATCTTCTCAGGCAATGCCTTATGTCGTTTGTTTGGAAAGATATACATTCACATAAGGACGACCATTTAGACCCCATCTCTCATTTTGCAAGCGGGCTAGTGCCAAAAAATAATACTTACAAAAAGTACCTCGTTTGTGAAAATCATTTTCTCGGTAGTGTGCCAATTTTCAGAGCAAAATTGGATTCAATCTAAATAACCCCTTGAATGAAAGAAGGAGATGGCTAGACGGCTTGGTGGTTTGTACATCAATTTTACGATTAGGTGCTTAAGCATCTAACCATCCTTAGCTACTCTGGTAGTACTTTAGTACTATTGAGAAGATGCTTGTGTTAGAAAAGAGGAGCTTGCACCTATCCTCTCGCGTTAAGGATCTTTTTATTAGAGATGGTATTTTAAAGAAGCATTATTATGATCGTGAATAGCTAACACAAACAGGACAACCCAAGAAACTGTTGTACAAACACATAGTTTAAGCAAGAATGTACTGGCATTGATATTCCTGAATGAAGCATAACCATGTCTATAAACAGCCGTAGCCAAAAAAACAATGGATAGTCTATGCGCTTGTTGCACGAACAGATTGTTTGAGACGCATATAGCAAATGTAATTAAATGGGTTAGGTCTAATTTAAATCTAATAAATTTTATAGGCATAATTAACATAATTAATGTTAAGAGATTAATATCATCTTAAAAACTATCGGATAAGACCTCAACTTAAATAGGTTATTAATTAATAGCATATATTGAGCGGTTGAGGTGATGGTGGGATTGTCACACGTGCGCTATATGGATCAATCAAACGGGTTCTATTAGAAGGTCAAAAGGAAATGATGTGTAAGTTGTTGAAGTCCTGGTATGGCCTTAAGCAAGCACTTAAGCAGTGACATGATAAGTTTGACAAAACTCTGATATCTGCAAATTTTGTTGTGAATGAAGCTGACAACTACGTGTACAATCGCTATGGTAGGGGAGATGGAGTAATATTGTGCTTATATATCGATGACATATTGATTTTCGACAAATACATGTATGCTATGGTGGGAGAGGGAGTGATTTTGTGCTTATATGTCGATGACATATCGATTTTTAGTTATATGTCCTCAATATGATTGAGTAGTTCAAGACTTTTTGTTCAAAAGTTTTCAAATAAAAGATTTGAGGATGGCTGATGTTATTCTTAACATTAAGCTATTGAGAAGAGATAATGGTGGGATTATACTCTTACAATCCCACTATGTGGACAAAGTCTTGATTTTGGTTATAGTGACTACAAGCCAGCTCCTGCTCCTTATGATCTCAGTGTGTTATTAATGAAAAACCAAAGAATAATAAGGGATCAACTAAGATACTCCCAAATCATTGGTTCGGTGATGTATTTGGCTAGTGCAACAAGGCTTGACATTTCATTTGTTGTGAGCAAGTTGAGCTGATTTGTTTCAAATCTAAGAGATGGTCATTGCGTGCTTTGAAAAAAGTAATGTGTTATCTTAAAGGCACAGTGAGCTATAAATTTACTATGTTGGGTACCCAAAAGTATTGGAGGGTTGTAGTGATTCAAACTAGATCTCAGACTCTGATGAAATAAAAATCACAAATGGATATGTTTTATACTTGGAGGTGACGCTGTTTACTCAAAGTCTTGCAAATAGATCATCTTAATGAGGTCAACAACGTAAGCAGAACTCACAGCATCAGACACTGCCACTGTTGAGGCCGAATGGCTTTGTGGGCTCTTGAAAGATTTGCTGATGGTTAAAAACCAGTACCAGCTATCCTGATGAACTGTGATAATCAAACAATGATTATTAAGGTGAATAGTTCAAAAGACAACATGAAGTCATCTAGACATGTAAAGAGAAGACTGAAATCTGTCAGAAAGCTAAAAAACTCCAGAGTGATAGCATTGGACTATGTCTAGACTACTAAAAATTTGGTAGATCAATTCACTAAGAGCCTATCACGTAATGTGATAGGCAGTGTTGAGTGAGATGGGCTTGAGACCCACTTGAGCTACACAAATAGGGGTAACCTATCGTATATGATCGGAGATCTCATGAATTAGGATGGTGAAACAAACTATTGTGTGGTTGGGAGAAGAGACCCTTAAAAAGGCTAATTTATTTCATGTACTTATCTCCTTGTCTGCATGGTAGGTTGGTGCATACCTTAATATGATCCGAGTGGTTTTTCTTAAAGCGGAGATGTTGGTCTACAAAACATCTTAGAAGGAACATACATATATGAGTCTGATTGCTAGTCATAATCTATGAGATTTTGGTGATCTCTAGATATTCATGGAAAGACCTGTAGCATGACTTATACGCTCCAAACAGATGGGATGCCAACGACAACTTAGTATCAGTTAAGAAATTGAGTAAAGCCTGGCTGCACAAGACTGATAATTCAAGGCATAGTCCATTGTTTAGTTGTGGTCAGGTGTAGCTCCTTTTCTAGGTAGAAGTTCAACTTAACCGTCTTCACCGAAAATAATGGTATAACAAACAGGTACAGAACCGAGAACATTTCCAGTGCGCCTTGGAATTTCCTGAGGATTGTTAGAATTAAATAGGTTAGGCTCAATTTAATCTCAGTTGTCGGTGATATGGGCCCGGGGGTATGTCGAGGATGCGATATCTGAAGAAGGAAGACGCCTTCGCTCATCAAGGCGCGCCAAAAATATGTCCTGGACGGCTCAAGCGGGTCCGGGCCACGGGCGGCCACGTGGCCATCCCAAAGGGGGCTTGGCTCGGGGGCTGCTCGGAGGCCATCGCTCCCCCAGACGTCAGGGTCCGGGATCACTCGGACCCCCCGTCCTTCACCCCGCACCTCTCCGAGAGAGGGGTGAGTTCAACCGCCAACTGCCAACTGCCAACCACCATATTTAATGTCTAAGAAAGAGGCTAGATGTTTGCCCTGTCGCATTTATTGCGATGTGAGGCGTGTCTATTAACCGCTCTCATCATCACCCTTTTTGCCCGTCTCGAGAGATATATGGTATAAAGTCTTTGACGGCGACCGCGGTATGACTGCGCGATCACTCCACGCACACCTCCCTCTACGCCCCGTCCAGTCGCATTAAACGCGTTGGGCGGCCGCGTGGGAGAGAGAATATGTGCGCTGGGGGCGTCGCGTCGATGCCTCTCCAGGTGAAGGGCCACTGACCGAAAGGCCCCACTGGAGTAGGTAGGCTGGCCATCCTCACGTCAGCAGCATGGCGGCCACGACGCCCGTTTTTCCTCCACCAACTCCCGTGACGCGGCAACAGGAACAAAGATAGGGGTAGCTTCTCCGACAAGACAGGGCAAGAACCGCTCCATCACGTGAAGCGGAGTAGAGAAAACCAGGACTACTGTGGTGTCCCCTTACACTATAAAAGGAGGCTCAAGTCCATCATAGAGCGGGTTCTGAAAAAAAAGGAGGTTCCCTCCCCGGCTGATCCTCAACAATTCCAGAAGCAGATCTAAGATTCTGCCATTGCTGGATACATTGGGCTTCGAGCATTCCATCTCAGTCATTGGCTCCAGCCTCCCCAAGGAAGAACAACCACCCACATCTTGTAATTCATCCCCCACATATTACAAGAACAGGAGTAGGGTATTACGTCCCCCAGACGGCCCAAACCTGTGTAATTCCTTTGTATCCTTTGCGATTGTGATTTCCTTCCATCTTCCTACATTCTCTCCACTTCACCGCGAGTTTGAGCCCTAATTCACCGCTCCCCTGTGCCGAACCAAAAAGGGGGGGTCCATCAGATTCCCGCATGTCGATCACCGACATCGACATCAGTAAATTCCATGGGTCCAGAATTAATGTTAGGAGATTAATACCACCTTGGAAACCAATGGAAAAGAACCTCAACTTAAATAGGCTGCTAATTGAGAGCACCTGTTGAGCGGTTGAGGTGATGATGGGATTGCCACATGCACGCACCAAGCCGAGCCAACCATGGCTGAGGCGAGGCGAGGTGTGCGAGCAAGCAACAACTGCTTTCCTTTCGGACGTTTCGTTTTTATCAGTGAAAACATAATTGACGAAGACTTGTTATTGCAATAACGAACGAAGCAATCAATTGGGATTAATATCTTCTGAAACGTCTCTCTCTCCCTTATCCTCCACCTCTCAGTTCATCTTCCTGACACTCTGGTTCTCCTCAGAACATACTTTGTTCTTCTATTCCTGCGCTGCTTTGGCTCTCCTCGGTTCTAAGCACTTGCATGCACAAGTGTTCGGGACGAGCAGGCCTCCAGAATTCCGTCCACCTAAGTACCTGCACGGGTAGGTGGCCGATCAAGTTTTTGGGGAACACATTCTTCACAAAGACTGCTCTCGATACAGCTTCCTCTGTGTCATGTTCTTCTTCCTCTACATCGACAACTTGGTTCAGTCAACCAGCAATGGAGGAGGAGGCAACAATGGTGGCGACAACACCAACACCATCGCCTCTGGATCCGGAGCGTTCTTCGGGTATGTCACTCTATTCACTTTAGTGTAAAACATGTTATTAGATGATTCTATTCGTGTTATTAGTGTTTTCATGTTTAGCACTATCACTGGATCATCCTTTTATTCACATGTCATGTTTAGTATCTTGTTTTTCTGGATTAAAATATGCTGAAGTATAACTATGTTTCCAACAACAAATGGTGTTTCCTTGTTTTCTATGCTTGATCATTCGCATTATAGAAATATTGTTGGTTTGGTTTAGCTCACTTTAATTATGTCCCTGTGGTTGGTACTTGGATACTCATATGTTGTCCATCTTCTACCTCTATCCTAGATCTCTCATCATACCACCTCATCGTGAACGACCAAACTAAATCTTACTTTGTGTTCCAATGATCACCTGGTTTGGGAGTCAGGACACTCGTATGTCGCTTTGCCCTACCTAGATCTCACCCTACTATTTCATCGTGAAAAACAAACAAACTTTTAATTTTTGTTTCAGCAGTTGGGACACTCATATGTTACCAATCTTATCATCTCCGTCTTAGATATCTCATCCTATCACTCATATTACTTATGTTACTTAGCGGTGTATAACCATGTCAGAGTATGGGACTCTTCTAGCGGGGAAGCAAGTGCTTCTCCTTGAGTGATTTGGCCCGAGGGCGAGTTGAGCCTGGGTCCCTCTCAAAGAACATTGAACACAAGGAAGTATATAGGTTCGAGCCGCACAGATGCGTATGACCCTACTCCTATGTGGGTGGACCATGGATCAGGGTTTGCGATACCGCGAAAACCGTCGCGGTTTTCGCGCGTATTGCGGGGGTGCGAAATGGCATCCTTGCGGTTTCGTTTGAATAATTTCATGTTGAATTCAAAAAATTTGAAAAAAATTATTTTATCACAAAAATATATTTATCAGTAATTCACAAAAATAAATTTCTATCTGTCCGCTGCAAAAACCGTGGTATGTGGCATAGTTTTCTCACGGTTTGAGCGAAAACCACGGCACAAATTTGGTTCAAATTTAAATTCTGTCACTGTTCACTTCGTCGCGATTTTCGCGTGGTTTGGGAAAAAACCGTGGCACGACAAATCGATTCAAATTCAAATCCGTTTACTGTTCATTTCTCCGTGGTTTCAGCGGTTAACGAAAATTGTGCTACCGCGTAGGAGCGGTATGGCAAGCTCCGGCGAAATCGGAAACCCTACCATGGATGAGTTGTAGAGATTACAATTAGGTGGAAGCTTTATGAGTGTGCTAATATATCTGAAATCAAACCCTCTAAGAGTTGGCATGGATCCTCCTTTTATACTCGAAGGAGAGTCTATAGTGCCAATGCATGTAGGCAAGAGAAGAGGCCACTCCCATGAAGCTGGTATGCTTAGTCTCATCAATGTCCCTTCTGACAGGGCGTCTGGATGTGAAAACTTCCTCCATCAGCTGACAGGTGAAGCTGGAGTTGAGGAAGTCTCCGTCCGGCTGTCACGGGCCCACAGGTCAGCCCCCCCGAGGTAAGTTGAGGCGATCTTGAGAGGTGGACGCTGAGGACGTGACACGTCGCTCCTCTTCTATTCCTCCAGTTGACATGGGCATGCAGAGGCCATATGCAGCGTCACGTCCTTATGAATCCATGGATAAGATGTACTCCAGGTTGCTCGCCATGCAACTGTAATTATGATGTTAGCTGAAGTTAAATCATCGGGCCCACCTAGATAAATGGAGAAACCAATGGCGAGCCTGGGGCAGGGGGCGGAGTCCTCCGTGATGAGCCTAGGACATGAGGCATGTTCGGGACGAGAGGCGTGTCCGGGGCATCCGGCATGCCCGGGGGGCTCACCTCCATTCCCATTGCCTTTTTAGACTTTCTCGTTGGTTTGGACGAGCTTCTCAAAAATATCAATGACGAAGAAATTCTTGATGAACATAGCCTGAGCCAAGGCATGCTACATAGCACCCTATGTCTTCAACTCCTTGAAGATATGATCTTGGAGGTCTCCACTCTCTACTTGACACCTTGAAAATATAGGTCTTGTAGGTCTCTGATCTTGTACGTCTTATATTTTGTCTCTTATTAACTTTATCAAAGCCCCGAGGACTCGGAGAGATGGAGGCCCTGTCCTCGTTTCTCCGACAAACCATGTTTGCTGGTAACCATAGTCAACGCATAAATAATGTACAACCCACACAGTTGCTACACTAACAGATGGTCAGACGTATGTGTATGGACAAACTGCTCCCTTTCTCGCCAGTATGTCATGCTCAACATTACCCTTGGAGAAGAAAACATTATCGACCGAACCTAATCTTACCATCTCTGTCTTGGGTCTCTCGTCCTATCACTCGTTGTAACTACGTTGTTTAGTTGGTTATAACCATACCTAAGGATACTTGACGTGGATACTTGACGTGTAAACAATAAACAACCCATACATCTTGCTATAGTAACATATGGTTATACATGTGTGTATCGAAAACCATTGCTCTTTTTACCTACGTTTACCACCATTCGTGGCAAAGAAATATTCCTGACCAAACCCAATTTGTCTTGGGGTATTTAACTATTTACCATTTTTAAGATGCAATAATTAAGAATTTGTCATCTATAATATATATATATATGAGCCCTCATATTTTAGGACACGTGAGTCTAATGATTCTCTTACATTTGACAAATAGTTAAATATTTTTAACGTCTGTCTTAGATCTATCATCCTATCGCTCATTTATTTAGCAATGTATAATCGTAGCAGATACGTAAACAATGGAGTTGCTACGCTAACAGGGCGGTCTGACGCGTGTATGCCTGCATCGGCTCCATTATCTGCCGCTGCCCGCCCGTGCGCTGCGTTCACCAGTCACCACCTCCCGCTACGGAGAAACGTTACCGACTCGGCTCGGCTCACACTTCACTTGCGTCCCCGTGGGCGCTCACATGCTGCCCATCCTCCCGCCTCCATACCCCAGATCCCCCACCCCACCACCTCATAAAGACCAAACCAAACCCAAAAGCAACCAACACCATCCCAGGCAGCGCAGGCACGCACGGCACCGGCGGCGGAGGACGCGGCAGGAGTAGCCGCCGCCGCCGCCGCCTCCTCCTCAATCCCCGAGCCGAACACTCGCTGGCGCGCGCGCGCAGCCGGGGAACCGGGGAGACAGGGTGGTGAGGCGGGGCGAGCGCAATGCAGGAGCCTAAGCCCGCCGATCCGGCGGCCATGCGCGGGGCGCACCACCGCCGGGCCAGATCTGAGGTCGCCTTCCGCCTGCCCGACGACCTCGACCTCGGCGGCGGCGGCGCGGGGGCGTTCGACGAGATCGGTTCCGAGGACGACCTCTTCTCCACCTTCATGGACATCGAGAAGATCTCCTCGGGCCCCGCGGCCGCGGGGGCTCCGACCGGGACCGCGCCGCGGAGACGTCCTCGCCGCCGCGCCCCAAGCACCGCCACAGCAGCTCCGTCGACGGCTCTGGGTTCTTCGCGGCCGCGCGGAAGGACGCCGCCGCTTCGTTGGCGGAGGTCATGGAGGCTAAGAAGGCCATGACCCCCGAACAGCTCTCCGAGCTCGCGGCCATCGACCCCAAGCGCGCCAAAAGGTGCAAAGCCTCCCGGATCTCTCCCTCCCTAGCGCTCTCCATCCATCCGCTTGCTTTCGCGAGTCCGACATAATCGCTGATGCTTAGATTGGAAAGGTGGCCGTCACACGCCATAGATTTAACAGATTATCTGTTTCGTTTCTCCAAGGTAGCGGGGAATCAGACCAGACGAGGTACCTGGTACAATTATGCATGCATGCATCTTTATGAAAAATGCCTGGAGGTTACAGAAAAGATGTGCATTTGCGTCTTGTTTGTTTCTTTGCGTACTGTGTGGATTATTGGATAGATGACGCTTGGTGGGTGGTTGGCAGGTCCGGAGTTAAGGTTATACTAGTTATCGAGCGCTCGGTTGGTGGGATTATTATGGATAGGTGTTTGCTGCTGTGAGGTGGCGGCTTGGCGCATGCTTTTGTAGGCTTTTTGCTGGGATTGTGGAAGGAGGTGGGTCAATAGAGTGGGTGCAATCGTTAGTTTTTAGTTGTGCATGCCCTGGTTTTACTTCGATTTTAGTTACTGTATAGATATTAGATACTGTTTGGATAGATGTTAGATTGTTTTTTATCTCTTTGCTTAGCTGTGGTTTCTAAGAAATGTGATGAACAAATGCTGCATTTTAGTTAAACTAACGAAAATATAGCACAATGATAAGTGATTCATGATGTCCTATTAAACCGGATTGGTTGGATTGATTGTGAAAGGCAGTGGGAACAACAACCAAAGGATAAGCATCCAATCAAAAAAGAGAAAGCAACAGGTTCTTGCTTTCTTGCCTACGAGTCCAGTTTTGGAATTATTCTTTGAGGTCGTGTGTAGCCAATCAAATTAGAGAAAATACTAAATAGTCAAAATTCTCTATTTCTTAAAGCAATCAACCAATTAAAAGCCACAGCGGCAGTACTTTGTTTCTTTAATACATTTAAGATGTCTGTTGATGCCTTCTGCAATGTTGCCAACTTAGATTTTCTAATTTATCAGCATGGTTGAGATCCCACCAGTAATAAATTGTATCATACTTTGCACCTCAATAAACTATTGCTATTCAGGTTAACCAGATGGTATATGTATAGCTAAACTTATTTTTGCAGTTAAAAACCTGATGCGTTGAAATTGCACTGCCTCCTTTTGTTTTCTCCTTAATTCTATGCAGCAACCAGTTTGTGGAAACATCAACCCAAAAAAGAAGATCGCTTTACACATGCCAATTGGTTGGCTTGTTGTCTGCATCCTCCAATTTTGTTTTGTTTCCTAAACAAAATCCAATTATTTCCCCAGTCCAGTTCATCTTTGATTCAATAAGGTTATCTTGGCAATGTATATTTCTTGCGATGCCGTTCAGATATATAGAAAATACTGAATATACCATTTTATAAGAAAATTTGCTTGTGTGTGATGTTGATAAATTTTTAATCCTATTTTGTTAACTTCTTGAGTTTGTTCATACAGAATTCTGGCAAACAGACAATCTGCAGCTCGGTCAAAAGAAAGAAAGGCTCGTTACATAACAGAACTTGAACGGAAGGTTCAAACTCTTCAGACTGAAGCCACTACTCTCTCAGCACAACTCACACTATTTCAGGTGCCTTTCCATCTCTCTTTTGCCTCATGGTTTAGATTTCAGTTCCAGTTTAAATTCATGCAGTTTCTGGTAACAGTAATCCTGCACTAGCAAAACAGTGTTTTTCCTTTGCAACCTTTTGTAAAAAAAATGGCTAGGCCATGCCTCATTCCCCAGAGTTACCATGTAGCTTCTTTGCTAGATGCAAGAATTCCATACAAGAGGAGAACCAAGCTGTGGCGTCCTTGCGGATTGCATCTAGCTTGATAGTTTTTCATGTACCATTGGACAACTTGTATGTTTGTATGCATGTATGTACTTCTGCACATGCTGTGATCATTATAAACATCTATTGGATTATTTTATATGGCTACATTAACTGCTTGAAGAGCTGAATGCTGATGGGCTGCATGTGAGAATAAAACTGTTTGTTGACTTTTGACTATCTTGTTATTATGATTTTGTTGTGCTGTTGACTTCTTAAGGAGTGTAAAGCTTTTCAATTTATGGCAGTGCTAAACTACTGGCTCTTAAACATCTCTTTTACTTGCAGAGAGACACCACTGGGCTTTCTGCAGAAAATGCAGAGCTCAAGATACGGTTGCAGGCCATGGAACAACAAGCTCAACTGCGAGATGGTGAGCATTTCCCTTATTTGGATAATAATAATTACTTAATATTTGTTGTTTTGGTTATATCGGAAATGATATCATGAAAGGTCATTTATCCCTTCTCCTGATAGACACCATTTCATGTTATAACTCAGTTTATAGCCATCTTAGATACATGCATTCTATATTTGACATCTTAAATTCCGTGCCAAAATGTAGAATGATGAATAATATGGAGCAACCTGTGCAGTTATTTTGAACAATTTAGAAGCGGTAACTGAATTGTAACTGTGAATGTACCTTCCTGTTTCTAACAAAAAATGATACAATTTTTTCAGCTCTGAATGATGCACTGAAGCAGGAATTGGAGAGGCTTAAGCTTGCTACTGGTGAGATGACAAATTCCAATGAGGCATATAGCATGGGATTGCAACATGTCCCATACAACACCCCCTTCTTCCCGCTCTCCCAGCAAAACACAACCCGCCAGAACGGTGGAGCCCAGTTGCCACCACAATTCCAACCACCCCGTCCTAATTTGCCCAATCACATGCTATCCCACCAAAACGGTTTGCAAGATATCATGCAGCAAGACCCTCTTGGCCGGCTCCAGGGTTTGGACATCAGCAAAGGGCCTCTAGTTGTGAAGTCAGAGAGCAGCTCGATCTCTGCAAGTGAAAGCAGCAGCACCTTCTAACCAGGCCTTACCCACCGAGCCCACAGTTCCATTAGATTCGTTTGTTCATAGCCTGACATCCCCGCGCTGCTCCCTGTTCTGTAAGCTTATTATTTATTCAATTCGTTCGATTTAGTTGAAATTGTTTGTAATTGCAGTGGCTGATCTATTCCCTTCTGTGGACATGATTCCTGTACTCACATACATTTGTTTTGGGTTCATCTCCTGTGTGCTGTGTTGTTTGGGATTATCAGGGCACCAGGACTGGCTTTCTCCAAGAATACTGTGTTCTTTGTAGTCGTGTGGACTTGATCACCATGGATTCAATTCAGCCGTTTGAAAAGATGCATGAATTCTCTGTTTTTTTTCTCAGTCATGTACATCTCGCTGCGATGCTTGTTTGATTGATGTGTACTGTGGAATTTGTGGATAACAAAAGGAGTTCAGATTGGGATTGCTGTGGAACCATTTGTATCGTATATTCATATCTGACTAATGTTGGGAAATTTTTTTGTTTTTGTTCACCATATGCATGTGGGGTAAGTTTTCCACTTTTCGTCACTGTCTTGTGGTATATGGATTTGTATGCGTGTTCTGTACTCTGAGCGTTTCTGCGTGCTAACAATGACTTAACAAATATTAGAGTCCAAAACCTTTGTGCCAATATTTGAAAATGCACGCGTTTACTTCTGGAGGTTTCAAAATGATGCATGCCTGCTGATCATTTTGCACTGTAAGCCTGCTACTGTTTCGACCTGGAGAGCTGTTGCAATACCCTTATGATCATCCACGTTAAAGACCATATTGAATTACAACGTTGACCTGTTAGTAGTTTTTTTTAAAAAGAAACTGGTTCACCACTTGACGTATGCGGCTGATGGCAGCGAATTCAAAACCGAATGAGCTGAGCTGCTTAGAATCCAATACGGCAATACACTAACGAACATGACGGAAGCATAGGTTAAAATCGTCAACCCAGTGGGACTACAATTTTCACCGTGACAGCTTCATCAGTACGTCCTTTGCCCTTGTGTAGTTTGTTAAGTCATTTCAAACAAATTTGTCTTCTACCTCTCATGTGTAGATCAATAAATTATTCTTTTGGGAAAACACTAATGAGTTAATGATCGCAATTACATTATTTCAACCATCAAAATTTAAATTTTATTGTCTTCAAATACAAATATTATGTATATACCGATGAATTTTAATATAATTTTAGTGAAATTAGAGATATACGTTTGGTTTTTCGTTTCTTGAGTCCGCGAGGGCGTGAGTATAATGTTGTTTATGGATTGTTAGTATGATAGTTGTTTATGGATTATTGCATGTGCGTGTGCATCTGTTCTGTTGTATAATCGAATAATAATAATAATAAATTGTCTTTTTAAAGAAAGGTAAGCGACCGATCTGCACCGAGCCGTCCCTACCGGTAGTCCAGTTGGCGCCCGACGCAAAGCATAAAAGTTGATTTGAGCCGCATCCAGTCCCCAGAGAATCCGTACCTTGCTTATGTAGCCCTAATTTTTTTAAGGAATTTATTTTAAAAACTTTAAAACAAAATCTCATTAGAGAAGCAAACAAGGAGGCGGCGCGCTGCTACTGTCGCCGCATACCCTCCTCTTCCACCTCTCCCGTAGTATTCCCCGGGCGGCGGCGAGGCCGAGATGGAGGCGGCGGCGGCGGCGGCAGCGTGGCGTGACGACGAGATGGTGATCAAGTCGCCCAGCGACCACCGCTACTACCGCCTCCTGCACCTCCCCAACGGCCTCTCCGCCCTCCTCGTCCACGACCCCGAGATCTACCCGGACGGCTACCCCGACCGCCACGCCTCCAAGCCCCACGAGGACGAGGACATGGGGGAGGACGACGAGGAGGATGACAATGAGGAAGAGGATGGCGATGAGGATGACGATGATGAAGAGTACAGCGATGAGGAAGACGACGAGGAGGACGAAGGGGATGAGGAGGAGGAAGAGGAGGATGGGAGCGAGCCGAAGAGGAGGAAGGAGAAGGGCAGCTCCGAGTCGCTCGTTAAGAAGGTAATGGCCTGTTTAACTTTTAATCCTACACTACAATTGCCTACTCTATAGATTTAATTGTGCAAGTACATTAGTTCAATCTCGTCTGTGTGGTGACCTTGATCTGGCGTGATTTAGACATTTAGTAGTGTTGGAAACGATCATTTTTTCAGCTAGGTGATTCATAACCAATGTAACGGAAATTGGAGTTCTGTTAACCTTTTAGAAATCTCACGTTCGAGTCTCAGGAGGTAGGTATTGTTGGACTATTAAGAGTGCAAAGTTATTGCTGAATTTGGTGTGGGCTTGTGGTACGGTGTTTTTTGTGATTTAATCGACAGATTGGATAAGGTGGATTTTGATGTGTGTTTGAAGTTTGATGTTTGTTTCAATCCTTTACAAAATGATGCATTGCGTTTCAGGCTGCTGCTGCAATGTGTGTTGGAATGGGAAGTTTTGCTGACCCTCCAAAGGCCCAGGGATTAGCTCATTTTCTAGGTATGCAATCCTTGTAATTGTATCCTTTGTCTTACCAAAACTGTTTGAATGCACCTGTTAAAAGCTGAAAATTACAATACCTTCTATTCCATGCTATCCAATAGTAGGTTGAAGCTCATCTAATTTCTATAGTTGTTATATACTCCCCATGCTTATGAACCTAAACGAGTACTACAATTTTGCAGAGCACATGCTTTTTATGGGGAGCTCTGAGTTTCCAGATGAAAACGAGGTTTGTACGATGTGCATACTTCTGCCCTTTCTTTTCCCCTGTCAAGCTGTGAGAATGACTGTAACTGATAATGTCTCTGTATTGAGACTGCTTAGTTCCATTGTACTCCCTTTGGTTACAGAAAACATGTCATTTTGGATGTTCTTTAAGCTAAAATTTCAAAACATAAATACATGAATATCTTTTAAAATTCTTAGATTAGATGTATGAAAATCATGTTTACAGATTTATCTGAGTCAAAAACGTGTCAATGTCCAAAACGACATGTTTTTGTGACCGGAGGGAGTACCTAATAGCATCAGTGGGTGCATTGGAGACATGGAGATGTTTTTTTTAATTACTGTGGATTGTGTATAGTAGGGACAACACATTTTTAGTAGTAAAACTCTGATCACTGAAACTGGTCAATCTTACTAACACATCACTGAAAACAATAGAAAATAGGATGGTTCTTCTGATGTATTTTCGTTTTCTGATGAAGATGTGCAACTTTATTCCCTTTCTAATCCATGCAGAGAATCTGGGGCTTTCAAGTTGCTTTTCTTTCTTCATCTTTCATACTCCTTTTATTTTAGTGCTTATTGGATTTCAATGAAATCTCCACATCCTTGCATTCTATTAAAATTATGAATTGATGTAATAGACCTGCTTTTGAGATATCTATCCTACCCATATTTGGGTACCATATGCAACTCTTTGAGCTTCTAGTGAATTGGGACTAGTTGCAGAAAAGGCAATAAATCTTTGGACAGTTATTGAGCTTTTGCATTTTTTTTTGGGTCAGATGCAACAGTGCTCTGTTGCTTGCATATCTTACTTTTTTATTTGTTACATAGCGCAAGGATGGCCCTGGAATTTCAAATTTTGGTGAAATCAGTAATATACCTATACCATGAACTTTCATGTGCAGTATGACAGTTACTTGTCCAAACATGGTGGTTCATCCAATGCTTTTACTGAAACTGAATACACATGCTACCATTTTGAGGTCAAGCGGGAGTATCTTAAGGGAGCATTGGACAGGTAGCAATCCTGCTGCTTTTCATTCTAATGTTTTCCTTTATATGATGAATCTGAATTAAAATTCATTTTTTGTGGTTTGATTTTTAGATTTTCTCAGTTCTTTGTATCACCTCTTGTTAAGGCGGAAGCTATGGACCGTGAGATATTGGCAGTAGACTCTGGTATGGTCAACCTTGTTCCGACTAACAACTGCTAGATCATCTCTCTCTCTCTCTCTCTCTCTCTCTCAATTATGCACATTAGAACTGCTGTCACTTGAACAATTATGTTGCTCCAGAGTTCAACCAAGTTCTGCAAAGTGATAGCTGCCGTCTTTACCAACTTCAGTCCCATACTTGTTCACAAGGGCACCCTTTGAACAGATTTACCTGGGGTATGTTTGTCATTTGGCAAAGTTCATTTTCATGTAGTGCGATCAGTTGAATTGTATTGGGTCTGAACTTTCGAGATTGTCTTTAGGAAACAAGAAAAGCTTGGTTGATGCAATGGGCAGTGGAATTAATCTAAGGGAAGAGATTTTACAGATGTACAAGACTAACTATCATGGAGGCATGATGAAGCTAGTTATAATTGGAGGAGGTGAGGCTTCTTCACTCTTTTTAATTGTATGATGACCATAAATCATATCCATGAATTAATTCTCTCGATACACTGAATGTATTTATGGTTTGTTTGTTTCAGAACCCCTTGACATTCTAGAAAGTTGGACCATGGAACTATTTAGTAAGGTTAAAGCTGGTCCTCTGTTGGATATGAGTCCAAAGACTGATATGCCATTTTGGAGATCTGGTAAACTTCACAGGTTAGAGGCTGTTAGAGATGTTCACAGCCTTTGCTTGTCATGGACACTACCTTGTCTGCACAAAGAATACATGAAGAAACCAGAAGATTACTTGGCACATCTCCTTGGTCATGGTAAATAGCTGCCACATACCTTTATCTTGTCATGTTGTCTCCTCCGTGTGGATGCTGTAGCTTAGAAGGTTGAATACTAAGCATGTAATGGACTGCCTCTAGCATTTTTTCTTCTTTTGGGATTTCTTTTGAGCTTAGTATGCCGTTTCTTTTGTTCTGCAAGTTGAGCCATGAGACTGGCTGTAACCGATTATGTTTTTGTGTGTTGGGACTGCTTAGTTCTCTTATACCTGAATATTGTCACCAGTGCATCTTCCCCAATAGGCTCTAATCATGATTAGCAACCATAATTTCTTCCTCTGTTTGATATGATAACAACAGTTGGTTTACTTGATTGAATATATATTGTTGCAAGTTGTTCCATTTCATGTTTCTGCAGCTCAGCTATGCACTCAATTGTGGTGATTTGCTAATATATGTCAATCTCTATTAGATTATGTGTGAATTTCAGCACTGTAGTTCTTTAGGGCCAAGCCTTTTGCATTGAAAAGTTAAGTTACAATATAATTAATTTATTTTGAATAAATTATAACATTACTGTTCTGCCATTTAGCAATTGACCATTTTTGTTTTTATTTCAGAGGGAAAGGGAAGCTTACTTTGTTTTCTGAAAGCTAATGGTTGGGCAAGCTCATTGAGTGCTGGTGTTGGCACTGATGGAACACAACGCTCCTCATATGCCTATATCTTTGAAATGTCTATCCGCCTTACTGATTCAGGACTAAAAAATGTATGTAACTTCTTATGATATGTACTTTTCTATGCATATTTTGAATGAGTGAAACTCCCTTTTCTTTTTCATATCAAAGTATTTACATCATTTCTCTATATTATGCCAAGTTTAAATAGAAAGCTGCAATAAAAGGTCTGCTACGAATGCCTATGTTAAGGAATGGTTGATTCATTTTTTTTTATTTTGACTTGATTTTCTGCCACTAGTCTGGTTGCCAAACATAGCCAAGACTAAAGGTTCTTTAGGGAAGTCCATATGTTGCAATTTCCTGTTTATTCATCAAATCTGTTTTCACCTAATATAGAACTGGTATAACTAAATACTTTCCAGAAACAGTCATTAGGTGGACCAGTCTAGGCTTAGAATGATTTTGTTTGAAACGCAACATTCCGTGGTTTGTTTTTCCCACCTTATGTGATATATAAGTGCTGAGTGCTGATCTATATTTTCATACAACGGTGTAATGAGGTCAGCTTATGATGCATCGTCTTATATGGAATGCTTTTGCAGCTTTATGAGGTCATAAGTGCCGTATACCAATATATAAAGTTGCTTAAGCAATCTGAGCCACAAGAATGGATATTCAAAGAACTTCAGGACATTGGGTACATGGAATTCAGATTTGCAGAAGAACAACCTCCAGATGATTATGCTGTAGATCTTGCAGGTTATCTTTAACTTCTCTTTTTATTCTTTTATCTCTTTTAGTTTATGGATTGGTCAGGGTTTACTGATTCTTTTCTTTGCAGAAAATATGCTATATTATTCTGAGAAGCACATTGTTTCTGGAGAATATATTTACGAGGGATGGGATCCAGAGCTGGTAAAGCATGTTTTGAGCTTCTTCCATCCAGACAACATGAGAGTTGATATACTTAGTAAATCATTTGACAAACAGTCCCAAGGTAATCAGGCGGTGTCACTACTTTTCTGTTGTGTGATTGTGTGGTTGATGAAAAATGTTGTTCCAGACTCCTGAACGATGGACTCATGCAATTCTGCAAGTTGTTTTAGGTTTCTTGTTCATCATAGTATTATATGTTGAAACATTTGGTGTTCCTTGGTTAAACCAACTCTTGTTCACCATTTTGCTCTCTTGATATTGTACTGGTCAAACAAGATCTTGATATTTCTCTATCCTGTGCTCACTTTGTTAGGAAAACCTTTTTTTATTAATTCTGAAATGCATATCTTATATTTTGAGTTACTAATGGATGTTTTACTAATTACACATGAAATGCTTATCCTGGATTTCCAAATTTCTAAATGGATATTTTACTAATCCTGAAATGTATTCCTGAAATTTTAATCGGCAAATAGAGATCATTTCATGTTAAGTGCTAAAAAAAATGCAACAACAGTATTTCTAGTAGACTATTTTGTATTTTTTTTAATCTTGTGGAAAGAAGTGGCATGAGAGCATTGTAGGAATGGCCGAAAAGGGAATTATGAAACACTGCACTTGTAAGTCTGCTCTTGAATGTAGTGTATGAAGTTAGAAGCCTCCAGCAAACTTTTTTGTTCTGACAATCAACTCTTGTTCTTCATGCATGGCAACTTAAGCAATACGACTCATTTTTTATAGCACATCTTTGACCTAGCTGCACCTTTTCTCATAGATGGAGCTTATTCTATTTGCAGAATCATATCAACAGATCATTGAGCTTTGAGATTTATGTTTATTTCATGTTTCATGGATACTTAAAAGGATAACTGTGACACCATGTTACAGTTTGTTTCCTCCTGTTGTAGCCTTTCTAATCCACTCTATTGCATGCAGCTATTCAATCTGAGCCATGGTTTGGCGCACAATACATCGAGGAGGATATTCCATCATCTTTCATGGAAAGTTGGCGAAACCCAGCACAAATAGAAGATGCTTTTCATTTACCACGAAAGAATGAATTTATTCCCGGGGACTTTAATCTGCGAAATGCTAATATGCCAAAACCCCCAAGTGATGATAATCCTCGATGCATTGTGGATGAACCATTCATAAAGCTCTGGTACAAGATGGACATGACATTTAATGTACCTCGCGCCAACACATACTTTTTGATTTCTGTCAAGGATGGCATTATCAGTCTTGAAAACTCTGTCCTAACAGATCTATTTGTAAATCTTCTGAAAGATGAGCTGAACGAGGTCCTCTACCAGGTGTGTGTTCTTGAATTTGTTGTTGTACCATTTTTATGTTTACCTTATCTGGTGTTAAATACCAACTTAGCTCTCTGCTGTTACATTCCTTGAATTGCTTGTTATTCTTTGCAATTGATTTATGATTCTCCAGGCATATGTGGCTAAACTGGAGACTTCAATGTCCGTTGTTGGTAGCAACCTTGAATTAAAGCTTTACGGTTACAATGACAAGCTGCCCACCCTGCTGTCCAGTATCTTGGCTGCCTCTCAATCTTTTTCTCCAAAGTCAGATAGGTTTGAGGTAACATTGTTTTGAAATATAACTTATTTTGTATAACTCATGATTTATTCTTTTGAAACATGACTGATCTGATGTAGAGGAAAAGTTCTGATGATTTCTTTGGAAACCTTGTTTTTTTGGATCTGTTTCCTTTGATTTTTCAAAATAAAAGGGGAGGACTTGGCTGATATTGCAGGTGTTGACTATCAACATACAAAGAGTAGAGTGAATCATGTATCATGTATTTCTTTGTGTCCACCTTATGATTTTTCTGAACTTTGAAACACGTTACTTTGATTTTTAGGAAGATGAGCACATTGAACGAGCGTAGCCTAGGCAGTGAAATTTAGATGTTTTTGTCCCTAAGCCCTGTTGATTCATGTTTTTCAATATGCGATTAATTGAAAGTATCTTGATCTTGGATGTTGTACCTGTTATCATACATTGGCAGAAAACCTATACAATTGGCTCCTCCCCTTCTTACTGTATGTTATTACTCTTCCATGTTCTGTCAACCAAAGTTGTAGGGCTCGTTACTTTCCATGGGTTAGTTGTAGAGGCACACTGTCTGACCTCTATATCTCCTACCCCAGGTCATCAAGGAGGACTTGGAAAGAGCTTACAAAAACACGAATATGAAGCCTATGAGCCATTCAACCTACTTGAGGTTACAAGTCCTACGTGAAATATTCTGGGATATCGATGAAAAGTTGGAAATTCTTATGAAGTTAACCTTTTCTGATCTGGTGGCATATGTGCCAAAAATTCTCGCTCAGGTATCAATTACCACGATGATTTTTTGTGCGATTTTTTCTCCACATAACAACAAATGATTTTCAAATATGGAAATGTTTGTCGACATAATGTTTCTGAGAAACAAAAAAAAAGGATGATCCGTGTACCATGTGATTTTCTGTATACTTCATATCGTTATCTGTTTGCACACATGTAGTTGCACATCGAGGGCCTCTGTCATGGTAACCTATCGGAAGATGAAGCAATGAATATATCAAAAATATTCCGAAACACATTGTCAGCTCAGACATTGCCTGATGAGGCAAAGCATGGAGAAAGAGTTCTTTGCATTCCTGATGGTACAAATTTTGTTAGAAGTGTCCGTGTGAAGAATGAACTTGAAGAGAATTCTGTGGTTGAGGTGGGGTTATATTTTAGCGCTCTGTTGATGACTGTCTACTAAAACATCATATTTTTACATATCTTCCATAGATGCATTTGAATTCTTCAATTATTACCTCATGGACCACATTTTATGTTTTCTTTGATAAAATTAAAAGTAGTGTAATTATCTCAAATCAAATACCTCATGAACTAGGACCTCATGGACCATTGCTTGTCAGGTTTATTTTCCAGTCGAGCAAGATGTTGGAAAGGATGCAACAAAACTCAGAGCTATTACAGATCTTTTTAGCAACATCATTGAAGAACCTTGCTTTGATCAGCTCAGGTATAAATATTGTGCTTGCTTGTTGTCTCGACGAGTATGAAGATAAATGCCATCTTACTCCACACAATATTTTGAATGCAATTTTTTGGGACAGATTATACTAATGTGTGTAGTCTAAATATTTGCAAAGTTATTGGTCCAAGTTAATAAATTGAACTGAACAAAATTCTAGGATATCACCTTTTGACCAGAGTGGTGATAGTCAATGTTAATTATATTTTTTAAACGCCTTGCTAATTGCTTCTCTTGGTGTTCCAATAATAGGACGAAGGAGCAGCTTGGCTATACTGTGGACTCTAGTCCGAGGATGACTTACCGTGTGCTTGCATATTGTTTTCGAGTTATGTCCTCCAAGTATAGCCCTGTTTACCTACAAAGTCGGATTGATAGCTTCATTGATGGTCTATCTGCTTTGCTGGTATGCATCTATCCTATTACTATTCCGTGGTTTTTTTAACCTTGGTATTACTGTTGATGTGATCATAGCACAAAAAATTGCCTTAATTCTTAACCTTGTGAAATTATATTACCCCTTCCCTTTATATCTTCGTATCTGGATTCGAATACAATAAAGGGGGGTGTGGTTGAAGGGATTATTCTCAATATTATTTGGATTTATTCAAATTTAGAACATGATCCTGAGGATTTGGATCAAAATCCCCCATTCCAAAAAATCTTTAAGTTGGCTTTGAAATTTCAATACCTTTTGTTATGTCCAATTATCCATTAATCTGTGTGCTTGTAGGATGGGCTTGATGAAGAGACTTTTGAGCATCACAGGAGTGGGTTAATAGCTGATAAACTGGAGAAGGATCCTTCTCTTAGCTATCAAACTGGAGATTATTGGTCGCAGATTGTTGACAAAAGGTATTTCTTTATTCCAAATAGTGATAATTTCATTTGGATAGTACTTTTGAATGGCATTTAATGTTGATTTGTCAAAGTAAATATCCTGTGTAATAATGTTTGACAAATACTATCTACATGAAAGCTAGGATCAAGCTTGGAAGCTGATAAACTAACTGTCTAACTGATTATTGCTTGTGGACATACTGTTGCTTTATCTAGTCCAGGCCTATGTCTCTTGCCTCTAGTCAAAATGCCAAAACCAGATTCTCTGAGCCATATATTTCGTAACCAGATTATTGCTTGTAACAAATTGCCATAGTTTGGAGTCAATAGACTTGGTCAGGAACATGTTTGAAACATTCATTTTCCAAGTTTCCAGAATAGCATTGCTGGTTCTATGCCTCTGTTTCTAAGCTAACTTAATATTTTATTATAGTCACGCAGAGAACTTGCCAACTTGGACAACATTTAACTTAATACTTGTAAAATGTGTTTCTTCTTTGACATTGGAACTAACATGTGTCTGAGCAGAAATGCCATCCTCCAAATAAGGGCTTTCTATTCTCTTTGAACGTGATAGGATTTGCTAATGTTTCATCTTTCCTTTATTTACCTAATATATGCTATTTCACGTTGTGTGTAAATCTAAATGTAGGTATATGTTTGATATGTCAAAACTGGAAGCTGAAGAGCTAAGGACAGTGCGGAAGGAAGATGTAATCAATTGGTACAATATCTACATTAAACCATCATCTCCCAAACGCAGACGATTAGCAATCCATGTGTATGGCTGCAACTCGGACATTTCTGAGGCTGCCAAGCTACAAGAGCAGTCATGGATTGCAATTGATGATGTCAAATCCTTAAAAAAATCATCTCAATTTTATTCAAGCCTCTGCTGAGGGAGGACATTATTGGTTCGGTATAATCTTACGAAAAAGAGTCATCATCTCCAAGGATCTGGTGGCCAGCAAATCCATCGGTACGGTGGCCGGAATTTCTGAGACAGCCAAGCTGCAGCAGTCACGGATTGTAATTGATGACGTCCAATCCTTGAAAGGCGTCTTCACCTCTGCCGAAGATCCAGCGATCAGCACCAAGCACTCTAAGCAGCTTGTAAATTGGCGATCTTCCATTCAAAACCGTTGATAAAGAGAACTTCATTTTTGCTGGTAAGATTCACTATAGTGTTTTTGTAGGTTCTGTGGCCCTACGCCAGAAAATGTCTGATTTCTTCACATAGATGGCTAGGTGTCATACTTATGAACGATGGATCTCATATTATCGATTGTTCTATCATTTTTTTGTATACAAATTGTTACTGAATTTCAATTTTGGAATACAATGATATCATATTTTAGAATCATCCATTCAAATTTCAGCTACCTCCTGGCTTACATTCAGCTATTTGGGAGATTACCTTGCTCACATCCAAGGACAAATAGGTTATATATTTCCCAAATAAATGTGGTGCTAACAATGAGTTCAGCTGTTCGCCAAGTACAGTATAAGGTTTGCATGCAAAATTTGCTTGTAAGCTTGCAGGGTATATTATTGCCTTGTCTGGTTTGTGGTTGTAGCTTGCAGGGTTGCCGAGCCAAACTTTGGTCGTGCCCAGAAATTTACAGCAGCTCGAGGCCAAAATTTGAGTATAAATAAAAGATGGTTATGATTGATGGGGATATGGAAATAGATAGAGACGTTATTATATTTTAGAATAAATTTTAAATGGCAGAATTGCTAGTATATTTCGGGGGACAGAGTGTACAGACAGCTCACTCGCACTATAGCCCGCCACTCTCTGGACCTAACTAATCAACTCATTACTCGTGCCAATGCTAGTGGCAACGTGGCATGCCCTGTACAAATCTGAACTAGGAAAAGAAGAGCAAGAGCAGAACGGCAAACCATCCGGCCTCTGACATGCGGGCGCGAAATGCCTTGCCTTTTCTTGCAGCAGCAAGCCAGCAACCTCAGCATCTAGACCTCACAAAACACCGATTGGGTGTGTAATGAAACTCAAAGATAAGAATTAAGAGATAATCCTCTTGGCTAAACTAATCTAGAAGAACTGCCTGCCCTCGAAGGTCTGGCCGAACTGCCAGCCGGCGGGCGCGACGCTGGCGCAGGTCAGGGAGCGGCCATCGCCGGCGGTGAGGCGGAAGGAGAGCGCCTGGCCGTTGAGGTACGCGTTGCTCTGCCAGTTCTGCCCCCAGTTGCGGGACATGGGCTGCCACCGTCCCGCCGCGCGCGACCCCGAGCCCTTCACGGCGAGGGAGCGCACGTCGCCGGCGCCGCCGACGTTGGTGACGAGCACCAGGTTGAAGTAGGCGTGGCCGTTGACTGTGAACCTGACGCCGCCCTTCTTGGCGCACGCCACGCGGCGGAAGGAGACCGGGACGATCCCGGCGCTGTACCGCGCGATTCGGAGGAACGCCGGCTCGGCGAGGTCGAAGTGCCGGCGCGGCGGGTTGCACCAGCCGCCGTCGTTGCCCGGGAGCGCGTAGTTGGGAGGGCAGTAGTTTGTGGCCGTCACCGTGACGGTGGCACCGCCAGGGAGGCACCACCGGCGGTCGCCCGTGCACCGGAGCTCGTAGCAGGAGCCGCAGCTCAGGCCCTTGTTGAACAGCGCCGTGCTCAGCGCCGCCGTGCTCGTGCCGTACCCCTGGCTGTACAGGTTCCCGTACCCGCACGCGCCACCTGCACCGAGAAGACCAGCCGCGGCGGCGCCATGAGCGGCGAGATCATAGGTAAGGTAAGCCGCCATTGTGTCACTGTGTGTGCGTACCCATTGTGCCGGAGGCGTCGCCGCCGCCATAGAACGTGGCGTGGCCGGGCTGCCACTGGCCGAGCCCGAGGCCGACCGCTCGCTGCGCTGCGACGAGGAGAAGAGAAGCGAGGAAGAGGAGCAGCAGGGGTGGCGCCATTGGGGTTACTCTCCGAGTCCTCGGTAGTGTAGGCTATTTGTAGTGTGCTTGGCTGGCAATGCATTGGGAATGAATAGCGTGTTTTGTTCAGGAAAAAGAGTAATTGCAGAAATTATCATGATGTCAGTTTTTTTACTTCCTCCATCTTAAAATAAAATTCATTTAAAACTTATATTTTGAGACAAAAAATAGAAATTACCTAGATAAACATTAAAACGTTTGAAAAAGTGTTTTAAAAAGTTTTTAAAGAAATCTTGACGAAGAAAATCTTGTAAAAATTATGCATTTTAGGGTTTAAAAATGCATAATATCGAAGAACACGTTTATACTGAGGGTATCATGTTTTTTTCAATTATACTAAAGACATACTTGTACCTATATTTATGAATACGCTCTTAACATACGAGACACGTACCAATAGCAACACAACCTGGTGGACACCAGTAACTCAATCCCTATATCACTGATGCTTTTCTGTCTTCTTTTTCCCCTAATCGTATCAAGTTAAGGCTAATGCTTTTCCATGAACGAACCAAAAGAATTCACATTGCATTATTGGTCTGCAGGACCGCCCATCCGAGGGTGATCAATTCGCTTTTTCGGCACTGTTGGGGGGCATTTCTTCGTGATACTCGATCAATTCGCTTCCTTTTTTCGACTACCATCCAAACAAACTACTCCGAGCTTACACGCAAACCCAATTTTTGTCTACGTGCAAATTCGATGACACGCAAAAATACAACGACCAGGTCCCTTTTTTATTTTCTCTTCCAATAGTCCTCCTGTTTGTTCCTCTGCATGTGGGCCCGCGGTAGCAGAGGTTGGCCCGGCAAAAGGGAAGGCTGCCGCCGATCAGGGAGTCGTCGGCACATGCGGCTGCTCCGGCGGCCCAAGGCAAATGGAGGGCCAGACCGCCGCGCCCACATGCATGGCCCTACACGCTGCAGGTCAGGACAGTACAGGCCTACAGCAACAGCCATGGCTTGGATGCACGATCCATCTCCGTTTCCTCCTGCTGCTGCTGCTGCTGCTTCCCTTCTTCAGACTAACTCTCCGTAATTACCAAACATATGCAGTCAAGAAGTAATCATATTTACCAATTACCAATTTAATTATTTAGCGACAATTCTAATACGATGACAAAAAAATTTAAAAAATATTTTTTAATGATTAGAATCAGAAATTGATGGTCGGAAACAATACTCATTTTCACATAAACGCATGATCGGTCGGTCGGGAATTTTCGCCGTGGTTTTGACAACACATCCCTGATCCATCCGTGCCTATATCGTCTTCCAATTGATGGCAGGGAGATGAGGATTGGACGACGCGCCGTGCTGCTGGTGTGTGCGTGAGGCCGACGCCGTTCATGCGTACGTGCGCGCATATGCTGGATGAGCGTGACCACCAGGGGAGTTGGTTAATGGCGGAACATGATGTGTCTCGCGGAATCGTGTTGGGTTAATTCAAAGAAACTGTACGCAGGTTTGAGTTAAGGGTTAAAGTGTGGAACGGTAGGTACCCACACGGAACGGAATGACCCGCGCGTCCATCCATTGGTTATGGTTAAGCTGTTCGTGCAGCTATAGCTCCCACACCAGGCCAGCCACCACACGGCCTTTGGTGGAGGCTACGCGTTTGCTCCCAAAATTTGGCAAACGTTTGGTCCGTGCCAACTGAGTTCGGACGTGCTGTTGGGCTGGGCTGGGGTTTTTTACCACACGGTGAATGAGACAAGATATGATTAATCAAGTATTAATTTTTTTATTATAAACATGATTTTTAAAAAATTGTATAAAAAATTTACACGAAATATATCATTTAATAATCTAGAAAGCGTGCTCGAGAAATGACGGTGGCTTTACCGAACTCAACATTAACATTAGTGGAATTTGGGGAGCCTTCACAATTTAATATGACCTGTGTGAAAAGTCGAGAGCTTTGTACTGTGTGGTTTATGCAGAGGACAATGGTGCTGCTTATTCCCACCGACACTAATTAAACTCTGTGCTGCTAGCTAGTACTAATGGCTAGACGACAACCTTTACGAGGGAAGATGGCTTTCGTTTTCTTTTCAGAAACAGGGATGAAAAGGCGTGGAACACCCTGTTTGCAAAGATTCTCAGACCTAACCGTGGCGCTAGCATGCTTGCTTCATATTTACCTGAATCTAATCGATTTCGTGTAGTAATAAGATGCATCATCTCTTTGATGGCCGGCACCGTGGCATGTGAATGGGGGACTCGCCGTAGTGTCTCTCTTCCTTTTTGCACGGTAGGAGAAGATCATCCGGTTCATTGAATTTAGATGACAGGAGAACAATGGCCAGTAACGATTGTCCATTTTTTTGTCACCCGATTCATTGAATTTTGATCACAAGAGAACAATACCTAGTTAAAATTGTCATTTTTATCCTCCTCAATGTAGATGCAGGAGTAAATTGCAGTGGCAGTGTTGAACCGTGCATGTTCGGTGCACATGGGTGACAACTGACAAGTAGCCGCCAGTCACTGCTCGTTTTCAGTCTGATGATTGGGGAGCTAACTAGCCATGCAACGTGAACCAGAAAATTGAGATGCCTACGTGCATAGGGCAGGGATAAGATAAGAGTAATATACAATTATTACTTCAAAAATATGATCACTCTTCTGACCATGGCATTGCCTATTGTCATGTTTCATGCATGATTGCAAGTTTGCAACGCTCTTCTCTCTTTCTTTGTAGTACTACAACTACGACTCAAAAGAAAAATTTATGGAAGTATTTAAATGATAATATTTTACAGACGTAGGATTTAAATGATACCAAGGCCCCGTTTGATAGGGCTTCCAACTCCAACTCTTAGCTTCAAACTCCAGCTCTAGTGAAAGCTAACTCCTGTGGAAGTTGGAGAGTCGTTAAAAAGTGTTCGGCTAGCTTTCAGCTTCGGATCTGAAATTGAAAAAAAAATCCTCAATCCCGTCCCCATGCACGTCGCCAACCATACGCCGCGCGCTGCTGCTCGGGCACACGCCGCCCACCATCAACGTGTGCCGCCCGCCCGTCCCCGTCTAGCGTCGCCGTCGGCCCGCGGGTCGCTGTCTGTGTCCCGTGCACTTGCCGCCCCGTGCAGCGCCCCGCCCCGCCCGATCCCCGTCGGAGCGCCACCGTCGAGCCGCCTTTGCTGTGTACCCGTCGCCGCCCGTGAGGTTTCGGGAGGGAGTGAGGAGGTGAGTTTGGGATAGTTCAGTGGCATTTTTGTATAAATATATTAAAAAATTAAAGGGTAGTGGATCTTTTGGATTGGAGTGGAGTTGTGGAGCAGCAAAAACCCAGCTCCACTCCTGTAGTACAAATTTGTGGAGTAGCTCTGCTAGCTCCGCTCGAAAAAATAGAGAATCTATACCGTTTGGCATAGCTCCAGCTCTAGATAAGTTGGAGTTGGGAGCTAGAGCTGTGCCAAACGGAACCCAAGATATACCTGAGATGAGTATAAGATGATACAATGTATCAAATCGAGTATAAGGGGGAGCAAGCTAGCTAGCCTACCCTACCAAACTAATCATGATGAAATATCTTATGGGTTGTAATCTGTGACTAAATGTTGGCTTCCTCCTGGCATACCCTCGATGTGGCTTGTGTCTATGGCTTATGATTCGATGCCTTTCACTTTTGGGAGTCTAGTAATATGACCCCTTCTCCAAATAAAATATGGATAGACAAGACCTTACGGTACTCGAATCAGACTCCGATATCTTTTCTTAACTGGGACATTATTCTACATTTATCTTGTATTATAATATATCCTTTTATATAAAATTAGGTATACGGTATTTCTGACGGATGTTAGTACATATATACGATATATGGACTACCTATAGAACTTTTGATATTTTTAGATAAAAAACTTTCAAATATAACTATATTGTAACTGTAATGCAATCACACTGTAACTGGATTGTAATCACACTAACCTGTATGTATCTTGTACATAATTATTCAAAAACCCTTGCAGGGCGATTGGCTAGCGGTGCATGCTTGTGCGCACGAGGTCACCGGTTCGGTCCTTCCTCACGTGCGATGTGGATTTTCCCCTTTCCCTTACACAAATCTCAACACAATCCGACGGTCCACAAATCAAAAGTTTTTCCCCCAAAAATTTGTTGACAACTATAAAGCAATTCCGCACGAGGATCTGTAACACTGATAAGATTGTACTAAGCATTTTGCTGCGATTGACCTTAGTCAATAGTGTGATGGTGAAGTCAATTTTTGTTCTATCAAAATATTGAAACTATAATTTTTGTTCCATCAAGATTTAAATTTTGATGTCCACAAATATTAAGCATACACAAATAGGCTTACAATATGAATTTAGTGGGATCCAGGTAGACGATGTACCTATCATAGCAAGACATCCATGATCACTTCGTCAATTTTAAGATATCTTGGTCCGGTCTTTCGGATGTGCTTATAGGATTAGGATGTGCACGTGTGCTTTTATAGGGATGAGTGTACACGTGTTGTAAGTGTTTGTGTGTTGTACTATGTTTCTTAAAAAATTGTATCGCTGGTTTTTGTATATTTGAGCATGCATGAGTGTGGGTAGTGGGTTATGTTGTGCGTCTACATTGATAAATTTTAGCACTACCAAAATTAAAGTTGAACTTCTTTTATGGGCAAAATTTGACATCATACCAAACATTCGTACAAATACAGTGCCAGTAGGGCATAAATTGGCTCCAATCCAAACACACCCTTAGTTATCTCAACCGATCACAACCCACTTCTATTTAATTTCATCTTCCACTTAATTCTCGTAAAATGTTTTAGAAATGATTATATTTTGGAATGGAGGGAGCTGTTATGGCATCCGTGCTCTTATGCATTTGTCTTTGGAATTTTTTAAATCCGTAACCAACCTCTTTATTTTTAAAATAAAAACTGGTATAAACCTTTTGGGGTTTTTATTACATAAAGTATTTTATTTTTTTCTCCACGAATAAGGGAATGAAAGTACTCTGAATTATGAGGAAGAGCATTTGGGGAAAAAAGACTATGAGGAAGAATAATTTCTAGATGGGGTTAACGAAAGGCCCAAACCAGCCCAGCCCACTTGTGGGCCTTGGCTAGTTGAGGAGGAGACGACGAGTGACGGAGACGCCACGGCCCGACGAAATGTCGCGTGCGGCCGCTAGAATTTTCCTCACGCCGTCGCGGCTCCCACTCCCCCTCCCACTCCTCCACAAGAGGCGGCGGCGGCGGCCACCGAGCAGCGGCGGGACGAGGGCATCGTTCGGCATGGCGGCGGCATCGGGGCTCGGCGCGCGCGAGGCGTTCCGGCTGTCGGCGGATGCGGGCGAGGGCGCGCTCAAGCTGCACAAGGGCGACATCACCCTCTGGAGCGTCGACGGCGCCACCGACGCCATCGTACGTCCTTCCTTGCCGATTTGTTCCCTTCCCTCGGCCCTTGCCAACGTTCGTGTTCGCGGCCGTGGCGCGGTTCGAATCTGATGCTGCTCGTGTGGATTTGGTGGGATTATTGCGCGCGCGCGTGGCCACAAATTTGTGGTTAGGTTCGAGCCATGCTAAGAGACTGTTCTGGTGAGTTGAAACTCGTCCGGGATATCAAATCCGCGCGCGTTTTACAAGAATCACGACTCATGACCACGCAGGATTTGTGTGCTTTTGCCGTTTTATCTGGGAAGTCGGTGTGACAATTCTACAAATGAATCCTGGGTCACGAAGACTAGTTGTTAGACACAATTCTAGTTTTAAATCCACATGAAGTTGCATCACCCTCTGGTTCTTCTGTTACTTGCAGGTCGCTGTCTTGTGTTTCACCTTTTCTGATCTTCAATTTTTCTAGAAAAATATTTGCAAAATTGTTTAAGCAACAATCTCTAACTGTCTGTATGACGATGAAGAAAATGACAGTTATTTACATTTCTCAGGTTAATGCTGCTAATGAGCAAATGCTAGGAGGTGGAGGTGTTGATGGAGGTTATTGAATGTAGTTATAAGATTTATTTGTGAGTTCTCATTTATCTCATCACCGATTGACTATCTCATACAAACTTAAAATTGTCATTGCAGCTATACATCGAGCTGCTGGACCAGAACTCGTAGAGGCGTGCCGTAAAGTTCCAGAGGTCAAACCTGGAGTTCGCTGCCCCACTGGAGAAGCTAGGATTACTCCGTTAGTACCTTTCCCTGAATCAGTCTGATAGCATCAGAATGCCATCTTCTGAACACCACATATCTCTATATCTTTACCTGTATGGTTAATGTGTACAGAGCATTCAAGCTTCCTGTTTCCCGTGTGATACACACTGTTGGGCCCATATATGACATGGACAAGCAGCCTGAGTTCTCCTTAAAGAATGCCTACACGTTAGTCGTCCTTCCTAAATTGTATATAGTATTACAAGAAAATCTGTGCTTGCCTGCAAAATCAGTGAAATAACTGTTCCCGATTGATGCACTAACTGCAGAAATAGCTTGAAGCTCGCTAAACAGAATGGTATTCAATACATTGCATTCCCTGCAATTTCTTGTGGTGTTTATCGGTATGTGTTATTGGCATTTTCCTTTGACTTACCTAGTCATTGTGTATTTAAGTCTTACGCACCATTTGATTTGTCAAAATCTTCATGACTTAACTCAATGCAGTTATCCTCCAAAGGAAGCATCGAAGATTGCTATTTCAACGGCACAACAATTTTCTAATGATATTAAAGAGGTTAGCAGTGGTCCTGCTTTATTATCAGTATGAAGTTGCTGTGGTTTTGAATTTGTAATCAAGTCCAATGTTAAAGAGGTTTTGAATTTTCATTTTCCTAGTTTTCATGTAGTCGTTGTTACCTCTATAGATTAAACATTTGAATCACTGTTGGTATGAATTTTCCCTGCAGGTACACTTCGTTCTGTTTTCTGATGAGCTCTATGATATCTGGCGTGAGACTGCCGAGGATATGCTGTCACAATTTGAGAAATGAATGGTCATGGAGCTTACTTCCTGGTGTAACTCTAGGTGCCATAGTTGCCGGCGGTAATATGCACCAAAAAAAAGGGCAAGGGCAACGGAATGGGCATTGTTGCCAAAAATCGGTGTCGCTAATATTTTGGCAAGGGCAATCAATACATCACAAGTAACATTATCAAAATTTTGGCCACAAACCAAACACCCACATTTTGCCAATTTTTGGGCAATGCCAATTTTTTGACTTGCCCTTTTTTTTCTTGTTAAGGCTCAAAATGGCAGCAATCCAAACAAGCCACATATATATATATATATATATAACTTCCATAATTATCTATAAAGCAATTAGTGTTTCCACCCAAATTTTGTTTTGCCTGGCTATTTTGACTTATCTGATAAAATAGTAAAAAAATCAAAAAAAAATATAAAATTAGGTACACAAGGCGATATTAATATGTAGAATAATTTGAACGGTTTGAATTTTCAATTTGAGTTTTCAAATTAGAGATTTGGCCACGCCACACGGGATGAGGCTATGCGGCACGCCACACAGAGCCCATCTCTCTCTATATATAAGAGAGAGAGAGATGGGCTTGTGCAGCGCCATGCACCATCCGTGTGGCGTAAATCTCTAATTTGAAAACTCAATTAAATCAGCCGTTCAAATTGTTCTATATATTAATATTGCCTGTATACCAAATTTTACATTTTTGAATTTTTTACTATTTTATCAAATAGGTCAAAAATGCAATAAAATAGATACTCCGAAATCGTTGGATTATTGCATTTTTGACATATCTGATAAAATAGTAAAAAATTCAAAAAAATATAAAATTTTGTATACAAGGCAATATTAATATATAGAACAATTTGAACGGTTCGGATTTTCAATTTGAGTTTTCAAATTAGAGATTCGGCCATATCACAAGATGGCGGCAGATGATATATATATTATATATATACAATATATATATATATATATATATATATATATATATATATATATCCAAATTCAATATTCACATCGCTGTACAAGCTCATATGTTAATATGTAATACCAGTGGGATGTAGGAAACCGAAGTATGAACAAGTCACCAGCGTATGGCAATTGACATCAAACTTTTCATTTCACTTCATGACAAACACTGGGTACCTTTGGACAATTTTGAATCCAGTTTGTTGAAAATATGGACAAAAAGAACTAGGACAAGCGAGATATTTTTCGTTTCGAGCCTTATTGCTCAAGAGTCAACAAACTAGTACATCGCAGTGGCATCTACAGCGTACTCCGGATTTTGCCCTAAATTCCTAATCTGTTGGATCTACGACGTAGAAATACAGGTGTAAGAAACATGACTATCGTCACAGCTTCTAAGCAAATCAATCCTCTTTATCTCTGATAAAGCTTCTTGGTAGCCTGCTCATCACATTTTCATCGACAATCTTGTAATGCCTTGATATATTCCTGTGGACCATCCCAGCATATCTATCAACTTGCTCCTGGTTCTTACTGTATAATGCAGGTATTGTGACCAAACCAATGGTTCCTGTGACGATGCATTGCAAAATTAGCATGAACTTCAGATAGATATGAGAGTCATTGATGCTGTATGCTTCTAAAGTCTTGAGGCTCTAAGTGAGTTCAAAACACATTATGCATACAGAACATACCGATGTAAGCAAGAGTAATAGAAGAGCAGAAATTGCCGATAACAGATAGCAGCCATAGGAGCAACACAACCTGTCAAGAATTTTCTTTCTCATAATCCACATGAACTTCATAACTTCATATAATCAACAGAGATAAATACCGCAAATTAATTAGCTAACCTGGAAAAAGAGTCGAAAGTCCTTGCCAAGAGTAATGTCATGTGCAATCATCAGCATGTTGTTGACTTTAACACGGAATGAAGCTGCAGCATTGCTAACCATTTCCTCTGATAAAACTAACTCAGGTAGTGGCCTAGGTTGCCTACAAATAATTAACAGGAGATAAAAACACTGATACACCCCCGGATCCAATTTTTAAGTAACATGAAAGGAAGGATGTCATCAAAGGACGGATGTAGATGGCTTACTTATTTAGCAATCCAGCTACTTTAATCCGTATGAACTGCACAACTATCAAAATGAGCAGTACATCAGAGCAAACTGTCAAGAAGGACAGTCCAGACTTCTCAAACAACCACCATGCCATAGTAGCGCCAAATATAACACCAATAGTAACACGTCCACGCTTCCATAAGATGATATCAGCAGCTGTAAGATAGGAATTACATCATGAAACATGAATAAGGCAAGTTGATGGCCGGCAAGATATAAAAGGTATCTCTTCGTGGGCTTTCTTGTAAAGCTGGAGCATTCTAATGATCTTTCATCCAAAAGATATAAAAGGTAGCAAAACCGTAGCGCTGAGTGACATAAGGAAGAAATCAGATTACATTGTGCACAATTCCCTTCAAGTTAAGCAGATCAATTACACACAGAAGATACAGAAGATATACAAGAGGCATAGTTAACTGGTTATCATCAATAAGTATCATACTCCAGTAACTTAATTTGGTTATCATCAATAAAGTATCAAAGTAATTTAATTTGGTTATCATCAATAAAGTATCAAAGTAATTTAATTTGGTTATCATCAATAAAGTATCAAAGTAACTTAACTTGCAGTCCCGTCCATCGGATGCAAATCCAAGCTCTTCAACCAGCTATCTAAAACTAACACATTGGAGCAACGAAGTATCAAAATGTGTAATCATTATAACATTGGAGTATTAGTTGTGGCCTATATTTTTAGTCTAGTGGGTAGTATCACAGATATTCCTAGTTTTAAACCTGATTGAGTTACTCAAAGCAAACTAAATTTCCAATCAAAATGTCCAAAACAGCAGGCCCTTCAGCATTCCCATCTAAAGATGAAAATTAGGCTCCAAGATCATAACACACAATCGAGCCCCGCAGCCCCAAGCGCATCTTGCCTGGACAGGCTTCTTCCAGTTTCCAGCATCATAGGGACCCAGAAACTAAAGAACCACACTGATCAATCCACCTGCTGGTACTGCAAATACGGAAATGGTCTAGACTTCGTAAGGGAGCTGAACGGCCTGACGTATCCCATTCCCCACCAAGGCTAAAATCCAATTCGTGCATCCAACCACACGGATCAAGCAACAGGCTACCGAATTTTAGCAGGAGAGGAGGAGTTCGGGGGTAGACGAGTAGACCTTTCCCGCCGCCGGCGATCCGGTGGACGGAGAGTTTTGAGCCGGTGCCGGAGGTGGAGGGGTCGGCGGCCGAGCTCTCGATCCCGCCGTTCGCTGCCTCTGTAGCGCCGGCCTCCATGGCTTCGTGGCGGGGATCGCGGCGCAAAGCAAAGGAGATTCCCGCGAGAAGAGGGAGGAGGGCCCGGCCGGCGAAAGAAAGAGGAGGAAGGAAGGGAAGCGGTTTCTTCTTCCGCGGGGCCGCGGCGGCAGGAGGGCCAAAAGGGAAAGGTCAGCACAGGGGCGCTGCCCTTTTTTCCACTTTTTAAATTGGAGTAAATTTCGCAGAAACAACATGCCTTTGGTGACAAATGTGGCGTAACAACATCTCCAAGAGTGTTTTTAAATGAATCTTTAATTTCATCTTAGAGAATTTTTTTAAAAACTAACTTCAACAGAGACTCAATATGAATCTCAAAAATTATAGGTTCTCTAAAATCAAAATTTCATGTTCAAAACTGACAATAGAGTCTTGGTTCTCTAAAATAGCTAATGTCACCGTAAGAATTATTTTACTATGAGGCCTACACGAAAAAAACATATTTGCGTCGTCCGGTGCCTACGCCGCCTGTCGCCATCCTACATCTCGCTGAAAAAGCTTGTCGCTGCATCTTGGCGCATGCCACCGCCTGCATCAGTTGGCTACTCGGTTTAGTCACCCGTGTATATAAAAAATCGGGGTGCTGCTACTACTCAGGCATAGTGAAATCTCCAAACCTATTCATTTTTCAGCTGCTATGGATGTAGAATACTGATACAAACATGAGTTTTGTAATTGAAAAAGGAAAAATAGAGAATTTTAAGAATCTGCCGTATCAATTTTTGATTTCATTCCCTAAACTTTAGAAATTCTCTAAATAAATTTTTTTTTAGAATTATTTTTTAAGAATTTGTTGGGATGCTCTAAGTGTTTCATAAAAACCATCCAATTTGGACGATGGCCGTGGCAAACCGCAAAGCCTCTAGTATCAAGACCGATGCTAACTATTTCACGTTGACTTAGACATGGTTAATCGGGTCTTCTATGTAAGTGAATAAATCTTTTTATGTTATATCGGAGGATCTTGTTCATGGTGGAACGAGGTAGGGGAGGGATTAGGGACACAAAGGGTGCACTTGGAGAGGCTTTTGTGGGTCTTATGCAACATCGCTCACATGTGGTGGGGAATTTCAGTTTTACTTTGTTCTCCGTTTAACAAGAAAATCTATTACAGTTTAATTGTTTGGTCCAACGGTTCATTTATACCCACGCCTAATGTGATTTGTTGTTCAAATATGTTGTTTGATTACCTAGACCGATAGAAAAAAATAGCGACCTATCTAGTGTGCGAGTAGTTGACTTTACTATGGTAAAAATGTTAGGCACTAATGCTGAAACCAAAGCTTTGATGGCTCTCCACTACTTGTTGTTATTACTGTATAAAATTCAGATCACACAAATTACATATGAAGCGGAAATGTTCTTGAGTAGAGAACTACAGGTCCTATGGCTCATTTTTTTACTTAGCCTTGTTTGGTGAGGATTGGAGAGGATTAAAGGAGATTGTGAAAGGATAATTCTACATCATAATAGGTTTAAAATAAACCCCCTCCAATCTCTTTCTCTATGGACTAACCGAACCGAACGTATTCAACATGTTTTAAATTATTGTGGCAGGAAATAAAATCATGTTTCAGCATGCCCTAGCTTCAAAAGTTAATTGTGTAAATGACTATACTATCTATTAAATGACCAAAGAAAATCTCTTATCAAATTGGTGGAGCTTAAATTTTATAACGTTACTAGCAAAATGCCCATAGTTTGCTATAGGTAAAATGTCCATGCTCTGTCTTGCCCATGCATATTGGAATATATATTATTCACTTAATTCAATCAAATACTAGACTATTATATAATATCAAAAATATCATGAACTAATTTGTAAAACATGCAAAAATAGTGATGGTCGGCTACCACCATCATCACTATTGTCTTTTATTTTTCTTAATATAATGGATAAGAATCCGGGTTTTATATCCCTAGTAGATATGCACAACCAAAAGTTATAAAAAGTACTTTAAGAAACAAGAAAGACAGCTAGAAAACTAAGAAAAAGTTGAAAGATTAATCATCACTCTTCTTATATGTCCTTCCTTTAAACTTGCCTTGTCACATCCCGCTAAAGAACCCAACCTTTTTTAGCATAATGGGCAAACTCACCGTTCTTAACTTCTTGTAGATTTTCACGTCACATCAAGAGAGGGAGGAAGGGGAGATGTAGATCTAGTTCGTCCCACCACCACCACGCCATCCCTAAACCTTTGCTTCCTGTCGTTGCTAGCCCAACTGTGTGGCATGGGGTAGGGAGGAGCTAGTCCACCCTACCATACACCCATCGTCGCCGCCAGCTAATGACGATATCCTCTGCTCTACCAATGCCAAGCCTACCCGCTATCACGTTGCTCATCAAATTCGAGACTCAATGTGGATGAACTAGCCAGCCACCTGCTAAAGCCTCCTAGTGCACCTCCGTATGGTGCCGCTAGGTAACTCACCATCTTCTCGTGGTGCTGCAGCTTTCTAACCCGCTGTCGCATGGTGCTCGTCGGCGCTCCTAGCACGCTAGTGAAACTAGGCCATCATCGGAGCCAACCATCCACTTCCGCTACCGCTACCCTGGTCAGTGGCGTCGCCATGGCATTCGTTGGTGCTCCTAGCACGTCGTTGAAACCAGGCCATCACCGAGCCACCATCACCCTAGCCAGTGGCGTCACCACGATACTCATCACCGCTCATAACGCACCACTGAAGCCCGATCTTCATCGTATCGACCAACCACCACTAATTGTCATCCATCGGCTTGGCCCAAGACAACGACACCTCCAACCTGCTGATGCCATAGTGCTCGTCAGTGCTCCTAGCGCACCGTCGAAGCCAGGACATCACCAAACCAACTATCTACTTCTACCACCGCTGCCCTAGCCTGACACTTGTCGGCGCTCCTAACGCGCCATTGAAGCTCGACCTTCATCATACCAACCAACAATTGTCGCTTGTTGTCCGTCAACCTGGCCTGCCATCCCGATGCACGCTAGCGCTTTGATGCGGATTTATCTACTAATTGTACATTGTTTTTTGCATGTGGATCAAAACATAACGTGAACTCATTTTTCTCTAAGTCTATGCGTGAAATATATGAGAATTTGATGCTACATAATATTTTTAACGCCCCTTTTTCGCCTTGTCAAAAAACCAATTTTATTAAAAACCTAAGTTCAAAATTTTGGTTCTTTGAGTGTATTTAGGATTTTTGTGCCAAAGATCTCAATTATTCCCTTCCTTGTGAACTCAAAGTCTTGGCCAAAACCTTTCCTTCTAAATTAAATTCCTATGATTCGAATTTTGAAGTTCGAGTTTTCCCCTTTTAAACCCTTCCAAAAATTCATACTATTAAAATTTTGATTTCGGAAATTTTGACCGTGCCGACAAATAATTTCCTTTCCAAAGAGTCTAAAAATATTTAGTTTTGACTTTGACCTTCTGACAAATATTCCTCCTATGTGCATAAAAACCAACAGTCGCTTTTCCCTGTCAAATTTAATCGGGTTCAGATGGAACCGACAAAAAACAAGTTTTTTCTCCAATCCTCCTCCCCAAAATAAAATCCCCGTGTTTGGATTATGAAATCCGAATCCTGTCCAACCTCACCTCTCCAAATTCTATCCCTTCTAAATTATTTTCCCTTTAAAAGCTCTGCTCGTTCCATTTGTTGCAAACTATCCTCAGAAGCCAAAACCCATCCAACCAAATTCATATCTATCAAAAATCCCAAATAAATCACTAGAGTTCATAGTCCAGTTACAATCCTTTTTCACGCTCAAAATTGTTTATGACCTTTCTTTTCCACAGAACAGCAAGCAAGACCAAAAATATACATGCATGCTCCACCACTCGCTTTGCCTCATGCCTACACCCACCCTTAATTTCCTTTGCATCCTCGCTACCAGGCCCTGGCCCTTTTATATTCACCCCCTCTGCATCCTCTCTGCACCGTCCCAGGGCCATGGCAAAATCAGCCACTGCCTCCTCTGGCACCCCTTCAACCACATCAAGACAAGGGAGAAGGCATCAACAGAGGAAAACAATGAAAGGAAGAAAGAACCTAGAGAAGGTTTGTCTGTCGACTGAACCATCCCCCACGTCCGCTACTCCCCCATGCCGCCCTCGTCGTTGCCCCCCGTCCAGTGCACCATCGCACCATGCCAAGGGAGCATAGAGGCAGCAGCCCACGCCAAAAGTAAGCACCGTGCCCACGCCGTCCTGCACCAGCCGTTGCCCTCACTCCCCTGTACCACTCCGTCGATGGCGTCAACCAAACAGGGCAGCTAGTCCACTTGGCCGAGCCGCCTCTCCACCTTCATCGTCATCTGTCGGCTGTGACGGCTATAAAAGCCGCCATGTATGTGCCTTCCTTCCTGGCCTCCAAGCTCTACACCACTCCCATTGTCATCGCCCCCTCTCCATCTTGAACCGCCCCGGACGAGCCGACAACGCCCTGGCCTCCCTCTGCCGCCGTCGCGCCGCACACCCTGTCACGCGCGATGCGTCGCTAAGCCCGGGCGCTCTCGCAACGTGCTGCCTCCAACGCCACCCCGCGCGCCACCCCTAGCCAAGGTGTCGAGCTGCCACCTCACGCGTCGTTGCCCGCACGACTGCCCGCGCTCCGTCGTCGTCCCACCCAAGTCGTCGACGCTGCTGCTGATGCATCTAGGCCTTATTATTTATTTTGGTAATTAATGACAAAGTGCTAATTATGGACTAATGATACTTTTGAGTTTTATATTTTTAAGTAAGGATCACATGACAAGAAGTGCATGAATATTTACTGAGGATCATTTTCGATGGCACAATGCAAAAGGATTGAAGACAGTAAAAGTAACGGTTTATTTTTTTAATGATCGAGGAGTTTGGGCGATCAAAATTCATAGATTCTTTTTATATCTTTGCCGTACTATCAAGAGGGGTAATGACCTAAGCAAAGAGATGATTAAATTGCCACATTAGATCACTTGCATTTCATTTTGCATGCACATCTTTTTTGTTGTTGTCATTGGCTGACCAAGGCCGGTCAGACCGTGGGTGTTTATCCGGTCTGACCGGTCCTTGGCGATCTCCGACCGCAGTATGCGCGAGGTCGACCGGCCTTGCGGCGGTCGACCGGCCATACACCGCCGGTCGACCGGCCTCGTGACCCCTGGGTCGTGGCCGATCCAGAGCCGCCGAGCCACAACCGGTCGACCGAGCCGATGGCGGTCTGATGAGCCGAGGGCGGTCCGACCGGCCTTTGGCCTCCTGGTCCGACCGGCCCCCGTTGTCGAAGTAATCATTGCATTGCAACGGCTTAGCCGTTGCAACATAAGGTCGGCCCGACTGCCAACCTTCACGGCCCGACCTGCAGCAAAAACGTTGTTGGGGTATTTCATCTCCAACGGCTAGTTCACTTGTTTTTGGGTATAAATAACCCCTCCTTGGCTGCAAGGGAGCCCTTATTGGCACTCTATTGCATTGTATACATCCTTGCATCTCTAACACACTTACTTGAGCTAGTGTTCATCCACTTGTTGTGTTTGAGAGTAATTTTAGCCAAGAGCCAAGTGCATTGCTTCATTGTAGAGCTAGTGTGGCACTTGATCATCTCCGAGCCACGGGATTACTTGTTACTCTTGGAGGTTGCCGCCTCCTAGACGGCTTGTGGAGGAGTTGCCCGGTGACCTCTCCGAGAAGATTGTGGAGGAGGCCTGGTGCCAGTTTTTGTGAGTGGTTTGGAGTTCACCACCTTCGAGCAAAAGAAGAACTACCCCTAGTGATCGAGGCTTGGGTAGTCCTCTCCGTGGGCCGGCTCCCACCTTGCCCACCCCTTGACGAAGGGGCGCGCGGTGACTTCGTGGTTGAGCGGTGGAGTTGGGCTCGCCTCAACGGGGACTAGGAAACCTGCGAGTTTCCGAACCTCGGTGAAAAATTTCTTTGTCTCTTGTCTCATTTACTTATTGCATTCACTTTTGTGCAAATTACTTTAATAGAGACATAATTGAGCCACTATCACCCTAGGATTGCAAAACTTAATTTAGTTGCTTAGCTAGACTCATCTCTCACCAAGCCTAGCAACTTAGGTTAGTTTTGATTTAGTGCCACTTAGTTTTAAATCGCCTATTCACCCCCCTCTAGTCGACATCTCGATCCTACAGCTACGGCCCACGCCTCCCTGCGCTACCATCGGCGCTCTCCTTCTCTTGCCCAGAGGCAGAGAGTGGAAGAGGAGAGAAAGAGAGAGAAGGAGAAAAGGATAGGGAAGAGAGAGGAAAAGAAGAAGAAGAGAAAAAAGAAAAAAAAGAAAAGAAGGTTGGACCCTTCAGTGGTACCCACGTCGGCCCTGCCAGGTGGACCTCATCTGTCAGCCGCAACCTCGGGCAAAGTCCAGGAGGTCGATCCCATGTGAAAGTCTAAGTCACATCCCTCTAAACCCTAAGCCCATCTCTAGAAGTCTATATCAGGTCCCTACCCATCCTCCTCCTCTAGGCTAAGCCCACCCAAAAGCAAAGTCCACTTTACCTCCCTCTCAGCCTCATAACCAAGGAATATTCTTGGGAATATTCCTTTCCAATTTAATAAACCCTTTTCCATATTTCAAAAAATTTATTAATCTTCCAAATTCATCTCTTTCTAACCATAAGTCCGATTGACTCCGTTAAACTTTCATAACTTTTCTAAAATTGAAATCTACCCAATGGCACTATTATTTCATCATAACTATTATGTAATTTATAGGGTGTTGGATGCTTTTCTCTTTTCAAATGCATAGTGGATGATCTCGAAGACTCGAAGGGCGCAGATTTTTCTCGAAGATTTGAAGACCAATAATAAGGCAAGCCACTCTTTGAACATATTGCTCATAGTTTGCAAAATGTGTTCATTGCAAACTTGCATGTTTAGCATACACAGTTTATTTGATCAGTCATCGGTCTACGAGCACATGGCCGACGGACCCACCTAGTAGTTGCATTACTTTCCTTGGGATATTGTTAAACTTAACCCTTGTCGTTCCACCATAGCAATACCCTAATACTTGCGCTCTCTGGGCGCAGGTGTCCACATGGACCACTTGTTTATACCTGGTTGTCGATATGGAAAACTTGGGTTGTGAAAGGTTTATAAAATCCAACTCAGGGAGTTAGTGGCTTTTGAAAATAAAAAGGTTTTATGGGAAAATTTGCGGTTTCGTAGTCGTGCACAAGGACCAATTCCTTTGGGTTTTACATCCAAGCATATTACAGTACGACCACATGGGAGTAATGGGAAGCCCTTGGACGAGTAACTAGCTGGAACATGGGTGTCTTGCATGTTGGTTGTTGACGAGCACTGGGAAGGTGGATTAACTGGCACTCTCATGCAATAGGGATTTGTCGGGAGCCATACGTCGGGGCCTGAGTAGACGAGGGCCTGAGACTGGCCCGATGCTTGGTGGAGAGATTCCGCCCAACTGTGTGACATGTGGTATTCATGGGTTGGCTAGGGAAAGGCCTTGTCATGAACTTTTGATACCGGCCAATATCGGTGTAAGCTTCGTGTCTTGTGGGGAAAGTGTACAGTCTCTACAGAGGTTTAACTGAACCGTTCGAATAGCCATGCCCATGGTCAAGGGCGAATGAAAGGTGATTCCCATAGTGTAGATTTATTTTTAAAACATATTTAAATAAATTGTTTCTTGGGATGGGAACTGTTACCAGAGTCCCTCTTTGTGACGGACGGCCACCCTTCGTGGTTGGGAACAACTCTGAGTGACCTGGGGTATCGTTTAGCACCATAGGGCTGAGAAGGCCGAGCTTGAGTTGGCGGGTAGAGAGGACTAGACCTGGTGTCATTAACCATGAGATTTGGTTGACAGATGGTTGTTGGAGAAAACGTTGGTTTATGTTTTGAAAGTGAAAAGAAACTAGTAGAGGAGAAGATGTTATAAATACTAAAGTTTGGCTTTTCCTCTTGAGTTGTTGCGAAGCAACTCGCGGACGGATCAAGGTGAGATGCCTCCTACTAAGGAAATTTGTTTGAAATCTACACACTTAGACCTTTGAAGACTGTTTTAAAATAAATACTTTGCCAAATAAACTCAGTCATTCTTTGAAGCTTGCATGTACACATTTTCTAGTGGCTTGCTGAGTACGAAAGTACTCAATCCTCCATTGTTGTTGTTTTTCTCCCCTTGGATTAAGTTTAGGCAGAAGATAAAGGTTGGAGTTTCATCCCTAAACCCAAACTACTGCTGGTGGATTTGGTGTCCTAGCCTCGCTAAGTTTTGTTGCTGCTGACTCTGATTAAAGGTTGCAAACTCAGGGATTACTCGAAGCTGCAACGTAAAGATATACTATACATTTATTTAAATCTTGCATTGATTCATCATGTTATTGCTGGTACCAGCATCGTTATCCTGGGACTGGTACATGTTTCATAGTTTCATGGGGAAACGGTTCGTCGTTCTCCTGCGGCATGCCCTTCTTGGTGCCATTTGTACAGTGGCGCAACGGTAGGGCGTGACAATATTTGTCACTTGATTACTTTCAAACAATTGAGATTTTAACCATTGGCATGCATAAACAACATGTAGGTCCAGTGGAAGATGAGGGAGGTAGCAGCGCACATGGAGAAGATCGGTTGCTATTCTATTCGTGAAGTTCGTGGCGAATTCTGAATTGATGTAAAGGCTTTAAGCATGCATAGATTATATAACTGTAAAGCTATCAAGTCTACTTTCCGACGGATCAAACGGCATGTCATTGGGAGCTTCATGGCTCACGTGATGGATAGGGTCCAAGACACTAATTCCTTATGCTTTCACCGCAAGGGCCAAAACAAACCGATGGTGTTGCAGATAGGTTTTCAGATTATGTTGTATTTAATTCCTATTTAGTTTCTAACCCATGTAATGGCTATATATGCCTTTGTACATACCCAAGAGGGTAGATCATGTTTATTCCAATGAACTGTAGCAAAATTGCTCTTGTTCTTCTCCTAGGTTTTGTGGAGCTTCCACAAAATTAGAGAGGAATTGAGAGTTCTGCCATAGATTGTTCTTACTTTTTCTTGCAGGGAATTGAGGGGGCAATAGATCCACTTTTGTGTGGTTGAGTAGATCAACCTATCAAAGTGTGTAGTTTTGCTAATTCATGGTGAAAGATGTGTTGCATGTGCAACATGTTGCTCATCCAGTTCATGAAGTTTCACGGTGTATCCAGATCCTACGTCGAGAAGGCTGGGTTTCGCTCGTATCACGGTCCTAGTGTGCTACTAGCCGTTGTCGCCCATGGGCCAAGGCCGTCATGGCCATAACTATCATCGCCACTCCTGCTCCCACGCCACGACTGTTGTCCACTATCGTCGAACCTTGGTCGCGTCCAGCTAGAATCGGCCCAGAGGACCCATGACGCCTTTGGGCATTCATCGAAGTGTCTGCATTGTTGCTGCTGTTTTCCACCGATGTGAGGTGGCTTCTTCGTGTTGTCACCGCTTTAATGTTGCCACCATCTAAGTCGTCGAGAAATAACTTCACTGCCGCCATCCACACTGTTGACGGTCATTAAGAACCGATTTTGACTGCCAACTATCATAATAAATAAAAGGAGAACTAGCATTTTTTGCACGTATATCAATAATAAATAATGTAGCTCTACTCTACTTGAAGAACTAACATGTATACAATGAATAAACACCAAAGTGAAGAAGAAATGAGCTAGCATGCAAAGAAACACACTTTCGGCGAATCATTGTGAGCACACAGATTAATGGGCCCACAAGTCAGATCAAACCGATCTAAACTAGGTCCAAACACCTGGGAACCGCCTTAGAGACCCACATGTCAGCCACTAAAGAAAGGCGATTGTGAGAGGTGGGGCCAGGGGTTCGGCTGAACCGCCATCGGCGCCTCTTATCTCCACCCTCCACGTGTTGCTTCCTGGTGGCTTCTCAATGACGGTTGTGAGAGTTACTGACCTCCCCAACCATCATAAGCAACATATTTAAGGAGATCACTCCCTCACTTGCAACACATGTCTCAAGGAGATATTCTCTCTACTCTACATTATAGTTTTTATAGTATTAGTGAAAATAGGTTAGAGCATCTTCGGTCCTATAGTCTTATCAAAGATTCTGGTATGTCTTTAGTACTTTATTTTTCTTATAAGACTATAGTTAAATTAATAGAATTATCTTCTTTATATTCTTGTGTTCATAGTTCTTATACTGCTTTAGTAGATGTAAGTTCTATGATTATGATATACTTCATTTATATGCTTTACTTGATTAGGCTAGTCGATCTATGCTATGTAACGGTTCAATGACCTTAATAGGATGCACTAGTTCTTACTTATCCATTTGAAGGGTGAGAGTCCCAAGAGAATTAATGATATTATTTACTAGCATAAATATGATGCTTGGGTTAGATAAATATCGTTGGATGCGGATAAGCCTCACGAAAAATGAGGTAGGCAGCAGGTGGTGACAGCCATGTTCGTTCTTTATATTTCTCCACATCATACCGAGTATGACGTAAGAGTGAGTAAATGACATAACCACGCTGGCAAACCAGCAGAAAAGGTGTCTCGGTAATACCTGGGTGCCTAGAACTAGGTCCTAGCATTGTAAGCATGTATGTGTTAAGTGTATACTAGACATTAGTAATATAGAAGTATATCTGTATCGTAGTTCTCTTATGTCCTTTTTCACTATACATTAATATAAAATGCATCTCCTGTGTATCACACTACCTCATTATCATATTTATCTAACCCCTGTTTAGACTATGGTGAGTTAATTATAGATTGATTAATGATGTATAAACTATATCTTTACACCGTCATCTTCCCTACAAAAATATAAATACGGTACCATTGAAAATACTCATGGGTGAAGTGTTATAGTAGTATCAGTGCGCTTACGGGTTTATCTATGATCGTATCGAATACCAACACACGCCAACGTGCTGGATAGCCTCGACACACTCAACGCCACATGACCGGATCTAAGGGCGAAGACCCTACACCCGACTCTCACCATCCGTCACACCGCATGGAGCCAAAATCCTTGCCGAGAGCCCTGATGCCGCCTTGCTCGTAGCCGCTAGGCACACGGGCAGCCTGCTTGAGCAATGCCAAGGAGCCAGAAGAGGAGAGGAGGAGTCGGAACTTGTGTTGTTCAGTTGAGGAGTCAGAACTTGCTGAGGAACAACCCCTCCAAAATATAAGTTAATTTTCAAAATATAAGACGTAACCCCATTAACGAATGGTTAAGAAATTATTATCATCTTTATGTTTAAATCACCCTAATAAATATAATACATGCATCTAATGAGATTAGGGCACTCCCAACGTAGAAACTACTATAGTTTGTATCTTCATTTATTACCCCCTATTAAATAAAAATTGCTGATGTGGCAGGAGAGAGAAGCATGCAAACAGAGAAATGATGTCTTCTTTAGAAATGATTTCGGCTCGGGAATCAAAGGCGAAGAGACCTGCGTTGGGAGGAAACCATCGTTTCTACGCGATACGGTGCGCCCTCCTGCTCGCGTGCCGGCCGCCGGCCGCCTACTCGTGCGTCGACCGCCTCCTGCCTCGAGCGTCGTCCGCCGCCGGCCTCCCTTGCCAGGCCCCGGTGCCGTCGGTCGCCGCCCTCCCACGCCCGGCCCCGGCGCGGTCCACTGCCCTCGCCCGGCCCGACGCCGTCCGCCCTCCCTCGTCCACCGTCGCTCCTCCCTCGTCCGGCCACAGCCCCGTTCGCCACCGCCCCTCGGCCGGCCCCGGTGTCGTCCACCTCCGCCCCTCCCTCGCCTGGCCCCGTCCGCCGCCGCTCCTCCCTCGCCTAGCCCTGCCCGCCGCCGCTCCTCCCTCGCCCGGCCACGGCCCCGTCCGTTGCCATCCTCTCGCCCGGCCAGCGCGTTTGCCGCTGCCCCCTCGCCTGGCCCCGTCCCGCCGTCCTCCGGTAGAAGCACGGGCCCATCGAGGTCATCCGCGTCGAGGCCATCCGCCGCTGCCCCTACCTCTCCATTACCTCTAAGCTTAGTAATATTATGTTACTCTCCGGGTTACTGGTATGTTTCCGATGTGCTAACACACAAATATACACCACAACTAACCACAACTAATCAGTCATCTTTGGAGAGCATATTAGTTTTTTAAATCTATAGAAACTACTACTAACGATTATGCATTGGGGATGTTAGTTTCTTATCGTAAGATCTTGTAGGTATAGAAACTATCAGTAGTTTCTGGGTTGAGAGTGTCCTTAAAGATCATGAGTACAATACATATGTATACATGCACCCAATATTTTTCTCTATTTAATTCATGCACTGGTATCGTAATCGTGAAATTAACTGCAGACATTCTGTATAATCTCATATCAAGATATTGTCATTAATAGCATGCTAAGAGTAAGTTTTATAGTAGAGATTGATACTACCTCTAATTTCATACATACCATATGTAATGTGTGTTATAAATTGTCTCTAACACAATCTCTAATAACTATAACACTCTCAAATTTTTATTGGAGTTTGTGTAGAGGTTGCCCTGTGCATGAGGGGTGACTCTTTCTCTCTCTCCACTCTTTTCTCCTTCACCTCATCATTTAGTCCTACGTGGCATCTTGGGGTTTATGCTTAGATGCCAATAGAACTTGCTCGAGCAAGTTTTACAGTGGAGGTGATTACTACATCTAATTTTACCCATGTCATTGATAAATTAATTAAGAGGTAACATGTGTACTATGTTACCTCTAGTACACAAACTCCAAAATTTTCTTTAATTGATCCACTCTCACACTATTTTACTTTCTCTTTTCTCTTTGTATTTTTCTTGAATATTATGTAGAGTTTGCTTCTTGCATAAGAGGTGGCTTATGCTTTTTCTCTTCACTTCGTTCCTTCACCTCGTCACCTAATCCTATGTGATACGACACATAAAAGTACATTTGTTGATGTGATCAACAAGGCCAAGGAGTAGAAGCTAGTGGCCTAGGCCTAAGAGCAGGTTTTATAGTAGGGGTGATAACCACTTTGAATTTTATCTATGTTATATATTAAAAATTTAAGAGGCAACACCTAAAATAGGTTATCTAACACACAAATTTTAATAATTTTAATGTTTTTATAATTTTATTAAAGTTTATGTAGAAACTGTCCCTTAGACGAGGGATGATTCTTTCTCTCTCTCACTTCTATCTTTCAACCCATCAAATAAATCTACATAAAAAAACAAAAGTATTTACTGTCTTATAATCTTTGCTTTGATTGCTTAGACGACCTCCATTTGTTGATTGGAACTTGGAAGGAGCCGTCCGTATGTTTGTTAACAATACAGAGCATATGGCCGTCTATTCGCGACATATCGTGTCGTTTTAATTGCTTGGACATATTGGCATGCTTGATTCATTAACGAATTCCAAGGAGGATAAGGACCGTACGCAGAACTCAGGCATGATGGCTGAGAGCAATTTTAATACTAATTAGAGTTCGCTACTAACTGTATATAGCTAACTTATTAAAGCGTCTCCAAAGGCTAGGATTAATGTATAAAAATTATGTATATTTTTTTAAAAAGTTTATATAAAAGTTGATTTTTTATTTATGTTGATATCTTTTAATAGATTCATAAATATTGATTTCTAATAATTTAAACGGTGGGTCTATATCAATTTTGGGCCAAAGAAATTGGCAGGCCCATGCCGCATGGATCAATCGGCAATTTTGATCGGCATCCCTGGTGCCGATCGTCTCCAGGGTTGCGCTGCTCTCATCATCTGATCCGCAACCTAGGCTCTGTTCATCGGCAGCGCTCTGTTCGTCGGCATCCCTGTTCGTCAGGCCCAGGTTGTAGCAACATCCATTTGAACTAAACAACTTGTACCATAAATGTATCAACATCAGATTGAACTTATGACTGGTAGCCAAGATTTATAAACATCATTTATGGAGCAGTACTGAAATTTAAGTCTCCCATGAATCAAATTACCAAACAAATCATTGTTGCCGATCAATAAATCTTTCTCAGAGTTGTTGGTTCCATATCCCTCAACCCAGGAGGCTTTGGGAGCTGAGGTCGAAGCCGTCAACCATGCCGGTGACAGAGTTGTTGGTTCCATATCCCTCAACCCAGGAGGCTTTGGGAGCTGAGGTCGAAGCCGTCAACCATGCCGGTGACAGCCTATGGTATGCTACTTGTACCCGTAGAAATCGTCCCATGGCAAAGAGTTGTGGAGAACGGTGGAGGTGGAGCCATGTGAGGCAGAGGTTGAGATCCTACAAAGGGCGCCGTCGGTCTTGGGTTGAAGGCTGCCGCGTGTCTTGGGGTGGCGGGCGCCGCGTGTCTTGAGGCAGTCGACGTCGGGGGTCTTGGTGTTGCTCCCGTTACGGGTCCTGGGGCTACCGGTGCCGTGGATCTTGGGGCCGTCGGAGGTGCCATGTGGGGTTCAACGGCAGCAGGGGAAGGTGTGGCGGCGGTGGCGGGATGAGGTGTGGCAGGGGCGGCGGCGGCAGAGGGTGTGGCAGAGGAGACGACGATGGCAGAGGGTGTGGCGGCGGCGACTAGGCGAAACGGAGCGATGGGAGGAAGTGTCGACATCGACGAGCAGTGGCGGAGGGAAAAATAAACCCATGCTACCAGGCGTAAGAAAGGGGAAAAAGTGGGGCGAAAGGCTTTCACTGCGCTCGGACGAGGATAGCGACGCTGCACGGTTGGCTACAAGAATAGTGAGAAAAATGAAATGAAGGATCAACAAAAATAATAAGGCATATACATGATTTTTTGAAGACTAGTTATATAAGATTATATATTACTGAGATTAATAAAGATATATAATATCTTTGGAGATGTTATCTCCCTCTTTCTCATACTATGGATTTAATACATATTTTTTTTAACACGTGTAGAGCTAATTTTTACAATTAGTGTCAAAAATACTCTTCATTTTTTATCTCTTTTTCATATCAATTTAATTACTTATAGCTCGCTGGTACCCTTGCTCTCGCTCTAATGGCTCGTTTGAGATGGAATTAAGTAAAATACTTCCAGCTCTTACTTAGAGCTAACTTATATAATAAATAAGCTATAAGGTTGTTTCTAATTTTTATCCTATTTTTTCTCGCTAATGTAATTAATCATGTGAAGAGGAGCAAACATTTTTTATTTTGTTTGTTTTCCCTCTTTCATATAAATTATATAAATTTATAGTTGGTTTATTAAACTTGCTCTAAGTAATAGCTGCCATCATATTTAAAGGTTGTAGATTTTGTTTCTTGAGAGGATTAATCTACAGGCTTGTTGGATTGAGGCTCATTATTTTCGTACCCAAGATTTTGATAACTTCAACAGTACTCTGTATCAAATAAATGTTTAGTTTGCTATCAATTTTTTCACACAATAGTTTAAATTCAATATTATCAAATTTGGTACTGCCAAAATTTGTATTTACATTTATAAGTTTAATGTATTTATAATGTAAGTCCCAAAAATTGAATTGTAAGTTTAATTTTTACGATGTAAGTCTTAGAAATTATATTATAAATCTAAATCTTACATCAGAAAAGTAAAAAAACAAAAGCATGCGATCCTTATTTTTCGACAGAAGATCGGATGGATTAATGGTTACGGCTTGCTGCAGCGCACGAAGAAATCGAACGGTCGAACAGGCAGAACCGCCTGCAGCCTAGCAGGGAGCAATCAGACAGACAGTAAAGCCGACTGAGATCAGCCCAACAAACCAAGTCCGAAAAAAATTGGTACGATAAAATTGGCTCAAAACCAAGCAAGTCCTACCAGTTCTTTACAAACCGCACAATCTGCTGATACGGGAGCAGAGCATGTAGCCAATGGACCCCATGCAGCTGGAAGTCTGCAACCGACGCGTTCCATATGCCCATATCAGCTTCTATCGCCACGCTCCGCCTCCGCCGCCTACACCGGCCAACCGCCTTTCCTCTCTCGCGGCCGGCGGGGGTAGCAGCATCACGCGGTCCGGTGGCGAGCGTGTTTCACGCCCGATAAGTGCGAAAGCCAGTTGCACGCACGCGCCCACGTACTAGGACGGTTATATCTCTAGGGCTGGGCAGTTTAACAAAAAACCGAAAAAAACAAACCGCATCAAGTCGAATCGAAGTCTATGGTTGTTCGATTTTTGTCTCGATTTCGATTCGTGGTGTTGCATAAACCGAATAATTTGAAGCGGTTTCGGTTTTTAATGTATGAAAACCGTCCCTCGAAAAAACCGAACCCCAGCCGAGCCACTTCCTCACTGAGCACCGCCGCGTCGCACGCGCCGCCACCAGCCTCCTCCGCGTCACGCCCGAGCGCCGCCACTCCCATGCCCGAGCGTCGCCGCGCCGCGCGCATCATTGCCCACCCTCTTCACGCCACGCCCGTCGCCCCAGCCCTCTTTTGCGCCACCGCGCCTTAGCCTCTTTCCGTGCCGCCCCGCCTCTCCCTCTTTTGCGCCGCCCCAACCCCCTCTCAGCATCGTCGCCGGCCTCGCCTCTCCTTCTTTCGTGCAGCCCCAGCCTCTTTCCGCGCAGCAGGACGTCGGTGCCACCGGCCCCGCCTAGCCCCCTTCCACATCGTCGTCGATCGCGTGAACCTCCCCTACACGGCGCGGCGCCGAGGGCGCGGCCGCATCCGCAGGGTGGCGTGACGTAGCGGTAAGATCGAGGATGGCCCGCCTGACGCTGACGCGCTCGTGCGCTGCGTGCCTCGTTTTCTTCGGCCGCGCCGCCCGGTTGCTTTCTGGCCCCGGAACGTCGACACGTCGTACTGTTCGTCCGTTCTTTGTTCGGGCGTTCTCCTCCCGAGACAAGAGCACCGAACTATAGTCCTGGAGTAGCAACGATTTTCCCGGCCGCCGCGCATCCTGATCCTGCCTGCCGTGCGGGACTCGTCTAGCTAGCCGCCGCCGTGTCCCGTGTGCGTGCCGCGAGCCGGCGGCTGTGCCTGTGTGTTCGTACCAAAGAAAAAAATTAACGCACGTACGTACGCCGCAGGAATTCTCATCCGCCACAGTACATCGGGTTGCATTGACATGTGACATACTAGTATATCACTGTGCACACAGTACCACAGGTGCACGGCTTCATGGCTTCAGCCTTCAGCTATGGCTGCGGCAATTCGAATCGAACATGTGGATGGATTCACAGCTTGATTGGCAGCGCAGTACTGCAGTGTACTGTGCGGGTGTACAGGATCAGTTCTACACTACTTGCTCCGATGCCTACTAGTCTACTACTCCAAGTAGCAGAGCAGGAGTAATTACGGGGCGATATCGCCTAACTTCTCAGATGACGGGCTCTCACACTCGGCAGGGTCCACGCCCGTCCTGCTGTCCAGAAGAATAAAAACTGTGGAAGTTCGATCGTTTCAGTGGCCAGTGGGGCTCGCACTGGATCGTTCGTCCACATACACAATTCAGGAGAACGACCCGTCCTGGGCCCGTGCGGCCGTGTCGCCCGTTTTACTAGCACTGAGCATTGGATAACCCTCGGGTATTTTTGGTTTTTCAAAATTTAGGCTTTTATAAATAAAAATTCGAAATATAACCCGAACTTTTTATTATTCGAAATTTTGGATATTCAAAAATTCAGATCGGGTATTTCAGATAGCCTAAAATTACTAAATGGACCAAATATTAGGCTCACACCTCTAATTTCGTCTAGACTTCAGAGAGACTTTGTCCAGAACGCCCATTATCATGTAGCAACCGTTGTTTCCAAGTAAATGTTTTCCATCAAACTTCACATAGTAGTGGTCTTTATTCTTTAGAGCCCACTGTTCATCCCTGAAAATAATTCTAATCAATCAATGTTGCAATCTGGAAAATATGACCACTCAACTTCACAAAATTTTATATTTTTAGGCTATATTGGTCCAAATGTTACACAGTTTGATTACCTCAAGTCGCAGACAATTGACAAATATTTAAAGCTCTTGAAGCAAAAAAATAAAAGGAATCATAAAGCAGCTTATTCATAGTACTTATATTCGTCGCCTTCATCAATCATTCCATGCATCTCATCAAATCGAACATGACAATCAAATCTGATCACTTCACCTTCACCTGTTTAAGTATGCCATTGGCAAACCATTAGATCAAAACCCAATTGCTCCCGAGGAGGGAAACACCAGCAATATTGTAGTAGCAGCTAAACAGCAGATACATTTCATCTACGTTGCAGATAAGCAGCACCTAAGTAGCAGCTAAGGCTATGCAGGGACTAGGAAGTTCGGATATTCGGCTTGTTTGGGTACCGAGCGTTGCAACCTGATTGTACCCAAAATAAAGTCGGATTTTCAGGTTTACTACCCAAAAATATTTTTTGGGTTTCGGGGTTTTTAGGTTTGGATTCGGGTTTTTTTGGTTCGGGTTTTGGGCTTGGGTTTTATGCCCATTGCTACTCGTGACATTGGCTGGGCGCTAGCTAGGCTAGCCCCTCCCGTTCCTCGCGTTGAGTGGCGTGCGACATTGCAGCGCGGTGTTGGAGCACCAACCACCCAGTCGGTCAAAATTAGCGCCGGGTTGTAGCTAAAGGTTTGTGGCGCGACGTGCGACAAAGTCACAAAGAAAATAAAAAGGATAAAACTAAAGTATACATACTTCCTGTATTTTATATTATAAATTACTTTGATTTTTCATAGTTAAGGATTTGAAATCCCGCGTCGTCCTCCTCCAGGGGTGGCTCGGAAGGCGATGACCCAGCCGCCGCCTCCACCCCTCCTTCCTCCTCTGCCTCGCCGCCACCCAAGAGGCCGCCGACAAAGCCACACGGTTGCAAAGACGGCGGCGGCGGGGCTTCTCGGCTGGGCTCTCGCTCGTGTGGCTAGGGATGCAACTCGGGCGCGCGGCGGCGGTGACCCGCCTCGGTCGGATGCGGGGTGCTGATGGATAAGAAGAGGGCGGCACGAACCCCATGAGCTGGAGCGCGGAACGTGGTGAAAGGCGGTGAGTCGGGAGATTGCAGCGAGAAAGCGGTGTGGTGGGGATGACGGCTGGGGCGGCGATCGGTTCGGCGCTTGTGACGGCCACCTCTAGGCGGGTGCGGCCATGGAAGATGAGTGTGAGCTGCGACGGCGATGGTGACCGCCAGATCCACGTCACTCCGGTCAGATCTGGCGGGGCGGCGACAAGCGACGACGACGGCGCTAGCCGTGTGGTTCCCCTACTTCAACCAGGTGGTCGGGCTGCTCGACGCCTTCACATTCTGGCAACTGTCCATCCACTCACTCATCGAGATGTACCTCGCGCAGAAGAAGGTGGCGCCGTGGACGTCGCGGTGGCTCGCCGTCCGCGCCTTCAGTGCTACCTGCCTCGTCACCAGTGCCTTCGCCTCAGCGACTGCTTGGCGCAAACGACGACACCGAGAACGGCGGCGCCGACGCCGACGGGAAGCTGAATCATTCATCATAAATTTGAATCTCGCGTTCGCGACGGTGGTGGCGGTGGCACACGCGCTGGTGGTCGCTGTCATGGTGTCGGCGGGGCTCCACGTCTTCGGCAGCCACATCAACTTGGCCGTCACGCTCGGCCTCACTGTCACCGGCCACATCATCCTCTTTCGCTCTACGCTATACGTCCTCGCCCAGCTGCTCGGCTCCTCTCTCGCATGCATCCTTCTCGCCGTCCTCACCGGCGGTGAAGCCATGTGTTAACATCTAAATTTGGTAATTGAATCCCTAAGTCTTGGCAAGGGTGAAACAGAATCGGATCGGCTGGTTTGACGGAGAAACAGAGGCTGCGTCGGCTGAGAAGCGATCGGCTACGATGTCGGCCGGCTAAGATTGAATCGGACAAGAGCGGCCGATAGCCGATTCTAGGTTCAGAGAAGATAAAACCATTTCTGATGCAGATGTTTGAAGATAAATAGAAGATTCGGTTATCAGATTGTGCGTTAAAAGATATTGCCATCTATGGATAGTGTCTTGTAACGGCAATTGTATCTGTAAATTAGGAGTTTGTTTAAACTGTTTATTGTAATGCGGCGTGGGTTCTTCCCGGGATATCATCGTATTTTGAATAATAGTTTAGATAGTGTCCAGGGTCTGTATAGATAATGTTATCTTGGGTATAAATAGGACCCGAGACCCCCTGTAATTAAAAATCACAATCAATCAAACAACCTTCGGCATATCGCCAAACATTTTCTTTCAGACGAGCAATTGATTTGGCTACGGGCTGCATCGTTTCGATCCCCAAATCCAGGTAAATGTTGTCATTAGTGGTATGTTCTGCTGATTCTAGTGCTTCCATCGTAATGACACATTAGATTCAGGGGTTCATACTGCGCTATTTACCATATATCGCATATAAAGTGGAGAAATGTTTAGATCTATCCTCCCATCGGCCAATTCTATCGAGAACCCGCAGCTGATAGGGCTAGATCTAAAGGTTGGGCTAGTTTATATGCGGTATCCACCGTCTCGAGAGGTATAAATCAGCCACAACAGATCAGGTTGTTCTTTTTATACTTAATGTTGCATCAACGTTGAACTATTAAGTCATTTTTAGAACTTCCAATGATCTCGTTCGGTTAGATTTATATGTTTAGGGACAAGTCTTGGGGTTTCATGGTCTTATCTCGCCCGATATATTTTTAGTATATTTATTACTAGATTTATGTTAGGACTGTCTCTTATATTAAGATCTCATTCTTGTCGGACATTATAAGCCAAAATCGGCCTGCCATCAACAGCCGACGGCCGATTTCCCAGGTTGAGCATCTGGTTCAAGAATGATATCTTTTCATAAGAATCATCGGAGTACTAGCCGATCCATAGTTAGCTTTTCAGTATCGGCTAGGTTATCAATACATATATTTATTATCCTTTACTGTATTTGGGTTAAGCGGCTGATGCTGTCTCGGTATAGCTGATCCATTCCAGTCACTTAGCTTAAATATATTTTAGGATAGCATATATATGCTCATGGATTCCCTCAGCCGATCCAGTGGGGATCTAACCTAACACTTAACGCGTATGTCTTTGTTTTTCTTGTTGGTTAACAGATCAAACCAAGCGGCACGTCTGTCTTGCACGAGCGTGAGAAGGACTGCACCGGAGCTAGCGGATCACCCAGGGCCGGCGCATGAGAGAAATTTCTCGTCAACACGCTTCTTGGCACGCCCGGTGGGACTTTCTCTGTCGGCTCGGCTAGGACGCATCGACTCAGCCGACAAGATGGTTGACTTCAAGAGCCCCAATGTTTCTCAGGATAACATCGTGCCTGTGAAGATGGAGCATTTATCGGCCGAGCAGCAAGCCGATTACAAGAAGATGGTGGAAGAGCTCCAGGCCAACTACTTACAATCATTTACCCAGACCAGATCCGGGGCTATACATCAAAAGTACAAGTTCAGCATGGACGAACTCAAGGCATCCTCCAGTGGATCAAAAGGCAAACAAAAGGTGGAGGAGCCGATTCAGGAACAAGACGATTCGGCCCTGCACACTTTGCAAGACCAGATCGATTTGGCCGTCCATCATGCGCTGGTCAACCAGAGTAGCATCTTGGTCAACATCCTCAACAACATGATCGCTACTGTGGTCGACGCCAAGATAGCCAACCAGCTGCAACGGGGGCGACGTACTTCATAGACGGCCAGTTTCCTGGTTACACGACGTTGGTCACCCAGAATGGGCCGATCCCACCGCCAACACAACTAGGGGCGCCAGGAGGGGCCCTCGGCCAGCCGAATCCAACTCAATTGGCTACAAGGCCAGTGATTACCATGCTGAACTGACAACAGCCGCTGCCCCAGGATCAGATTGCTAACATGTTCAACGACAATCGGCAGTCAGAGCCGATTGCCTAGATTGACCTGAACAGACGGTACAACGCCGGTGGCCGACAGCTGTTCCCGGGACCACCGACGCCACCACCAGCGCATCGGTCGCCTCCCGCTGATCATCCACTCCACTTCCAATATCAGGAGGCCGTCAAGATCATCACTACAGGCCTCAGACGCCACCACTGCTGTATCGGCAAGCACCCGCGTCATATGACCCATATGAGCCGATACAGCAAGACAACCGGACTTGGACCGGTCTGATTGCAGACGTCATGCGCGATCAATTCGGCCTCAAGCCAAAGGACTCAGGGAACATGTATCAGTATCCCTATCCAGAGCATTTCGAGCGAATTCCGTTGCCCAACCGATACAAGATCCCAGATTTTTCGAAGTTCTCAAGGCAAGACAACGTATCAACCTACGAGCATGTTAGCCGATTCTTGGCGCAGTGCGGTGAAGCATCGGCTACAGACGCCTTGAGAGTCCGGCTGTTCCCTCTGTCTCTTTCAGGATCGGCTTTTACATGGTTCTCCTCATTGCCCACAACTCAATTCAGAGCTGGGTCGATATCGAAAAGCAGTTTCACAGCTACTTTTACTTCGGCAACCATGAAATAAAGTTGTTGGACCTCACCAGTATCAGGCAAAAGCACAACGAATCGGTTCAAGAATATATCCAGCATGGTACTGTCGGACGCCCAGTTGGCCGATCTGGCCTTTCACGGCTTGATCGCGCCGATCCAAGAGCGATTCTCTGCACAGGACTTCGACAGCCTAGCCCACGTGGCGCAGAAGGTGACAGCCCACGAGCAACGTTTCTAGGACACCAGGAAGGCTGTCAAGAACATAACTCAAGTCATCGTTGAATCGGACTACGATTCCAATGACGATGACGCAGAAGTGGCAGCAGCCGAATGGGCCAAAAACAAAAAAGACATCGTCTGCCAATGGCTACTGAAGATGGCCAAGGAAGAGAGATACGACTTCGACATCACTAAAGCCGATAGGATTTTTGATTTGCTGCTCAAGGAGAAACAGATCCAACTCCCTGAAAACCACATGATCCTATCGGCTGAAGAACTAAAGAAGAAGAAATATTGCAAGTGGCACAACTCCACATCCCATGTCACTAACGATTGCAAAGTCTTCAGGCAACAAATCCAGTCGGCAATTGAGGTCGGAAAGTTGAAGTTTGCCGATTCAAATCGGCCGATGAAGGTAGATGGCAACCCTTTCCCGGTCAACACTGTTCAATCCGGCCCCAGGCGAGCCGATCGACAGAATAGAATGGCGCACGGCTTAGTCACCACATCAATCGGGGCCAAGGCAGAAGACGAGCCGACTAAACATCACGCCGAACCAATCAACATGGTGCGCCCCGTGATCAGATCGGCTGACCGACGATCGATCCATAAAGACAGCCGACACCGTCCTCAGCACCGGTCTCGGCGAGAAGAAGCTCGCGATGAAGCACCTCATCGACGCGAGCCGAAAACCCAAAACCGCCGGTACAAGGTGAGCCACAACAGTACTGATCCACATAGGCATTGTGATTTCTTCAAGTACTGATGGGAATCCGGCATAAGGCTGCCGACACTGGCGACGAACACATGAACTCATCGGTTGTGAGCCCAACCCGGTTCGTCCCTAGAGCCATGCAACTAAATCAGAGGCGGTCGTCCGTCCATGATCGGCTCGACCCGATCCATCAAGACTTCTTCGTCGACGAAGACCGCAACGACAACGACCGCGACGACGAAGAGGCCGACGACGAGGAATCGGCCAATCCTCAATGGTGCCCGTCCGATCTCTTCACAAAAACGCAGAAAAGAAGAATTCAACGACTCAAGCGTGAAGGGAGAGAAGATGAAGTTTGGCAAATAATCCACGAACAGCGCCGTCGGCTGGGTAAGATCAAAAGGCGATGGGTCCCAAAAGAGAACCACCACAGCCGACGAGGAGCAAGCCCAGGAGAGTCCAGCCGATCAAGCCAGGAGGGCAGCCAAAGGGAAAGACAAAGTTTCTGCATCGGTCAACATGGTGTTCATATTGCCAACCAAATTCAGTGCCCCTGAAGCCGATGCAGACACCATTGAGGATGACTTGGTGAAACTAGCAATCTCGCCGGACCAAGCCATTTTCGACAAACCCGAGGGGACCGAAAATTGGCATCTAAAGCCGTTGTACGTTAAAGGATTCGTCAACAGCAAGCCGATGTCCAAGATGCTAGTTGATGGGGGAGCTGCAGTCAACCTCATGCCCTATGCAACATTCAGAATCCGAAGACCTGATAAAGACCAATATGGTGCTTAAAGACTTTGGCTGCAACCCATGAGAAACCAAGGGCGTCCTGAACGTTGAACTGATCATCGGCAATAAGTCTGTGCCCACAACATTCTTTGTCATCGACGGGAAGGGGTCTTACAGCCTGCTGCTCGGGAGGGACTGGATACACGCTAATTATTGCGTTCCTTCTACAATGCATCAGAGCCTGATCCAATGGGATGGTGACAAGATTGAGATCGTACCAGCCGACAGGTCAGTTAGCGTCGTTAGTGCCGATTTGCTGCTTTGGAAAATCGAAGGCATCGATTGTTTGTCTGGGAAAATATGGCAAACCAATTTTCTAAATGTGTCCAATTCCACAATACAACCGATTGAAGATGACGAGCCGCAGCTGCCGCTTTGAACAAGACATGATGGAGGGCACAAGCATCTTCGGCATGGACACCGCAGACGAAGACGATGGCAAGCTCGGGCAAGGTTTCACGTCGGCCGACGAATTAGAGGAAATTGACATCGGCTCTGGTGACAAGCCGAGGCCGACATATATTAGCAAAAATCTATCTCCTCATTGTAGATCTCAGCTTATTAATTTGTTAAAAGAATATAAAGATTGTTTTTCTTGAGAATACTTTGAGATGCCCGACCTTAGCCGATCAATAGTGGTCCATCAACTGCCGATTAAGGTAGGCTATCGGCCGTTCAAACAGCCTCCCAGGAGGTTTAAGGCCGATATGTACGATGCAATCAAAGCCGAAATCACTCGGCTATACGATGCAGGATTTATTCGGCCTTGCCGATACGCCGAGTGGGTCTCAAACATTGTCCCGGTATTGAAGAAAAACGGTAAACTTAGGGTATGTATCGATTTCAGAGATCTAAACAAGGCAACCCCCAAGGACGAGTACCCAATGCCGATAGCAGATTTGCTCGTCGATGCTGCTTCAGGCCATAAGATTATTAGTTTCATGGACGGCAATACAGGTTATAATCAAATATTTATGGCCGACGAAGACATCCACAAGACTGCTTTCCGGTGCCCCGGCGCAATCGGCTTGTACGAATGGGTGGTAATGACGTTTGGCTTGAAGAATGCTGGGGCAACATATCAACGGGCCATGAACTACATTTTTCATGACATGATCGGCTCACTAGTAGAGATCTACATTGATGACGTAGTTGTCAAGACCAGGGAGATAGAGGGCCATATAGCCGATCTAAGACAAGTGTTAGAACGGACGAGGAAATATGGCCTGAAGATGAATCCACTTAAGTGTGCGTTCGGCGTGTCGGTCGAGCAGTTCCTGGGATTTCTTGTTCATGAAAGAGGAATTGAGGTTACACCAAGGAGCATAAATGCTATCAAGACAATTCAACCTCCGAAAGACAAGAAACAGCTCCAGTCGTTGATCGGCAAGATAAATTTCATCAGGCGTTTCATAGCCAACCTCTCAGAAAAGATGGAGTCGTTCACACCACTGCTTCGGTTGAAAGCCGATCAAACATTCACATGGGGGCAGAGCAACAAAAGGCTTTGGACAACATCAAAGATTACCTGAGTTCCCCTCCAGTTTTAAAGCCTCCACAAAAAGGTATATTGTTTACGCTGTACCTATCAGCCGATGAAAAGTCAATCGGCTCCGTCTTAATCCAAGAAGTTGAGGGCAAAGAAAAAGCCATTTTCTATCTCAGCCAACGGTTATTAGACGCAGAAACAACGTATTCGCCTATGGAGAAACTATGCCTATGCCTCTATTTTTCCTGTACAAAGTTAAGCATTATCTACTATCCAAAGAGTGCACAATAATCTGCAAAGCCCATGTAGTTAAGTACATACTATCGGCTCCGGTGTTGAAAGGAAGAATTGGGAAGTGGACTTTTACGCTAACAGAGTTTGATTTGAGGTATCAGGCACCCAGGGCAGTCAAAGGACAAGCTATAGCCGATTTTATTGTGGAGCACAAAAATGACTCGATCGGCTCAGTGGAAATTATGCCTTGGACTCTGACGTTTGACGGCTCGGTTTGCACCAACGGCTGCGGTATCGGCTTAGTCATTATTTCACCCAGGGGGCAAGTTTCGAATTTGCTTTCACTATCAACCCCCACGCTACAAACAGTCAAGCCGAATACGAAGCCGTCCTTAAAGGATTACATATACTCAAGGAAGTTGAAGCCGACGCCATCGAAATAATGGGAGATTCACTGTTGGTTATCAGCCAATTATCAGGAGAATACGAATGCAAAAAACGATGCGCTGATGGTCTATTATCAGCAATGTCGGGAATTAATGGAATGTTTTTGGCTAGTTACTTTGAAACATATCCCCAGAGAGCGGAACACAGAAGCCAATGATTTAGCTAAAGGGGCATCGGGCTATCGGCCGATGTTGAAAGAGATCGACATAGAGGTCGCCGCCATTACAGCCGATGACTAGAGGTTTGAAGTTTACAGCTATCTCAAAAACCCCTCTCAATCGGCTACAAGGAAGCTACGGTACAAGGCGTTAAGATATGTTTTGCTCGATGAAGATCTGTACTATCGGACGATTGATGGTGTGCTGCTCAAGTGTTTGGGAGCCGATCAGGCCAAAGTGGCCATCGGAGAAGTGCATGAAGCGATCTGTGGCACGCATCAATCGGCCCACAAAATGAAGTGGCTCCTTCACCGAGCAGGATATTTATGGCCGACAATGCTAGAGGATTGTTTCAAATATTACAAGGGTTACCAGGATTGTCAGAAATTTGGCGCCATACAACGAGCACCAGCGTCGGCTATGAACCCAATTATTAAGCCTTCGCCATTCAGAGGATGGGGCATCGATATGATCGGCCAGATCAATCCACCCTCAAGCAAAGGGCATAAATTTATTCTGGTGGCGACAGATTATTTCACCAAATGGGTGGAGGTGGTTCCCTGAAGAAAGTGGATTCTAAGGACGCAATCGAGTTTTTCAAAGAACATATTATCTACCGATTTGGCGTCCCACAAACGATAACAACAGACCAGGGATCTATCTTCGTATCAGATGAATTTGTTCAGTTTGCCAACGGCATGGGGATCAAGCTGCTTAATTCTTCGCCGTACTACGCACAGGCCAACGGGCAAGCCGAAGCTTCAAATAAAAGTTTGATTAAATTGATTAAAAGAAAAAATCTTTGAGTACCCCAAACAATGGCACAGCCGATTAGCCGAATCGCTGTGGGCGTATCGGATGGCATGCCACGGATCAATTCAAGTCCCTCCGCACAAGGTGGTCTACGGGCATGAGGTTGTTACCATGGGAAAGCGTCGTCGCCTCAAGGCGCATTCAGCTACAGGATCAACTTACAGCCGACGATTATTATCACTTGATGGTGGACGAATCAGAAGACTTAGTTTTATCTAGGATGAGGGCCTTAGAAAAAGTTACAAGGGATAAAGAACGAGTAGCCAGACATTATAACAAAAAAGTGGTGCCTAAATCTTTCGAGGAAGGCGAACTCGTTTGGAAATTGATACTGCCGATTAGATCTAGGGATAACAAATTCGGCAAGTGGTCACCAAATTGGGAGGGATCTTTCAAGATTCACAAATGCGTCTCTAAAGGAGCTTACATGCTAGAAGGGTTAGACGAAGAAGTATTTGAAAGGGCTCTTAATGGAAAATACCTGAAGAAATACTACCCAAGTGTATAGATCAACTCATGATTCGGCTCCGGTTGCTTAGCCGATTTATGACAGCCGATATCTTCTTTCAATAAGGCATCGCCTTTAGGCATTTTCATGCAACTTTTTTTCCTAAGTTTTCTACGGTCGGCTAACGATTAGCCGATAGCGACGGCAATAATGCGCAAATGGCTTGGATTCACAATTTTGTCGACACCGAAGCTATCAACAAAATTTGGAGGCATATACATACACGAGCCAATTGCAAAATTGGGCGTCAAGGAATTTTAAATTTTTAAGCTTCGCAATCGGCATTCAATAAAGGTGTTTTAAGTGATTGGGATCGGCAGCCATAATTCAGGTGTTAAGATCGACGGTCGTGGTGTGGTTTCGGAATCGGCAGACGTAACGTGACACGAACGACTAGGGCCGATTTAGCATAAGCAATTCAGAATTGACGGTCATACCGAGATACTACATGCGGCCGGAGCCGATCTCATCCACAAGCACAGTGCAAAAGATTGACAAATGATATTACACAAGAGCTAGAGCCAATTACAAGATTTGAGCAATTGATCAGTTAAAGCGCATTACAGCAGTTCGACGAATATATTACATGAAGCAGTAGCCGATTTCAGAATGCTAAAATATTACAAGGTTCATTTCTTTAGGAAATCGGCTATAGCTGATAGCACCGTCCGCCTGATCTGGTCCACCTCCTCGATGGCCTTGATGTCGTCGGCCTCGGACCCAGCCACACGCCCAATGCCCTTCACAAGGTCTCGGAGATGTGCCACAGCCGCCTTGATACTTTAACGTTGAGCGTTGATTTCAGCTGGCAGGCCGACCATGTACTCCTTGTGGATGTCAATCTCGTTCGTGACTTGAACGAGATCGGCCATCAGCTGCTCTTGGCGTGAGAGGAGCTGCTCGAGCTTGGCCGCCAGCTCAGTTTTCAGGTGGTCGAAGGCGGCCTTCTGGCTCTCGATGGCTTCCTTGGTCGACTGGAGGGTGGCTGAGCGCATCTGGTTTTTGCGACGGTCGGCTATTCGCTGTCGTGCCCACTCGTATTGGAGTTGGTAGGCTTCCAAGAAGGTGGCCGGCACGATGGCATCAGCTAGAGCTTCCGGCAGCTGGCCTTGAATCTCCTTGAAGCGTGCGCGGATCGAGCCGCTGTCGACCACCAGCGCGTCCAGCGAGGCCTCCAGCCGGTTGCCGATGTTAGCTAGGCTAGCCCTCAGGTCTTCGGCCGGCGTCACCAGCGCCTCCTCGCCGATCTCGTTGGACTCCTCGAACTCGACAAGTCAAAATTGAGGAGGTCGGCTATGTTCGCAAAGAGAAAGATGATTAGAAAATGTTGAGTTGGCAAAGCCGATCATAAAATTCAGCCGACTTACCTTGGGCACCAAGGTCGGAGCAACTGGCACGGCTGGTTCGCCGCCTGCAGCCGACGGGGCCTCGTCATCGGCGCCATCGCTGCCGCCCGCGGCAGTCGCAATGTGCTCACTGGACGCCTGGGGGGCAGCCGACGGAGATCGTGGGGGCTGCAAAAGAAAGGGTTAGCGGTCAAGTCGGCTAAGTTCTATAAATCAAGTTGCAAGGGACGGTTACCGATGGTGCGTGACGCGGAGTGCGGCCGGCCAATTTCTTGACCTGAGAAGAATTGTTCGGTCAGATGCAAGTCATATCATTATAAGGCCGAATTTGATGAGATGAGGGCTTACTGGCCAATTTTTCGCGGGGGGACTTGGAACCGGCGGGACGTCGGCTGGAGCGTTTACGGATTCGTGGCTAGAGCTCTCGGGTTCAGCCGCCGGCATCTCCTCGCTGGCGACGACGTCAAGGAACTGCGCGACGCTCGGGTCTAGGGGGAAGGCTATCGGCTGGCGCTGCCGGTTTCTTCTCCTTCTGCTTCTTGGGGGCAGGCGCGGCCGATGGCTGTATGAGAGGCGCGGCCCTTTTCTTGTGAGCGATCGGCTCGCGCACTTGCCCGCGCAGCAAAGACGCCAGCTTCGGCGCTCCCCAGCCGATCGCCGGCGGAGCAAGGCCACCCCCATCCAGAACACCTAGACGGTATTCGATGGGGATCCCGGAGTCGCTCACCGTCGGCCGCTCTGTCTCGCTCTCCTGCAAGTCAGAGAGTAAGTGTTAATCGGCTACATCGGCCGATGTTAAAAAAAGGAAAAATTATTTGAAATTTAAAGCTTACCGAGGGGATCTCTTCAGGCAGGAGCAGGTCGACGTAATAAGATGACCGCTGGTGGAAGATGTGTCGCTTGATTTCGGCCCACCATTGGTCGTAGGCCGCGCTTTTCTTGAGCGCCAGGGTCATCTCGTCGATGCTGTCGAGGGGCGGGCCGGCTATGTTCAGCAGCCGATGCATTATCAGTTCTTGGCTCACCACTCCCCTCGTCTCAATCTTGTGGGCATAATAGAAGCCGACGAGAAGTTGCCCAAGACCAAACTGTCTCACGGTCGACACCGGGTAGTAAAATTCATAGCTTTTGGCCACTGATCGGCCCTGGTGGTTCCCGGTCGGCAGGATGCAAGGGGACAGAGCGGCGATGAACAACTCCCTGCACTTTGGGTCGTCGGTTGAGTTGATGTCTTCCCAATTGAAGTCGACCGGCAACTCAAACAGTGCCCGATCCCGGTAAAAGTACCAGGCGTGGTTCTCGCATGACAGCCCGTCGTACAGGGCGATGAACCATTCGGCCAGCAGGTTGGCCGATTGCTTTGAGCCCGCATGAGCAGCAGCAGGTTGGTCTTGAATTGGTGTTGCCCCTTTTGGTTCAGGTTCCCGGGGTTAGCCGACGGCAGGATGTCTAGTCCGGTCGTCATGTATACGTCGGCTAGTGTGATCGTCATCGGCCCTTGCCAGAATATGAAGGCGTTGAAGCTGTCATTCCAAAAATATGTCACAGCCGACATAAGCGGCTCATCTTTCTTCATGCTGGCAACGAACAGGGCCAAGCACTGGGCTATCCCGATTTCCTCCCACTGAGTGTACTTGGCCGATCGCACCCTCTTATACCAGTCAATCCAGGTTGCGTCTGTGGTCGGCCACGACTTGAAAGTCCCGTTCCAGTGGGCTAGGGATGGCTTATTGGTGTTGTAGGGGATTCGGCTGGTTTCGGCTATGATGACATCGGCTGGGTCAGTGTTGCCGATGGGGCCGAGAAAGTACCTCTTTTCTTGGGTCAAACTGGGGATGACCACTTGATGTGACAAGTGCTACGGTTTGAAAAAGGAAAAAATGCTAATCAAGAACGGCTAAAGGCATGATGAATGCAACAATGCTTGAGGCATGGTGGAAAAGGAAATCCGAAGAAAAGAGTTTTGAACCAGTGGGCATACCTCGGGGAACTCGACGGCGACGGCGGCCGGTGCGGCGGCGGCGGCCGGCGCGATGGAGGCGCTCGACGCGGCGGCAGTGTTGGAAGCCATCGAATTTGTCGAAGATGAAAATGGGTCCTCATCCGCGAAGATCGACGGGAGGTGATGAAGGGCGTTGGTGAATCGTCGGAGAGGAAAGAGGAAGAGGAGGCTTGTTTGCGAAGTGTTTTGAGTGCGCTTTGAAGGCGTAATCATTTCGGTCGAAGCGAAGGGCTATTTAAAGGGCACTTGGGGGCAGCCGAAGCGGTTTAGGTCAGAAAAGAGCGGGAATTTGAACAGGCATCAAATCCGTAACACCTCGTATCACTGACTTAGGGGGCATGTGTTAACACCTAAATTTGGTAATTGAATCCCTAAGTCCCAGCAAGGGTGAAACAGAATTGAATCGATTGGTTTGACGGAGAAACAGAGGCCGCGTCGGCTGAGAAGTGATCGGTTGCGATGCCGGCCGACTAAGGTTGAATCGGACAAGAGCGGCCGATAACCGATTCTAGGTTCAGAGAAGATAAAACCGTTTCTGGTGCAGATGTTTGAAGATAAATAGAAGATTCGGTTATCAGATTGCGCATTAAAAGATATTGCCATCTATGGATAGAGTCTTGTAACAATAATTGTATCTGTAATTTAGGAGTTTGTTTAAATTGTTTATTGTAATGCGGTGTGGGTCCTTCCCGAGATATCGTCATATTTTGAATAGTAGTTTAGATAGAGTCCAGGGTCTGTACAGATAATGTTATCTTGGGTATAAATAGGACCCGAGACCCCCCTGTAATTAAAAATCACAATCAATCAAAACAACCTTCGGTGCATCGTCAAACCTTTTATTTCAGACGAGCAATTGATTTGGCTACGGGCTGCATCGTTTCGATCCCCAAATCCAGGTAAATATTTGTCATTAGTGGTATGTTCTGTTGATTTTAGTGCTTTCATCGTAATGACACATTAGATTCAGGGGTTCATACTGCGCTATTTATCATATATCGCATATAAACTGGAGAAATGTTTAGATCTATCCTGCCATCGACCAGTTCTATCGAGAACCCGCAGCCGATAGGGCTAGATCTAAAGGTTGGGCTAGTTTATATGCGGTATCCACCGTCTCGAGAGGTATAAATCAGTCACAACAGATCAGGTTGTTCTTTTTATACTTAATGTTGCATCAACGTTGAACTATTAAGTCGTTTTTAGAACTTTCAATGATCTGTTCAGTTAGATTTATATGTTTAGGGACAGTGCCGGGGTTTCAACCTGCCTTATCTGCCCTGATATATTTTTAGTATATTTATTACTAGATTTATGTTAGGACTGCATCTTATATTAAGATCTCATTCTTGTCGGACATTATAAGCCGAAATCGGCCTGTCATCAACAGCCGACGGCCGATTTCCCAGGTTGAGCATCTAGTTCAAGAATGATATCTTTTCATAAGAATCATCGGAGTACTAGCCGATCCATAGTTAGCTTTTCAGTATCAGCTAGGTTATCAATACATATATTTATTATCCTTTACTGTATTTGGGTTAAGCGGCTGATGCTGTCTCGGTATAGCCGATTCATTCCAGTCACTTGGCTTAAATATATTTTAGGATAGCATATATATGCTCATGAATTCCCTCAGCTGATCCAGTGGGGATCTAACCTAACACTTAACGCGTATGTCTTTGTTTTTCTTGTTGGTTAACGAGATCAAACCAATCGGCACGCCTGTCTTGCACGACGTAGCGAGAAGGACACACTGCCGGAGCTAAGCGGATTTCCCGGGCCGGCGCGTGAGAGAAATTTCTCGTCAACACCATGCCCGTGCACGCCTCGCCGACGGTGTCGGCGCCGCCCGCGGGATGGACATGGAGGTCGTGCCCACCTTCTCCCTCCTCTTCACGGCCCGTGGCGCGAAGGCGCGCGTCGAGGTCGACGCCGAGCATGGAGCGGAGCGTCCTGCAACAGGCGGTAGCGGAGCCCGTGAAAAAGAAAAAAAAAGAAAGAGAGAAAAAAGAGAAAAAAAGAAAAGGAAAAAGAGAAAAAAGAGAGAAAAAAGAGAAAGAAGAAGAAGAAGAAGAAGAAGAAGAAGAAGAAGAAGAAGAAGAAGAAGAAGAAGAAGAAGAAGAAGGATCCACAGCACGTGCTTGGATCCGGGCGCCCGCGTGGCCGGAGTCGGCGCATCTATTTTGGTGCTTGGAGAGGACGGAGTCTGAATGCTGCAACATGAGAAGGATGCCGGAAAGGCGCGCGGTGCAGAGTCGTGGCCAATGACAGAGGTGACTGGCGAGGTGTGGACTGCGTGGAGGCTGGCATGACGCGGCGAGACGCGACCGGCTCGCGGTCGTTGCACAAGGTGACGCGGAGAGGCCCGACCGTTGGTGGTGAAGGCCGGTGGCCGGAGTGTCATGAGGAAGTGCAGCCGTCGGAGGCGGAGGCCGGTGCGACACGACGAGGTGCGGCCGGTGGCGACACGTGGAGACTGGCCGACAGGGGGGCGCCGGTGCAGTGGTTGGAGGTGATAGATTCGGAGGCGCAGGTTTGGCGGCATGGCGAGGGGAGGCGCAACGGCGGACCAGGGTCTTGGGAAGCCTCAGCCGATGGCAACCTCTCTGTCGTGTGGAGAACTTAATGAGGGTTGACGAGCTCTTGTGCAGGCTTTCGAAGTTATGGTGGTAGCCAGGGGTTGTTTGCATGGTTGTCGGTTTCTTGCGGCTTGCGACGGACCGCGGCGGATGATGTTGCTTGGCAACGGTCAATGCGGTGTGGGACTGCGTTAGTAGATGGTGCTTGCGGCGACATCATTGTGTGACGACTAGGCTTGCTGCAGATCATGACGGATTGTTTAGCCTTGCTGGGCTATCCGGTGTAGTGCGTCATCGGAAGACGACGCAAGCGACTTCCCTGGTTTGCTGTCTTGGTGAAGAAGGCTAAGCGCGAGGGTGAGGCAACGAGGCTAGGTTGACTCTCTACGGCGGCTCAGCTGTTCGATGGACATCGAGGAAAGCAGGGCAACTTCTCTCTCGCTATGACAGCGACAAAAAAATAGATCCGTGATGAGGAGTGCAGTAGCGGGTGTGGCGTGGCCCTCGCGAGTGGCTAGGTGGTGTCCAACGGCGGATATGGTGAGGCCCCCGCGCGTTGAGTCCTATGAGAGATCCGGATCTGATGGTTTTCATCCTGTCGTGTGGGGTTTAGTGTTGCAGCGGCACAGAGGTGATGGATACCGCGTGGCGGGGACCCTTTCGGTGCAGTGCGGTCTGTATTTTCCTAATGTTCAGTTGACTTAAAGCTCTACTGTAAGGTTTCAACGACTAATTGTATGTAGGTTTGGTGGGTGCTGCCGTATAAGGCTTTGATCTGTTGGCTGGCTGCGTGATGGGAGTTGGTTTTGATAGGGTTATTGTGGAGGATCGAGTTGAGCGTTTGTCCATGTTGATGTCCCAATTTAACTGGGCGAGTTTATTTTTTTCTTGCCTATGGCCTCTCAGGGCTGTAGTATTGTATTTTTTCTATATCAATGGAATACACGCTATCTTGTGCTATCTTGTGCGTTTCGTTTTAATTTCTTTCATAGTTAAACTTTTTTAAGTTTATACAACATATAGTAATATTTTCAAGACAAAACAAACATATTGTGAAAATATATTCAATGTTAGATTCAATTAAACTAATTTTGTATTTAGATGTTGCTAAATTTTTTATAAACTTCGTCAACCTTAAAAAATAACTATGAAAAAAAGTCAAAACGACTTATAATATGAAACGGAGGGAGTAGAATTTTGTTTAGAAACACAGTATAGATGCAGGCGTCACAACACACGCATACTCACCCTTATAAACATATAAATGTATGCTCTATTCCTATAAACACATTTGAAAGACTCAGTCGATGTATCTTAAAATTACTGAAGTCACCACAGATGCCTTGTTATCGATGTACGTCGCGTATCACTAGAAATATAATTAACTGTAAATGTGTCAAGTCTAAAACCTGTAACCTATGGACTGATTCCATCATAAGAAGTCTAACTAGTTGAGCTACGTTTACTTCGGTAGCAGAAATTTTACTCCAAACAGCACACTTAGCCTCAAAAAATATGTTTAATTCTTTTTCAAAAGGTGATGCATCATGTTTTCCACAATTTGTGAAGAGTGATGATAAAAAGGAAGTTCTACTATGAATGGTCAACTCCTAAGCAAGTATGGCACACAATAAGTATATTGTGGCCATGAATAAAAGGGTAGTCTTAAGTAATAAAATTGTATGCGGTAAGTATTTAAAATGTCACACATATTGTTTTTATGATATGCAGAAATGTCTTTTCTTTTTATGTTGTAGTCGGTTTTCTTATGTTGTATGAAATTATATAGGAGAAAGTAGGTTTAGAAAATAATCAAGTTTGTAAATTAGATTCAAATAGTTGGTAGTAAAGGATATACCATTTTCTTCACAATAAACATATGATATATGGTTCTTTGTTCATATATTTATACTTATTATGACACATCTATTTTTAGAACGCAGAGTGGCCTATGGATGAATCTGGTTGGTTTCAATATATATTGTCAATCATATTTTTCATATTTTTTTATCTTTCTGACAAGGTTGAACAAGGTTGGTCAAATTTTTATAAGTTTAAGTATCAATAACTTAAAGATATAGTCAAACATAAATTATATTTTAAAGACCATGTTATTATACAAAACACCAAGAATTATAAAATCAGCGAAATCTATCCAAATATATATATAGCAAAGATTTATCTTAGAAAAACAAATGACTTAATAAAAAGATCCACACTCCTGAAAGCAAACATCAATAGTATAGCTAGGGAAGGATGGGCTCAACAAACATCATTACAATCCAAACTAACACAATGCAAACATTGAAAGGTGGTGGTGAAGGACGGTTCGCCGGCGTTGCCGTTGAAACTCGGGGCACCAAATGCCAACATTGAACCAGTGATACTCATATGTGTGTCTAATAGAGGAGAGAGCAGTTGGCGGTTAAAACCAGGCAGGACGAGGCTGACCACCCGGCCCCACTCGCAGTCTGTTGGTCCGCGCCCCCACGCTTCCCCCACCCACGAGGGCAGAAGAGGCGAAGGCACAGGCGGTGCGATGCGTGCGCTCGTCAGCAGCTGCCACGGTGACGGGCACCACCTGGCCCCCTTCCATCCCGTCCAATTCATCGCCACCGCATCACGCGCACGGCGCAGCGCACACAACCGCAGCGCCGGTATAAATCCCGCGGACCCAACCCCGGATAGGGACGGCTACCTCCCCTCCTCCTCTCCCTCTTCTCTCCCACCCCCTCGTGGGTTTTGTTCACACCCGCAGGTTTCTCCATCCCCTCCGCCTCCGCGTCGTCTCGTCGGGGCTCGCCGCGCGGCCTACCTACCTACCTACCTACCTTATACCCTCGGCTCGTGAACCCAAGCCGCGAAGGGTCCTCGTAACGGCTCGGGGGAGAAGACCCCACCACCACGGGGAAATTCCCCAAACCCTCTCTCTGTCTCTCCCGGTTCCATTTGCTGTGCTGGATCCCGCATGGCCGCCGGGCCCTAGGATGATGATGGCGGGCGGAGGAGGTGGAGGGGTGGCACGCTGGCAGCGGCGATGGCGAGGGCGGCGCCGGGGCCGCGGCGATCCCGGCGGGGGCGGTGGTGTGCGCGGAGGAGGCGGCGGGCGAGGTGGTGCGGCGCGTGCGGCCCACGGAGGCCTCCGAGCGGCGCCGCGCGGCGGTCGTCGACTACGCCCGGAGGCTCGTCGGCACCGCGCTCGGCTGCGAGGTGAGTGGCGGGCGGGCGTGCGGTTCGCGGCGGGGCGCCTTCTCCCGTTTCCACTCCAGTTTCGGGTTTTGGGCTTGGATAATTTGGTGCTATAAACCCGTACTTGAGGTTTCTCGGGATTCTCATCCTCGTTTAATTGGGGCGTTTTATTCTTCTTTTTTTTTGTTTAGTGTTCACTCTGCTTCCGTCGCTGTCGTGGGATTTGACGCGAATTCTCTTCACGGGAGGATTATCCTTTTAATTAATCGGCTTAGGTTCGTACGGATCAAGACTGATTCCTAAACTATTTGCTCGCGGCGCCTCGTTGCAATTCTGCCTTGTTTTATTTCGCGCTGACCTTCACGGAGGAACAAAATCGGGATCATTTTTTATTTCACATTTTTTAATTAATAATAAACTATTTAACTTGTCTTTGTGAATCCAAACTGCTAAATTCCGAAATTAGCTGAGGCCAACGTGCGCTCGGATCTATGGACTTTTCTCTTTTTTGTTTAATAAAGTTCTTTTTTTTCTGATGGAACGTTTCTTGACGCGTTCAAGTGTTTCTTTTCTGTTGGCACAATAATGTTTTATGTTCGCTTGCAAGCATCACTTCCAGTTCCAACGAAAAGGCACGATTTGCTTTATAAAATCCAACTTTCTACATCCTAAAAGTTCCTTTCACGGGGGAAAACAACTTTTTTTTCTGCTGGTCCAGAAGAGAGACAAAAAGAAAAAGAAAAAAAACAAACTCCTTTTGTTGTTTTGGTTCTGTTTCTGCTCGTGATCTCATGCTTGACTGCCAGGAGAAGCAGTACCCTTCACAGTTCACGCTGTCCATGGTGACTCATGCATCCACGTGGATTTATCCAATAGTGTGGCAACTGATCAATGCTGTAGCTGAATCTTCTGCGCGTGTTGTGTCTGAATTGAGTATTTGACAGAGCATCTGGGCATGTTGTGTCTGAATTGAGTATTTTGACAGAGCAGGGGTGAGATTTATTAGCCCATCTACGCGGAAAGCTGCAAGCCAACATCCTGCATTCAGTTCTACTGCCTACTTTGAATTATTACGAGCTCAAATTCACAGTTGTTTACTGATCGGAATTCATCGGTCCACTGTTTTAGTCGTACTTTGAAGTTTGTCCGTGCGCTCCTTTACTTGTATGTAATCTCTTCGCTCCGTACCCACAGATGGTAGATCTAGAAAGTGGTCCTTATCTGTTGCTATTCTGCTGAACACTTTTAATGCGTACGAGATGTCTATACAGTCTTTGTATAGCTGGAATTGCTTGGAAACGTGTGGCAGGCTATGGTTGATAGGCATTAGTTTTGCAGTAGGAGTCATGTTGTGATGTTCCCTAGCAAATGATTTTCATTGGGCATGAAAGCAGTAATGTTTTCGCTTAATTATTGTCACATGAGTGTATGTGTGCCAAAAGTGCGCAACACAGAATCCCTGCAAGATGCCAATTGACTTTGACTTTTCTCCGCCATATATGTTGTTTTTAGTTCTATTTTCCCCTCTTGTTTTTTTAATGACGTATTTGTGATTGGTTGCTTATCTGCTTGAAATATATGATTTTGTGATTCATGATAGCAGCTCACTTGGTGGCATATTGGTTGCTATTTGCTAGTTATTCATCATTCATACTTAAGGCACAGTTATATTATGATTTATTTCCATGGATGTATCGAGTTGTTATGGCGCATGCAAAACTGACATGGCTAAGTATATATGTATCTTAGTGAAATAACATGATGATGACCCATCAAAAAGTTCATCTTTTAATTGTTCTCAGAAAAACCAATTGTAACACACTCACATACCAGGAATCTTTGTCGATATGTGATATATCTTGGTTGTGGTTCTCTATCGTACTACATGTATATGATTGTTGCAATGACTTCTTATTCTATCTAGCAATATCTGTTGGACCTTTTGACGTGCCAACTTTTTGTGCAACAATATTTTTGTATTATTTCCTAGTACTAAAATATTTCTTCTTTATTTGATATGTAGGTCTTTGCATATGGATCAGTTCCATTGAAGACTTACCTTCCTGACGGGGACGTTGATCTGACTGTACTCGGGAATACGTCTTATGGTAGTACTTTAATTGATGATATCTACCACATCCTTCAGTCAGAAGAGCAGAATTGCGATGCTGAATTTGAAGTAAAGGACTTGCAACTGATCAATGCTGAGGTGCATTTTCATGTTGTCATGTTTATGCTTGCTAATTGCTACACATTCCTAGCCATTCATGTGAACTGTAGTTTGGCAAAATCCTTTTTGTTCTTATCTCATGTTTCTTCTGGTAACATGTGTAATCGTTTCACTTCTAATAATTGATTAAAATAAATTATCAGTTAAGCCTATAAACTATGCGCCTTTTGTTATCCCTATATGTTATATTTCTCACATATCAATTGCCTCTCAATTTCTGCATGTTTGTACATTCAGGTCAGACTTATTAAATGCACTATTGAAAATATTGTCGTTGACATCTCATTCAACCAAACTGGTGGAATCTGCGCGCTTTGCTTCCTTGAGCTGGTATTATAATACTTTTCTTTTGGAAAATTCATACACTTCTGTACTTCTATTTCATTTAATGCCCTTCTGGTTAATTAAATAAACAGTTATGAATGCGTATAGCACTCAATATTGGTATCGTGTGCTTGTCTAGGTCTGCTTTTATTTCCTTACTATGCCAAACCATGGAAAAGTAAATAATTGTTCATTCTTCAGGTTGACCGTAAAGTTGGAAAAAATCATCTAGTCAAGAATAGCATTATATTAATCAAGGCATGGTGTTATTATGAAAGTCGTCTACTAGGAGCTCATCATGGACTGATATCAACTTACGCACTGGAAACTCTTATTCTTTACATATTCAATCTATTCCACAAATCTCTCCATGGACCTCTTGAGGTAAGTACAAATAGGAAGGAATTGGCTTTTTCAGTCATGTAAAAACATCTTTAACCAATATTACGGAGTCTAACTCTTGACTTTGTTATCTTCATGTGTTGTCTTGTTAATAGGTTTTATATAGGTTTCTGGAGTATTTCAGCAAGTTTGACTGGGACAACTATTGCATAAGTTTAAATGGCCCTGTTGCATTATCGTCTTTGCCAAATCAAATTGGTGAGCTACACTGTAATCTTATACTTGACTGTAACCAACTAATGCATATTTTCTGTTTTTACCCTAAAACTTGTATGTCTTGCAGTTGAAGCTACAAATACACCTGGCAGTGATTTGCTGTTTGACAAAGAGTTCCTCAATAACTCGGTGCAAAAAACAGATTCTAATGCATGCAATACCGAGTTCCGTATGAAATATCTGAACATAATTGATCCACTAAAGGAGCACAACAATCTTGGCAGAAGTGTGAACAAAGGTCTGAAAAGGCACTTGTCTGTTTTCTTTCTGTAAATTATATTTTAAAAGAATTTCTACAAAGATATATGGGCATGCATACCATAGCATGTGCTGAGATGCTTCCTATGTGCATATAAACCATAGTCATCATGCTCTCTAATTGGACTTGCACATAGTAGGGGTTTTCTGTACATTATCTCACTTCTACCAAGTTTATGTAGACATTTTACTTTTGTGCAGCCAGCTTTAATCGTATTCGGACTGCTTTTTCATATGGTGCTCAGAAGCTTGGTCAAGTTCTCTTGTTACAACCAGAACTTATTCCTGATGAAATTTATGGATTTTTCAAGAATACTTTGGATAGGGTTGGAAGTGGAGTAAGGCCTGACATCGACGATGAAAGCTATAATGATGCATTTCATTGTGAGCCCTTCCTTGGTCCTGACAAGGCATTGTGGGAAGAGATGTCAAGCATGAAAATTTCCTGCAATAATCAAGATGAGAACAGAGGTCCTCACCATCTTTCAAAGTGCTTAGTTAACAATGACTCATATGCCACCTTGACTGTGCCTACACATTTAGCTGAGCGTTTTTGTGGAGATCACATGGTAGCATCAAGTGCTGATTTGAGTTTAAAATCGTCCTGTTTCGTCCATCACACACCAAATCAGTATCCATTGTTTTACGTTGAAGATGGTAATGATAGCAGTGAACAGTACATGTACCATGAAATGGTGGAACAGGTATCTTGCTGTACATCTGAAACCTGCCATGTGAATGAAGAACTGTCAATGCATCCACAGGTTCATCCAAACAATACATTACTTACATTTTACTCAAGTCTGGCCAATAATTTGGAATATTCCAAATCTGGTCATTCAGACATGACAAATTCGAGTGTAACTGTAGCCCATGAGGAAAAACAATTTTTTTCTCCCTCCCCATTGAGCTTGGTGGATCTATCAGGTGATCTAGATTTGCAATTGAGATGCCTCCGCCAAGTGCAGTATCACCTAGAATACATGTTTGATGGTTTTTTGCAGTCTGTTCAAGAAGTATCTTCTGACTGTAATGTTGTCAGGGACTCGTTTGAAATTCCAACTGTTAACATCACGTCGAATACTGATGTGGTGCTGCCAGGTCTGTTATCACCTTCATCTACTGAAACTGATGAGAGGAGATTATCCCCAGTTTCCTCTTCTCATAGCACCGAAGGTTCTTCGCAGCATGATGAGAGCAACTGGGGTGTGGCTTGTCAGCGGAATTTTTTATTAATACCCTCTCAAACAATTGCTCCAGCCAATGGACTGTCGCCATGTTCTTCTTATGCTGATTCAGATAATTCTGTTCAATGGTATGATAGCTCAGATGATATCTCCATTATGCATGAAACAGGTCCACATATTCTCCAAAAGGTAGGACCTCTCTGTTCTCAATTGTCATGAGTTTGTATCTGATGTGGTGTTCTTGTGCTTCTATTCTGTATGCGCCGCCTCTTTACCTTTTTTGTGGCAAACATTTTCATTGTCCTCTTAGGGCCAAGAAAATCTCTAGATCCGACTATGAATACTTGACTATCTTATATCTTCATTATAAATGCCACACAGCTTGTCCGTTGGATAGGCGACATTGACAGCTTCACTTAAACCTTAGTTGTTCTGCTAATTGTTAAATGCTTATAGCTTTTCTGCTTTGCATACCAGAACCATGATATTTACATTCCTTATTTGTGTTACAGCACATGGTATCTTTAGGACAGAACAAGACACTGATCAATCGACAAGTGAGAATTAAAAGCAATCAAGCATCAGTTCCAAAAGGAAATTTTGCCATTTGTAAGGAGCAAATAACACAAGACACTGCAACCAAGGACATAAAGTTAAGCTGGCATTCAGGAGTCAAGGACAGTGAGCATGAATATATAGGCACTGCTAAGAAGATTTCGAGCTATAGTGACGCTTGCTTAGAATGTGTCAAACCTGAAAGTGAAGCAACGATACCAAGGCATCACAAGCATGCCCGCTCAAGCGAGAAGAACTCTTCTGAGCATCGAATTTATGATATTGACATGGGGTTTTCCCGATCTGCTAGTGCAATGAATCAAATGCCAAAATACCAACCACTGAAGAATCAGGATATGTCAAATGAGTGCATTTGTCCTACACGCAGCTTGACCAGAAATCAAAGCTTTAACGTCCAAAAAGAGCGTGAAATATTTAACTGGCCAAGAAAACAAACGCCATCTGAGTCTTTGAAGTTCCAAAACAGTCTACGTGGCAGGGCTTGCTCAAACAAGAAATTAGCTGCAAAACAAATTAACAATAATTACAAGGAACAACTATTGGTTGTAAGGGATGCAGAACAAATGCCGGATAACCAGGTTAACTCAAAGAAAGAGTTTGAGATTGTTGGCAAATCCAGGCGATTATTGCCACGGGTACAGCGCTCTCTCCATAACGACAAAAGCCAAACTATGCTTACAGCATCTACTTGTCAGCCCTCATTCCCTGTCACAAAAGGATATACTCAATTCAGCAACTTGGAGATACCGTCACTAGGAAATATTGAGTTTGGAACTTTGGGGCCTTTTTCACTGACGTCACCAAAATCTAACAAGATTCCCAACACACACTCAACCAGTAAGACATGTGCAGATGCCGCTGCATTGGCGTTGCAAAGCCACCCAACACAAAGCAGGTAAAATATTATACTCCCTCCGTTTCACATTTTCAGATGTTTTAGCCTCTTCATCCTTTGTCTAAATTCACTAGCACCCATATAAATTTGGACATATATGAAGCACATATATGAATCGATGCATGATTCTATTTAAAACCAAAAATATCTTATAATGTGAGACATAGGAAGTATCTAATAAATCTTGAGCCTGCAAATATATCATAGACCACAAAACGAAGACGTTGCAGAAAACGTAGAATATTATCTAAAGCTCTAGCTAGTTTGTTATTTGCATCTTCAGTTCATTGTCAGTCCATGGGATAGTTTTTGTGCTTTTATGCTACAATGTATAATTTGCATTCTGATAACGTAATAGTCAGTCCATGAAATAGTTTTTGTGCTTTTATGCTACAACGTATAATATGCATTCTCATAACGTAATCTGCACTAATGTTAGGTCACCAGGATTCTACAAAGTTGGAGATGAAGACCACTTCCCACCTCTCCGTGCTGGAACCCGCTGAGACTTTCGGTATATACACAGATGATACAGTTGATCATAGGTTTAGAGAACTAAAGGGTAAAGAGAAGAGCTAACAAGTTAGAGCTTTTTTCATAACCTCAGGAGAGCGTAAATGCGAGGATTCTAATAGCATATATATTCGTCCATGAAAAGTTCTGTCGATCCCTTGTCCTCAATTGTCTATAGTTAGGCCAAGAAGGCTAAGAGTAGCAACTAATTATACCATTGTAGTTCTTTTACCTTAAGTTTAGCTTGCAAGAGGAAAAAATCGGGGTACTATATTTGGTTAATCTTAAGCATTCTCTTGTTGCTCGATCTTGATGCTTGAAATGATCTTCCCCATTTGTCTCTATCAAAGGAAAGTGGGGTTTGGTAAATGTCGTCTTTTTCTTTAATAGTACTATGTTGGCATTCTCTTGGGCGTAGATTTTTTTTTTCTCGATATCTAGGCAAAATGAATTAACTCGAATGAAAATTTTGTATTGCGAAGTCAAAATATATGGGTGAATAGTGCTCTCTAAGGCCAGCTTTCTTTTTTCTCATTATTATCTTGTGCCCTGAATATTCATGCTCCTCTCTTCCCCGGTCCAATTTGGAACAATGGGCGCAGTGCCATGACAAAATGGATATGGCCGTGCAAATTTACCATTGGATCAGCTCCTCTTTATTTAAGCTCTGAATTCTAGAACTTAATTGCCTGCACATTGCAGAGCCGACTGCTCCCATTACATCACCTGACACCGAGAACATCACTTTCTGATTTCTCCTTCCGACAAGAACTGACACGTTGTGCTTTTCTGATAAAAAAAGGCAGTTCATCCTCTGCGCGTCGGAGCGCCTTTCCTTTTCGACTTCCTTCTTCGGTCCTTCTGGCAGCTGCCGAAAGGCAAAGCCTGTACCATTCGCCAGTCTATTCTGTGAGCGATAGTGAAATGTTGTGGTTGTTCTTGTTCTTACCGTGTGCTACTCTTCGTGTCTTTATATGGCAGTTACACACTCTAGGCTGATTGGAGCATAAACTTCACAAGATTTTTAGAGAACGGTTCAATTCAGCTAGAAACAGATAGGGAAGTATCGTATGCACGTAGGTTTCCGATACATACTTCATGCATACCACTAACAAATATCATGATTTTTTAAAAAAATATGGATGTAATTCCAATGATAATGCACACTTCATATTTATTATTTTAGCCCTAACAAAAAAGACAAAATTTTAACTAAGAGTACAAAATTTGTCAATATTTTGTTTTTTTACTAAAGCATAATGAATTTGAATGTGAATTTGAATGTGGTTGTTTACACATTTGTGTAAGTACATGTACATTTTTTAGATTTTTTTTATATTCGTTAGTGTGCACCGAAAACTTATGTGCGTATAATATGTTTTTATCCAAATGGGCTCTTTTGATCCTTTGTTTCGTTGAGGCAAGGTTTTGGGGGTTTGTGCTTGGGGTGTAGGGCTAAGGTTGTGCTCGAAAGTGGCCAATTAGCTAGGCTGAGCTGAGAGCTAGCTTGCTGGCTAGTTAGTGGCAACAGTACAACAGCTGGGTTGGACTGATGCGTCTAAAAGCCAGCTTCAAATGATCATGGCTAGTGTGGATAGCATTTATGGTCTAGGATAGCAATTAGACCTTAGTCCGGGGGTTTGAAGCTATCTTTAGGGAAAAAGAAAGACACGTGAAGCTTGCACTTCCTAAATAATTAGTGTTTTTGGTTATAAACTTCCTTTAAAGTGTGAGATTCTTTTTGGAGAATCACTATAAGATGACATCACTTTCTAGCTTAAATTAGGAGCACTTTTATGGCTCTACAAAATAACGAAATTAACGCTGAAAGATGTGATATCTTTTCAAGGACTAAAGGAACTCTTAAAAATAGTCTTACGGCAGGCAAAGAAGGGGCGATTAAGCGTTTGGTCCTAAATAATTGGTGCTTATAATTGTACCTCCTATAGTAGGGTTAAAAATACCCATTAGTTAATTCCTATAGCCAACCAACCAACTTCCTTTTACATGATTGAATTCCAATTTCATGGGAATAGATCATGATCCCTCGTGCATATTTTTTTTAAAATTCAATGCAAATAGTCATAAAAAATTCTAATTTTCTTTTATAATGTAGAGGAGGTAATATCTATCGCTTCACCAAAAAAATTTCAAACTCGATGTGCACATGTTGAATTTGTCTTATTTATTTCTGAATGTGTGGGTCGAGTTTAGTATTAAAGATTTTGGTGAAGTGGTATATGTATGTTACACGAATGTTGCCAGATTTTTTATAACTACTTTGAGCATTGAGAGGATATCCCCTCGAAACTATACAAGTGTTTCCCTAATTTCATGATTACAGTCTCTTAAGAGAAGAGAAGCGGCGAACTTCATATCTTCGTATATGAGAGTATTTATATGATGTAAATATAGTAGTATAATTATAAAAAGTAAAATGTAACTTACGTGTAACTTTTAAAATTTTGACAGGTAACACACTATTTTCGTGAACCGGAGATTGCAGTACTGAATCCCATCACCGATGCCTACGCTATGATTTTTTTCTTCTTCTCCATTTATACGAATCTTACGTAAATTTAATGATTTAAAATTATATAAAAGTTGCATATAAGTTATATTGTAGTTTTAGAGAAAGTTTGTAGACAAATATATAGCAAAACTGTTATATATATATATATGCTACTATGTGGCATGCCACACAGCCTCATCTCGTACGGCATGGCCGAATCTTTAATTTGAAAACTCAAATTAAAAATATGAACCATTTAAATTCAAGTTCTACGTATTAATATCTTTTTAACCAAATTTTATATTTTTTTTAAATTTTTTATTATTTTATTGGATAGGTGAAAGATGCATTAATCCAACGATTTCTAGAATATCTATTTTATTACATCTTTGATCTATTTATATAAAATATTACAAAATTGAAAAAAATATAAAATTTGAAGATATTAATACGTAGAATAAATTTGAACGGTTTAAATTTTTAATTTGAGTTTTTAAATCATATATTCGATCGTCTTTGGAATGAGACTGTGGGCATGTCACACCATAACATATATATATATATATATATCCTGTTAAAGAGCCAAACAGAGAATCTCCTTGGAATCTGTTTTTCTCCCTACAGAGACCGGAGCAGAAAGAACTCCCTTCTTGTCGCATGAAAGCTCGTCACCGGTATGTACTTGTGCAGCATATAATCGGTATCAAACATATCAAGCAGCATATACACACAATGATGCAAATGATGAGAGGTCCTTTTTCTCTTCTTGACGCTGTCACTTTCACCAACAACAAAGGACACACACACGATCCGTCAGGCCCCCGATCAAAAAGTCACTTTCGCTTGTTCTAGCCTTGCTATGGCGCAGCTTTTTTTCGACCTTTCTTTCCTTGACACCCTAGCTGCGTTTTTTTTTACATGCTCTTTATCTCCACAGAAGGGATGTTCCTTCTCTCTCGGGGCATGAGCAGGGGTACTCAAAATTGCGAATGGATTTGTTTATAGGCCATATCATCAAAAAAATTCAACATAAAATTTAGTAATAATTATAAACTATATATATTATATAAGAAACACGATAAAACTTTAATTCTTATATTAAATAGAAATGATACACTAAATATAATATAAATAGTTGAAACATCATATTGATAATCGAAAATATATACATAAAAGAGTACAAGAGACTTACAATGTTATTTTTCTGATTAATTTTTCGACGCTTTCAAGGGACATGAATATCTTAATTATATCATCTTCATCAACTTGAAAGAAAATATCCTGCTCAATAAAAATGACTAAACAATCATTCAAAAGACTATCTTCCATTTTATTTCGTAATTTTGTTTTCAATAAAACCATTGCAGAAAATACTCTTTCAACACTTGTCGTTGTTATAGGTCATAGACCATATCATACATTTTGTGTCTTTTGTTTTAATAAGCTTAACTGAGAGATAAACAATATTTTTGTTGTCATACATTTTTTATTTTTTAACACACACACGCGCGCGCGCGCACACACACATATATATATATATATAACCCCCTTACGCGTGGATCCCAAGGAATGTCGGGGCCTACCTGACATATCCTGTAGATCCATCAGTGCCATATAGGATGATGTTCTTATATGGATACTAGCTCTACAATGGAGGCCCCTCTCCTCCGGGGCGGCTGACCAAGCTTGGTGACAAGGATTGAGCTTGATGGCGGTGGGCAGAGCTCCTATGGTGGGATCGAGTTCTAGAGGTAGCCGATCGAGCTTCGATGGCGGCAAATCGATCTCCAACAACGCATACGGAGCTCAACGGCGGTAGGATCAAGCGGTGGGACGACGAACCAAGCTCCAATGGCGCAAACCGAGCTCGGCGGCGGGGCGGTGGACCGAGCTATGATTCGAAGTGCACGGGGGTGGTAGATCGGGGCGACGACCTTGATGGTGACACGTGTGGGTGGCTGCACAGATCTGGAGTGGCCGAGGCGAGTTAAAAATGTCGTCTTCCTCTTCCTCGATGACTTGGAGCTTCTTCTCTAGCCGCCATAGCTCAGGCAAACGCCATGGTGTGGGTGTGGGCATCACGGGGGCACAACCTCCCCAACATGGTGTCAAAGCCATCGTCCCACACATCACACGCTTCACCCTGACAAGCCCTGACAAGGGTCGCGCATCTTTGTGGGGGCCAAGGGGGCACGGCCTATGCTCGCGTGGAGGGGAATCTCCTCGTTGGTACCTCGGGTGGGAATGCCACGTCTACGTACTGTGAATGGCCTTACAACGTTCCATGCTGGCATATGTCCTCGGTCTCATGGCTCCACGTCAGCAGTGAGCTGTCGTGGAGGACCGGGGGAGGCATGAGAATAAGTGAGTAGCTTGAAGTGTGGCATAGTGGCTTGAAGAGGATATGGGTGTGTTAAAGGAAAAGGAGGTGGTTCATGGTGAGAGAATGTTACACCTTCTACCTAGAAGAGAGTAGGTCGTCCTTGTGGAGGTGATCACCACGTGAGCCGCAGCTGATGAGCACATCCCGTCTTGAGCTCATTAGCCCAAGGCAAAGGGCGACAACACACCTCTCGACTACAATCGATGATGGCTCCAACGATCAGGAAGACAAATCAGGCTAGACTTGCAGCAGAGAGTGGTGGCTAGATTTGGAGTGATGACATGTAACGGTGGCTAGTTGGAGCTAGGAGACGGAGCTAGGACGAGCGGAGGTGGACGACATAGCATAGAGGAGGTGGTGGCCACATCCAAAGCACATATGTGCTCCACGAGACGGACCACATGGCGGACATGGACGCCATCATCTACAACACCTTTGACGAGCTAGAGCAGCCGACACTCGACACCTCGCGTGTCGCGCTCATGCCGGCGTTCGTCTACACGGTCGGCCCACTCAACCTTGTCGCTGATAGCCTCGCGTCATCGGGTGATGGTGGCGGTGGCGACCCGCTTGATGTGGGCTCCAACCTCTGGAGAGAGGACGATGCCTACCTCGGCTGGCTCGATGGCAGGACGGCCTGGTCCATCATGTACGTGAACTACGTAGCATCGTCGTGATGAGCAACTAGTAGATGGTGGAGTTCGCCTGGGGGCTTGTCAGCAGCGACTACGCCTTCCTATGGGTCGTCAGGCCTAACCTGGTGACCGACAGCGAGATGGCCTCTGCCACCGCGCTGCCACATGAGTTCATGGAGGCGCCCAGGGACATGGGCCTCCTGGTGAGCTGGTGGCCACAGGAGACGGTGTCGCGTCGCCAACCCGTGACATCGGCGGGACCACTTGGCCGCGCGCCCTAGCCAGCTGTCTCGTGTCGCCAATCCGCGAGACCATGGAGCCGTCTCATGTCACCAATCCCGCGATATCAGGCTCACCTATCGTCTTGCCTTCCCCACCCGCGAGACTACGCCCGAACTCGTCTATCTGTCACGCTATCGTCATTTTCGCGTAACGGTTCGGTGATACCGTCTCATCTCCGCATTCCCCTCCAGCGATACCGTGTCCATTTTGCCTCCCCAACCTACTAAGTCGCGTCGTCGCACAATTCCCCTACGATACACATCAAGTCGCTTATCCACGCTGCGACATCGATGGTATATTTGCATAAAAAAATTGCATCCGGTACATTTCTGAAAAAAATGAACAATATATTTTCAATTTTTTTCGTTGTTACCATGGGTGCATGGCACTATCTATCAAGGTTAAAGTCCTTTAATCTAGTGTCAAAAATATTAGACACACGCGGGTGGATTGTTATTGAGGTTAGAGATTTACCACATATTTCTGTATCTTTGACCATATGTTTTGGCCTTAATGCCGTTCGCTGGTGGTCTGAGTGTAAATGTGTTATGGGTGTGCAATGATGCGCGCGTATATGCATCTCCTGTGTAATAACATCAAAATTGTATGAGAGAAGTATTAAATTTTTGTATGATATATTATGGTATCTCCGTATACCTTCTTAAAAGACAATAAAACCACGCCACTTTGACGGCCACGGTTTATGTAAGAAGCTATGTACAGCTAAACGCTCATTTGGAAATATGAGTTTTGCATGAACCATTCCGTCGGAAAATCAGTTCATATATACATCAATCATGTGTGGAGAGAATGGTCGTTCGATATCGGCATCATATCTTCTTCCATAGAAGTTGGAGGGGTGAATTGCACACTTTTGTGCAAGACGAGTGGTGAGCGAAGACGGATGTTTGCATGACAGCGTTCAGAATGTAGTGAGACTGTCAGTAGTACTAGCAGTATGGATGGTAATGGGTCATACGCGTCCTATCTTAACCCTCGTATATTTTTAAATAAAAATAAAGTAAAATTTAGGTCATTCTATTTTTATCCAGTTTTTAAATTTTGTTGGCTAAAAGTTAGGTCATTTACCACTCATAACTAGCTGAGAGTGAATAATGAAGATACAGCGTTTTAGCTTATTTCACTTTCATCCCAACTTTCCAAGGAGGTGCATGAAGTATTCTTGGGTGGTGAACAGAACTTTTTCTGAAAAGCACATCAGTGTTGACTTTTGGCCTTACTTGGCTACACCATTGTTTGATTTTGAATTTTGATGTGTAGAAACAACCGGAAAAATTAAAGAGCTAGTTTGTTTCGCTACCAATTATTTGATTGTTTTAATAGTATTTGGCATCCATTTGGATTGAGTCAATATTTGGTAAATTTTCTTCCTAGTAATGCAAATCTTTCGGATCTTTGATCTAATTGGTAGGAAATCAAGCAAGTGGTTGAAGCAACTCTACACTTCCAAATTTTTGGCAAGTGCCAACCCAGACCAAAGTAACCATGTTTGTTTTCAAAAATTGTTTCTTAACGGCCCTTGAAAGGTACGAAATTAACGTTATGTGATATCTTTGACTTAATTGGTACCGCGAGATATCCTATGGTTCCTAATTGTAGTGATGACAATCGATTCAAAATGCTCTCCATGCATCTAACAACCCCAAAATTTGAAGTCCAAAAATAATTCGCTCATCAAAGGGAAAAAAAAGTACAATCCCTCTGAACAATCAATAACTAGAATTTTGATGGGAGTGATATGTAACGTTGCAACTGTACTTTTTTTTAAAAAAAGTAACACCTATACATATTACCATTCCCAAATGACACCGAATGACACGCATGGAAATAATTGTAATTTCTACCGGCGGGGAGAGACGAACAGCGGAATTCCCCCCCGTTGCTTTCCTGTCGAGCCAATCGAGCTGTAAAGGCGGCATCTAAGATCTATCTCGCTTTTGACGCCAAAGTGGGTTGCGCACATCCTGCACCCGCTTTCTATTCTCTCCAACAACCTCACAAACCACACTACCAACCGTAAAAACACACAGAAAACAGAGACAGAGTAACGAAAGAAAAACTATGTTTAGTTTAACCAGCTGACACGCAACCCAATCTCTAACACAAACGCGACATGTCTCAAGAATGTACAAGAACACAAACAGTAACTGATGACGAGCTGATCAGTCATCACTCGATGGAAGTAACCATGAAGAATTGAGCACGGCATGATCGCTCCATGCATTCATGCAAGCATCGAGTTGGGCAGAGAGAGTTGATTTCGATCACTGGCCGGGAAGAAGCCTTTGGCTGCCGAGGTGGATCCAGACGAGGACGACGCGGCGGAAGAGCGCGACGATGGTGCGGTGGTGCTCGGCGGCGTTGAGCGAGAGGTAGCAGGCGAGGAGGTCCTGCAGGTCCTCCAGACGCCGGACGCCGTTGGTGCACAGCATCTCGATCATGCTGTCCACCAGCTCCAGCTCCGGCTCCTGCGACTCCATCACCACCGCCTCGCTCTCGCGCAGCCACATCCGCCGCCGCCGACTCGGCGTCCCCGCGCTCAGCAACGACGCCGGCGCCGGCACTGGTGGGTCAGCATTGTTGCTGTCGTGGCCGCCGCCGCCGCCACTGCCGATGCGGCGCAGCCTCCTGCCGGCGGTCGGTCCCACGTGGAACCCCCGTGCCCTGGTCGACGGCGTCGTGGCAGCCGAGGTGCTGGAGCTGTCCGACGTCTCGTTCTTGTTGGCGGCATGCCGCCGGCTCGTGACGATGGGCCTCAGCTTGAGCTCCGGCGTCGCTGGCGGCGCGTCGAGGCCGTCGGCCCGGCGGTGGACCACGTCGACACGGACGTCGAGGGCCTCGCCGTCCTCCTCCTCCTCCACCACCACCTCGTCATCGCACCGGAGCAACATGTCCTGCCTGTCCTCCTGGCGCGCGCGGTCGGCGCTGTTGAGGTAGTACGACTCCCTGTTGGGGCAGTAGCAGCAGCACGGGCTCAGGCTGCCGGGCACCGCCGCCGGAGGCTGGCGTGACGCCGGGACGGCGGCCGCGTCGGAGGCTCGTGCCGTTGACGCGGGGCTCGGCCGCTTGCTCTTCTTCTTCCTCTTCCTCCGCAGCTTCAGCTTGTGGAACCATGACCAGCGGGAGGAGGAGGAGGCTGGCATGCCGTGGGTTGGGCGAGAGACAAGAGCTAGACGCGCCCCCGCCCACGATCTGGTGCGCGGCAGAGAGAGACAGATCAGAGTGTTTGTGTGGGCGTGCGCTTAGAGCTGCAGCTGGTGATCACCTTGGAAAAAAGGTTTGCGATTGAGGGAGCTTTATACTGTAAGCGTTGCAAAACGCTAGTTTTAATGAAATCCTGAGTGCGAATAGATACTAGTTAAAAAAGAGTAAATTTCATAATACCATATCATATCATGTATACTTTAACCAAATTATCATAAAACTATATATTTAAGCAACCAATACAGATTTAACAATAAATAAATCACGAAACTATAGATTTAATATAAAGTATCATAAAATTATAGATTTAGAATCAAAATTATCCAAAAAAATATAAGTTTAGCATCAATTTAATCACAACACTACAACATAGCTTGAAGATAACATTAGTGGTAAGGATGAAACTCTAAAATATGTAGTTTCATAATAATATCAATATTAAATCTATAGTTTCATGATACTTGATACTAACTATGTAGTTTTGGGATAAATTTAGTGCTAAATCTATAGTTTTGTAATACAACACCCTAAATCTCTGTAGTTATGCGCTAATTTGGTCAAGGTATGTGTAGTTCTGTGAAATTTACTCAAAAATAGATATGCTATTAATGGTCAATTAAAAAGTAACCTATCAATCAATTTTCTAACCTTTGGATCATATGAATGGTTTGTCCTCGGGCAACATTGTCCACTGTTTTCTCTTTAGTGGTGGTTGGGAGGAAGCGGCGACCACTAAATTAGGGATCACGATTCATGGTCACGTTAGATCATCAATGACCCCTTGATTTAGAGGAATGACGAGGGACTAGCAACCTGGATATGGGCGACAACGACTATCAAGCGGTGAGGTAGGAGCTACAAGATCAAAAAAAAGACAAACAAAAGATGATAAGATTAGCGAGGACAATAACAACAAGTGGTGTTGGATCTAACGGTATTGCTAAAACAAGATATAGAATGGAACGAGAGGCCTTACCAAGTTATGGGTGACAGTAGGTGTGGAGTGGCGACGTGGGGCTATTTGGATATGTAAAAGATAAGAAAGCGAGGAATAGGAGATAGAATTAACGAGGACACCAAGACGAAGACCGGTGGTGTTGGATCTTACAACGTTATTGAAGATAGAGAAAAGGATGGAACAAGGGGCCTTACCAGACCAGGGCACTTGGCGTTGGTGGTCGTGGAGCGGTGAAGTGGGTTACTGCCAGATCTACAGAAAAAGGAGCAAGCGATGGGTGATAGAATCAACAACAACAAACAAGAACTGGTGGAATTGAATCTAATAGTGTTGCTGAAGATGAGGAAGAAGGTGGCATGAGAGGCCTTACCAGATTGTGGCTGCCGATGGAGGTGCAACAATGAGATGGGCATGACTGAATCTATAAACAAAAACAAAAGTAAGAGGTAGCTAATAGAATTAGCTAGGGCAACAAAAATGAGCGGTGTTGAATCTATCAGTGTTACTGAAGATGAGGAGGATAGCGGGGACTTACCAAACTATAGGTGGTGGCATCGTCGATTTGTGAGGCAAGCACTGATGGATCTGAAAAAAGAAAGAAATTATAGGTCATAGAATTAGCGAGGACAACAAAAATCAATGATGACGGATTTAATAACACCAAACAAGATGATGAAACAAGGGATCCTCACCAAACGAGATGAAAGGAAGCATGGAATGGCTTGCCGGAGAGGTGGTTAGAGCGAAGGGAAAGTGAAGGACCTTTCAAGAGGTGGAAGATGTGCTATGGTGACGGCGGGTCCTCTATGAGGGGAGGAAAGGAGAAGAGACTAGGGTTCGAAAGGTGGGGTCGATTTATAAGAAATAGGGATGCTGGTTTAGATCGATGGAACTAGATCCAATGGACATTAAAATTGGTTATAAGAGTTTCAAAAAAGAAAAAGAAGATGGCATATGTGTGGTCTGCCAACAAATTTATTAAGCCGGCCTCAATAAATTCAGCCCATAAGGTGTTAGGGCCTGCCTTAGGCAGTGAATTTCGAGCAAAATATATTGACGTAGACCAAAACATAACTTTTTTGAACAATAGCATTGTAAATTCGACAAAGCGTGCTACTTAAAAAACGATTCTCAAAGACCCTCCCCCTCCCCACAATATCAGTTTATTCACTGTCCTGGCTGTAAAAGAGAGGATTCCCCGGTGGAGAAAAAAAAAGAAACTGAAGGCAGCGGTGGACACGGAACAAAGCTGGAAATCGATTTTCAGAGACGGACGCTTATGACAATGGCCTCTATAAATGGCAATACATCGACTTATTACAACCGTCTTGTCATGAAACAATAATCCATATTGTAGAGGATGTTTAATTGGGAGGGTGCATGAGGTGAGTACCACCAGTAGAAAAATCATCTTTAATACTAATTAAAAATCATATTAATCTCGGTTATAGCAACCATGATGCATACCAAGTTAAAAAAATATATGAGATATGAGACTCAAACTCAAGATATCACCTTAGCCCTCACGCACGTTACCATTCCACATACTATACTTCTCTGACTTAAATAGAGATGTTTTCCTTTTGAACTAACTCAGGAGTCATCTTTAGTAACGGTATTAAAAACATACTTTTAGGACGGGTTTGTGTTAACAACTGATACTAAAAATATAATTTTAATATCGATTGCTAACATCAACCGAGACTAAAGATTCATCAATATTAATCTCATTGATTATATTAACCGATACTAAAGATGTATTTTTAATACCGATTGATAACATCAGCCGGAACTAAAAATATTTCTAAGAATTTCTAGGAACTTGGTATTTTAGAATCGGTACTGAAGAAGTTTAGTACCGATTATTAATATATTCGATTAGTACTGATTATTAATATATTCGAGATATTTGTGTGTTTAGGACATTGGATAAAGATGAGTTCTTTACTAGCGTACGTACTGATAACTCATATACAACTTACTGTACAAACTAAGAACGTCTCAAAACCGGCCATCCTAACATCTGCCACAGACAAACTTCAACATAACATGCATGTCACTGGTCATACACGGCCAGGCACGACATTACCTGCACGTAGGTCGGTTTGCCCATGCTCGCGACCGACCGGCGAAGATGACGGGCCGGGATCGTTGGTGCACCCTGCGTCCGTCCGCCTGCTCGCAATCGCAAGGAACTGAAGCAGTCGTACGCGCGCTACCGATAATCGATCTCTCGATCGACACTAGGATGTGTACGACTGTGTACGTACGCCTTCCGGTCTCCAGACGATTGAGAGACCAATCAGGATGTCATCCAACTTCGTGCTACAACAAGTACGGGAGCGGATGTTAAACTCTCAAAGAAAGACAATGTCATTTAACTAGTTATGAACAAAATTAAAGAAATTTGAAAGATGGATTAGTATGTGGTAAATCACTTCACAAAGAAGCGTTAAAATTTGACTTTTACAAATTGTAATAAGAGTAAATTATATTAAGTAAATTAAAAACTATGTATAGTCATATTTAAATTATTTATTTTTTATAACTTGTAGAAGTTAAATTTGATTTTACATATTTATAAAATAATCTACCGTATATTAATTTATGTTGATAAAATATATTTAAATAACATGCAAACAGAGTCATTCTTTTCCACAAGTAAAGTACGTGTACTCCATCCATGATGGGAAATTGGGAAGCTACTTAGCTACGTACTAGTACTGCTAGGGACATGATAATTCCAGCGTGAAAAGCGCCACTGTGCCCCCGTATCTATGCCAGTGGCCGTGCACACCAACAGGCTTCAGGTATGCAGATTGTAGACAGGGTGACATGGTCCAATCACCCACTCCCCTATATCCGTGCACGATGGTGACGAGCCGAGAATTTTTTCGGTCCATCCCGAGAATTATATAGGCGGGCACTTGCCGGGAGAGCTAGCGAGCGAGCAAGCAAGCCTACACTGTCACCGACTGTTTCACGACGGCCTGCTAGCTGCGTCGGGACCGGCCGGCCGGGACAGATCGATCGATCTGCAGATGGATCTGCAGGTATGGATCTGCAGAGATGGAGGTCATCAGGCCAATCTTTACCCGGACACGACGGCATTGTCCGGCCCTCTTTTCGATCTTTGGCATGCATTTTTTTTCCCTGGCTATGCGCAGCTTTAGAGTTTTCATCCATGCCAGTTTGTCCCGATTGTGCAAACGTACATACGTGTGGGTGCTAGTTTAACTAACCAGCGATAACTCTGTTTGCATGATAATGTTGAAAGGTTGCACGCACGCGTGCGGAATTGCGGTGTTGCCAAGTGTGATTTCGCCCTCTTTGCAAGCTTCCCTCCTGACCAATGGTTCCAATGCCCAAGAATAGGCCCAGCGAAAATGCCGACACCTAATAGCCCCCTCCGCCATGGCCCAAAACAAGCGTCACCGACGGAGCTAGCGTTCCCAACCTCCCATCCTTCTCTCGCAGGTTCGATCGTGACGCGAAAACCAACCGGAATCGCCATGGGCATCGCGTCCAGGAGAGCCGCGGCAGCGGCGCTGCTGCTGGTTGCGGCGGTGGTGGTGGCAGCGGCGGTGAGGGCTGGCGCGGAGGCGGACGAGACGAGCGGCGACGCCGGCGAGCTGGGCTGCTTCTGCGACTGCATGAAGAACCAGTGCATGACGCTGGGCTCGGCGCCCAACAAGTTCGACTGCGCCAACGCCTGCACGCAGGGCTGCACGCAGATTGGCAAGCCGGGCCAGCCCAAGAACAACGACGACTTCTGCGGGTTCTGATCTGACGAGGCCTCCTCCCAACCCACGGTGCCGAGAAGGCCCGACGGTCTCAGTGGTCCGGCCCATCTGCTGCATCAGTTATCTGTTTTTTGGAATAAGTTCATTTCAGATCTCTCAATTTTGTTGTCTAGTCTGATTTTCGTTCTTTAACCGAAAAATCAGATACAACGGCAGGATTGTCTTTGGTTTTAGCTGACGTAGCGTCTACGTGGCTCATTTAACTAGGTTTTGTCCTACGTAACAATGACGTGAGCAGTTTGACCCGAAAAATAATAAAATGACCTGACGTGTCGGATGAGTCAAAGTGTGGCAATTTCAGGGCTATAAAAAAGGAGATTACATGTCAGAGCAATTTCAGGCTATAAAAAATAAAAATTAATGGGCTCACATGCCAGTGACATGTAATCTCCTTCTTCCTCTCTCTCTGTTACTTTTTTCTCGGCGGGAGCAGGGCGTCGACGTTGATGTCGGCGTCTGTGCAGGAGCATCTCCTCTGCCCATGTGCCTCATTCCCCTTCCCCCTCTCCCTCCCCAGGCTCAGAGGTAGGCGACAAGCAATGAGAGAGGAGCTAGGCGGTGGCGGCGATCAGCGGAAGAGGGTAGCGGGCGACAAGAGAGGAGTTGGGCAGCGATGAGTGGTGGGAGAGGAGCTAGCCGGCGGCGGCGGCCGGTGGTGGAGGACAGTGGCCGCTGCTCCAGCACACCGTGATTCGCATGGTCAGGGCAGTGCTCGAGACCATCGACTTCATCGTCCATGCCGGCACGCATCCGTTCCTCGGCGCCGTCGACCACATCTGCTTCCACCCTCCCACCCAGGCCTCCCTTCACCACGTTGCCGACATCGCCAGAGCCGTTGCCGCCGACATCACAGACAAGCTCCAAGGTTGGTGATGTTCCCCACTCTTCATGCTCCTTGATTCTTCCTCCAAGAAATATGGTGGATTCTAATGACGAGCTCGCTGCTAGCATTGTCGACTCCTTCGGCGACCAATGGCGAGGAGCACTGGAGATGGACGCCCTGCCCATCGCCCCTAGCACCGGCATGGACAAGTCGTCAAGATCCAAGGACGTTGTGGTCATTGGCTCCACCGAAGAAAGCGCACGGGGCCGCCACCACCGCCGCATGGAAAGACCAGAGCCGCGTCTGCCGTCTTGCCGTTGCGTTGTGGTGGTGGCTACCAATGCGCCATGGGGGTTGCTCCGCTAGTGCCTTTCTCTCGTCCGTCGCTCCTTGTAAAGAGACGGGGGAAAAGAGAGGAGAGGAGGAAAGGAGAAGAAGCAGACGTGTGGTTACACTTACATGTGGGGCTCACATGATTACGTGTCACTGACATGTGGACCTATCAATTTTTATATTTTTTATTTAGACTGCATTGCCCTGACATATGGGTCCCACACTTTGACTCAGTCGCCACGTCAGCTCCTTTTATTGTTACCCGGATCAAACTGTCGCATCAATGACACATAAAACGAAAACCTAGTCAAAGAAGCCACGTAGACGCCACGTCAGTCAAAACCGAAGACGATACTGCCTGAGGGACTCGTTTGTACTGGTTTTGTTAGCTAGGGGATAGATTGTATCTGATTTTTCGATTTAAGGACAAAATTCGATAAATTAATGAACTAAAATGACCTTATTCCTCTTCCTCTGCTCTTCTGTTTCTTTTTTTTCGAAATTCTGTTATTTTTTTCATTCTGATGGCATGCATGCACATAGGAAGGAGCTCGTAAAACAGCATATGCGTATCATTCCTTAGGACAGTTTTTGAAGGTTACTGTGCTACTGTTTTTTGGGTCAGAAGGTGTTATGAATGTTAAGACCGAGGAATCATTTTGTTACCTTGGATGTACGTTTGTTAAAAATTAAATAAAAATATACTCACTCGGTTTCGGATTCAAATTTTATATCACACATAAGTATCTCTACACTGATTCTCGTAATTCCTGTCACTTTAAGGATTCCAGACAATTAAATGCTTCAGAGGAGAATCTAAGCAATTTAAAACTTTAAAAACAGACAACTGAAGTAACTTTAAAAAATCTTTTGATCTAACCTTAATATTTGCTAAATAACCTAAAAATTCTTAAAATTCTTATATGAAAGTACTAAAAATTCTTATATGAAAGTACCTTACATGTATATATGATCCATTTATTTTTCAGGTTCGCATGAAGCTGAATGCATAGTTGGCAGTTTGCCACCCTTGCTCTCATAATTTGGATATGAAAAACTGATTTCAGCGTATGCACAAGTTAAAAAAACGTATGCGCAGGAATTTTTTTTATTAACAGTTACTATCTTGTTTGTGCTATGTAGGGGTTTTTTGAGAGGCATAAGGGCTATGGCATATGTCTGATGACTTGATTTTTGAGTAGTTGCTGAATTTGATGTTCCATTTCATCTTTCTGCTTTGTGAGGCACACGACAAGGACGGATGTTGGGTGGGCCCTCTTGCAAATAGAACAGATGGGCAACTATAGGTTTTTCAATCATTCGTCGTATATGAAACGGATTTGCTAAAAAAATTGACCGTTTTTCCTTCCAAAACGTACAATTTATTAATCATTGAATTATGTATTAAGACATACCCCAAGAAGGTTTGAACCTGTAACCGTGGAAACAAGAGCACACGGGGTTAGCCAACTAGGCAAATATAAATTTTACTTGGTTTTATACCATTTACATATAAATTACAATGTAATTATATTTTAGTTATATTGTAGCTATGTTTGAAAGTTTTTCAGCGAATCATAGAATGTTTTATAGCTACTATAAGTATAAAAATCCAATACTTCTAATCTTAGAATTTCCTCTTCTCATGTAAATTTTTTTCTCTTCTCTCCTTCCTTCCTAATCGACTTTCTCACCCACTTTCACATGTTCCACCATGGCTAATTTCCACTACAATTATTTTATTTCCTAATTCCTAATATGGTTGTAGGTGCTAAACATGCCTTTTCCTTTCATAGCCGATACCTACTTTAGTTATCATTTCTTGATATGGCTAGACACTAAGCATCCATTCTTTCTTTTATAGACGTTTTTCGCTACAATCATCATTTTTAATATAGCCGTAGGCATTGAGCACGAGTCCTTTCTTTCATGGAAAATTTCTACTATATTTATCGTTTTCTAATATGTGTATGGGCATTAAACATACATTCTTCCTTTAATTCTTCCTTTAATGAACTATACTAGCATATACTAGCACCGCCGGTTTATTGGCGTTAACCTTATTTCAATTCTAGGAGCTGTCAATGAGCTTCTCTATAACTTTCAACCGTAAATACCTAAATACTAATCCGATAGCTTCACGTACTACTAGAAGTAGAAAAGAAGACGAAAGGAGTTGGTGGGCAGCCAGGGCTAGGAAGGAATTCTTGACACCTATATGATGGTAACGAACACGAGTTACACACAAGTGGATTTCTTACAAAAGACGATTAGCACAATTTTTTAAGTCCTATAAAATATTCGATGTTATTTTAAAATATTAAATATAAATTATTTATAAAACTTAGTTTAATTACGTACGATTTAACGTTGTGATGCTATTTACTAAGCTTAATAGATTTCTTTGAATTCTGTAATTATTTTTTAATTATTTTCATAGTTAATTCACAATTCTACAATTATTTTTTATAATTAATTTATGTTTAATTTTTTAAATTGATATCCTAATATTTAATGTTTAACGTGACACGAAATAAAATTTAGTAATTCAAACGATCTCCGTTCTCCAAAAGGAATAACCGGCACAATGACTAACCGTCCAAAGCTACGAACCGTTCGTCCGCTAGTTTTCCGGCCTACGCGCGCCGGCGGGTTGGCATGGCGTCGCGACCGGCCGCACCAACTCTTGGTTTTTTCCGGTGCCCAAGCCATCACGAGAAAGTGACCCCACGCCCCGGCCCGGCCCCCATCAAAACGGATTAAACAAAACGCTCGCCGCGCTCCCGGACACGACACCTCCCTCGGTATCTGCTCGGCTTTCCTCACCAGCTAGCTGCAGGCAGCGACACTGTCACACTGACCATTCGCAAGGCCTGTACTCCTACGACTACTCGTCGTCGACTTTTAGACGACGGTGATGTCACGGCGCCACTGGTAAGAGCAAGAGCAAAGAAGAGCCAGCCAGTGTGTTGTGTCCTCCTCCTCTTCTTCTCCTCTTCAGCTGGAGCGCCCCCATGGACGCTGCCGCTGCTGTCCGCCACGGCATTGCGAAGGCGTCCACGAGGAGCTACTAGGCGGCAGCAGCCGGCCCGCCTGCTTCGACCTGCTACTACTCCCTGTGTTTTGTGCTGCAGGTACAAAATGTACCTCCGACTTCTATGGATTTCTTGATGCAGATGCGTTGTTTACCTTACAAATGTAGTAGAATCATATAAGTTTCGATCTTTCGCTTTTTTTTCTACTCTGGTTGGAGAGAATCGGAGAGCGGCATTATTCTTCTTCTTCCCTGGAGTTTCCGGTACAGAATTAGACTGGTTATTTTTCTTGGAATTTATTGATCGAGATTAATGCCGACTCCGTATCTTGGAGTTAATACTCGGGGGGTGGGTGGGTGGTCGATAAGTCTTTGCCTGTCCTGAACCGCTCTGCTTAAATTTTCCTGCTTTATTTCTTCTTACAAAACGCTTCTGCGTTATTGGTGGCGATAATAACACAAGGACGCGGTCTAGAAGAGTCTCTTCAGTTTTGTCTCCACTGTATTCGGATTGGAGCTCTTGTGCTGTTAGTGTTACTTCCGTTATCTTGCTTCCTATCTGGAGAAGAGAAGAATCAAGAGATGACATTTTTGTCTTGTTTAGTCTAGGTGAGGAAAAAGATTGCGTTTTTTAGTTGCTTGTATGCTAGTTTTGGATTAAGTAGGAAGATGCCTGAGCAACTCATTTTGCTTCCTAATCTGCCATGAGTTGTGTGATTGATCTGTTAGCTAGCATCGGTTCATTGTCGATGTAGACCTCGTTGGCCCATCCAATCCTTGCCTTGTCAAGAAGATACCCACGCAGATTGCGTTCCTGTAGGCCTCCCGCAAGAAACAGACAGAAATCCCGGGAGAAGCACCTCTCAGAGCTCAGATTAGAGCACTGATGACCACTTGCCCCTTGCATTAACTTGTGATAGCATCGCTGGATTATTAAGAGAAGGTCACACTCATTCACACACAAATACTACACAATGCGGGTGGGGGAAGAAAAAGAGCAGAAAAATTCCAACTTTTGTTTCTCCTGGATCAGGGCACGGTACAGAATTACTGATGTAGCAGGCAATTTTCATGGCCCTGCTTTGCTCCAGTAGCTGCCTTAAAGTGGGGAGACGGAGACCACATGCATCTGTCCGTGGTTTCACATGGTTTGCTACTTGCTCACTTGCTCTTCTCTGCACACTTCACCGACTTCACATTTCCATTCCATCCATGGATTTGTAGATCTGTAGATGTGACTTGGTAAGGAGAGTTTTTTCAGTTATTGGGCCACCCTCCTTTTTTCTGGCTTTTGTTTTTGCCTTTGTACTTTGCGAGTATTATTGCCACTGTATATGTGTGTATCTGTTTTCTTGCCTCTTCTCGGTTGTCAGTCTCGGCGAGTGAATGAGCTAATAAGAGTGGTAGCTACTACAAGTGATGGGTCTGCGACTCCATCCGGAACACGTGGCTTTCCTTCCCTCGCGTCTCACCATCGGTTGCTCCTCCCGGCCATGGAGGGGGGGCTCCACCATCTTTTCACCATTGCATGCGTACGTCTTTTTGCAGTTTTGCTTTTGTCTGGTCGGCTGGTCTTAGCCCTATCCTCATCTTCTGTTCGGCCTCTTGAGCTGAGCTCCTAGCTCGATTCTTGCTGCGTTTTCCCCGGGTTTTTAGGTGCCCTTTTTTCTCTTCTGTTTTTGTTCCGGTTTTTGGAGTGACAGTTTATGTAAGGTTGTGTGTTTCTTGGAGTAGGAGAGCTGGGTCTTATGTACTGCAAAGGATAGATTCTTGGCCGAGCAATGGATCTTGAGTTTGGGAGAGGCATGAGATCCCCACAGGTTTGCATTTTTTTTACTATCTGGTGAATTTCCGTAGCTCTGAACACTGTTTGTGAGATGGAGGAGCAATGCTTGCTGAATTTATTAGCCTGTGGGTTCTTGCAGAGGGACTCATGGAAGACCACCTTGCTCCTGGCTTACCAGAGCTTGGGGGTGGTTTATGGAGACTTGAGCATATCTCCTCTCTACGTGTTCAAGAGCACTTTTGCTGAGGACATCCAGCACTCCGAGACGAACGAGGAGATCTTCGGCGTGCTCTCTTTCGTGTTCTGGACACTCACCTTGATCCCTCTAATCAAGTATGTCTCCATTGTCCTACGAGCTGACGACAATGGCGAGGGTATGGATAACTCTAGGAGGCATGACCAATTGTGCTTGCTTTGCTCGCTAAGCGTTTAAGTTTGTAAGTTTCACGCGTTCTTACAGGAGGAACTTTTGCTCTGTACTCGCTAATTTGCCGGCATGCCAATGTGAGCCTTCTTCCTAATAGGCAAATTGCTGATGAGGAGCTTTCCACATACAAATTGGAATGCTCTTCTGAGAGAACCGATAAGTCCCGCATCAAGGTCTGGCTTGAGAAGCACAAGAAGCTGCATACTGCCCTGCTGATCATGGTTTTGATTGGTACATGCATGGTGATTGGGGACGGTGTTCTCACGCCAGCTATATCCGGTACCGTCAGCTTCTTTTCTTAGGGCTGCTTGTCTGTTTTCCACAGATTTGATGACCGGATGCTCACTTTCCCCTCAATCTTTCATATCTCTCAGTGTTCTCGGCAGTTTCAGGTCTTGAATTCTCCTTGTCCAAAGACCACCGTGAATGTAAGTTTCCAAGTTATTTTCTTGTAAAATTCATTTTCCCTATCGTTGCTAGATGTTTGCATTTAGTTGATGATCAACAAAAAACACTGATTGCAAGCAAAAAGGATTAATCTAGTTCCCATGTACCCAATTAAGTTTGTTGGTGGCAGAGCATGTAGACACTAGGCTCTATCCATTTAGTTCATACGGACAATGTAGCTACTCTAAGCAAGGAACGATATTTGCTTAGTTCTCGTACCTATATACATAAAAACTGGACGTGTTACATGTTTGTATCGATGCTATATGTATATTCATATCTAATTTTTTAGGTGAAATGCAAAAGCTTAAAAAAACACGAGCAACTCTAGTTTCTAACAATTAACTGAAGCCCTCAAATTCGAGTTCAAAATGACTAATTTATATGAGTGGTGTACTGTGTACATCCACACTTGAGTAGATAGGAAGTCTCTATAGTTGAGGTACCAAGGTGATCGAGTGACCACAATCTACCAAATTTTAGAAACTTGGTCTTTTTCTGTGCCCGTTTGGTAAGCTCAGCTGACAGCAAATTAATGCTGATAAAATGGCCAGCATCTAGATCATAACAAAGCCAACTACTGAATCACAAGTTCTTAATGACAAATGGAAGCCAGTATCCTGCTGTTGGGCCAAAAACACTTCTGTTTATTCTGCAGTGACATTTCGCTTTTTTTTCCCAGTTCAAACCTCCTGTTTGGCCCTGATGATTGATCCCCTTGTCATGCAGATGCTGTTATTCCGATAACCTGCGTCATATTAGCATTCCTGTTTGCTCTGCAGCATTACGGTACTCATCGGGTTGGATTTCTCTTTGCCCCGATAGTTCTAGCCTGGCTAATCTGTATGAGTGCTCTTGGACTTTATAATATTATACATTGGAACCCTCATGTCTACCAAGCTCTAAATCCCTGTTACATGTTCAAGTTCTTAAAAAAGACAAGAAAATATGGTTGGATGTCACTTGGTGGGATTTTACTCTGCATGACAGGTGAGCTACAATATGCTTCTAAAAATCTGAGTTGTTAAGTGTAAACATAATTACAAGTTTATTTCTTTATTTGAACAAAAATAAGTTTCGTCTTTGCATTGAAATGTTGAATAAATGAAATTCAGCTAACTACCTAGCTTGACTGACGATGCAGGATCGGAAGCAATGTTTGCTGATCTTGGGCACTTCTCATATAGTGCGATCCAGGTAATTTGGTGATCCTGCTGGAAAATCCCTCCACAACACATTCTGTAGTAACCTTATATACTAAACTGCTAATCATTTAATTTATCACAGCTTGCTTTCACTTCTTTAGTGTACCCTGCTCTCATTCTGGCATACATGGGTCAAGCGGCTTACTTATCAAAGCATCATGACTTTTATTCAAACTCCCAAGTTGGATTTTACATCGCAGTTCCAGGTATATTTTGGCTTTCCAGATCATGATACTTCTGAGCTATGATGGAACTAGTATCGATAACTTTAATATCAGAACATTTTACTCTTTTGAAAAAAAATCAAACTTACATATGTTTTTAATACAAACTACAGATAAGGTGAGATGGCCTGTGCTTGTACTGGCGATTTTGGCTTCAGTGGTTGGAAGCCAAGCAATCATCAGCGGGACATTCTCAATCATCAACCAGAGTCAGTCCTTAAGTTGCTTCCCTCGAGTGAAAGTCATACACACGTCTGATAAAATTCATGGCCAAATATATATCCCTGAGATCAATTGGTTGCTCATGATCCTCTGCATTGCTGTGACTGTTGGATTTAGAGACACAAAGCACATGGGGAACGCCTCTGGTGAGAAAAACCTGTAGACAATTACTTTGTAGTTTTGTACTACTTGTTGTCAATACTAGCACTTGTGAAGCGCCATGTTTCAAAAATTATACTCTACAAGTCCAGAGTAGTTATTTGATTGAAACTCGTTGAGTTGTTTTGAAATATTTCTGACTTGATCACTTGAGTACTCGACAGCTAATGGTGTTATGCGCAAACATACTAGTATATTTTTAGTTGCTTTTTGTGGGTACTACTCTCTTAGCTGTGTAGATCAATTTGCAATGCTGCAATTATTGTCATTCAGAAGTAACAAACGATCATATATACTGATATTATGAAAAAGTGTCAGATTACCCCTGTGAGTTGTGACAAGTTTGTTTTTCTGCAGGTCTGGCTGTTATCACAGTGATGCTGGTCACCACCTGCCTGACGTCCCTGGTGATCATGCTGTGCTGGCGCAGGCCGCCGGTGCTGGCGCTGTGCTTCCTCCTCTTCTTCGGCTCCGTCGAGGCGCTCTACTTCTCGGCGTCTCTCATCAAGTTCCTGGAGGGCGCGTGGCTGCCGATCCTGCTGGCCCTCTTCCTCATGGCCGTCATGCTGGTGTGGCACTATACCACCATCAAGAAGTACGAGTTCGACTTGCACAACAAGGTGACCCTGGAGTGGCTGCTCGCCCTCGGCGACAAGCTCGGCATGGTGCGCGTCCCCGGCATCGGCCTGGTCTACACCGACCTGACCTCCGGCGTCCCGGCCAACTTCTCCCGCTTCGTCACCAACCTGCCGGCTTTCCACCAGGTGCTTGTGTTCGTCTGCGTCAAGTCGGTGCCGGTGCCGTACGTGTTCCCCGCCGAGCGCTACCTCATCGGCCGCGTCGGCCCGCCGGGCCACCGCTCGTACCGGTGCATCGTGCGGTACGGTTACCGCGACGTGCACCAGGACGTGGACTCCTTCGAGACGGAGCTGGTCGAGAGTCTCGCCACCTTCATCAAGCTCGACGCCTCGTACCGGTGCAGCGAGGCTAGCGACGCCGATCAGGATCAGCAGCTGATGCTGCCGGAGGAGGAGCGGGGGCCGCGGCTCGCCGTGATCGGGAGCAGCCACGCCAGCTACGACATCCAGGACAGCGTCCAACACTCGTCGGCGTCCTTGGAGATGACGACGACGCGCCGCCGAAGCGCCGACGACGGCAGCCCCTGCGACGGGCGGGCGAAGCAGGTGCGGTTCTTCATCGACAGCCACGTGGCGAGCCCGGAGGCGGTGGACAGCAAGCAGGTGGCGGAGGAGCTGGAGGCGCTGGCGGCGGCGAGGGACGCCGGCACGGCCTTCATCCTGGGGCACTCCCACGTGCAGTGCAAGCCCGGGTCGTCGCTGCTCAAGAGGCTCGCCGTCGACGTCGGCTACAACTTCCTCCGCCGCAACTGCCGCGGCCCCGACGTGGCCCTCCGCGTCCCGCCGGCGTCGCTCCTTGAGGTCGGCATGGTCTACGTGCTATGATCATCTAAACAACGTGTTTAATTACTCCTTTTCTTTTCTTTTGCCCCGTCTGAATTATGTGATACAGAAGTACAGTAGGTGCTCAAAGCTGATCTGTAGGTTACATGTCTGGTCATCCTTTTGCTGTAAATTCGATCGCATCCGACGAAAAGTTGCTCAAATTTTGCCTGTTCAACTTTTCGACACCAAATTTCTGAGGATTTCGCCGGCCTGCATGACAAATTCCTCTGCCCAGTCCGTACGTGGGCCGACGTGGGGGGATCACGAGGGCCCACACCATTAGCATTTTTAATTTTTATTTTTTAAAGATTTGTAAAAATAATTTTGGTTTGAAAATGTTGCAAAACTAATCGCCAAAATCGGGGGGCGAGATTTAAAAATCGTCATCCGAGAATGATTTTGTGCGAGACGATTGTTGGTCGTCATCTGCACGTGTAATTTTGCCCCCTTATTGTCTTTACAAAGACGTTCTTTTACTGTTTAATAAAAAAGACAGTGAAAAATGTTCAATAAGGGCGATAAGGGTAACGGCGATGGCGGCCAACGATCATCTCACGTAGCAAAATCGTCATTTGGGAGGCGATTTTAAATCTCGCCCTTCCGGAGAACAATGGACGATTAGTTTGCAATATTTTCAAATCTTTTAATAAAAAATTAAAAATCCAAAATATTCAGTGCATGGTCGTCCTCCTCCCGCCAGACGCCATCTCGTCCGCACATCTGCTGCGCCCGTGGCTCACCTGATCTGATCCTGAAATCCACGTGGGCCCCACCTTCCCATCCATTTCTGCTTTCCTTTTTAGCTTTGCCAGGTCGTCGCCGAGACGCTGCCCCCAATCTCCGCGGCAGCAGCAGCAGAAGCAGCTCGGATCCCTCCTGCAATGGCGACCGCGTGCCCGCCGCTCTCGCTGCCGCCGGCCTACCTCCCGGGAGGTCCGCACGCGCTGGCCCCGCGCGCCGCCCGCTGCCCGCCGCCCGCTGCAGCGCCGTCGGAGGTCAGCGCCTGCGGCTGCCTAAATCCACTGTTCGTTTGTTTGTATACACCAGTTTGAGGCGGAGTTAGGTGATGGGTTGGGGATGGTCTCGTTCCACGGGGGTGGTTGTGTTTTCAGAGGTTATGGCGGAGACTGCGGCGGTCGGGACGGCGGAGGAGACGCTGCTGGTGAGCGCGATCAAGGGGAGGAAGGTCGAGAGACCACCGGTCTGGCTCATGAGGCAGGCCGGGAGGTACATGAAGGCAGGTTTACTCTAATTCATTTTTTCTCCTGCATTGGAGAGTAATTTGCATCCAAATGTGCAACTAGAGGAAGATGATCCAATTTGCTTGCAATTGTTATCGCGTTTCAAGTAAGATGTAAATGTAAGATGTGGACCAAGATACGGTAACTGCTAGAAATTCACAAACATAAACTTCCTGAAGTTTTTTTTTTTGCAAACTTAGTGACCACTCATAAACTATCGTATTACTGGAACCTCCCTTATGCACAATTCTCTCTTTTCTTGTACAGTCGTTGGGTTCATAAAAGTGGGGTAAGTTCACAGAAAACAAATGAATCAATAAAAAATTAATACAGGCATTGGTAAACATGAAACAGTTTATTCCATGGTATACAATACTTAATGACAAGCTCTAGTTGTTTGAATCGTGTTGCAACAATCCTATCAATCAGGACCATTTTTCCTTACCAACTTCTTGCCATTGTGATTTTTTTCAACAGAGCTATCAATTGCTCTGCGAGCGACATCCTTCATTCCGTGAAAGATCAGAAAATGTGGAGCTTGTTGTTGAGATCTCTCTACAACCATGGAAGGTTTTCAAGCCCGATGGAGTAAGCTGCAGATTTTGGCCCATTCTGTATGATGTTTGTAATTCCTCTTTTGTGGCTATCTAAGAGGTTTGCATGAAAAAAAGAGCTTACGTGGATTTGAGATGTTTGCATATAATATCTAATGTTCTGTTATTGATGCTATTTCCTCTGATGCTGTTGTTTTTAATTTGATTTTGCCAGGTTATCCTGTTCTCAGATATCCTTACACCACTTCCTGGGATGAACATACCTTTTGACATTGTGAAAGGAAAAGGTCCAGTGATATTTGATCCCTTGAGAACAGCAGCTGCTGTGAATGAGGTCAGAGAATTTGTTCCAGAGGAGTGGGTCCCATATGTTGGGCAGGCTTTAAACATTTTGCGAGAAGAGGTTAGTACTTTCAGCATCCAAATTTGAAGATTGGAAATAGATGGCCTATTTGAGAGCATTGCATCATAAAAGTAGCTGGTCATTTATTTTCACTTTCTTTGCCAGCCTGCAATCTTGGTTCTTTGAACTGCTACACTCTAATTGATCAATTACCTTACAATGCTGATTTTCTGTGCTGTTTTCTCAAAATGGGATTACTTGGAGTTTGTCAGGTCAATATTGCAGATTAATTAAAACATTGCAATATAATCACTGAATCTTGGAAGCTCATTTCTGTTCTTTTGGATTGGCTTCATGGCTCCACTGTTACTTGGAATTTGACATTTTATTGAACAAACTATAAATTATTCTGATCCTTGATTAGCATCAAACGATTAGTCCATACTGACTTTTAGATTTAGGGCTGATATATTCTGGAGAGTGGAGAGTGCAGACCATCTTACATAGAGTTAGAGGCTATAGCACAGCTGAAATTCCATGCCTCTATGGCAATAGTGTTCCTCCATATTTGTTTTATGGGATATGAACTGCATACAATTTGAAGAGGTTGTGGTGGAGAGGGATGACATCAGCAATGGGCGTTGCAATGCTTTTTCAAAGCATTTCAATTGTACTACTGTTGGATTTGGTGGCACTGTGTATGCAAAGTGAACAGATGCTTGCGAGCACAGTTGTATACTAAGTTATTTAGTTAAACTTAAACTTGCAGAATTCCACAAACATATAGTTAACTAGAAACTATGATCATTTTTTGTACTTTGTTTTGTGTACTAATTATTTCAGGGGAGTGACACCCACTGTTTCCTTTTCAGGTTAACAATGAAGCTGCTGTGTTGGGTTTTGTTGGAGCTCCCTTTACGTTGGCATCCTATTGTGTTGAAGGAGGTTCATCAAAGAATTTTTCAAAGATTAAGAAAATGGCCTTCTCAGAACCAGAGGTATTGAACACAATCCTATTGCTGATAAAAGAGTACATGAATTCTCTTCCATTATAGACAACGGCCTGTTGCTTCTTTTATAATGGTGCTGGTTATGAGCACATAGAATACTGAATATTAATCAACCTTCCCTGAAAAAAAAAGGTTATGCAGCCTGTTGACAATACTAGGTTATTAGCATGGATTTTAAATATTATACTTCACTTTATCTGATAAAGTATTGCAAATGATGAAATGACGTTATTATATTTTATTAATGTGATGCGTATGAAGTTCACTATCATTGCTGGCTTGCTTATTGTTTGGTACGAACGAAATTTGGTATCATATTTAGATTAATTTCCCTTCAATTATCTGTTAATGTGGGCAAATTTGACCTCAATATCTATATTCTTGTAGATTCTGCATAATTTGCTACAAAGATTTACAACGTCCATGGCTAACTACATTAAATACCAAGCTGACAATGGAGCACAAGCTGTCCAAATTTTTGACTCATGGGCTACAGAACTCAGCCCAGTTGATTTTGAGGAGTTTAGTTTGCCTTATCTGAAGCAGATTGTGGATAGTGTCAAAGAAACACATCCTGAATTGCCTCTGATACTATATGCAAGTGGATCTGGTGGACTGCTGGAGAGGCTTCCATTGACAGGTGTTGATGTTGTTAGCTTGGACTGGACGGTTGATATGGCTGAGGGGAGGAAAAGATTGGGATCTAACATAGCGGTTCAAGGGAATGTTGACCCTGGCGTTCTTTTTGGGTCGAAAGAGTTCATAAGCAAGCGGATTTTTGACACTGTGCAGAAAGCTGGTAATAGTGGGCATGTATTGAACCTTGGTCATGGCATTAAGGTGGGCACTCCTGAGGAAAATGTTGCCCATTTCTTTGAGGTTGCAAAAGGGATCAGATACTGAAAGACCTAGGCTATTCGATGCATTCCTTTCTCCCTAGTCCCCACCGGCAAAAGTTGTAGATTCTGCTGCTTGAGGATAGATGCAGGAAGCCATGTCTAGCGTAGAATACCTGAAGAACACATCTTTTGCGATTTCTGTGTTTTGCGATCAATTTTTTATCTTAATGTTAGTCTTGTAAGGTTATCACTTGAGGTGTAAGAAAGTCCCTACTTGTTTATAGCAAGTATATATTCTGATCATTTCTGTAACCCTGAGATTATCAATTCGTATTGGCAAGAAATAAATATTGTATTTGAAAATGTGTTTTTTCTAAAAAAAAAAGCAGGATGTAAAGGTTACCTTCTTTTCTTGTTTTCGTTCTTCTGGCTAATTTTTTATCTGTCGAATTTCCCTTGAAAAAAAATATTATTGTTAACTCATGAAGCTTAAGGGCTATACCATTGACTTGATTAAATATAGTACTCCATGCAATTTCCATTTTCTTTCATTGCCTTTCATTTGTTTTGTAGTTCCAGTTATCCAACACAAAGGGCTATCAATTTTCCATCCCCACGATTGACAATTAATTGAATTATATTGTTCATCGATTCAGACTTAGCCTAATGCTGCTCAGTGCTCAACTTATTTTGAGCTTTACTTTGGTGATGCTGAGAAGCCGGTGAAACATCTATTTCGCATTTCTTTTTTTTTTTGAAACAACCTGTTTCGCATTTCTAAGTTGGGAACAAACCGCAGTAAGAGAAGTTGGCAACAAACATCGGTTGTGAAGAAAAAAATTGTAAATGAACAAGATGTATATGCATGACTATGTAAATGAATAACTTGCACAGCTTGGGCCAAATCTTCCTCTGCCTAATAATTCTCCAGCTTCTGGTCTTGCTGGTACTAGTTCTGCCTTCCAAGACGAGTTCTTGCTGAACCAGTTGGCATTTTTTCTTCACATCTTACTCCGATGTATTTATATCTATATCAGTTGGTTATTTCCTATAGCCACCTAGAAAAGTGTACACGGAAGTTTTCTAACCGTTGGATCCTCTCATCTAACGTCCCACACCGCGAGTTGGATTAGCAGATGAATTAACGCTGAATTAATAGATGGATTAGCGCTTCCTAATCGCTCCCAATCGCACGCCAGCCCTCCCCAGGAGCCCACACCTAGAGCTGCCCAAATGAACCGGGCCTTCCCGGGTCGGTCCAGACACACGCGCACTGTAGCACGGTCTGGCTTGGAGCTACGCGATAAAAAGTGAGCCATGCCGATGCCTGAGCCTATGGACCGACACGACATAACATGACTTTTGTGCATGCTCACATGGACACGGCACGGTTCACGGGCCAGCACGGCACATGCGTCCACGGGCCGCCTCCGCCGCACCCTGCCCTTCGGTCTTAGGTGTAGGCAACACCCATCCCTCCACGATCTCGAGAAAATGGTGATTCTAACATCCTCAGAATAGGGTTTCGCATTTATACCATCGCGCAAAGTGGTTTTACTCTTATACCACTCTCAAATCATGACACACAATTTGAAATACACATTCGTAACTTGTTGAATTATGTAGCCCTTTTTACTAGATGAATGGACACATTTGCCCTTAGAATTTACAGGAAGAAGGCTAGACAATGCTTTGCCATTTAAAAGGAGATTTGGACCCATTAGTTCTCCACTAGTGCATATTAATGCAATGTCTTAGTTGTAATTTCAGTTTGACATCAAAATACATATAAAAACACATATATCACTGTTCTACACCCAAAAATGTATATCAATCCATAAAATTTCACAAAATTTCATGCCATCCTTATTAGCAAAATAACATCCTTAGTTCATATCATTACATAGGGATACATCTAAAGACAGGAGGTCCATATTTTTTAGCCTAAGACGGCGTGCGGCGGAGGGCGGCTGACGGCGACGCCAGGCGGAAGCGTGCGGCAGATTCGGTCGAGTGCGGCGGCGGCAATTTTCGAGAGAGAGCGTGCGGCGATTTAGAATCGGGAGAGAGGGTCCGATTTGGATTCGAGAGAGATGGCGAGGGGCAAATCTGTCCATTCATAATAAAATTAAGAGAGAAAATACTAAAAAGAGAGACCCTAAGATTTTCACGGCCATGTTTTGAGAGTGGTATAGAGCGAAACCACTTTGCGCGATGGTATAAGTGCGAAACCCAATTCTGAGGATGTTAGAATCACCATTTTCTCCACGATCTCCTCCTCCCGATCGCAACTGCCAAGATGTGCACCGCCTTCACGCGGCCACGCCGCCCGCGCGCCTCCGCCGCCCTCCCACGCCCTCCAAATAAGGATGAAATGATTAGGATATGGATCGAACCTAAATATTTTTAGTGAGTTCGTTGATCCATGGTTCAATAGGATAAATCCATCATGAGTCTATTATATTAATAGGTTATCCATGGATATCCAAATAGATCAACTACATTACTATTAAAAAAACCCATATTATATATGTGTAAATCTCGGATCCAAAATTTTTAAACTCACGTTCATATTATAAAAATTTATCAGATTCAGTTGAATTTTGTAGGATTGATTCATTGTACGAGAAAGCAACTTTGTATAAATTTTGAGCTATTTATATATGCGGGGCCCAAGATGCATTACTAAGACCAAGAATTCTAGTTAAATGTGTGTAAAATCTAGACCCAAAATTTTTAAACTCGCGTTTATATTATAAAAACTTATCATATTTCATTGAATTTTATAAGAATGATTTATTGTACAGAGAAGCAACTTTGTACAAATTTGAGCTATTTATATATGCGGGGCCCACTATGCATTACTAAGACTCAAAAATTCTAGTTAAACGTGTGTAAAACTCGGACCCAAAATTTTTAAATTCGCGTTCACATTATAAAAACTTATCAGATTCAGTTGAATTTTATAGGAATGATTTATTGTACAAAGAAACAACTTTATACAAATTTTGAAGCTATTTATATATACGGGGTCCACGATGCATTACTAAGACACAAAAATTATAGTTAAATGTATGTAAAACTTGGACCCAATTTATTTTAAACTCGTGTTCATACTATAAAAATTTGTTAAATTTAGTTAATTTTTAGAAACAAATTATTATATAAGAATCAACTTTGTATAAATTTTGAGGATATTTATAAATGTGAAGTTGTATTGGATTGAACCTTTTAAACAATCCTAAAGATCCCATTTATATTTTTATTAAAACAATCCTAAAAGATCCATTTAACAAATATATTAATAGATTTAATGAATAGATACATCGATCCTAACCATTCGCATCCCTACCTCCAAACCGTCGGGCCTTCATCACCGCCTCCGCGCTCTTCGAGCCCCTTGGCTTCTGCACCACGAGAGGCAAGCAGATGCAGATGATGGAGCTCTACGCCTTCGTCGGCCATGTCGGCTCCACTTCCTCCTCTCTCTGGCTGGACTTGAGCTTTTGGGTCGCCATTGGTGGGGATTGTGTGTCTGCAGGTTGGTTTGGCGACCGGAGGGCCCATGGCGTACAACCACGAGATGAGCCCCAAGGAGGACTACTGCGACAAGATGAACTTGCAGTACCTCTGCATCGAGGGCGCTGAGTGCTACGGCCGTGGCGCCATCCCCGTCATCTAGTAATGCATCCATCCATCTTTTCTTCTTCGCCATCTGCTTAATTTCTCTGCATGGGATTGATGATTTGGATGCGGTTCATTAATCATGAACTATAATTATGGCGCCGCCGGCAACGGGATACAAGAGGACCTGCTCCACCACCTGGAGCTCCTGGAGCAGAACGCGTTGATGGTGTTCATAGCGGCGATGTGGCGGTGGATGACTCCGATGAAGAAGAAGCAGTTGTCGGCACACGACGTGTTCGTCAGCAACTGGAAGCCTACCAAGAACGACACGCTCGCCAAGAGGCTCCCGGCTTCGGTGCCACCATGAACATGCTCTACGACGATCAGATCTGCGGCAAGGGCTACATCGACGACATGAACATCATTATTTCCCACTACCGGTACTACCTCGACCTCGTGGGTGTTGGCCGCAAGCACTCTGGTGACAACCACGACTGCGCCGAGCAGGCCTACAAGAAGCCCGACGACCAGCAATAACAAAGCTAGAATAGATCACCCCAATTCTCCAATTCCACGGTAAAAAAACACCTTATCTGTTGTTGTATACATCATCTTCTTGCCACTTCAATCGCCATTGCCAATACCAAACTACCCAATCTGTTGTTGTATACATCCTTGCCACTATGATCACCATTGCCATTGCCATTGCAATTGCCTCATGAGCTTTACAGATTAAGTGATTAACCGATTCTTTTTATTTTTTAGCTCATTTATATTGCAAGTCAGTCGTGTCCTTTTCTCCCTTACAGTTTTTTTTCTTCGGATGGTTTGGTTATGACTTGAATGATTAGATTGATTAGATAAGCTCTTTTTTGGTTTGCACGCACTCAATTTTGTTTTGCCCAATAGATGTTCAATTGAATGCCACTGAATCAATCTGCCATCAATCTTGGAGGGGCTAATGATTTGGGATGGTCTAATTCACTTTAGCCCCCAATTAACCTCCCTGTTGGATCATTACGGATTAACTGAGGCCAAAAGTGAGGGGCTAAAAATTAGCAACTGGATCTAAACATGGCCATAGTTTTTTTGGTCAATGGTAGGAAAGTATTAAGAAAAGCTGTCGCTGTAGAAACAAGAGTACATCAATGTGTTTGAGCCAACCATACTTTATCAGTTGGAAACATAACTTAGGGTGCGTAATTAGTACCAACTGGACAACTGTAAACATGAGAGGAACTACTTTTCTGTGATTTTATTAATCACGACAAATGGACGCGTGTATTTTTTTAATGAAACAACATAACTGTATTTTTATCCTATATTCCACCTATGATGCTCCACTTGTGATATTAATCATTGGCACGATAAACTTTGCAAAAATATTCCATATCCTATATTCCTATAAGACAACATCGTGTTACTGATAATCTATTGATGGGCTACTGCTGAATTTATTTTAAAGACAATTACAAATATTTGTATCTGCATGACCATTTCTTCTGTTTCTGCACTTGTTAGCATATTTGAACTGTGTTGTAGCAACCTAGAAGGGCTTTATTTTTTAAGCTGTACAAAATTTACATTAGTGCAAGGAAATGTGTATCCTATTTACTAAAATTCTGAGAAATTTTGTACAAAACATGAGAGAATTTTGTTTTAATGATTTTTTTGAATAGTGTGATGCTCAATCAATTAAGGGACTAAAAACATCCGAAATTGTAGTCACACCTTGATGCCTCAGTATTACTATATTTTTGTGTGTTTATAGTTGAACTCATTTCGTTTTATGAATAATAATACAATTTTCTAATTTATTTCTTAAATAGAGTGTCATATTGATTAGTTTTTTTTTGGAATCTCAAGCACGCATACTATCCAATGCCCATCTCTATTTTATTGCCAGTGATTATCTTGGTCGAGTACTCGAGTGACATCTCAATGAACTATGTCAATTGTGCGTCTTAATGTGATTCAGAGCACTCATATCCTCTCTCTCCCTACTTCAATGGACATCACATGAAGCTCTACATCGGAATCAGCTGCAAGGCCAGGTAAAAACACACCTTGTTTCGGTTCATTTGCTAATCTGTTTTGCCTCTGAGTCAATCACATTGATACATATTGCGCTAATGGAAATTAACTGAATTAGAGCAGCTGGAGAATTCATATATTGCTATTGATCCTGCATGTTGGTCATGCTCTGGTTCTAGACTTTTTTTTACATGTCAATGTTTTTTATGTTTTCCATATTCATGATCTATTACAAATTTCAATATTTCAATTGCTTCTCTGTATGACATGTACAATTCAGATTTAATAATTTACCGACAGACACTAAAGGGAAATGTCCGGTTGGCCATATTAACAATTTAGTGCACTCGAGTTGAGAAGAAAGCGTGCTATAGAGAGGTATGCCTCCCTCATTGCCGAGCAGAAGGAAGCAAGGATAGAGAAAACCATTACGACATGCAGCACAAGGAGGCATCTAGAGCCATAAACAGGTCTGCTTAAACTACTGTTGTCTTCACTACATTTAATATTAAGAGTATATATAATTAACATTAATATAAGTCATAAAGTCAATAGTCTTACAATGAAAATTTTGTTGGAAATGAGAGTCGGCAACCTGTTATGACACCCAGGTGCCTCCCATTTACAGAGAACAACATCGAGGCTTCCAATTATCGAGCTTTTCGAAGATTAGCTGCGTGGTGCAGTAACCAGAGCAAAGCAACTTCACGAACCCTGTTTTAGGGTTGAAAGTTCAGGTAAACAATCTTGATTGCAACAATATATATATATATATATATATACGCAATAAACTTTTTTTCCTGTAACTAATTCACATGCTTATCATTGTTGGGCTGATTATTTAAAGCAGGAATGTAGCCTGGACAACCTATTGTGACAGCCAGGCGCCTCACCAAAGAGGATTGCAAATCGCAATCATTGAGCTTGCTAAGATATGGATGATGTTGTTCCTATGAGTTGCTTGATTCAACGAATGAAGCAAAATCAACATTACCAATGGTACAAATCATGTACATATTCATGTATCTATTATGTACACAGCAGTGCTATGAGAATTTTATTGCACATCTCATTCATTCTTTCAAGAATGTTGGACTGATTTTCAAAGTGACCTACAATACATGTTTAACTTTATATCATTGTTTCTGTCTATAGGAAAGGGCCGTATATTTATTGTTGACCTCGCTCTCACAACTTCTGATGGACAAAAGAGAGATGTTAGTGATGACTACTACTCGCTGTTCAAGAATGATGCACACGAGCGAACAAGCCTTTGTGAACCCAGAAGACCGATAGATGTTGTTGGTATCTTCTACAAGGACAAGTCTCCATTTGTAAATATTTGGACATGCACATATAGGTTGATTACTTCTGTTTGTTATGTACAAGACTCTACTAAATACCCTCTGTGGTCAATGTGTACTTGACATGTTTGATTATTTCTCGGCTTTATGAACCTTGCACATACTACTTGATACACTGATATCCACCTCTTCCTTTGATTTTGGGATTTGAACAGAATTATCTATCTATCTAACAGTGCAACTATTATCATTATTTTATTAAGGTTCACATGCGTTGGATGTATATTTCCTCAATTTCACAAATTCAGTCCTTGAAATAAAAACGAATTTGTGATATGTGAATCAATGCCAGCTTGTTCAATCCAAAAGAAAAGAAATTCAATGCAATGCTATCCATAATAAAAAAAAGGTAATCGTAGTTACACTAGTAACTATTGTCATTCTAGTTGACTCATTAGCCGTAGTTACACTAGTAACTATTGTCATTCTAGGTGACTCATTAGCCGTGTGTTAGCAGAGGCCGAAAATATAAATTATTTCCATTGTTTAAAAGATTATCATTATAGTTTGACACCATTGTCATACTAGTAGCCGGGGTGATTACTCGGTTCAACAACGAATGGTAATAAGGGTGCACTCGGTTCAACAGCGAACGCAAAGTAATAAGGGTGCACTCGGTTGCTACACAGTTTACGAGAGATCAACCCCAAATGGCTTTTTTTTTCTTTTTTCCTTTATACATATTTTGCTATAACTGTGTGAAACAACCGACTTTTTGATCTTAAAAACAGATTTTATTGTCTTTGAGGAGGCATGGGATATACAATATTTTCTATTATAAAATTTGGTACCTTTCGGTACATTTAGTACAAGTTATCAAATTTACACTGAAAATTTTGGTATGACTGTAAAATTTTTCTTAATACAAACATATACGTTTGAACTTTTACAGTACAATATACTGCTAGTATGTACTGGCGATATATAGAAGGTCATATCAGCAATTTGATAGAAAATTACAAAAGACATTTAGTAATTTGTGGTTCAGTTTTAATTTAATTGGGAGTACCAGGTGTTTGATCTCGTCGTGCACTAGGGGAGGAGCCTCTTGCGCATCATTTAATGCAGTGCAGGTGGTGGCAACACGATTTGATGATATAATAACAAAAGGACAAATTTATCCTTTCAAATTTTTATACTACAATCTAATTAAGTGAACGATCAAATCAATATAGATCATTTATACTAACAGTATATATATAGGATTTTGTACTGTAAATGTTCTCTTGTGTATCCCCTCAAGTAAGTATGGCCTCCTTTCAAATTTTATACTACAATCTAATTAAGTGAACGATCAAATTAATCTACACCGTTAGATTATTTATACTAACAGTATTTATACCATGAAAGTTATCTTGCGTATCCTCCCCTCCTAGTAAGCCTTTATAGTCTGGCCAAAAATCCGATGGAAACACGTCAAGTTACACAAACATCGTGCACATATTTACCATGTATATAATTACAACCAAACGCACACATTTGTATCATGATACAACTCCATAGCTCAAATCTTGCTTGTCTTTTCACTGCAAGGCGGCTGAGTGGTGAATTGTTGATCAACTAGACAGGCAGGCAGGACTCAGGGATTGCACGAGCCTGCTCCTGTTAGGATAAGCTTCAGATCAGCCTGAGAGCACAAAGGTCAAGAGCCAGCATTCCTTAGAGAAGAAGTGAAGACTAAACAATGTGAAATAGAGAAGTTGATACTTGATAGTACCATCATCTGTTGAAAAATGATCTCTCAGCTAAAAAAAACCGAGAGAAAATCACGCGGTTAGTTTTCCAACTCATTGACCAGCGTGATTAGCAAAATTAAATCACAATCAGATTTTCTTAATCACGCAACGATCAGTAGCGCCAAAAATCCGTTCTTTTGAAAAGTCCCCGATTATCAGTGCAAAATATAAAGGGGAGGCTGAGCCCAGAGGAAGGTGACAATCTCTCTCGGTTCCAATCTCCCCGATAACCCAAAAACCCTAATTCCTGATTTTTAGTTGTGCTGGAGGAAAAACGTAGTGCTGTTCTAGGACAGTGAAGGTGAAGGCCTGAGGGGCGCCACCACATTATCTACAACACTACTTTGACTAATGTGCCTACACCGAGTATCATCGGAGCAGCTCAAGGGACTCGTGCTCTACTTCACTTCGGACGACGGGCATCACATAAACAAGAGCAATTAATGGCTTTAAACAATGACAAGTGATCCCTAAATTCCACATAAGGACGATCTATAGGCATAGCATATTATGAATTACTAGATTTCAAAATCTACATCATCTACAGTAATGAGCACGGGATCGACATGGCCATTCTGTTAGGATAAGCTCTTCTTTTGGTTCTCATGTTTTAGTCAGGTTATCATCTCAGCAACTTTGGTGGCACTCCGTTTTAGAATAGTTGCCTCCTTTTTTTTAATTGATTGTTTGCTTATTTTTAAGTCGCATTGCTTGCTTCTGATGAAAGCACCGAGAATATTAACTAATCAGGTGATCAGGACAGCATCAATACTTTCCTTGTAATATAATTTAACTATTTAGCTTAGACCAGTTTGGCACGGTTGTATTTCTTGATAAGCATCATACTGGTCAAGTATTAAAGTCTACCAAGATGTACTTCTAAAGCAATTCTTATTTCAGCAAGGAAATTAATAAAAGTGCAATTTGAAAACATCTAATGCTCAGCTCCTTGCTATGCTTATCCTTGACTCCATATTGTTCTTGTTGATAACAACTGATCAATTTATATTCAGGCCTTGGTTTATTCTTGTTGTTGTTTGCTTTGGAGAGCCGAGGGACAAATTAATTGTTTTATGCCAGGCTGAAAGCTTGATGCCTATCTGCATTTACAACGTAAAGTAGAGAAGATATTTATCAGCTGGATTGCAAATTGCAAGGTGATTTAGACAGGTGACATTCAAAAAGAAACTCCAACTTGTGTCAAACTTTGTCAGGTCCCATTTTGATTCTCGGTGTCTAGTGCGTGCTTAGCTATGTGCCTATGTGGATTAGTAAGTCCTTGCTGGAGAAAATGACATGGTCATTTTATAACACTTTCCAGGCAGGCCAACTCGATCTACTTCACTGACAAACCAAAAGGCAAAGTCTCTTACCTTTTCTTCGGAAACAAAAAAATTCACGTACAAACACGAAAGATCAAGTGTGGTGTAACTGGGCCTTGACATTGCAGTATATCGTTTTACCTTTTTCTTGTTCCTTTAAGTTTCAAATTAGATCTGGTTTAGAACGTCAAAGCCTTTTCACTTTCCTGCTTAGATTAAGCAGTTGGTTGTAAAAATTCTGTAAAATTTCCTAGTTCCAAAGCAAACCTCGGTTGTTTTCTGTATACATACAACTTAGGGCCCTTTTGATCAATCAAGGGATTTTTTTGGAGAAATTTCATAGGATTTAAATCCTAAAAGATTTTTCCTATTTGACCCTTTGATACAAAGGATTGTAACTTTATCCTAGGAAATAGCTCATTGCATATAGATTTTTGAAAAAAAGTAAGGCAGAGCTCAAACCTCTAAGAAACTTTACTTAAAGGGCCTCTATAAATCATAGGAATGAAAAATAAAAAAATATATGAATGATCGTTTGATTGGACCATCGAAAACGTAGAAATCGAATGAAAGAGATAAGTGGTTGAAGCTTTTGTTAAATTTTTGTTAAAATATATATGCAATGAATCATTCTATAGGAATTTTATAGAATTTGAAAAACTCCAATCCTTGATATATACTAGAAAATTTTCTATAGAATTTGAATCCCATGAAATTTCTACATAAAATATTTTGATTAAAAAGAGGTTCTAAGTTCATCTTTCTTATTTAATTTCTATATTTTTTTGTACAATCTATTTAAACGATTCTTCGTGTGTTCTATTATAGACTATTTTATTCGTGCAATCCTACACGTCGAAACCCATTTGGTTTGCAGGTGGAGCCTGCGAAAGCACCCATTTTCTCTACAGGATCGGAGACAGCGAACACTTCGTCCCCAGAAAACCGGAGGGAGAACCAGCAGGGGCGCTCCGCCCTGGTGATCGCCATGAAGCGGCTCCTCGTGCCTCCGAAGAGCCTCGTACCGTAGTAGCTTCCACCTTCCAGCTGCGGATGCTCCAGTACTCCGCCCCTCGTCCCACCGCGCGACGGCACACGACCCGACAGCGACCCGCCCGCCCGCTCGACCGACGACCCACCCAAAACATCGCAGATTTCCCCCACCGCCCCGTTTCGTCTTTCCGAGGAGAAACGCCAGCGCCCGCCCGGGTCGACCGCGACGCCGACGCGCCCACCAGCCCGCGCGCGCATTTACTACCCGCACGTCGAGAGCGTCGCGGTCGACCGGAAAAATCTCGGCCGCCGAACGCTCACGCGCACGCGCGCCGCCGGCCGCGGCACAGCCCGGGTTGACGCGGACGTGTTAACGTGAAGTATTGGGTTTTACTACTTTAGAGACTGTTTTACAGATATTTTAATACTATTTTAATTATTAAACATAAACTATTTATAAAACTTATTCATAATTAATAAATAATTCACAAAACAAATTTAATAAATCTAATTATATCATAATTTAACAGTATAATATTACATTACATATAAATTTGTCTCACAAATTATCTTTGATTATGTAACTATTATAATTAATTTATATTTAATTATTTAAATTAATGTTTATTTATTTAATATTTAATATGACATATACATAAATAACTTCTCCATCCAAAAATCTCTTTACTCGCGTGCCCCTACCCACCGCGCGCGCTTTTTGATCCAACGATTCCTTTACTGTTCGGCATTTAGTTTTCGCCATCTTTTTCCCTTTCTTTTTTCGTGGAGCCGTGGCTGGCAGTGGCACCGTTGCGTGCGTCACTCTGCTTATCGTGATTGCCTTCCTCGGCTTCGCGTATCCATCCTCTTCTACGCCAACGGGACGGGCTATAGCTTTGGCTCGTCAGATCATCTATATCCGTTCGGTGTACGCCCGTACAAATCAGAACAGCTCTTGTACAAGCACGTGTATATATTCTATTACAAACATATAGGAGTATATAGACATTTTTTTTGTGAATTACTAACTCGTTAATGATTATTTCCTCGTATAATTACGTTGATTGATCTGGCATGCAGGTACCATTCTGAAAGGAACCGATCAATCGATGGGTTGATTAAGCTAGGTAGCGAATTAAAGCTCGAGTTTTTGCTAGCTAATAAACCAAGCAGCAAATCCATGATGAGAACATATATCATAAAGATAAAGATTAAACGTTTCACGTAAAATAAAATTATTAATATATGATTAATTAAATTTTATTTATTATTAACTAAAAATAAATTAGATTGTAACTTTTATATAAATTTTTTTACTAAACAGTTTGTTCAATAGTTTAAAAAACATGTTAATAAAAAAAAAATCTGTATCTTATCAATTGAACGGACATAATAATTACGCTGATGCGGACTGCTCGATGGCCCATACTCACAGGAGACGCTTTAGCGTTTATTGTTGTCATGCAGTGGTGCACAGATGCAGGAAGAAACTGAGGTGTGTTTGTTTGTTGGAGCTATCCAACCAATCAGTGCCACGTCACTGGCCGCAGATATTTACGACGTGTCCCACTTTAATAAAAAGAACCCCAATTAAATGTGTAACCGTGCATATCTAGATTTAATCTTATTTTAAAAAAATAGGATTTTAGTTTTTCAACGATAAACATACCTACAAAATATGAATCGTATATATTCGATGTACATAGATGTTTTCGATAATCATCCCGTTCGACGTGAGAATATATTCAATACGAATCATCAAAACATACGTGCAAAAACACGCGTACATTCGATATCCTTAGTGTTCATAGGATTTTCATAGATTTTGAGTATATAATACTGCTAGATGTTCTCTTCATGACGTTATAAGAAATTACATTAGCAAAAAACAAAATATGAATCATTAAAGTATATATTTAGTCAAAATAATTCCATGATATTTTTTTATATTATCTATATATACATATAAAACTATCTCGTCAATAGATGCAGCTTTTATTAAACAGCGGACTCGAGGCACCATTGAAAGACATATTGGTTTAATGTTAAAATATGTTTTATCAACTGGTTGGCATTTTAAATAATAGTTTGGCTATAATATTTTTGATTTGTTAACAAAATATGTTGACACATAAATTGACGTTGTCAATATTTTAACATGGTACCAAACCAAACAAACCCATATTTACTATATTCTGTGCAGTCGGCAGCAGCTAGTGGGCAGATCCATGAGCTGTTCTCCTGCAAATCCTTGCTCTTTTTCCTCCGGAAGAACGGATAATTGCAGGCAGCGCCACTAGAATAGTGGAAATTCAACCAAACGTGCAGAGCAGACGAACCGACGAACTGCTCTCCGAGAGAAATCCAAAGCAGGTCGAATCGTTTATTTCACCCGCACTGTGTACTTACAGCACAAGTTTGTTCGTCACTAGAACAAAGAAGGCCCACCTGCGGTGGGACCCATATGTCAGGTGAACAGCGTCGAGGGTGCGCAAGTGATTAGCAGTCAGTCTGCATTGGTGGCAAGTAGGGCTGGACGAACAACTCGAAACTCGCTAGCTCGCTCGACTCGCTCGTTAATGGCTCGGCTCGAGCTCGACTCGTTTTATAATGAGCCAGCTTGTTTTATAACGAGCTAGCTCGATTTATAACGAGCTGGCTCGCGAGCGGCTCGTTAGCTCGTATGAGCCAATTGATTCACAAGCCAACTGATTTGTATTGTCTATTTTTGTTATAGGGCATGTACACACATGCAAGATTCACTATAAATCTATAGAATAGGAATGACAAAGCTAAACTTGAACACATCTGCTGCAATCCTTGAAGTCATGGGTGCACCCCTAACCTGTACTGATGTCAGAGCATATGTCATGTCTGGTCCAGTGATGTTGGAAGGTTTTTGAGAAATCATACTTTTGAAAGTGGCAGTAATAATACTTTTGAGAAGTCATATGCTCCCTTTCTGATTCATTTGTTTAGTACTTTAGTTGAGCACCAATGATTGTGAGCCTTCATCCATGAATAAATTATATATATGTTTGTTCACAAAGTAATTACCAATCTTGAGTACTCTGTAATGTAGCAGTTTGTTGCCTAATGTAATCATGCATGACTGGTTACTGGTTCACAAAGTATTTACCATTGATTGGCATTTGGTTGATATATCTGAATTCATACAACAAAAAGGTAATATTCGTATATGCAGGATTATTTCTTTGCTTTAAATTTTTACTATTTTGTACTATGGTTACTGGTCACTGGTCAGACATATGATTTGGCTCGCGAGCCAAACGAGCTAGCTCGAGCTCTATAGTGAGCCGAGCCGAGCTGCTCTTCTAGCTCGTTAGTGTAACGAGCCGAGTCGAGCCAGCATACAAACGAGCCGAGCTATAATGAGCCGAGCTATAACGAGCCGAGCTATAACGAGCCGAGCTGGCTCAATATCGCAGGCCTAGTGGCAAGATGCCAAAGATCCCATCGGCTCGCGGGCGCCTATAAATCGCACCTCCTCGCCCGGAGCGCATCGTTTTTGGTGGCTCCTGTCCTGATTCGTTTCCTCCGTCTCACTCCTACTCTCGCTGCCCCATTCTTCTCGGATATTTTTGTTTTTCATCTTCTTGGGGGCTTTGATTTGGGGACTGCTCGATCGGCGCGGTTTTGATCTCTTTTACCTTCCCGGATCGCCGGGATCAGGTATCGATTCTGTCACATCCGAGTTCTTGGTTTTGATCTGCTTCCTTTTACTCATGTTTGTACCGAAACATGGAAGATTTACTACCCTAGGAGTGTGGTTTAGTGAGCAGTTAACTAGGAATCTAATCCTTAGTCTCGCGCAGCTAGCTAGCAGATGGTGTAGAACACGGTTACACGGGATGTGCTCTGCTACTCTGTAGTAGCAGTTTTAGACTTAAAGGTTTAGTGACCTGGGTTTGTCACTAACCTTTCTTTAGAGGGTTGTTAAACATGTATTTTGCTTGTCCATGTGTATATGATTTGAGGACTTTGTTGACTTATAAGTCCTTCCAGAGTGTATGTTCTTTTGATGTTGTTCCCATGTTTGCTTGGTCCCGTCATGATTCTGAACAGACCTGGTACTAGGATCCTTTCATTTTCATTTATAGGATTGTTATATTTTTCTTTTTTAGAAATTTCCTAGCAAAAAATTCGTTGGTTGATTTTTCTGGAATGAAGATATGCTGACTTTTGTAGAATCTGGCTAGTGGTGTTTGTGCCGATTTCATGTCATTGAGGCATCCGTCTTATTTGTCTGTTTATAGGCCAAGCACAACTTTGTTTATTCAGCCAGGGAGAATCATACTATGTGAGACTGGGGGAGTATTTATCCTGGTGTTTCATTTTGTTTTGGGAGGCAACAAATTTGCTCTCTACATTCTTGTGAAAACGACGAAATATTTCTTTTGTTAGTTATGATGCAGTACTATTATTTCACTATTCAGTGGTGTGCACCTTACCATTTATTTCATTTCTTGGCGGTGTTAGGCTTTTGGCAAGAAGGAAAAAACAGAAGGAATGCTGGAAGATGTGCTTCTGTTGTAGAGAGCTACCTTGTGTGGGAATTGGCAGGGTAGCTCAAAATATTTATGCTTTGTGTGCTCTTGATGACAGCGGAGTACAGGTATATGCACAACAAGTGCTCCTTGTGCATTTGCACGATGGGGCTAGATGTGGCAGTTCAACCATCATGTTAGATTACCATCTTGTTGGGGACGGTTGAAATCGTTTGTCATTTATTGCCTTACTCATCATCTGGTGCCCCCTCATCAATCATCATCACCTAAGTTACAGGATCAGTGTTTTCTGAGTACATAAGGCATTTGATAAGATGGTAGAACAAAAAGGGAATATTTTGATGAAGAGATATGAGATAGGAAAATTACTTGGGCAAGGAAGCTTTGCTAAAGTTTACCATGGCCGTAATATTAACAACTCACAGAATGTTGCCATCAAGGTGATCGACAAAGAAAAGATATTGAAATGTGAGCTTATGGACCAAATAAGGAGAGAGATTTCAGTGATGAACCTAGTGAGACATCCGTGCATTGTTCAATTGTATGAGGTGATGGCTACCAAAACCAAGATATATTTTGTCCTAGAGTATGTGAAAGGGGGAGAGTTATTCAACAAGGTTCGACGTGGAAGACTAAAGGAAGAAGTTGCACGAAAGTACTTCCAGCAGTTAATTAGTGCTATTGACTTTTGCCATAGCAGGGGGGTTTATCATCGCGATCTAAAGCCTGAAAACCTTCTTCTTGATGAGAACCGGAATTTAAAGATATCGGACTTTGGTTTGAGTGCACTTGCAGAATGTAAGAGACAAGATGGGTTGCTCCACACAGCTTGTGGAACTCCTGCATATGTTGCTCCAGAAGTGATTAATAGAAAAGGATATGATGGTGCAAAGGCTGACGTGTGGGCTTGTGGAGTGATTCTTTATGTATTGTTGGCTGGTTATCTCCCTTTTCAAGATAAAAATGTGATGACTATGTATAAGAAGATATGCAAAGCGGAACTCAAATGGCCAAGTTGGTTTTCTTCTGATATCCGAAAGCTTTTGCGACGTATTCTTGATCCAAACCCTGCTTCACGGATCTCAGTTTCAGAGATTATGGAAAATCCTTGGTTTAGAGTAGGTCTTGATTCAGATCTACTTAACAAGACCATACCAACAGAGGATATTGTGCATGTTGACATGGATTCAGCCTTTGATAATTTAAACAATATAAATGAAGGAAAACAAGAAGCAGGAAATCTTACTAGTTTGAATGCTTTTGATATTATTTCTCTTTCATCAGGATTTGATCTTTCTGCTATGTTTGAGGATGACACCAACAGGGAGGAATCAAAATTTACATCCACTAACACAGCTATGACAATCGCCAAAAAGCTTGAGGATGTTGCGAAGAGTTTACGACTAAAATTCTTGAAAAAAAATGGTGGGTTGTTGAAGATGGAAGGATCAAAACCAGGAAGGAAAGGTGTAATGTCCATCAATGCTGAGATATTTCAGATCACACCTGATTTTCATTTAGTGGAGTTTACGAAGATAAATGGTGATACCCTTGAGTATCAAAAGGTCAAACAAGAGATGAGGCCAGCATTGAAAGATATTGTTTGGGCTTGGCAAGGTGAGCAGCCACAGCCACAACCATTGAATGAACAGTCTTAATCTTAAATATTTTGATAAGTGAAATGACCGTAGAGATTGTGGCAACGTGTTGTATCTCCTTGTAGTAATCAATAATGTACTTTTTCTAATTTTTTTGGTAGTTTGATTTTTCATTGTCATGTGTTCAGTATGAAATGATAATTGTATTGACCATTTAATTGAAAACATGCTTTATTCACTTTGCCATGTGCTGTAAAATAAGAATTTTAACTGTATGGAAGTCACTAAAATAATTGTAGTTTTACTGTATGGAAGTGACTTTAGAGTTTTGGTCATATAGAAATCATAAGTGAACTTCTCTATGAGTACAAATTGAATTCCTTTATTTGAGTCTAATCTCTTTGCTACAATATTAGCTACAGCTGTAATAACGCTTTGACAAATATCTCTGTTTGTTCAGTAATCATATTTGTGGAAATTTTCGTAATTAGCCTTTGGATGACTAAAAATGTCCCATGGTATTTTTTTCTTTGGATATTTCTTTTTCATTACTTACATTAGAATAAACTTAGGCAATATGTTTATGTACCAAACAATATATGTATGGACAATTTATTAACCTCGGTGCTGAAATAATTAGAATGGTACTAAATTATTGATGATCCTCAATTCGTTATGGTTGAATTTAAATTCAAACCAGTAAGCACAATTCATGCTGCAGATATATTTATCCCAAAACAGGTGATATAATATATTTTTTTTTGTGCCGGCCAGGTGATATAATATAATACTACAATACACTATACACAAAAAACAAGCTGTCATATTGGACAATCACCAACATAACCAATGATATGTATGTTTCATTGCGTTCCCCTCTTTCTTTCGTTGCTGTGTCCAGCCTTCTGTTCCAATCTTACAAACTGATGCAGCATTTAACTATTGATTTCACTGAGCTAAACTGATGCAAGGCCAGACCCATAGGCAAGGAATGACTATTGAAATGTGATTGATTCGTGTGCAAGGTTAAAGCTTCATCAGGCATGAATGGTAGAGACAAGGACTGAATGCCAAACAAGTGGGCGATTATAGCGGTCTGAATGTATTACGGTACACCATTTTGTTTCAGCACTTCATTCTGCTAGCGTCGAGGAACACTCTAGAATTATCTAGAAATTTACCGCTTACTGAAAGTAAAAGCTACTAATTCATTTTGGAAGCCCGGATCTACTGGTGTGTTACAGCCACTCCCCCACCTTGATTAGTGGCGGGGGCAGCATGATTTGGGGGATTAATGAGATGCAAGTCGGCTGAAAATATCAAGCTTTTGTGATAGTGGTGGTTGCTGTTCAGCCAATTGACAATTCCTTTGCTGGTGTTCGAAAGTTGCAGCAAAAAAGCCAAGAAAGAGGCATGCTTTGATGGGTGCTGCACTGGCCCAGGTCAGGTGAGCTACAGCAATCGAAAAATCCTCGGTTGCTTGCTGGAAAGATTTTTGTTGTGCCCGCGCTGTTGTCCATGGCTGAAAGAGATGGTTGCCGTGTCGGTTGGTTGGAACAACTTGCGACGTCCTGATGTGTCAGAATGTGTGATACAACCTTGGCTTCTCCGGTTTCTACCCAAAGATATTGTGCGCAGGTAAAAGCAAATGAGAGTAGCTGCGATCCACGTCTGAAAAATACATCCATCCATGCTCAACACGCTGTATTGTGTATTTTTAAAAACTGCAAAGTGTGTATGGTTTCATTTTAACTGAATGGTCATTTTCCGTCGAGAAACCACTTAACTATATCCCATAGAACCTTGAACTCGACGGTTTCGGGATTGACCGGGAATTGACATGAGGCGGCGAAAAAAAAGGGAAATCGGGAAAAAAAACTGCAAAGTGAAGTGTGTATGATTTTATTTTAACTGAATGATCATTTTCCGTCGAGAAACCACTTAACTATATCCCATAGAACCTTTGATTAACGAGACTGAACTCGACGGTTTCGGGATTGACCGGGAATTGACATGAGGCGGCGAAAAAAAAGGAAAATCGGGAAAAAAACTGCAAAGTGTGTATGGTTTTATTTTAACTGAATGGTCATTTTCCATCGAGAAACCACTTAACTATATCCCATAGAACCTTTGATTAACGAGATTGAACTCGACGGTTTCGGGATTGACCGGGAATTGACATTTGGCGGCGAAAAAGAAAAGGGAAATCGGGATTGACCGGAAATTGACCTGAGGCGGCGAAAAAAAAGGAAAATCGGGAAAAAAAACTGCAAAGTGTGTATAGTTTTATTTTAACTGAATGGTCATTTTCCATCGAGAAACCACTTAACTATATCCTATAATTAACGAGACTGAACTCGATGGTTTCGGATTGACCGGGAATTGACATGAGGCGGCGAAAAAGAGAAGGGAAATCGGGAAAAAAAACGTCGACAGCAGGGTTCGAACCTGCGCGGGCGTAGCCCAACAGATTTCAAGTCTGTCTCCTTAACCACTCGGACATATCGACAACTTATGTAATTAATAAGGATAACGCAATTTAAACAATAATAGATAACACAATCCCACATAATACGCACCCAACCTGAGTGCCAATTTAATTTTCACCATTCATTCCACGGAAAATTAGTTCATGCTATATAATACAGCAAGACATCAGAAAGTTTCAGGCTGGTGTGTTGTCAATATGGAAAGGTTTAAGAGGCACAGTGCAAAGGAGGGGTAATTAAATCCATCGATTCAGATTTCGAAATGATACAAGTACAACAGCTAAAACTCGACTCTGATCACTAATCAGCAGAGCGAACTGCAGCATAAAACATCATACAAGTATGTTAACCTAAACAAAACGGATACTACATAGGATGAAAGGGGTTCCGACAATTAGCTAGTTGTCTGAACAGCAGATTGAACTGCAGCTAGCCAGCTACATAAATACAGCTAAAATACAACTAAGATCGATCTCTTGTATAGCAGTTCAGAGGGATTCCCTCTTCTTCTTGTTCTTGGATTGCTTTGCCAATAGAACCGAGAGCCCTGTCAATGCGAATTTCTTCCTCTTCCCTGAAACTCTCTTGCGAACAGCCGTGTCTTCTCTGGACAAAACTCTACCCTTGTTCAGAATCTGACCAAGTGAGACGTTCGGCATCTCGTTCGTTTTGTCATCCCAGATGGTTTTGTCATACCCTTCAGGTCCCATCAGCTTCATGCTTAGTATCTGCCCAATTGACAACGTTTGCTTGCAGGAATTAGTTGAAGCATCAGAGATGATATCCATGCTGTGCGAATCTTTACGGCGTTGAGCTGCATTCTTGAACTTTGGAGAGCCACCGATAGAACGCCTTTTGTGCCCGTTCTCAGATTTCCATCTGCGAAGAATCTCTTCAACTGCAAGTTTCCCGTCGTTTGCAGCTTCCACCCTCTTCAGGGCCTCTTGCAGTGCCCTCTTGCATTCCTCAACCTCTAATCGAGCATCCTCTAGCCTTTTAACTGAGTCGGTCTCTGAGCTGTTAGCTACATCTACCTGCAGCATGGCGTCTTCTACTTTCTTCCTCGAGTTTTCATCAGCCTCTTGAGCTTTGGAGCACAGTGTGAAATACTCTTCCACTGAAAGAGTCACTCCATCACAAGCAGAGCTGCCACATTCAGAAGAACTTTCACTGCTCAGTAGAGCTTTGATCTCAGCAAGTGCAAGTGCTTCTGCTGCTCTAGCTGCTTCTTCCATCTTCTTGGCTGCAATGCATCTGACCTCTGCGGTGCCAATGCTAGCCTTCATCTGCTCAATTTCGGCAGCCAACAGCATAGCCTCAGACTTTGAAGCATTAGCCATGCCCCTGAGCTGCTGAACCTCAGATGCCATTTTCTTGATTTCAATGAAAATGTCCGAGGGATCTTCACGTCTTGCCTGCAGATCTTTCAGTGTTTGCAACTTTTGTGTTGTCTGATCCAGCTCATCTTCCAAAGAAGAAATCAATGCGGTATTGGAAGAAAGCTTTTCTCGGCCTCTCTCAAGCAAAACTTTCTCTTTTGTTATGCTATTGTGCAGTAATTCAATTGCAGCTCGTACTGCAGCCAGGTCACTTGTAGTTCTGTTTAGGTTTGCTTTTGCCTGATCAAGTTCTAACAGTACTGAACCTGAAAGCTGTGGTGGATGTTCATCTAGGCCTTCCAAATCCATATCTGTGTTAACATTTTCAGGTTTCTGCTCTTCAGATTCTGTCACAGGAACTTCGCTTTGGTCATCAGACTTCACAGCTGCAGGAGATGTTTCATTCGATTCCTTCTGTATTCTCTGTTTTAAGTCTGCTATGATTTTCTTGGTAGATTCTAATTCCTTCAACACATCAAGTGTTTCCTTTTCTTTGATGATAAGATCATGTTCTAGTTGTGCAGCCTGCTCTTTGATATCGACAGGCTGTTTGCTTTCTTCAGATTGCTCCTTCTGCTGGTGAGAACATGTCGTCAGTGGAAAGACAAACATTGAAGATTCAATAAGCTGCATACTACCTCCATCCTCAAATTACATGACACCAAGATAATAATAGAGAGATAAGTGTAACTAGTATCAAATAAATGGGGAAAACAAATCTGACCCTCAGACTAAACTCTGACATGCCAAATGTGAACTTAAGTACTATGGTGTCACATAACTTAAGTACTATGATGTTTCTTTATGCAACTTTCTTATTTGTTCTCTCTGAACAATCGTTGCTGCTTTCAGCGCTTGCTTTACCTAAGCAGCTAGGCAGCTCTGAACTTTTACTTTGTCCAATTGTCCTACCATATGCTTCAAAGTTCAAAATTACTAGGTTTAGCACGAATCAGTTTCGGTATGATGCAACATTGCAACATCCTTACCACTCAACCACTCATGCTTTGGCAAAGCAGGTGAGAAAGACTCCATGCAAAGACCACTTGAGCAGCCAGTTCGTAAGTGCTACTCCATTGGCTCCTTTACAAGAACAAAAACAGCAGCATCCCAAACTATCCGTATCTACCATTTCAGATGAAACCAATTATCCAGTAACGAACTTATGAACATATTGACAAGATGATGCAAATATACAGGCACATGTATAGTAGAGCAGATCCATCATTCATGCTAGCCTTTTAACTACTTCGGAGGCGTATAAAGGTAGGTGAGTTCAGGAGTAGCAATAATCGAGCAGCAATGCAGCTCGCATTAATCCAGCTACGAGCTATCCGCCTACCAATCCAGGCACTGCTGCTGCTGCTACTCAACTGTATGAAGTTACAAATGCTGAGCTTAAATAGGGGTGGCAATGTGGCATCTACCAGTACCAACATCCACCACCACCAACACAGCGGGCCACAGCGGAGCAATCAATGGGGACCATAGTCGCCATGGCTGGTCGAACGGATGGAGAGGAAGAGAAGAAGAAGAAGAAGAAGAATAAGAGGAAGAATGCGCATGACGTCACCTTGGGGTTGGGTGGCGCAAACATGCGCCTGATGAGGTGGGAGCTCCAGGCGGCGCTGCCGCCGAAGCGGTCGACGGCCTCCCGCACCGACTCGAACGGCGCCGACGTGTCGATCTCCGCCCTCCCGCCGTCCACCGCCGCCGCCTCGGCGCTAGCCATGGATGCAGGAGAGGGGAAGTGGGGGAATCCGATCAAAAGACGGGGGATTTCTTCCCTGGGATTCTGCGTGCGTGGAGTGGAGAGCGGAGAGTGTGGGGGTGGGCGGAGGCATGGGGACGAGGGAAAAAAAAGGCCGCGGCTTTAATAGCGAGGCGCGCGAGGGCGAGGCATTGACCGGTAGTCGCCTGCCTCAAGGAGCCGTTACATTTTGCAGTTCGCCGTTGAATCCTTTTTTTTTAGAGTAGGAAAAGAATTTAGTTTTTGCAGTACTTTCTGACAGTCTCAAACGATGTTTGGATTCAGTCACGTCAGATTTGGATACTAATTATAAAAATAATTATATAATCAAATAATAATTCACAATACGTATCTATTAAATCTAATTAATTTATAGTTAGTAATATTTATCAGTAACATCACATCATAACATAATTAGATTTATTAGATTCGTCTCGTAAATTATTTTTTAATTATAAATATGTTTTGTAAATAATTTATTTTAATACTATTTTTAAAATAGCATGTAAACAACCTGACCTCACCCTCTCCTGCTGAGCATGCACATGTGGGTGTATATGCTTTTTCCCTTGCTACTGCTCACATACTCTGACTTATTTTTCAACACAAAAAGGGTAACGAAAAATGCAGCATCAACGGTCGAGGGAGTTTGGTGGGGGCGGTGAGTCGGGGGAGGTTGCTGCTCCGCGAAAGCGCGCTGGGAATCCGAGAAAACGGCCGTTGCATTTGCGCCACGCACGCACGCAGGGCAGGAGCGCGACACCGCCTCAGCCTGCAGGTGGAGCAGCGCGAGCAGCGACCGGCTCCCATTATTATACGCGAATCACGAGGAGCCAACCGGTCAGATCAATGGATGGTTGGATGGATGGATCGATGCAAGCGCCGTTTGGTCCTGTCACTGTCTTTCTTCTCCTTTTGGCGATGCATCTAGGTAGTACACGTCTAAATATATATAAAAAATTTGATGGAACGTGATACATTATAATATTACAGATCTAAATATATTTTTATATAAAAAATATTTTTTTAGAAAATATAATAATTTTTAGCATTTATCATTTAGCATTTGTCTTAGCATATCTTAAAATATAATACATCCTTCATCAATAATTTCTTACCTATCTTTATTTTTTATTCAATCATAATTTTTTTATTTATTTAGTTCTTTCTATAATTTTACTAACAATGCTAATTTTAATGTTTTATATTTTAAAATAAAAATAATATATTTTATATTTGAAATGAATGGAGTACCTAACGTTGCCCAGAGGAAGAGGACGGGTGCTTGGGGTGGGTGAGCGGGATAAAGAGCTCCGTCGATCCCGAGGCTTGTTTTTTTGTTGGATTGATTAACGCTGATGAATCTGTTGCAAACAAGGGATGGTCCAAACACAAATGCTTCCTGCCTTCCTGAGGGTGTATTCTTCGCAACGGACAGAAGCAGCTACTATGATTTTTACTAGTAGTATCTTGAGAGAGACAGAGAAGATACCGAGGACATATTTGAGAAAGCTCGTTTTTTTCAGATTAAGAGAAATTACAGTTATAAAATTCAAAAAATTAGAAACGACAAGCTGAGAAATAGGCTCGGTATGCTTCAGTCTTAACCTCTCCAAACAGACCCGGATGCTTGAGACTTTGAAAAAAAGAAGGAAAGGTCGAATTTACAACGGTTATGGCAAAAGCCCATATACTAGCCTACATAGGCTAGAGCCCATCATGTGGGCTCAGGCCCATTGCTGCTGCTGTCGACCAAGTATACGAGATGATCCAGGCTCAGACGCTCAGTAGTAGTGGTGGCCAAGTGGGCCGGGGCGAGACGTACTGGTCCGAGCATGATGGCACTGTGCACCGGCCCGACACGGTATGACACGACGGACCGTGCCGACATGACACGACGGACCGTGCCGACACGACACGACGGACTGTGTCGTGCCTGGGCCGGCGGCTGCGCCCGCGGGCCGGCACGGCACGACACGGACATCGTTTGGTGTCGGCCGGGCACGGACGGCCACGGCTGCCAGCGCACGGCACGGCGCGCGGGAGGGCGGGCGACGCGTGGCGGGCGGGGCGGCGCCGACGGCGGGTCGGTGGGATTTTGAACCGCGAATCACGGCGCGACACGTGTCCCCATAGAATTTAAAACTAGCCGTTGGAGGGAAAAATTCAAAAAATCCGAAAAAATTCCAAAAATATGAAATTTTGTCCTATAAATAGGGCATCCATCCCAACCATTTCTCCTCACCCCAAACATCTCATTTTATGCTCTCAAGTCTCAAGTGCTCTCTTGTGCTCTAATTTTTTGGTTTTGACAAAATTTGCTCAAATTTTGTCAAAAATCAAAATTAGTTTCGTAGTTAATTAGTTTGATCGCAGAGGTGTGAAGAGCTCGTGGTTGGAAAGATGTAAGTGATATTCATATGTATGTATCATTTGTATTTTGTTTGTGTATTTAACAAATTCTAAAATTTGTTTATTTTGGATTAAAATTGCAGAATGGATCCGAACTATCCATATCAGTCACCGTCGTTCACTTTGGGTGATTTTGATCCCAATTACATGTCGGGGTTTGACGATACCTCCGGATCGGCTCCAACTCCACCAACTGTGGAGGAGGAACCGGTTTAGACGGCGGCGACGGCTTCGGAAGGATTTTCCGGATCCGCGAGCGGAAGTGTTTCAACACACACCGGCTCAAAAAAATCGAGAACCTCCGGTGTGTCGCAGCACTTCGACGAGGTGAAAGTGATCGGCCCCGACGGGAGGGAGGTAACACAAGCTAGATGTAGAATTTGTAGGAATTCTTTATCTACACGATCTTCTGGTGGTACAGGACACGTAAAGCGTCATGCGGAGGCGTGTGCGAGGAAGCAAGGAATACAATTGCGGCAGCAATAACTGATGCTAAACCCGAATGGTATGGTACGTAGTTGGGAGTACGATCCCATGGTAGTCGGGAAAATCTTGTCCGATTAATCGTGAGACAAGATTTACCCTTTAACTTTGGGGAGTCTCCTGCTTTTGAAGAGTACGTTCAGCAATTACATAATCCTAGATTCAAAGCTGTTAGTAGACAAACAACAACCCAAGATTTAAAAAATTTTTATGAGAATGGTAGTACTGCACTAAAGGAACTATTTAGTACATGCACTTTTTCTGTTAATGTTACCTCATATATATGGAGTAGTGGAACTAGGGAGGATTACCTTAGCGTAGTTGTTCATTTTGTTAATGATGATTGGGAGTTGCAAAAAAGAGTTCTCGGTCTCCGGTTAATAGATGTGTCACACACAGGTGAAAACATAGCTGAAAGAATTAGAGAGGTAATTAATAAATATAATCTTGCAGATAAAATATTTGCTGTCACACTAGATAATGCATCTGCTAATTATAGGGCAGTGGAAATATTGCAACCTTTATTTTGTGTTTATGCACAGTCTTTTCTACTCCATCAGCGTTTTGCTTGTCATATAATTAATTTGATTGTTAAGACTGGGATGAAGAGAGTAAGTGTTCACATCGACGTTGTTCGTCAATCAATCGTGTGGTTAACTGCTTCTAACCTGCGGATTGCTGCATGGAAGAGGTTTTGCCATGCGGCCGGTAAGAAAGCACGTAAGTTTGCCACGGATACAGAGCATCGGTGGAATGCAACCTATTTAATGTTAAAAGTTGTTTTACCTTATAGTGATTTACTAACTGATTTTGTCCAGTCACGTAATGGCCCAAGAAACAGCGACAGTGGGCCAATACTGACTGAGCACGTCTGGGCAATTGTCCAAAGATATTACCAATTTCTTGAAACTTTTATAAGTCTACTCTTACTCGTCCCAAGTATACTATCCAACTCGCCAATTTAATTTTGCACAATATTCTCGAAATTGCTACATTGTTAAAAGAATATGAAAATAATGAAATTCTAGCCCAACCTGTCTTTCATATAAAACAAAAATATTTAAAATATTGGAAAAATATACCTATGTTGTATGCTTTTGCTTTAATGCTAGATCCTAGGGGTAAATTAAGGGGATTCTCCACTATTTTATCACTTATTGAAGATACTGTAAGTGTAGATTATAGTTCTTTATATAATGAGGTTAGGAGTAAAATATATAAAGTTTTTGGAAAGTATGAACTAAAGTTTCAGGGAGTTCGCCAGCAGAGACCCCCTCCTATCCCTACTACAGGTAAGAAGAAGATACAGTGGGGTAGAATTTGGGGTGGCTCTTCTTCAAGCCAAGGGGGTGGCAGTTCGTCGGCTGGAAGTGGAGACGTCTCTTCGCATGGTGTTGCCAAAGAGTTGTCAACTTATGTGGACAGCAGCACCATCAGGCATGAAGCACAAAACTTCAACGTCCTCGGATGGTGGAATGACCACAAGATGGCATATCACGTGCTTTCAAAACTAGCACGGGATGTGTTGACAGTGCCCGTGTCTATAGTGTCCTCCGAATCGGCCTTCAGCCTGTGCGGTCGAATCGTCGAAGAAAGGAGGATGACTCTGAGCAGCGACCACGTCGAAATGCTACTAAGCGTTGAAGACTGGGAGCTAGCTAGACAACATGGCCATACACTGCTAAGAACCAAGAATTGGCCGCCCAGTTCGAGAACCTCTACTTAGATCCAGACCAACCCCAATAGAAGTTTGTTAGAAGTAGTTGTGATCTTTGAGCTGTACTCTTTTCTTTGTCATGGTTTTCTCAGTTCTCCCTATGAGTTTTTTTACATGACAAAGTTTTTAACGAGGCAACATGTATCATTGTATCATATAATGATAACATCAATAAAGGTCACTACTATTTTTAACATATAGTAAGTGTGAATATTTATTTCAATAATTTCAATATGAAGAATCTTTCGTTTTTCTCAAGATGACGAATAGATTATTTTTTTCATATTTTCAACCCGACGAATATATCATTATTTCATTTTTAACCTTTATTTATAATTTTAATTTTTATCTACAGAAATAATAGGGTTGTTTATTTTTTCTATTTTTTATTTCGGCCGTGCCTTGTGGGCCCGTGGGCTCGGCCACGGCCCACGGGCCATTTTCGTGTCGTGCCGGCATGGGCACGGCCCGGCCTCCCGTGGGCCGTGCTTGGGCCGGGGGCGGGGCACGCGGGCCGGCACGGCATGGCCCGTCACAGTGGCCGTGCCTAACGGGCCGTGCCGTGACGAGCCGTGCCTCGGGCATGCCCGTGTCGGGCCGTGCCGGGCCGCCCGTTTGGTCTGCACTACTCAGTAGCCTCCTTTGCTTGAGTCAGCATCAATGCCGACTCCAAAACATGCTCTTTCTTTTTTTTATCTATCGATATTCAAAAATCATTTGATACATACATGATTAATTAAAGTTAATAAATTGTTCTTTTAATGTCATACATTTATGTTCTTAAAAACGTTATGTCACTACAACGGAACCCTCGTCTCAATTGAACGACAACCCTCATCTGTGTCGGGTACGATGCCTGTCACGACACAAAGGTCAGTGAGGTAAAAAGTCATCTCTATCGGGCAAAAGCCCGTCACTGATACACTTATCTTTGTCGGGCCTAAACTAAAGCCCATCACCGGTAGGTTTGACCCAGAAGCCCAGTCAATCAAGGGCAAGTCACCAATGAAATAATCTCAAACGAGCCCCAATTAATGCCCGTCACGGATGACTAACATCGGTGATGGGCTTTAACTTGAGCCCATCATAGATGGTGTCATCTGTGACGGGCTTAAGTTAAAGCCCGTTACCGATCAGTGTTTTCCAAACTAAAAAATAAATTTTGTTTTTTTGGCTAACCTCAGGCCTTTGCTAGCTATGTCCGCTGAAAAATTAGAGAAACAAAGATATATATTCTCATTTCCAGCATCTCCATTCATCACATATGACATTCACATATTTCACACATCCATTCATATATACAATTTATTTTTAAAATGAAGGAGAATATATACATATCCCATTATACAACCAAAACAAAGTGACATTCGTACTTTAACACTCGTTCGAATAAATTAAATTAGTCTATACTTGCACGTACTTACGGATTGATTGATTGTGTTAATTTGACAGGATCGTTCTGGTTGGCGAGACCTAAGGGATCAGCCGGTTTGTTGTAGACAATTATTTGTAAAATCGTACTCGGTACTCACCATATGCATAACTTATTCGCGTTTGTGAAGCAACTTCTTTTGATATCACCTAGAATATTCGTTCTAGCTGAACGCTTATCGTCTCCCCAGGCAGTTCCACCCGAAGGGAACACTTCTCTACGGACAACGGTTCTCCAGATGCCTAAGCAAGATGCAGGCTAAAGATGAGAACTACCGCAGAGTTTTCTCCTATAGGGTCCCTTGCATAAACACTCAGCTAAACCAAAAATCTTAGGTGTATAAAGAAATTACTTTATAAAATTGAAACAAGTTTACATATGGTTTTCCCTTTCGGGAACCCCGAGAGTTACAAAGAGTGCTGAAGTATTACCTTCAAGCGAGAACAGAGACGGATTTATTTACAGATGCTATATTACAGGTGGTTTTTTCTAGTAGTACTAAAAGAGTGGGAGAGTGCTCTGGGAACTCCTGCTAGAGTGCTTCCTACTATGTCCTCTAGTATGCAGAGGCAGTGTCCTTTTATAGCTGCGCTGAGGAGTCCTCCACCGTATTATTTAGTGTAAAGATAGACATACAGCCACATATAGGCAAAACTGCATGGAGCAATTCTGCTATGCGGTGCCTAGTACTTTGTACAATCAGCCTAAAACTTTGCACAATCAAGCCTTGTTTGTCTAGGCTTGAATGATATTTTTATTTCTTGGACTCTTCTTTTTGTTTGTTTGTCGATTGCAGCCAACTTTCTTTTTATTGCAGCCAACTCTCTTTTTGTCACATAGTGCCATGTCCACCATGTAGCACCGCTGATTGCATTTTCATTGACACCTGTCTTAAAGTTGTACTGCTGATTGCATATTCGTTGACATCTGTCACTTAAAATTTTTTGCCTGCTATTAGGGGTCTTCCTCGCCCTAAATTTTGATAGTATTCTATCAAAGTATACCAATTTCTATATATTTTTGTTGCAGGTTTGCGTTTTTATTCTGAGATTGAATTTTGGTTTTGACCACTCTTTTAGTACTACTAGCAAAAACCACATGTAATATCGCATCTGTAAATAAATCCGCCTCTGTTCTCGCTTGAAGGTAATACTTTAGCACTCTTTGTAACTCTCGGGGTTTCCGAAAGGGAAAACCATATGTAAACTTGTTCCAGTTTTATGAAGTAATTTCTTTATACACCTAAGATTTTTGGTTCAGCTGAGTGTTTATGCAAGGGACCCTATAGGAGAAAACTCTACGGTAGTTCTCATCTTTAGCCTGCATCTTGCTTAGGCATCTGGAGAACCGTTGTCCGTAGAGAAGTGTTCCCTTTGGGTGGAACCGCCTGGGAGACGATAAGCGTTCAGCTAGAATGAATATTCTAGGTGATATCAAAAGAAGTTGCTTCACAAACGCGAATAAGTTATGCATATGGTGAGTATCGAGTAGGATTTTACAAACAATTGTCTACAACGAACCGGCTGATCCCTTAGGTCTCGCCAACCAGAACGATCCTGTCAAATTAACACAAATAATTAATCCGTAAGTACGTGCAAATATAGATTAATTTAATTTATTCGTACAAGTGTTAAAGTACGAGTACGTGTGTGTGTTTGAATATTTTTGTTTGAATATAATTTAATATTTTTGTCAATATTTTATTGTATTCAAATCTCATATCTATATATGTCCCATTAACAGTGACCAATATACAACCAATATATGCCATGACACATCTCAGATTCAATACATGGCATGACATTCGTCTCAGATGTATACATGAGAGAGCACAACAACACATGAGAGAGATGGACTTACCTGGAGCACGGTGGCGCTCGGTGGCTGGTCTCGGGGACAGCGGCGCTCGGGCTCGGGACGGTGGCGTTATGGTTTGCAATATGAGGATTTAAAAAAATTCACACTTATGTGTAGATCTGAATCGGCACTCGGGCTAGGTTAAATGATTTCGAAGCATATCCGTGACGGGCTTAAGTTTAAGCTTAATAGAGATGACATCAGCTCAATCGGGCCTAAGTAAAAATCCGTCACCGATGATACTAATCAGCGACGAGCCTAATTGTTATCTTAATTGGGCCTTAGGTTGATGCCCCTCACCGATGAGTGTCATCCCTCACCGATGAGTGTCATCGGTGATGGGTTTCTGTTGAGACCCAACAAAGATATCGTAGGTTATCTTTATCGGACCATGATTTGAGCCCGTCACTGATAGATATCAACCATGACGGGTTTAAGTTTTATGCGTATCTAATATATCTGTGCAAGTATGTATTTGTCGATTTCTTTTTAGGTCCATTTGTGATTACTTCGTTGTGATGATCTATAAAACCTAGGCATATAAAAGACCATCATAGAGAGAATCGATACTTTTGTAAACTTCGGTAGCAGGGTGTATCAATAGGGTGAAAACCATGGGCAAACCACAACCAGCTTCTCTCTGTAAGCTTGAGAATTAGTTCAACCACACCTCTAAATAAGAGACCGGATAATTAATCAGTTGAGCTGCTCTGCATCACTGCGTGCATTGGCACATGCTCGTTTCTTTATTATTAGAAAAGGAACGATTCAAGACAATTCTGGAACACCAAACGAACAGAAATACTAATAGTAATATAGTTAGACGATGATGCGGTAGTACGGAAAACATCTCCTTTAACAGTGCAGTACATCAATAGGTAACACTGTATTCATGATACTTTTTTCGGTTTTTAATATATGACACCTTAATCATTCATTTTATTTAAAAACTTTGATGTAAAATATAAAAATTATAAGTTACGTTTAAAACATATTTAATAAAACAAATTGAATAGATAATAATTATATAAATTTTTTATAAGACGAACCCTTATACATATATAAAAATCGAGTACGTCGTAAATCAAAAACCGGATAGAATATTAACATATTGGTCCACTTACTTCCTTCTCACTGGATTATAGGCACTTCGTGTGAAAAAAATTGCACATCAATATATTAAAAAAATAGAGTTATTGTTACACAACGCAACCAATCGGGTGACCATTGCCTAGGGACACAGGAAAAAAGAAACAGAAGACTGCTGAGGTAAAAGACTATGGAAAATAAAGCTGCTCCTATATTGAGGGATGATGATGGTGGAGCCCCACTACACTTTCAATAGGCCTTCAAAAGCAGCGACTCTAGCAGAAGACCACATACGGTCTTCCTGTAGGATAGACTTCAAAGCCGCTGAGACCGACAAAAGAGTAATCAAAAACCCTAGAGTTCCACTCTTTCCACAGCTGCCAAGAGACCAGGAGAACTAGGGAGTCAAAGCCCTCGCGAAGATGCTCAGGCAGGTAGGCCCTAGAAGCTGGCCACCAGACCTGAAGCGAGCAGCCATGGGAAGGAGTGAGGTCAGATCGGCCAGGAGGAGACAACACATGGTGCCAGACCTGACGAGCAAACACATAGTTAAAGAGGATGTGGTTCGTCATTTCAAGTTCTTGAGTGCAAAAAGGACATGCCAAGTGGCTATCAATACCATGTCTTTGCAAAAGATTAGCAGTCCAGCAACGCTGCTAAAACACAAGCCAAAGAAAAAGCTTGCATTTAGCAATGCCTTTTGCCTGCCAGAGCAGATCGGTACAAGCAAAGGAGTGCTGGCCAAGGAAGAAAGCCTGGTAGGCAGAGTGAGCCGAGAACGTTGGTCGCTTGTCCAACGCCAGACAAGACGGTTCTCCGTGCCCAGAAAGAGCTAGATAGGAAGCACAACATCCCAGACCATCAGGAATTAAGAGATGACTAGGACCGTGAGAGCACCACGGATGTCCCTTACTCAAGAGTTGTCAGCGAGGGCAGAAGCGACTGTACACGAAGTCCGGAGACGTGGGGGCACGACAAGGAGGAGGTCTGGTGTCAAGGAGGCCACAGAGCGACCCTCAATCCACTGAAAAGAGTTGACGCGCTGTCACCCAGCACAAAGAAAGAGGACACTCCGCTCGAGGGGGGCTTTAGGTCAGCCCAGTAGGGGTGACCTTATCACTGAAGCCAGAGCCAAAGACATAGAGTAAAACCTGTCGTCCTCAAATCAACAATACCCAGACCATCGATAGCTCTGGCTCGATAGACATTCGTCCAAGACACAAGGCACCATTCCCCCTGGACCGAGTCCATACCTGTCCAAAGGAAAGCGTGATATTTCTTGTCTCTGGCCTTGACGACTCGGTCGACAGACCGATCATCATAAACATATGGACTGGAATAGAAGAGAGCACTGACTGGCACAGTACAGAGTGACCGACCAAGGTGGTGAGCTGACCCTTCCTGAGAGGAAGCCGGTGGGAGACCTTGTCAATGAGAGGTTGCAGGGCCACTTTCGGTAGCTTGCGAACCGATAGCGAAATGTCGAGGTAGGTGCAAGGGAACTCAGAGATAGAGTAGAGAAAAAAAGCTCTGAACCAGTTCCAAGTCCTCGTCCGAGCAACAAATTGGAGTAATTGAGCATTTGGCAAAGTTGGTGCATAGCCCGAAGGCCGAGCCAAAGACGAAGAGGATGCTTTGAATAAACTCCTGATACTACCGACGAGAGAGAAAAAGAGAACCAGATCATCGATGTAGAGAGAAGCACGATGACGTACATGTCCTATAGTCACATCATTACGATGTGAAACGTCTAAAATTTTATCGTTCGGGATAACTAGAAAATGCCTCCATCCAACGCAACGAAAAAAGTAATTCAAATCCGAAAATTTTCAAAATTTATCTGAGAATATTGGGGAGATTTCAGTTTCCAGCACTCCTTTTCATTCTGTAATATGTACAACCTGATTACTGCTTAGAGCAACTCCAATGGAACCATCAATTTTGAGCCTCTAAATGGATCTCTATTTATACTCTCACCAAAAATAGATAACCTATGTCATGTGTGTCTTCGATGGAATCCTAATAATAAAATATATCTATTTTTTTGAAGTGGGCCACGTCACCCTATTTTGTTGGCGCAAGAAGCTGGTGTCCTTGTTTTTTTGGCGCAAGAAGCAGAGTCGCCGGTGGAGACCGAAGGGGCGATGTCTTTCTCTCTCCTCATCATCCCTTCCTCCGTGAGACAAAAAGCGGCACACACCTCACCTTCCCCTTCCTTTCTCTCCCCTCCCCCACTACTCCACCTAGAGAGATAAAAAGAGAGAGAGAGAGACAACGGTGAGCTCCCCACCCTCTACCACCACCACTGACGAGGAGAGTACCTCCGCCGCCGCCATGATGTCTTGCCTCTTTCACGAGTCCCGCCACGATTCCTCCTCCTCCAACGGCTCCTCCACCGAGGCGGCGGCCGAGGGATCTCCTCCCCTTTCCCCGACCTCGATGTCCCCCTCTCCGCCGCGGATCTCCGGGAGGCGGCCTACGAGGTGCTCGTTGCCTCGTCACGCACCACGGGTGGGAAGCCACTCACCTACATCCCACAGGCAGTGACGGGTGGTGGTATGGCGTCTTCGGCCTCCGCATCGTCGGTCTCCTCCGCAAACATGTCCTCCCCGTCGCTCCACAGCTCATTGACCTCGGTCGCGGTGAGCAAGATGAAGAAGGTGCTCGGGCTAAGGTCGTCGGCGTCGTCCAAGGGGGGGAAGCCCCGGGAGCGGCGGGGCGAAGGCCGCGCTGCCACGGTGGTCGACGGCCGTCGGTGAGCTGATGCGGGTGCAGATGTGGGTGTCGGAGCTCGTCGACGCCAGGATCCGGAGGGGCCTCCTCCGCATCGCTACGAGTCAGGTAGGATCTCGAGCTTGACTTCGGGAGGTTGGTCAAGCTCAGGCTTCAGGAGCTTGACTCGCGGAGGGGCGGAGGGTCACGGAGGGGCGCGAAGGGGCGGCGGGGCACGGAAGGGACTAGAGGGGTGGCGGGGCACGGAGGGGTGCAGATTGCAGCGGAGGGGTGCAGATTGCAGCGGCGAGGCGTTTTGCCGCGGAAGGGCGAGAACTCGTCGCCGTGACCGCGGGAGCGTGGGAGATCGGCAGGCAGTGCGACAAATCGCGGTAGAAGGCCGATTTGATGAATCAGAGCAATCGCCAGACCTGGAGACCTAAAAAAATGTGGATTAGATAGCCTTTTTTAGATGGTTTGTTGGTGCATTCGTTGGAGCATGATATTTTGATTTTCTTGGCCAAATTTAGCTCTAATTCTATTTGGTTGATCCGTTGGAGTTGCTCTTAACCGATACCAGTAAATATAGTAAGGCCTCGTTTGAAATAGAGTGATGTTTAAGTATGACGTGTAAAACAAAAAACCATTAATATATAATTAATTGTGTTATAATTATAATAATTTTTTAAAAATAAATTTATTTGATATTTTAGAGCAACTTCTACATAGAAATTTTTCTTAAAAAACGTGTTAATAAAAATAGACAAAATCTACATCTAATTTATTAGATTCAAACGGGACCTAAGTAGAAAATACTTAGTACGAAGTAGAACGCTCCAGCTGGCTAGCTTTGAGTTAGTTTGTGGTTGGTCACCGTCGTTTCAAGCTCGCTGAGCAAATCAGGGCGGCAGCTCGCGCGATTAGTTGCCGGCTTTCGTCATGCATTACCTAGCAAAACCACATCGATCCGTCGCTTTTAGTAGTTAAAATCACTCTCGTTTTGCAAAAGACCCACCTCGATCACTCCATGATCTCCATATGCATACATATCCATCGAATTCCCCTTTGATTTTTCCTACCTACCGTTTTGAAACCGTGATTAATTAACTGAACTAATTCATCTTTGCAGCTTGCTGATCAATTGTTTTCTCTTACACTTTATGGCTTTACGTAGCCGAGTCGGCGAGTCAACTCGGTTGAGCTATATAAGCGCTCCATTTGCCTTGCTCTGCTTCCACGCACTCGATCGAGCTTAATTAACCATTAGCAAATCAAGTCTCGACCAGCTAATTAATTAATTAAGCTTGCGTGTCCTCTGCTATGGCGGCGGTGGCAGTGGCGTTTGCTCTGGTGGTGATCGCGACGACGAGCAACGCGCAGCTGGATCCACACTTCTACGACGGCGTGTGCCCGGCGGCGCTGCCCACCATCAAGAGGATCGTTGAAGAGGCCGTCGCGGCGGAGCCCCGCATGGGCGCCTCTCTCCTGCGCATGCACTTCCACGACTGCTTCGTCAACGTAAGTATACAAGTGAATTAGCATCGATCTACGTGCATGCATGCACGAACACGTAAAAGATCTTGTTGATTGCTTCGTTAATTCGATCGATCTGTCTATGTAATGATCGATAATGGTGGTTGACAAGTACGTGTTTATTAGGGTTGCGACGGGTCCATCCTGCTGGACGACACGCCATTCTTCACGGGGGAGAAGAACGCGGCGCCCAACATGAACTCCGTCCGCGGCTTCGACGTCATCGACCGCATCAAGGACGCCGTCAACGCCGCCTGCCGCGGCAACGTCGTCTCCTGCGCCGACATCGTCGCCGTCGCCGCGCGCGACTCCATCGTCGCGGTGCGTACCATATGTCGTGGGTTGGCTCGTGGGCATCGCGCGAGCTGAAACTAACCGGATGCATGCATGTGCGTGTGCAGCTGGGAGGGCCGTCGTACCACGTGCCGCTGGGACGGAGGGACGCGCGGACGGCGAGCCAGGCGGCGGCGAACAGCAGCATCCCGGCGCCGACGTTCAACCTCGACCGCCTCATCTCCAACTTCGCCGCGCAGGGCCTCTCCGTGCAGGACCTCGTCCTGCTCTCCGGCGGCCACACGCTGGGCTTCTCCCGCTGCACCAACTTCCGTGACCGCCTCTACAACGAGACGGCCACGCTCGACGGCTCCCTCGCCGCGTCGCTCAGGGGATCGTGCCCGCGGACAACCGGCGCCGGCGACGACAACCTCGCGCCGCTCGACCCGACGCCCGCGCGGTTCGACGGCGCGTACTACGGCTCCCTGCTGCGCGCCAGGGGCCTTCTGCACTCGGACCAGCAGCTGTTCGCCGGTGGCCTCGGCGCCACCGATGGGCTCGTCAGGTTCTACGCCGCCAACCCGGACGCGTTCCGGCGAGACTTCGCCGAGTCCATGGTGAGGATGGCCAGCCTGAGCCCGGTCGTCGGGAGCCAAGGCGAGGTCCGCGTCAACTGCAGAAAAGTGAACTACTACTAGCAAGAATGCAAGATGGCCGGAGAGTTAAATGAGTTCCGAATGAATTAATAGTGCTTAAGTATGTCAATTATTTTCTCCTGTGGGTGAGAGTTCTTCATTGTGGTTTAGCTCATTTAATTCAGTTTGTGTGAGTGAGATCTGTCAGTGGAGTCAATTTTTCAGTGTTAATTATGTTGTTATTTGATTTCCATTTCCTCTTGTAATAGTGATAAATTCAAAAGTTAAATGCACCGAGTTTTTACGCAATCGCGGGCGGTTGACAGTTCCGATGAAAACCACTATTTGAGAGTGAAAACTCCGAGAAGATGTTTGATCACCCAATCAACATTGATTTGCAGTGAGCACACAACCACTTGGGAAAAATGACCACGACTACGTGCAGTTTTGCAGATCCTTTATCTTCTTATAATCTCAATCTGATCGTGTATCCTACAAGTAATCCGTTAAGGATATGGATTTTTACCACTCGAAGAAATATTTCTCATTGTTTACATATCATCTAAATACTTATAAAAAGATTAACAATATAGATTAATATAAAATATATCATTACACAAACATGCAAAGTCAAATCCAACTATAAGTTGAAAAAAATTAAACCGTACATCCATAGTTATATTTGTTGTTTTTTTAATTTGTAGAAGGTTTTCATATTAACCTATCTTGTCAAACAAATTAATTTTTTTATGATTATTGAGATGACATGCACAAAACGAGAGCATATTCCCTATAGAAATGAAAACACTTTTTTTCCTAAAATATAATAATTTAATACTGTTTTGAATATAACCTAACACTGCCCCGATCATGCATTCATATTCCAAGATATTTTAAAGGGTTCTTGTGGGGGTGTCACATCGAGATAGCCCATGCCAAGGAAATGAGATCGGACCTAGAGTTCTTTGGCTGAGGTCAGAAGTCGGGCCTCGGGCAAAGATGGCCAGCTCGACCTCTGCCTTTTGACTCGACCACGACTCCCCATGGCTCGATCAGTGCGCATGGCCCCGACAAAAAAAAAGGGGCGGGCCGTCCTTGAGAAAAAGGCTTTCTTAGTAAGGCTCACAGATCAAACAAGGATGAGACAAGCTGGCAGAGGATGACGACACCCGACAGGACTGCACACAAGATGTCTACGGCGAGTAGATCTCGAGGCAATTCTATTGTACTTTTTAGCCTTGGTTTATATTTGTTTTTTACTTTATAACCAAAGCTTTCTTACGTGTCAAGCCCTATGTAACTGCCCTCCTTAAAATATAAAAGGGATGGCAGGGCACGCACACAGAGGGGAGGATTTTTGGCATCCTAAATTCTCTCAGCCCACAACATTGAACTCAAATCCTAATCTCACACCACACTAACAAAAATACAGGAGTAGCCTTGTTATCCTTCGAAAGGACCGGATCTGTCTAAAAAATCTTGGCTCATCTTGTCTCGAGTCAACCATCAGACCTATTGGTTGAACGTCCCGATCACTCTTTTACCTTTTTGGTAGCCCTTTTGGTAGACTGATCGACCATCCGTCCACCAATTCTTCACGTAAAAAATCAAGTCTATGTTATTCATCCATTTTCATAATAAGGTGTTCTAACTTACTACCTTAACTCTGAAGGTGAGCAGTGTGTTTAAGTGGGTGGACCTACTGGTTAATTAGTATTTGCCATCAGTATGTATGACTTTGATCCGGTAGCTGTTACGGATAGCCTGATACTCTGACTCTGCTTTCCTGTCTGATGACTTAAAAAGTTCAGGACCTAGAAAAATAGTTCATACTCTGACAGTTTGACTTTGATCAGAAAAAGCTAAATAACCATGCTTAACAATTAATCACAAAGCATTCAACAAGATGCATATGGTTGGTCGGCGCTTCACTTGGTAGGCACAACTACATGAAGCCACAAAATGGCCTTACGAGCAGAAATTCAGAAAGGAATTAAACTACAATCCCGTATGCCTTTGGGTGAGGCATTCACATATAATAATTGATAAGCCAAAAAAGGACATATATACAAGTAATTTAAAATAATGTACCAGTAAAACTATAATATATGTTTTATTTGAGATTTAAAAGCAAATAATAAAAATACAAATACTAAAAATAAAAATAAACTAAGACCATAAAATCAGCTCTAAGTAAAATTTTAACGACGACTTATAAACCGAAAGGCAAACGATGAGCTTGAAGCAATATCACGTTGCGCATCACTTGTACATCTTTGATATTGCTAATCACTTATTAGCTTATTAGCTAGCTTATACATCTTTGATATTGTGTGTGATCGATCAGTTCACCCTGGAGCAGTTGAGCCTGATCTGTCCCTGCGTGCCGGTGAGCACACCGATGGCGCCCATGCGCACCATGGCGGCGGCGAAGTCGGCGTTGAACCGCGAGGCGTTGGAGGCGTAGGTGCGGATGAGGCCGTCGGTGCCGCTGCCGTCGCCGTTGTAGAGCTGCTGGTCGGAGTGGAGCAGGCCGCGGCCGGCCATCAGGTCGGAGAAGTAGGCGTTGTCGAAGCCGTTGGGCGTCGAGTCGAACGGCGCCAGGTTGCTGTTGCCGCCGGACTGCGGGCAGTTCGCCCGGAGCGACGCCGCGAACGGCGCGTTGATGTTGGACTCGCCGTAGATCCGCGACCGGAAGTTTGTGCACTGCGCCACGCCGATCGTGTGCGCTCCTGTATAGTTACAGAGTAGCAGAAGATCGACTTGTCATGCATGTGACATGTCGTTAGCCACAGTTTGCAAAATTGTTCCGTCTATTTTATGCCCACGAGTTTACTCTAGTTTGAACGATTTACCATCAATTTTTGTCTCCTTCTATAATATACCACCGAATTTATAAATTTTTCTACAATATATCTTTAAAAATACCTAAAATGCTCTTCAAGTCATTCAAGAGTTGATAATTGATTGACTCATTAGAAGTTTCAGAAAATGTGAAAGTTTTTTATAGCCTTCTTAATTACACAATATATAATTGTGTGTGTATATTTTAAGATTTTCTTTCGCTTTTTTTTGAAAAAACTATTTTTATGTGGCATGTGAACGAGGAACCACAAACACAAAAGGTAGCCGGATTAGAAAAATAATTTTATGTAGCATATGAAAGAACATTAATATAAGAATATTCTATTAGCATATGAAACATAAATTATATTTTCGAAAAATTTAATACATGCAAATCAAAAATCTTGAAATATACATATACTTCTATATCATGTAAGGAGGCTATGTAAAAAATTCCATATTCTTTCAATACTTCTAGCTAGTGGGTCAATAAATTGTCAACCTTTATATGTCATGAAGGACATTTTAGACATTTTTTTTGAAAAAATCACCTCAATAACATATTGTAGAGAAAATGAAAAGGTTGATGGCATATTATAGAGGGAAACAAAATCTATGATAAATTGTTGAGCTGGAGTGAACTCAAGGACAAAATAGATTCTCTTAAAAAAACCTTTCCTGATAGTTTTGTTAGAAACCTGTGATAGCTAAGTGGTTATTGCCGAAAACAATTTACATTTCGATAAAAAAATACCTACATTGTAGTTTAACATTTTTCTAAGAAAACTTTACTTTTATAGATTTATCAATTGGTTGTAAATAAGAACTGACTCAATAAAGCCAATAAACACATTTTTAAACCCGATGTCAACTGTGTCACCTGTCAACAGTGTGTGCAGCTAGCTAGCCTTAGGAATCAGAAAATACTGTCGTACTAAAAGTGCAGGGTCTCTGCTACACTCACTTACACCAATACAGAAATGATTTTAGTAGACGAGCCCCTGCAACTTTCATGCGGACGGTAACATAGTCCACCTATGATAATATTAGTCTCAAAAGGAGACAACCCCATATGAGAAAATCAATTTTCGTAGATAGACCTTTAATAGACCTGCCTACGAAAAGAAACCACCCGGTGGATCGTCCTCTCCCTTAAAAATCTAAGTGCTTTTTCTCTCCTCATCCTCTTCTCAACTCATTCTCTCCTCTCTCTCATTCCCCCACTCCACCTCCTTCCACTTCATGGCCTGGGCGGCAGCAGTGCTTCGGGCGGCTAAGGTGGAGGTGGCGGCCGACGCTTTAGGTGGTGGAGGAGGAGGCGAAGGCGGCACGATGACGGTGTCGCGCTTCGGGAGGTGGCGAAAGCGTGGTGGCGGCGGGCATTCGAGAGGTGGCAAAAGTGGCGTCGGCCATTGGCTTAGGGCTCGCGATTGGGGTTCATGGCGGCCGGATCCAGGCGATGGCTCCTCGCGTGGGCATGGGAGCAGCGGCGGCTTTGTTGAGGCTCATGGCGGCTGGATCGGCGACGGCGCCCTCGCGCGGGCACGGGAGCGACAGTGGCGCCTTCGTCAAGGCTCATGGTGGCAGATCGGGTGACGGCGCCCTCGTGCGGGCATGGGAGCGATGGCAGCGGAGGCAAGGCGCATGGTGATGACGACAAATTTGAGCTAGGGTTTTGACTTTTGGAAAAAAAATTCATGACTTTTTTCGTGGGCGGGCAGCGTAATTTGACCTCCTATTTCGCACGCGAGTATAGTGCCCGCTTGAAAAAATACCTATTTTTACAGACACCGTTAGACAGGCCACACAACCACATTTGCGAAAATGGTTTTTTAAGTAGTGTTATATCCTAGTTTCCCCCGCACTAGCACATATTAGCTATATGAAAGGATACTCCGGGTGTAGGGTATTAGTGTTAGTTACTTGGTCACATCGAGCTAACAAATCCTAGTAATGAAATGGAGTTATAGCACTATGTAACGAATACGTCGTATTCCACTAGACAAATATGGGATTTATAAGAAACACTATGGAACGAACACATCGTACTCCATGGAACAAATATGTTTTTGTTGGTTATGAAAGGGACCAATTTATTTTTGAAACTTATTTCTAACATACTTTACCTTTTGGACAGACTTCAATCAATATTGCTTCAACATCCAACATTTACACCTATTGTACGTACTTCCAAAAAATTAACAAGTATTCATATTTCATAAACATACGAGTTTGACAAATCCAATTAAAAAAATCGCGTTTCCAACGTAGGAACTTCACACAAACATTGTTGACTCTGGCAAAGGAGTCAATTACGTGGACAGTTTCAAGCAGAACTAATTAATGGTCATTGTCTCGTCTTAATTTCCTTTTCTTTAAGGAAAAGATCGAATTAGAAAATACTATATATATGTTGGCCTTTGCTGTTTCATATCGATCGTCTTGGATCTACTGGAGAAAAACCACAGCAGCTAGCTGCAGCCGTAGCCCGTACTAGCTAGCTAATCATGCAACTAAAAGACCTACGTAAATGTACTACCTCGATTTCAAAATATAGCAACACTACGAGTCTAAATGTCTTCCATCCAGATTCGTAATAGTAAAATATATATTCAATTATTGATTGATATATTTTGAAACAGATGAGGTAGTAGTAGGAGTGATGATCCCATATGTTTAAACTTTTGAGGCCACCCAGGTAAATTATCCAATTCTAACTAAATTATGTCATATTAATCGATATATCAGTTAATAATTAAATAATTACTATGTATTATACTCTCGGTATTTTTTGTTAGGTTTGCTACCGGTAGGAGTGAATATGCATGGTATGTTGGGCATGTTCGGATTGGTGTCAATTTATACCGTACTAACGTTTTGTTAGATTTAAATAGCATTTTGGTAGCATTTGAATTATGACCAATTTATGTATAGATAGTAACAAAACTACTTTATCAAATTTGTTTGATAGTGCTAAAACATATCTATGTTTTGACACTACAGGCACCAAATCAGCCCTTACTACAGCTTGAAAGTAATTAATTAATTACCTGAGAGTACAACCATGTCGATGGCGCTGAGCCCTTTCCCGGAGAAGCTGTTGACGATGTTACCCAGGTTGGCGGTCGGTGGAGGGAGGTTGGCGTTCGCCTGTGCTTGGCTCGCCGTCGTCCCGTCCCTCCTCCCCATCTCCACCGGGTACGACGGCCCTCCTAGCTGCATATCGTACAGTGTTAATTAGTTCCGTTTAATTAATTTGAGATAAGCTAGCTAGCTAATCTCCTGGCTGTTAATAGGGAGGTGTTCGGCAGAGATGGTTGCTGCTGCACGGCCACAGCCGCTGCAGCCAATGCAGCAAAATTTGTGTTGCTTGTAGCTAGCATTGTAGCCGTAGCCAGCCACTAACTGCTACTGGCTGCAAAACAACACAAGCGAACAATATATATGTATACACGTACGGCGACGACGGAGTCGCGGGCGGCGACGGCGAGGATGTCGGCGCAGGAGACGGTCTGCCTGCAGGAGGCCTCGAGCTGCGACTTGATGCCGGCGACGACGTCGAATCCCCTCAGCGAGTTCACGTTGGGGAACGCGCCCTGCTCCCCCTGGAAGGTGGCCGTGTCGGCCAGCAGCACCGACGCGTCGCATCCCTGTACGTAGTCATTGCAGCAACCATGCATGTCATGCACCATATGTGTGCCATTCCCAGGCTATTGCTACCCGTATAAAACTGCAAATAAATTAAATCACAACGTCCTAGCTAGCCACTTCATGTTAGTAAGTAAGATTAGAAATATATCGTTGGTTTTGTCTATTTAAACATGCGTTAGAAGATATATTATGAATATGTTATGTTGTTACGTGTGTAGTGATGTAGTGTGTGTAAAACAAAGTATAAAGGTAGGAGTAATAATTTAGATTTAAGACTACTATGGAAAACTTGCTTGGACAAAGCAGTCGTGGAAGTGAAGCCTGAGCAGGGAGGCGCCCATGCGGGGTTCCCTGGTCACCGCCGCGTTCACGGCGCTCCTGATCGTCGACAGCGCGGTCGGGCACGACGAGGCGTAGAACGTCGTCGACAGCTGGGCCGACGCCGCCGCGGCCAAACCCACCACCAAAATGGTCACCGCGACGGCGGAAGACGAAGCCGCCATGTTCATAAAAAAAGATCACAACGTAACTAAGCTCTCGTTGCTGGCTTGGTATATAGTAATGTTGTGGCTGCCTAGCTTGCATTGGCATGCGCACACACACACAGCCACACAATATAGCCACATGACACGCCCTCGAGAGATTAGCTAGAAGTAGCTACTAAGCACTTGTCATTACATGCTAATTATTGTACGGCTCATGAGCAGAAACTCCCAAGGCTCTGTGGCCCTCAGGCTGCCTGGCAGCAACTGGTTAGTTAACTTGTCCTGCTGCATGCATGCTCTCCTTCTGCAGTGCAGTGCTGGAAGACTGGAAAGATGCATTTATGGAACGACATCAATGACAATACATCGTGGTGATGGCCCGTAATAAACCATGATAGATCGTACGCAACTAAGCACCAACCATGCACGCCCGTACGTTTCTATAAAAACATATGGGCACGCATAATCTTCGTCCCTAGTACCTGAATTAGCACAAACTGCAAGTGATCGATGGCTCAATGTATCTTCAGGATAAGCCGTGTCAATTAGTTGGGACCCTGGAAGTGATCAAGAGATTAATTAGTCTTGGTGGTATTGGAGAGCCCCCATGTACCTGCTTGCCTGTTTAATTGATATATACATACGAACATATGTAATACATCATGATTTGTGCATTCTAATAATCCAGCCGAGATAATTAAAGGCCAATGGCTTTACAAAAAATAAATATATTTAAGGCCAATGATGATATTAGTGCAAAATTGGAGCGGACATGTTCATGATTTCAACGCGACCTTTCTTATCTGTTTACGAACAAAAACGAAAGAGTGTAGTGTGCTCTGGTCCCGCCATACTTGGATTACTCTCAAAGTTTGATTACGAGAACAAAATGTACACTATCATGCACACTAATCATCTTCTCTTCCTGATCTTTTCTTGACTTTAATCTCTCTTCGCAGTTGTGACCACTGGCCAGCCAGCTCACAGCTTGTAGCGACTAACAACGAACAAATTAATTGGACAGCTTAACAAGAAACAATATCCATACTATGTTTCAGTATAGGGACACCCTTTGCACATGCATGGATGCATCCATTGCGCCATCGCGGTTGGCCCTAAGAGACCAAGGGTCATAATGCTGTACCTAGTTACCTCCTGATTGCCTTCAATTCCATCCATGCCCATGACAGGTGCAATCGACCAATTCGACACGTACGCATATTTAAGTAAACTGCTTATGTGGAAAACCCAGGTATAGAAACTTTCCTAATTTACGAGAACTTCTTACAGTCAATATTCTCTTCTTTGGTAGACAAGGAGGATTTGCGAAACATGGCAAAATTCAGACAGGTCCATCCCAGGCTGATGCATGGAACTCCTAGTATGAGTCAACCAATTTAAATTTAGCATAAACACTACAATAGCATATGTATTCTTGGAGTTAAAAGTACCCTGTCTGAAATTAGATACACCAGGAGTCTGATCAGTATCTTCTGATGTCCTTTGGAGGCTTGAAATTGATAGGATGGGTCTCTGGTGTGGCTGACAAATCTTCCTTCCACATTTTTATTGTCTTGTCAGCTTCACATGTCACCAGCCGTGATCCACTAACGTCGTATGAAAGGGCATATATGCATGCCTCACTCTCCAACGATCCTACAATTGGACATAAGATCAATTAAGATGATCGATTAGTGACTGTTGCTTAAAGAAAAATCGTAACAGCCCATACATGATGCAAATCAATACTTACCAGGTTGTACTATAGTCTGATCTTGTTGGAAGTTATGGCCACTCTTCCAATCCCAAAACCAGAGACTCCCATTATCCCCTGCACAAGATATTACAACTTTAATACTATGATCTGCAAAACATTTTATTGAATAGGTTGCAGCCAGCAAGTATAGCATACACAATGCAGCGGTTACTAAATACAATAAGACCATTTTTTTAATCAAATAAATTGGCAGGTCTCTGAAAAGGGGAAAAATTCAATGTTTTCACCAATACATACCTCCAGTTGCCAAGACACCATCTTCATTTACAGCCATTGAGTTTATGATGGTTTTCTGCTGGGACCTGAAAGGTGACAACATTAAAGTTATACAACCTTCTAGCTATTGTTTGTTTATAAGAGTAAGCAAAGCCCTTGAAATAAGAGCATAACCCCTTGAAATGAGAGCATAACTTCCTGACAGCCCTCGACCTCATGTCCAGCAGCTAACATTGCTAAGGCATCTGAATACGATTTCATTTTTCTTAGATCAACCTAGAAATACCTCCAGTCAAACCCTATTTCTGTTTCAAAATACATCTCCCACTTAAAGAGTCCGCAGCTACCATGTTAAGTATAAGACTAAAGTCATGGAAACATGCCAAAGATGAAAAAGCAAAAAACAATATGAAAAAGTAAAATTTATACATCATGGTATCTAAAGGTTTGTATACTGGGTCACAAAACAATACGTCACTTTTTTTTTCAAAACTAAATAAGTATAAGGTAATTGATACTTTTTGATAGTCTAGCTTATTAGAGAGGCTTAGTGCAAGTAGCCTGTCTGTCTCAGGTTAACTATAAGCTTAGAGGTTAAAAAAGAAATTGAGTTCAGGTTATTCAATCATTTTACAGTGCACAATACAATATGTCAGTATTAATTACATAAAAAATATATCACAGATACTGTTAACAATAAATAATGTGAAAAGAATGCTCACAGCATATTGTGTAGAAATTCGCCTTTGGGCAGGCTAAACTTCTTTATATTGTCTGCTGATGCAGACGCAAACGATTTCCTGCACAAGAGAAAAATTACAATTATTTCCAGCAAGATAGATACTAGCTAGTATGAAAAATGTAATGGCATTGAACTAACTCTTTTGGATGCAGTGCCATAGCCCGAACTGATTTCTTATGATGTGTAAGTGTACACATAGTCCTTCCTATAAGAAAAACAACTGTAAAGGGAAAGATACAAGAAAACACTCAAGTAACAGAGTAGTAAAATACTTATAGTAAATTACCAGCTACAAGGTCCCAGAACTTGATAGTTGAATCATGTGAGCCCGTGACAACTTGTGGATCCTGAGAAAAATAAACAAAAGATTAACTTTTCAAAGAATGAAGCTAGTATGTACTTCAGTTGTCAAGAAACTATCCAACACAAGGAACACCCACCAAAGACAAGACAGCTATGCTCAAGATCATTCTTGAATAGTTTTCTCATTGAACTTTTAAAAGGAAAACTCAGCTGGTCTACATGGCTATGAAGTATGAACAAGAAAGCCTCCAACTAAAGAAAAATATTAAGTTGCAAAACTCTATATTTCAGAAATAAGCTGTGAAAGACTCGAAAGCTTTCTTACCGTAGGACGAGCAAACACTGAGCATACGGTGTTATCATGACCAGTTAAAGCAGAAACATGAGCTTTCGTTCGGATGTCCCAGACCTGTGTACGAAAGTCAGCAAAAACCTGAAACTTAGTACAACATATGCTAATGATTATGCATAAGATACAATTAAAAGAGGTGATTATATACCCTACAAACTGAATCACGACCACCAGTCAGCAAGATATCGATTGTTGGGTGAAGAGCAAGGCAGTACACCCCACTCAAATGGCCATGATAAGACCTAATGACCTTACAAATGAAAAGAAACAAAATGTTATGATAATGCCAATATGCCCGGTATACTGCAATTTATATCTAACAACAGAGCTAACCTTGTTTTGTTCAAGATCCCAACACTTTACTTGTTTGTCATCACCGGCGGAAAATAAATATGTGTGCCGTTGGCTCACAGCAAGCCCTACAATGCACATTGAATTTATCAGTTAATGAACTTATAACTTACAGAGTAAAACAAGAAATAGTGAAAGGCTGCTAAATAGATCCTGCTAACCAACGCCAAGAAAAACATACCACGAATTTGTTCAATATGGCCAGTCAATGTAAGCTTCAATGTTCCTGCTGCAAGGTCCCATATCTACAACAAGATGGAATCAAGTGATGAATGAGCTCACGACATTTAGAAATTATAGTAGTGTTGCTTGTTGTGGAAGTTCGGCTGTTGACTTAATATACTAGTAAATAAGAGGAGAGAAAGAGAGAAAAGAGATAGCCTTGTTCTTCTATCAGAAGATGTACCATCAGATCATCCAAAAGAAACAACTAAAAACTTAATGGTCGAATAAACCCAGATGATAGGACTTCACGAACAACTAATAAGCACTCGATATTTTTTTGAGTCCTCCAGGGGTCATCCACAGGGTAACAGATCATATACACTGTAAGGAGGAACAAGATTGCTATACTTGAAGACATTTGCAAGATACAAACCTAACACTTTTAATAAAATTCAAAAACAGAGACACCTGTTGTCAAGCTCAAAACTAGCCCTTAAACAATGCTATAGGAGATTTGATAAAGTTGTGGTTTGCTGATATCAACCCTATGATCCATGCCTATACTGGATATGTATATCAACAGAAATTAGTGTAAAGAAGAAAGGGAAGTTTGTATTCATATACCAACAGAATGCAAGTCTCAGAAAACAACACTTTGTTGTGTCCATCGCATATAGCCCTAGCCTCACTTGCCATTATCATACCATGTGGCCTTTTGTTGAAGTTAAATTTGTAAGGGATGTGTAGTCAAAATAATCAAACAAAAAAGGACAATATATCAAGATTTCAGATGTATGCCACAAAACATTCACAAACAACTTAGAATAATAAAGAACACAAAGAAAGACTTAGAATAATAAAGAACACAAAGAAACTAAATAACATGTAAAAATCTCCGAGCATATTGGAACATTACTATATTAGATGAGAAACATAATAAAATACAAGTGCAAGCTCACCTTAATCGTCCTGTCGGCAGAACCTGTACAGAACCATTCGTTACTTGGATCAAATGCAATTGACCGCACCCATCCCAAGTGACCACTGATCACCTGCATACATTTAGAGAAACCATTAGTACAAATCAGACTCAAAACTAGAAAATCTAGCCCTCAAACAAGAAAAAAGTTACCCTATAATTCTTCCAAGGAGCATGCCAGACAGGCCTTGGCCATCTACTTGGTATCCTTTCCATCAGTGCCGATGTAGAGAATCTGAAATGAGATATAAGCCATCAGAAATTCATATTTCAGAAATAGCTAGAAAATTTTCAATCTGTTCTATCATAAAGGATGGTATATATGCTTACTAGTGTGCCTAGCGTGAGAGGAGTTTGGTTTTCTCACCTCACTGCCACATCTCACAGGACTAGCTAGAGTCTAATTTTTCTTGCAATGCTTAGCCACATTCCTGATCCTATTAGACCCCATCCTTGACTTAAAACAATTAATAATTGATTGATGGCTTAGGCATGCATGAAGTGGCTTAGCCTCTTTCCCTCAAGTTTACTAGTTCCAGGTTAGTGAGGCTAAAATTTCTTAGCCTCTCTTCTTGGCATCACAATGCACATGCCATTATTGAAACACAGTGGCACAACGTTTTCTTTAACAACAACTTCAAGTTATCAAGGCTACACACAAACTAAAAAAGGAAAAAGTTAGCTGATACCCTAATATCTGGGTACCAAGACCCACCCAAATATCCAATAATTCACAGAAGCGCTAGTTGCCACAAAAAGGTGGTGCTCATAAAGGGCTACAGGGAAACACCATGAGCTAGGCTTTCAAAGTTTCAAACATCAAGGTGTTTGAGCTGCATATCAGCAATAAAAGCAAAGCTAAGTGAACAAACCTGTCAGCTGACCCAGGAATTGATATAGTTGTATTCTTGCCTGGTATCGTTGAATCCCTAAAAAATCAAAAAAGGAAATTCTCAGAGCCTGAAATTAGAAAAGCGTAAACAAATTACAAGCAAGCGAATTATAAATGGACTTACGGTGCTTTGGGGAGCATACGTGGTGCAGGAACAATAGCAGTACTGCTGCCTTTATTATCAGCATCTTTGACATCTTGTGTTCCTGACAAGATATTTGTGAGCTCAATTAAAATGTAAAACCAATATCAGTTTGAAACGGCAGCTTGCTATGCCTGCGTCAGGTGTCTCGATTTTGCAGCACAAACAATCTAAATCAATGTGCACTGTGTACTACTGTGATTGTTTAAAATTACGATGAGATTTTCCCTATGGAAAACAAACAATGCAATTACAAAATAAAAGGCCAGCAGATTTTACCTGGAAGCGCCAATGCAGTTGAAGGTGCCGCAGCACTCTTCACGTGCCCTCGGCCCTGGTCTGTTGGCAGGTTCTTCACCGTGCTGTACTCTGCATTCACCTGCAAGATCCGACAATGCCATCAATTTTCAAGGCTTCATCAATCAAGCAAATAAAGACAGAATCTACCAAGTGGAGAACAGAGACGTGCGAACAGACCTTGCAGCCGACACGAACCCGCTTGCTGCCGTCCGCCACAACAACCAAAGGGGAAACAATTAGTAACAATACGTTAGGGTTTTGGGATCAACGAGGGACACGGAGAGAGGGGAGCGCGCTGGATTACCTCTCCGGGTCGGGAGAGAAGAGGAGGGAGTGAGTGGGCGCGAAGAGGTCGTGGGAGCGCTTGAGCGACTTTAGGCTCAGCTTCTTCAGCGACTGCGGCTCCACCGGCTCCCCCGCGGCCGCCGCCGCCGTCGCCATGACGACTCCTGCTGTGGAGGGGAAAAAAACCAGCAGTCAGGCCGCCATCGCCATGACTTCCGATGAATAATTGCAAGCACACATGACAGATTTAAGCTAAGCTCGATTTAGATGTTACTAGATTCTTAGGGTTTGTCGCCTCTCACCGGTGAACACGCCGGAGCGCGAGGAGGAGACGGCTTCACCTCCTCTTACGCCGCGTAAACCTGCAGATCCAAGACCAAGCCCGCCTCCCTCGCCGGCCGCGCTGCTCCGGTGGTGTCGCTTCGCGAAGGTGGAAGAGGGGGGAAGCAACCGGCGTGACGGCGCTTCGCGAACCACGAGTAGGCAAAGATTGGGAGAGACGGCGCGTTCAAGTAGGCCGCCCGCGGAGCACCCGGTCCATCAGAGAGAGACGGGCTGGGTCACCAGATGGTCCATCTGAATCGTCTACTAGATCCACTCGGAAAAGCCCATATAGTTTCGGCCCATCACAGTGCTCGGCCCAACGAGTCTTTAATTGGAGTAATTTCCTTTCCTCCCTCTTAGCGGAGTCTTATCGCCTCTCTCCCCTCTGCTTGAACCGCCCGCGCCGCCGATGGCCGCCGCCGCCGGCGCGGCTTCGTACCTTCTCTGGAGGCCCTACTACGCCTCCGCTCTCCTCGCGCGCCGGGTGAACCCGAGGTTCCTCCATACCACGCTGTGCCTCTGCTACCCCGGCGGCGCCGCGGCGCCTCCGCTTACCACCACCTGCTCCGACGATGGGGGCGGCCGGATGAGGTGGGAGTCCGCGCGGAAGAAGAGGGTCGTGCTCCGCGTAGGATACGTCGGCACTGAGTACCGAGGTTTGGTTGTACGGCCGGATGAGATGTTTTTACTGCTCCGGTTTTTTGACGTGGATGTGCTTATTCAGTGCTATGGCCTCCCTTTGTCCTTGTAGGTCTTCAGAAGCAGCGGGAGCTCAGCGCGGACTCGAGTAAGTTCTGATTTGTATGATGTTGCTAGTTGCTATGCTAGGTGCTGCTGCTTTGTTTAGGTGTTGAGAAGTTGAGTTGCAATGTTGCGATCAAGAAATAGAAATAAAAACAGTTGCATTGCAAAAGTCTGCGTAGTAGAACTAGAATATTGGTATTTAGTTTCATCCTAGCTGCATCGATTTGTTAATCACTTGTTCTATGCATAGATATATAATGCCTTGCTTGTTCTATGCATAGACATATAATGCTTGCTTTGGGCGTGTCCTTTACCATCAACTAAACGACAATCTAGGTCGAAGTATTCTACCGTTAACACTTCTTATGAAAGATCCAGATTGATATTTTCATATGTTATTATGACAAGTTGATTGTGAGCATTAACACTATATAAGACATGCATGCAGTGTAAGCATTACATCTCTGTAAATGTTGATTGGGTATTCTGATCTCTTTCCGCAGCAATTGAGTCAGTCTTGGAAACAGCCATCTTCAAGGCAGGGGGCATTCTTGAGAGTAATTATGGGAAGCTGCAAAAAGTTGGCTGGGAAAGGAGTAGTAGAACTGATAAAGGGGTAGGATTTTACATTTTAATAACCTATAGAGTTGTACAAATGATTCTAATGTGTTCTTTCTGCTTCTTTTTGTCTAACAAATGCTTGTATGCATGCTTAGAACGAACTAATTTCAGGTACATTCACTGGCCACAATGATCTCTCTGAAAATGGAAATCCCTGATCGAGCATGGGAGAATGATCCTGATGGCATTGCTCTTTCGAACTTCATTAACTCAAATCTACCAGACAATGTTAGAGTTTTCAGTGTTTTGCCTGCACAAAGGTTTGAGATTGAAAATCATTGATATGGAGTGATTGATTGAGTTATGCATGGAAAAACCACTTTTTTATTCATGGTACCGCATGCATTCAATCTCAGGAGTTTTGATGTGAGGAGGGAATGCTTGTATCGGGAGTACTTGTATCTTCTTCCTGCTGAAATAATTGGAATTAAAGGTGGTTGTAGCTCTGAAGAAGTAGTGGAACACCTGTCAGAATTCAATAGCATTCTGAAAGGTTTTGAGGTATGTGTATGATCAGGTATATCGCCTGCATTCTGTGCTTAGACTGTGCAAAAGAACATGACATATGATTTCTTTGATAAATTGTTTGATAGCAGATGTGTTTATGGAGACACCCAGATACTTCCACATAGTTAAATAAGAATAAAACATGAGTTTGTATGACCAGTAAATACACTAGAGGTTATAAATATATCCTGAATCCATTGTGGACTTTAACTTTGAATTTTACTCTCGCGTGTTCCTGGATTTGCTTAGATCCAGCTGCAATTCATGAGATGGAAAAATGAAGTGGAAGAACTTGTTTAACACATTTAAGCATGCTTGGAATCCGAGAGGGAAGGTCAAGCAGGCTCAGTAGCATCACTGTGTCCTACCTTGTCGATCTCCAGTTACTTGATGATGGATGAACTTCAGTGAAGAGTTTAACAAGTTCATCTAAATAATAGACTAAATTTAAATTTAGGAACCATGTAGGGGTAGTATAACTAAATAGATCAGGGACTCCTGGAGTCCTGGTTTATTACACTCTTTCACAACAGTGGCTGGACTATTGGACCCATTGTGAATTTTCAAAAAGGCCAGCCAGTTTGATCCTGGCAATAATTTCACCTTTTGACATCTGGGCTTTTTTCCCCAAGAGACATCTGATTCGTACATAGCCTATGCGAGTTGTTTCATTGAACCATTTGAATTGTTTGTTATGCATTTCCTTTTTACTCAATACAGTAATTATAAACATTGTCAGAGTATTTTTATTTCTCATTCTACAGGTTATTCTGCATGTGCACAGTTTCATTAAATTGGTTATACATGTAGGGAAACCATCCATTTCATAATTACACTGCTCGTGCCAAGTATAGGAAAGTTCTAGCAGGAAGGCATCGAAAGGTAAAAGGGGCAAGCTCAGCTGTAAATTCCATGCCCACTGAAATGGATATGGACCAAAGCTCCTCTGATGACGGAACTACTTCAGACCACAATGAAGAAGAGTTGAACTCTTCATCGATAATTGGTTCTAGTGTGCCAGAAGACAGTTATAAGGATAGTCCCAAATTTTGTGAGAAGCAGGTGCAGATTCGAGCTAGGTGGCTTCATGAGCCTGATGAAAATGATCGACTGAATGCTTCACATTTCAGAGATATCCTCACATTCTCCTGTGGAGAGCTCCAGATTTCATCAGGAATTCAATTTGTGGAATTGACTATATCAGGAGTATCTTTCATGCTACATCAGGTATGCACAAGAAGTGACCCCACTCATCAGTGACAACTTAAATTCTCAATATTACTATGCTATGTTCGAAAATGCCTTTGTTGGCTAATTAATAGTGATGTTCTTTGTTGTCAAGGGAATTACACACTTGATACCAAAAGTACCCTTCTCAAGTCTCGACAAACCAGTTGTTTAAGCTGTTTGACTGCTTCTAAAATCCAAACTGTAGTATTTGGTTTCACTGTCAATTGTTTAATTCCTTCTGAAACCATGCATGATCAGCAAAACGTTTGGTTTGGGTTCATGGTGGTCTATTCACTGTTTATATGCCTTAGTATGAACTGCAGAATGAATATATGCTGTAACAGTAAAAGTATTATGCATGCATGGAACTAGTATGAATTTGCCGTGATGTTCTTTTTTTCCTTGACCTCAGATCCGGAAGATGGTTGGTACTGCTGTGGCAGTTAAGCGCGGAATACTACCCAAAGATATTATAGCACTATCTCTTGCTAAGTTTTCTCGCATTGTCTTACCAATTGCCCCTTCTGAAGTTCTGGTCCTTAGAGACAACAGCTTCTGCCTGAAGAACAAGCAAGGGAGTATAGTTCGTCCTGGGATCCAATCAATGAATGAATCTGAAGAAGTCAAGAAGGGGGTTATGGAATTCTACAGGACAGCTCTTGTGCCAGAGCTAGCAAACTTCTTGGATGCCTCCATGCCTCCATGGAAAGAATGGGTGGATAACTTGGAACAATTCACGAGCATACCAGATTCACAGCTGGAGGAAGTTAGGGGTGCTTATAGAGTATGGAAAGCAGACTACGACCGGGTGAAAATGGATAGAAAGTGTGCTAGCAGCGACTGATTTGTTGTCAAACCCATGATACAGTGGACGATGGGTTAAATAAAATGCTTTGCTGAAGAGAACGCCATGATTCTATCAGACGGTTAGTCATACAAGAACAGCCTTACTGTCACATTTTTTCCATCCCCAGGCCTGAATACTGAGCCTGAGCAATTGGTTGATCGGACTACTATACCGTTGCAGATTTGGTTCAATTGAATGTTTTTGCTTACCCTTTTGCGTAAACCATGTTTTGTTATATCCGCTGCAAGATCTTTGCAGAGCAATACTCTGATCAGTTGTTGTTAAAGGAAACCAAAGGTAGAACATCGTTAATTATCTGATGATGTTCAGACAATGCAACTCCGCAAGCATCATAATCATCTGCTGATCTCGTAGGGGCATGGATGGTGAATTGGTGATCCTGGGCACTGAGTTGTCTCAACTGGACGCGCGTCTCGTCAGTCACGCGCCACAGGCAGCGTGACCTGTGGAGAGCTTCAGTGCCCTAATTGTCGCCTCACGAGCAGCAGCAGCAGCGAGGAGCGTCGTCCGTCCGAGCTGGAAAAGATGGTAGCTAGTATCAGCTACTACCACTACGCTACACAATTACACATCATCTGGGCGACAGAGCTAGGCCCCCCCCAGCCCCAGCTCGTCCGTGCCCGACGACGACGACTGCCTCGCGCCGCGCGCGCGGCAGCAGCAGCAGCAGAGATCTCTCTCGTGAGCCGCGTCGGCGACGTAGCGTGCGTACGTACGTTCCCTGGCCATCCTGGCCCCTTAGCTGGAGGAGCACGACGACGACGCAGCTTGTCGCTTCACCCGGACACGGCCGCGCGCGCGCGCTGTGGCGACGACAACGACAAAAGCCACGCCGTGTACGCGCGCTGATCGGTCTCTCTGCCTCGCTCGGAGCGGAGCAAAGCGACTGTTACGCCCATGAAACTGCGAGCGGGCGCCCCCCCGCCGGCAAGGACGACGCGCGGTGCGCGCGCTCGATACATCATCGCGCCTTTTGCTCGCGCGCGCCGTGTGCCCGTGTCTCGTCGATACGTCCACACGCACCCACCGCCCGATCGGCCGATGGCCACAGAACGTCTTTGTTGTTTTGCACACACGGGGGAGGGAGACGCGTCATCAGTGTAGTGCGCGTCTTGCGTGTGACCCCCGGCCCGATCACAGAGAGAGTCACAGGCGGGCGAGCGGGCGCAGCAAGGGGGCAAAAGGGGCAAAAACCGACGGGATCACGCGGCGGCACGCATCGATCGATCCGTCCGCGCGGGCGTCACGGGGGCATAGTGGCAGAGCAGGCAGGGGGTGGTGTGTCCGGTGTCGTCGAGCCCTCGTCCCCTGTGTCCCCTAAACAAACGGCACGGCATCCCGCTGCTTCCCCTCTCCCACGCGCGCACCTGCAAGTAACACCGTCAAGATATTTATTACTACTAGGGTCTCGTTTTTTTCCTCTGTGAGACGCAAATTTTATTTCGGTTTTTGTTATTTTGAATTGGTGTGTCATACGAAAATTTTATATATAAAAATTGCTTAAAAATCAAATAAATTTATTTTTAAATTTATAATAATTAAAACTTAATTAATCATACGTTAATGATTTGTTTCGTTTTGGGTGCGCCAAAAAATTTCATCTTAATCCAATTCGAACGGGACATAGGTGAGAGATGATGGATTTTCTTCCTGGAAGGGGATGTAGCTCATTTTTACATGCAACCCGAATGATCATAAAAAATAACAAGAGATTTTTATAAGATATACCACTTCACAGGTACATAAGTTTAAATTTAACCTTCATAAGTTAGAATAAACATAACAAATATTATCATGTAAAAAGTAAAAGGTTGTTTTTTGAATTTGTAGGAGTCAAATTTAAACTTGGATGATATATCTCATAGTGATTTATTTTATTGATTTTTTAAATAACTTTTGCATGAGTATTTAGATGGCCTGTAAAAATTAGCTAGTGTACATGTCCCCTAAGTAATAAAAACAGTTTCCTACTAGGTGATTGATGATTGCGACCGAGCACTCCACTTTGCTCCATGCATATATCCAGTATGTCACTTGCTCGATCTTGGGAATGGATATAAATGTTATCAGCAACAACCCACAGTGATATGATCCGGGAGGTCTAAGGCTAGCTTAGTAGCTTCCTTCTCTCATTGATTGGCCGCCATCTGCATGCATGGCTCCATGAATTTTGGAACCAGTAGCAATACACCTTTTTCATCTGGTGGTATGCTGGTATATCTACAGTGGCGATGAGCAGTGCTACTCATGAATGCGAGTCTGTGGCCTATCCGGCTACACGCTGCTCACCCACTGGGCTCCATGATCGCTCTCTGCTCCAGCCACTGTTTCAGAACATAGAGCCACAGATGGATGCATGCATGCGCCATCAATCAGGAGCTTCAAATTAACTTTCAAAGAGATCAGGGTTTCAATGTTGTAATGCATGCTGGTCATAGTACTGTTCAGTGAGTCAGTAATTAGAGCTACTGAAGTACAGAACGTCGTCACGTATGGCTAGCCGGGCTAGCTTAGCCTCTGAATCGAACATCCCATCACATATGTTACATGATCTTATTTTCCATAGACTATATATATATGATGTGCTCCCCCCTAATTAACAGTAGTACTATTACACAGGAAATGGTTCGGTTCGGTGTACTTCGTTTCACCGAATTATAGGAGCCTATCATGCTTGCATGCACCGCCTGTAGACGGCGGAGAGGATAGATCAGAGAAAGGAAAAGAAATTAAGGCCAGGGGAAAATGGAGAAAGAAAGAATAGGACAGATTAATTAATCGAGCAATTGTTGAGATCGATCGGCCATGCTCGCCGGCGAGGAGATCGAAACAGCTAGCTCCGCTTTCTGTGCTTACTCGTCGTCGTCGTCGTGGTGATCGCCGCCGCTGCCGGAGCAGCTCCTGATTGCCCGCAGCACGGCCTGCTTCACGACGTGCTCGTCCACCTTCTCCATCAGATTCTTCAGGGATCGAGCATATATATACAGGAGAAAGCAAAGAAAAGGCATGTCAAACTCTTGTCCCAGAATGCATATACGTGCAGTATGTTTTTGGTACTGTATCAATCGAAACATCTGCCTTACCTCTCGAAGGAGATCAATGAATTATACCCAAATTAACTTGGCTTAATTTGAATTTTGGCCGCTAATGATATAATTAGTTAGCTAATTACCTCGCCACCGATGGCTTCTAGGCGGAAGGTGTCGGTGCAGGAGGCCGTGGCCTCGAGGACGCTGAGGCCGAGCTCGTCGAAGGCCTCGAGGATGGAGACGAGGAGGCCCGGGCAGCTCTTGCCGGAGAAGACGTTGACGAGGAACCCGTGTCCTAGGGTTTCCACGGTCACCTGCGTAGCATTAATCACAGCAGCCCAGCTCAGCTCACCTCACTGACCAGATAGAGTTTTCAGACACAAATCATGCGTAGATGCTGACATGGATGCATTGATTAATGAACTGTCTGCTCTGTCTGCGCAACAGTGTGCATGCATGTACGTACTATAGTGTACCGAGCACTGACCAATCCAAACTCCATTAACTGGCTCATCAGCTATAGCGGCTATAGTTCGATATCGTGCATGTGAACTTCGCTAGAGCCACTCGCAGGTTGGCATCTAGCTAGCGCTAGCTGCTGGCTGTCCTCTCTTTGCTCGTAGTACGAAATTAACAGAAGAAGATCAAGAGGAGGAGAAAAAAAAGAAGCAAGCACTGTTCAGTGGTGTATGTACTAGTACTCTCTCCCAGCGAGCGAGAGAGAGAGATAGAGTTAGATTAAGCTAAAGCTAGGTGGGTGTACCCGATTTTGTCTGAGAGCGTCTTGCGCGCAAGCGATCTCCTGGTTCAGCCTCACCACCTTCTGCTTCAGCTCCTTGATGTACTTGGACGCGTCCATTATAATGGACGTGTTGCTCAGCTGCATACATATACCATTAATGTTAATAACTAATCTTCATCGATTTAAGAGAGCATTCATATATGCAGCTGAGACCGAGAGTACTGCTCTCAGACGACAGTAATTGGTTGGGTTCAATAAAATTTTTATTACAAAATAAAATCATGCAGCTGGATATATACAAGGATAAGTGCAGGTAATATGTGAGTGATATACATATCGAATTTGACATGATGGGGACTGCAGAACTGACGCACGGCCGTATCGTTTTCTCGATCGGTGACAAGCGCATGAACAGTTAACAAAGAGAAAAACTTAATAAGAAAGGAGAGTGTGATTAATTACAGCATGGGAGTGAGTGATGGAGCGGAGGATTTGCAGCTTCTCCTGTAGCGCCGCCGCTTTCTTGCGTTCCCTCGACGACATCATCTTCCTCTGTAGCGGCAACTCTCGCTCTCAATTTCTTCGCCTCTCTCTCTCACACACAGACACACAATCACAGAGACACACAGCTGCAGCTGGATAACAAAGGCCTGACAGCCTCGAATTAGCGAGAGAGATATATGGCTTGAGAAAGATAGAGGAGAGATCAGAGAGGTGTATAGCTTGCTAGCTAGGTGAGCAAGAGCTGCTGCTAGTACAGCTTAGCTAGCTCAAATGGAGAACACCGAGATGAAGGCCACTACTACTCCATATGTATATGGTGGCCTCTCTCCCCGGCCGTGGCCACTCACGTGACCATATATTGTTGTATCCTTCTGATCATTTCTCTTATCTAAAAATCAATTGAACAAAAAAAAAGGAAATGTGTATGCATGAGAATTCAATGAAGGAAATAAAAAAGAAAGGAAAGGAAATATTGGACGTATGCATAATGCATGTCTGCCATATATGTTTACTAGTATAAATCTCTGAATCTATATGAGAAGGGACAAAATAAGATCGACTAACCTATACATTGTGCTGCATACGACGATGAAGCAAGTGGACGATAGGGTTCGGCAAATATTATTGATCGCTTTTGTGTTCCGTTCTAGCTTTAATTTTGCTAGTAATACTTAATCTAGATGTGACATATGAAACTGGCATTTCGAGACATGGTTTTATTACTTCCAGGGAGCACACATACACATGCATGATACTAGCTGTGATATATATATATATATATATATATATATATATATATATATATATATATATATATACACACACACACACACATACGTATTTAGGTGCATTTTAGCCCTGCACAGAGGCCGGGCGGACCAACCAAGCGCGTGCGTGACCGAGTCATGCCGCGGAGCGAAGTGACGCACACATATCCTCGCCTAAACCTTATCTTTACGCACGCGTTTGAACCAATCAGATCCCACTAGGTAGTAGATCCCATTAAAACTCTAAAGTTAAGCGTGTTTAGGCAAGAGCAGTATTAAGATGGGTGACCTTATGGGAAGTGGGTGACCTTTTGAAAAATGTAGTTACAACTTTATTTACACAACAAATTATAACTTCATCTAAACATCAATTGCAACTCCACTAGTTTGTTACACCAGTTGCGACACCTCAATATCATCGACCGCCCAATTGCAACGGGTTGCAACTGGATCTAAACACCAGTGTGGAGTTGTAACTTTATCTAAACACCAGTTACAACTAGCGTGTAGGTCTGTTAGTTGATCAGTTGCAACATACTTGATATGCTGGTTGCAACCTAATCTAAACACCAGTTGCAACTTCGCCGAAGGACTTCCCAAGAGAGCGGCGGACTTCCCAAGAGAGTGTGGAGTTGTAACTTTATCTAAACACCAGTTACAACTAGCGTGCAGTCTGTTAGTTGACCAGTTGCAATATACTTGGTATGCTGGTTGCAAACTAATCTAAATATCAGTTGCAACTCCGCCGGAGGACTTCCCAAGAGGTCACACTCGTCCTATTACTACTCTCGTCCAAGCATACTTAACTTCAAAATTGATGCGACTGATTGGTTGGGTCGGTTAGCCTGGGTGCATTCTGTACCTGGAATGCACCCAGACGCATTATAGACACATAGTGTATATATATATACATATATATATATACACACATATATACATGCATACATATACGTATGTGTATATATATTTGAAGTTGTAGGCTGGCTGTTCGAAGAAATGGATGATCTATACAAAAGATGAATTAGGCGACAAATTGATCCATGTACCTAGATGGACGACGTGGATATGGTTGGTTCCTGCAGTGCGCATCACCAGCTAGAAGGAATCTGCTTGACAATTAGATACAGTGCATCCTCCATCCCGTGTGGATTAAATAACTGACCATTATCAATCTTTTGTAATAAAAACTGACCATTAGTTATCCGAGGACTAGTATATGAACAAGTTGATGTACGCAGTGTGCAATATATACTATATATATCGGATCATCGAATACGTCGGATGCCCCCATAATGGAACACAAATATCCAAGGTTCAAACACCACTGTTACTACATATAGTACTAGCATGGTTGGTAGTAGTACTCCGGCCGGTGAACTGAATAAATTTCTTTCCCCCTTTGACAGGGCCAGGGAGAACGATGCATGTGTAGCTAGGGTAGCCATGAGATCACCAACCCAATGAAACATTCTGATATGTATCCATGTATGGCAGCCACGCATATGCTGGCTGGTGGCCATTCCCAACGAGAGCAAAAGGAATGGAAGACCATAGCACTAGCTAGCTAGCTAGGGCTAGGCGCCCTCAATTATTTTACTGCCCCCTTTTACACTAAAAAAAGGATAACAGTTGCCAATTGAACATAGCTAAATCAGTTAGCATGTAATTGGTTATGGGATTAGGTGAGATGGGACGATACCATATATCCCTGATTTTGGGATGGGACGGCCCCTCGTATGTTTGGTTCATAGGATGGGATGATCCTAGTTTCGTCAGCCTACGTCCGATCCTGGTGGCATGCTTGAGCTCAATGGCGACCGGCTGTTGGGCAGAGGAGGAGCGGCAACCATGGCCGGCGAGCAGGCAGAAGGAGGAGCGGCGTGAGCGGGCAGAGGAGGAGTGGTGACCAACGGGCGAGCAGATGGTCAGGCGAGTGAGTAGGCAAAAGGAGGCGTGGTATAGGCGGCGACTAGCGACTAGGCAAGCAGGCTGACATGCGAGCGAGCAAGAGGGCGGTCAGGCGAACACGCGGAGGAGAAGTGGCGCAGCTCACGCCGTGCAACCGACCCAGGTGAGTCGAGCTTGTCCACTCGTTTTTTATTGGATGGGTTGGACCCGAATCTGAGAGAAATATTCCTCTAAGAGGACCAACATATCCCTAAACCAAACATCCTGAAAAATGTGTGACCCAACCCAACTCAACCTATCGCTCCAACCAAACACATGCTTAGGTTCTTTTGTTCATTTGGTTTCAAGTCTAGTGCTCGACACATTTATGAATAATTATACATTTAGTGGTAGGAGATGTGCTCGTCAATCTCAAGATATTTTGTCAGCCAATCTATCAGATGTGTTCATAGAGGTTAGGTGTGCATGTGTGCATCGTAGGGGTGATTGTACGCACGTTTATATGAACATCTGCGCTTGGTTGTGTTTCACAAAAAATGCAATCGCATTAGATTTATTATTTTTATCTCTTAATGTATAGATCAAATTTCATCTTCAATGTTTGTGGATGAATTTGTAAATGTAAATCACAAATGAGTGATTTTCTTTCCCAACTCATCAATTACTTTTTGGACCATTGGATATACATCAAAATGTGTGCATCTTCTTCCATCGACCGTTGGACATATATATGGTTCTCTCTCCATTTTGCTCCCTTTCGACTGAAAACCATGTAGATAATTGTGACGACGATTGTGCTCCTGAAGACAATGGCAGCCTCAAATTCACTTTCACTGAAAGCGTAGCGAGGCAATGAAGACGGTGACACCGAATTAGGGCTTCAGGATATGGGGATGAGGGTAGGACTGGGGTTAAAGGAAGGGGAAAATGTAGGTGTTTATGAGGCTTAATAGGATGGCCAGAATAGTAACAGTAATAGTGGTTAGAAGGCGTAGCCAATGAAACAGGAAGAACGCCCGGGTGGGGAGGCAAGTATTCGTTTTCCCTCACAAGCTATTCCCAACAGTATTTTGCTGATGGGATTTCCTTTTGTTTTGAACTTGTTTGTTTTTGTCAGAGCTAATCCGATTTCTGATAACGAGATACATGAGTTCACTATTTCACATGGCTCAAGAGAGATATAGTTTATATTTAAATCCTACTGCAGCCATTGATGAACAACTTGAAAAGGTCAACGGTGAGGAGTTACGCCTTTATAAAATCCGATTGAGATATTCATTTAGATGTTTGAAATTTCTTCTGCATCAAGGGTTGGCATTTCGTGGATATGATGAAAGTGAAGAATCTAGCAACAGAGGGAATTTCATTGAACTTTTGAAATAGCTGGCATCAAATAGTCAAGAAGTGGATAAATTTGTTTTGAGGAATGCTCCAGGTAATTGTACCTTGACTTGCCCAAAGATACAAAAGCAAATCATTCAATGTTGTGCTATGGAAACTAGAAAAAATTATTGATGAACTTGGTGATGAGCATTATGCAATTCTAACTGATGAGTCTAGTGGTGTATCTCATAAAGAACAACTAGCTCTTTGTTTCTGTTATATTGACAAATTGGGAAGGCCATGTGAGCGGTTTCTTGGAGTCGTGCATGTTGATAGTACCACTTCATTAGCACTTAAGGAAGCCATTGAAGCTTTACTTGTTAGTCATCATTTCACTATAACTCAAATTCGTGGTCAAGGTTATGATGAAGGTAGCAATATGAAAGGATAGATCAAAGGGTTGAAAACATTGATAATAAAAGAGTCTCCTTCTACTTATTATGTCCATTATTTTGCACATCAACTCTAATTAGTATTGGTTGTTGTTGCCAAGGGAAATAATGATTATGTGTGGTTTTTTTATCGTCTCTCTTGTTGAATATTATTGGGGTTTCTTCAAAGCGACATGACATGCTTCAAATACAAGACTTCAAAATGTTATGAAAGCAATTGAATGTGGTGACCTAGAAACCGAAAGTGGATTAAATCAAGAGATGGGGTTACCAAGACCCGGTGACACTCGATGGGGCTCTCATTACAAAACTATTCTGAACATGATTTGTATTACCCAACAATTCGTGATGTACTCATAAGTCTTAGAAAAGATTCTTCATAAAAGTCTGATTGGCCAAAGGTACATATTATGGTTGGAGTGTTTGAGTCATTTGATTTTATTTTCAGTGCACACTTGATGCATGTCATTCTTGGATACACAAATGATCTATCACAGTGTTTGCAAAGAAGAGACTAAGATATTCTAAATGCTATATCACTTGTTAGGGTGGCAAAGAGTAGAATGCAACAATTGAGATCTGATGGGTGGACTGCATTCCTTGAAAAGGTCACTACATTTTGTAGTAAACATAATATTGAAGTTCCTGCAATGAAAAGCAACTATGTGCCATATGGTAGATCAAAAAGGTTTGCACGAAACCAAACAAATGATGACCACTTCAGAAGAGAAGTATATATTGGGATCATTGATCAAATTAGTCAAGAGCTTGACAATCGCTTTGATGAGGTTAATATGGAGTTGCTTTCCTGTATGACAGCTTTGAGTCCTACTAACTCATTTGCATCTTTTGATGCATCTAAGGTATGTATACTTCCTGATATATTATATGGTAGCCTTAATTTCTTTGACTCAACTATTTCTTTTGTTACACATTAGGTACGCCGACTTGCTGATTTCTATCCAAATGACATTAAAGGTTCTGAATTATCAAGACTTGAAATACAACTCGATAATTATATTAATGACATGAGAAGAGAAGATATCTTCAAAGGTCTAAACAGTCTTGTTGAGCTTTCAGTTAAGCTTGTTGAAACCAAGTGGGATAAAGTTTATGATTTGATGTATCTACTTTTTAAATTAGTATTGATTCTACCGGTGGCAACAACAAGTGTTTAGAGAGCATTTTCTGCTATGAATTTCATCAAGAATAAGCCGAGAAATAAAATGAGAGATAGTGTTTTGGATGATTGTCTAGTCACATTTATCGAGAGTGATATTTTCTTCAAAGTGGATGAAGAGGATATAATAGAGACTTTTATGGCCATAAGAAAGCGTAGAACTAATAAGAAGACATAATCTACAGCCAAGATCGGGTTAGTTTTTTTTATCAAATTTAGTTTTAAATACTCATTGTTGGTGCATTTTAGTGAATTTTATACTATATATTGGCCATTATATAGGTGGCATGTTATTTTTTTCCGACTCGAACCACCCCCGCTGACTCTCGTCTCGCCATCGTCGTCCTCGGCCCACCCAAACCTAAAATCCTAGGTCCGCCAATGGACGGACGTGAGCCGCCACTTGATATGATCCAACAACCCAAAATTCAAAGAGTGTGATTATTATCTGATTTTTTATAACAAAAGAAGATCATTTAATTTAGACTAGATTTGAGAGAAGAAACAAGAGTACATGTTCCCAAAGGCTTAAAATCATATCATACCAACTGTGTACTGCACATATTGACACATACTACTGACATTGTCCCTTGTTTGCTGCCCTGCAACTAGCTAGGAGCTTGGTAGCTAGGCTCGACAGAAGAGGGCAGTACATATGTTCGTACGAGGCGATAAGTTTATAATCTATTTCTCTTCGAGAGAATGACAACGACGACCTGGATATACACACACACACACACTATATATATATATATATATATATTCTATAGTACAGATAGGTCCTTATATCCCTCTTCCCCTACACCCTTGCCTCCCTCAAATCGAGTAATTGTTTTACTACTTCAACAAACACTCATATGTATATGATAGTAATGCACTAAGTGAATACACATTAGATATGTTGGTCCAAAATGCTCTGAACAAAAATGACTCATCCATTCAGTTTCCCCTATTTTTCGGATCTGGAGAGATGTGCGATGGGGGAAGGGCTCTCCGGTGGCGACGCCCAAGAAATCTCCTCCGGTGGAGGGACCCCCATCGGCGACGAGCGACAACGATTCCTCCCGAGCGGCCTGGGTCAGCACGACGGCATGAAGACGGAGCCCCGAGTGGTGGCGGGTGAGATCAATTGGCCGTGGGCGACGTCATCCTGCATCCAGGTGAGAAAGGGCGATGGGCGTCGGGTGGTGTACCAGGCTTCGCATCTCATCGGGCAGCCTCCCTCTTGAAGGTGATTGATCTGGAGGCCGGCTCCGGTGGGGGTCTTCTTCGGAGCCAGGGAGGGGCGCTGGGGAGGACACTGACACGTCACTTGCCACTGAGACATCCGTGTATCCATACCTACTAGCCGGTGGTGGTGGATGGTAACATGATGTGTTTCTTCATTTCTTTTTTACTGATTTCCAATGTATAATTCTAGTTTCTAAGAATGAAGTTTGTCCTGTCCAGGATTGCAACAGACCTCAAGAAAGGGCAGATCAATGGCACCACTGGCTATCGCTCCACCTCCATGCAACGACGCTCAAAGGAGAGCTCGTGGATGAGCCGGTGTGGAGTGTTATGTGGTAGTACATAATAGGCTGCAGGACTTAAGAAGAACCAACGACTTACAACAGAAGAAGATCATGGTAAAAAAAATCTCATTTTTTTCTTCTTTCTAAAATCCTAACATTTTTTGTTTGGTCGATCTATTGTTGTTGATAGGATCAAAATTTTAGTATTTCACCAGTAGTTTAATACTAGTATCTTTCTTGCCATTTATTTTTTGGGTCGAGCTATTACGTATTGCATAAACACCTGACAAGAGACTATCGATGTGTTGGTTAGCAACCATATAGAAGTATATGCATTATGTGACTAGGGAGCTTTTGATTTTTCGTTTTTCAGCTATGACAATTATAGTGGAGTACTCTTATATATATATATGTATGTATATATGTATGTATGTATCTTCTGGATTTCAAACCATACAGTTTTTCATTTTGCATTTTGTTGGCTAAGTGTAGAGACTTCTGGATAATTTAGGAAAGATGCAGAGGCTAGTGGAGCAGCAATTGCAACTTGATGGATGCTGGTGGTGTTTTTGCTTATATATATATATATATATATATATTCTATATTAATTTTTGGATTTTTTTCTTGATTTAGTGTTGATGTACTGATTCAAATAACCAGTATGACCATTTTTCTAGTGGTGCCTGCATTTGTGACCTACCGCTAGCTGAAAGGTTCGTTGGTCACAGCTGAGCTATGTTTTTATAGCACCTTTATTTTTACTTTGTTCATTCTAAAATATTTTTCATAGGTCATTTTTGTTTAACAGAAGTAGTTAATGTAGATAAAACAATTTTGATATGATTATCGAGGTTGTATGAATAAGTTAGTATATCTAGGAAAATTCAGAACGTGTAAGGCATTTCATGCACAACTACTATATCATACAACTTACATTATTTGACTGCTAATTGATCACTTGTAACCAAAGTATGTAGATTTTAAATGATGATCAAAATTGAACGTGTCATCGTCTCTTGCAGGCACACAAATGAGATCTAGCGGCGAGCCAACACCAGCAAGCATTAATGAGTCCCAATTGAACTGGATTAACTCTCAACCAAGAATCATTTAAAGCCCTCTCTAATTTTTTTATAAAATTTCTAAAAATTAATCCATCTATATACTACCAATATATACTGTTAGTATATTGTACTGTAAAAGTTCTTGTATATATCCAAACTTAATAAACGTAGTAGTAGCAGTAGCACATCCGTGACAGTACTCTTGCGTGCTAGGAAGTGTGGTGGTGTTTAGTTGTGGATATGGTTGAGGTGTGGGGCGTGGGTCGGGGCCGAGGTCGACGACGTTAACCAGCAAGGTAGGCAGATGCAGTTAGCTGCTGCATGCTGCATGGAGCAGGGAAGAGTTAGCTAGCTTGGAGCGGGGAGGAGAGGGGAATCTGCTCGTGATCGAGGTGGTGGGAAGCGCAAGCGGCCACCAGGCAGGCAGGCACCTGCAGCAGGGGCACCCGCGCCGGCGCCGCGCGCGCGCACGTCGTCGTTAAGAAGTGTGGGCGCAGTTAGCAATGCAAGCCACGACGGCGACGCCGGGCAGTTTAGCTTAGCTAGCTAGCGCGGCACATCATGCATATGCTCGCATTTGTATGCAAGAATTTGCTTTTTTACGTGTATATGCATTTGTGGTCATGTACAGCCGTATTTGTTCTTTTATAATCTATAGGAGCTAAATTTAAAACTTTTGTATATGTGTGTAGTTGTATGTGTGTGTGTGTATATATATATATCACATATTATCTAGCTATTTTGTCTTTCTTTAAAAAACAATTTGAATGGTGCGCAACCCTCAGGATATTATAATCTATTTCTCCACCACTTTAAATATGTAGTCATCCTTCTTTCACCCCTCCATCCTGCCCCGCTGCTTGTGAGAAGATCACTAAAAAATCACCACAACCAAAAAACATTGTTTCCAGGTTTGCAAGGGTAGACTGAAGCTCTTCCATCAGTCTCTTTTCTCTTAGCAAATTTTCATCGCTAGATCACAGATCATCTTTCAAACCTCTTGACTTGGTTTTCCATATGCAATAGTTCTTTATCTTTATATTCTTTTTCTCTAGAGACGAATTACTTTGGCACCCTCGTGTTCCTAGAGTAGCTGCAAATATGTTTCAACTTTTCGACAAGAGCTTCAATCTTAGTGGTAATGTGTTGCAGTTCACCTTCCATTTGCGGTAGCCTTGATGTTAAGTTAGAGTTTCTTGAGTCTCTAAGCTAATCTAGAATTTGCGTGTCTTGTTCTGTAATTCTTTCCCAAACTTCTCCATATGGTCCTAAAAAAATACATCACTGGGAACCTTATTTATGCTTCCATCACAACCAATAACTTGTAAGGAAGGTCCTTTCATGCTTATTAATTTATAATAGTTTATCTTTTGCATGTCATGCTAATGAATTTTCGTTCTCATTGACTAATGTCTTCCTGGATCTTACTACAGGGATATCCTAGAAGGCAGGGTTTGCAATTTCAGAATGAAATTTTCGAAATTTCGGATTTGCCGGTGGGGTCTAATAGCAGTGGGGTACCGGTTAAATATTTCGATGCAAAAAGTTTGAAAAAATGTAAATGAATTAAAACTACTTTTTGGCATGATTTCGACTCTTATATGGGAATTACATACGTATTATGCTATTTGAACTGATGAAATTGTCTGAACATGTGCTGAAACTGTTTTACTCCATAAATCCGAAAATTTTCAGATTTGAATTTGAAAACTTTCGCTTGAAATATCCAAAAAATATCCAAAATTTCCGAAATCCGGAAATTTCGCTCCCCCGATAGAAATGTGCTTACCGAAAGTGCAAACCCTCCTAGAAGGTGTAGAGATGTTGAATATATCCCCGGAAAGTTGGGCCTTTTGTCTTTCTAAGAATTGTACCACGCACTAATAAACACTACTACAAAAACATGCATAGGTGCCGGTTCAACAAAAACCGACACCTATTAAAACAATAGGTAGCGACTCTAAAAAAATCGACACCTATACTATAGGTGTCGGTTCTAAAGAAAAACCGACACCTATAGAATAGGTGCCGATTTTTTATAAAAATCGACACTAAAAACCGACACATATGACAGCACTGAGCCGAGCTGACGTGGGGACAATTGAGCCTTATTTCCAGAAGACTCTCCACCACCTGTCCATCCTTATCTCTTCTTGTCACTCTCACATCTCTTCTCACTCTCTCACTCTCATCCATCTCTTGTCACTCCATAGGCCGGAGGCGGGAGGCGGGCGGCGGGGAGGTGGGAGGCGGTGGGTGGCGGCGGAGGCCGGGCGGCGGGCGACGGCGGGAGCCGCCGCCGTCGGAGGAGGAGGCCGGAGAATGGGATGTGTATGTTCTCTCGTCCTTATCTCTCCGGATCTCACTCTCCTCTCTTCTCTCTCAGGCGGGGCAACGGGCCGAGGATCTCTTCCGGCGGGCGACGGGCGGCGGCGGCGCCTCCTCTGTCGGATCGGGAAGGCGACGGCGGCAGGGTGGAGGAGATAAGTCTCCCCTCTCCCTCTCCCTCTCTCTCCCTCTCTCTCTCTGACTCTCTCTCTCTCTCTCTCCCTCAGATCCCTCGGCTAGCTCGGTGGCGGCGGTGGACGGCGGGCGGCGCCTCCCGGATCTAGCCCGAGGATCTCCCCTCCATCTCTCTCGGCTAGCTCGGTTGCCATGCATGTTGGTTCATGTTTGTTCTTTGTAAACATTTGTGTATGTTCATGTTTGTTCTTTGTAAACATTTGTGTATGTTCATGTTTGTTCTCTTATAAATATTTCTGTATGTTCATGTTTGTTCTTTGTAAATTTTTGTGTATGTTCATGTTTGTTCTTTGTAAACATTTGTGTCTGTTCATGTTTGTTCTTTGTAAATATTCGACTGAGATCTTGGATTGTAGAGGAGCTACTCGATGCATCGGCTCGATTCGAGCCGATGCATCGATCCATTTTTTTGGCTCATGGGACCTCAAAGGTGTCGGTTCCTAAATCGACACCTTTGAGAAGGCAAAAAGGTGCCGACCAATAGGTGTCGGTTGGAAAATCGGTATCCATGGGGTTTTTCCAACCGGCACCTATAGCGCTTTCTGTAGTAGTGAAATATGACCATTTCTTGTCATAGTGTTAATCCACATATATGTAGTAATCATTTTTTATTAATTTTGGCTTATACTATAGACATGAAATAATTTCTATGAGTTAGTTTTCAATAAACAAACACCGTATTCATTCTCAAACAATAAGAGATTGAAGAAGCTTCAGCAAGGTTACTCCAGATCAGTAATAATATCCTCATTTTCCTATAGATGTAATGGTCTCATTTTTTCTTTTTAAGAAGTGTGTGTTGTTTGTTTCGTTAGCCGCATGGCTATAACTATTAATGCCTTTCAGGCGGCGCACAAAGGCGCACCCAACTTGTAGCACCTGCAACTCGATCGTGCCATCGCTCACCCCGAAACTTGCCGCTCGTGTACTCTATGTGGATGCCAGGTGCCGGAGTATATGTGGATGCCCTCGCCGGCAGACGATCGATGCAGAACTGTAGCGCGCCCTCGCTGGCGGCCGACACGAGTTCCCAGCGTCAGGGCTCGAGTTCGTCGGATACGGGGCAGTATCCCGTGAGCATCACAGCGACGCCGGCACTACTGGAGAAACCATTTTTGGTTGAAGTGTCAAAATCCATAATAGTCCTTGTTTGAATAGTACCCAGGACTAAAAAATATTTCTAGTCCTGGTTTAAAAAGTCTATGAATTTCTAGAAATATTAGTCCCAGTTCGTGACATGAACCAGGACTAAAAATTATCTTTAGTCCCAGTTCAAATATTGTTAGAGGTTGTCAGAGCGTCGGGCATCTTTAGTCCCGGTTGGTAACACTAACTGGGACAAAAAATGATATTTTTTATCCCGGTTCTTGTTATCAACCGGGACAAAAAAATCTCCACCATCCTTATCTCCTCGTCCTCCGCGCTATCCTCCTCTCGATCCATTCTTCTCTAACCCATGTGCCTCTCTCTTTGATCGCTAGCTCCCTCTCCCTCCCTCCCTCCCTCTTCCTCGTCCTCGCAGATCTCTCCTCTCCCTCTCGTTCTCTCTCTCTCTCCCTCCCTCTCCTTCTCTCCGGCCCAGCGAGGCGGCGGCCACACGAGGTGGGCGGACGGCGGCCACGGGCGCGGCGGTTGGGCGGCGGCCCCGCGGGCGGGCGATGGCTGCGGCCTCACATGGCCGACCGGCAGGCTTCCAGATCTGGTTTTTTTGTTGTTTTTTTAGTTTGATGAGATGTGATTTTGATCTGTGATGTATACATATTGTATTTGATCTGTTATTTTATGATTTTGTTGTTGTATTTGATCTGTGACTTGAACATATATTTGATCTGTGGAGAAAAAATAAAAATAAGAATATGTGATATGTTTTGTGAGGTTTGATTTCATCTTCTGATGATTTCGTTTTTTTTCGAAAAACAAAAAATATGAGGAAAGTGAGATGTCGGGAGGACAATCTTTAGTCCCGGTTGGTAACTCCAACGGGACTAAAAATTTATTTTTTGTCCCTGTTATTTAACCCAGGACTTAAAAAATAATTTTTAGTCCCGCTTCCGTAGTCCTGGTTTGACAACCGGAACTAAAGGGGTTACCAACTGGGATAGATGTGGGGTTTTCTAGCAGTGCGGGCTTCATCGCCGACCCGAAGTCGAAGACGATCACGTCCGCCTGCCGCTACCGCCGCAACACCTCCACCGCCCACTGTGTGCCGCCAGCTGACGGCATCGCCCCTTTCACCACGAGAAGAGCCCCATCTAAAATAGAGAACAGTAGGTTAAAATCAGTTGAGGCATGGGCAAACTTATTTTTAATGGATATTTCTCTCTCCATTTTTCCAGATATAATAAAATAATATTGTGGGTGTCCAGCAGCTAATTATCATTGTTTTACGATGTTCTTGCGGTGTCCTCTAGCAAAGAACGCAAATTTTGGGTGTCCTATAGCAAATCTTGCCAGCTTCTTTTAAGTTTGATCAAGTTTATAGAAAAATTTAGCAATATCTATAATATAAAATTAATTTTATTAAATCTAACATTGAATATATATTTTTACATTCGAAATGTTGCTACATCGTTTTATGAACTTAATCAAATTTTAAAAAAATTGACTAAAAAAATAAAAACATCAACGAAGAGTGTAATTTCATAATAACTAAGCTTGAAACTTATCGCAAATGCGACAAAATATATATGATCATGAAATTAAATCCTTTGATCTAATTAACCTTTATATTTATGTGGTGTTCTAGGCTTCTAGCTCGCAAGTGATAACTTGAGGTCATATACGAATTGCACACAGCTGATAAACCTCTAGCTCTAGACATATAAATTAAGAGACGAGCAATACTGGTGCAAGAATAGTGTATGTTCATTATTTGCCTTGTATACTTTTCTCTCTGAATAGTTATGGGCTATTTTCTACAGAATTCCATGCCACCTGGCTAGCTCGCTCACTTGCTCGCTAGCTGGAGTTTTTGTCACTCCATGCAACAGTGTGGGAGAGCTGATCGATGAGCACGCATAAGTACATATATAGCGTGATAACAATACACTGGACATTGGTGCTATTTTGTTTTTGGAAGCGATTGAGAGATGTGCCGCATGCAACTGTGCAAGGCTCCAAGAGAAATGCTCTCACGGGGCGGAGGGATTTTTGCCGCCGTGCGTTGTCCGGTTTCCCCTCGTGTTGGCGCCAGCCAGCCCACACGTGCCGATCGCAACAAATCGTTGGCAGAGCATGTAAGAACAAATGGGCTTTGTTCATGAGTTAGCACCCAGTTTGTTGCCTTGCGATCGGGGACAACTATTGAAGTAGCCTAATCAGATTGCGCGCGTCCTCTGTGTGGACAAGATCGATCGAGCTAGCGGCGTGAATGTTTGCTAGAGTAGATTGTTTCCACATTAATTATCAACAATTTTAATTTGCAACTTTGGACCTGTTCTAAAGAACTACTTCATTCGCCCGTTATAAAATATAAGAACATCTAACATTTAAATTTTGTTTTAAAATATACATTCTTCATCTACATTTCCTTCTCAATCAATCAAAACATTTCATCATTTAAATTCTTCGCCAACTTTTTATTCTCGACCAATCGAAAACATCTTTCTTTTAAATCTACATACTTTCTTATACTTGTGTCTAAACCTAAAATTCTTTATATTTGAGACGACGAAGGTAGCACCTACTATCCATTTTCGGTTAACACGTTTTAAAACTGTGTTTCTTGTAAAAAATCATGTTTAAAAATCAAATAAATTTATTTTTAAGTTTTTATTAATTAATATTTAATTAATTGAATGCTAATAGTGTCTTTAGTTTTACAATCAGCCAAAACCATCGGTCGCAAAGAACGAAAAGATTGCGTCCTTACTCTAGCTAGGTACGTAGGCTGCAAAACAAGCGCTATAGCTCATATGACCACTAAGGCCATGTTCTTTGTAATAAAATGCGAATAAAGTTTAATCAATGATCGATTTGTTTATGAGAAAAAACAAATATTATATAACCTGACAAGTAGAGCTAGCTCAGAACATGCGGTCTAAACAATGGTGATGTAAAATTATTCTAGAGAAATTATACTTTTAAAAGCAATGGCACGGATAATAATCCGCAAATAGAACAAATGTCATTCTATTATAGTCTTGGATACAAATCCTAAAATCCAACGATGGGCGAAGAGAGTGAGATACGTAGCGGGACCTTGTATGCCTGCATGAGATAGGTTACTAAGTTAGTAACTAGATGACACCTCGCACTTGGCTGCAAGATGAATGGATGAATATATATCAAATATTATAAAAATAATAAATATTTAAATATTATAAAAATAATATTAAAAAGATGATTTGACATATTTATAAGTTAAAAATTATATTCTGGATAAGGTATATTTTTTCTATAATTTAAAATACTTTATAATAGTAATTGTTGATGAATGATGATGCGTTAGTTTTTAGTAATTATTAGTGGATATATATATATATATATAAGATATAGATTAAGATATAGATTAGGATGAAAGTGAGTTGGGTCAACACCAAGAACAACAAACTTTTGATAACACCACCGAGGCGAGGTAAAGATACCTTTCCGAAAATCATGAAAAAGCTAGGCTAAGGACGTGTACACCGATGTTTATTAATGTGATCTTTCCATTGACATATAAGTAAATTTACTGACGTGGAAAAAGAGGTGGGTAGAGGAAATAAAAACACGTTGCTATGCATGATAACGGCTCAAAGTTGACTTTTAGCATTTATCAAAAGAATTTTTTATAATTATAGTACAAACAAAGATGTCCATAACATACATATAATCACTTTTATAAACACACACATATCCTAGTTGTATGCGTACATATATAAAAGAGTGAGTCGACATATTTTTGTTGAACAGAAAAGAATAAAAAAATAAAGATAATAAAAAATATTTTTTTGCTTTCTTAATTATTGTAAAAGGATGATCTCTAAGTGCTTTACCTGTTGTACATGTCTAAAATAAAGGTGATGACAACAAGAGGCGACGGCTATCCACTAAATTAATAGTTGGATCTTTCTAATTAATTTGGTAGCTCTCTTAAAGTGTCCGATTAACCATAAATAGACGGAATTGCTAAAAAATATAAAGATTTGTATGTGCGTCAGATCACATCGAGATTTGTGTGCGCGTAGGGAAGGAAAAAAATAAAGATGAGGATTCCAACTCACAACTTCAACCGTGAGGGCACGCGCCGCTAGCTTTTATTGAACTGATTAACTAAATAGTTTATTGGTGCATTATCAGTTGCATGCAAACAAACACCGGACGATGTTTTGTAGAGAAATACTGCTCGTCTCAACAGAAGTGTATATATATATATATATATATATATATATATATATATATATATATATATATATATATATATATATATATAAATTAAGTGTTTATACGTGACAACGGGTAAAATTAGGACGTGGCATGATAGAGACGAAAGGGAGGGGCAGAATATGACTTGGCTATATTGAGAGCACTACATCAGTTAGCTAGGTTCATATTTGAACTTTGAATTAATGATCTTCTGCTCTCTTTTTTCAGTTCATATTCTGCTCCTAAATTTCCGCTCGTAATAGTTCTACTAATTTCTAGTTATACAGCCAGCATGCATTGAAATGCATGGTATGTGAAACAAAAAAAAGCAGAACATCAGCTCTATAATGGGAAGTATTGGTCCAAAATATACATTTTACATCTCCTATGCAGTTATATTTGGGACAACTAAAGTAGCTCAGAGAGAATTAGATTTTAACTTCTTATAATATAAAATTTTTTGTTCTTGAAACTTTGACCCAATAAAAATGTTAAAAAGTTATTCTAATACTAAATGTTAAAAATTTTGCTGGGATATTTTTTTCTAAAGAAACTAGCGGCGATGAAATTAATTAATTTCACGTATATAAAAACATGTGCCTAGCAGGCTAGCTAGCTCTTGCAGGGCGGTCGGTACTAGCAGTGTAGTCCACACATCATCATCATCCCTACGACGAAGACGCCAAATCGCCGCTACGGCAGCAGCAGGCTCATGCATCAGCAGCAGCAGGCCGCCCAGGAAGAAAAAAAACAAAACCCGGATGCAGCTATCGCACGGCCAGGCTCCCTGCCAAAATCGATCAAATGAACCCCTCCGATCCCTCCGCATCACCTCCCTCTCCTCGATCCGCTTGTCCCGCAGCGCCCCCGGCCACCGCGCGCAGCAGTGCCGCACACCGCTACGACTACGGCTGCATTGCATATTTGCATCGCGCCAGGGCCTCCTCTCCGCCCGACGAGGGGAGGCGCCCCTCGCGCGCGACGACGGATCGAGCGAGACGCGCGACGCGTGCGCCAGCATGGAAAGAAACTCACTATTCTTCGTCGTAACCCCATTTAGCCTCAAAACTTAAATCGAGACTTAAAAAACGAAACTAAAGATCAAAATGAATTAAAGATAGACTCCACCATCTTTAATCTCGATTGTCGATTGGAGGTTACCAACCGACCGAGATTAAAGTTTTTATTTTTTTAAAATTTTTCTTTTTAGCTGTTAGCATGCTGTCTTTAATTATATATGCATACATATTTTACATATATATATTTATACGTATATATGCAACATGCATATATACGTATAAATATTTATTTTACATACATAACTTAAGAAAATATATATATTACCAAAATATATACACACATATCGTATCTTACAAAAAGTTGTCTAATCTACCTTGTGGATCCAAGTGATAAAGTTACTCAAATTAAAGTAGAACTCTCCGAGGATCAATGATCTCGCTTGTTTTTAAATCTCATCAATTCTTCTTGAGCAGCTTGTATAAAAGTCGCGTGGGGGAGGTTGTCTCTTACTTGCATAAGCTGTCATTAATTCAAATAAACGAGAAATAAATATATAAAATGAATAAAAAATCGACACGTAATGTATAAATGGATGTTATACGTACATCTATATCGTCGAGACTTGTAACTTTGGTAACAAAGCGGTGAATATAGTTGCAGACGTAGTAGTCACATAAGTTGATGGCATGCGTCTCTTTTGCATACTAAAGGAGAAACGACGACAGATTGAATATACATTTCATATTTTACAACACATTAATGATTCAACCAGCGTGGTACCCAACTTTTTGTGCCCCTGTTCACAGCCTGGGTACAAGAACGTTTTGTGGTCCGTCAACATACGCTCCAATTTCTGCACCTCCTTTTCACCTTCGCAGTCCCCCTGTACATCGCGCAACATCTGACCAAGGTCATCGGAGCCGTCGTTTTCTTCAGCATCTCCGCCCGCCTCGCCTGCTGTATTCTCTTCAAACCCACCATATTGACCACAGTCCGGAATGTTGTCGTCGTCTTCTTCATCTTCTTCCATTGCAACCCTAACCTCTCCGTACGATGTCCAGCAATTGTAGTGAGGCATGAATCCCGACTGAAACAAGTGGACATGCATAATTCTTGATATATAATACTCCTTCTTATTTTGACACTTTTTGCATAGACAACGTATGGAACCCTTCTTCTTGTTGGCATCGGTCACACTCAAAAATAATGCGCGTCTTGAATAAACTCGTCTCGACCGTTGATCCGCATTGTACATCCATTGCCGATCCATCTACATGGAATACACAAAAATCATAACAAAAATCCACGAAATTCAAACCATTTAAATATTATTACAATAATTATATATATGTAATCGACAATAATTATATACTAATCCAACGTACGTAATATGTTGTTTAAAAAATTAGAATTTTTTTAAAAGGTCTTTTAAAGTGGTAAACATAAAATTAATTAATTATTTTACAAGTTCTTTTTAATGTACGCATTGTACATATTTCTAACTATTTTAACGATCTTAAAAATTACCTTACTTTTCTAATCTACTATCAAATTTTTTATATTTTTCTTTGTCATCTATTTTATAACTTTTTTACCAAAAGTTTCTCTCTCATCATTTTCTATAAATATTTTTTGAGATGAAATTGTACGTAATAAATTCCTACAAATGTAACGTGCTAAGCATACTTTTCTTTCTCTTTATTTTTCCCAAACATTTTTCTCAACACAATGTAACATGCTTAGTAAAATAATTAGTTCCAAACAAATTTTCTTTCTCTTCATGTTTGCATAAAAATACAGAGATGAAAATATATAGAAAACAACCGTAAAAAGCGAAGTGCTAAGCATATATCATAAGAGGAAGAAGTTGCTAACCTTGTAGATAGCAAAGCTTTGTGTACTATCACCAAAACAAAATCACAAAAAATTTTGACAGCACCTCCTTTCTAGCTAGAGCAAAAGTTTGAAGACAACTGGAGCTGGCGAGGACTGGAGGAGAAAGAAGAAGTATAAAAAGCAACTCTAAGTTTAGTCCGGTTTGTGTTACCATGACACTAAAGAGCAAAATAATCTTTAGTTCCAGTTGGTAACACTAACCAGACAAAAATAACATCTTTAGTTTCGGTTGGTGTTACTAACTAGGACTAAAGACCAGAGGTGCCCTGACAGGTTCTGACAGGATTTGAACCGGGACTAAAGTTTCTAGAGAGCCGTTGCCTTTTAAACCAGGACTAAAAATATTTTTAGTCCCGAGTACAACTCTAACTGGACTCGTTGTGCTTTTTGTCGCTTCAACCAAAGATGGTTTCTCCAGTAGTGATGTGTGCGTCCATGTGATCACGACATTGGACGCAGGGGACACGATTCTATATGCTCTCCCAGAAACGTTCTCTCGTTATTTATGTGTCATGTTGTACAATTCGAAAAAATTAAGAACACGTAAAACAAAAAACTTTAGTACATGGTTAATTCGAATTTGATTATTATAGACTTAAAAATGAAAACATGAATCTATTTGATACTTTAGAGCAACTTCTGCATATAAAGTTTTCGTACCAAATGTATCGTTTATGTGATACATTTATGTATAGCAATTAAAAAACATGTTAAAAAACTGGGATAGAATCTACATCTTAATTAGAAAAAACTGAACACTAGCCCCAGGATGCCACCTAGACCTAAATAATGAGGTGGAGAAGAAAGGTAAGAACAAAGAGTTTGAACCACCCCTTATGCAAGGGACAATCTTTTCATAAACTTTAAGAGAGAAATTGATCAGATACAAGTGATTCAAATAAATACTAGTTATATTGTATTAGAGCTAGTGTATTGGAGGTAATGTATAGTATATATTGATTCTCTAGATCAAATAATACTTATGGGATGCATAAGGAGAGATGGTGACACATAGATTATACGGGTTTAGATCCTCAGTGAGAGGTAATACCCTAGTTCAGTTGTGTAGATTAGAGCTGTATCAAGGGTTTTGCAATAGGCGTGAAAGGTAATACGTAGCGATCAAGGTTTTCGTAATACGGCGTGAAATGTAACACGTAGCGATCACTCGTGGTAGTGTATGGTGTGCATGTCATGATTGTGGTGTGCTATGTTGGGTTGTGGGGGATTGTGTGGAGTTTTCCGGAGTTGCCAGTGTTTTTTTTTGATCTTGGGACCCTTGCCCCTTATATAGGATGAGGTGAAAGATTATGTGGACCCCCGTTTTTGAAACGGGAATCTTTCGTGTTCATAGTATCATTTCTCTGGATCGAGTAGTTTGGTACCTACGAAATACAGTACTGAATAATCAAGTGTAAATGCACGAATAGTCTTACATCGAAATTATTACAATAATAGGCCCGAAGGCAATATCCAACACATAGGACCTCATGGTCCAGATACAACCCAAAAGTAGAAATTAGGTAAGCCAGCGGCTTGTCGATTACCACAGGCAACGACCGGAGACTAAGACCTAGCAAGCACCATCAGCTTCTTCGCCCTCCTGGTAGTAGGCATATGGATCCTCCAAGTCTTCATTTCCACCATCTGAAGGTTTGTGCATATAGCAAGGGTGAGTACCAACCGTATTCAACAAGCCAACACGAAAGTGATGCATATGATAGGGTCATTCAAAGAATGGCTGGTGTTCTTTTGCATAAAGCCAATTTTCACAACTCTTTTCACAAGCCTAACAACTAGCCAAGTCAAGTTTTAGTTCCACAGTTCATTAAGTCAGCGACGGTTCTTTCTACCATCCATCGTGATTCCAAAGATGGCTTCCCGCCTCCGGTTCGTCATGGTTTTCTGGGAGTCCACCCCTTCTCGCATCTCGAGAAGTTGATCCACCATGAATAAAATTCATCATGCAAACCCATCCCATCATTTTAAAGTTTAGAGTCTAGCCAAGCGAAAGTCTTGTCATGATGCTCAATATCCGCAAGCACGGCTATTTGAATAGATTGATTCATTCACACTGTAGTGGATGTATACTTTACCCATACTCCGCGATTGCCCAACAAATGAGCCTACGTCCCAACACATGAGACGGTCACGGCAAAGCCTTTCGATAACCTCACTTCGCGCACCCGCTCCATGAACTTAAGCCCTCATGCACTCTAGCCGTCATTTTCTAGCGGTGAGAGGAGTTCGGCGCACCGGGGTAAGGGAAGACTTCATTCATCAAGTTATAATAAATTTCAATTTTCCATCATCCCTTTCAAATCTCATCTCATACATAAGAACCACTATGCAAGGGTACCGCCTCCGCTCGGCTATCTACTCCGCTAGGTCTATACCCATTCGAGAAGTACGGTTGTAGTGGCTCGTTTCCCGGCTATCTCATGGCTCGGTCCTTAATTGACCAGGGTCGGCACTTGCCTTTTCCGGAATCCACCCAAATCATCCAGCCGCCCAGTCTAAAACATTTATTTAATACTTTCAATTTTCATCAAAACTCATTTCATCATTCTCATGGCAATGTGGCGCTCATGTCTCCACATGCTGTATCTCAACTACCTTCCCTAAGGTAGTTGCCCAAGCATAAAGCTCTTCATAAAATCATGAGTATGCATGAATCTAAAAATAGCATGGCTAAGCATTTTACCGAAGATATCCTCCGGTTATATATATCACATCGAGGGTTACAAGGAATAATTCTAAAGGTAATCAATAACAAGGTATGGCATAGCAAGTATATGTAATTCTCTATGTATAGCATGCATGTTTTAAGTTTAAAATACATCATTTCGCAATTGGGATCAATATGTTCAAAGAGTGTGATGACTTGCCTTGCTCGCACGCTTGTTGAGCGGGGTCTTCAACGAAGTCGATGCCCGCTTCTTCAGGTGCTATCCATACATGCGAAAGATCAATTGAATTCAATTAGAATTCAATAAAATACCGAGAGATCGAAAAGAACCATAAAAACTACGAAAACAACTCCAAATGTTTGGCCTAGAATTCTACTTGAGTTCGGGCGAGTATTGCTAGGGAAAAATCCGGGTTTGAACTCGAGTCGATGCCCTAGAGTTTTCGCAAAACAACGATTGTAATTATTTGAGAAAATAGATTTGGAAATATCACGAAGGGATTTGTACTCGAGGTTTTGGAGGTTCGAGAACAAAAAGAAACATATTTAAATGGCGAGAAAGAATTAAACGAAATCCAGATTTAAAACGACGCGAAACGAAATCTCGAAAAGTCGATTTCGATTTTTCAAATTTTGCTCCAAGAAAATATACAAGACAATAATTTATTTTTTCCAAAAATTCACTCAAATTATTCCAAAACATTTTTCCTAATTTCCTATAATTTTTCCTATTTTTTCTCTATTTTTTCTTTTCTCCTTTTCTTTCTTTTCTTTTTTTCTTTTCCTCTGCCACTATTCATCACCCCGCCATGTGTTTGACCGAGCGCCACTCTCTCCGCTCTCTGTTACGCCGGCGCAAACGCGAGGCGGCGGCTCGGGGCTACCGGCGACGGCGACAAGCAAGGGAGGGTGGCGGAGCTCCGACGCACGGCGGCGACGCGCCGGGCGTCTTGCGGCGGCGGCGGCGCTCGGTTTGCGGCGACGGCGCTCGGGAGAGAGAGAAGGCTAGAGGCGGCGGCGGTGTGGGGGAACGAGAGGGAAGGGGAGGCCTTAAATAGGCGTGGCGGGGAGCGAACGGGATAGAGGGGGCGGTGCGATGGTCGCGTCGGACACGCGGCGCGCGGGTTGGCGGGGCCGGCGCGGCGAGTGCGGGCGACGCGCGGGGCGGGCGTGGGGCGTCGACACGCGGCGTGAGCGCGGGCGGGGGTCCGGGGCACGGCGGCGCAGCGCGGCGAGCGAGTGGGGTCCGGCAGCGAGCGACGCGAGGCGCGAGCGGCGGGGGTCCGGCGCGGCGGCGGTCAGCTGCGCAGCGCGCGTGCGGGCGGCAGCGCGGGCCGCGCGAGCGGCGAGCGGGCGCGGCGGCGCGGCGCGGCCATGCGGGCGAGTCGGGAGTCGGGCGCGGCGCGCGGGCGCGTGCGGGCGGCGTGTGGCGCGCGCGGCGTGGCGCGGTGCGGCGGGGCTGGTACGACATCGAGCACTTGTGACCTAATGAACAGGGTACTTTTCGATTTTTCCCGAATTAAAATCCTATTTTCCCCATTTCTATTTCTTTCCACTCTAAAAATTCAAAATAAATTCTAATATTCCCGAAAAAATTTTAATATCATATTTTCAACTTTTTCCCCACTTTTTATTATTCCAAATATATTTTTCATATTTATTTAAATTCCTTTTCCTAAATTCATAATACACCACTTTTAATTTCAAATAAATTTCCTAGTTTTCATATAAATCCCTTAAAATAGTTTATTGTCTATTTTATTCCCTAATTAATTTTCCATAATCACCAATTAATATTTTATGTCTCAAATGCATATCTTCATAAATCCACATCCCTTTTCCGATTTTATTTTAAAAATTCTTAACCTTATATTTCGAGATTTTCTTCCCAATGAAAATCCAAAGCGTTTGGTTTTCACAAACACCGAGAGAAATTGTTCACAAATAAATTCATGCAACCGAGCGGCAAATAAGAAGCAACAAACATGAGAAAAAGGCAACAAGCAAAAGTTTTTGTAAGTTCCGATTTTTACGTTCCAATTTTAATTTCTTCGATTTCAGGATGTTACAGATTACAAGAAAATTATCTAGTTGATTACAACTAGTGTCTTCCTATTATATCTATAAAAGATATGCATGATCCTCGGGATTTATATCTCGTCCCAAATTTTTTTTATATTATAACTAAGCTATCAGGGTTGGACCTACTCGGTTCATCCCATGTTATGTGGTATAAAGGTCCAACATGAAGTATTCTGGTACCGTGTACCTCACAGTATGTGCTACATCATAATTAATTAGTTGATTAAGTGAACAAAATTATAGGTGACAACCATCTTTATTATAAAACTTGCTCTTAATCGTGTGAGGGATACGCTTCTTAGGCGGGCGATGGTGCGATCATTAGGCTGGCGGGCGACAAACCAGAGGCGAGGCACACGTATTGCTACTTCTTTTATCTTAAAATATAAAAAATTTTGATTAGATGAGACATACTATGTATCTTAACGGTTTTCTTATATTTCAAGACAAAGAGAATATAACTACCTTATATTTTGATATTTCAAGACGAAAAAAGTATGACTTTCTTATATTTTGAGAGAAAGAGAATATAATGTAGCTTACGCTGCGGTTTGATTGACCTCTTCGTTGCATACTAGTACTATGTTGACATGGTCAGGCAGAGGGGCTGCTCGGCTAGCTAGCTGCTAGTAGTATAGCTGCAGGGGGTACATTCTGCCAATGGCATGTGAGTGTACTTTCCAAAACGCTCGGCTCGGCTCTCGACCGGTCGATCATATCGATCGCGCGCCCTCGCCGTCACGTGAGCCTTGGGAGCTAGTTTACCGCGGCCGCCGCGCGAGAATCCTAGACACCGTTCTGTACATACAGAGCCCGCATATACATACGAACAATGCCATGTACGTACGTATGTACGCATGTGACCGATGCCAACCCCTCCCTTCCTTCCCCCGCCCCCGCGCGCGCTGGGTCAGATACAGCATGTAGCTATACGTGAGTACGATCCACGCCTACGTCATGCATGTGCCCTGCGCCAAATGTACGTCGAAATTTGGAGCATTTCGCAGGGATGGACTTTTCTACTCTCGACTCGCATGTATAGGATGGAATTGAAGTAAGCTAGGTACGTACATAATTTCTTACATTTTAGATAAGGTTAAGATGAAACTCTTATTATATATATATATCTTACCAATATTAAAATAAATATAAAAATAATTATTATATATTAGCTTGTGTTGTGCTTCGTCGATCGTCTGACACCGTCGGTCTTCGTCACCGACTGATCATGCATGCCCCATGGTGACCCACGTGACGGCGTTTCGATCCATATATATCGTGCCATGCATGCGTGCTTGCTCGCCTTGTGTGATACTTCTACATTAATATACATATACGCTACTGCTGCTGAAAATCAATTTTAGTCTTAATTTACAACTTTTTTAATTTTGGGTTATAAATTGGGATAACAGAAGAACGACTAAAGATGTCTATCTTTAGCCTTGAATGAAATAACCGGACTAAAAACAAATCTTTAGTCCTACATTTGAACACTAAACAAGACTAAAAATAAAATCGGGACTAAAGCCTTTTTCTTTTTCATTGTTTGTTCTGCTTACAAACTATTTTTTCTATTTTTTCCAATGCAACATATCGACAGATCGAATACAAAATATTTTTACAAACTCTCATATGCAACAATATCAAGATTATTTTTTCCATTGCCATATTTTGAACACAACATCAAAATTAACATCACAGATCCAATGCAACAACAAAATCATCCACAAATTCAAAAAGAACATCTAAAAATATCCACAAATCTCTTTGCTTTTTCACAAATTCACAGATCTGCTCGATGCCGTCGCCTTCCATGCACTTGGAGGAGGAGGAGGAACATGCGCCGCCCGCCGCCGCCTCTCGGCTCGCGCCGTCGGCCGCCCCTTCTCCTCGCCGCGCGCCGCCGCCCGCGTCGGCCACCGCACGACTCCCCGCCATGGCACGCTGCCCGCTGCCTCTTCACGACATGCCGCCCGTCGGCCCGTTGCACGGCACGCCACCCCTTGTCCCCACCACGACACGCCGTCTGCCTGCTCGAAGCTAGCTAGGAAGGGGAGGAGGGGGATTGAGAAGGGAGAATGTGGGGGATAAGGACTAGAAGAAGGGGAGGATTTGGATAAGTACTAGCACGCAGACAAGAAGATAAAGACTGTGCGGCTCGGCATTGTTCCGGATTGTTTTTTTATTTTTCATCCCGGTTGATATAAACAACCATGATTAAAAGGTTAAAATTTTTTTGAACCGGGACTGAAAATGATCTTTTGTCCCGGTTGGTGTTACCAACCGGGACTTAAAAATCATAGGGTTCCATTGTACTTTATAAATAGGGTTCCATTGTACTTTATAATCGGGACTAAAATATTTTTAGCCTCGGTTCCTATTGAAACAAAAACTAGTGTAGATTTTATAGATGGATCAAAGATCACTTCACTAGTATTGATACATATATGTACCTACATACATACATGCATATAGGCGTCAGCGTACAATTAAAAATGTGAATTCAAAAAACACTGTTAACGAGCTACCAGAATTGATTATTCTTTCATGGTTTAATTATTTTATTATTTTTCCGTGTATTTTTTGACATAAATTTTTCCGTATAATTAAGACATTAGGGCCGGTTGAACCACTACATCAAAGGCGTGTATATATACTAAAAGGAATGTTGACCCATTAGGTATTATATGTTGTTCAATAAGTTGGTAGTCCCTATTTTAATATCTACAAGGAATATTGCTTTCGGAAACCATTTTTTATGCGGGTCGAAAGGCATCTTTCCATGCGGTAGGTCTGTCCGCATGCACGAAAAGGTGTGGAAAAGACCATTTTCGCGTGCGGGCGGTCCAATCACACGGGAAGATCTATTATCCCGTGCGACCAGCTTAAGCGGCCGCACGGGAAGATCGATTATCCCGTGCGGGCCACTTTACACGACCACACGGGATAATGGATCTTCCCGTGCGGTCCGTTAAGTCGACCGCACGGGAAGATGGTCTCTCTCTCTCCTCTCCTCTCCTCTCTCTCTGATCCTCTCCTCTCCTCTCTGTCCTCTCTCTCTCCTCTCCTCTCTCCCTCAGTAATATTAAATGCATGGGTCGATCGATAAGATGCATGTATATTTTTTTGCACGAGAAAAAGAAAGATATTTAATTATATTATTTTCTCATAAAAGATATAAATGTACGTACACAGATCATGCATGCATGTTTATATACATATTAAGTTTCGTCTCTCGCAAATTACAGAAGTCTAGCAACAATTTACAAATCATTCATTAATGGCGGTGCTCTTTTTTCCACTCCCTAAGTCGTTTGAAATTATCGTCCGTCGCCAGCTCGCTCTCCGGATCGTAGAAATTGCCCAAATGGTTACAGACATCGTGACGGATGAAGCGGCAAAGATCTACAACCAAGTTAAGCATGGTTCGATTGTCGAACCGGTTCACTACAACTGAAACTTTCGTGATCTGTTTAAGGAAGAATAGTACACATACATACGATTAGGAAAATTATACAAGATCGAGAACGTGTAGAAAGATATATTTTCTCTGAACTTACTTATTCTAACTTAGTAGAGTATCTTCCATAGATTCTGAGCATCTCGCACACGTAGTAGCCACAAAGGTTAGTGTCTGGTGGTTGCTTATAACACTGTGTTGAATAAAATTTATTATGTGCATCAGTAATTTGAAATTAAACACAATATAAAATGTCAGCATATAGCGAGCATATAATTACCAAAAATTTGTCCTCACAAGAAGCTTCTTCTTTTGTGAATCATTCACCGGTCCACCGTTTCTTACATAATGATGGTGTGCTCTATAGACAAAATAATTGCATGTTTCACTGATCAATTGTTTATTCGATAGTAAAAACAGACAAAACGTATTAAATGATGCATGATAGTTCTTACAAATTTAAAATGTCGAGGAACTCTTTGAATGTTTCCTGGCTGTAGTGTGCCGGATCAAGCACTACGGTCACGTGGTCCCGCGGATATACCAGAAATAGTATATAGTGATCGCTGCGAAAGAAGAGATATGTTAATTGTAGGTGATATGGTAGTAAAATATCGATTTTACGGACGAATATTACGTACCGCAACGCATAAGAGACCATGAGGACATTTTTGTCTCTGTGCTCCAACATAGCCTTGCTCAAGTAGAATGATACCGCGATCATCTTGTCCTTGTGCATTTTTTGATGATCGTGGTCTTTTGTTTCTTTGTTTTGCCTTTGAGCTCATCGGAATTTTCACGAACATGAACCTCGTGTTCCGTCCAGCATATCCTTGTTGGGTTAATGTATGCAGCTGGATAATTGGTCTTTTTCACGTCTGCGTATTGTATCCTAAGTAATGCAGCGAGTAATTAATTATTCACAAGTTAGTTTGCAAATGAATTTTTAATGACATTAAGTTAGGCTGATACTTACAGGCAAAACGCAGCAACGAGATTTATATCCATTTTTTCCATCTTGAATAATGCGTGAAGATCGTTGAAATCGATGACCAGTATCCCATTTGGGTCACTGGTGAAAGCATTAGCCGGGACCTTCACGGTAAGCATGTTGAGCCCCAATATGGACGCTTTTAGGTACCAGTTGTGCATTAGCCTGATTTCCCAGGGCATGTCTTCCATGACGTGCCAGGGCAGGAACGGCTTGTCGTACTCGTACTTTGTTGGTACTTTGTCCGAAGTCCAATTTTGCAGGTCCTCCGCTTGGTTCTTCACCGATTGTTCTGACTTTGACAACTTTGACGGTTGATCCTACGGCTTGTCAGTCAGCCCCCTCCCCCTGAAAGCCAGGAACACTAAGTTTCTCTCGATTTTGGTCATTAATTCCTTGTCATAGCTTGATCGAATCATCTTTGGGATAATCTGCCGAGATTGAAGCTTGCTCGGACTTGGAAGGCTTGTTGTTTTCAGTAGAGGGCTTTGAGGTACCGCCAATGCTGACCGTGGTGTCGGAGGAGATTGATGAATATGTTCTGCGATGACTTCAGGGGCTGACAGCATTGACGAATCATGACCTTTATCCTTAGGAGGGGAGCGAGGTGGGGAAGCAGGCCGAGGTGGGGAGCGAGGTGGGGAAGCAGGCCCTGGTGGAGAAGGCGGTGCAGGCGCAACAACAATCTGAGGAACCGGCTGTACTGGGGATGCTGACGATATACCGACCCGCAAGATATCTCGTTGATGCCATAGAATGAACTGATTCACCGCATCTCCAAGCAATTCTATCCCTTCAGGTGCTGCAATGTCTAGCTCTAAGCTGTTATGCTCTCCATGCCCCTTAGCCACCTGCACCCTTGCATAATCCTCAGGGATTGGAGTGTTGTGAAATTGTCGCCTTGTCTAGCTCTAAGCTATTATGCTCTCCATGCCCCTTAGCCACCTGCACCCTTGCATAATCCTCAGGGATTGGAGTGTTGTGAAATTGTCGCCCTGGTATAGCAAGTCCTGTACCCACCTCCTTTCTCTTCCAGGCCCTTCCTATCGGCACGAGGAGGCTGCACGGCGTCAGGCTAGTTATGGTATCTACTGGATAGGGTGCGGTGTCAACTGACCCGACGCTACTGTAAAACCCTGAGGTGTTTTCCCCTTTTAAAAATCCAAAAGAAAATCATAAAAAAAATCGTTGGAATTAACTAGAGAGAACAAATAATTTCAAAAGCCAAATTCTAAAAGAAAATGGCATGGTAGGATTTTTCTTAAATTCTACATGTCGAAATACACTAACAGAAATTTTAGTGGAATTTTAAGAGCACTAGAAATAATTTTTTAACTAATTAAAATCAAAATAAGAATTAATAGATCCTGGGTTTTTTTCTCTCTCCTCCCGTCCTTTTCCCGCCCAAATCGGCTGTGGGCCGCCGGCCCAAGCCGACGACCCATCCTCCCCCGTGCGCGCCCCGACGCCCACGTGCCGGCCGACGCGCGCGCTCTCTCTCTCTCTCTCCGCGGGCCGCCAAGGCCACGGCCCGTTAGTCCTCGCACCCGCGAATAAGTCCATTTTGCCTCCCTCTTTACTCGAGACCCCGACAGTGGGGCCCACTGTCAGGTCATCTTCAACTTCAAGCCGCCCGTCCCGGCGCCATCTCCGGCCGACCCGCCCACGCGGATCTCGACCGACCACCTCTCCCACGCCCGACCTCGCCGCCTTTACTCCCCCGCCTCTCCGCTAGCCTTAAACGCCCGACCGCCTCTCCCGCGTCCCTTAATGGCCGAATTGATCGCCGAACATTATTCCCCTTTTTCTCTCTCCACATTCACTCCGGCGAGTAACTCCGCCCTTATCTGGCCACAACCGACCTCCCCATCCCCTTTAAAAGCATCCCCGTGGCCTCGCCGTCCTCCCCACGCTCTCACTCAAGCCTCTCTCACTCTCGTTTGCTCTAACACCGTGCGCCCTTGCTCTGGAGCTTGCCACCGGCCTTCGGCCGCGATTTCCCGCCGCCCGAGTCGTGCGCCTTCGTCGCCGCCTCCTCTCCGTCACCGGCGTCCGTCCTCCCTCGCCGCCCTTCCCCACTAGCTCCCACCGTCGCCGTCGCCGTCGTCTTCCCCAACTCCGACGATTCTGCGGTGAGCCGCCTCTCTCCCTCCGCTCTCGGCCGCTCGTGCTACCCTCTCGGGTGCGCGCGGCTCACCGCCCGCGAGCCGCGGCACTCCGCCGCCCGAATGGCGTCGGCCGGCCTCCGGCCACCGGCCGCCGTCGTCGTCGGCCGACCGCGCCCCGCGCCCCTTCCTCTCGGCTTCGGCCAATCGGCACCGTCCGTTCCTCGCTCGCCCGCGTGGCACGCCACGTGGCCGCCACCTTAGTGCCACGTGTGCGCCACGTGGTGCACCACCCCATCCGGCCCGTGGACCCGGTCCATCGTGAACCGGCGCTCCCGCGGACCGCTGACATCAGCCCTCGGCTGCTGACGTCAGCCCTTAGCCGCTGACGCCTCCCCGGGCTTTATTGCGCAATAAATCAATTAAGGATTTTTCTGTTTTAGTAAAAAAACCTAGAAAACTTCTAAAAATCATATCTTTTCAATCCGACCTCCGTTTTAGCCCATTCAAATTTCATTAAACTCATAAAAATGTCAAGAATCCATTCAAAATAGTTTTGTTCTCTGTTTCAGTAGCTTTTTAGCCTGTTTTGTTGAATTGCTTGTTTACCATGTAGATCCCGGTAGTTCCGCCGTTCCGGTTTACTTCGAAGTTGTTGTTGAAGTCCCCCAAGTCGAAGAGCAAGGCAAGTCATGCTACATTATTGATCTCCCACTTTGCTAAAACACATGTTTTACTATATTAAATTGTATATATTTTATAATGTCATTTTATGAGAAATAGTACACCATATATTTAGTTTATGCCTTAGGTTTGACACTCCAAACCCTTTGATTAAACTTGGGACAATAATATGATTAGATTCAGGACTAGGTTATGCTTAGCCTGGCTTAAATTCACTAGCTCACTAAATGGGTCATTCTCACTTAATATGTCTCTCCTGGACATCTGTTCGGAAGATTAATAATTGGAGAACTTGGTGAACTGGATTAATAACTAAAATATGACAAATAGTGGGCTATGGGCGCTATGGCTTTGGTTAGTGGCGCCCATGGCAATTAAGGACCGGTTCACGGGAACCCTCGGGAGAATGACCGTGCAAACCACAAGCCAAAATGGGTAAGGTGGGTCCCATAGTGTAGTCTCTCCTAGCTGACGAACCCATCGGCAAGGGTGAGCGGGATGGATTTTCAGTCGGCCCAGGTATAAGGTTGCTGGGCTGCCGGATTCACCAAGGCACTCGGGGGGCTGCCCACGTCCCAAGGTCCGGGAGTGGGGGTGAAACCTTGGTGGGGTTCGCTTGGTTAGCAGGGGGTTATACGAAAGGTCCTATCACGCTTTTCTTTCCGGGATACCATGGTGGTATTCCGACGCACGGAGACCGTGTCGTGGGCCGTGTCTTGTGGGTACGCTTGCGCCCTCGATCGAGTAAAACTATTCGAATAGTCGTGCCCGCGGTAATGGGGCGATCAACCGAGCTCACCGTGATTAGTCTCACACTATTCAAACCTGATAAATGGAACATGACTAGTATAGATGGATGGGTTGGGCCTGTCGCAACGTGGGGATAACGTTGGACAGTGTTGGATTCAAAAGTCCTTAATTACTTAAATTACTATTGTTTTGATTGTATTCAAAATTCTTATTGTTTGGAAAACCCTTGCTGTTTGTGCAAAAGCAAACCTTAGCCAAACCCTTGTCTTCCTTGCATTCATTCTCTCCCCCTTCCGGTGTGACTTGCTGAGTACGTGGAAGTACTCATCCTTGCCTCTTCACCAGAACCTGAGCAAAAAGCTGAAGAAGAAGACGAGGTTGAGTAGGCTTTGTCCTGCACTCTTGAAGATGCCTGTGGATTGGGTGAAGCCACGTGGCCAGCGTCAAGCTTAGGCTTAGGTCCCTTTTTCCTTTTTTCGCTGCTCTTTTGTAATCTTTTTTGTAATGTTTCTAAGACGTGGAACTGTAATATCAACAATTGTCGTATGTGTACCCTGGCTGGTCCTGGACAGGGATTTTAATACACATATAGCTTCGAAAATTCGGGTCTGAATTTCTGGGCGTGACAGCTGCTGGGCGTTTGTACTATGGGTTCTTCGGATTGCTGAAAGAAGTTAGGGAAGGCTTGGCGATTCTGTGCAACAAGAGAGTAGAAATGCTCTTCAACTTGTTTTGCTATCTTTTCTTCAAGTTTATATTTGTACCTATCCCTTTTCTTGTAACTTGCAGCTTTCCCAGAAACCCTTCTTTCCAACTTGTCTTTGACAATACACCCCTTACTCGTCCCGTAATGTTCGGGGTTGCCCAATGCAACTATCAACCGATCATGTTCCCTTTTAGCAATAAATTCCCCAATCTTCTCCTTTTCAGCAATGTCTTTTAGACTTGTGGTCACACGCTCTATAGCCGGATCCTCGAAAAGGATCTCTCCTCGTCGGTGACTGTCCGTGCTTGCATGCCCACACCCGCTTTTTGCTTCTTTCTTTTAGTGCATCCACAAGGGGCTTTCCTTGGGCGGCAACTGTTCTTCGGTTGCCCACCACTTCTCTACGTGGCCATCGTAGCCGCTAGAGCCCAACCGGTGCGGGTACTTATTCCTTTTCGCGAGGCCGGACATCTTCTTCCTCCGTGCTAAGGCTTCGGGCTTGTCATCTTCGCCACGAACCTATCCCATTCGGCGAGCGTAATACCACCGTAGTCTTCGAATGGGGACTTGTTGTTTTGCACGTAGTGAGTGTACAAGTCTGATTTCCACTTCCTCCACCTCCCCTCAATCGTTTTTAATGCAAATTCTTTTCCCGAGCCTCGAACCAGGGCGGATATACAAGCCACTTCTGCAGCTCGTTCCATATGAAGTTCTTCAAGTTGTCATCCACCTGCTCCCAGGAATCTACATTTAAAGGGCCGTGGGTTCTGGCCAGTACCCCGCAAGCGCTGCTGAACTTTGTCATTGCTACCTTGGGCTCTAATGGCTTCCCATCCTGGTTAAGAGAGGTGATATAATATGTCTCCTTGGGGGTTGGTTCTTACTTCTCGACCACGTCTTCTTTTTTGACGTCCTCCGCGCGCGGACGTGTCGGTTTCTACCGGACCAGACGTTGCTGTGTCCGTCTCGACTTTGGCGACCGGACGACGACTTGGCGACCTTTCTTTTGAGCGGCGCCTTGCTTCCATCTCGTACGTACAACAATAACGTTAAACGAGATCCTACGATAGGGATCATAACAATATGGCTAGACTTACTGCTTGCTCGATAGGGATGTAGTCGGGGTCTTCTTCAACCAAGGTGCTGGTGCTTGCATAACTTCGATGAACGGATCGCTTGGTTCATGCCATGTGCCTTCACTCGAAGACTTCTCCGTTGATTCGACGTTGCGTGCCTCGGAGGGAGCTTTCTCTCGTTCGACATTTGATCTACGGTTGTTCATAACTCACAACATGTGAAATTTGTGAACGCACAATTTGTTATATTATCTAATATGAAGGACATGCATAAAAAATATAGCGAAAAAAACTAAAGAGAAGAAGATTGAAAAAAATATATTTATTTCCTTCTTCTTCTCTTTATTAGAGATGAGAGATGAATATACATATGTTTGCCTATTTTGTCCGTGAGAAGAGGTGAGAGTGGGAGAGGGAAAGAGATGAGAGATGAGAGACCGAGGAGAGGGAGAGGAGAGAGGGAGATTAGAATATACCGAACGAATGACCGACGAACAACGAACGACCGACCGACTGAATGAACACTCGTTCGTTCATTCGTTCGTTCGGTCGTTCGGTCGTTCATTCGTTCGGTCGTTCGTTCGGTCGTTCGTTCGGTCATTCGTTCGTCCGTCCGTCCGATTGTCCACGTTCGTTCGTTCGTCCGTCCACGTATGTCCGTTCGTCCGTCCGTCCACGTCCGTCCGTTCGTCCACGTCCGTTCGTTCGTCCACGAAAGAACGAACGAACGAACACTCATTCGTTCGTTCGTCCGTCCGTCCGTCCACGTCCGTTCGTTCGTCCACGAACGAACGAACGAACACTCGTTCGTTCGTTCGTCCGTTCGTCCGTTCACATCAACTAATTCACATAAAAAGTTATTGGAGCAACTATTTCACATGAAAAAATTCATCAAAAAAATAACAGTCCATTTTACATTTCCATCAAAAAAATTCATCATATTTTTCTCTACTCTACTACTATCCCAAAAACATCCATCACAGTACAATCACATCCATAATCCATTCGTCCACATCCATATAATCAACTTAGCATAATCAGAGGACATGCATCTAGTATACATCTAGTATACATCTAGCTAGTATCTGCTAATTTTTATAAGAAGCTTAATTTGATCAAGTGATGAGATCAATAATCCGGGGAGTACTAACCGGTGGCCGACGGAGGTCGCGCGGGGATGGGGCCGACGGTGATGAAGGGGCTCCGGTCTTGAAGGCGACGGCGACGGTGAGCCAGTGAAGGGCGGCGGTCTTGAGGGCGGTGGCGACGGTCTTGAGGGCGACGGTGAAGGGGCGCTGGTTGAGGCCGGCGTCGGTGTGGAGGCCGGCCAAGTCGACGGGGACGGCGGAGTCGGCGGAGGCGTCGCGGCGGTCGTGGTGGCGGTGGCGACGGAGAGTGAGAGGGATGGCGGCGACACCGGCTAGCGGCGGCGACGGAGAGAGAGAGGGATGCGCGGCGGCGCGGGGAAGTGCGGCACGGGGATGGGCGGTGAGGGCGCGGTGGCGAGGCGGGGAAAGGGCGCGGTGGCGGTCGGTGGTTGCTCGGGGAAACTTTTGGCAGCCTGGCGGTGTAGATCTAAAATTCACCGGGGACTTGGAATTTTCGAGAGCCCGCGCAGACATTACATAGGCGCTGATTTTCGTGTGCGGGCGCGCTTTACGCCCGCACGGAAAACGATCTTCCCGTGCGAGCGGTTTAAGAGGCCCACATGGGAAAATGATTTTCCCATGCGGGCCGCTAAACCGCCCGCACGGAAAATGTTTTCCGTGCGGGCCATTTAAGCGCCCGCACGGAAGATATTTTCCCGTGCGAGTTGTTAAGCCACCGCACGCGATAATCGACACCCCTTCAATAATTTGTATCAAATTGGATATTAATAAAACAATTATCAAACTGATTTAAAAAATTACCAAATTTTTCCATAAATCAATCTATGCTAATTATTGCCTATGGAAAAATTTTTGAATTCAAACGAAAATTCGGCCATCACTTTATCACAGAATCTAACCAATCCTTCTCAACACTTCTAATCTTCGATTTTGTGAGCGTAGTATCGATAAAATATTTGAAACCTTCTCAATTTTTTACCACAACCTCCTACTTATAATATCGTGATATCCAGACAATTTTCATGATTTTCCGACTACGTTTGCTATTTATACAATTTTAAAATCATTCACAATAGGTTCCTAATCATGTTTCATGAAGAAAATTTCAAAATTTATTCTCATTTACAGGATAATGACTCAAGCGGGTCTAAATAACATGAATATAATTTTTTCACTAATTTTATTTCATTTTTTAATCAATTGCAGTTCAAATGTGAGAGTTGGAAAAAATTCACGAAAATAAAATAAATGAAAGAAATATAACAAAACCAATCAAAATATTACAAAAATTTATAATTAGGAGTTACATCTGAGAAAATTTTTAAAATTTTGCCAAGTGCCAGGGCCGAAACGTATCTGTAAATTCATCACATATAGAAATATCAATTCATCACATAGAAATATTAATTCATCACACAGAACCGCACATTCGCTCGTAACACCACAAGTTTGATACATTCGCTCACAAAACATACTATACGCAAAAAACAAACTAGCGTTTTACAATTTTTGGATTAACATCCTTCCGCACGGATGCAAACTTTGATTCGTCGAGGACACTCTCAATGTGTTTCATCCGCGTAGGAAGATATGTGAATAACAAAATGGCGTCGTATTGATTATAGTCGGACGCGTCTTCAATGTTGTCAATACCAATGATGTGTTGCTTGCCCGATACAATAATGTCCATCTTTTCATCGGAAGGATCCTTCACATAGAAAACTTGTGCAACACGCTCGGCAAGGACCCATGGATCATCCTTGTGTCCAATTTTACTCCGTTCAAGACACGTAAATCCAAATTTATCTACCATGCTGTCTTTCACCCATTGGCATATGAGAACAAAAATCGTATGTTTAAACCGTAGTCAAGTTCCCATATTTCTTGTATGATCCCGTAGTATGATTTCTTCTGCCCTGTTACGTCAACGCTTCGACACAAACTCCACTGTTCTCTGCTGAGCTTTTCTTGTCTTTGTTGTTGGTGTAAAAAGAGTATCCGCCGATGTCATACCCTTGCCATGAGGTCACAAGGCTTGTTGGGCCAGCTTATGACAGTCGTGAGCGTTAATCCAGAAATCGATAAATCTTTCATTGATACTAGTTTCCGGATATTCGATGAGAATCCAGTCGGCACTTTCAATCCACGAAGACATTTACATAAAGCTTTTTTCTCTTCTAGTCATTGAGTAGCATGCCGGTGAAATCTCAATCTTACCATTCGTTAGCTCTATCGGGTGGAGATCTTTCCTTATGCCCAAATTGACTAGGTCGTTACGTGACTTCAACCCATCCTTTGTTTTACTAGGGATGTCAAGTAAAGTCCTGATGGTGCTGTCGAACACATTTTTCTCGAGGTGCATGACATCGATGGCATGACGAATCTCCTGGTCTTTCCAGTACGTCAGGTACTTGAAAAAGATTGAATGTTTCTTGAAGGGCAGCATGTTTTCTACCACTTCTTTCTTTCTCTTGCCTGAAGTTCTCTTTCCCTTGCAGAACACGACCTTTATGTTTTTTGTCAGCTTGAACACTGTGGAACCATCCTTTGCTTCGGGGGCAGTACCTTCCTCAACAGTTTTGTCAAAAAAGGTAGCCATCGCACGATACCTATGCTTCTGTGGTAAGAAACGACGATGACGCATGTAAACTAACTTTTTTGACGAGGTCAGGTATATGTACGATGTGTTGTCCAGACATATCAGACATCCGGTCTTTCCTTTAATCTGTCCGGATAGGAAAAAATTGGCTAGTAGATCGTTTATAGTAATGAATATGATAGCACGCAGAGTAAAATACTCCTGATGGTATGTATCAAATAATCGTAAACTCTCTTCCCACATTTCTTGCATATCCTCCATCAAAGGTTCAAGAAACACATCTAGATCGATGCCAGCTGTTTTGGCCCTTGTATAAGGATAGTCAACAAAATGTACTTTCGCTTCTGACATAACCATGTCAGAAGGTTATACATGGTGAGCAGAACTGGCCAAGTGTTGTGCGAGCTGCTTAGGTCACCGAACGGATTCATTCCATCCATGCTCAACGCAAACCTGACATTTCTCGGATCATTTGCAAATTCCGGGTGCTTCGAATCAAAGTTTTTCCATTGTCGAGCATCGGCGGGATGTCGAATCATACCATCCGTCTTTCGACCCTCTTGATGCCATCTCATCAACTCGGCGTCGGTGGGGTTCGAGAACAATCACTTCATTCGATCTTTCACTGGCAAGTACCACATCACCATGGCCGAAATCTTTTTTCGTGGCTTGACCAATACATTTAGTTCGGCAACGTCACTATCGACGGCACTGTTATCCTTTTTGTACCTACTTGCCCCACAAGTTGGACATTTGTCCAAGTCAGCGTATTCCTTGCGATAAAGTACACAATGATTAATACATGCATGGATCTTTTCCACACCAAGTTATAATGGACATATCAGTTTCTTGGCTTGATAGGTGTTAGCTGGCAACAAGTTAGGCTTAGGAAGCATAGCTCTCAGGAGACTCATCAAGTCGTTGAAACTAGTATCAGACCATCCATGCCTGGCCTTCAATTAAGAAGTTCTAGCACCGACCGCAACACTGCATAATCCATATCACATCCCTTTTCTTGATCGTACAAAAGATCTTTCGCTGCTTTCTGCAATGCCTCCCAATTGTTTAAATCTCTTGTTTTCTTTGTTAGGACCTCTGGTTCAGTGTGCCGCAACATATCCTCTAGATCAAGATCAATATCAATGTCCGCCTCGTTAAAACCAGAGCCACCAAAATCACCGTCATTTCACGGGACATGTCCTCAATTATAAAATTCTCGCCTCATCGAACCAAATATCGGATTCTCTTCCGGAGGGGCGACTTCCTCGTGATAAGTCCAAACTGTGTATTTCTCCATAAATCCACGCTGAATTATGTGTTCGAGAATTACATTCGGATCTTTCAACATCTTCTGATTCTTGCAATCCACGCAAGGACAAAAAATATCCTTCCTATTCTCCCTCAAAGCGTGTGCCTTAGCCTTATCAATAAATGTTGATGTTTCTCTCATGAACACCGAATGACTTCTCCGTGTCTCATACATCCATATCCGATCCATATAAAAAAGTGACAGCATAAATTAATATTATATTGCCGATGTTTTCTAAATAAACAAATTAAACTTAAATCTTACTTTATAACTAAAACCTCATGCACAACAAATAATAATAATGAGACAAAAGTAGTTACCAAAAGATGGTTCAATAAAAAACAAAATATTTGACCTACAAATTACAAAAATAGCTCAAAATATATAACAATTCAAACAAGGTTAAATATCTTCGCATTCAACCAATGAAATTTTACAAAAACGAAAGCAAATATAGGAGATGATCAAGCACGTTTTTTATATTGATTTCAATTGAAGATTTAAAGTCTAAAGCCTCCCACAAAAATAAAATGCCTATTATTAAAGAGAGAAACCGAGTTAAAAAAGTTCAAATATCTTTGCATTTAACTAATAAAAATTTTTAAAAATGAAAGCAAATGGAAGAGAGATCAAGTATGGCACCTTTCGTATTGATTCCAATTGAAAAATTCAAGTTGAAAACCTTCCCCCTATAATTGCCTTTTTTGAGAGAGAAACACCATGGTATAATGCGCAACCTGTCGGGTTGAGCAAAAAAATTTATGACGGTATCATCGCAAGCGGTCCACTTAATGGCCGTGCGGGAAAATGGATTATCCCGTTCGGGTCCTTAAGGGCCGTATGGGATAATGCACCATTATCCCGTGCGGCGATATATGGACCGCACGGATAATCGCATTATCCGTGCGATCCACTTAAGCAACCACATGGAATAATAGCCCACGGTCACTTAAGTGGACCGCACGGATAATGCATTATCCCATGCGGTCAATAGCCGCCCTCGGACGGTTTTCGTGCGCGCTCTTATGCCCGCCCTGAACGTATTGGGTCTTGTCCTAAAAATCGTTTCTCCAAGTAGAGGAACAATCTTTTAAAAAACAACTGATATTTTGGTTGTCACGAGTCAAACTTTTATTTTATAAGTTTGATGAAGTTTATAAAAAACATAATAATATTTTTAACACCAAACAAATATATTATAAAATATATTTACTATAATGATAGATTTAATGTAATTAATTTAACATTAAAAATGTTATTATATTTTTCTATAAATTTGGTCTTGTGACTTAAAATAACATCAAAATATCTTAAAAATGGATGGAGTAGCTGGATTAAGAACAGAATATATATACTAAGATCCGATTCATATTCGTACGTATGTCCTAGCAAGCAATCTGAAAATAATTAATAATAATAATAATTGCATATCTATATATATACACACACATAGTATGATCATATATAGCTACGTACATGTTTGGACTTGATTAGTAAGGACAGATATTTGCTGTAACAAAAATGCTATATTCCGACAAGCCACACGCGCGCGCCTTCTTTCTTGCAAGTTGCATGTGGCATTCTTCGTCTTTCACCTTAGATTTGTGTTTATGCTTGCAATAATTTGGTGGGAACCGCTAGCTAGCTATCTAGCTAGGAGTAGCTACTTGTGCGAAAGACATTTGCACCTGTCTTAGAATATATCATGAGGAGGATTCAAGGAGCATAATAAGTTCGTGTATGTCGCAAACAAAACCAGCATATTTCGACAATTTCCAGATCTGTCTTGAGTACCCATTTGAATTTATATATATATGTAAGGAAGTAAGTGTTCCAAATTGGCATTTCATGCGTCCTTAATTAGTATTATATTGTTATGTACATGCTTGTGTGCATATGACCGAGAGCAGCTGTTCACTAATTAAGGCCATGGTTGTTGTTTCCCTGGAAGAACAAACAAATAAATACAAATTATAGCAAGTTCTTGGTTATTTTCATCATATAAATTTCTTTTTGGCCCCTAAACTTTACAATGTTCGTGGGGGCGCCATCAGAGACAAATTAACATGAAAATTGCCCTATTTCCATGGTCTTTACAGACAATCAGCATGTGTATACTAGTACATATGTTCAAAAATACAAGATGTATTTACTTTGACCGTCCAAAAATAAGCTATGACCGTAAATTTGCCTGATACTGTTTTGCTTACGACTACAAAATTGTAGTCATAAGAAAGTACTAACAATATTATTTTATAGCAAAACCTAAATACTATTAGATTAATATATAGTTGATCGATTAAAGCTTAAAATAGAATAGTTAAAATACGTCTTATATTTCTGAACACAAGAGTACATCTTTATTGTATAAAAAGAAAGAACAAACGGGTCATATTTTTCTAATGGAAATTTAAGACAGGAAAATAAGACAAATAGATACCCCTCCCAAAAAAAAAGTTATTTTCATGCAAGCAACAAGAGCATATGCAATGCATGCAGGACAAAAGGTCAAGCCCCTCTGCAAGGATATATACATATGCATGGGCCTACAGCTAATAACGTACGCGTGACCGCGTGATGAGTAGTAGTACCTTGTTGCCATTCCATCTATCTATACGCAACAAACCTCAACAACAGTCGGAGTTCACGAGATGTTTGTCAAAGCTCCATGCAGCCAAACCACACCAGCACACAACTCTGCAACTCCCTGCATGCTGCCCAGCTAGCTCTCTCCCAAATCAGCCTCTCTCTACATTAATAATGGTTACACCCATACTACGTACCAATCGATCGAGAGAGAGCTTCTGCCTGAGAGAAGAGATGGTTTATCACCAATAGCTTATCATCATATGGTAAGCCCCACATATATAGAAGATGCTATGTAGCAGCTGGTCCAACACGTTCTAGCTGAAGTTAGAACAAATGTGTGGAATAGTTAATTACTACAGTTAGAAAATGACGTAAACCTACTGGATTATTAAGTATAGTATATGTGATCGATGAGTAGCTAGCTAGTTCTGAACATGCATGCACATTGACACATTTGCGTAGTTGCTATTACTGTAGAGACTACGTGGATTGAGTCGATAAGATTCGTTAACGGACGTACGATTACGACTTATAGTAAGCATCAATCCGTTTCAAATTAAACCACCGTAAATAAAGATGTGACATAACCTACTTTAACGAATCAAAACAGATAACTGTCTAAATCGTTATACTAAATTGTTATATCATTATCTAGATTAATTTATTTTAGAAGAAAGCATCATGAGTATTAATTTTAAGTGACACTAGGAGGTGCTATGCCTGGCCTCCTGCATGCATAGCTAGAGTAGTGTGGCCCAAAACCATGTACAGCTCAGCAACACATTCCTCTGCATTAATTTACCCTAACAAGAGAGAGATTATATCGAACGTGTTTGGCTGATCTATAAACCGGTTGATAAGACAAATCGGTTGGTTTGCTTTGAGAGAAAAATACTGTTTAAACAGTTGATAAGCCCGGCTGATAAAAATCGAACAGGGGCTGATAAAGCTGATAAAACAAATAAGTTGATTTGCTATGAAAAAAAATACTGTTTAAACGGCTGATAGAAACCGAACAGAGCCATCGATGAAAGGGTCGTCGTCGTTCCCCAGTGAAATAAGGGAATGTGTGTAGTGGAATGTTGCTGCACGTACGTATGCCATCAATCAAAGACAGTGACAGAAAGCTAGCTTAGGTCGACGTCACCTCATGCTGATAGACGATGGATGTGCAAAATTTTCTGTGCACACAAGAGGTATAGTTAGATATGTGTGCAGGAGAGGAGGGCAGGGGCCGGATGGTGGCGGATGCATGCATCATCACATTCGATTCTCTCTCCGTGTGGCCTACACACGCAGCTTTTCACCCAGCTTACAGGACGGCCTTTTTTGGCTTTGTCGATCCCAGTTATGTGCGCATGAGAGCTCAGCTGGCCGGCCCGGGCAACAGCCAACTGTCAAGTCGATAGATCCAGTATCGATCGATCAGACATAATAGAAACATAGAATTTTCTTACTTAATTTTTTTGATTTCATAATTTTTGATAGTTTAATGCTATTTAGTTTAAAAACATTAGAGTTATTGAAGTATTACAACAAAATAAACATTAATTAGTTTATTATATATATTATAATAAAAATATATAGTTAAAACTATATTATCGTGTAAAACGTTAAGAATTATATAATTGAATAGACAAAGCTCCTACCTACTCTACCGAATGTAGCTGCTTAATTACTAGCACGTCGTCGTAGCTAGGTTAGCTGCTTAAAAAAAGAGCGTCTGGGTTCGTTGCATGACAGTACTGCATGTGGCCCGAGTTAAAAATTGCCGAGATTGCATACCGTTTAGCCAAGCGTAAAAGACAGCTTATTTTAACGAACGGATTAACCACTTACGTCCTTAGTTAAACGCGTACTCATACGTCCGCCGAGACGCGAGTCGCGAAGACGGTCGATTTAGCTAATTAGCTTGCGCGTCTCACGATCGAGGAGCGTCAGGGGGAATGTACGAGATGGCCGTGCATGTATCGATACACAAATTCCAATATCGATACACAGACTCCAATAGATATTGGTTGTTAGTCGACACTAATTTATCGGATTCAATACTTTTAACCATAAATAACACTTTCAGAATCAGCATCAATAATCTTTAAAGATATCAATTCTTACTTTATAACCGACACATACCACCTCGTTACGCGGGCCTCCGTGTCGGCCTCCATGCCTGCCACCACCTCACCCGTGCTGGTCTTCTCCACCGTCATGTCACGCTGGAGAAGAAGGGGGAGGCCTCCCGAGAGAGAGGGGCCCAGCAAGATCTAGATGGCCCCAATCTCCACGCCAGCATCGCGGACGGTACCTCGCTCGGCCTTCGTGTTGATCGCCACCTCGTCCATACCAACCCTCTCCACCGTCGTCATCATTAGATCTAGAGGAGGAGAATGGAGAGGGCATACGAAGATGAGGAGGGAGGGCCTCCGGGAAAGAGAGGGGCCAGCGAGCCTTCTCCATCACCATCGTCGCCGTCTCCACCTCACTGCACTAGCCTCCACGCCAATCGCCACCATGCCCATGTCGGGCTTCTCTATCGTCGTGTCGCGCTTGCTGGAGGAGGAGAAGGGGGAGGGCCACTGCCTCCACGCCAACGCCAGTGTCGTTGCGTCCTCCGTTAGCCGCCATGAGAGGAAGGAGGAGATATACGAGAGGAGAGGAGCGAGAGAAGGGAGATGTAGGCAAAGAGAGATGGCGAGTGGAGAGGGGCCGGAGATGAAGGAGGGGAGATGCGAGAGGAGAGGGACGAGATGTAGGTAGAGAGAGATGGCGAGGAGAGATCCGGTGCATGGATGGATAAGTACGATAGGTGGTTGGATGGACACCGGCTTGACTGGCTCGGCTTGGGTGCCTATTTTTAAAAAACTGACACATATAATAAATTGACACCTATAATATATATTATAGGTATCAACTTTTTTTAAAAAAAACATACTATTATATGTGTCGGTTTTTATCTTAGAACCGATATATATGTGTCAGTTTTTTAAAACTGATATCTATACTACATGTGTCAGTTTTTATTTAGATTTTTTGTTTTATAGAGGAAAAAACGGTAATAGATGTTAGCTTTAAATAAATAATACGTATAAAACGATATCTATGAGGTGTTTTTATAATAGTGCGCCTCTGGCCAGCGAGCGCGCGGCAGGGAGTATGCTCGAACGTATACAGCTAGCGACCGTGATCGATTGAAAATTGCGGCCGTGCATGCAGTGTCGTCGTCATGATCGATGGACGCGGGTCCAGTTGAATTAACGTTTGTTTGTGTGTGATGCCTTCCCGGACGGGGGTTGTCGCGCGTTCGTCATGATCGTACGCAGCTAGCGGCGCTACGTACTAAAGAGTGTAATTGCATCGTCACTATATTGTAATTACAATATTATATGTACATATTGAAAATTATAAGCTAGTACCGAGAGTAGCTACACCCTTCCGCTTAGCGGATTGGATTGGTGAACGATCCAAAACCCATTCGCATAATAGGTTATTTATAATTAACCGATCAACTAAATAGTTTGTTGGTGCATTATCAGTTGCATGCAAACAAATTCCGGATGATGTGTTTTCTAGAGAAGTACTATTCGTCTCAACAGAAGCACGCTTGGATATATCTGCCGCAGAAGTTAATAACCTGTCAATCGATAACATAAATATGAACTGCTTGTGATCTCAAATCCCTACAGAATATACGAAGTGATGGTGAGGTTTTTTATGGTGGAACCATTCATCGGGGTTCAAATTCTAAATCTGACATGAGTGTTCACATTTGCGGTTATTTATTCGGCGACATAACTGACGACAGCGAGACGTCCATGATGACTTCGTCAATCTCAAAAAATATGTCAGTTTAGTCTTTCGAAGGTGCTTATCAGATAGACAGTCTTTCGGAGGTGCTCATAGGTGTAGGGTGTGCGTGTATACGTTTATAGGGGTGACTGCTTTTTATTAGTGGATTTCTAATTCACCAGTAGAAAAAATATCTCAATAGAAAACGACTGAACATAAGTGAAAAAATTTCTCGAATATCAAGTGCATGCAGAAGCAAAACCTTCTCCTCCTTAGCTGTCATGTGCTCATGGTGACCTCATCAATCTAAAAAATATGTCTGCCCAGTCTTTCGAAGATGCTCATATGGGTAGGGTGTGCGCGTGTGTTCATAGGGGTAAGTGTGCACACGTTGTGAGCGCTTGCGTTAGTACTTCGTTAAAAAATCTCTACAAATATCTTATGCACATCAACAATATGTAGAAGTGTTTCTGCTTTTTATTTGTGGATTTTCCATTCAGCGGTAGAAAAAATATCTCAATAGAAAACGACAGAACATAAGTGAGAAAAATTCTTGAATATCAAGTGCATGCAGAAGCAAAACCTTTTGCTCCTTAGCTGTCACGTCCCAAACTAGCTCCAAACGAAAACCAATGTAAGATGATCCAAATTAACCTGTATGCATATACTAGTCTTAGAAAACAGTGCCGATACAACAAGAAGATATAATATCACAGTGACAGAGACCTCATTATTATGAGTAGAGATACAATCATCGTTAGAACTGCGGACATATCCCGAGTTCACAACTGTATTACAAAAAGACGGAAGCAAAGACTAGTCAAAGTCACAAGCATGACTTGAGAAGTAAGTTGAAACTCTAATAATGCTTGAAGCCTGCTTGCTCTAGGAAGAACTCCTCATCAACTGGGTCCATCTCCTCTTCTTCGAGAACTAGAGGGAGGAGGGTTATTTATATAGAGAAAATGTGAGTACGGGAGTACTCAGCAAGCCATGAGAATTAAGTGTTTAATGCAAGTTTCAAAGGAAGGCTGATTATTTTCACATTCGGTTTTATTTTAAGGCCTTGGAAGCGACTAAGTGAGTGCTTCTCAACGACTTAAGTAAGAAGTTCGTCTCACCCGGTCAAAGCAGTGAAGTGTATTCATTTATTGTATCTGCATGAGTGGCTCTCTGTCAACAGATATAAGGACTTCTTGAGTCCGACTGTTTTCGACAGTCACATATCAAATTGAAATGGATCCCTTACCACCAACACCAGTTTCATAGGCGGTAGTCAAGCAAAACTACGCTAAGGAATCACTTCACATCCGCCCATGCCCATGGGCATGAATGTTTGAATAGTTTGTTAACCTCTACACACGGGTACACTTTACCCACACGACACTACTAACTCTGGTCATCTAGCCTGTATAGAACAGTCACGTCTGGTGACTTTGAGGCTTTCGTGACAAGACATTTTGAAAGCCGACTCAGGGTCACCTTATACCAACTGGAGAGGTCCCATGGACAAACAACAGGTTAGGCCCCAGACCATGGTGTGCCAGAAAGTCCAAGGGTCCTCACTGACATCACCCCAGCTAATCCATTTGTCCATTGGCATCAAGATTTCCCTGGCCAGGGGTGTCCCAATTCACCCATATGGTTGCACGTATATGTTTGGATGAAATCCGAAGGAATCGGTACTTATGGACGAGAACGGGAAAACTGTACCACCAGTACGTCTCCAGCACCACGAGTTTTGGGAACTCATTTTATTTTCAAGGCACCGATTTAGGTGTCGGGTGTTTGCAAGGATTTTTTTAAACCCAAAATTTACCCAATGGATCATTTTAAATTTGAGGAGGGCCATCGGTATCCATACTCGACAATACGAATATCGAGACCTAACATAACAGGTGATGAGAGAGGTGTAAGTAATTCAATTACCAAGTAGGTTAAATGCAACAATTATATGGGAGGCCTGCTAATTATATTGTGAATTACGGCTGACATTTCTTGTGTAACCTAGAGATGCATATTTTGAGAAAAGGAATTACTGGTGACTTGCCTTGCTCGAGATCTTGGGCTTATTTCTCGTACTCCACTCACTGGAATTCTTCCGGCTTCGAAGCTACACATGGAATGAGGGCAAAACGACAAAGAAAAAGGTCATATTAATGACCACTAAGTGTGCCACTAGATAATCTAAATTTTTGAGGAATTTTAGAAGTTGAATGGAGTCAATCCGATGAACGATTGAGGAGATATGAATTTGCTAAAATTAAATTATTTTCTGTCCAAAGGAAAAAGGATTAAAGAAAATTCTCTGGAAAAAGAATTGTATGAGGAGTGTGAATCAGACTTCTAGGCCAAGCATGAGGCGTGGCCGTGCGGAGTGGGCCAGCACGTGAGGAGGACGGCCCATGGCCAGGCGGCGCGAGAGACGGTGAACAAGGTGGTGGGCGAGGTGTGGCCCACGCGGCGAGCGGTGGTGGCGAAGGGAGGCCGAGCGGCATAGGCCGAGGGCGCGGCCTAGAGCAGGAGCAAGCACGCGCGCGAGGCCGACCGGTGAACATAGTTCGCTGTGTGGAATCCACCTGTCGACGACACGGCTCACGAAGAAACGGGGCACGCAATGCGGCGCTAGGGTTTGGGTGAACGTGGTTCATATCGGTGCGCGGTGTGGTCTTGAGTACGATGGGCTCGCGTGTAGCTTCACAGCTCTCCATGTCTGCATGCACGGGGGAAAGGGATGGCACCGACGTGGCGTTCACATGGCTGCCACATCGGACAACGAGAGGAGGAAGACGCATAGGGCAACGATTCGACGGCTGGCGATGATGACGGTCACTGGAGCGATACACGACGAAGCCGGAGAGGGGGAGCACACCAGAGCGACAGGCGGGACGAGACAAGATGAGCCAACGGCTCGGATTCGCTAGAGGACAACCGGAATCAACGGACTGCAGCGTCAGCAATCACCATCGAGAAAAGGGGAAAATCTTGTTGGAGTGGCGAGGGGTCGATTCATCGGAGCTGGAGCATCCATGCAGCGAAGCCATTTCGGGCAGCGAGAGGCGACGAGCGGTGCTTGAATGTGATGGCGACAGTGAACATGCCTCGGAACAAAGCAATGGCGCGACGCAAGCTACACCGAGTGGCGGCGCGGCTAAGACGACATCTATGCGCATGGGACGACGGCGGCGAGCACGCTAGCACCGTAAGGAGGAGAGGAACAGAGGGAAGTACCATAACAGGGGGGCGTGAAGAGAGGCTGACGGCACAAAACTTAATCGTTTCGGTCTCGGGCTGAGGAAAGAGAAGAAGTGAGTGGGCCAGAGTCGTCGTCATGGGTCCACAAACGCGCCGACTCCTCTGGCACACTCAGCGGTAGACGAGCGATGGCGCGATATTTGGGGTGTGACGCTAATACGGTGGAGGGGAGAAGAAACCGAGCGGAAGGGGAGGTGATGGTTTTATAGGCGCTGGGCGACACTTGGAGGAGAAGGGTACCTGAGCATGGTCAAGAGGCAAGGACGATGAGCTGGTGCACCGATGTTAGCGGCGCGACTGTCTTCAGCGCTAGGGGACAAGCGACAGCAGAGGGATGCCAATTCGGGAGAGGGAAAAGAAAATGGAAAGGGAGAAAGTGGGACTTGGTCCTTGCAGCTTTGGGAGAAAGGAAGACGGGAGGGCAAGCACGGCTCCCGCCTTGGATGCACGTGGTGTGGAGTGGCCGGGCTCAAGGAGTGACGACGGTGGTGAAGGCAAAAGCGGCGGAGGGCGGTTTGGCTTCGCGCAGGGACAAGCCGGTTGCTGGTGTAGGCGACGGCTCGGGAGGATGACGCTGACGTCCTTCCGGTTGGCCACGGCGGACGCACGCGTGGGACGCAAGAGACGGTGCGAAAATTAGACGGCGACGGCGCAACGCTGGCATGGGCGAGAGAGAGAGAGCGGCACAGCGAGAGAGATGAGGAGCGTGGTGTGGGGCGCAGTTGGGCGTGCTCTACCGCGACAGTATGGTGCACTTGCCCAGGGAGTGTGGGCCGACGAGGAAGATGGGCCGAGCGAACAAAATGGCCCAAAAGACTAGACTTTTACAGAGAATTGGTTTTTGGAGGATTTAGGGTTTGGATTTGAGTTTCGATTATGTATTTTCTTTGGGATTTGAGTTGAGCTTAGAGCGGGGAACCGAAACCTTGGCACATACCACGAGACCACAACCAAAAAGCAAGTTTTTGCAATTAGGGTTTTTAGAATTAGGTTTTCTCACTAACGCCATGATGAAACAGATGTTACATTAGCTAATATTGCATGATTAGGTACAAACAACTATATGTTAGGGAGGTTGGATCACCTTCTATTGGTAATAGTTCTACTGTTCAGATTGATGCCAAAATGAATCTTTTTAAAATTTAGCAATACAAAAATTTTAACAAATTAACAACATTATCAAATTTTGATAGGATAGGCTCAATATGATCTATATTACTTAAAATGTTTAGTTGTGATAGTGTCTATTTTCACATCACCCCCTATCACTGACATGTGGATCTTATAATATATACTACTACATCACCTTTCAACGAGTCGTATTTCGTTTCATTATTGGCTCTTCCCAAATTTCAAAATTACATAGTTGTTTAATTTAAAAAAAATCATAGTATTATTTGGACTAAACGAATGCTTATTAATTGATATAATAAGGTAAAATTTTAATTTGTTTTTTTTCAACACACGGGCTTTAGTCTAGTATCGCCAAAATTTCATAGACATTGGTATGGTTTAAAATGACACCAATCTAAACAAGTCTAATGACATTGAACCCAATTATTAATCTCTCCATAAAGCTCATAGCTTTATTCTAGAAAGGAGGGAATAATAAGTTTATGACAAGGCTTTTCCAGATAAATCTATGTATACCATTTCATCCCGTTTTAACTGAACATTTGATAAATTATTTTGGTCAGAACATTAAATGTTTGATCAGATCTTATTCTAATCATCAATTTTTTTACTAAAAATTAAGAAAAATATTATACGGAAGATAACCACACGCACGTAAATATAATTTCAAATGTTATTTATCGAGTTCAAATATTATAAGAAAATATTGTGATCAAAGTTGTTCACTCATAACCAACTGGAAAATCGTAAAGCTTTTGTTGCGATGGCACAAAGCCCACCTGCATCTATCAGCCGGGTATTACGCTGACCATTCGCAATTTTGGCCCATTAATGTTTTGGGAGGATCAGAGCAGAGCTCATCAGGCCTACCACACCCATGGTCCATGTGCGTGCCTTTTCCTTCTCTCCTTTTCCAAGATAAAAGGAAAAGTGCGACAATTTCGTTTCAACCAACGAAACGTGACCAAAAAGAATATAAATTATAAATTATAAATAAATTTAATGTAAATTTGCGCATCCGGGGAATCGAACCCCGGTCAGTACCGTGGGAGGGTACTATGATACCACTACACCAGATGCGCTCGACGTTCGAGGCTAAACGATTCAATATATATTTCTTTAAAATTCTCACTTCAAATGGGTTCATATCGGTTTAGTTTCTGACTGTTGCGTAGCACTGTCGAGGACGTTACACATCCAATTCCCCTCATTTCCTCTTTACATTAAATCTCTGGGATATCAACAATCTCGCACTGATTGCCCTTTGCACCGGCCGGCCCGTTGTGTGGACATCCCCGTCAAGATCCTCCTCCTAAATGAATTGCTTCCAATCATAATTTCTTTCATCATCCTGGCCTAATTAACAATCAATCCGGATCCCATCTGTTCTGCTCCATCGTTGCATCGACTAACCCAGAAAGCGAATTCACGTGGATCAAATTCCTGTAATATGCACAGTTGCACAAACACCAATTCTTTTCTACCTACCTACCTGTCGCTAATCGCGTCTCGTTTCGTCTAATTAAAATCAACTATGGTGTGGTGTGGTGCTTATTGCCATGGATGGCACAAGCCAATCATTATATGTCAGCTTAGTGTTAGCTCAAGTGGTCTGATGAAAGGGAGATGAGGAGATCATGAAGCTTTTGGCTGATCTGATCATGATGCCTTGCTGCCGTTTCTTGCCGGACAGGCACACTGCTTTATTAGGTGTTAGGTCTAGCTTAAGGCAGTATAAGACACCACTCTTAATCAAGTGCTTAATTAAACTATACATGGGGATATGATCGATGTATTGCGTCCACATTCAATGGAACAATCGACTTAATTTGGTTGTGTAGAATAACTACATGGCGTAATTTATCTTCAGTAAAAAAACAAACTACTACTGCATGCTTACTTTTGAACAAACATCTACTTCTTCCACAGTTCCTACTCCACTTTGAAACAGAGCATGTATGCACAAGCACTGAAGCATGCAGTTCCCACTTTAGATTATCACTAAATATTGTCTAGATGAAATGGCTGTGTAATGGGTAGACATGCACGGTTCACTCTAAGAAAGAGATAGCACCAGGCAAGTAGGTGACTTTCTGATTGACAACTTTTAGGAAGTGCTTACTGATAAGTTACATGGCACAGAATTTATTTTCATGTTAAGATTCAGTGATGCTCACTCATGTATACGATGATGCAGAGTTAGCTAGCTAGCTAAGGGTTGGTGTCTTAGTGATGTCCTAGCAAGCATCAGGTTGGTTTGTTTCATTATCCTCATCTGGTATCAAAAGCTTAAAGAAAAGAGATCTAATCAACAACTCTGCATTCTGCAATCAGACGTGGACTAAGTGTGACTCCATTTGGATCCAACTAGAAGTTGGGGGTGCACACACTGCTGCTACTGAACCAATAATGCTGTACTCACGAGCCATTGGCATGAAATTTGTCGTCATAATTCATAACCTGTTGTTCACGATGTTTATTTCGACAGGAGAGAACAAGAGTTGGTACACTCATATAATATAAAAAAATAGAAAGAAAAGAATTGCAAAAGCTCTGCAAGCAACGTTGCAAACTTGAATGTAAGAGAAACATTAGTTTTTCAAAAAAGTTTAAGTGTATGTACTTTTAGAGGTAAAGTCAACTTGACAATAGCAACCAAGAAAATAAAACAGGGTCGAAAGCCAAGCTTGGCTCGTGAACTTAGATCCCATGTACCCTATATATTCACTAAAATGGGAGATGTGCACCTATATGCTCGAGCACGCAATAGCAAAAAAAAATTATAAAATAAAATGTCGCAATTGTGTTTTTTTTCTTTTTTTAGTCATTTTCTATTTGAGATTAGATAGATGTAAGAACTTATTATAAGGAGCATATGAGGGAGGACGAGGGGTTGCAAATTTGTTTGATACCATAGAAAAAACATATATACACATAACACATAAACATACCATGTATCACACACGTACGTACAGACGATTCTAGTTAGAGTATCTCCAAGAGTATAGCTATCACACTCTCCAAACCAAAATTTATCAATTTTGAACTAAAAATGAACTCCAACAGTCTTACTATCCATATGGCTAAACCATCCCACTAGCCAAATCGGCTCTCTCATTGACCAAACTTGACCAGTCAAGCTGGCTTGCCATCTATGGGGCCCATGCCCACACGCCCACAGAAAGGGAAGAAGGAGGAGACGAGTGCGCAGTGAACTAGCCTCTCCCCATACCGTCGGTTGTGATGGAGCGGACCGATGGACACCATCTACGGCGGCGGTGGCCGCGGCCAGGCGCGGCGGCCGCGGGTAGCCTCCCCAGCACCGCCTCGCCCGATGGAGGAGCGGGTATGCCTACATGCCTCGGCCACGTCGCCGGGATGTAGGGGAACGAGCTCATCGAGTGCCTGGTGCTAGACGGGACCTTCGTGCTGGAGCTCTTCCGCGGCGCCGACCCTCGCCCGCCTGGCCGCGCACCATCATCGTCGCTGTGCAGGGGAGCAGGGGAGGGAGAATAATGACACTGACATGTGGGTCTCACTGTTATATGGGGAGTAAAGATGGAGATGTTGTTGAAACGAAAGACAAATTTCACTCTCTAAAATTTTGTCAAACTAGCCAAATGCCTATTTGGAGAGTCGAAAATAGCAACTCTGTTGGAGTTGCTCTTACATGCGTGTAATTGTGAGCAACCGAAATTAAACTCTAGCTAAGTCTACCAACTATGATTGCACCATCACACCAAATATGTTTTCGCAATGCGTTATTAACTTGGCATATACTCATGAACCTATGGAAGATTTTGAAGAACATCAAGCGAAACTGGCTTGATGCATCAGGGCTTACATATCTCTCCATGTTTTGCATGCATATTTATTCAATCTCTCGTATAATGTGTGTTTTATATGTTGAATATGTATATTTTGTCTTCACTTGTCTAGATTCGTTCATGTGTATAATTAATTTGTACAACGTCAATATCAATACTATTGTCATAGAATAGTTTCATTACATCTCATTAGAACAAGACATTTTTTCTATATTTGGTTATCATTTTTCACTACATCTCACAAAACAATTTAATTATATCAATATCATATCGTTTGTTTCCTAATAATCATCACATACACTATATTGGCCTGATTGATATCCATCTAGTTAAACTGTTTAAGGAGTTGTTACTCACCTTTGAGATTCTTTTATTTCTAAACAACGGAGCATATCCTATATGAGTATACATAACTACACGCTAAGAAGTAACAACAACAATGACCCAACCAATATACAAGTCTACTCTCATGAGCTATATATCCAGACCAACTTGATTTAAATCATCAAATAATATATCCGAGTGAAAGATGTTGCACGCATGGTTAAATGTAATACAATCATTGCATGATTTTGCAGCACCACAAAGATCAATAGAATTTGTATTCTAATGAAGATGTTGGAATTAATATGTGGGCTAAGGCCTATATAAAGATTATTTTTTTTGAAACATCACAAAACACCACCTCCTGAGAGGCATAAATACGAACCTTTAGTATCACCTCCTTAAAAGAAAGAGTGCTCTTCTAACACATGAGGCATGTGTGGTGGAAAGAACTAAAGGAATATGAGTTCTCGCCTCCTTCTCTGTTCATCATATTCTGTCTATTTGATCTGTCTATTTGATCTATTAATGTTCACGGTCTAATTTACATGTTCAATGTCATGATTAATTTATAGAATAAATTAAATCAATATGGGCTTATATTTATATTAGAAAAAGAGATAATCTCTAAGCTTAACCTAATACATTTGGACTCAAAACCTATACCTAACTATTCATCACATTAGTGCATAGAAAGAGCAATCCTTGCTGGCTCATCACTGATTCCCATAGTCGACAAAGATGAAGTGTCGCTGCTAATTCGCTCTAAACTAGCAGCCATGTGAACAATTCATACTTCTCCACCTAAGATGCCTAATTTATGGCAATTGCTTACAGAAAAAATAACATGACATTTTGAGCAATCTTAAAATAGCTTATAGATATGCACAACACTTAAAATATATCATCAAGTTCTTCTATCCATAAACAATTTAATAGCGATATTGTGCATGTTTCAATTATTTAACCATGTGCTTTTTTATAAATATATTCTTGTTTTTAATAAAACATAGTTATGTAAGTCAAGTCAGCCTTAATTTTGAATTATGCACAACAATTACTTAAAGAAGCTACATGTTAGTAATTAAACAAGCATATGTTAGTCCGAGAACCTGTTGAAACACGGGTTCATATCTTATGTACAAATATAAAAAACAATACACTTTCTTAAAGATAAGTCAGTTGGGTTGGTTACACTGTTGTAGTATCTAATGAATAAGATATCGATACGAAATGAGCTAACAATACTTATACACTGCGCATAACCGAAGTTATCTACCGAACATCACGGTCATCAGGCCATGAGGCAAATCACCCCAGCTGTGTACATTCGGCTTTGGAGATATAGAGGGCCAGTCTGCTGTATCTTTTCTTTAGAAAAGTGTTTAATTTAAATTTATATGTTTATGAAGTGGTATATTTTATATTAATATATGTTATCAATTTTTTAAAATTTGTTTATGATTATTTAGATGAAATGTAATTGTCGAGATGAAAATCCATCTCCCCTTTTGTTTCCATTCTACCCCTTTACTTGCCATAACAAGTCTAGGTTCAATGAACCTGTGATGATCTCACCCGTTCACAGGTTAAACTTAGGCCAACCCTCAACCCCCAAACACTAATCGCGAAGCTAATTAACCCAGAAAGGAAGCAGGTCCAGATTCATGGGAGAGCAGCTTAGCCGCTGCAGCGCTAAAGCGCTGTGTGCCGCAACGTTCGAAATCGCACGAGTGCTCACCGTGTCACCGCCCGCCTAGCCTTACATATAAACCTCCCCTCCTGCCTGCGTCCCAGATCACACCCACACCCACACACCTGAGTACCTGACCTGTTTCTTCTCCTCCTCCGGCATCGTCGAGGAGATCGATCCATCGACTGATCATCGATCAGCGATTAGACGTGGCACAGATTGTAGACAGAGAGGTGGTTTTCTTGAATTGTTAGGTTGGTTGAGGTTAGTGATCGATGATGCAGGGGGCTAGGATTGCGAGGAGGGGGTTGTCGAGGCTCGCCGCGGCGGTGGAGACGGCGGCGGCCGTCGTGCCGAGGATGCCGGCCTTCGACCACGTCCCGCTCCCCTACGACGGCCCGTCCGCCGCCGAGATCGCCCGGAAGCGCGCCGAGTTCCTCAGCCCGTCCCTCTTCCACTTCTACTCCAAACCAGTATGTGTTTTTAATTTGTTGCTGAAATTAATTTCTTGTTCTTTTAAAATTTCCCTGAATTTTGTACAGTGTTCTTTGGCTCTGATCGATGAAATGGCGATCTTTCAGTTATGAGGCTCTGCTCGTTGCCGTGTTTGTTCATCGGCGATCGCCGTGGTTTTCTTCTTGCAGCTCAACATCGTGGAGGGGAAGATGCAGTACCTGTTCGACGAGCGCGGGCGGCGCTACCTGGATGCGTTCGCCGGCATCGCCACCGTGTGCTGCGGCCACTGCCACCCGGACGTCGTCAGCGCGATCACCGCGCAGGCCGGCCGCCTGCAGCACTCCACCGTGCTCTACCTCAACCACGCCATCGCCGACTTCGCCGAGGCGCTCGCCTCCAAGATGCCCGGCGACCTCAAGGCAAGACGCACTTGCACTTACTGTGTCGCGCGCGGCATTTGCCCATGGGATTTGTACCGCTGCTCTGACCGGATGACGCGCGCACGTATACGTAGGTTGTGTTCTTCACCAACTCCGGCACGGAGGCGAACGAGCTCGCCATCATGATGGCGCGGCTGTACACCGGCTCCCACGACATCATATCGCTCCGGAACTCCTACCACGGGAACGCCGCCGGCACCATGGGCGCCACCGCGCAGAAGAACTGGAAGTTTAGTGTCGTCCAGGTCCGTAATGTCATCACCGATCGATGAAATGAAATGCTCTCGATTCTGAATTCCGATCACCTGTTCGTCCGTGTGCTTGAAGAGCGGCGTGCACCACGCCGTGAACCCGGACCCGTATAGGGGAGCCTTCGGCTCGGACGCCGAAAAGTACGCGCGCGACGTGCAGGAGATCATCGAGTTCGGCACCACCGGCCAGGTCGCCGGCTTCATATCGGAGGCGATACAGGGCGTTGGTGGGATCGTCGAGCTGTCTCCGGGGTACCTGCCGCTGGCGTACGAGATGGTCCGGAACGCCGGCGGGCTCTGCATCGCCGACGAGGTCCAGGCCGGCTTCGCGCGCGTCGGCAGCCACTTCTGGGGGTTCGAGACCCACGGCATCGTCCCCGACATAGTCACCATGGCCAAGGTATAATGCGTGCCGCGCTCGCTCGCCACCATGTCTCGTTCGATCAAGTCTGACGGCGCGTGCAGGGCATCGGCAACGGCATCCCGCTGGGCGCGGTGGTGACGACGCCGGAGATCGCGCAGGTGCTGACCAGGCGGTGCTACTTCAACACGTTCGGCGGCAACCCGCTGTGCACCGCCGGCGGGCTCGCCGTGCTCCAGGTGCTCGAGAAGGAGGGCCTCCAGGAGAACGCCCACGCCGTCGGCTCCTACCTCAAGGATCGCCTCCGCGCTCTCCAGGACAAGCACGAAAGTAAGTAGCGGAATGTTCCAACCAGCACGCGCGGCCGCCGGCCACCGGCCGCCATGGCCATCGTTGCATGGCTTGTGGTTGACTGCCTCTCACGAATGCAGTCATCGGCGACGTGAGGGGGACGGGTTTCATGCTCGGGGTCGAGCTGGTGACGGACCGGCAGCTGAAGACGCCGGCGAAAGACGAGATTTGCCGCGCCATGGAGCACATGAAAGGTAAGTTTCTTTGTTTGACGAACCAGCAGAGCAGATGGTGCATTTCTTTGTGGTTTTCTGATCGCCATGGATGTGCACGCGTACGACATGCAGAGATGGGCGTCTTGGTCGGCAAAGGCGGCTTCTACGGGAACGTGTTCAGGATCACTCCCCCTCTGTGCTTCACCAGGGAGGATGCTGGTAGGCCATTCCACTTCTACATTCCATCAAGATCAATTACTCAAGTTCAGATTCATATTCACCGGTTATACTAACACATTCATTGGATTTGTTTATGTTTGGTGCAGATTTCTTCGTCGCCGTGATGGACGCTGCACTGTCCAAGCTCTGAAACCTGCACGCTTTAGCCGGGAGTGTTCACTCCAACAGAACCAGAAGGCCATCAAAGATGTTTCAGAACCTTCATCAGAGATGCATGGTTTCATGAACAGTTTAGGATAACTGTTCACTCCTTGTTGCTTCGATGCATTGACTCCCTCCTGGGGTCATATATTCAAATCCCAAATTTATTTCGTATTTGTCAGTAACTTGTAGAGAGAATCTTGGAAATCTCTGTCATAGTCTTGTTGGAAACCTCTGTTATATGTTTAGAATCCTATCCCTGTATAAGGGAATCTCTTCCCGGTATGTACAGATATATTACATTTTGGCTCTACTTCTATGTATTCGTGTGACCTTGGGGTATCCTATATTTAGTATACCGACACAAATTAGTTTTAGTTTGTCAACTTGAACTGTTATTACTTCATATGGCTGAAGTGATGGAGACGGATTTTTTTTGAAAATTATAAAAACCATCCCATAAGTCACTTAAAGTTTGAGGTTCCATCCCATAAGTCATTTTGTTGCAAATGTCCATACCTTATCCAGTTTTGTTGTAAAAACCACCTAACATTGACGTGCTTAACCGAATCAGCACATTGTCGCTGATGTGGAGCAACCGCGGGCTAACCTAGCCGAGCTAATATTGTCAAGTGCTTATATTAAAGTTATTCTTGATGTTGCATTTATCTTTCTTGTGCATATAGCTAAACTCGATGCGACCATATTTAATCTGTCATTAGCAATTCTATTTGTGTGGAATCTCAAAAAGTATCAATATTATACTCTTAGAAGTATTTATTTCGATAAAGACTATATCGATGGCTCACAATTTATAAAACACATGCTGATTCGGTTAAGCACGTGTACACCAAAATGATTTTTGCAATAAAATTAGACGGGTGGGCATTTACAATAAAATAGCTTATGGGGTGAAATCTCAAAACTTAAGAGTTGGTTTTTTAGAAGATGTCCCTTGTTTCTTCCATGTTACCCAACTGCGAATGAAAATTTTTAGGGTTAAGTCCGATTTACCCCCTAAACTTTTGTAAAGTACGAATTACACCTCTCAACTATGATACTGGACAGATCGCACCCCTCAACTATTGAATCCGGACACATAACCCCCTTAAGCTGATTTTGGGTTGCGTCATCCGATGTGACAGTGCACCGAGTCATTTATATGACAATCAACCCAGCAGAAAAAAATTAAGACCCACATGTCATCCTTCTCTCCTTTCTCCTTCCCCACTCATTCTCTCCCCAGTTCTTGCCGCCACTCCCATCCACCGGCGAGCTTCACCGCCTCCTCCATGGGCTTGGTTGCCGCTGCCCTCATGAGTGACTGCATGCAGCTAGGTCATGGGAGTGGAGGTCCAGCAAGACTTGCCGCTGCAGTAGGCCCTCATCGAGCGTCAAGACCACCGTTGCCGTCGTGAGAGAGGAGCTCATACAGCGAGGTATGGGACATGGCATGCAGCTTGGTAGAGATGCAAGTGGGCCGACCCGTGAACCCACTTACAAAATTAGTGGGTAACCTGTGGATTGACTCGCGAATTACCTATAACTAGTTTTACATATTGAGCCACTTACATCTATAGACGGCAAGCCGAATCATGACACGAAAAACCATGAGTTATTTATTTATTTGATCTATATAAGTTCGTGGGCAGCCCGGACGACCGGGTTGGTGATAGTGGGTTTCCTCGTCTCTTTTCTCCGTCCCCGCGATTTTGCCTCCAGATCGACGACCGTGCTCAAGTTCCATGGCGTCAGGCTACAGCAAAGTGATGCAGGCCCGGCCTGCTTTCCGTCATGCGTGCCACTCCGGTGGCACCCCTCACATGGCCGCCGACGGCCTCCATCTGCTGGCCACGGCGCCTCCGACGACACCGAGTTGGATGCACGCTCGCCCACCGGCTTCTTCAGTTCTTCCTCTTCGTGCTATTCGATCGATCGATCGATCGACAGAGAGAGAGATGGAGGGAGAGAAGCAGAGAGCGCAGGATCTGGAGGAAGAAGAAAAGAAAGTGTGACATGCGGGACCAATCATGTTTTCTTTTTTTTCTTTGTTAATCTTGCTGTCTTGATTGCTACATTGCTGTGTCATCAAATTTGAGACCACGTGGGTGTCACGTGTCCGTCACAGTTGTTAAAAAGGTAATTTGTCCGAATTTAATAGTTAAACAGTGGTAAAAGTCCGATAATATAGTTGAGAGGTAATTCTCACTTTTATAATAGTTAATAGTTAAGAGGGTAAAATAAACTTAATCTAAATTTTTAATAAGATATAAATATGTGATATATTATTTCATATACATAGTTAAATTTGTCATTTATAAGTTATAAAGAAAAATTAAGGTGATAGCATGATCAGATCAGTTGAGTCCTGGATAGAGATGGCAACGGGTATGTACCCAACGGGTTCACCTACCCCGTATCCATACCCATTTAACTGAAATACACCCGCTCTATAACCCATACCCGCTCACGGGTAAAAAATTTACCCATACCCACACCCGCACAGGTGACGGGTACCCGTTGGGTACCCATACCCATTAGAGCTATCAAAATGATCAAAATGAGCAGAGCACAAGTATCAAGGCAGACATCAGTGCATCAACTACTCTAGCAGAGAATTTTACCAACCAAGCAACCGCATTGCACATCACACATGCCCACATTGCACAATCAACAAATCAACCGATAATTCAAATAGTGATATAATATAACCAATTAAGTTTAATAGCAAGGAAAGTTATCCACTCCAAAATACATCCATCCTCCGGTCTCAATTCAGCAACATTCTAGCCAATTCAATGGCACACATGACACAACATTAGTGTCTAAATAGTTAGCAACAGCCACATTACAGATGTTCACACAGTGATATACAAAATCATTAATAGACAAATAGGTCTTAGTCTCCTAGCAGCTTCCTCGGTCTTACAACATTAATTCATGTTTTGAAAACAAAATACATCCTATCCTCCGGTCTCAATCCTCAAATAGCAATTTCCTACAATAGTATGCATAGTATAAACAAAATTAGTTGTCCAACAGAAGAGAATACAAGGTAAAAACTAAATATTTTTTGCTATTATACATAAGAGTGGCACAAGTGATAAAAAACCAATGTACAAGAGTGAAGGAATCAATAACCTGAAGACCCTCTTGTATGTCTTGAAGACAAGACCAAAAGGAAGGTTGATGTTTATTCTTGTCATCAACTGCAAAACAAAGAATTATAAAAGAATAAAGAATAGAATGAAGAATTAGTTTTTAGTCACAATGAAATGAATGAAATGCATAAGTGCAAATTATATATACCTTTGTACTTGTTTCGAAGCCAATCTTGTGAGCACATTAGAGCTTCCAATATCTTCGCGGTGAGTCGACTACGATGCTCACTAAGGACTCTCCCACTAGTGCTAAAAGCTGATTGAGAAGCAACTGTGTTAACAGGAATTGCATATATATCTCGTGCTATCCTCCTCAAAACAGGAAACCGAGTTTCAGCCACCTTCCACCAATGTAAAACATCAAAATTCTTTGTGTGTATGTCAACCAAATCATCATCCAAATAGCGATCTAGCTCAGTCCCTACTGGCCTTTTGCACTTAAATCTGAGAAAAAATCATTTGTGCTACCAAGTGAAGGTGTTGACGATTCTGTGGTATCCTTATCCACCTCGGCATTGTAGTCACACATCAATTGAGCCAATAAAATTTTCACATCATTAACCTTCTCCTCACATTCTTCACCGGTTGTACCAAGTAAACCCTCAAAACACATAAGCAGCCCTAGACTTTTAAACCGAGGATCAAGAAAAATTGCAATGCCCATTAGTCCTTGAACATCGGACCAATACTTATCAAACTTGGTTACCATGTTAGCAGACATGGCTTCTACTAATGGATTGCCACAAAAAGACCACTGCCTAATTTTCTTTCTAATCTCAGCAATTTTGGTGAAGAAAATATTAGCAGTTACATAGTCAGTTCCAGAAAACAACTCAGTTATGTCATTAAACAATCTAAGCCTCTCGACAACATCCTCAGCAAACTTCCATTCTTCCTCACTTGGCAAAGTCTCATATTGCTTATCTACACGACTTGCTCTAATGAAAACAACCTTGTAGGGCACTGCAACACTAAGCATTTTAAAAGTAGAATTCCATCTAGTCTTGCAATCAAGGCCTATCTTTTTGTCTAAGGTAACCTTAGCATACTTAGCTACCTCCTCAAATTTTTCTATCCTTTTAGGGATGGCTGTCCAATAAGCTACACTTTCTCTAATATTCTCAATTCCATCTTTCAACTCTTTCACGAATCCATCCTTTACAATTAAATTAAGGATATGGGCAACACACCGCATATGTAACAATTTCCCATCATTCAAAAGCTTACTTTTACCAATACTTCTCACAAGCATAGGAATTACCGCATCATTAGTAGTGCAGTTGTCAAGCGTCACCGTGGAGATCTTCTCATCAAGATTCCACTCCAGCGGTGCTTCATATAGTTGTTCATAAATAACTTCAGCAGTGTGAGGCGCAGGAACATAGATGAACCTACATACATATAAACCATGTATGTAATCAGATTTAATTCTAACAAAAAAATTGAAGTGCATGTTAGTGGCTGTCGGTCAAAAGCAAAATACCTCATAATAATACTTCTAAGTTTCCAAGATTCATCAACAAAGTGGGGTGTGATAGCCATATAAACTCTCTTCTGATTGTTCGAAGTCCACAAGTCAGTAGTGATAGCCACCCTAGATTGAATTCCAGCCATGTATTCAATGGCTTTCTTTCTCTCAAACTCATATTGGGCCATAATTTCTGATCTGAAATCAAATAAAAAATCACATAAATGATTTTAATAGATGATCTAACACATAACAAAGTATAAGTGCAAGAGATATGCAATCATTCCATATTGTGTTTCTAGTCCCAATTTTAAAAAGTGGTGAAGTGCACCAATGAATCTCCTAAAGCCAACATGATCAACAATGCTTAAGGGGTACTCATGCAACACTATCATTGCACACAATTCTCTTCTAGCTACATCTTGATCAAATGTGTAGTTTTCCACTGTAAGATTCTTAGAATCTGTTGAGGAAAACCTTAGAGCAGATTGTGTCAAAGTCTTTTCCTTCAACTTGATCTTCTTTTGCACACAGATCTTCAGATGGTTGTGAAGGTGTTTAGTCCCATTTTTTGTGGCTCCAGATAGCTTCTTGGAGCAATGCATACATTTTGCTTTGACTGTGCCCATATACTTCACTCTCTTGAACTCTTTCCAAACAGCCGAGGTGAGCTTCCTCTTTGAACCCACATCAACACCTTCTTCTTCTCCTTTTTCTTCCTCCTCCTCTTCGGCCTCATCTTCGTCATCGTCAACTTCAATAGGTTCGAGTCATTGACGATTCAGGTTGTGGAGATGTGGAGAGTGGAAGAGACTCGATTCGGTTGTGATGCTTGAGATAATGGAGTTTGACGTTGACAACTACTTCCACTCCCACTGGCTACGGACATGTTTTTAAATTTACATCAAACAAATTACATATTTATATTTAATTTAATCTAGAAACAATGCAATAAACTATAGTATGCGCAGTTTAAACTAAGATCAGAGTTCTTGTACGATGTTGCTAACCCCAAAGTATGTACAATGTTGCGGTCTCCTGCAACTGCAGCCGGAGGCTTTCTGCTCTTGACAGCCGCATCCGCCGTGGTCTTAGCCTTGGGGGCGACACTTTGAACTGCACCAATAACATTAGCGGAGAAGCACTTGGCTTTGCCTTTGACTTCGGATCGGAGACGATGACACGGAAGGGGTTCCACTGTTTCGATTGAAGGAGTAGCCGGCAAAACTCCTTTGCCGATGTTGTCTTCCTTATCCATCGGAACTAGCGGTGGATGGTCAGTGGAGATGGCGTCCCTTCGGACGGCAGGGGGTCAGTAGATGCTAGAGTAGAGCCTGACAATTAGATATAGCTGCAACAGTTAATAAATAGGAAAGAAGATCACCGACCGTCGTCGTTGCTGGAGCCGGAGACCGCCGTCATGCTGCCGTGGTCCATGGAGATGGGATTAGGAAAATGTTGAAAGGGATATTTGGGTGAGGCCGAGAGATAACGACGCGGGGCTGCGTGCGGGCGGCGAAGGTGGCGGGGCGGTGGCGCGAGACGGCGAGGCGGGCCAGGTGCGGGCGCGCGGGCGGTGGGGCGCGGCGCGAGCGGCACGGCCGGTCTTGGGTGCGGCGGCGCGGCGCGCGAGACGGCGGGCGAGGCGGCGGTGACGACCTCCGTGCGAGCGACACAAGTGGCGGGGTCGGCGGTGGGTCCGGCGACGGGTTCGGCGGCGGGGCCGAAGGCGGAGCGTGCTTAGTGCGCAGCTGTGAGGCGGCGGCGGCGCCGAGTTCTTTTTCTATGTGTGCAGTGCGGCTGCGGCGGCGCCTAACACCTCCTACAGGGGAGGAGAGAGAGGGACTGAGGAAGTGGTGGTTTTTATACCTAGGGTTTCTTTGTTGGGCCGTGGGCTGTTAAAACTTTTGGGCTGATGAATATGGGTATTATTTACCCACGGGTTAACGGGTTAGGGTTTGCATAGAACGTTCCAAGACCCGCTTCACCCGATGGGTGAAGTTTTTGCCCGATAAAAGACCCATGGGTACAATATCTGAAACATCTTTGACTCCTAATAGAGTAAAAACCCATCGGGTATCGGGTTATGGGTACCCGTTGCCATCTCTAGTCCTGGATACTCGTCCATTTTAACCGAAAGTAGGCCACGATCAGTTCAGCTTTATCGCGACACGCAAAGCTCCAACACAAAATCTATTTGTCAATATACAAATATTGTATATACAGCACAACTACAGTCATCTATCATTTATAATATTAAAATTTATAATATTAAAATATATCATATTTTATATTAGGTTTGTTTTTTATGGAATGTGTAGGAGTATGTTTTAAGCATTAACAAAGTGAATAGGTTTAAATGGACGAAACTATTACCTTCGTTGACACTATTACCTCCATTCCAAAAAGTAAATAGGTGCATAGGTCTTATGGATGTAATATCAATTATTATTAAAAAAATAGAATAATATTTATGATTATGAATGGAGCTATAGGCTTTCGTTGTTTACGATAATGCGATAGAAAAATATGAGAATCTTGTAGGTTTTGACCTGAATTTGGGAGATTTGGTTAAAAAATTTAGGAAAAAACAGAAAAATTAGTATCTAATAGTTCCTCATATCTACTCTTCATTTTTGTGCACTTGGGAAAAGCTGGAAGCACGCGCACAAAAATACGGCACTTGGGAAAAGCTGGAAGCACGTGCACAAAAATACGTGCTCGTCCCAAGCGCGTCTCCTTCTTCCCTTGCGATGCAAACCCTCCTTCCCGCACCGCAAGCAGCCCGTGCCGAAGGACGTATTGTATATTTTCCGATAAAGGACTAGAATCTTGCGTCATACTGGTACATAAGCAGCATATGGCAGTTTCCATAGTTCACATGTGCAACTTAATTCGCTGCCATCGAGGACATGGGAATCATTTAATTCGCGCCATCAAGGACATGGGAATCATTTGTTATTCAGTGTTTAAGATTATATGAACAAACACTATTCTTTCAAAAGTCTACGTTAAAGATAACTCTGAACTCTCAACAAATGAAACTTCAGAACTGGATGCTACTGTAGCACATCTAGTAATTGTAGAAGATACTTCACTGCAGCAGCGCTTGAACAGTGCGGCGACACATGACAAATCTGGCGCAGGAACAGCAGCGACCTGTGTGGCACAACAGGAAAAAAGGCGCAGGAAAAATCTGGATATCACAGGAACAGTACGCCAAAATCCTCCTATAGAATATAGAAAAAGATTGTGGGCCCAAATACAAGAGAAAAACGGTCATGGGCTCAAATTTATTTTTTATTTATTTTTTGGATACTATTTATAGAAAACTTTTGGAGATTGTCTTTTTTTTCTCTCCTAATATCTTTTGGTGAGTTATAAGATAACAAAGAAAAATATAAAAAACTCTTGGACACTGCTTACGTAGTAGTACTACATGTGTAGTGGTGAAATTTTCCAAGCAAGAGAAGGTCTGAAGACTTATTTGACATGATGCAAAAATTGCTAAAAAATGCTAAGAGCATCTCCAACAGTATTTTACTTTTTTTTCCAAATTTTGTAGTTTAGCAACTTTCTAAAAGGTATTGGAAGGGAAAAAAAGGTCATCTCCAAGTGTTTCTCATAAATGACTTCCAAAAACAAATTTTCTCGCGGGAATTAACGGATCGCAACAACTCTCTCATCTCTTCGACAGGAGTGAAGGTGCGCCTGTACCCGGGATGGAGAGAGGAGGCGGAGGGGCGGCGGTCTTGGGGCCGGGAGGGAGGAGGAGAGGCGAAGGGCGGTGGCGCATCGGGACTGGGAGGGAGGAGGAGGCGAGGAGCGGCATCGCGGCGGGACTAGGAGGGAGGAGGAGGCGGAGGGGGCGATGGCGCGGCGACGGGGAGGAAGGAGGAGACGGAGGGCGATGGGGCGCGGGACCCGAAGGAGGGGAGGCGGAGGGACGGTGGCGCGCCGGGACTGGGAGGGAGGAGGAGGCGGAGGGGCGGTGGCGCCGCTGGGACTCGGGCGGTGGCTAGCCTCCGGCGATGTTCCTGACATAGCCGGCAAAGTGCCTCGCGAGTTCCAGGACGACCATGGCGTCGCTGAGCTGCAGGTACACGTCCTAGGAATCCCTCTCCCTCTCCCACCTCTCCTTCCTCTGTCGGCGTCGCGAAGGAGCTAGAGCAGGTTGGCCCGGAGTGCGGCGTCGTGGCGGGCGGCGAAGCGCCAACCCTCGGATGCCCGGACGGCGACGAGCTCCCTACAGGCACGGCGCGTCGCAGAGCGCGTCTAGCTTCATCGCGTTGACCGCGACCTCCGTGGCGCGAGAAGGAGAGATGCGCGTGATAGAGCAGCGCGTATTTTTGCACGCGGTCAGGGTGAATTTGCCAAGTGCGGAAAGGTGGGGAAGTGATATGGGAAACTCTTGGAGAGTAGTTTTTCTCTTTTTTTCCTAAATTTTGTGGATAGGGAAGAGATATGGGGCATAGTTGGAGATGCTCGTTTAGATTTGGGGAATGGTTCCAACTCTCAAGTCCGCTGTCCGTGCATCATTCGATTCCGACATCCCCTTTCTATTTTCAAGAAATGATATTCTTCCCTGTTTTATTTGAAAGAAGAGCGCGGCTCTCCTTACAATTTAATTACAGAAAGTTCAGTTTCCTAACCACAATTATGCCAAGAGACCTAAGTTCCTCCACCTACCATTGCACATTTTACTAGTAATTATCAAATTATGGCAATGCAAAATTCTAAAAACAAAATCAATTGTGATAACCTATCAACAACTGATGAAAGGGATAAGTTTAAATATTTTTTCATTCCAAAGCAAAATCAATTCAGTTTTTTTCTTTCAACCAACATTTCCTTACGTCGTTAAGAAATAAATCATTTGTTTTTTCATATTCTCCAGCTGAAGGCATCAATTTTCATGCATGTGTTAAAAAAAGTTACTCGTGTGATTTAATTGGGAGAAAGAAGTGGTCTAACAAGAGGAGAGAGAAAAAACACAAGTCGCTTACCGGTGCCATTACGGTCAGTTGTTGGGTACCGCATGATAGTGGAATATTCAGTTTGGTTCAGAGAACTTAGTTTTAGACAGTTTAATGAACTGGACGCCTCTGTTTTTTTTCCCTGCAGGAGTTGAAAATTAGTCGGGCACAGTGTGACATTTTCAACAGTCAGAAAAAAGAATGTATCCGGTCGATTTATTTTTAGGTAATGAAAACAATGCATTCAGTTTGAAATCGACCATGTTGCATCATCATGAAAAGAAACGGAATCTTGACCACACCATCAAGACTAAAGAACTTTGACATATCGATGCAGCCTGTTTGAAGAACAGAAGATGATATATTTTTCCGGGAAACATCAACTTCCGGTCAATAGTAGATAGGAACTTGTTTCGAGAAGGTGAAGAAAAAAGAAATACAGTGCTCAATGATAGAGCATGTATGAATATCCATCTTGGACTGAAAGACCTTTTAAAAAGAAAACATTTTTTGGTGTGACACGGTGACGAACGCGAAGAGTAAAATTAAGAAGTGATGTAGAGTTGAGAAATAGCTATCGAAACAAATATTATCCATAAAAAATCACATAAAATAGCAGCCTAAGAAAAAAAGCAAAAATACATTCGAAGAATTACGTGACAAAAATGTGTAACACGTTCCTAAAAACCCATAAAACATGTAAGTAACCTATATCAAAATTATCAAAATTAGCGTTACAGTCATATATAGAGATTTATATAATTAAAAACTATGAAAATAACACAACCGCTATGAAACAAAAATTGTTGAAATGACCTTAGCCCATCATTCGGAATCTTTCATCTCTTTGTTGGGTTGGACCTCTCAACAAATATGCACACCTTGCATCATCCCTAATTGAATTATCATACTCATCAATTGGTATGTGCTTAATGATTTGCTACATCAACAATGATGTCATCAGAATTAAATTCTATGCAAGTTCTCTTTGGTTCACTAACAATATTATTATCAATGTGAGTACTATTGATAATATTGCTCGCATAATAATTATGCAATGTCCGTTTCACCATTTCTTGCAAATATACAAATACATTTGTAAATTGTAACAAATGCTGAAACAATCGATATATAAATATGTTTCCTACTCTACTACATGTCTACATCATAGTCATGTAACTAAAATGCTAAGTAAAATCTCAGGCTCACCTCTGGCTGCTCTCTGCAGCCCTGCACGACGTGGCTCTCCATGGCCGCGCGCGTCGTGCTCTCACCGGCGCACTCAGGCCAGCGATCGCCTTGCCCGCTTGCTGCTCGCCGCCTCGGCCGATTGGCGATCTCTTTGCTTTGCGTATCTGGTTCTCCCGGCTCCTGCGTTTGGTCAATAGCTGCGGCAGCTATACTTGACCAAACAGATCATGAAGTCGGGTCGACCCAAACACGATACCAATGTAGCTCGGCTCGGCATGATACGGCATGTCGGTCCGTGGGCCGTGTCAGCATAGTTCATTTGCTTGTGTCATGTCTGGGCTAGCGTTTCAGCTTGTGGGCTGACACGACACGATCCGTTTATTATAGTAGACCTCAACGGCTAGTGCTGCGACGAATCAAAGAGCAACACGTGTCTGGACTGACGTCTTATCCCATGAGTCATTGAGAACCCGTGTCAACATGGCACGACACGACCTCTCTTTAGGTCGTGTCTATACGAAGGACGGCACGTGGGCCAGCATAATACGGTCTGCGATAGGAACCATGTGTCATGTGTAATAGACCGGTTCTTAATGGATTGTGTCGTCCGCATGCCCGTATCGTGCTGACCGCCCGTTTGGCCAGTTATGGCGGCAGCCGACACGAATCGTAGACGATGACCTGATATGCGTGCGTTACTATACAGGAGATTCGTTGGTTGGTGGCCAGGTGCTGCATGTACTGGGCTAATCATCTATGCTTAGTTCTAATTGTTGGGCTTAATAATGGGCTGACGGTATTAGGACCCATGGGCCATGGCCTGTCAGCGTGTAAGGGTGCTAGGCCCCGTTGGCGAATTTTTAGCATATTTAAATTTTTTCTAAAAGATTAGCAAAAATAATTTTAGGTTTGAAAAAATTATAAAAGTAATCTTCTATCGTCTTCTGGGAGAGCGACATTTAAAAAACGTCTTCTTAGAGGGCGATTTTGCTGACGTGGCAGATAGTCGTTGGGTGCTGTCTGCCGCGCCGCGGTCATTTTGCAAAATCGCCCCTTGTCGCCATTGGCAAGGGCGATTTTTGACTGTAGAAATAGGGGGCCGCCTGCAAAAGGGCGGCCGCCCTGACAATGTTGCATGTGGCTCCCTTGCCGTCCTTGTAGAGGGCGATTTTTGGTAAACTGCAAGGGCGATTTTTTCCTGGATGGGCCCACAGGAAACCCTAAACCCTAAATGGCCTATACGTTTTGCTTTTTTCCAATAATTCGTCCATAATATGTACTGTTCACAATCTAAAGGATGTTTTGGCAAATGATTGTTTGTATGGACTGTGTAGGATGGTAAGGAGTTCTACACGATGTAATTATGTAGGTGGCATATGTTTCACAAGAAATATTGCACGTAATTAAACAACGGAACCTATGCCAAGCATACATGATACAAATAAATCGGACCCGACGAATCAAGCCTCGGCTTTCCTACGGAATCCTTCTACGACGATTAGCGTGTCTTCCATTTTCCCTTTTCTTCTCGTCGTTGTACTCTGTTTGTGTTTCGCATTCAGTTACTTTTAGGCTGTTATATTGGGGAATGACATTATCGATCCACATAGTGAATCCACACCTCCTTTGAATGCCCTGGTAAAGAAACATATGTAGTCAATTACAGTGGCAAAACAATGAAGACGTTAGCAGGATTGATAAAACGAAAGACGTACAACGAAGTCGTTGTCTAAGTTGAGGTAAATAAAATATCTCCTGTCATATGTTCGTGGTTCAAAGGAGGTATTCATCTTGCAATGATCCCTACAACCGCACCTGGGATGCTCCGACCATTTAGGGAAACCTAGTGGGTTGTTCCTCCAATCTAAGCTTGCGATTTCGGTCCGACGTTCGTACTCCATCCATGCTTGAATAAATTATTCGGTCGAATCAGGTTGCGTTACCGTCGGACCGATCGAAGCAGGTCTAACCGTATCGATCCACTCTTCGAATCGACACTAACGTACATCCTCCTGGTTGTACATTTGTGACGTAAGGGGTTTGAAAATGAAACAAGTGATTAGCTTGACCAGGAAAAAATGATACTCACGAAAAATCGTCGTCCACAATCTCAGGACACACGAAGCATCTTTGTCCTCGAGTTTCATGTCTAATGGACCTTATCACCTGTCAACGGAGACCACAATGGCATTCTGGACGTTCTCGCTATGTGGGTAGTGGCGAGCTGATCTAGAGGCCAATCCAAAGCTTTCGCAGCAACTCGACGTTGGTACTCAGCCTTCCGCCGAAGGTAGTCTGACCTTGTTTTGCTAAGTGGGTAGTAACGTGTTCCGTCGGTTCGGGGGTTCTTCGTATCTATCCACTCAACGAAGTTGCACACTCGACGATATGCTTGCGTAAGATGTTACCATGATGTAGGATCAAGTTAGCGTTTTGTGTATTCAGAATTGGTACTAGAAATCGGAGCACATAAGTCATACCCGATCCATGTTGGCGCATTGGAAGAATCGCCTCCCCCGAGTTTTTGAGGTGAGGAACGACTTAAGTATACAGGCATCCCCACAATGGCACAATGGACCGTCACACCATAGTGGAATAAAACCGCCCAGAGGATGGAGTCGCCAGTCGAGACGCTCAGCAAATGGATGATCCATTCTATGTACAAGTCTAGGAAAAAGAAGGAAGATATGAAGAGCTTGTATTCGGACCTACGTAATATATAGTGGAGGAAGCAGAGGCACATCTCCATGTAACGTGAGTTCACTTATTGCACGGATTTGACAACATGTTCACGCGCCTACGCTAATTGAATGATTCTGTCAAAGAAAGCATCGGCAAAAGCCGAGTCGGGACGCCTTCACGCGTCGAAATATGATAGCAACGTATCGTAAACGTTTGTCATGGGCCAAAAGCTGATAGCGACCAAGCATAGATGTCTGTCACGCGCCGAAAGTTTTTCGTCGTTTCGTTGAGTAGATGTAGTGAATGACATCAAAGGTTCTCGTGAAATATGAGTGTGACGACCGAACAGAGTTATATACAAAGAGGTAACACAAAGTTACTAAGTGTAAATATTAAAAGCAGGTAGCACTCATATTCTACTGGCGAGGCCTCTTACCCCTACCCCTCCTAGCCTACGCCCCAACGTGCCCCTAAGAGTACGTCGGCCTCTCAGCGGGCACGGCACGACCAGCACAGACATCTGGTGCGGGCGTCTCCTATGGCTGCTCCTGGCTTTGTGGTGGTGGTGCTCCACCACGCTGAGAGGCGCCGATAACGTCCTGGTCTTGGTCCTCCAGGTCATCAAAGTCGTCGCCCACACCGGACCCCCTGCATCGCTCGAACTGGACCCGCCCGCCTATGACGATGATGCGCCCAAACTAAAAATCCCCGCCGAATAGTATCCTCCTGGAGATGTCAAATGTTAAGCAACAATCATGACAACTAGTACGTTTTTAGTACTCGTCGGACAACGCTCGCTCACCTCGCGGCTGACTGAAGGGAGAAGGGATGGACGAACCGCTCGCTCCAACAAAGGCCGATATGCTGGGCCGAGTCACGAACGGCCGAGGGATCGACGATCCACTCGGTCCAGCAAAATCTCCTGTCGGCAGAGTCAGACCTACAAGAGATTAAGTTTGTTATAACATGGACAGGGTTTCGCGTAGTGAAAATGTAAGGAACTAACCTATGGACGCACCAGCACCATGCGATGTCGATCTTGGTGTCGGGCCGTGTGGATGTGAAACTGCATCTGCCGACAAAGGTATCGCGTCCACGGCCGAGCGATAGGAGAAGACGCGCAAGATCAAACACATCTTCGTCTGCATCTGCTCGAACGTCAACCTCAGCTCAACATCGTTCAGGTGCAGTCTAGCGTCCAACCTCAGCATCACCGCGTTGATGTCAGCATTCATGGCGCGTGCGGCACGGCCTGCAAAAATCAATAGTAATTATGTTTGTCACTCTCATATATACCAACCGTGTAGTACGAAAGTAAGAAGTCCGAGATACATGGACGTACCCCAAGAAGTAGTCCTGGTCATGGTGCGGGGTGCGTGTCCGCACGCCTACCTGGTGGAGCTGCGGAGCTGTTGGGGTGAAGGTCATGCGGGCACACGTGCGCGATAAGTACCACCGAAGGTACGCAGGTTAGTTCTCCTCGGAGTGGGAGAAGAGCTCGACAATCACGTCCTCGGTGGCTAACGACCAGTCCTCCATGTACGGGTTGATCCGAGGTACCCATAGTCCTGCCTACTGTCCCCGTCGAGTCAACATGCATAGAACATAATGGTTATTGAACGTTCAAAAGCAATCAACATAATAGTAGTAAAGTTGAAAGAAAAGTACTCATTGGTGGTCCTGGGGGACGGGAATCGGTACAATCATTGAAAACCCCTGCCTCAGTCCTAACTGCCTCATAACACGGTAAGGGCAGTGAGGCTCGACATATATGTCGAACACCAACGGCACCACCGTCAACCAATAAGCCGCGTCACGCGTGCACAAGGAAGACAGACCTAGAGGTGCTCTCCCGGCGATCGCCTGCTGCGTGTAGGGCTCCCAGACGACGTCCGAAGGCTGCAGACGGTCGAACTCGAAGACGAACTCTGGGTAGCTCCGTCTGACCTGGACGTGGCCGTAACGACGCTGCGACAAACAAAGAACCAACTGGTCAGAACTGAAGTCGCACATGATCTAAAATTTAAAATCAAGACAATTTGTACTTATGTTGCGGCGGCACCAGTACGTGCCCATCATCGGCCCGCCGGCTGGGTCGTCAGCAGCGTGTCCTGATTCGTACGTAGCGGTGTCCATGATCAGTCGACCGATCACGAACAGCTCAGCTGCCCAGAGTTGAATAAGGAGAGGGCAACCCGCGAAGATCGCTCCTGGATCCGTCTTGCAGCAGGCCTCGCACAGCGCACGGTACGTGGTTGCGAGGACTACCGAACCCCAGCTCCACTGCGGCATGCAACCTAGCTCCGCATCCGTGATCGCCCCGGCATAGTGGTTCAGGCCCTTGTCTACCGCGTGGCCTGTGGTGTTGGTGAACATCACCCAACCGAACATCCACAGTAGGTACGCCTCTAAGGAGCGTCTCAGCGAGTACTCGTCGGCGTCGGGGTGGAGCTTATCGGTCTACATAAAAAAGCAAACAATGTTAAAACTCATAAGATTTTTGAAAAATAACAAAGTGTAAATGTTAACTTACTATGAACTGCAACAACCAAGCCTTCGCAGGCCCGGCGGTGGTGTACGTGTTCAGGGGAGCAACTGCCGGGATCCTAGGTAGCCTAATCACGGGATCGAATCGCTCCGTGATATCGTCCCTCCAGCCAACCCACCTTCCACTGGTTTGACAGCCTCTCCGGCTAGTGGAAGCCCTAGCAGGTACGAAACGTCCTGCAGTGTCGGTGCAAACTCCCCACAGGGTAGATGGAAGGTGTGCGTCTCCGGCCGCCACCAATCTACCAAAGCAGCCAACAACGATTGGTCCGCATCCCAATGCTTCGTTGGGTCGTTCTCGTCCGCCCGCGCCTCAACAAGCCTGCATATCGTGATCAGGCCTGCCTCACACAGCCTGCATACTGTTGAACATTAGTACCACATATGTGCAGTGAAGCCAAAAAATGCAAACAAGTAAATAAGTTTGATCATACCACGGAACGTGTCGCGGATCGACACGCAGCAACTCACGCGATGGGCATGGACGAAAGGTGGTAAGCTGCGCACCCTGCACCACCGACAAGTAGGACCGGTGGTTCCTGTCCAGTCCCCTGCTGAGGAGAGCTGGTGTATCGTTCGCCATACCTGCATACATAACAATGATTATAAATAAGCAATTGATAACAAAAACATTACAACATGAACTAGGCATTCAAGAATTGTTCACACATAACAAAAATTATTCATTAAAATGGTAATTCAAAGTGCTAAAGACACATTACACAAATGACAACAACATTACAATAGTTCATGTCTCACAAGGATAAATATTACACACATGACAAATGTCAACAACATTATAAATATTACATCAATTGGAGCACCACTAGACTAAAAGGCTGACAGAAATAATCAAGCCATTGCGTTGCCAGCCGATGATGTAGTCGTGGAACGAGAACGCCTAGGACGTGTTCGCCTCGTTGTTGTTCCTTCTCTCGATGGACGGATGCCATCGGTTGCCTGTCCAGATAGACCCGCACTTGGGACGGTTGGAGATTCTGAATTCTTCGGACATTTCTTGTAAGTATGCCCGCGCTCATCGCATTGCACCATAGAGTCCTCCCCCTAGCCTCCGACACGTCTATGTCGTTTCTGATGCGTCTCGACTGACGCCGTCCCTTTTTCACCGTTAACTTTGACGGATCTGGAATGTAGAACACTTGTGGCCTGAGAGTTGCGTAAGATCCAGATATCTCAAACCCATATATCTCTTCCTTCCTTGTATGAAATATTGCTTCTTTCCTGTAGTGGGGTGACACATAGATATCAGGAAGTATGCCTGTAACACCCTGAGGTGTTTTCCCCTTTTAAAAATCCAAAAGAAAATCGTAAAAGAAAATCGTTGAAATTAACTGGAGGGAATTAATAATTTTAAAATCCAAACGATAAATGGAAATGGCATGGTAGGATTTTTCCTAAATTCTACGTGTCAAAATACGCTAACATGATTTTTAGTGGAATTTTCAGAGCACCAAAAAATAATTTTTAACCAATTAAAATCAAGTTTGGAATTAATAAATCCCAGAAAATCAATTTCCCTCTCCTCCGTCCTTTCCCGCTCTTTTTCCGCCAGTGGGCCGCCGCCCGAGTCGACGGCCCATCCTCTCTGCGCGCGCCGTACGATTGGCCTACCGACCGGCCGTGTCCCCCGCGACGCGCGTCCTTCCTTTCTCGCGGCCGATCGAAGGCTACGACCCGCGGACCCTCGCGCGCAGCCTAAGTCCAGCCGTCTCCCTTCTTGCCGGACACCGGCAGTGGGGTCCACCTGTCGCCCGTCCCCTACCTCCGCTGCCCGCCGTCATTGACGCCGCCTGCGCCCGCGCGATCTCGGCCGCCGTCCTCCCGTGTACCCTAAAGGCACCGCCTTAACTTCCCGTCTCTCCCCGCCGCCTTCAATCGCCCGCCGCTCCTCGCACCCTTAATGGCCGGATTTAATCACCACCATTACTTCCCCAAACCGCGCCGGCGAGAAATTCCGCCTTATCCGGTCGCCACCGACCTTCCCATCCCCATATAAGCACCCTCGCCCTCCCCGAGCTCCCCACACCTCCACTCAAGCCTCTCTCTCCGTCGTTCCCGCACCGTGCGCCCTTGTTACGGACTTCGTCGCCGAGGTTCGGCCGTGTGTTCCCGCTGCTCCGAGACGCTCCGAGCTCCGCCGACTCCTCCCTCTTCGTCACCGGTGCCGGCGCCGCTCCGCCACCCTTCCCGAGTGGTTCCGTCGCTCCTCACCGTCCGCGCCGTCGTCCCTTCAACTCCGGTCGCACGCGTGAGCACTCGTCACTATTTCCCCTCTCGACCGAGTGCGCGTCGCCGTCCCAGTGCGCACGGCTCCGCCCACGCGTGAGCCGCAGATTCCGCCGCCCGCACCGCCGCCGAGTGGCGCCGGTCGGTCTCCGCCGCCGTGCACCATTGCCGGCCGATCGCGCCGCCCGAACCCCTTCCCGACCGTCCGATCACGCCGCCCGAACCCCTTCCGCCGTCCGATCTACCTCGGCAGATCGGGCTGTCCGTCCCGTGGCCGTGTGGCACACCGCGTGGCCGCGAGCCGGCGCCCGTGTGCGCCACGTGGTGCGCCGCTCTCCCTCTCGGCCGTGGACTCGGTCCACCTTGGACCGTGCTCCCGCGGCCGATGACGCCATCGCGACGTCAGCCCTAGCGCGACGCAATTTTGGAATTTATTGCACAATAAATTATTAAGGATTTTTCTCGTTTTAGTAAAAACACGGATAATCTTCTAAAAATCATATCTTTTCAACCCGACCTCCGTTTTAGCCCATTCAAATTTCATTAAATTCGTAAAAATGCCAAGAATCCATTAAAAATGGTTTTGTTTCCTGTTTTAGTAGCCTTTTAGCCTGTTTTGTTGAAGTGCTTGTTTGCCGTGTAGATCCTGTAGTCCCTCCGTCCGGTTTACTTGAAGTCGTCGCGAAGTCCCCCAAACCAAAGAGCAAGGCAAGTCATGCTATATCATTGATCATATTGCTCCCGTTTTGCTAAAACACCTGTTTTACTCTATGAAATTGCATGTATTTTATGTTGGCATTTCATGGGAAATAATACACCCTATGCTTAGTCTATGCCTTAGGTTTGACACCCCAAACCCTTTGACAAAACTTGGGATAATAATGTGACTAGATTTCGGGACTAGGTTATGCTTAGCTGGCTTAGTTTCACTAGCTCACTAAATGGGTCATTTTCTCACTTAATATATATATGTCTCCGGACTTATGTTCGGAGGATTAATGAGTAAAGATTCGGTGAACCGGACTAATAACTAAAATATGATAAATGGTGGGTCGGCGCTATGGTTTTGGCTAGCGGCGCCCATAGCGATTAAGGACCTAGGTTCACGGGACCCCTCGGGAGAATGACCGTGCAAACCACAAGCCGAAATGGGTAAGGTAGGTCCCGTAGTGTAGCCTCTCCTAGCGACGAACCCATCGGCAAGGGTGAGCGGGATGGAGTTTCGTGGCCCGGTATAAGGGTTGCTCTTGCGGATTCACCGAGGCACTCGGGGGCCCACTCCGGGTCCGGGAGTGGGGGCGAAACCTTGGTGGGGTTCGCTTGGTTAGAGGGGTTATACGAAATGTCCTATCACGGTTCCTTTTCGGGTACCGCGGTGGTATTCGGCGCACGGAAACCGTGTTGTGGGGCGTGTCTTGTGGGTACGATTATACACCTCGATCGAGTAAATCTATTCGAATAGCCGTGCCCGCGTAATGGGGCGATCAACCGAGCTCTCCGTGATTAGTCTCACACTTTTACACCCTAAGTTTTGGAACATGACTAGTATAGGTGGATGGTTTGGGCCCGTCGCAATGTGGGGATAACGTTGGACGGTGTTGGAGTAAAAATGCTTTATTTACTCAATTTACTTGTTTTTTGGCTTGTTCAAATTCGTATTGTTTGGAAAAACTCCTGCCGTTTGCGCAAAAGCAAACCTTAGCCGGACCTTTGTCTCCCCATTCATTCTTCTCCTCTTCCGGCGTGACTTGCCGAGTACGTGGAAGTACTCATCCTTGCTTCTTCACGGAACTGAGCCGAGGTTGAAGACGAAGATGAAGTGGAGTAGGCTTTGTCCTGCACTCTGGAAGCTGCCTGTGGAATGGTCGAAGCCACGTGGCCAGCGTCAAGCTTAAGCTTAGACCCTTTTTCTTTTTCCGCTGCTCTTTTGTAATCTTTTTGTATTGTTTCTAAGACGTGGAACTGTAATATCAACAATTGTCATATGTGTACCCTGGCTGGTCCTGGACAGGGATTTTAATACACATATAGCTTTGGAAATTTGGGTCTGAATTTCTGGGCGTGACAATGCCGCAATCACTAGCTGTTGCAAGTACGTGTGAGCAAGACAGATGTCTAAGCTTTGGCTTCATGCAGCTGCAACTGCCCTCTGCATGAAGCACAACATTCCTGCACAGCTTGGACGCGGTTGATGCCGCGCCTTCTCCTGTCGACACACATGATCTCGTACCTATGAACTTGGATACCTTAGGGAATAACTCTGTGCTTCATAGCCTTTGCTATTTTGTCTTGCATATACTTCGTCACCACATTTTCAAATACAATGTTGTTATCAGTCATCAAAGGGGTAATTTTCTTATATCTGTCCCTGAAGTATGCCTGTGTGCCATGAAGGATAAATTCAACAATATCGACCAGTGGGAGTCCTCGCACTTCTCGCATCACCCAGTTCTACACCTCGGCCAGGTTGGTTGTCATTATACCATATCGAGACTCGTTAGTGTCATACAATAGACACCACTTTTCTTTCGATTCATTCTCTATCCAGTGCGAGAAATTACGTATCCATGATGCGGGCCTCCTTCTCATTGTTGGCGGGTCATCATGTAGTGGACCAAGAGGTACTGGAGGCTCGTCATCCTGTGGCCGACGAGATTGCTCGTCGGTTTGCTTCGTTGTCAACTCGTCGAACCTCCTCCACAACTCATTGAATTTTTCTCTTGGTTCTGACCACATAGCCTCTTGAAGAGATCCATCAGGTGCTTGTTCTTGAATTGTTTGTAGAAATTGGCTCCCATATGACGCATGCATCACCTACTCTGAACATCATGCCACCTTGCTAGAAATCTCCTCTCCGACCAACCATTCTTAAGATAGTCAATTGCCTTCAGCATGCCCGCATGACGATCATGAATGAGACAAACATTGGGCCTCATATGAACGACTTGGCATCGAACTCTCTCCAAAAACCAATACCAGCTTTCGGTGTTCTCGCTCTCGACAAATGTAAACGCCATAGGTAACACCTGATTGTTCCCATCGGCTCTAATAGAGGTCAATATCTGACCTCTGTATCTGCCTGTCAGAAAGGTTCCATCTATGCACAACACAGGGCGATAGTGCACAAATGCGTTGATGTAAGCACCCAACGAGAAAAAGGCTCTTTGCAGCACGCTCTTGCTCAGGTCATTAGACGACAGAAATGTATTAATGTTGTAGTAGGTATTGGGGTTTCTTTGAGCAATGGTGGCTAACAGATGAGGCAAATTGTCATAGGATGCTTCAAATGTGCCAGACCTCATCTCCAAAATCTTTTGTTTCGCCCTCCAGGCCTTGGAATAACTTATAGTATACTTGAATTTGTTTTCAATGTGCCTAACAATGGAGCCCGGTTTAAAGTCTGTGTTACGAACAACATCGCTGTACATCTCATCGGCAACAAAAGCTAAGGTGATGTTGTGGTGATACTTATCAACCCCTGGCAACCAACATGTGTGCCTCACCAACAATGCTCACTTTTTAATAGTCATTTCATTTTCCCTTATATGCATGAACACGTCACGGATAATCATTCTTCATACACTTCACATCATACACATAGTTGGTAGACTTCATCACCCTAAACTCTCTAAGCAAGGAGACCACCCAATATTTCACCGTTTCTTTCATGTCTTTCTTATGAGTATACTTGGCACCCTGGATTATCTCGTTATCCTTGTATTCAAAGGATACTTGTTGCCCCTATGAGATAACAAGTTGAGAGAAATCAGCTTTTGTCCAATCAACGGGCATTACATCTTCTTCCTCGTCTGATGATTCATCGCCCTCCGCCTGCTCATTTTCAGAATCTTCCCTCTCCATTTCCTCAACAATTGCCTCAATTCTCTCCCCCTCGTCCGCCACACCAATCGCCTCCTCCAATCTTGCTTCATTACCTCCAGGTCGCGTCAATGGTCTAACATTCTCCACGACATTGCTAGGACCTTGACCATCCTTTGTTTGCACTGTAACACTGTTATTGATTTCATGCAATGCCACAAAAATAACAAGGGACCAGGACCTTTCAAAAGCCATCTCCACATAACATCTCCAGGACTCAGTGTTATCTATAGGCATTAGTTCCCAATAATATCTTTCTGTTGCATGACTGACTGCAACGGACAGGGACATTGTGTTCACTCTTGTATCCACTTTAAATCCACGTAGCAACTAACTATAGACTAACTCAAATATTTTATCGGCTGACCTATCGATGCCCTTCGATTTCATCCTAAATTCTGACAGATCGACACCATCTAAACCATATCTAACGTTGTCTTCACCGTGAACTATCTAAAATATGACCTTACTTGCCATTATGCCTGATAAGATTGAAACCGAGTTTATTTCATACTACGAATATGTTGCCTAGATCAATCTGTGGCTAAGTTAAATTCTATAACAATATGTTCTCTGTTCTAGATCTTAAAATATAACGAATCGATTTGTTCATCTAGATCTACCGCTAATCGTACTTATTTTCTACATATGCTCATCCAAATCGGTTAAATTACCTCAAATAAATCATGCCGTAATTTATAAATCAAGAACTAAGTGCTACACATCTATTCAAATATTAAACAAAATTCTACACAAAAATATACATAAATAAGGATATATCCTACCTATATTCATCTAAATCGGTTTGTCCTATGTCAAATCGGCTAAAATAAATCATGTCCTAATTTTTAAATCTAGATCATATTGCTACACATCTATTCAAATAATATAGACATAGATCGAAAATATTCTACGTATGTTCATCTAAATCGTTTTGTCCTAGGTCAAACTCCTAAATTAAATCGTGCCCTAATTTATAAATCTAGATCGACTACTAAACAACTATTCAAATATTCAAAAAAATATTCTATTTTTTCTAATATTCTACAAAAATAAATAACACAAACTCATTGAATGCGGGACATTGTATTTACCTACGATCGAGTAGGCACACCGACAAGGCTTCGCTTCTCCTCTTCTTCTTCCTCACCCCTCTCTCTGTTTTTTTCCTGGAGTTTCGAGCGCCACAAATGACATGCCATCGGTGAACTGGGCTTATATATGGCGGTGCCCAAAAATCGCCCTTTGCAAGGACGGCAAGGGGCCGCCGCAAAATTGCCGGGACGGCGACCTTTTGTAGACGGCCCCATTGCTACATAAAAACGCCCTTGCCGAAGGCGACAAGGGTTCTTTTTGCAAAAACCGATGGCGTGATAGACGACTCCCAATGGCCTTATGTCACGTCGGCAAAATCGCCCTTTGAAAGGACGATTTTTAAATCTCGTCCCCGAAGGACGATGAGATATTACTTTTGTAATTTTTAAACCTAAAATTATTTTTGCAAATCTTTTAAAAAATTAAATATGTTAAAAATTCCCTGTTGGTCCTCTGCTGTGCCCGCCACTGGTGTAACAGTAGAGTAGTAGTGAGCACATCACTTAAAAATCTTGGTACTCATGTTTATGCACACGCATGTGTATTACAGTACGATGCTCTCTCACCTTGATACACTCACTCCCTGATCGAGCCTCTGAAGTCTGAATCAACCTTCCTTGCTGGGAGTGTTCGTCAGAAATTATTACTAAAAAGTTAAGCTAAGACTCAATTTTCTCCAATATTTACAGGGTGATTTGAAAAAAAATAAAAATTAATTATAGAGATATAGAACGCGAGCCCTAATCGAAATGGCTAATCAGCGATTGCTCGCGTACGGGAGCAGAACACAATCAGTCTAAATGTCATTTTTGTCCACGTGAGAAAATGCCATTTTCAGCTAACGTGCAATGAATTCTTAGTTATTTTATGGGCTCAAGTTTTCTAGTACACAAGATGTTAGAGGCATTTTGGATCGAACTCCGGGTCTTTTTTACAACTTTTTTATCAAGCCAGTTTTTTTATCTTTTAGCGGACCTTGAATGAAAAAAAAAACAAGCAATGGCCAGCTAAGCTAAGTAGTAACTAGGCTATATATGGGCCTTATATGGTTTTCTTTATAATTTATTTTAAATTCATTTGCAAAAAAGTTATATACCAAAACTTTATACGTTTAAAGTTTCTATATAAAAAGTTTTATGTATGTATGTGTGTATATATATATAAAATAAAAATTGTTATGTATAGGTTTGTATGTATCATTTTCTTCCTGGGCTAAAACACTGTTCGGTGAAAAAACCACGAGGGTTGAAAAAAAAATCCTAGGAAGAAAAGAGGGCTGCATGAGCTGTTATTTCAAAAATACTCCCATACGTAGGCTTACTTTCTGCACGACGTCACGCGAACGAAATTAAAAAATCCAATGGGATGAATGACATTGTTACGGAAAAAACACATGTGTAGATGGTATGGACTTGATCGCGGACGGCGAGGTCTGGCGATTGCTCGCGAACTCCCACGACCTAACTGTGGTAGACCTTGCCTCCGCCTCTGTGGCAGTGAACATGGACGGGATTCATAATAGGCTTCACATTTACCAGAATCCCGTTCCTGCACAGCATGAATCGGCCGCATACAAGCCACAGTACAGTTCCGGCCCAAACATGAATGGGCTGCACGTAAGCCGCAATGCCGTTATGGACCAACATATTTGGTCCGCGCATGCAAACTTCAGCACTGTTCCGGCCCAATAATAATGGGCCGTAAGGGGGTAAGTCGCAATGCAGTTCCCGGAATCTCTTACCCTTCTCCCCCTCCGTCGTTCACCAACCCGCCTGTCTCCGACACCTCTCCCCACATTCGCCAGCCGCCTCCAGAGAGAGAGAGAGAGAGAGAGAGAGAGAGAGAGAGAGAGGGCGCACGAGATGGCGATGGTACTGCGGCGCCTCGCGGGTGCGTCCGCCGGTGGCGCTCCGTCTCCGGCGGCGGCGGCGGCCGCGCTGCTGCTCCGCCCGGCGCTGACGCGCCCGATCTCCACCGGCTTCCGCGAGGAGCGCGACACCTTTGGCCCCATCCGAGTCCCCAACGACAAGTGCGTGGTTTCGGTTTCTCTCCCCCATGGATTGCTAGGATGTGTTTCGATCTATTCGTGCTGGATGCCGTGGTTTGGTTGATCTGGTGATGATTGGTGCTGTCGTGGTTGTATCCTGTACAGGCTGTGGGGCGCGCAGACGCAGAGATCGCTGCAGAACTTCGACATCGGCGGCGAGCGCGAGCGGATGCCGGTGCCCATCATCCGCGCCTTTGGGGTGCTCAAAAAATGCGCCGCTAAGGTATAAAGCGAGACGACCATTCTAGTGCCTGCGTTTGGGGGGTGAATAGATGCATTTGATGGCCTTATTTTGTTGCCCTGTGGGGCACAAGGCTGGAAAGGCGACTTTTATGTGCTGTGGATAGTTGCTGTAAACAAATGCACGATGTGCACATATTTAATAAACACTGGAGCTTGTGTTCTTTGGGGTAAAAAAACCACGTTGGTTCCCTGTTTCTCATGATATTTCTAATCATCCACATTTCCCATGCTAGCTATAAGAAATGTTACTTTGTTACATCTTGTACTTTGTACTCGTCACAAAAATAATGCTTGTGCTGCGTTGTTTCAGTTTTCTGCTAATTTTGTACATCAGTTGATAGTTAATCGAATGTCACATAGACATGCTTTGAATTTTAGTTTAGCTAAAATTTCAGATTGTGCTGTTATGATATTGTTTAGGTGGTTTATACTTAAGTGCTATGTATGTCTGAAGGACTCATCACTTGGTTATTTGGTTTTTAAAGGTGAATATGGAGTATGGCCTTGATCCAACAATTGGGAAGGCAATAATGCAGGCTGCTCAGGAGGTTGCTGAAGGACAGTTGGACGACCACTTTCCACTTGTTATCTGGCAAACTGGGAGTGGCACACAAAGCAACATGAACGCCAATGAGGTTTATTTCCCATTATGCACTACTATTGTATGAACTGTCTATAATGTTTGTTACTAATATTTAAGTGTGATACCTGCCAATGTGCGTTAAAGCTTTAACGTCTGAATAGAAGGGTTAACTAAATGTCTCTCTCTGTTCTTTATTCAATTGTTTTGTTATCATGTTTAATCTCATGTGAACATTGCTGTGAGCTAAGTATCGTGTTATCATATTGTATCTTATCATTTCTGATCTGCTTTTGCAATTTAGGTAATTGCAAATAGGGCCGCTGAGATTCTTGGACATAAGCGTGGCGAGAAGTTTGTACACCCTAATGATCATGTGAACAGATCACAGTCCTCAAATGATACATTTCCCACTGTAAGATTTCACTATTTTCTGGTCATCATTTTAATGTGCATTTACCTTTGATGATGTAATGATTTATGTTGCTGATATTTTCAGGTCATGCACATAGCAGCAGCCACGGAGATCAATTCAAGGTTTGTCCCAAGCTTGCAAGAGTTGCATAAGTCACTTGATTCAAAGGTATTTTGTTGTCTCTTATTTCCCAACATTAAAATTCATTCTTGTCTTGTGCCTTTTATGTTTATGGGCTTGTGTTTCACCTATGGGCTTAATTCCAATTTGCAGCAATCTGCTTCTTATCTTAGTTATCTCTGCTATCCATTGTGCATTTAAATACATTTCCAAGATATTTAAATCAAGTGCATCACAAGTTGATATTATATCCAATTTTTTCCCTTGTGCTACATTGGAACACATTGCGTGGGCACATGTCTTTGGCTGCTATCCAGACAACTGCAGCCCACTAGAGCATTAGAAGTTAAAATGGCTAGCAGAGACGTGTCATCATCCTATTCCTTTTTAACCAGTGTTTTATATTTTGTTATTCTATCCATTTCTAGGTCTTTTATATCTGTATTTTATCCATTCTCCATGTATGAATGTGGATTGAACCTCACATTGTTCCCAAGGTAACTATATGTCTGGGACAAACTTTTGTTTTGTTTGTTACCTCAAGATCTCAGCGCTTAGACACAGGCTACTTTAATTTGTCTTTATAATGAACAACAAATTTTAATATGTGAGTGCTTTCGGCCAAATTAATTTAATAATTGGTAAGACTAAACAGTTCACTTGCTTGTCAGTGAAGGCAATAAAACAGATCCACAGAAAATATGTGCTGGCCATTCAGCAGATTAGTGTTTTCCCTTATTTTAGCACTTCTGGTTGGAAACGCCAGAAGATAGATGATATACAGGGTGTTCCTTCATATAGAATATATGCTGTTCTAACAAACTCCCACCTTGGTGTAACAGTCTGTTGAATTTCAAGACATAATTAAAATTGGGCGTACACATACCCAAGATGCCACCCCACTGACCCTTGGCCAAGAGTTCAGTGGTTATGCCACACAGGTAGGAAAATTTCCAGTAATTTATTATTATTTTGTCAATTCCTATGCATTTATTGACAGGAATATTTATCAGTTATAAACTATTTTGAATTCCATGTGTAGGTGAAATACGGAATTGATAGAATTGTTTGCACCTTACCACGGATGTATCAGGTATTACACTAATGTTCAATTATTATTATTTTCGAATGATATACAAAGCTTGAACGATTTCTGATCAGTTTTTATGGCGAGCAGCTTGCTCAAGGTGGAACTGCAGTTGGAACAGGCTTGAACACTAAGAAAGGGTAATCTTTAAATTTGTTCAGGGTTAATTTGTTTGCTGTGTCACAGTGATACTCTGTGCTATTTACTTTATCTTTGTCCTGGTAATTTCTGTACACCCCTCCCCCCTTAATGAAACAAAGGAAGAATAACAACAAAAAAGAGAAAAAACCAAGAAATGCCATTGACAAACGCACAATTCTAAGAAATGCCATCGACAAGTGCGAGTTCTATGAAATGCCATCGTACAAGCGACTTTGTCCAAGAAATGCCATTGTCGTTTGGTTTCCGTTAGCAGCCCTCCGTTAAGTGCTATAGGATGAACAATGTACTTAACGGTGGGATGGACGGAACGCTAACGGCGATGACATTTCTGGGACAAAGTCGCTTGTACGATGGTATTTCATGAAACTCACACTTGTTGATGGTATATCTTGGAATTGGGCGCTTGTCAATGGCATTCGTTGATTTTTCTCATAAAAAATCATTATAAAGATGAGACCAGATTATATCCTTGGCTAGAGAGAGTTCATGTAACCCTGTCATCTAGAGTGCTGTGCCCCTAATCTAGACGAATCTTTAAATGCAAAATAGTGTTCTTGTTGTCAAATGCTACTTTAATTTAGTGCAGATAAACAACTTATATTGTTCCTCTAGGTATTTGGCCTAAAGTCAATGAGATGGCTGATTTAAAGAGTACCGTCTCAGATTTGACATGGTTCTTTCTAATTGTTTACCCATAACTACATGTTTGATTCTCGCCAAAACAATTCTATGCTCCATGTGTTTAGCCAGAACTTTAGCTCCTTGCATTAGCCGAGTTCTTTGTTCATGCTAATTAATCATACTTAGTTAAAACTTGTACCTGCTGTTTCAGATTTGATGTCAAAATGCTGCTGCAGTAGCTAAAATTTATACCTGCTGTTTCAGATTTGATGTCAAAATTGCTGCTGCAGTAGCTGAGGAAACAGAACTACCTTTCGTGACAGCTGAGAACAAGTTCGAAGCTTTGGTTAGTGGTTATGCTCACACTCAACACTTACAATCATTAATAACAGTTGGTGGTTCTGCAAATTCCTTTTCTTTTATTTTAGTGACAGAACTCTGTAATTGCAATTGCATTGTTGACCACAGGTTGTCCACAAAATAATTTGCAATATTTACAGATAAAATTCGACCAATTGTTAGTAAATCTCAGTAATATATTTTGTTGACATCTTTTTACCCACAACATTATTAACTTTGGAAATGTTTTTATTGATGCTAGTTGTTGGGGTTTGTTCTTTCTAATACTAAGACAAGCCTTCCATTTCTTCTTTCAATTGAGTAGGCAGCGCATGATGCTTTTGTTGAGAGCAGTGGCGCTGTAAACACAATTTCTGCATCTCTTATGAAGATAGCAAATGACATACGCTTGTTGGGAAGGTTAGTATACCAGTCTTGTAGCCTTTTGAGAGCACAAATATTTCTCTATTATTCTGGGGAGATGCACTCAATATATCTAATATGATCACAGCGGCCCCCGATGTGGACTTGGTGAACTTATCCTACCTGAAAATGAGCCTGGGAGCAGCATTATGCCTGTAAGACTGTATTGCATTTGATTGTTTCAGTTTCTCAATTAGCACTGTGCTATCAAGCATTGGTTTTAACTACGTCCATCTTACAGGGAAAAGTTAACCCTACCCAGTGTGAGGCCTTGACCATGGTTTGTGCTCAGGTGTGAATGTGTCATAATACCTGATTTTACTTGGCTTAATTTGTCCAATACTCTTATGTACTTATACTGTACTGTTTGTACAAAACAATTCTCTACTTTGTTCTGTCTTATTAATCTGCACCCTGTATTCCTTGTCAGTATTTCATTTTCATCTCGCATCTTTATTGCATTTGCTCCCTTGCTTTCCTAGTTACAGATGAGTAGCTAGCTTGGTAGGACCTTTACAACATTGTTTATACAATACCCCTTTTCCTGCTTTAAGAACTTAATTTGTATGAGGAATCTGATCATCTAAATATGGATTGGTGACATACAATTATGACTGTTATACAAATGGATGCTACTATAGCTCCTTGATTTTCAAAAACAACCCATGCAATTGATACCTGACTCTGACATGGATTGAGTTCTACTGTGTCTTATTACTTCTCCTTTTCGTATGGTCCTTTCGCTGAAATGTGCAATTTACTTCCACTGAAATTTGTAATTTACTTTTGTGCTGATTTGAAGATTGGAAATTCCAAATAATGGTTGTTTGGATCTGTAATTGCAGGTTATGGGTAATCATGTTGGTGTCACAGTAGGTGGTTCGAATGGACATTTTGAGTTGAATGTCTTTAAGCCAATGATTGCAGCTGGATTACTTAGAGTATGATCTCTCTATATACATGCCTCAATATGCTAATATGTATCCTGTACAAAATTTTCTTTAAACAACTACGTAAACCCTCATGCATCTGTATCCTGTTACACTGAGTTGCTAATACCTCTATACTCTGCTTACTTTCTTTCTAATACTGCTCGTGGACACCAGTTTGACTGATGTTTTATACCTCTTCTTTTACAGTCACTGAGATTGCTAGGGGATGCCTCTGTGTCCTTTGAGAAAAACTGTGTCAGGGGAATTCAAGCAAACCATAAGAGAATTTCACAATTATTGCACGAGGTAAGTGTCTGTGACTGAACTGCAGAAAAAATTGCATCTACAATTTTTCAACAAATTGCCTGATTAATTTGTGTATCCTTTTTTTTTTAGTCTTTGATGTTGGTGACATCTTTGAATCCTGTAAGTAAAATTCATCCATTTTGATGCCTTACCTTTATCTTTTCTATTACATCTGCTTTCGTGAGTGCATGCTTAATTCTATTTAATAAATGCAGAAAATTGGCTATGACAATGCTGCAGCTGTTGCTAAGAAAGCACACAAAGAAGGAACCACATTGAAGGTGATTATCCATTTATTTTAGTTGTTTTGATTCGAAACTGATGTGCAATGGTCTGCATTAAGCCTTTAGGTGATACGTGCAAACATAATTTCATATTTTGGCTTGATTGCCAGAACCATCAATATTCTAAGGCATAAATCCATGCTATTGGGATAAGGTGCTACATATAGAGATCTAGACAACCATCATTTCCTCCCTTGCGCTGATCTTTTTGGTTGCCATTCATATTAGTGTATCAACATAAATTGCAAAATGCTGATGTTGTGCGCTTTTAACCTTTTTGTGATTTACTGTTGTGGATCATCTTTCTTTTTCATCTTTCCAGGAAGCTGCTCTAAGCCTCGGAGTATTGACAGAATCAGAATTCCATGAACTTGTTGTTCCAGAGAAAATGATTGGTCCTTCTGATTGATAGCAACTAATGTATTCCTGTCCTGTGGATTTCCTAGCTCTAGCTCACCCGTAAATAAAGCAAGCCAGACATTTACATCTTCAGTTCCTTATCCTATTGGAGAGTTTATTTTTGCGCTGCAAATGGTGCCGGAGAAAACAAGATTCTATTCCTGTTACTGAAATAGTAAACAGTGTATTTTGATTCATTGAAGTAGATGCTTTTTATTTCTAGGGCATCAGTATGCCATCCTTTTCCCAAATGGCGAATCTGCATGTAATAAGTTAATGTAGCAACCATGCCCGTGGAAATATTATCACATTTGACTTAAAAGAAAAATGAAAGAAAGATATTTGCATTATGTTTCTTTTTTTAAGAAAATAGATTAAACCTGCGTCTACAACCAAAGTGGATGTAGACAGATTATATGTTTCTATGCCTATCGTTTCACTTTTCAGAATATAGGCGAGTAAAATGCAGGTGTGGTGCAATGTGTAGTTTAGGAGCCTAGCTAGAACGATTTTCATCTAGTAAAATGCACGTGAGGTACCAAAACTTATGGTGCCGATTAGTTACTAATCCTGCATACAATTTAGAGTTTAGACGAGTCACAGCTTGATTGTATCGGCATGGACAGAAAATGACATACTGATCTACTACTACATCGATATCGATATCACCTTGACTAATCTACGCTCACTTCTAATACTCCCTCCGATTCATGTTAAGACGTTATGACTTTTAAAGTTAAACTTCTTTTAAGTTTAAGAGAAATATAGCGACCTTTTTAATAGAAAAACAGGTTACCAATTTGTATTTTTTTATTTTGCACATTTTCTAAACTACTAAATGTTACTATTACCTTTTTATAGTAAAATTTTCTTTTAAAAAATCATATTAATTAATTTTAAAGTTTTTATATTTAATACTTAATTATTTATAGGTTAATGAGTCATCCTGCTTTTCTGCTTTTATGTGCACGGGAGAGGAGTTTTATACCTTCGCTTCTGAACCCACAAAAGAGAGAATACCTTTTAAGTATCTCTTTTTTCAATATTTTATTTCAGAAAACCTTTTAATAAGTATCTTACAAATATTGGAGCCATCAAATCATTAATGTAGTTTACTCATTTACGAAAGCTTCAAATATCCGGCGTCCAGAGTTTCAGAAAATTCACTCAGGTGCCATGCTACTATTCTCTTCTCCATGATTCCGCAAAAAGCTTTTCGTTAAAACCCAAATAAACCTCGTAAAAGAAAAGGATTAAAGCCGGCGACAAATCCAAGCCCTCCACGTCATCCCATCCCCGACACGTCTCCGCTCACTCGAGCCTTCTGGGCGCTGCAACCTACACCAACCACTGATGGGCCTATGGCCCAGCCCACATAAGCCCAGTACGGTCACACAGCTCGCGCTGAAACCCTAGACCCCCTCACAGGATCCACCTATATAACCCCTCCGCGCCGCCCCTCGCCAACCCTTGCACCCCTCGCGCCTCCACCACACACTCCACACAGGTAAGGAGGGGAAGGGAACCTCGAAGGCGGCGGCGGCGGCGGCGGCGGCGGCGGCGGAGATGGTTTCCCTCAAGCTGCAGAAGCGGCTCGCCTCCAGCGTGCTCAAGTGCGGCAAGGGCAAGGTCTGGCTCGACCCCAATGAGGTCAACGAGATCTCCATGGCCAACTCCCGTAAGAACTCCTCCTCTCAAATCCCGCTTCCCGTATGATATTAGCCTTGCGATTGCTAGTTGTGGCGCGTGATTCCTTTAGATCTGGGACTCTGGTGCTAATCTGCGTGAAACTGTTGCCACTGCGATTCCGGTGGGAGCTTTTGTTAGCTGGGGTAGTTTTGAGGTGTGTTAGGTGGTATGATGTTTAATTTAGTCGAAGTGAAAGTTGCTTCGTGGAGCTGAAACCCTTGCATGTTCCAGTTCCAGTTTTCTAGTTTTTTTTGTGATGGATGTATTCTTCGAAGATAAGTTTTGAGAAATGGTTAATACATGGAACTTAGGGCTAGGGTTAAATTGATCAGAGCTTTCTCGTTATTAGTGGTTGTCTACGGTGCTGTTATAGGGATGTGCTTATTGTCTTCTATTAGTGATAAATAGACGTGATACAAGGTGATGCCCGTCAGTTCTGCCCGTGCATTTGTGTGATTTTTTCTATGTGGTATTTGTCTTGTTGTTCGTCACCTATGTAGGATGTAGGCCCAAATGATTATCATTAAATGAACAGTCCTTTTAGTTTTGAAATTGCAATATCAACTTCTAAGCTCATTAGTCCATTTCGATTCTTCATCACAGTTTTGTATGAATTATGGTGTAGTTTACTTGCAAGCTTTGCTATGCTCATTTTAAGATATACTGGTACCTTTTTTTTCTCATCAAGGTTTGGTAATGACTTGCATTAACAAATCCCCTGTTATGTTTAGAGTAGGTAACAACTCATTTCCTGCAGGAACAAAGAAAGGATCTTATTATTGAAAGCTTGTATAGCTGTTCTACATAAGGATTATTTCCCTGTGACTTATATATTTTCTTATATGGTGATGTATGTTGATTTCAAAAACACGTGCCTGCAATGCTGGGAAATCTATCTGAAATTCTGTTTCTTTGTGCTTGCAGGACAGAACATCCGTAAGTTGGTCAAGGATGGATTCATCATCAAGAAGCCCCAGAAGATCCACTCCAGGTCCCGTGCACGTAGAGCCCATGAGGCTAAGCAGAAGGGACGTCACTCTGGCTATGGTGCGTTGTGTGCCATTAATTTCGTTGTTTTCTTAGTGCAAATATGTGAGTCTGCATATTTCCTTACTCTGCCATTTTTGCAGGTAAGCGTAGGGGTACAAGGGAGGCTAGGCTCCCCACCAAGATCCTGTGGATGAGGAGGATGCGTGTGCTCAGGCGTTTGCTGCGCAAGTATCGTGAGGCCAAGAAGATTGACAAGCACATGTATCATGACATGTACATGAAGGTCAAGGGTAACATGTTCAAGAACAAGCGTGTTCTTATGGAAAGTATCCACAAGTCTAAGGCTGAGAAGGCAAGAGAGAAGACCCTCTCTGACCAGTTTGAGGCTAAGCGTGCCAAGAGCAAGGCAAGCCGTGAGAGGAAGATTGCCAGGAGGGAGGAGAGGTTGGCTCAGGTGAGATTTTTTTCTAGTTCCACAGTTTAATCTTTCTCCATTAGGAGCACTCACGATTCAATGTTGAAATATGGCTGATCAACAGAAAAAGAATGCTGCTCAAGTGAATGTTTGGCATGTTACACTGGCACATAATTCAATTTTACAATATGTTCTGTCAAATCTTGAGTAACTTTTTCCATGTTATAAAGTGTATTTTCCTGGCTATTCATATTTTGATTATTTGCTGACCATGTGGCTTACTACTTTTATGAATGAAAACAGGGCCCAAGAGAGCCAGCAGCTCCTGCAGCTCCAGCTCAAACTGTGGCGTAAGTATCATTACGCCTTCCCTTTAAACGTGTGTATGGTTATTTTCAGAAAGTTTTATCATCTGCAACTTCCTAATGATGCAGGGCACCAAAGAAGGCAAAGAAGTGAACACCCTGCTTGAAGTGTGGTCTGCTTTGTGAAACCACTGGAGGTGTTAGCTGAATTTTGAAATACGAACCGTTTGCCCTAGTATTTAAGTATCTTCCAAAGTCTGATACCTTGAACATTATGTTTCATGCTGCTGGCTGTAGTAGATGCTTATGCAAAGTTGCTTTTTCAAAAGTTGATGGTGATCTTAACCTTATATTTTGTTTGCTTCAATTTCTTCATGCCTGATCAGAAATTAACGTCCTTACCGTCCGGTAGTGTATCAATGCTAAGTAGGTGCATTAGTGCCCGTAAAATTCCGGACTGACGTTACTTGGCATGTGGTGTTTGACTGGTCTTCATGTTTGATCACCCAAAATATTAATCTTTCTGGAGCCTTTGGGAAGTATAACCAGAACATGAACTTGTTTTCACGGTTGGTGGCGGCGGAAGCTGTGCATGGAAGGCTGGCGGTGGCAGTCATCACCAGGTTTGCAAAACAGTACGGTTATGGTTGTAACCGTTTTATCGTGGGATAATGGCAAACTGTATGGTTATTGTGGTAACCGTTTTATCGTGGAATGAAGGCAAATCTTATACTGTGATAACTGTGTCTTATCGTGAGTGTTGGTAACTATATCCAAAACGGCTTAATGAACCTTGGTCATTACATGGCCATCTATGGCGGTAGAGAGGAAGGGAGAAGGGGTAGGCAAGGCTAGTAGCGAGAGGAAATGTGGTGTGCACCGGCGGATCAGAGCAATGGTTACAGCAGCGGAAGGGAGGATTCGACAATGGCGGTGGCGGCCGCTGCGTACTTAGTGGCTTCCGTCTTGTGTGGCTCGCTCGTCACTCGGGTGAAGTGGGGATTCATGCGATCCGCGCGACAACATGATGGCAAAATGGTGCTGGTATGGATGCCTTCAGTTCGAGACGGGCCTAGCTATTGCGGGGAGAAAGCGCCAGGCTTTTGCTCGGGGTCCAAAGGAGGAGGACGACGCCGACCTATGCTGCAATTAGCTTAAGGGCAAACGACTTTATCGGTTTGGTGTTAGCCAGGTTCATAATCCCGATACCGGATAAAAATCCGCTCACGAGCGGTATCATCAGATTTCATGAAATCCGTGGATAAAATGACGAGAACCGATGAATTCCGGATATTTTTTGTCAACATACTAAAACTTAGTTTGAATTATTTTGAACATGACTAAAAAACGGAGTAGCTCTGGTGATGCCTCCTCTGGGCTCAGGGCAAAGAATTTTTAGCATTTTTAATTTTATCTTTTTAAAGATCTAGAAAAATAATTTTCGGTTCCAAAAATTACAAAATTAGTCGTCTCCCGTCCTATGAGAGGGCGAGATTTAAAAATCGCCCTTCCGGAGAGCGTTTTTTCAAAATCCTTTCTCGCCCTCTAAAAGAACGTTTTTTATCGTAGCATTGGTTTTCTTTGAGACGGCCCCCTTTCCACTGCAGCACAGGCGCTTACAAAAAAAATCTATAGTTAAAAACGACTTTTTATAGGGCGGGAAGGACTTTTTTAAAAGAAAACCAACAACGTGGCGACAGCGCATGGCCGTTTGCCATGTCGGCAAAAACGCTCTCGGCGATTTTTAAACCTTCCTAGAGAGCGAGAGGCGACAATTGCAATTTTTCGAAACCAAAAATTATTTTTGTAAATTAAAAAAAATTTCTTTCTACTGTAGCTGCTCTTGCAACATAAAAAAAATATGCAAGGGTTTTACAAAGAAATATGAAATACAAACTGCTAATTCAGATCATGAAAATTGCACCATAATCATCTGATGTACATTGATTTTAGTTTCTCATTGTAATGCATGAACGCTTTGCCAATTAAATATTAAAAGGTGATAAATAACTTTAAAAAACGTTGTCTAAACAATGTTGGTGTAGAAAATCTTTTGCCAACCCATACTATTGAAAGTGTGGCACAAATAATATGTATCTCCATTTAGTTGTTTAGTATGTGCCCCATAATACATTAGCTCATCTCTAAATAAAAAATAATGCTACATAAAGCCGCAATTAGTAAATCTCAAAGTTGGCTATGTCTAACTTTCCTTTGGTAACCCGAGTGTAGGGGCTCGTTTTTAGCATATTTACTGATTAACTAACTTAAGTACTATTAATTCTTATAAAAATATTTGCAATCTTTTGGGCTAGTGGCATTTGTAACGTAATATTTACACCGCTCAAGTGGGGATAGAACATCATTTTCTCGCATAAAAAAACGTCCTTTTCTCGCTTCAATTATTTTGTGTTTGGAAATTCTTTTCATGGAGTTGAAATGGATCACCTGCTCTTATCTTGGAGCTAATAGCCATTTCTGTATATAATGACGGTATGTATGTACGTGTTTACTCTCACTACAGTAGCAGCTAGCTAGTCAAATAATTTTCTTTTTTTGGTTGTGTCGTCTTACTCGAGAATTCCCTGCTAATTAGTACATGACAAAAACGAAAAGGAACACATGAGTCATGACTGTATATATGTACTTCCACGATTTGGCTCATATATTTTACTGGCACTTGCGTATGTTTTAGTTTCATAAAATTTGTCATGATATAATAAATATGAATATATGAGCATATATATAATTCTAGAGTTGTGAAGTAATTTTCGGAGGACAAACCAAAATTTGGATTATTCACTCTCTATGTCTAACCCAGTATGTATGTACAAAATTATTATATTTTAGAAGGAAAGGTGTGATATACCACCTTCCATATCAATTTAAGAGTATAATATATTGGCGATGAGAGATTTGTATGTCATCATCCAAAGCTCTATCCGGTACCTTTGGATATTTGCGGTGTTAATGATTAAGGGGCTTGATCATGCTACTATCTTAATGACTGTCAGTATATTTTATTCCTAATTCAAATCCATAGTCCTAAGTTCCGTCAAATCCCTAGGACCCGCATGCCCCTGTACAATAAGCATCAAATCATCTATCGCTAATCTTAGGCCTTTGGTTTAGAGGCTAATCTTAGACCCCATTTGGTTGTTCTGAAAGCCACTTCTAGGCTCCATTCCTGGCTCCTTTGGAACATTGGGAGCTATTTACTCTGTAATCGTTGGTAGAGCCCAAAGAATATGAACTATACAAGCTCACAGTATCCTTTGATGAAATGAAAGAAAGAGCTTCAGGAACACCTAGATAGAAAAATATAAAATTTTAGTGCATTGGCACCTCAAATAATATGAATGCAAAAACACGAAAAAACTATTGGAGTGATCATTTGTTGAGCTCTATTATATGCAAAGTAAATTGCAATTTAGGTCAATTTTTACTACCAAAATTTTATTTTGAATTCTTAACGAATGTTTTCACTTTAGACTAGGTATTTTTACTATTTAGCATTTTTTCAACTATATTTATATTGATGATCTCAACTACACCAGCTATTGCACATCGATGAACTCGTTGAATATAGACCACTTTTTTATATATGATAAGCTAGATGTAGATGGATATAAGAGTTGCAGTGATCCAAAGTGACACAAAAAAGATCAAATCACCCAGTCTAAAATGAAAAGTTGGACATAAGTCGTCTAAACTGTAGTTCACTATTACGAAAACGCTTCAATCCGAATGGGTGATCTAATGAAAGACAATCAAACACTCGTATGTTTCCTCCTCAAGCATTATGCATGCATGGAAAGTTATTATTAAACTTCAAAACAAATTTTCTCTCAAACTATATATCTAATTTATGATTCAATAGTATCATTATATTCATATCAATTAAAATTTTAAAACAAGATATCACATGACTATATTATGACGATTTTTTTTACTGAAATATTTTTCTCTTGTAAGTGAAACATCTGAAACATTTTCGTGAAATATTTTTTCTAAACGATGAAACATATTTTTACCAAATGTTGAAACATCTGAAACATTTTTACCGCAACATTTTTTATTGAGTGGTGAAATATCTGAAACATTTCTATATATGGGATGAAACACCATCCAATAATTTATAAATAATCGGACATCCGGTCGTAGTCCTCCCATCACTGTTATTTGTATCTTGTGTTTTATTTTTCCTATCCTTAGGGCCTTGCGGATGGAAGTGGAAAATGGGAAAGAAAAGCAAGTAAGATACATTCCGACAAGAGCGTTTATTTAACTAAAACCAAACCTCCTTTGATAAAATAACCACTTGTGAAGAGCGTTTATTAATATATACCACATCAACCTCATTCTTGTTGTTGATAAAGTTGTGCATCCAACGCGTCCATCGCTGGGGGAAGTGACGAGTACAAACAGTTGCAATGGCCAGGCGATGCCTCGTCACGTCGTCGGACACCGCCTCACCACCTACGGCGTCCGCGACGGCGCATTTGTGGCGGCGGGACCTGCACGGGCTGGGCAGCAGGAAGGTGGTCATCGCCGGCAACGTCGTGGTGGCGGTGCTCTTCTTCGCTGTCATCATCTGGCGGCTCTTCTTCTTTGGGAGGAATGATGGTGGAGGAGGAGGAGACGCGGACGGCGCGTCCTCGTCCAGCGGGAGCTCTCCGTGCGCGTCGCCTCGGGCGAGCGGCGGCCTGAGGAAACCTGACCTCATGGCGCTGCCGGTGTACGTGCACGGCGCGTCGGCGGACGGTGACGCCGCCGTCCGCGCCAAGGCGGAGGAGTGCGCGGTGTGCATAGGCGAGCTCAGGGACGGCGACACCGGCCGGCTCCTGCCCAGGTGCGGGCACCGGTTCCACGCCGACTGCGTCGACAGGTGGTTCCGGTCGCACGCCACCTGCCCGCTCTGTCGCGCCGCCGTCGCCGCCGCGGACAGCGACTCCGGCGAGGCCGACCCCAAGGTAGTGCTCGTGCAGCCTCTCTACATGACCAGTGAGAATGTGAGATGAACACATGTACATGATGGTCACAGTGTTCAAGTACTACATGCATGTATTCATGTATTATACCAGCATCTCAATTCATGTTCTGATGCGATGAAAAAATCACATAGTTTGTGTTTTATTCATAAGCCAAAATTTACCGAAAGAAATGTCTAGTTTGGTGAACCAGTGAAGTGTCATCGTCATGCATACCGGGCCTCTGAGCCAGGAACAAAAAAGAAGGCCATTATTTGTGTTTGATGAACACTTAGCTAGCTAGGCTCTCAGTTATTAAATCGTTAACACTTCAGTTCGTATATTATGAACTCTGGCCTATGTACTTCTTTCTGTATGTTATACTCCTCTCGTTTTTTAATATATGGCATTGTTGATCTTTTTTATCATTCATCTTAAATTTAATTTAAGTAAATAATATTTTGCTTGATTTATCATTAAAGAAACTTTAATCGATGTTTTATATTTTTAAAATTTATATAATTTTTTTAAATAATACAAATGAAAGGTTAAAAAACCATCGGCGTCATAAGAGTATTATCCATCGATCAAATGCACACCAAGCAATCAAAAGAAAAACATACTCTAGGTAGTTTGCAGCGTTGTTAATCGCTAGATCTGCTAATGACAAGAAAATCACTCTAAAGTGCACACTCAAATAATTACTCCACATATGGCAACTACATCAGTCAGCTGTTCTTGGCGGCCGGCCATCCAATGGAAGAACATTTGCATATATGCAGCTTTTAATAGATTAATCCTTGACAGTACTAGGAACAAAAAAAAAGAGATGACATAAAATAACTAATCTTTTCATGAATTGTAAGTAGTCAGCTCGTACTTAACACTACAAAATTATTTGGCAACGTGCGAGCAGCATAAGATTTTTGTACTTCGGCCACCAAACAATTACAAAATTCTGCAACTGGCAATTTTTGTGGCATATTAGTTGCAAATGCTCAGTTGAATGCAGCAAAGTCCACGCTATGTCAAATCATGAGATAATGCAATATTTCCAGTTGCTTATGACAAGTGGCAGTATGAAATCTAAAGCACCGGTAGATCCAATGGGCAGCTGGGTTAGTGTGAGTTGATCGGTTCTAGAAGCATAAACTAATACTAGCCAGGCAGAGCACAATGGCGCAGTCTTTAATTAACTTACTCATATTATTTATGTGTATATTTTGGTGTCAACGCTTAAAATGAAAAGTTTTCTTTTTGTAAGAAATTAATCAGATTACATAACAGGTAGAGTAGGGACTATATGTTGTAAGTGTTGTTTGTCCTGACTCAAATATTGTATTACTTCCTCTATTTCCCAAAAGATCTATTTTTATATTAAACATTACAGGCTCATAATTTTTTTTTAAAAAATATTTAGAGACATCTTTGTCAAAATCTCATTTTTTAACACTCAAACATTTATCACACAAAAATCTTATTTTAAAACGTGGGTCCACCGGCCCTATTTAACACGACTTTGTCGAGAGCCGCTTTGCCGACGGTTCTTTGCCGAGTGCTACCCTCGATAAATCTTTTGCCGAGTGTTTTAGAGGGTTTGACTAGTGTCCTAGACACTACGCAAACTTCAAGTTTCCGGTAGTGAATCGTCAAGTGCAAACGTCATTAATTAGAGGTTAACTGTGCCAAAAGTTTAACTGAGCATCTAAGGAGAAGAATACAGTCAATGTAGAGCATATTCATCTTTTCACATCCATACTAATATGTCTGGCATTAGCTTAGAATAAGGTCTTTTAGGGTGTTCCCTGCTCCTAATCTCCAACTAAAAAACAGTTATAAATAACTGTCTTGATTACCCCACTTTATTGTGATCTATTTTTTCCCTCATTGCATGCAAAGCTCAAATGCACACTCCCACTCAAAGAGACGGACAAATCTCTAACCTCAATTTTCAATTAAAGGGCGCTTATATGTGCCTATAATATTTTTAAACACCACGATTTAAGCCATGGTGGACAGAGAGCTCTATACCCATAACTCCACCACACACTACTGTTGCTTCCGCAATTAACAATAGAGCATAAAGAGAAGAAAAAAACAACCCGGTCCATAAAGTTTATTGCTTAGCGAATTTCTCACACAATTTTGCTATGGAGCTACATTTTCAAAATATACCTCTATTTGATATCAATACCTTTTCATTTCATAAATACAATATGTATCATGTATACAGTTAAATCGATAAAACTCCGGTCATAATTTACATCCACCATGGTTAGGTTCTGTAAAAATCTTTTTTCTCTTATTAGTGTAAGAATTTCTAAGCTTCTTAAGAAATTGTAATGGCTCATTTCTTATCCTCTCTTAATTAAAAAAATATTACAACAAAAGGAAAATTTGCTATAGAACATTCAAAAAACGTGTAATTAGCTAAGGAACACCACAAGAATGTGTATCTGTTGTAGGGCAAAAAAAACTAGTAATTAGCTAGTGCACACTCGCGACATTATTTTATTATTTTTAGAAGAATAGGAGAGAGAAACAAACAAGTTTGCCCTTGGCTCAATTGATGAAAAAACTCTAAAATGAAATGGAAGAAAATACTACAAAGAAAAGTAAAGCACATTTGTGGTTATTTTAGTGTCCAAATATTGAAAAGCTAATTAGAAGTCAAATGAATCCAGTGTGGGCCCCACATGTAAGCCTTTCCCTTTCTAGGTGGGGCGGCGGCTCGCCGAAGCTGACAAAGAGAGCGGGTGGCATGGTGGCCGAGGTTGTCGTGGCCGGCGGCACATAGACGATGAGGTATCCATTTTTACCCACAACCAAGCTCTACGAGCCCTCTTCTTTTCTCTCTCTCCACCATGTCGGTCGCCGGTCGATCTCCCTCACGAGAGCCTTGCCGGCAAAACCCTCGCGCCACTAGCTTTGCCTCATCGAGGTGACTCCATTCCCTTAGTTTTCCCTCTTCTTTAGCCATCCTATCAAGCTACCACCATCATCTTCCTTGCCGGCCGGAGCTGAGGTTTTTTCTTCACTGTTTCGGCCTCTTCCCTCACTCCCTCCTGTTTGCCGCTGCTTTCCCTAGATGTGAAACAAAAAGGAACACATTTCGCAGCCGACATCATTGTCCTCTGACCGTCCAAAGCACCGACACCCTCTCTTCTCCCTCCTCTCGTTTCTCTAGAAGAAGAAGGCACGAAGAAGAAAGGAAGGAGTAGAGAAGGAGAGAGAAAAAGAAAAAAGAAAATAAATATTTCCTGACAGGTAGGTCTCTGTATGGGCGCGAGGCTCGATTTGGTTTGAAGGATAGAACCGTATGTTCACACTTGTTTCTCTCTCTAATTTCTTTGGATATAAATACTACCGTGGGTGTCTAGCAGCTAATTACCAATTTTTATAGATACGTGTTCTTGCGGTGTCTCTCAGCTAATTACATTTTTTATGTCATATATTAAATTTTGCATGCAACATATTGTCCAAGGAGCAGGATTTTCTGGTACTACGTCCACCGGATCGGCGACGGCGGTGGCTCCTACCACGGAACGGCGGGTGGAAGCATAATACTATTTCTAGAGGGAACAACCAACACAAGTCGCTTAGATTTTTTAAATCATTTTTTAAAAGTTTTATCAAGTTTATAGAAAAATATTACATCACCTATAATATCAAATTAGTTTCATTAAATCTAACATTGATGTTGTTTTTCATAATACGTTTGTTTTGTGTTAAAAATATTGTTATGCTTTTTATAAATCAGATCAAACTTAGAAAAGTTTAACTCAAACAAAAAAATCAAAATCAAAGCGTGTGTCAAACAGAGGGAGTATATGGACCGTACAAACAATTAGGGAAAATCAAAACATAGTCAACCTAGCTATATTGTCGATATGCATAAGGTAACGTCTATCTGCGCCTCTGGGGCCGTTTACTCGCCCTTCCCGAAGTCTATTTCTTTACATTTTAAACTAGAAAATTTATTGTTTCTCTCAGTTGGTTTAATTTTTAAAACTGGACACATGTGACACTCTAGAGTTTATGCCAACAATGCTTTTTATTGACATGAAGGTGTCAGTTTCGGTGGCGCACCTCATACATACAACACATATTTCACATATTTTTGCTGACGGTGACTTTTTTTTATAATAACTATTTATTGCTTCCACATGTCTATAGAAAAAAATGTCAAATTTGCATCGCGGTATATAAAGTGAGGCTTGAAATTTACTAACCATACCTTAAGCAAGTTTGTTTCAAAAAAATATATTACGTTCTTAGGAAACTAGAAAATGTGTTAAAGAAACGTCTAACGAATGCAAGACCATTGGCTGGTCTTGGTCATTAACTAACGAAAAGCAGACAAAATGATTACTTGGGCCTATACATATACAAAAGGATGCCACAATGTCATTGTCCTTTTTCACTAATGAAACAAGTATCATATTTGTATTCTCTTTTACGATTATGATTTTAATACAAGTTCCTGTCTCGCCATCTTAATAATTTGATCGATGATCTGATCCATCATAATTTGACCAAGATGACGAGACTATTTTAAGCCAAAAATGTTAACCCGATACCAAAAAAATATTTGGCAGTAAAAAGGAGCAAACCTCATAAAATTTTAGTTATAAACATGCACAAGGTGCAGTGAAAGTAAGCAACATCGGTGAGCACGGACGAAAAAAAAAACAACTAAATGTATAAGGATGCAGGAGGAATGGAATTGCAGTCTTTAAGGTCCATTTAATCACGATTGCAAGGTGGCTTTCCTGTGGAGAAGGACAGTGCAATGTGGCCTGGGTGAATGTTTGCCGGTTCAAGGAGGTTTGGCAGCCTCGATACTCATGACCTGATCAAGCTCTTCGGCTTTGCTTTGCGGATGTGGTGGCTGTGACTGCAGAGAGTGCACCACTCTAGCTGGTCTAAGCTCAAGCAGACGAGCGAGCGGCCTGTTGCCGACATGTTCGCCGCCTTCACCTTTATGCTACCGACCGTGTGACGAACACAAAACTCTCTTCTGGTCAAGTGCTTGGATCAACGGGCAGTCCATCACCTAGCTATCCACGCTCCTGGTGGACTTGGTGCCGGCTCGCTTGTGCACCTCCAGGACATTAGTGGAAGCTATCCCCGGCAGAGGTGGACGAGGGACATCAAAAGAGTGATCACAGTTGCAGTGATCGCCCAGTACCTTCGTCTCTGGCCTTTGGTTGAGGCGGCTCACCTTAGCCTGGTGTAGATTACATGCTTGTTTAGCACAGATCGATCGACCATTAGTACTCATCTAGCTCTGCGTACGGCCTCTTTTTCGTCGGCATGCAGACCTTCCCCTGCTAAGAGGAGCTATGGTGTGCCTGGACACCATTAAAGTGTAAATTATAAATCTGGCTAGTGATCCACAATACTTGTTGGGTAGCTGATTGCATGGTCGAGCAGACGGTCGCCAGACGCCCAATCTGCCCTTTCTGTGGGTAAGAGACAGATACGATAAACCACATCTTGGTTACCTCGTTCTCTCACAACAAGTCTGATGGGCCATGCTAGATATTTTTGGCCTCGCCTCTCACTCTTCTAGCCTAGATGCGTTGGTAGATTGGTGGCCTCTTGCCAACCGAGGAGTGCCCAAGACCTCGAGGCATGGATTTGATTCTATCGTTTGGTGCCTGTGAAAAGAAAGGAATGACCGCGTCTTTGATGGTGTTCTCGCCTCGGTCCGGGCCGTTGTGGACGAAGCCCGCCACGAAGCTGCCCTTTGGACAGAAGCTGGTGCTCGGCTCCTGGGATGTATTTTGCGAGTAGATCCACCCATGTGATCTTTTCCTTCTTGTATTTTGCTTTCTCCTTTTCTTTTTCTGGGGCCGCGTCTTTACTTAGTCGCTAGCTGCCATGTGCATTCTCTCTCTCTCTCCCCCAACACCTGCTACCTAGCATGGCGGTTCTAAATTGATTTTTCATAGCTTCTAATACAAATGACGCGCAAAGGTTTTGCTTGTTTGAAAAAAATTAATCACGAATGCAGCTATATTTATACATTTAGCTTTTACGATTAGTGATGGAGAATGAACCCGATTTTGTATACGAGCTAATGTCAATGACACGTTGGCCGCTTAATTTGTGCATGTTTACGATGTTCCTGAGCTAATTCTCTGGTGACAATCCCATATGTAAGCCGTGAAGAAAAAAATCAAAGCAACCAGAAACTAGAGCTGGTTGGATATATAGGACTTTATTTATTTATTTATTTTTAAAAGATTTAAAAAATAAATTTCCAAATAAAAATTTACAAAAATATACTAACTCCCGTCCTCTCGTAGGGCAGGGCATATAAATCGTCCTAGGAAAGAGAGAGCAATGTGACGTGGCAACAAGGGAGAGGGACGCGCCGCTGCAATTTTGTAGGCGGCCCCTTCTCGTCCTTTCTGAGGGCGATTTATCGCCGGGAGGGGGCCGCCTGCAAAATTTGCATGGCCCACCCCTCTCCCAGCCTACCACATCATATAAATGGCCCTAGGGGAGGGTGATTTATATGTCCCACCCACCCTAGGGTGATTTATTCTCTATAGTTATTTTTTGTTTATTAAAATGTTTGAATAAATGGGGTATGAATTGAATATTGTTAGAATTTTTTTATTTTCATTAGCATCGTTGGTTGTCCTCATGAGACAACACCGATTGATGTCGCTACAAGTCTAAATGCTAGTTGGAGGAAAAGCACAAGCAGATGGCGGAGAAAGAATGCAAGGAGGAAGACAATGCAGCGGGAGTAGAAACCAACTTTATTGATAGAAAAGAAACTGAAATAGTTTTTGATTCGTGACGCACATATCAACAGAACCCATTCATGACACATACACTAATATAAGAGAGTTAAGAAGTCGCATAGACAAGCTATATAAAATTGTTGGTCCTGACGAATCGAGCTTGAGCTTGTCTATGGACCACTTCTACGTCATTCAGCACATATTGCAATTTCATTTTTTTCATTCGCATGTACTCTGTTTGTGTTTCAGCTTTAGTTACTCTTCTGCCATCATACGTCGGATAGACCATGTCGATCCACAAAGTGAATCTGCGTCTCCTTGGATTGACCAAAGGAATAAATCTAATTAGTCAATGGGGATAGGTATACTATGGAAACGCGAGCGAAAATGAAAATAAGTAAGGATGTGACATACAACAAAGTTGTTGTCTATGTTGGAACAGACGAAATATCTCCTTCCAAATGTCTCTTTTGCAAAGGATGTAGCCACCTGGCAACGATCTCTGCAACCGTATTTTAGACGCTCATACCATTTAGGTAGACCTAATGGATTGTTTCTCTAGTCTAAGCTAGCAGACCGCACCCATGAAGGGTTACGCGGAGGCTACGCTAGCCGAAAACAAAAACTTTTACCGCGCAAACCAGGAACACTTGCAAGTAAGGGCCGATAGATCGTTACCGATTGGAGTAGAGTGCAGCGGAATAGCCAATCAGGGCAATCCGATCCGGAACAGTGTAGCCGATTCCCGGAGACAGCCGATTCGCCAATCAGCCGATTCAAGTCGTCCGGCCGCGTTCTCACGCCTCGCTCCGATGCGCCCGACCGCAGCCGATTCCACCACAGCCGATCGCTCCGATTGCAGCCGATCCGAAGCCGATCAAGAGCGCGCAACGTAGCGGCGCCTCTACCGGTATCCACACGTCCGGGGACGAACGCCGAGCACCCGTGTGCTAGCACGCGATGCAAGGCTAGGGTTTGGCTCGAAAGTGGGGAGGGTTTCCGTGGAGATTGATCTCGGCGACTTCGTTGCACGCGATGCAATTGACGTGTCACGCCTCTCCACCCTCCCTCCTTTATATAGAGTTGGCCGACGGGACTAGTGGCCGATTAGGACTCTATTTTGAATCGGATCTCATCCGTATCTCATAGAGTTGGCCGCCCCACACGTCGTAAGCCCATAGGACTCTATCCGATCGGATCCCTATCCGATCGAGCCGTATCCGAGTCCAACTCGAATATCTATTCTATCCCCTTAAGCGTGCGACCACGTAGGTTCGGGTATACTCGGTTTCGGCTATAGTCTAACTTAGCCGATCGTCGGCTCGAGTCCAACTCAGCACATCAATAGCGGCGCCTAGCAGACATATTGACACCATAGTATACAAGAATAATATCGGCTCTCGAACCTGTAATGTGTACACAAATCCCTTTGCCTCACGATACCGTTAAGCTATAGGCAAGATGTGTGCCATCCCTTCAATAGCTTAACCATTCACTCGAACCGTATTGGATTATCTGTCTGTTGATTGACTCCTCAATCAACTTAGCATGGCCATGCATTTCCATAATCCATTAACTCGAGGGGCCCAGAGATATCTCTCCAAAGGAGGGGCAAATTCCATCTTGATCACTCACATCCCACTCCATGTTTCATAGCAAACCCGAAAACTACCTTTATAACTACCCGATTACGGAATAGCGTTTGGTAGTCCCAAAGTAGGCTACTACACATGTTGGAATCCATGGTGATCTCGGGTCTAAGGACTTTGTACCAACACTACCCGAGACCAACTAATGGCACATTAATTCCTGTAGTGTCTCATGGTGGGTCTATCCAACAATGTGTTCTCCAACACATATGTCCATGTTTATTGATTTGGTATCTCTATACCCATGATCTATGAGACATGATCATCAATCAATAAACATGCCGATCTTAGAATCATATTTGTTCCAACAATATGACATATGATCGAGGATCGTTTAGAAATAGATTCATACATAAAGAGTCTCATAAATAAGTCACGTACTTATTGATCAATACAAGATGTCTATTTCATGGAACTGAATAACACTTTATTCATTTATACATAAACATTGACGTGATATCCAACATCTCCATGTTGCCTCTAGGGCATATCACTAACAACCCAACGTTCATACTCCATTCATGCCAGAATGAATTGTATGGTTGTTTCAGTTTGCGTTATCCTTGCACCGGTGGAAGTAACTCTCACCGTATCGACCCACTTTACAAAGCCACATTTCCTTACATCTTCCTGTTTACACAAATTCGTTACGACCAATGACATAGCTAAGTAGATGAAAGTAGTGATCGGTGGAGTGAAAACTTAACGGTACTTACGACGAAATCATCGTCGATAATGTTAGGAGACATAAAACATCTTTGTCCTTAGTTCGTTGTCTTATGGACCTTATCACATGGCAACGGTCTCCACAATCGTACTCTGGATGCTTCCGCCATGTGGGGAGTCCTAGGGGATTTACCTTCCATTCTAAGGCTTCTGCAACAATTCATCGTTCGTCCCATCCTACCTCCTTAGTTAGTCCAATATTGTTTCACTACATGAATACGTGCATGTTTCATCATTTTGTGGATTCTCCGTATCTATCCACTCAACGAAGTCGGATAACCTACAGTAAGTCTATGAAAGATGGTATGATTGTGCACAAACAGTTAGCGATGTATGTATTCATTATAGGTAATTGAAGTAGATACAAATGATTCATACCTGATAAATGTTTGGGCATTGGAAGAACCTCATACCATAGATTTTTGAAGTAAGAGCTGTCACGAATATACATCGATCACCGCATGCACAACGAACGGTCGCACCACGATAGAAATAGGTCAGCGAAAGGATCCCTTCGCCAGTCAAGATGCTCACGAAATGGAGCTTCCATTCTCTCAAGATTGATGTGAATGGGAAAGAAAATATTAGGACAAAAAAACTTGTGGAAGTATTTTACCAAGGTCCGTATATATGTCACATCCTGAGTTTTTCCCTAATTCATTTAAAATAATTTACCCGGAAATAATCGAATTTCAAATTAACTGAGTCAACCTATAATTTTAAAACGCAATTAATAAATGGAAATGACATGATAGGATTTTTCTTGAATTCTTCATGTCAAAATACGCTAACAGATTTTTCTTGGAATTTTTAGAGCACTCTAAGTATTTTTAATCAATTAAATAAGAAAACATGAATTTAATTAAGTTCCTAAATCCCTTTTTCTTTTTCTTTTCTTTTTTTTCCTTTTTCCGTACGGTTTTTCCCGCCCCTCTCCCGTGCCGGGCCGTCGGCCCGACACTGTTCCGCCCGAGCCGCACCCCGCGCGCACACCGCTCCTTCCCCGGTCGTGGGCCGAGGCCACGGTCCCGCCGCGCCGCGCAAGTCTGGCGCCCTCCCCTTGCGCCGCGGCCACCGAGCTGTGGGCCCCACTGTCGGAGCCGCCTCCTCGCGCCCCCGGCCCAGCCGCCGCCGCCGCCATAGCCGCGCCGCCCGCCTCCTTCTCGCGTCGTTTCCGTGCGCCTCGCGCCGCGTGGGCCCCACGCCGGCTCCGCCCGCGCCGCCGCACCAGTGCCCGCTTTTCGCACGCCGAAGCGGCGTCGTCGCCCGAAACGACCGCCGAATATCTCGCTCTCTCTCTCCGAGTCCGAAACCGACGGCGAGGGATTCGCGCTCAACCCGTGCGCAATCCGACCTCTTTCCGGCCCTATAAAGTCCCCTCATGCGCCACCGCGTTTCCCCTTTGTTTCCCGTTCGGTCTAGCCCCAAAATCGTCACCGCCGTCGTCGTCTTCCCCATCTCCGGTGAGTTCGCCGCCACTTTTCCCTTCGGTTTCCCGTGTTGCCGTTGCCCCGAGCCGTTGTCCCGAGCCGCGCACTCTCCGCCGTCGTTTCCCGTGCATCACGCCGCCCGCCGTCGTTGTTCCGTGCCGACGAAGTCCGGCCGCCGCCGCGCGCCATGGCCGGCGAGCAAGCTTGAGCCGCCGCCACCGCGTCCTAACCCTAACCCTAACCCTAGCGCCGCCCCTTCGTGCAGTGCGGTCCGATCTTGCGGATCGGACGGATCCGCGTGTCCGATCGCGACGGATCCGCGCCGTCCGATCGCCGCCGTCCGGCCGCTCGGATCGCGCCACGTCGCCGCAATCCGGCCGCTGGATCGTGCCACGTGGCGGCAATCCGGTCGCCGCGCCCGCTCCCGCGTGTGCCGGCCGTGCGGCGACGTCGGCCCTAGGGTGACGCCGGCCGCGACGTCGACCCTAGGGCGACGCCGGCCGACGTCATGCCGACGTCAGCCCCGAGCCGCGCGTGGATGACGTCACCAGGGACTTAATTGCGCAATAAATAATTTAATCTTTTCTGTTTAATTTAAAAATCGCAATTAAACTTCTAAAATTCATATCTTTTGAATTCGAGCTCCGTTTTAGTCCATTCAAATTTCATTAAATCCAGAAAAATATCAAGAATCCAGTAAAAATACTTTTCAGTGCTGTTTCAGTAGACTTTTTAGGGTGTTTGTTGAGTGCTTTGTTTGTCGTGTAGATCCCGAGTTTTCCGGCGAGCCCGTTCTCTTAAGTAGTCGCCGAGGTTCCTCGCCTCGAGCAAGGCAAGTCATACCTTACATTGACCATATTGTACCTATTTTATGTAAATACCTCTTTTTCATTCAAATACGCATATGTTTTAGAATGTCATTTCGTGGGATGTTTTATACCTAGTGTACTCAACCATAGGATTGTTTACCTTATACCATTGATAGCTTGGGATCCAATGTGACTAGATGATAGTTTAAGGTTGCTTAGTCATGCTTAGCGCAACTAGCTCACTTAAGGGAATCACACTAAGTTTATTACTAAAGTTGACCTCCCAGGTGATATTAAGATATGACCTTGTTCTTAATAATATTGAATTCTCGAAAGGTGGGTCGTGAGCACATGGTTGGATTGTGGTTAGCGTGCTCATGACGATTAAGGACCGGTTCTCGGGAAACCCTGGAAGAAATGCCGTGCATACCACAAGTCAGCATGGGTAATGGCTGGGCCCGTAGCATAGCTGTCTCTAGTTAACGTATCCCGAGAGGGTGAGCGTGATGGAGTTGGGTCGGCCCGGTTTTAAGGGTTGATCGCTTTCGGATTCACCGCGGCACTAGAGGGGGCTGCCCATTGCCCGATGGGAATGGGGCGAAACCTTGGTGTGATACGATTGATTAGAGGGGGTTGTGTGAAGGGTCCTGTCACAATTCCTTTCCGGCACCGTGGTGGTGCACCGCGCACGTAACGTGTTGTGGGATTGTGTCTTGTGGGTACAGCTTGTACACCTCGATCGAGTAAAAACTATTCGAATAGTCGTGCCCACGGTTACGGGCGATCGACCAGATTCACCTTGATTAGTCTCATTTATTTTATTCAAATGAAATGTTGGAATATGGCTAGTGCGGTGGATGGATGGGCTGTTGCAACGTGGTTTGAGCGTTGGACAGCGTTTATTTAATATTGCTTAAATATTACTACGTTTTTTTTGTCTTCAAATATTATTATTATATCCGCAAATGCCGTTTATGCAAATTGAGCCCTTGACCTTTCTTTGTTATTTATCTCGCATCATGTACCCTTTTCCGGTGTGACTTGTTGAGTACGGTGGTTGTACTCGCTCTTGCTTCTTTTCCCCCTTCGTGCGAGGTTGAGATCGAGGTCTCCGAGGAGGTGTAGGCTTGTTCTCGTCAAGGTTTAGCCGTGGAGTTGGTGTTCCGCTTCGCTCGTGTCAAGTTTAGCTTAAGTCGGTTTTATTTTCCTTTCCGCTGCATTTGTGTAACTCTTTTATATTGTTTCTAAGACGAGGATTCGTATTATCAATAACGTCGATTTGTGTACCTCGGCGATTCTGGACGAGGATGCAATGCACAATTAGCAGAAATTCTGTGTGAATTTCTGGCGTGATATATATATATATATATATATATATATATATATATATATATATATATAGTGGCATAGCAACTGGAGGAACCGTAGGCGATGAAAGTATATTGCAAGCACGATAGAGTAATATGTGAATAGACATGACGAGCACGTGCGACCACTCTTACTTTACTTGTCCATGCTGCGCCGAAAGGTGATTGCGACTAGTCGAGCTCAAGCACGTGCGACCACTCTTTACTTTACTTGTCCATGCTGCGCTGAAAGGTGATTGCGACTAGTCGAGCTCGCACCGTGTCCGTGTGATAACTCGTCGTATGCTAAAGTTGATCATGAAAAATGAGCGTTGTATTATATGCATGTGTTAGCTCTTCGGACAACGAAATGATATAGGCGCCAAAAGTAAATTGTAACCACCCTATGCTAACATGTGAAAAGACATGACTAACATCATATTTTACTACTAACATAAAATTTTTATACTAATCAATAACTAATAACTAACAACTATATTGTCTTTGCTAATGCCAATGTGTTGAAATGTTAAGAGATAAAAAGAATTATCTTCGGTCGAGTATCTAATCCAGCAAGGCTCCGACGTTTCCTTCTTACTTCTTCCCTTATCCCTCTTTCTTTTTTTGGATTTTACACTAATAGAATGAGATTTTTCAAAGGGAAGGCCGGCTGCAAATTTGCTGCCTCCCTCCCTGCCCGAGAGGGGACAGCAGTGGGATTTTGTAGGCGGTCTTCTTCCTAGGGATAACTCGCCCTAGAGAAGAGCGAGAAGACGGGAGGAGTATAGTTTTGTAAAATTTTGAAACTAGAATTTTTTTTGCAAATCTTTTTTTAATAAAGAAATAAAAAATTTCTGATATATAGCGTCAAGATCTTGTAATCTCTGCTCATTTCCAGGCCGGCCGGCCGGGCCAAGGGATCAAAGCCTCGGTTGTCTCCCTTTGCCTAGAACATGCCCAAGAGAAGGATTGGATACAGTAGCGTCAAGATCTTGTAATCTGCTATCAAGAAATTGACGGGTCAATGCTCGAGTATATTAACTTGTCAATTGATTGGCTAATATGTTTGATTGTACTACAGATTGGCGCGCGGATAGAGTCAGTATTTTCTTTTCAAAACAAGGTACAAACACACACCCCTACCCCTGTAAATATATACATATACAACATATCTTTACGAGGCATAAACACCTTCAAAAACCGGCTAGCATCTTTTCAAATTGATAAAGTTATCACATACACATCTATATACACATCTATATCAAAGAGGTACGTCAACTACCGCGGAAAGAATAATTATTTGTTTTAACAAGCAACTAAAGGCTAAGATCATCCATCTGAGCATTAATAATCATTTTGACTTTTGAAGTCATAGATATATCAACGAAAGTTAAAAGATAATTAGTAGTAAAAATTTTCAACAAAATAAGTCAACGCTTGCTACTAGCTTTAGCAATTAATCGATCAAATAATTGGTATAAAACTGAGAGGAGGATTTTTTTTATTTTTCTTCCTTGTTGGGCTGGGGTATTTTCCTTGTTGGGCTTAGCCTAGGGTATGTCATACCATAGCCGTGCAGCCCACTGGATTCACCCCTGTAACCTTACAGAAATGGAAAACACAGAAAATATGAAGAGTGTCCTTTTGATAGCACCATAGGAAACAAACAAAGCAAAGGAAAGTTTTCAAGAGATTGGACCTCTTACTTATTTTTCTATGAAATTGAGTCATATGAATGTAATCCTATTAAAAATTTCCTATACTTTCCTACCTATGAATCAAAGGGTTTCAATGGAAAAATTTCTTAGGAAATTGAATCCTCCAAAATTTCTATGACAATCGTCCAATTCAAAGGGGCTCTTCTTCTATTTCAAATTGTGAGGTGTTTTGGTTTTATTTTAAGTCAATTTTTTAAATGACAATGGATTGAGTGAGTTAGGCTTGAGCAAAACAGAAACACGCATGTCCCAATTCCAGTTGTTAGACCCATGCCCGATTTCCATAGCAGGCAGAAATCTATGCCCATGTAGACCCATTGATCACGAGAAACCCACTAGGTGCCCACCAGCACTCCTTGTTAGCTATCGCCTCCTGTGCCACGGCCTCCACCGCTGCTACCATGCGTCTCCACACGAGGCTTTCTTCTCCACAAGATGGCGCACCCCGGTGTGGCACCTGCTCCATCCATCGTTGAGTGCTTGGTTCAGCCGCCTGTTTACCAATCGTTGCACGCCATGGCATAGTCTTCTACTCCATCCGTCGCCGCCAATTACTCTGCCCACTATCCCACTCTGCTAGCCTTTGCGCGCTCGATGTGGCTGACTCCTTCGCCCGCCACCTTGCACACAGTCGCCTGCTCGACAAGCCATCGTGCAATCCGGCATGGCCACTTGCTCCACCAACCGCCTCTGTCCGGTATGGTCGTCTGGTTCGTTGGCAATCAAAGGGAATTGGGAGCTTTGGTGCTAGGGTTCCTATTTATTTTGAGGGGGTATAAACATGGCTGCTAATAAATGGGCCAAATAGACCAAAGTGCAAAAAAATATGTCCCAACATATGTTCGTCGAGCATGGGTTATCCATGGGCTTAAACTGAAACCCAGTTACATCCGCTAAGATTTCAAGCATCGGGTTGCCATGAGTAAAATATTTGATCTACATTCGTGTATCAGGAATGATATCCTGAACCCACGGGTTGAATTGTCATCCCTAAGCATAGCAACATCTATAATATAATAGTAAGTTAGTTTTATTAAATCTAACATTAAATGTATATTTTGTAGTATTGTTTTGTGTTAGAAATATCGCTATATTTTTCTATAAGTTTGGTTGATGAAGTTTTGACTTAGTCTAAAACTAAAAGTACCTTGCAATATGGAAGCACCATACTAAACTTGTGCTAAATAAACGCTGACGTTCTTTTGAGATATATGATGATCTCATTCTCACAACACAGATAGGAGTATGTCCTTAATTAATATGGACAACAATGAGCCGAGATTTGTAACATCTCCTCTACCACGAAATTTCTTACTCTTTTACGAAAAAAATAGTGACATGTGCAATATCAAAGTGGACTTTGATGGATTAATCAAAATTTCTAAACAAAAAGGAAGAAGAAGAGGAAATCAAGAAGACGAGAAGAACTCAGTGGCTGATTGGAACGTGGGCGGCGAGCCATATCTAACTACATACATGATCTAATCTCGATCTAGATTAGTTTGAGCTATATACAGCCAGAGCTTGTTTGACCTCACACCTTGTGCATATTTTCTTGTCGTCGCATGCAGAAGACTCTGGAAAAAAACTTTCTACTGCCGAGTAAGCTTGTTGCACTACTACATAAACCTTAATAAATGTTGGTTCGGAGCTCTCAATAGGTGTCAGTTTTCGACCTGACACCTATTGATCGACAACAATGACCAAAGTTATTGGTGTTGGTTTCTTAATCGGCACCTATAAGGCCCAATAGGTACAAGTTCTCGTGTCAAATATGTACCCATTAATATCATACCCTTGAATGCATCTTTTTGGCGAATTTTCTTATCGATGTCTGGTTCTCAACTGGAGCCAAGAGATTAGCCGTTTTGGGAAGCTTGTCCGTAGATTTGGTTGTCGGCACCTTGTTCTCGGTATTCATTCGGAGAGATGGCCGTTGCAGGAATCATGTTCACCTGTTCCGTCGTTATGGCCTCGTTCTCGGCGTAAGCCAAGGAGGGCGAGATCGAGACATCAACGAACATCGGAAAAATAATGGTTCTGACTTGGACATAAGTGAACATCGGCTAGGTTGGATATCCCAGGCCAGGATAGTCGTAAAAACCCTCGTCGGAAAATCTAGCTCTTGAAATCATCTCGTCGAAACCTTGAAGCACCAAGTCCCCTACCTGGCGCGCCACTATCAACGGGCTATACCCAAAGACGGTATTTGGATGGTATGGAGATCGTTGGAATCAGGGTATACGCGATATTGAGGTAAAAAGAGATGGGAGACAGGGATTTTTATACAGGTTCAAGCTCTTTAACTGATAGGTAATAGCCCTACTCCTGTTGGTCGAAGCCGGTGTTGCCTTTACATATCAGAATCACACGAATACACTGTTTTGGATGGTCTAATCTAGTCGATGTCATCCTGGCGGCATATAGGTGTCACATATAATCGACGGTTAGTATAGTCTTCTTCCTAAAATATGAACCCAACAAGATTAGAGGTAGCTATAAATCCCTCATGTCGGCCTTTGTGGCTCTAGATTGGGTTTGTATAGATCTTGAAGGGTTACGCGGAGGCTACGCTAGCCAAAAACAAAAACTTTTACCGCGCAAACCAGGAACACTTGCAAGTAAGGGCCGATAGATCGTTACCGATTGGAGTAGAGTACGGCGGAATAACCAATCGGGGCAATCCGATCCGGAACAGTGTAGCCGATTCCGGAGACGGCCGATTCGCTAATCGGCCGATTCGAGTCGTCCGGCCGCGTTCTCACGCCTCGCTCCGATGCGCCCGACCGCGGCCGATTCCACCACGGCCGATCGCTCCGATTGCGGCCGATCAACGCGCGCAACGTAGCGGCGCCTCTACCGGTATCCACACGTCCGGGGACGAACGCCGAACACCCGTGTGCTAGCACGCGATGCAAGGCTAGGGTTTGGCTCGAAAGTGGGGAGGGTTTCCGTGGAGATTGATCTCGGCGACGACTTTTGCACGCGATGCAATTGATGTCTATTCAGCTCTCCACCCCTCCCTCCTTTATATAGAGTTGGCCGGCGGGACTAGTGGCCGATTAGGACTCTATTTTGAATCGGATCTCATCCGTATCTCATAGAGTTGGCCGCCCATACGTCGTAAGCCCATAGGACTCTATCCGATCGGATCCCTATCCGATCGAGCCGTATCCGAGTCCAACTCGAATATCTATTCTATCCCCTTAAGCATGCGACCATGTAGGTTCAGGTATACTCGGTTTCGGCTATAGTCTAACTTAGCCGATCGTCGGCTCGAGTCCAACTCGGCCGACTGTCAATAGCGGCGCCTAGCGGCACATATTGACACCATAGTATACAAGAATATAATATCGGCTCAACTGTAATGTGTACACAAATCCCTTTGCCTCACGATACCGCTTAAGCTATAGGCAAGATGTGTGCCATCCCTTCAATAGCTTAACCATTCACTCGAACCGTATTGGATTATCGTCCGTTGATTGACTCCTCAATCAACTTAGCATGGCCATGCATTTCCATAATCCATTACCTCGAGGGCCGAGATATCTCTCCAAAGGAGGGGCAAATTCCATCTTGATCACTCACATCCCACTCCATGTTTCATAGCAAACCCGAAAACTACCTTTATAACTATCCGATTACGGAATAGCGTTTGGTAGTCCCAAAGTAGGCTACTACACATATTGGAATCCATGGTGATCTCGGGTCTAAGGACTTTGTACCAACACTACCTGAGACCAACTAATGGCACATTAATTCTGTAGTGTCTCATGGTGGGTCTATCCAACAATGTGTTCTCTAACACATATGTCCATGTTTATTGATTTGGTATCTCCATACCCATGATCTATGAGACATGATCATCAATCAATAAACATGTCGATCTTAGAATCATATTTGTTCCAACAATATGATATATGATCGAGATCGTTTAGAAATAGATTCATACATAAAGAGTCTCATAAATAAGTCACGTATTGATCACAAGATGTCTATTTCATGGAACCGAATAACACTTTATTCATTTATACATAAACATTGACGTGATATCCAACATCTCCATGTTGCCTCTAGGGCATATCACTAACAATCTCCCACTTGCACTAGAGTCAATCATGTAAGTATCTAATACCCATTGCTCTTGTGTGCGCCTCATGCTTCGGTGAGGAGAGGTTTTGTCGGCGGATCGGCTATGTTGAGATCCGTGTGCACTTTGCATATCTTGACATCACCTCTGTCCACAATCTCGCGGATGAGATGATATCGCCGAAGTATGTGTTTGGACTTCGATGTGACCTCGGCTCCTTGGCTTGCGCAATGGCTCCACTATTGTCACAATAGAGAGACATTGGACCGTCGTACTAGTCATCACACCAAGCTCGAAACGAATTTCTTGATCCAAACCCTCCTTTGCGGCTTCCGAAGCGCAATGTACTCGGCCTCCGTTGTAGAATTAGCAACGTATCCGCTTGGAACTCTTCCAGTGACTGCGCCTCCGTTCGGCGAACACGAACCCGATTGCGATCTATAATCATCCTTGTCTGTTTGGAAGCTAGCATCGGTGTAACCACTTACAACGAGCTCTTCCTCACCTCCATAGACTAGGAACATATCCTTAGTTCTTCTCAAGTACTTAAGGATATTCTTTACGGCAGATCCAGTGACCTTCACTGGATCGCGAGTATCTGCTCGTAGCACTCAAAGCGTACGAGACATCCGGGCGTGTACAAAGCATGGCATACATGATGGATCCAATTGCCGAAGCATATGGAACCATACCCATCTTATTCCGCTCATCATGTGTCCGAGGACACTGATTCTTGCTAAGATTAATGTCATTTGACATGGGCAAGAAACCTTTCTTGGAATCATGCATGTTGAACCTTTTCAACACCTTGTCAATGTATGTACTTTGGCTTAATCCAATTAGCCTCTTGGATCTATCTCTATAGATCCGAATGCCTAATATATATGCGCCTCCCTAAGTCTTTCATGGAAAAACTATTTTTCAATAAAGACTTGACGGATTCAAGCTTAGGGATATCATTTCCAATCGTAATATGTCATCCACATATAAGATTAGAAATACAATTGCGCTCCTCGACCTTTTTGTAAACACAGGCCTCTTCTTCATTTTTGATGAAACCAAACCCTTTGATTACTTCATCAAAACGAATATTCCAACTCCGAGATGCTTGCTTCAATCCATAAATGGATTTCGTAGCTTGCATATCTTTCCGAGCGATTCTGGATCGACAAAACCCCGAGGTTGTATCATGTATACATCCTCGCTTAGGTTTCCATTCAGGAAAGCCGTTTTGACATCCATCTCGCCATATCTCATAATCCAAATATGCAGCAATCGCTAGGATAATCCGAATAGATTTAAGCATTGCGACGGGCGAGAAGGTTTCATCATAATCAACTCCTTGAATCTGTTTAAAACCTTTCGCCACCAATCGCGCCTTATAGATGTGAACATTTCCATCCATATCGGCCTTTTCTTAAAAACCCATTTACACTCAATGGTTTTGACACCATCAGTGGATCAACCAAGTTCCAAACTTGATTGTCGTACATGGATTCTATTTCGGATTTCATGGCTCCAAGCCACTTGTTGGAATCGGGTCCCACCATCGCTTACTCATAGGTCTTAGGTTCATCGTTGTCCAACAACAATATATCACGTTGTTCCGCACTGTACATGCGGGTGCACGACGTGATCTTTCGACTCCGTGGGGCGGTGTATCTACAACGGTGGCGCAACACTTTGCTCCTCCGTTGTGGTTCGTGGTCGCCGAAACGTTTTCGGTGTTTCTTGAACTTCTTCAAGATGCACACTGCTCCCACTAACCCTTCTTGAAAGAAACTCTTTCTCCAAGAAGACACCGTGTCGGGCGACAAACACTTTGCCTTATTCCCGATTATAAAAGTAATATCCCTTAGTTTCCTTACGATATCCCACAAAGAAGCACTTGTCGATTTGGGTGTGAGCTTGTCGACGTAAACGTTTTACATAAGCCTCACATCCCCAAATTTTGAGAAAAGACAGACTAGGGGTTGCCCTGTCCATAACTCATATGGTGTCTTTTCAACCGACTTAGATGGAACTCTATTTAGTGTGAGCGCATTGTTTCAAGAGCATATCCCCGTAAGGATAACGGAAGATCACTTTGGCTCATCATCGACCGCACCATATCCAACAAGGTGCGATTTATCCGTTCGGACACTCCGTTCCATTGTGGAGTTCTGGCGGAGTCAACGTGGAACTATTCCACAATCTTTCGATGATTACCAAACTCTTGGCTCAAGTATTCCCTCCACGATCGATCGTAGAAACTTGACTGTTTTCCCTAAATGATTCTCGTACTTCATTCTGGAATTCTTTGAACTTTTCCAAGGATTCGGACTTATGCCTCATTAAGTAGATATAGCCATATCTACTAAAGTCATCGGTAAAGGTAATGAAGTACGATAACCACCTCGGCCGTTGAGCTCATTGCTCCACATACATCGGTATGTACGAGTGCCAATAAGTCACTTGCTCTCTCACTGTGTCCCGTGAAAGGTTCCTTTTGTCATCTTACCAAGTAAACAAGACTCACATGTCTCAAATGATTCAAAATCAAAAGAGTGAAGCAATCCATCCTTATGGAGCTTCTCCATGCGTTTCTTATTTATATGGCCTAAGCGACAATGCCGGATAAACGTGGGGTTTATATCATTAGAGAGTTGCCTTTACGTATTAATGTTATAGATGGGAGACGCTTCAAGATTCAAAACGTATAATCCATTCACCAATGGAGCATGAAAATAGAACATATCTCTAAGATATATTGAACAACCATTGTCCATTGATCTAAAATCATATCCTTCCGCTTGCAAACATGAAGCGGAAATAATGTTTTGACATAGTGTTGGAACACAATAACAATTATTCAATTCCAAAACTAATCCCGAAGGTAGATGAAGTGGTATGCGTGCCGACAAGAATCGTAGCAACGCTTGCTCCATTGCCGACGCGCAGTTCACCTCGCCCCTTCTCAATCCTCTACTTCTTCTCATTCCTGCAACGATTTGCAAATATGAGCTACGATCCGGTATCAAATACCCAAGAGTCGTAGGTGAAGTAGCGAGATTAATGTCTATAACATTAATACCGAAGCGAAGTCGTACTTTGCTTCTTCTTGAGATCCTCCATGTACTTCTTGCAGTTCCTTTTCCAGTGGCTGTCTCCTTGCAGTAGAAGCAAACGGCATCGATGCCGCCGACCCCTTCTTGCCCTTCTTTGCATTAGAGGCACTCGCGATCTCATCGGGAGTTAACTTCCTCTTGGTGCAAAGTTTCTTGACAGTGGTTTGTGTTTAGCCTTCGCATCATCATCACATGATGACCATTCTTCTGGATACTCTCCTCACTGTCTTTAGCATCCCATGCAATTCAGCCAAGGTTCTATCCATATTGTTCATGTGATAGTTTAATATGAATGGCTCGAAGCTCGGAGGGAGCGACGGAGAATCACATCGGTAGCCAACTCTTGGCTAAGAGGAAAACCTAGTTTTCCGGACTCTCAATGTAGCCAATCATTTTTATCACATGCGGATCGACGAGATTCCCTCAACAAGCTCTGCACGCAAACAAGGACTTCGAGGTGTTGAACCTCTCGGCCCGAGCTTGGTTCTCAAACATGCCACGCAGTCCCGAATAATAGTGTGAGCATCACTTTGCTCTCATATTGCTTCGAAGCTCGGGGGACATTGTAGCAAGCATGAGACAGCTTATATCTAGGGCATCATTAGTGTGCTTCTCATAAGCCCTCCGTGCGTTGCGGTGGCATTATTTGGCAAATCCTCGGGATAGGGTACTTCAAGAACGTACTCCTTACGCTCTTGCTTGAGAACAATTCTCAAGTTGCGATACCAATCCATAAAGTTTGTTCCATTTAATTTTTCCTTTTCGAGAATAGATCGCAAATTAAAAGCACGGGTGTAGTATTAGCCGCCATTTATTCTACAACGAGAAAAAGCAAAGTTTAGCACAATGTTTATGCTATGTCTATTGTTAAACAATTTAACATTAGACTCCCATTACGTATTTTCTACTTTCCTTCTAGGTTACGTATTGGGTCAAGATCCACATGTTAATTAATTTTCTAGTGAGCTTTGGCATCACTGCTAGAAGATTAATAACATCGGTAAGCAACTCCTTGCTAATCACATCTCTATGTGACTCTTGTTGTTGGTGTGGCATCTCCATGCCCCGGCCCCAACCTATGCCCCAAGACCCAAAACTGTTTTGATAGCCTTGTTAAGTAAACCAAATGCTCCTGCATGTATATGTCGACATATACCCCTCGTGTTATGATAGAGAATGGCACTCTGCTTTGCGGACCCACCATTGACGAGCATAACGGTGACGGTGCAACATTTGGAAGGGCATCATTACTACTTAATTTTGCGAGGGATGCTATCCTATCAAACAAACATATCACATATGAAAGCAAGTAGAATAGCATATAATGAAATAGTATGGCCCCCTTCACATGGTGATCTCCATCTCCATGTCGGCGCCGAGGATCTCCATCTTCGGCACCATCTTCCAAGTGTCGAATGCTTGATATCTTCAAACTAAGCTACTACTATAGAAGCTCTAATTGAAGATTACATCGACTCGCAGTCGTGAAAGAATATTACAAGCATTGCACGTATGAAAGAATATTACGGGATTGCACATATGAAAGAATATTACATGCATCACATGCATCTCATACATACAATAGGGTCATACCATCTCAAAGCATTCTCTCGCAAAAACAAGTTAGGCGTAGAAACGTTTTCTACCTATCGCGAGATACGGCATCGAGACGACCTATAAGGGGGTACGCACACGGCGGTCATAATCATATTATGCCGTCCCGATACACTATCAAGGGAGATGGTTTGCGTAGGCGCGAGGCAGCAACAAAGTCGGACTACGAGATAGCTTCGGTATAATCACATTATACCGTTCGATACACTATCAAGGAACGCTATCTCGAACCCAACTCAAACCGAGTTATTTGGAAATTGCTTCGACGTAATCACATTACGTCGTTCCGATACACTATCAAGGAACGCAATTACCATCTACTCTCCTCAACAGATCCCGTAAAACCGATTGATCTAATCAACCCGTGCGCAAAACTTGTTCCAGATCCAATCTAAAACCCGAACTAAGCAAGATTAGCTCTGATACCACTGAAGGGTTACGCGGAGGCTACGCTAGCCAAAAACAAAAACTTTTACCGCGCAAACCAGGAACACTTGCAAGTAAGGGCCGATAGATCGTTACCGATTGGAGTAGAGTGCAGCGGAATAACCAATCAGGGCAATCCGATCCGGAATGGTGTAGCCGATTCCGGAGACAGCCGATTCGCCAATCAGCCGATTCGAGTCGTCCGGCCGCGTTCTCACGCCTCGCTCCGATGCGCCCGACCGCAGCCCGATTCCACCACGCCCGATCGCTCCGTTGCGGCCGATCCGGCCGATCAACAGCGCGCAACGTAGCGCGCCTCTACCGGTATCCACACGTCCGGGACAGAACGCCGAACACCCGTGTGCTAGCACGCGATGCAAGGCTAGGGTTTGGCTCGAAAGTGGGGAGGGTTTCCGTGGAGATTGATCTCGGCGACTTCTGTTGCACGCGATGCAATTGATGTCTATTCAGCTCTCCACCCCTCCCTCCTTTATATAGAGTTGGCCGACGGGACTAGTGGCCGATTAGGACTCTATTTTGAATCGGATCTCATCCGTATCTCATAGAGTTGGCCGCCCATACGTCGTAAGCCCATAGGACTCTATCCGATCGGATCCCTATCCGATCGAGCCGTATCCGAGTCCAACTCGAATATCTATTCTATCCCCTTAAGCGTGCGACCACGTAGGTTCAGGTATACTCGGTTTCGGCTATAGTCTAACTTAGCCGATCGTCGGCTCGAGTCCAACTCGGCCGAGCTGTCAATAGCGGCGCCTAGCGGCACATATTGACACCATAGTATACAAGAATATAATATCGGCTCAACCCGTAATGTGTACACAAATCCCTTTGCCTCACGATACCGCTTAAGCTATAGGCAAGATGTGTGCCATCCCTTCAATAGCTTAACCATTCACTCGAACCGTATTGGATTATCCGTCCGTTGATTGACTCCTCAATCAACTTAGCATGGCCATGCATTTCCATAATCCATTACCTCGAGGGCCCGAGATATCTCTCCAAAGGAGGGGCAAATTCCATCTTGATCACTCACATCCTACTCCATGTTTCATAGCAAACCCGAAAACTACCTTTATAACTATCCCATTCTGGATAGCGTTTGGTAGTCCCAAAGTAGGCTACTACACATGTTGGAATCCATGGTGATCTCGGTCTAAGGACTTTGTACCAACACTACCGAGACCAACTAATGGCACATTAATTCCGTAGTGTCTCATGGTGGGTCTATCCAACAATGTGTTCTCTAACACATATGTCCATGTTTATTGATTTGGTATCTCCATACCCATGATCTATGAGACATGATCATCAATCAATAAACATGCCGATCTTAGAATCATATTTGTTCCAACAATATGATATATGATCGAGGATCGTTTAGAAATAGATTCATACATAAAGAGTCTCATAAATAAGTCACGTACTTATTGATCAATATAAGATGTCTATTTCATGGAACTGAATAACACTTTATTCATTTATACATAAACATTGACGTGATATCCAACATCTCCATGTTGCCTCTAGGGCATATCACTAACAGATCTGTCATTGTGTATCCTCTCTCCTCCGGGGTTATTATATTTATAGCGATGATAACATTCTCATTTAAGTAGAACTTAGAAAACTAGGATAACATATGAGTTAAGTAGACTTTATCTTTCCCGAATAGGACTCTAACATCTTCTATTCCAGAAAGACAATTTCTTCTAGATTCACCGTATTTGTTTACTTAAAGTTACATTTCTGTATATCATGGTATATGGTATTTTTGTATACCACAAACTTAAGTATAGGAGGTATGTATTATTCTTGACATTGACAAAAGGTTTTTTTAAAAAAATGTTTTATCAAATTTATGATAGTTAATCACTAGTACAGAAACTCCCAAAGGTGCCGGTTGGGAAACCCCCTTAGGTGCCGGTTTTCCCAACCAGCACCTATTGGTCGGCACCTATGGCACAATCAATAGGTGCCGGTCTAAGAACCGACACCTTTAACATTCAAGAATCAAAAAAATCCGGTTGCATCGCATCCATCCAGTGTCGCTCTCCAAATCCAATCCACAACAATACATCCACAACAACACAGATTAATTATTCCACATATTATCCATTCCACAGATCAATCCCCACAAATCACAAAAACATTCAAGAACCATAGATCAATCCAAGAACCACAAAAAAATCTAGAGGACCTTCTATCCCTCCATCGTCGCCGTCCGTCGCACAGCCATCGCCGCCGCGTTCGTCTTCGAGCTGTCGCACAGCCACCCGTGGAAGCATGTACCGACGTCGACCACCTTCGCCGCCGCCGCTGCCTCTCCTCGCCAGATCCGGCGGAGGGAGGGCACCTCCACCGCCGTCGCCACCTCCCCTTGCCAGATCTGGTGTGGAGGAGGGCTCCTTCACTGCCCTCCCGTCGCCGCCCTTCCCACAGCCTCCCGTCGCCTCCTGTCGCCATCTCCCGCCGCCTCTCTCGCTTCTGGCCTGTGTGAGTGAGAGAAGAGATGGAGAGTGAGCCGGCCTGTGTGAGAGAAGAGGTGAGAAGAGAAAAGATAAGGCCGGCCTGGCCTCCCGTCGCCTCGCCGCCTCCCGCTGCCCCGGCCTCCCGCCGCCCCTCCTGCCTTCCGACCTATGTGAGTGAGAGAACTCAGAGAAGATATGGAGAGCCGGCCAGTGTGGGAGAAGAGAGTGAGAGAAGAGGTGAGAAGAGAAGAGAAAAGATAAGGATAAGGCCGGCTCAGTGTGAGAGAGGATATATGTGCGTCTGGTTCGGTTGATAGGTGTCGGTTTTATTAAAAAACCGACAACTATAATATGTTAATAGGTGTTGATTTTTTAAAAAATCGACACCAATAGTATAGGTGTCGGTTTTTCGTTAGAACCGACACTTATAATATATTATAGGTGTCGATTTTTTTAATATATTAAAAAAACTAACACCTATAATATTGTCAGTTTTTTATTAAAGTCGCTACATATTGTTTTAATAGGTGTCGGTTTTTGTTAAATCAACATTTATTAAGCCGGCATCTATGCATGTTTTTGTAGTAGTGAATAGTTAATTAATAATGTGCTAGTAATGTCTAAGCGACATATGGCACGAAAAGGAAATCAATTTCGGTAAGACTTGATCTGAATCGTAGTTCAGATCCAAGTCGGTTCAGTGAGGGCGACCGCGAAAGTCACCGAATGGGTTCGGTCCGTCTTTTCCTGATCTTTGTTTGTCCCCCCAAAAAAGGCGTGAGAGGACGTTGCAGATGTCCGGGACGGACACGACTTCTTCTAACGCTAGAAGACCACAGGAAGAAACCCGGGACCAGAGTGCATGTGCTAAAAATGTCCCTCCAACCTAAATGAACGAACGCAGCCTAAGTCGATTAAGATTTTTTCATGTTTATCAATTCAACTATTTAGATACGTTTGTAATAAGAATCCAAAAGAAATTAGAAAATTAAAATTTATAATACCTAAAAATGTTCGGAAACGGTACCAGAAACAATGCTCTCATCCGGTTGAGTTTCCATCACCGTTTTTATCCTTAGATAACAGCATGTAGATACGTTGTGACACCAGCATGTAGAAACGTTGTAACAAATCAACATTATGTTGTGACACCAGTATGTAGATACGTAGTGACACCGACAAACAAATTTTCTCCATCAAGTCCTACATCTATCAGAGAAGTTAAAGAATAAGATCGCTGTACAGAGAGCTTCCCATTCTTTAATCAATCAAATCAAATCCGTGGTATAGCTAGCTGGATGCTGTCATCTACAAGAATACAAATCAAAACCACGAAAATTTTGTACTAGCTGCTAGTGGTATAAGTATATACAGCTGGATCCAAAATCGCCGCGTTTTGAAATAACTTTCTACGTACTCGTACTAAATCAAGTAATCAACACTGATTTTCTACGTTTTGAATACAGTATGTACCTGTTTAGCGAAACGAGTATAGCTGATTAAATTTCTTATAACAGGATTTATCTATCCGGATTAAGTATTATATTTGACATCGATATTTATATTTATGATTAATTATTTTTTCGGTAATAAACCATATATCCTTTTGATAACGAAACGTTTACGATAAGAAGTACAGTTTGGTTGTGTTCATATAGATGGAATGAGCGTATGAACTCCTGCGCTTGTCTCGTGTTTTAAAAAATTATTATGTACCTGTTCCTCCTGGCACTAGATCAACGCTGATTTTCTTTTGAGGTGATGATCTCTCACAACACATGTAAGCATGTCCTTAATTTGGACACACAATTAATGATCCGCCTTCCGAGATCTGTAACGTCTATTCTACCATGAAATTTAGAAATTCTTACCCTTTTTTACTGGAAAAATCAGTGACATGTGCAAGAAGTAGTTCTCGTTTGACCTTACACACCGTGCACATTTTCTTGTCGTCGCGTGCAGCGGACTCAAAAAAAATCTTTCTTGTGCCGATCGAATATGCTTGTTGCTATCTGCATTGATCCAGCCATTATATTACGCTACTACTCAAGATAATATATTTTAGGACAAAATAGTCATGAGGCCGGGACATCTTAAATACAGGTGCTAAGCTAGCTACGAACTGCGCGCCATAGTCGATCGAGCAGAAACAAATAGCTAAGCTAGCATCATCGCCATTGATCGATCACACCTGTCGAGCTCGAGCTCCGAAATGGACTCGCCGGCGATGTCTCTGGGCGGCGATCTAAAGTTCCGCGCGTACGCGGCGCTCGCGGCGGTCGGCGTCGTGGCCGTGCTCGCCATGTGCTTCTGGCGCCTCTACAGGCTCACCGTGTCCGCGCGCCCACAGGACATGCTGCCGTTCGTCCCCGGCAGCGCCGGCGCCCCAGGCGGCAAGGCGGCGGTCGGGAAGGTGGACATCTCGGCGCTGCCGGTGTTCGTGCACGTCGCCGGTGGCGGCGCGGCGGCGGCGGCGGTGGAGTGCGCGGTGTGCCTGGGGGAGGTGAGGGACGGGGAGAGGGGCCGCCTCCTGCCACGGTGCGGCCACCGGTTCCACATCGAGTGCATCGACCAGTGGTTCCGGGCGAACTCGACGTGCCCGCTATGCCGCGCCGCCGCCGTCGGCGAGCCGGGCGGCGCGACGGTGGTGGACAAGGGCGAAACGGTGGCGGTGGGTCTCCCGGATGTTGTGGTGCAAGTGCAAGGCTGATCAACACTTTGATTAGGTTGTCGTTAAGATCTCTCCATCTCATTGTTTCTTGATTTGCCATGTAAAAAAGCTCATCGCCTGAATATTTAGAAAGCTGAAAATTCTATGAAAAATCACATCCATCGAAAGCTCCTCAAATAGGGTCTTAGGCCACGTTCTAAGTTGTTTTGAACTATCGAATGAATACACATGCCAATAATCTTGGAGGCAGATAATGTTGAAGTTTCTCGAGCCCTGGTGAAGAATTACCCATCGAGGTATGCTGAACTAAAATATGATGCAATATTATTAGAATATACAAGTGCAAAGGATAAAAGAAAGAAGTGAATAAGATAACTCATACTCTTGAGTTTTTCCCAGTTGGCCATGACTCCACGAGTTCAAGGTCTTGTGCATAGTGGAGGTTTGTGTGCTCCTACAAGAATTCTGGACTCGTTCATCCAGAATGTATAATCCCTATTTCAATCAGTAATAAAGTTCTCTTTACAGTGAAACAAGTTACTTAGGCCGCGTTCTACGCACAGGAACTTTTGACCATTTCTACCATTTCAACAAGATCAGTTTATTGTTGCATAAACCGGAGAATACTATAGCATTCCAGACGTGGCTATATTACTTTCTGTTTATCTCCAAATAATTGCATTTTGCAACTAGCTTGAGTCATTTCCCGCATTACATTAGTAAATGTCACGTCCAGAATTTTTTATCCAAAATTTCAAACGCTTACAAGTGTGTAAACTCTCGTCTAGAAATCAATCGAGACACACAATAACAAATTGATAATAGAGTACAAAACATTATCTAATTACTAGACGAATAAAAAATCATTACAGAGGTAGATAGTTTCTCTCAAAATAATAAAGTTCTAAGCAGCAGACAAAAGAAAACTAACATAAGCGACTCCACTTCACAAGCAATTTGACCATGACTAAGCCTAGTCCTTCAGATCTTCTTCTTCACTATAGAACTCCTCTTCTGATGAATTATTGCAAAGTGAATACATGAAATAATTAACAATTCACACAACAAATATGCAAGTGCGCAGGGATACAAAGAATGTCAACAATAGAGTTTTATTTGCAATTGCAGCATTTAACAAACATTTGAGAATTGTAAAACAGTAGAGTAATTAGTCATCAATATTAACAACACTGAACAACACTCAAATGCTGCATAGGTCCAACCAACTTTGAACAACCAATCTCGGTTACACAAATCTGAACTCCATAACAAAAGCTAATCATTTAACGTTACCAATTTATTATCAATAATAAGTAGTGTGGGAGTAATCACAAAAAAATTGTTATGCCTGTCCATAACCGTGGGTACGGCTATTCGAATAGTTTTACTCTGACCAGAGGTGTACAAATTTACCCACAACACACAACATGTTGCCATGTGCCTCAATATCACCATGGTACCTCAGAAAGGAGATGTTCCTTCACATAACACATCCATCAGAATGACACCCACTAAGTATCTGTCTCCGACAATTATGGCCAGTTACCTAACAGGGAGACTACTTAGTACATAAAAACTATGGACTTAGTTGTCTACCACCTGTGGACTTAGTTGTCTGCCACGATAAAAACACAACATACCATGGTGTCTCCTGCTGAACATGGTATACTACGATCCAGCCGTTGCCCATGTTGGCTTGTGGTTAGTACGGTTAATTCTTCATAAACAGTAGCTCGCGAACTGGTCCTTAATTGTCATGAGCACGACCATCAAAACCATATGTTCACAACCCACCATTAGTCAAGTTTTAGTTGACAAATTAATTAATTGATCAACGAATCATGATTGACCATCGTGAGCTACCATTAAATATCCATTATTAACCATGGATGAATCATTAGTTATCCCACATAAAATGATACTAATGTTTCTAAGCATGTATAAGCAATTGTAGCTAATCTCTAGTTAAACCAATATATAAAGTTTAACTAGTCAAATTATAACCCAAGGTATAAGGGAATAAGGTAATCAATACAAATTAGCCGTAACAAAGGAATAGGTCCACACCACCCAAAGACATTCAAAAATAAATGCACATTTGAAATGAAAACAGAATTTAAATATAGGATCAACATGCTCAAAGTGATTGTGTTTGGGATCGGTGTGACTTACCTTGCTGGACTTACCTTGCTGGACTTCAAAGGCTTGAACCGTGACTTGCCTTGCTGGACTTCAAAGGCTTTGGAACCTTCTCTGCAAAAAGGCCTCTCCGAAAACGTCGAAAACTAAAACAAAATAAAAAATCAACAAAACAGTGTAAAAACAAACATAAACAATATATTTGGATATTTTAACATGTAGATCTCGATTTTAGATGAATTTAGAGACTTGAACCACCTAAATCCGAGTTACGGTGAATTAGTTATGAATTTTTGAAGTTTAAACCGATTTAAATCATTTACAGTAATATTATTAGATTTATGAGGCAATAATAAATTAATTTTTAATAAAAAATTGGATTTATTGTGTCAGCATAGATCGGTCCACCATAGACTCGGTGCATAGAGAGAGTCCACGGGTTCACAAGATTGGACGACGAAGATCGATTTGACTAGGGTTGACCAAGATCTGACGGTCCACATCGAACCCGATCTAGGGTTTAGGTGGATGCCACACGGACAGGACACACAGGCGCCATGCAAGCGAGGAGGATGAGGTGGCGCTGACATGGCGACGACGTGGTGTTGACGAGGCAGCCACGTAGGCTCGACGGCTGACGAGCAGCACGGGACCCAATGATCGTCGGCGTTCCACGAGGTGGCAGTGAAAACGGAGGGCACGGCAGGGTTTGTCTCGGTGCGGGGGACTCACTGCTGGGCTCAACGACGACAGACGGTGATGAACGGCGACGGCGACATGCTCAAAGCGACGAAGACCTTCAAGTTGATGATGACAGCAGTGCTCTGGTGGCTTTCGACGGCAACGGAGTAGCGAACGACGATCTCATCCTCCTTGCGAATCCAACGGTGGCAACAACGACCACAGGCGACGACGAACGGTGACGGGTGACGTGGCGGGAGGAGACGGCGACGGTTGTGCTCGGATTCCACACGGTGACGACGCTACAAGCGGCGGGGAACTAGGGCAAGGGTGGCAACGACTTGCGGACGGCCGAGAAGCGCTATTTGTAGCGGCGAAGGACAGAGTCCGGGCCCGAATCGAGCTCAATGGCGATTTGGAAAGTTAGGGTTTCGGAGGCCGATTCGAACTCGAGTTTTCAATTGATTTCCTATGAAATAGCTCTAGATTCCTAAAGAGAAAAGGAAGAGGGGATCAAGGAGGTTATGGAAAGGAGCGATGGAATTGGAAAGAGCATCGGCGGCGGCGTTGCGGACTCAGCTGAAGGTTGAAGGCGAAGATGACATGCGGGGCCCACATGTCGACGAGAGAGAGGGGTGGCGGGGGCCACTGGCAGCACGCGCATGAGAGAGAAAAGAAACTAGGCCGAATTGGGCCCAACTACAAGAAAGGGAATTTTAATTTCTTTTTCATTTAAATAATTCATGAAATGATGTTTTATTTATTAAAAATACTTTCCTTGCTCAAATAAATCCAGAAAAATATAAAAAATATAAAAGCAAGAGAAGTATTTAATAAAATTTTATCTTGCCCACTTTTATATTGGTATTATTAAGATAAAGTTAGATCTTCTCTTCTAGGATTTTAATTAAATTTCTAAAAATGCATTAAGAAATGTATTATTAATTTAAGCGATTTTTAGGACGTGATAGTAAAGCTTCATTTCCATATCTCCCACTTCACAAGCTAATTCTGATACTCCTTCAATTTTTAATATATCACACCGTTGATTTTTAAAGATCATTCGTTTTATTTAATTTTTTAAACATAAAATAGTAAGTCATAATTAAAAACCCTATAATGGTAAATAAAGTCACAATAAAATAAATAATAGTTATATATTTTTTAATAAATCGAATGGTCAAACATATCTAACCAGTTAACAGCGTCCTATATTAAAAATAGAGGTAGTATTATTTGTTTTAGAGGTTTATTCATCACTTTGTTGTTCGGCTCTTTCCATGATTCCTACGAAGAAAAGTAAATAATATACCTACAGCTGTCCTGAAAAACAAAACAAAAAAGCTTCCACTTGGAAGCTATGCCAATCAGTTCCTAGTATGTCCATATATTATTTGTGGAATTATTGAAAGCATCATGGCTTCATTTCATCTAAAACCTGATGTGTGTGTGGTTTACATGACTTAATCAAAAGAATAAGACTCTCAAAAGATAACCTAAGCCTTGCAAAGGTCCTAATATATCTTCATATGTCTTGCGAGGATTATATGTAGATAATTTGATCCCTTCAAGCAGAAATTGAAGTTTGGTATTAGTTTCTTCTCGCTCATGCTTGTGAAGTTCGGACCTGCTGGTGACGCAGACACGCGATCGTACGTTTCTTTTTCTTCTTCCGGCTAGTACCAAAACCTGAGGAACAGAAATGTTATCTTTTAGCTTTTAAATAAAAGAAAGAACCAAATCCTTAAGCTGAAATATCAAATAAGGACTTCACCAGTTTTATTGTCCAACTCTCTTTCAATGATTCCTAATAATACACTAGTACTACCCAAAAATGTCATAAAAAATCAAGCCAGGCGGTTCCTAGTATTTGTGCATTATTGAAAGCATCTTGGCTTCATTTGATCTAAAACCAGTTGTTTGTACATGATTTAATCAAAATTGTGAAATTTTCTAAGAGAACCTAAGCCTTTGAAAGGTCCAAACATATCTTCCTTAATTTTCTCTTGCGGGATTACACGCAGATACTTTGATCCCTTCAAGCAAGAATGTGAGTTTGGTACTCTGCTTCATTTTATATTATAAGTAGTCAAACTTTTTTAAATTTATTAAGCTTAGAGAAAAACATATAGTATTTTCAATCCAAAGTTAACATATTATCAAAATAAATTCAATATTAGATTAATAAAATAAATTCAGCGTTAGATTAATAAAACTAATTTGATATTTTAGATATTGATAAACTTTTTATAAACTTAGTCGAACTAACAAAATTTAAATAGAAAAAAGTTAAAGCGTAATATAAAAGGGACGAAGTATTAGCTCTCTTGTCGCTCATAATTAAGTGATGCCGAACCCACTGGTCATGCAGTCCTTTCTTATTCTTCCGAGTACCAAAAACTGAGGAACGGAAATGTTATCTTTGAGCTTTTAAATAATAGAAAGAACCACATCCTTCAGCTGAAATATAAAATAAGGACTTCTCCCCATTATAAATACATACTACTGAAATATCAAATTATAAGTAGTAGACAAATTATGCAACGCAGCTAGCTGTTTGTATTGACTTAACTAAGCGGAGCAGATCGAATAATACAAGTTGAAGCTGCAGAGAGAAATTTATCATGAAAGAGAACGTGAAAGAAGTCAAACAGCCATTAAAAAGTACAGAGGAAAATGATATCGCCAGAATGTCGTCACAGCATCTTTTGTTGATCCCATGCTCTCAGGTTGAGTCAGCATGTGTAATTGCACGTGCTTAACGGTGTGTTTGGATGGACTAAAAGCTATCACATCAAATATTATATATTTGCTATTTTAAAATATTAAATATAGATTATTTATAAAACTCATTTATAATTAGAAACTAATTCGCGAGACGAATCTAATTACGTCATGATTTGACGATGTGATGCTATAATAAATATTTTCTAATCGTAAATTAATTAGGCTTAATAGATTTGTCTCGCGAATTAGTCATCGATTCTGCAATTATTTTTATAATTAATTCATATTTAGTTCTTCAAATTAATATCTAAATATATAATGTGACACGAATAGAAATTTTAGTCAGTTATCCAAACGCCACCTAAGTCATTTGTGGTTTTGTGCTTCGACTCCACCTTTTAGGTAGCAACTTACTTCCCAGCTTATCCATCAGATTATTACTGTAGACTATTTACATGCTTTAAAATTAGACTATCGCCACTTAAGTTATTTATTAGGTTCATAATATTTAATTTAATCACTATATGAAAGTACATCACCATCAACTTTTATATACATTTCATCTATTTAGAAGTTATAACCGTACCTTCCTGACTAATCATCCTAATATAAACAAGTTCATCTGCACTAGTGAATCATATCAGTGCTGGCCCGGCAGTGCGAGCAGTGCAGCTGTCCTGAGGCCCTGGAGCCAAGGGCCCAATCTTGTATGTACATCAAGCTAGGTTAGCAAGATAATCTACGAATAATTCATAAGCAAATCTAATACTAGCCAATAAAGAAGAGTATTTTAACTTGACAACTCAATCAACATCGATTCATTGAAATATATATAGAGCACGTGCATACTTCTTTTCTTAAGGACACCTTGTTCTTACAAAGGTCCCAATTAATGTTCAGTTTAACTCTCTAAATTATAGCTTTAACTTTTCTACTAATAAAGATGATATATATATATATTAATTATAATGACCATCTATATATCTATGTTTCTAATTGTATGGAAAAGTCTAGCTAATTCTTGTAAATAGTATTGTGCGCATGCTCAAAATTTTGGAAAAGAAATCATACATTTAATTAAGAACCTTTATTTTTATCTCATCTCGGGCTATTTTCTAAAAATTCAGGGTTCTGAGTTTCTAATAAATTAACAAAGGCACCTTTTTTTCCTCGAGAACAATTTTGCTACCCCTACAGCTTATTTATTTATGCATGCTAGCTAGTAGGTTCTAGGAAATCGCATTTTGCAATTTGCATCATAGTTGCAAGCAACATTGAGGAGAAGAAAACTATGGAATCTGTTGCAAATAATGAGCAGGTATGAACGGAATCCCACCGCAATTAACGGCGGTGACAAGACGGAGGTGGAATCGCTCCTTCGTACCGCGTAGGACATCGGGCGGTTCAAGCTCCGCCCCCACCTCGTTTTGTCGTTGTCCGCCGCTGCTATGTTGTAAACCTCCATTCGCCCTAGATAAGGTTTTTTAAAAAAACTAACCATCGAGGCTAAGGCATCGGTACAGATTGTATTGATAAACATATGTAAATACAATCGTTTTATAGAAGAGTCTCTTAAAGATGATCAAATAATCTTAAGGTCCTGAAATTTGCATAGAACAACTCATAAAAAAATAGAAAAAAAACAATTGGATCCTTTATTTTTGCCTGGATAACGACTTGAGCTATGACGACGATGACGATGAGAAAAAGATTATAAGTAGGTGTAGAAGAATGCCATGAAGCACCCAAACAAGGAATCCATGGTTGGAGGATGAGGCTTCTTTAGCGACACGTAAGACCTCAACTGCTTCGTAAAGGTCCGGCCTAGATGACAAAGGAGGACAACATCCTTGACTCACTGGAGTTGAAGACGACGGCCGATGCAACTTGCTGCAGTGTAGATCTATCATACTGCCAATTGAAAATGTCGTGGACAAACACGGAGCCCAAGCCACAGAAGATTGCCGGAATCCATGGCTTGATATCGAGACGACAGAATACGATGTCGACGAACTCTTGCACTGGAACCAAAAGAACAAAGGAAAAAAGGGATAAAGCCTACTACGAGATATACACGGCTATCTGGACCCCTCCCCCTCCACCACCGTCGTCAGCGACCAAAGTTTGTCGACGTCGATGTGAAAGTGAGGCAGACGAAGCGACAGTGAGCACCTTCTTTTTCGTCTTAAAGAGCTCTTACCCACAAAGAGAGAAAAGAAGCTGTCCTCTAGGTAAGGTAAATCACAACATTATGCCCTATGAGTAGGAGTATTCTCTTTTGTTGATTTTTTATGCTTTGACTCATTTTAAAGATGATGAACCTATAGAGAACTTTTTAAACTCTTTTCTCGACGTCAGTGACCCTGACATTAAGATCCAACATCAACATTAAAGTCCAACATCAACGACACTAGCTTCGACATCGTCGCCTCCTAGCAGCCAAGATACAGAGGCATCGACGCCAAAGAGAATTACATCAAGAAACTATTTTTAAAAATCTGAAAAATGTTCATATGGGTTAATATGTAATATTTTTATTACAAATAGATCCTCCGCATAGAAGAAGTTGGCACCGAGAACCCTTTTCAATTTTCGTTTTACATAAAGATCATCGACAATAGTCCATTTAGCGTCGACCTATATTAACGACTAAGCTATCACGGGGATTAAGGTGCGGGCTTCAATATCATTGCGTCGAGACATTGAAGCTCAATGCTAAACGCCAATAACCCTAGCACCAACAAAAACAATCCATTCTTAAAATAAGGGTAAAGTTGCATTCTTATCTTCTGATAAACATTACTACACTCCTATTGATTACAATAGGGGATGCATTCTTCTGCTTAGAAGTGGAGAATATGACAAACCTCTTCTTTAAAATTGCGGTGTTAAATTTACAGTACACTTACTCAAAGAAGAACTTCACAGCAAAAGTTTAAGCGGGAAATGATGATTTTCATGGGACAGCTAAGACACTATGAAAAAACAGAATACCTTAACAGTTTAAGGAAATAGATGACCAACAGATTTAACACAAATGGCAATGAAACACTGGGTATCAAACTACTTTAATGTACACAGACAAGACGTTTGACAAATCTAGTTGTACGGGGTCCCAACTCCCAAGCTCGTCGTTTGCTGAACACATAAGCACATTCCATTTTATTATCAGCCAAGCGGCCATCTGCTGCACATTATTGCCTATACCCTTTCCTCTGATAACAGGAAGATTTCCCTCACACATATATCATCACCGTACCAGTTCAGAACGCCGAGGACCGACAGTTAGTGTGCCTCATCTACTGCGAGTGGCACAGTCTTCGCCTGCATGGATAAAAAGACAGGCAATCAAAATGCAACTATTTTACTCGAAGAAACTATTCTCTTTCAGATCAGAAAGCATTGCTCTTTCTGTTCTCTCCAGGAAAAGGAGCAGAATATGTCTTAGTTGGATTTGTACTATGTCAATCTAATCGGAGCAAATGGCATGTATCGGCATAGCTGATTCTATAGCTACAGTATTTCGGTGTACAGGCAGAAATTTTTGCATACCAGCTCACGGAACTTCAGTATGTAGAACATCTCAAGATAGCGCCTGGTTTCCCGCCTCTCGAGCTTTGAGACATACTTCCAGAAGCCATAAACCCCAGCCAATGTCATCAACCTCTCAGAGTAGATCTTCCATGTATACCTATAAACACATCAAGGTCAGTAAATATCACACAAGAGACATGAAACACCTGTGCTAAAAACAGGATTCGCAGTACTGACTTCTCATATATACGCTGTAGACCTCGGTTGGAAACTTCAACCCAATGGTTGGGATCTTGTTTACATTGTTCGAAGAAGTCAGCTATCAGATTTGCAGCTTGATCCGGATGATAAGGATCTATGTGGAACCCTGAGATCCCGTGCTCTATAATCTCGGCAGGTCCACCATGGACTGTTGCAAAAGTAGGGAGTCCACATGTCATGGCCTCCACAACAGTGAGACCAAACGCTTCATAGAAAGCTGGCTGTAATTAATAAGGCGAGTCAATATGTAAGTGACATGAATTGCCACCCATTCTCTCTGTCATCTGATCTACATGTAAGTTGAACTGGCCATACCTGCACAAAGGCACCATGAGTATCAGCTATGTACCGATAGAGCTCACCATTGCGAGCCCTGTTCGTCTGTGCAGAGATCCAACGGAACTGCCCAAACAAGTTATAGGTCTTGATAAGTTCGTGCATCTTCTCAATCTCTTCGATTTCTTCTCTGTCCTTGGATTTCTTGGCATCGTTATAGCCAGCAACCACGACGAGGTTTACCAGCCCCCTCAGCCTAGCGTTTTTAGCATAAGCTTCAACCAATCCTGTTATGTTCTTAACTCGGTCAAGTCTTGCCATGGAAAAGAGAATGGGTTTTGATCTGTCATCCAGGTGTCCACTACAAAAAGAAGTTATCATCATCAGAAACAACCAGAGTCACATCTTACATGCCACCACTAACTACTTTTGCACACATCAATGTGGAAGTGTGCACATTCTTGTATCCACCAATTCATGATAACCTGGTAACTAATCAAGAAAAGACAAGAAGTAACTCTGCCATCAAGCGATGAGAAGAGACCAAACCAGAATAGTAATGCAAAGGACATCCAATCAACTTTACAAGTGTCAAAAAAAAGCAGGATAACAGAAATTACGCACATGTGTTCATCATTTTGCTCTGGGTCAGAAATCAAGTTTTCAAGTGAACCATGAAGCGAAGTGAGCCGCTTGGCCTTTTCAGTGTATGGAAAGTATATAGACATGTCTGCTCCTGGAGAGACTATGTTGAACTTGGGGTCAAAAACATCAATCCCATGGACAATACGATACAGACCAGGAAGGGTAAATGCAGTATGGCTCTCATACTGTCCAACTGTGTTTTTGCTGAAAAAAGAGAAAAAAATAAGAATCAGAATCAGAATATCCTGGAGTGGCAAAAAGATAATCGTCTGTACTATGTGTGAACAAATAAAATTATTCAATAATGAAACCATGATAAAAAAAGTTTAATAAATGGCCAACAAGGCAGAAGAGAATAAACCTGCCAGCAATTTCCTGGTATGTGCTGGTGATTATAAAATCAGCATTGTTCATGGCGATTATATCAGCTGTGAACTGACAAGAGAAATGGTACTTCTCGTCGTACTTTGTCCAGTATATGTCCGAGTCTGGATATTTAGTCTTCTCCAAAGCATGAGCGATATTGCACTGCAATCAATATACTCGCATAATCAGTAACCAAAAAGGTGGTAGAAACTTTCAAGAGTATTTAACAAGGAATACCTGGGTAATTCCCATCTTGTAAGATAGCAATGATGCAACAAGATTACCATCACTGTAGTTTCCAATTATGAAATCTGGAGTACCTTGTAGTTCTGCAGCAATCTCACCAGCTGCATCCTGTAAAATAAGAAAACATTATTATAGAATTGAAGTTCCAGTTGAGGAGAACAGTGCTCCAAAGTCCACACCCAGAGGAAGTTCCATGTACAGAATCGGGGTTGCTAACTAGGAGAAGTCGTCCAAAGATCTTATAATGCAAATCAAATGCAAATTCACACCAAGGAAAGTTCTCATATACGGAATTGAAGCTTCTAATGAGGACAGCAGTCCTCAAAAGTTATGTTTTGTTACTGTTCTACATAACTGATTTAACCCCTTCATCTTGGATGTAATTCTTCTACTCCCAAGTTCCAGAAAAAAAAATCCATTACCGTGCATAGTGGAACAAATAGAATTTGATTATTTTTCATTAGTCTTGTATAGAAAAGTAATCCTTCAATTATCAGAAGGAGATTAACAAAAACTGTTCAGGGTTATCTCAGGAATGTCTACAAGTAAATAAAGATGCATCATCATAATTCACCTCTGCAAATTTCTCCAGGTAGGGCCATACATCAAATCTTGATATCCATTTCCTGAGTATCCCATTTTCATTTCTGACGGGCACTCGTAATATGTAAGTATGTTGTGTCCCACTTATTCTCTCAAGCCGCTGATTGCATGATGTCCCTTTTGCTTCTGGTATCAGCCGAGTAACCTCAATGACATAAGAAAAAAATGATTAGCTGATCTATTTTTTCACGTGAAAGAATCATGACGATGACTTGCAGAGTTACCATGTGCTGAACTACTGATAGAATAGAACATTACGCTTAACAGATGCCAAATTTGAAGAAATAGATATCTACTTACAATGAGAATTTTAGGGGTAAAATCAAGGCCTTGTTTCTTTAACCTAAGAACCATCTCATTCTCCAGTGCACGGACTTGGTCCAATATATAGACAATCTGGACAAATGCATAGACAAACAACAGAATGAGGCTTCAAAACAGAACAATATACAATAAATGGTGAGAGGAAGGAACTTTATAACCATGAGAAGCTAAAGATCACCGGTTGTGTCCTGAAAAGCTAAAAATTATTATGTATGTGTACCTGCCCTCCAGTATCTGGTAAGCCCAACACATTGGCTTGGCCAAAATATCCATGAGGGGACACTACAACGACGTTAAAGATCATGGGGATCCTTCCTAAGAAAGTCTCAAGAGTAGATGGATCAGGCGCTTGAAGCACATCCAGAAGGAGATGTATCATCTCTAAGACATATCCAGCTGTATCGCCCCAACCCTTCTCCAATCCCCATTCTTGAAACCTGAAGTTGTGGCAAAAATATAACCATGTGTAAAGGCATTCTTCCAGAATGTGATTTGCACTATAAATGACACACCTTAATAAAAAGCTGTGAACAATATAATAAATAGAGTGCATATCATGAAGCATTTTTCAGTGAATTCATATATGCAAGACATGTCAAAAGCATGTCACTCAACATATGACCCAACATACAGAGTTCAACCTGAGTTTATACTCGACAGTAGCCCAGTAGTCTAAAGAGGTGTTTTATTCCTTTTTATTATAAAAGTTCAAAGCGCATTCCCAAATTGGGAAGTCTGAAAGTGCATCACCCTAGTCATATAGAATTCATGCAGAAAGTCAAGCCTTAATGTGATAGGCTAAACTTACTTATATGCAAATTGTGAATATGGTGTGTCAGCTGGGAGTTTAGACAAGTGCTCCTCAGCTTTTGTCAGCACAGACTGAAGCCTTCCCAGACTCTGTATCCTGTCATTTAGCATCATGACCTACGAATACACATGACAACATTCCAAAATTAAGTTCAAACATAAAATTTGACCAAAAGATCACTTGAAATTTCCACAAGAGTTGCAAAACTCACATGCCCCTTATGCCGATGCCCACGAAGGAAATCAAGTAGGGGCTCCAGGCAATCTTTATTCCGGAACATGATCGAAGACAAGTGCCTGTTGAGAAACTGCACGCCATTTCCAATTGACGATGATCGATTTGGGCGTGGAACTGAGGCATTGAATGGCTCAAAATCAAGCTCAAGTATGTACGGATCATTGTACCTGCCATACTTAATCCAGGTTAAGAGTTTGGTGGAAAGAAAACACAAATAGGGCCAGTACTAAAGCTGCTGCAATAAAATATAAGTGAGAGAAACAGGAATACAATCATTCTGCCAGCAGCGCAACCCGGGAGTTTGTATGCCAAAGTGCAGCTCTAACTTTGAGATCTACTACATCAGTACTCCTAGCTACCAACCTGGAGCACCCAGTTGCAAATATATAAACCAAAGTAATAACACGGTCACGAAGGTTGTGAATTTTGACTATGCTACTATTCGTCCTCAGAGGCTCAGACATGGACTAAAACAAACTATTATCAACATCTCACTCAAAACAAATTTCACTGATCCAAACCAACAGATCAACATCTCTGCCCAGTGACCAATGACCCGCATAGAACCATCCCACCGATATTCACCTTTGCTGGGGCAAATCATGGAAACGGTCATGGGAAGCGGAGAACCCAAACCGCGCACAGCCACTAGAAGTCTAGAACCTTTGAACCCCTGACGAGATAACGTCCTCAAACCAACCACTGAAATTCCCCTGAAAACAGAGTGCAGTAGCAGGGGAGGAGCACATACTGGCCGTCGACGAGCTCCTCCTTGAAGCGGAGGTACTCCGACACGGTGAGCTGCTCGACGCTGAGCTCGTGCACGTTCACGCGGACGTACTCCCACACCCCGGGCCGCGGCCGCACCGCTATCGCCACGAACGGCGGCAGCACGATCGCCTCCTGCGAGAAAAAACCACGCGAAACGGCACGAGATTACTCAGGATTAGCCCCAAAAAAACCCGCCGCCGCGGCCCAGCGTTTCGAGTGCTCCCCGCGCACGGCGCACCTGGGCGGAGCGGAGGACGTCGAGGAAGGGGCCCTCGACGAGGGCGCGGCCGCCGGAGCCCTGAACCTCATCGAGCGCGTCGAGGATGTGGTGCGGCTGCAGGATCCCCTTCCCCTGGCTCACGTACCTGCCGCCACGCACGCCACCACCGGAGAATAATTCGTCAGCGAGAAAGTAAAATTCGTGCCGCGCGGCGCGGCGATCAGTTGCAGGCGGTCGCGCTCTCACTTGGAGAGGAGGGCGACGAGCTCGTTGCGGTGGGCGTGGAGGGTGTCCTCGACGCGGTCGCGGATGCTCGGGGTGCGGTCGAGCTTCGGCCCGGACATGGCGGCTGCTCCGGCGAGCGGAGTGCGGTGGCGGTGGCGGTGTGAGAGTAGATGCGGTTCCCGACTTTATACACTGAGCCAAGGTGGCCGCGGAGGGGGGGAGTTGCTGAGGGGTTCCAATACGAGGGGGCCTACGGGGACGTGGGTCCCACATGGTCCCACGTTTCAGCCTGATCCAGGGGCAGTGACCGAGTTGTGCCGTAGGGAAGAAGCTAGGCGTGACGGTTGCGTGACGCCTGGAAAGAACGGCTCACTGACAGGTGGGGCGGCGATGTCAGTGGGTTGGAGGGACAGAGTCCCCGTCAAACATGGCCCACGTGGAGAGAAAACGGCGACCATGCCGGACGCCTCAACGTGTCCGACTTGCGGACCCCATCCGAAAAGAAACTTTTGTGCTAATACCGGAAGTCTGAAACAGCTCGGCTCGGCGCCTTGAGTTTGGGCGAAAAAAGCAAACGTGGAAGCGACCAGATAGTTCTTCGATTCTTTGGCACAGAAAAGCTGCTTTGACGGGAACGTGGAGGCAGGGAGACGAGGCATGCCGGGACGAGATGTTTCTCATCGCTCGCGCCACGTGGCCGGATAATGGCTGCGTGCGACGGTGTGGCGCCGTGTCGTGGTTTTACTCGGGCAGTGGTAGGCGTAGCCTAGGCTACGTACAGAGGACGGCGACGTGCGTGCCCTGTCCACGCCATTCCACATTTCCACCTAAGAAACCTACAAGTGTCGGAGGCGCACACGTACCGCGTTGCCTGCGGCCAGACCGCGCCACCGTAGCGGCTCGAGGGTCGATAGTTCACAGTACAATAAACAAGACTACTATCGTGTTGGTGTATTCCGACAATTCATTTTGGATAGGAGTAATGTATAAAAAATTTAAAACTCTGAGAAACAGCTACTTACTAACCAGCTTGAGAAACAGCTACTTACTAACCAGCTTCAAAAATATTTTTTAGATTTTGTAACTATAGCTTTTAAAAATTTAAATTATTTGAAAAGTTTTTATTATGAGAGAAGAAATGCTAGAAACTCCTCCAAACATGCTTTTAGCTAATGTCACACTCACAGTCTCACCCGAGGTTGCTCTTTCACGTTTTTGCCCGTCATGATGAGACGGTGATAATAAGGCTAGGGCGAGTTTGTGAGAGATATGGAGGAACAATCCCTAGGTGCCATGACCAGCTTTAGACGAGCAAAGTCCCTTTATGCATTGCAATTGAAAAAAAATCATAAATTTAGGTAATTAGGGATTCAATTTTCGTGATCTAGGTTTCACGTAAGCTATTGCAGGTTTGGTAGGGTCTTTATCATATGTTCTAGCATCATACAACAACAATGGCAATAACAACAAACAAGTCTACAAGAAAAAATATACATGTACTTGTATGACATATGGAGGGAGTAAAAGGTAAAAGAAATATACCATAGAAACGGATAAATTGAAGGTTAAATTGATTCAAATGGCCATGGTGTCGGAGAAGTGGGAACGGGGGTTCCATTTCCCCTAGGAGCTCGAGGCACTATGGGCCCCAATGAGCCTTTCCTCCTAGGGGCTTAGGGCACCGTGGGCCCGACCAAGCCCTTAAGGTTTCAAGAAAAGTACTAAGACATACAAGATCTATATCTTCAAAATTATAAGAAGATTGTTTATACCTATAAGATCTACATCTTGTAGGTATAGGAGCGGACACCGGCTGGTACCAATGTCTCGTTCGAAGACATGCCCATCACGAACTCTTTTTTCATCGATATCTTCGAGAAACCCGTGTGTCGATGTCGGTGATCGACACGTGGGAATCCGAAGGACCCCTTTTTGGTTCGGCACAGGAGAGCGGTGAATCTGGGTTCAAACTCGCGGTGAAGTAGAGTGAAGGTGGGAAGATGGAGGAAAGTCGCAATCACAAGAGACACAGAGCAATTTATACAGGTTCGGGCCGTCAGGGAGACGTAATATCCTACTCCTGTTTTTGTGTTATGTGGTGGATGAACTACAAGGATTGATTGTTCTTCCCAGAGGAAGCTGGAGCTGATGACTGAGGTGGAGTGCTTGCAACCCAAGGTTGAAGATCCCAACAGGCAGGACCTCAGAGCTAATTTTCAGAACAGTTGAGGAACCTCCTTTTTTCAGAACCCGCTCTATGATGGACTTGGGCCTCCTTTTATAGTGTAAGGGGACACCACAGTAGTCCTGGTTTTCTCTACTCCGCTCCACGTGATGGAGCGGTTCTTGCCTGTCTTGTCGGAGAAGCTACCCCTATCTTTGTTCCCGTTGCCGCGTCACGGGAGTTGGTGGAGAAAAACGGGCGTCGTGGCCGCCATGCTGCGACGTGAGGATGGGCCAACCTACCTACTCCAGTGGGGCCTACCGGTCAGCGGCCTTTCACCTGGAGAGGCGTCTACGTAGTTTCGGTTGTTGCCTTCCCCAGCGCTCATGTTCTCTCTCTGTCACGCCCAGAAATTCACACCAGAATTCCTGCATATAATTTGTGCATTACACCCTCGTCCAGGCATCAGCCGAGGTACATAAATCGACGTTATTAATAATACAGAATCCTCGTCTTAGAAACAATATAAAAGAGTTACACAAATGCAGCGGAAAGGAAAAATAAAACTGACTTAAGCTAAACTTGACACGAGCGAAGCAGAACGCCAACACCACAGCTAATCCTTGACGGGAACAAGCCTACACCTCCTCGGAGACCTCGATCTCAACCTCAGGCACTGAAGGGGGAAAAAGAAGCAAGGCTGAGTACAACCACCGTACTCAACAAGTCACACCGGAAAAAGGGAACATGATGCAAGATAAATAACAAGGAAAGGGTTAAGAGGCTCAATTTGCATAAACAGTATTTGCAGAATATAATAACAATATTTGAAGACAGTAAAACAGTAGTAGTATTTAAGCGGTATTAAACAAACACTGTCCAACGCTCAAACCACGTTGCAACAGCCCATCCATCCACCTGCACTAGTCATATTTCAACATTTTATTCAAATAAATAAGTGGGACCGATCAAGGTGAATCGGTCGATCACCCGTACAGTGGGCACGGCTATTCGAATAGTTTTTACTCGATCGAGGTGTACAACGTACCCACAAGACACAATCCCACAACACGTTACGTGCGCCGGTGCACCACCATGGTACCCGGAAAGGAACTGACGGGACCCTTCACATAACCCCTCTAACCAATCGTACCACACCAAGGTTTCACCCTCATTCCCATCGGGCAATGGGCAGCCCCTCTAGTGCCGCGGTGAATCGGAAGCGATCAACCCTTAAAACCGGGGCCGACCCAACTCCATCACGCCCACCCTCTCTGGGATACGTTGACTAGAGACAGCTACGCTACAGACCCAGCCATTACCCATGCTGGCTTGTGGTATGCACGACATTTCTTCCAGGGTTTCCTGAGAACCGGTCCTTAATCGTCATGAGCACGCTAACCAAAGTCCAACCATGTGCTCACGACCCACCTTTTTCATAATTCAATATTATTAGAAACAGGGTCACAACTTAACATCATCTGAGAGTTAACTTCTAGTAATATACTTGATTAGTGTGATTCCCTTAAGTGAGCTAGTTGCTATTAGTGATATGCCCTAGAGGAAACATGGAGATGTTGGATATCACGTCAATGTTTATGTATTTATGAATAAAGTGTTATTCAGTTCCATGAAATAGACATCTTGTATTGACCAATAAGTACGTGACTTATTTATGAGACTCTTTATGTATGAATCTATTTCTAAACGATCCCTGATCATATGTCATATTGTTGGAACAAATATGATTCTAAGATCGGCATGTTTATTGATTGATGATCATGTCTCATAGATCATGGGTATGAAGATACCAAATCAATAAACATGGACATATGTGTTGGAGAACACATTGTTGGATAGACCCACCATGAGACACTACGGGAATTAATGTGCCATTAGTTGGTCTCGGGTAGTGTTGGTACAAAGTCCTTAGACACGAGATCACCATGGATTCCAACATGTGTAGTAGCCTACTTTGGGACTACCAAACGCTATTCCGTAATGGCGGGTAGTTATAAAGGTAGTTTTCGGGTTTGCTATGAAACATGGAGTGGGATATGAGTGATCAAGATGGAATTTGCCCCTCCTTTGGAGAGATATCTCCTGGGCCCTCGAGGTAATAGATTATGGAAATGCATGGCCATGCTAAGTTGATTGAGGAGTCAATCAACGACGGATAATCCAATACGGTTCGAGTGAATGGTTAAGCTATTGAAGGGATGGCACACATCTTGCCTATAGCTTAACCGGTATCGTGAGGCAAAGGGATTTGTGTACACATTACGGAGTTCGAGCCGATATTATATTGTTGTATACTATGGTATCAATATGTCTTTGCTAGCGCCGCGTTGTTGCGAGTCGGCGAGTTGGACTCGAGCCAACGGTCGGCTAAGTTAGACTATAGCCGGCCGAGTATACCTGAACCTACGGGTCGCACGCTTAAGGGATAAGAACGAGGCATTCGAGTTGGACTCGGATACGGGTCGATCGGATAGGGATCCGATCGGATAGAGTCCTATGGGCTTACGACGTATGGGCAACCAACTCTGTGAGATTCGGATAGGATCCGATTCAAAATAGAGTCCTGATTGGCCACTAGTCCCAGTCGGCCAACTCTATATAAAGGAGGGAGGGGTGGAGAGCTGCGGCACGTCAATTGCATTGCGTGCAACAGAAGTCGCCGAGATCAATCTCCACGGAAACCCTCCCCACTTTCGAGCCAAACCCTAGCCTTGCATCGCGTGCTAGCACACGGGTGTACGGCATTTTTTCCCCGGACATGTGGATACCGGTAGAGGCGCTGCTACGTTGCGCGTTGTTGATCGGCTTCGGATCGGCTGCGGCATCTGTGAATCGGCTGATTGGCGAATCGAGTCCCGGGTATCGAGTGTCGGCTTGCGAGAATCGGCTACACTGTTCGGATCGGATAGCCACGATTGGGTTTGTTTCATTGCATACTCAATCGGTAACGATCTATCGGCCCTTACTTGCAAGTGTTCCTGGTTTGCGCGGTAGAAAATTTTTGTTTTCGGCTAGCGTAGCTTCCGCGTAACCCTTCAGTTGCGCTAAGCAAAACTAAGCAAACCTTAAGCTATCATCTAGTCACATTGAACCCCAAGTTATCAATGGTATAAGATAAACAATCCTATGGTTGAGTACAATAGGTATAACATCCCATGAAATGACATTCTAAAACATATGTAGTATTTGAAAGAAAAAAGAGGTATTTATATAAAATAGGTACAATATGGTCAATGTAAGGTATGACTTGCCTTGCTCTGGAGACTGAGGAACCTCGGCGACTACTTCGAAGAGAACGGGCTCGTCGGAAAACTCGGGATCTACACGACAAACAAAGCACTCAAGAGGGCGCGCGGGCGCTTGGGCGGGAGGGAACCGGGCCGGCGGCCCAAGAGGAGAGCGGGAACACTGTGCGGCCGTACGGAAAAGGAAAAAAAGTAAAAGGAAAAAGGATTTTTGGGGCTTAATTAAATCCTGATTTCTCATTTAATTGATTAAAAATACTTAGAGTGCTCTAAAAATTCCAGTAAAAATCCTGTTAGCGTATTTTGACATGCAGAATTCAAGAAAAATCCTACCATGTCGTTTCCATTTATTAATTGTATTTTAAAATTATTGGTTAGCTCTAGGTTAATTTTAGAAATTCCGATTATTTCAGGGTAAATTATTTAAATAATTTAGGAAAAATCCAGGGTGTGACAACCTACCCCCCCTTAAACGGAATCTCGACCCCGAGATTCAGAGGTACTGGCGAAAAGGTGCGGGTGCGCGGCCTTTAACTCATCTTCTCGTTCCCAAGTAGCTTCTTCCTCGGAGTGATGAGTCCATTGAACCTTGCAAAACCCGATAACCTTGTTCCGAGTCCTTCTCGCCGATCTCGAGAATACGTGTTGGTCTCTCTACGTAGGTTAAGTCCTCTTGGATTTCGATCGTCCGGACTCGCTTTGCTCTTCGGTACCCTTAAACACTTCTTTAAGCTGGGACACATGAAACACGTCGTGAATACCAGTCATCTTTGGAGGAAGCTCAAGGCGATAGGCCACTTCTCCTCGACGTTCCCGAATCTGTATGGTCCCACGAAACGTGGTGCCAACTTGCCTTTGGTTTGGAAACGGTGTACTCCCAGTGGTGTAACGCGAAGATACACAAAATCCCCGCTTCAAAAGCGAGGTCTCTTCGACGATTATCGCGTAGCTCTTCGTCGGGCTGCGCAATCTTCAACCTTTCCCGAATCGTTCGGACCTTTGCCTCTGCTTCACTTATTACTTCGTGCCAAACAACGGCGCTCACCCGTCGATCCCGAAAAGGGGTGTGCGGCATTTCCGTCCATACAGTGCTTCATACGGTGCCATTTGAATGCTGGCGATAGCCGTTGTTATAAGAGAATTCTGCATAGGGCAAGCTTTTGTCCCACGCTTTTCCAAAATCGAGCGCGCATGCTCTCGGCATGTCTTCCAAAATCTGATTCACTCTCTCGGTTTGACCGTACATTTTGCGGATGATAGGCCGAACTAAAATTCAAACGGGTGCAGAGCTCTTCCGCAACTTCTTCCAAAACTTGGAAGTAAACCGACTTCCCTATCGGACACGATCTTCTTAGGCACGCCATGCAAACACATGATCCTTGCGAGATAAAGCTCGCTAGCTTCTTTCCGAGTAGGTAGTATGCCTTGGTATGAAGTGGGCCACCTTGGTGAGTCGGTCCACCACGACCCAAATTGAGTCATATCCGACGTTGTGCGGGGTAAACCCGTGATGAAATCCATTCCAATTTCTTCCCATTTCCACTGGAATCGAAGTGGTTGCAACGCCCGACGGGCGTTGATGTTCGCCTTAACCGCCGACAAACATCACAAAGTGCAACAAACTCGGCTATCTCCCTCCTCATCTTGACCCACCAAAACTTTTCTTTAAGATCTTGATCATCTTTGTACTTGCCCGGTGAATTGAGTATTGAGTTTGGTGAACTTCCGTAAGGATCATTTTTTCAAATCCTTGTCTTCGGCACACACAACCTCTTTCCCATCCAGTTGTGCCGTGTTCGTCTTCCGTAAAACCATGAGCTTTTCCGATTCTCATGTTCTTCTTGAGTTCGGCCATCTCGGGATCGATGCCCGAGTAGCCCGAATTTAATCAATGAGAGTGGGTTGGGCTTCCAGAGTAGCCACAAAACCGAAATCCACCACTCGTAGATTTAGGTACTCGAATTCCTCGCGCACGGTCGCACATTCCTTCGACACCGAGGGTGGTGCGGTAACTCTTTCGGCTTAGTGCATCCGCAACCACATTAGCTTTGTCGGGGTGGTAATGTATCCCTAAATCATAATCTTTGATCGGTTCCAACCATCTTCGCCGTCGGAGGTTTAAATCCGGTTGGGTGAAAATATACTTGAGACTTTTATGATCCGTATACACTTCACAACGGTTACCAATTAGGTAGTGTCGCGGATCTTCGATGCATGAACCACTGCGGACAACTCCATATCATGAGTGGGGTAGTTGTTTTCGTGTGGGCGCAATTGACGAGATGCATATGCGACCACTTTGCCTTCTTGCATCAACACACATCCCAACCCTTGGCGAGATGCATCGCAATAAACTTGGAAGTCCTTTGCTTGGATCCGCGGTATCAACACCGGTGCGAGACACCAACTTCCTCTTAAGCTCTTCAAAACTCTTGTTGCATTCTCCGACCACTTAAATTTCTCATCTTTCTTCAACAGTTGAGTCATCGGCTTGGCGATTTTGGAGAAGTTCTCAATGAAGCGGCGGTAGTAACCTGCAAGTCCTAGGAAACTTCGGATCTGCGTAACCGTTTTAGGCGGGGTCCACTTGGTAACTGATTCCACATTTGCTGGATCCACGGCTACGCCTTGGGCATTCACAATGTGGCCGAGGAACTGTACCTCCTTTAACCAGAAAGCACACTTGCTAAACTTGGCGTAGAGCTGATGATCTCTCAATTTCTCGAGTACTATCCGAAGATGTTGCTCATGATCTTCCTCCGACTTAGAGTAGACCAAAATGTCGTCAATGAACACCACCACAAATTTATCCAAGAACTCCATAAACACCTTGTTCATCAGATTCATAAAGAAGGCCGGTGCGTTGGTTAACCCAAAAGACATGACCGCACACTCATAGAGGCCGTACCTGGTGGTGAAAGCGGTCTTGGGAATGTCCTCTTCCCGAATTCTCAACTGGTGATAGCCCGATCGCAGGTCTATCTTGAAAAACACCTTGGCCCCTTTGAGTTGATCGAATAAATTATCAATCCGTGGTAGGGGATACTTGTTCTTGATAGTAACCTCATTGAGTGCGCGATAATTGACACACATTCTCTTGGTCTTGTCTTTCTTTTCAACGAAAATCACCGGAGCACCCCAAGGCGACGTGCTCGGGCGAATATACCTTTTTTGCAACTGTTCATCCACTTGCTTCTTTACTTCGGCCAACTCGTTGGCTCCCATCCCATACGGCCTCTTGTGTAGTGGGGCGGTCCTGGGTACTAGATCAATCCGGAATTCAATTTCCCTTTCTGGCGGCATCTGAGTTAAGTCTTCAGGGAAAACTTCAGGGTATTCTCTGACGATGGGGATATCCTCTAACTTCACAGGGGTCTTTGCCGCCATTTCGGACGATTCCTCGGTAGAAATGTGATTCAAACTTGCTACGGGCTTGACTTGCATGGGAGAGCGAAAAACAATTCTTTCTCCTTTCGTATTGATTAAAGTAATGGTGCGACTAGCGCAGTCAATTACTCCCTTGTGTCTGGACAACCAATCCATCCCAAGAATGATATCTATGTCTTTGGACTGGAGGAGGATGAGGTTGGCTAGAAACATAGATCCTTGGATTTCTATGGTCACTGAGGGACAAAACTGAGTGGTCTCCAAGTGGTTTCCAGGGTTTTGAACCCGCATAGGTATCTTAAGTCCCACTATTGACAACCCATGTGCCCCAACAAATTGCTTTGAGATAAATGAATGTGTAGCCCCCGAATCAAATAATACTGTGGCAGGAGTAAAGTTTACGGAAACATACCCGTATAACTTCGGGAGCGGTCGCGCTTCCTCGGTGGACGCATGGTTGACTCGAGCTGGATGAACCTTGGCCCAGGCGCGTCTTGGCTTTGGACACTTGTCGCAAAATGCCCGGGTAACCACGGTTGAAACAGACCCGGCTTGCCCCCGAGTCCTTCCTTGGAGGTGGTGGCTGTGACTGTTGCTGGGATGATGCCGTTGGAGGGCGCGGGGCTGGAGTACGCTGTTGTTGACCACTGCCACTACTGCCAGTTTGGAAATTCCCTGGGTGATAAGGTCGATGCTGACGAACAATCATGGTGGTAGGTCCACTCTGACTCCCAGGCATGAAACGCGGCCTCTGCTGATTTCCCTGCTGTTGAGGAGGTCGGGACTGGAATACTTTTCTCTTCTTGATCATCTTGTTGCGCTGATCTTCCTGTCGAATGGCCTTGTCAACCAGCTTCTCAAAGTTAGCATACTCTCCGGAGATAAGCTTGTCCGTGAGTTCATCATCTAAACTAGCCAAAAACTTTTTCTGCCTTTCTGCATCAGTGCGCACATCTTCTGGGGCATAACGGGCAAGACGATTGAACTCGTGCAGATACTCCGTAACTGATCTATTACCCTGCTCAAGAGAACGGTACTCACGCTTTTTCTGTGCAACTATTCCCGCAGGAATGTGTGCGGTCCCGAAACTGCGACGAAACTCTTCCCAGTGCTTCTTTGCTCGCTTGGGCGGGTAACCTGTAGTTGTCCCACCAAGCCGAAGCGGGACCACATGGCGATGAGTGGCAAACGAGACTTTCTCCTGGTCCGTGCACTGCAGCAGATCTAACTTCTTCTCTATGGCATGAAGCCAATCATTAGCCTCCATGGGATTAGTGGTACTGGAGAAGGTCGGCGGTCGGACACGAAGGAACTCTGGCAACTTGGACTGGGGTGGTGGGGCGGCTAACTGATTGTTCTGCTGCTGCTGCTGCATTTGTTGCAGCATCTGCTGTTGCATCTGATGGTGTTGTTGTTGCATCTGCTGCATCATTGCAGCCATCATCTGTGTCTGTGAAGCGAGCACTTGAGCAATGGTGGGGTTCTCGGATGGCGATGGAGGAGCATTGCCATTGGCGTCGTGAGCCTCGTTGTTGTTGGCGCCCGACTGCCCATTGTTGCTGTTCGCCCCGCTGGTCCTGGTGTTCACCATCTGAAGGAGACGACCGACCGAAGAGAGAGAAAAGAAGAAAAACAGACAGACTTAGAGCTAATCTTTATTATTAGAATTCAAATGCATTGTTCTGATCTTGACGAAAAACAAGGAAAAGCACCAAACATCCTTAATTGGTCAGTCATATCACACTTGATATCGACTGCCAGCTATCCCACACACAGCAGCCTAGCACACAGCAACTACCAAGAAGACAAACTAAGTTAAACGGTAAAACTAAGGAGGGCAACTAGAACGATCCACGAGACAAGGAGTCGAAACGCTTCCTTTAGAAGATCCACATTCTTCCGAACGGCTCCTAGAGTCCTCGGGCGTCACCTCAGACTTGGACTCTTCTGAATCGGTTGCCGTAGCCCAACCGATCCTGCCTCTTCCCTCCGAGGAATCTCGAGTCTCTTCGAGTCCATGTCTTCACCGAATTCTCGAGCTTGAGTTACTGGAGATGGAGATCCAACCATTACGCCACCTCCGCCTTGATTCGCCAAGCGGAGCAAAGGTGAGAGCGAGCTGCAGCGGAGGAACTGGAACCGGGCTGAACCGGAGCGGGTGGAGTTGGAGAAGGCGGTGGAATCCGAGGTGCCACTGGATACGGACAGGCGCGGTGGTGGTCTTCGAGGCGTAGTGCGGAGCCCGACACCAACCGGTGGCGGGAGTCCCTTCAACTCAGCTACCTCCTTCTTCAGACGAACCACTTCGTCCTGCAGTCGCATGATCCTTAGCATCTTCTTGTCGTTCAGCTCTTTGGTTGCCTTGTGTAGGTCAGAGTGCATCTTATCCAGTCCTTTGAGTACGGTGCACATGTGGCCGAAGGTAGAGTCATTCTCCTCTGCTGTAGACTTGAATGCGCTGACCTCGGAGGAACTACCTCGACGGGGATGGTAGCGGTAGGAGGAGGTGCGAAGGTCAGCATCATGCAGCTCCCTCATCCTGGCCAACATCAGGTAGGCGGCCTTTTGACAAGCATGATCTGACGTGCCTCCGGAAGCTGTGACCTCCATGTTGGGAAGACACGTTCCCACGAACCCGTGAACCTCCAATCGAACATGGTAGGGCAACTCGCCACTGAGAGGCGCAACTGTTGTATACTCTGGTGCTTCAGGATATCCGATTGCAAGGGCCATACGCGCCAGCTCTGCAACAAAGCCCGTCATCCCTTTTCCGCAGTGCGTTGCTGGGGAACCTGCCATCTATAGAAACAAAGGAGTGGGAAAATCAAAACATGCTCAAAACCCATGACCAACATCCCATTTTCGCAATTCCTAAACCCTAGACTGACTCCACTTTTCAAAACACCCCCTTTTTTTAACATATGCAAATGGAAAGAATTAGAGGGCTCTTAAGGTTTCCAGTTGGCTTGTCCTACAGTCACAGGAAGGCTCTGATACCAACTTGTCACGCCCAGAAATTCACACCAGAATTCCTGCAGCTAATTTGTGCATTACACCCTCGTCCGGGCATCGCCGAGGTACACAAATCGACGTTATTGATAATACGTAATCCTCGTCTTAGAAACAATATAAAAGAGTTACACAAATGCAGCGGAAAGGAAAAATAAAGCGACTTAAGCTAAACTTGACACGAGCGAGCGTAACGCCAACACCACGGCTAATCCTTGACGGGAACAAGCCTACACCTCCTCGGAGACCTCGATCTCAACCTCGAGCACCGAAGGGGAAAAGAAGCAAGGCCGAGTACAACCACCGTACTCAACAAGTCACACCGGAAAAAGGGGACATGATGCAAGATAAATAACAAGGAAAGGGTTAAGAGGCTCAATTTGCATAAACAGTATTTGCGGAATATAATAACAATATTTGAAGACAAGAAAAAAGAGTAGTATTTAAGCGGTATTAAACAAACACTCGTCCAACGCTCAAACCACGTTGCAACAGCCCATCCATCCACCCGCACTAGTCATATTTCAACATTTTATTCAAATAAATAAGTGGGACTAATCAAGGTGAATCTGGTCGATCGCCCGTAACCGTGGGTACGGCTATTCGAATAGTTTTTACTCTGATCAGAGGTGTACAACTGTACCCACAAGACACAATCCCACAACACGTTACCGTGCGCCGGTGCACCACCAAGGTACCCCGGAAAGGAACTGTGACAGAACCCTTCACATAACCCCCTCTAACCAATCGTACCACACCAAGGTTTTGCCCCCATTACCATCGGGCAATGGGCAGCCCCCTCTAGTGCCGCGGTGAATCCGGAAGCTGATCAACCCTTAAAACCGGGGCCGACCCAACTCCATCACGCCCACCCTCTCTGGGATACGTTGACTAGAGACAGCTACGCTACAGACCCAACCATTACCCATGCTGGCTTGTGGTATGCACGACATTTCTTCCAGGGTTTCCCGAGAACCGGTCCTTAATCGTCATGAGCACGCTAACCAAAGTCCAACCATGTGCTCACGACCCACCTTTTTCATAATTCAATATTATTAGAAACAGGGTCACAACTTAACATCATCTGAGAGTTAACTTCTAGTAATATACTAGATTAGTGTGATTCCCTTAAGTGAGCTAGTTGATGTTAGTGATATGCCCTAGAGGCAACATGGAGATGTTGGATATCACGTCAATGTTTATGTATTTATGAATAAAGTATTATTCAATTCCATAAAATAGACATCTTGTATTGACCAATAAGTATGTGACTTATTTATGAGACTCTTTATGTATGAATCTATTTCTAAACGATCCCTGATCATATGTCATATTGTTGGAACAAATATGATTCTAAGATCGGCATGTTTATTGATTGATGATCATGTCTCATAGATCATGGGTATGAAGATACCAAATCAATAAACATGGACATATGTGTTGGAGAACACATTGTTGGATAGACCCACCATGAGACACTACAGGAATTAATGTGCCATTAGTTGGTCTCAGGTAGTGTTGGTACAAAGTCCTTAGACCTAAGATCACCATGGATTCCAATATGTGTAGTAGCCTACTTTGGGACTACCAAACGCTATTCGTAATCGGGTAGTTATAAAGGTAGTTTTCGGGTTTGCTATGAAACATGGAGTGGGATATGAGTGATCAAGATGGAATTTGCCCCTCCTTTGGAGAGATATCTCGGCCCCTCGAGGTAATGGATTATGGAAATGCATGGCCATGCTAAGTTGATTGAGGAGTCAATCAACGGACGGATAATCCAATACGGTTCGAGTGAATGGTTAAGCTATTGAAGGGATGGCACACATCTTGCCTATAGCTTAAGCTGGTATCATGAGGCAAAGGGATTTGTATACACATTACGAGTTCGAGCCAATATTATATTCTTGTATACTATGGTGTCAATATGTGCCGCTAGGCGCCGTGACAGTCGGTGAGTTGGACTCGAGCCGACCGGTCGGCTAAAGTTAGACTATAGCCGAAACCGAGTATACCCGAACCTACGGGGTCGCACGCTTAAGGGGATAAGAACAGGCATTCGAGTTGGACTCGGATACGGCTCGATCGGATAGGGATCCAATCGGATAGAATCCTATGGGCTTACGACGTATGGGCAGCCAATTCGTGAGATTCGGATAGGATCCGATTCAAAATAGAGTCCCGATCGGCCACTAGTCCCGTCGGCCAACTCTATATAAAGGAGGGAGGGTGGAGAGGCTGCGGCACGTCAATTGCATCGCGTGCAACGAAGTCGCCGAGATCAATCTCCACGGAAACCCTCCCCACTTTCGAGCCAAACCCTAGCCTTGCATCGCGTGCTAGCACACGGGTGTACGGCGTTTTGTCCCCGGACGTGTGGATACCGTAGAGGCGCGCTACGTTGCGCGCCGTTGATCGCCGGATCGATCGCGGCATCTGCGAATCCCGATGTGGCGGAATTGGCTGTCCCCGGTATCATGTCGGCTTGCGAGAATCGGCTACACTGTTCCGGATCGGATAGCCTGATTGGTGTTTCGCCGCACACTCCAATCGGTAACGATCTATCGGCCCTTACTTGCAAGTGTTCCTGGTTTGCGCGGTAGGGTTAGGGTTCGGATCTATCGGACGGTGCGGATCGCGGGTAGGGTTAGGGTTCGGGCGGCGGCCGAGGACGGACACGCGGCGGCCATCCGGCGTGCGGCGACCGGATCGAACGGCGATGGATTGGGCGGGATCGGACGGTGCGAGATTCTCCGATCCGACCGATCGGACGGCCCGGGGAAGCGGCGCTAGGGTTAGGATTTTGGGCGGCGGCGGCTCGAGCTCGCCCGCCGGCCATGGCCGCGGCGGCCGGCCGATCTCCGGCGGCACCGGCGACGGCGGCGGAGGGTGCTACGGGCGCAGGAGACCACGGCGAAGAGCGAAAACGATGCGCGCAGGAGCGGCTCGGGAGGCAACCTGGAAAACCGAAGAGAAAAAAGGAACGGCGGCGCACTCACCGGCGTTGGAGAAGACGACGATGGCGACGGCGGATTTGGGGCTAGCGCTAGGAAACAAAGGGAAACGCGCGCGGCGAAGGGGAAATTTTATAGGGGCACAACGAGACCGGACGAGCACGGAAACGGCGCGGATTCGTCGCCGTTGTTCACGGATTCGGAGAGAGAGAGGAAACAACGGCAACGGATTCCTCGCGGATAAGGTTTCCATCGGGCGCGAAGGTTGCGGAGATGGATGCGGCGTTGTGGGATTGGGCTCGGCATGGGTCCGACGTGGCTCGGGTTCAAACGGAAAGGAGCAGAGTGGAGGCGCGCATGGCGAGGCGGCGGGCGGGCCGGCCGGGCGCGGGGCGGGGGGACGACGGGCGGGACCCACTGTCGGTGCCTCGCGGGCGAGAGGCTCCGCGGACTTGCGCGACGCGGCGGGCGTCACGGGCCTCGGCCCACGGCCAAAGGGGCGCGCGCGGGCGGCTTGGGCGGGGGAGGAGCAGGGCGGCGGCCCAAGAGGGAGAGCGAACACTGTGCGGCCGTACGGAAAAGAAAAAAAAAGAAAAAGGAAAAAAGATTTTTGGGGGCTTAATTAAATCCTGATTTCTCATTTAATTGATTAAAAATACTTAGAGTGCTCTAAAAATTCCAGTAAAAATCCTGTTAGCGCATTTGACATGCAGAATTCAAGAAAAATCCTACCATGTCGTTTCCATTTATTAATTGCATTTTAAAATTATTGGTTAGCTCCAGGTTAATTTCAGAAATTCTGATTATTTCAGGGTAAATTATTTAAATAATTTAGGAAAAACCCAGGGTGTGACACTCTCTCACGCGGCTGCCCAACACATTTAATGCGACTGGACGGGGCGTGGAGGGAGACGTGCGTGGAGTGACCGTGCAGCCATACCGCGGTCGTCGTCAAAGACTTTATACCCCATATCTCTCGAGACAGGCAAAAAAGTGTGATGATAAGAGCGGCTGACAGACGCGCCTCACATCGTAATAAATGCGACGGGACAGGCGTCTAGCCTCTCTCTTAGGCATTAAATATGGTGGTTGGTAGTTGGCGGTTGAACTCGCCCCTCTCTCGGAGAGGTGCGAGGTGAAGGACGGGGGGTCCGGGTGACCCCGGACCCTGCCGTCCGGGAGAGCGGCGGCCTCCGGATAGCCCCCGAGCCAAGCCCCTTTTGGGATGGCCACGTGGCCGCCCGTGGCCCGGACCCGCTTGAGCCATCCAGGATATATCTTTGGCGCGCCCCGATGAAGGAAGGCGCCTCCCTTCTTCAGATGTCGCATCCTCGTCATACCCCCAAGCCCATATCACCGACACCGTCCAATATAACAGTGAAATCTACTTTCGGCAAAGCGAGCATGGCCGAGTGTCCTAGGGTGCCCCGAGGACACAGGGTGACTTGAGCATGGTGGCCAGCTAGTGACGAGCCCTCACACCCTCGGGCCTTGAGCTCTACTTAGGGCCCCGAGAATGCCCTAGGCACTCCTTGAAGGGGATTCACTCCATTAAGGAGGGCCGCTCGGGGAAGTCATCACCCTTAAAATCACCACTCTACATTGATTGTGAGGTGGTTCAAGTTGGCGTACAACTCATACGCTGCGTTGAGGAAGTGGCAGTGCATTCAACCCTTGCATGCCCATGTCGCCCGGATAACACGAGGCACACAACGTGGCATGTCCTCAACAACCATCATCGGGGCCCACCTCCGTTGGCTTCATTGGTTGATTGATGGGCCCAGGGACAATTGGAACGGAGACTTTTGACTCCTCCTCCCTCGACTTGTGTGTCGATAGGTGTGCCTGTCACATCCAGCCAGGTGGCTTGGAGGACAGCGAAAAGACTAAGCATATCAAGTTTAGAGGAGTAGGCCCCACTCCATGCATGCAACAATAAAATGAACTCTCCTTCACGTATAAAATGAGGATCCAAGCCATTGAGAAGGGGGTTCGTACTCTCATTGAAGCTAGTTGTCACGCCCAGAAATTCCTACCAGAATTTCTGATGCTAAGCGTGTATTACATTTCCTGTCCAGGACCAGCCAGGGATATACAAACAGCAAATTGTATATACAGATCCACGTCTTAAAACATATAAAAGTCTTACAATATAGCAAAAAAGGAAAAATAAACTTATTAGGCTAAGCTTCGACACTTGCAGAGCGGTGACTCCACTTCACACGCATCCCTTGACTACAGCGATAAGCCTACTCGTCGATGAACTCATCTGCACCTTCATCCTTCAGCTCTGAGGTGAGAAAAAAGAAGCAAGACTGAGTATGATCCACGGTACTCAGCAAGTCATACCAAAGGAAGGTATGATGCAGGATTGTTCCAAGGGAAGGCTAATGATTAACTTTTGCACAAAGCAGACATTTCACAAACTTAAGTTGAAAGTAGTAAAATAGTGATTAAGTTTAATTAATCAAAATTAATCATCTTTGCTCAACGTTACACCACGTTGAGTCAGGCCCAATCTATCCAACTATTCTAACCAGTTCCATTTAACCAAAATATTATCAGTTGGACTAGTCACGGTGAATCTGGTCGACAGCCCATAACCGCGGGCGCGACTATTCGAATAGTTTCTAACTCTGATCAGAGGTGTACGTCTGTACCCACAAGACACGACCCCACAACACGTTCCCGTGCGTCGATATGCCACCACGACATATCGAAAAGGGGTCTGTGACAGGACCATTCGCATAACCCTCCCTGACCAAGCGACACCACGCCTCAGATTTCGCCCCTACCTTTATATCCAAGGTAGGCAGCCCCCTCTCGTGCCTAGGTGAATCCGAAAGCCGCATAGATCTTTCCCGGTCCATCCAAACTCCATCACGCCCACCCTTGCCTGAATGCGTCGGCAAGGAATAGCTATACTACAAGCCCAACCGTTGCCCATACTGGCTTGTGGATGCACTAATAATTCTTTCAGTGTTTCCCATGAACCGGTCCTTAACTGTCATAGGTGTGTCTTTCAAAACCGTGCACCCACAGCCTACCATTTAGTCATATTTTAATTAGCCATAAACCTTTACCAAGGTATCTCCGGTCTGAGACCGTGATTTCATGTGAATAGAAACTAGTAAAGTAGTTCTCCCAGTAATGATCTAGTTGTACTACGTGGGCTAAGCATGTCCTAAGCCTAAAACTAGGCATATTAATTCCTAGTTAATCAATAAAACAGGGTAAACGACTTAAGCTGAGTACTATAGGTCCCATCCTGATGACATTATAAAACAATGCAATTAAATAGATAAATCAATAATAATTTATAAAGTATGTACAACATGATCAATGGTACATGACTTGCCTTGGTCTTGCTCCGGCTGGACCTCAGCGACTACTTCAAAGTAAATCGGAGCGTCCACGGAACCGGAATCTAATCGACAATCAAAGCATAGCAAAAAATAGGCTATTAAACTACTAAAACAGGCAATTAAACTATTTTTAGTGTATTCTAGACATTTTTATGAGTCCACTACAACTTGAACAGACTCAAACGGAGTTCAGATGAATTTTATATGATTTTTACAAGTTTCAGCCATTAACTAATTAGGAAAAAGGGAAAAACAGCGATTTATGGCGCAAGCGCCGGCTAGGGTTGACGTCAGCGGACTGGTAGGGCGGCGGCGCCGACAGGCGGGCCCCACGGGTCAGCGACGCAAGGCGGGCGGGTGCACGGTGGACTAGGTCCATCGGCCCCGAGGAGGCGAGCACCACGTGGTGGCAAGGGGCGCGGCGGCTCGGCTCGGATCGGACGGCCCGGATCCATCCGTCGGATGGATCCGATGACCAAGGAGGCGCAAGCGGCTCTAGCGCCAGTGGCAAGCGGCGGCACGGCGCCGGCGTCACACGGCGGCGCACGGGACCGGGAGGTCGCCGACGGCGGTGTGAGGAGCGGCGGTGGGCGATGGCGCACATGGCGCCGCGCGGAAAGGCACGGGACCGAAACTGGGTGGCGCCAAATACGGTCGCCGACGGAGCAACGGCGTCCGATGGCGGAACCGGGCAGCGGCAAGCCCTAACGGTGCCGATGCACGAGGAGGACGGCCCGTGCACTCTATGCGACGCGGCCGGAGCTATGCTAGTCACGGGAGACGAATGAAACTGAAAAGAAAACGAGGAAAAGGAGAGGCGCGGCTCACCGGCGGCCAGAGACGAAGAGGACGACAGTGACGGGGCGGTTTGGTGGCTAAGAATTGGGGAAAAAGGGTGGGGGATGCGTTCCCGTGGGTGGCGAAGGTGATGGTGGCGAGGATTTGGTGCGGCGTGCGATGATTCGGTCGAAACGGTGGTCGGAATGGAGCTCGGCGGCGGTGGAGTGAGGTGGCACAGTGCGGGGCGCAACGATGCTTTCAATCGAGCGAGTGCGAGAGGAAAAGGTGCTCCGGTGCTCGGGGTGCTTTATAGGGAAGGAGCGGCTCGGACGTGGCCGAAGATAGCGGGAGCGCGGTGCGACGTGGTGCGGGTATGGCGGCCGGCGTGAGTTTGAAATCCGAGCGTTGCGGCTTGCACGCGGGACGGGAGAGAGGCGGGGAAGTGGCGGGGGTCGCGGGCACGTGCGCGTGGAGGGTGACGTGGGTGGGAGAGCGGGAGGCGGCGGGAGTGCACGGAGTGACCAGCACGGGCGCGGGAATGGCGGTCGAAGGTTGAGGATGGATCCGATAGGTGGGGCCCACTGTCGGTCCCAACCGAGGCGGGGAGGCAGCGTGGACTTCGGGCGCGGTGGCTGGCGTCTTGGGCGGCCCCCCGAGGCGTGGGAAGGAGAGGGGGAGAAAGGGGTGGGTCGGCGCGGTGGGCCGAAGCAAAGGGCGGCGAGAGAGAGAGGAAGGAGTGGCCGGCGGCCCACGAGAGGAAAAAAAAAAAAAAAGAAAAGGGAGGAAAGGGAAAGAAAAAGAAAAGCCCTTTTTCTTAAGGAAATTAATTTCGGCTAGCCTAAATTAACTTTTAAATTATTTTCGTGCTCGAAAATTCCGATAAAAATCTGTTAGTGTATTTTGACGAGGAGAATTTAATAAAAATCCCACCAAGCCATTTCCAATTATTAAATGGATTTTAACTTTGAAGTTTGTCTTACTTTATACTTTCCGATCGATTTCTTTTGCATAACTTTTCCCAGATGACTTTTACACTAAGGAGAAAAGCGGGACGTGACACTAGTCATCCAAAGCATTCAGCGAGCAAGGAAATTATCCTCCACACTTAGTTTTTCTTCCCATATGACCTTGTAATTTCTCCAATATTCATCCATAGTCCACCACACGGGAGTAAGGAATTACGCATCCATGTGGCCTGAAACCTGTATACGTGCTTGTGTTCATCTTTAGAGCATGACCAAACACCCAAGCTCAAAATTTGCACCTCGGCCAAACTCACAAATGGGAAGTACTTAACCTCCCGCTAAAGGAGTTCCGTACTCCGACACATTGATTGTTGGGTTATATCTACGATATTAGAACAATAAGTGAGATTCAGGGTTAATGTAATTTATGGGATAGGAGAAAGCCAAAAGTGAAAAGTCTTGAAAGGTGATGAATGAAGCTGAGCCGATTGACAAGGCTTGAAAGGTGGTGAATGGAGATGAGCCGGTGGGAAACCTGAATAGTCCGAACAGATCAAACTGGTTGAACTATCCGAACCAATCAGTTCTGCTTGAGCTTGGGCATGTACTTAGGTTCACTGGATATGACCTTCACTTGGTTTAGTTCGTTTGATTCAATCGCGTTGCACATTGCTAACTACTATCCTTCTTCTCATGGAGCACGAATAGATGTAGATAATAGGAGGACAGAAGGGACCGATGCTAGGTTGTGGTGAGGGATCGACGAAAATGTCTTAAGCAAAATACGTTCCTGAGAGTCACAAACTTTATGGTGTTATGGTATATGTTCCAAAGAGGATGTCTATGTTGGTCGGAATGCCTATTAAACCTCAATGCTGTCGGGGATGGGATTGATCATTCCGATGCGAAATGGACGAAAAATGGAGCATCATGCTCTCGGATGTGGGGATTCGGGTTTTGGTGTTGTTGGAACTGCAAGAAAACGATGTGTGGGATGTGTCGATGAGTGACAATAGTGTCAACCATGGTGGCACATATGCAACTTTTTTTTCCTGGTGCCTTGTCGTGCAAATGACCTAATCTGGTGTCACGCAGGAGCAATGCATTGGGAGCGATCTGAATCACCAAACAAATGTGATATGGTCTCGTAGGGTTGCCCCTATTCAATCTAGTGTTATACGAGGGAGAAGCACTTGGAGCAAGAGATGGACAAAAGTACGAAAACACGTCGTATTTTTAAGTAATAGACATACACTTTTTTTATCAAGCATGGGAGACGTCATTACACTTTTTTTATCAGCTGATACAGACTAGAGGGACATTTGTTCCATTGTTCCTTATTTCATCTATAGGGTACGTTTTCGGTGGATGATGGATGAATCTGAGTCTGTAATAATTATTCAAGGCATGAACGAATAAATTAAATATTTTAAAAAAATTAAAAAAATTTCTGAGAAGTGATGATGTATAAAGTAATTATAAAAACACAACCATTTAGAAACTAGGCAAGTGTCACTGTGATAATCGATAATTTAAGTTAGTGGCCTACTGGAGAAATGATGTTTGGTCCACTAGCCAAAATTCACAATAGTCTCGGTTCCAATAGGAACCGAGACTAAAAAACGTTTTTAGTCCCGATTAAAAAAACAACGGTTCTCTGGGATTTTTAGTTCCGGTTGGTGTTACCAACCGAGACTAAAGATCATCTTTAGTCTGGTTAGATTCTTGTCGAATCATTAGGCCGGCGGTCATCTTTAGTCCCGGTTTGTAACAACAACCGGGACTAAAGATCATATCTTGTCTCGGTTAGTGTTACAAATCGAGACTAAAGATCTAAATGATCTTTAGTCCCGGTTAGTAGCACCAACAGGGACTAAAGTGAAGGAATACGCTTTTTTAACTGGTTAGAAATATGATTTGTTGTAAATAGATGAAATTAATTTGTTGCATGGTTCAAATGGCCTGAAATTAATTTGAGAGGATCTCTAATTGAAAAGGGGTTGTGTTGTGTGGGGGTGGGTGATTGAAGATAGAATGAAGCTTTTACAAAATTACTATATTGTTATTAACTAGTGATTCTTAATATACAATTTTTTTGAAATTGTTTTGATGATAATATATAAATCGGAGGGATCTACAATATTGATAAGAACATCACTATTTTTGATACACACAACATTCTTTCGCTAGACATGCAAGGTCCAATCACTCTTCCTTGTGTTCTTCATTGCGCAGGCAGGGATTAGCCTTTTTGGCGAGGTCAACCGGGTCTGTGTCTTGGTTGATAATGAGAGGAATTGTGGTGCTAAGATTGCAGGGTTGGATCTTTTGATGTGAAGCCAGATCGGTGTGGCACTAGAACCTTCCATGCCATTGCCTTTGTACATTTCGGTTTCGAGTTCGTCGTGTCGAGTTTGTGTCTGATCGAGGTCTTGTTACTAGTTAGATCATGTTAGAGCCCACTTCATGTGTTTCCCACCTTTGTTTTCATCAAACCCTAGCCGTTGCGTCTAGTTTGTGCGCGTGTAACAAGTTTTTGTATGCATTGTTTCTGTTTTGTTCTCTAACTCGGAGTCGGTTTTTAGAACAGTCATAACTTTTACATACGGACTCCGGTTGAGATGTTCCATATATTAAAATTGATCAGAAAAATTCAAAAACGGCTCAGAAGATTGTCGTGTTCGGCGATTTTATTTTCCCCAAAAACGGCTCAGAAGATTATCTTTTCGATCCCGAAGCTTTTTCGATTACGAGCGTGTCTTCCGAACTTTCCACCAGCCACGTCTTTCACTTGTTTATGCTCAAATTTTCGTGGTTATCTCTCGGGTACTCCTAAGTCAAGAAAAATAAAATAAAATAATAAAAATAAAAATTCAATTTTTTTAAAAAGGTCAACACGCAGATCAAAAAGAAAAATAGAGAGGGGCAAAAGAGAAACAATATCTAAAGGAACGCACAGAGAGGTGCAATGTCTAGGATTACCTCTATTTGATTAAATTTTAATGTATTACTTATTATTGTTTTAAACCTATATTTATTTAATATATTATTTAATTTTTAGTCTCGGTTGTTAGCCCTAGCGAGGACAAAAAATTAAAAATAGCGGGAAATTATATTTAGTCTCGGTTGGTGGCTACAACCGTGACTAAAGATGAATTGAAAATAGCGAAAAATTATCTTTAGTCCTGGTTGGTGGCATCAACGAGACTAAAGATGAACTAAAAATAAAAATAACAGAAAATTATCTTTAGTCACGGTTGTTGCCACTAACTAGAACTAAAAATTGAATCTTTAGTCCGATTAGTGCCACCAACCTAGGGACTAAAGATCAAGAGGTATATATCCCTAGCGTGCATCGTCTTCTCTATCGATTCAAACTTAGCTATTTTTCAGATCTCTCTCCCTCTCCACTCAGCTCTCGTGATGGCAGGGGAAGGAGATGGCGGCGACGGGGCACCATTTTCTCATCGGCGGCGGCGAGCGAGAGCCGTGGAAGGAAGGAATTCGGCGGCGGGAGTGACGAGCGAGCGGTGGTGCGCAAGGAGGAATTCAACGATGGTGGTGGCGGCCGCCACCCACGGCGGACCACACGGCCACGCGAATCGCTTTGTGAATAAATTTATGAATGATTTTGTTGTTGTATTTTGTTGTATTCGATCTGTGACGTTAAAAAAGAATAATTTTGATGTTGTTGCATATATATGTGTTATGTATTTATACATATATATACAATATGCATATATATGTATAAAATATATATGTGTGTAAACAAGCAGCAAACTAGTAACATGAGCAAAATTTTAAAAAAACTTTAGTGTGGGTTGATAACACTAACCGTGATTAAAGATGACGAAGCCAGCCACATGACCACGTGTTATCAATCAGGACTAAAAATATATCTTTAGTCCTGGTTATTTTAACCAGGACTAAAGATTTTGATCGTTGTTTCGGTTTGATACCAAGATAAAATAAGTTACAAATTGAAATAAATGTAAACACACACCCATGGTAACTTGGTAAGGTCCGTCAAGCTATAGTTACAGTCTTACATAACTTAATTAGGGGGAAAAGGGGCTAGCTTCTATAGTGGGCGCTGAATTACAGCGACAGCACGTTGCACGAAAGAACATTAGAATACATTGGTTCTAATATGCCAAATTTGCTATGGTAACTTTTTTTTAACCGAAAACATGATCTTATCATATGAGATAAAATTTATTACAGAAAACACGATCTTATCATATCATATGTGCTCAGTTTATGCATCGTTACATCTCTTTCTTCTTCTTGTGCCAAGTCCTTTTACTGGATGGGTAAGGTGGGAATTGGTTAGGAACGCGCACGCTGCCTCGTCGCACTTGCATGGAGCCGCAGCCGCCGGTTTCCGCATAGTGGAAGATATTTTCCCGCGGCTTCATCCGTGACGCGATGCATATATTCCTCGTGTAATCGCTACGTCTGCCGTTGCACCGAGACACATATCTACATGGTTGGATTCGACAAATGGACAATAATCTGCCAATGGGACGATCAGTATCCGGTTGGTCCTTTGTTTTGATCCGATCCCTTTTTTTCACAGTTGTCTGCAGGATATCGACACATGAGAGATTTTGTTCTACTGTAGTTGGTAAAGTACGATCAAACTATGAAAGGGTGAGGTGCACCAGCTAGCTTAGCTCACAACTGATGACATCTCCTTTTCTGAAGAGAAGCTGGTGATATCTCCAGGTCACTTGCTTGGTCTTGAAGGCTCTGAGTAGTGACTGATATTAACTCAGCAGTATCGACAGCTGATTTTGGAGAATTTGGGGTTCTCGGAGGACATAGATTCTCATCAACCATAGATAAAATTATTCTATGTCTTTAAAGGGGTAATCTCAGTCGTTCGTGCTGCGACTTCTGTAATAATTGTTCGTTCTGCGACTTCTGTAATAATTGATAATTGCTTGTAGCTTCTTTGACAAAATACTGAAATAGATTTTATTATCTAAAAATGCGAGGCTTGCGATCCATCCCATCGAAGTGTTCACAATATGAATTTCACAAATTTTTAGCGCACTTCGAACGGTTCGTTCCGAAATTTATCGCATATCACTTGGAAGTAGTTCAAAATTATGCAAAAATCAACATCACTGGGCTCCAATTTCGTCTGGGCCAAACATCCCAACGACGAATTTGGCAGCAATAGCAGGCCGAGCTGGGCCTCCGGCTCCTTCAACGTATGCTTAAAAGGCCCAACTAGCCAGACAGCGCAGACTTCTCGGCACGTAACGACCGAGTAGTACCTACCATAATGGCACCCGCGCAGCTTCCTTTCCTTTCACCTCCCCACTTCCGAATCGACGAGGCACCGAAAAAAGAAAAAAAAACACAAAAATAAAGAAGGGAGAACGAAGCCGACCACCCCCATCGGTTCCCCTTCCTCCTCGCAGATCTCCGACGCCGGCCACCGCCATGAACTCCTACTCCGGCGACCGCTCCTCCTCCTCCTCCTCCCGCCCCACCACCACCTCCTTCGACTCCTACCAGTTCGACTTCGGGGTCAACTCGTCCCGCTCCTCGGCGTCCCGCCCCCTCAGGTCGGGAGCCGGGAACACCGCGGGGGCAACGTCTCCTCCTCGAGGCCGGGGGGCGCCGCCGCCGCCGCCGCCGGAAGCGCGTGGACGCACCAGCCCGCCAAGACGACGTCGTGGACTCACCAGCCGTCCCCCGCCGCGGCGGCGACCGGATCCGGGCCCACGTCCATGGTTGGCGACATCTTCGGCCGGAGCTGGTCCTCCGCCGCGCCATCGTCCGGCCTCGGTATCCCGCAGGCCAACAACCCCGGCCTCTTCAGCGACCTCCTCGGCTCCGCGCTCGGGTCGTCCTCCCGCGGTCAGTCCAACGCGCCGCTCAGATCTGCTGCCCCGCAGACCTCCAAGCCGGCCAACGCCAACCCCAACCCTAGCGGCTCTCCCTTCTCGATGGGTCGCATGGCGAGCACGCTCCCAAAGACGACCGCGTCGCCTATGGCCTCCAGTGGCGGGTACGGTGTTGGTGGCCGTCCGATGAAGCCGGCGGGCATGGCGTCGGCGGCCGCGACACAACCGATGATGGGGCAGAACAAGGATCCGTTCGGTTCAATTGACCCCTTCGCCGCAAAGCCCGGTTCTATGAATGCTGCAAAGAAGGCTAATTCCGTCAAGCCAGATCAAGGTTTTGGGGCGTTCCAGGGCGTAAATTCGGGTGGTGGCAACGTAGGATTATCTGGCTTCCAGAGCGCTGATGCTGGATTTGGTAGTTTCCAGAATTCCGGTGCCGCAAAACCTTCCAGCTTTACTTCTCCACCAGCACCAGCTCCAGCACATGCCCCTGCAGCTGCTGCAGCGAACTCCAGTGTAGATCACTTGGATTCACTGTTTGCTTCAACAACAGCTGCTCCGACTTCAGCAAGTAATGGTGGTGGCGGGGGTGACATGTTTGGTGAGATGGATGGCTGGGTGGATGTGGAGGCAGATTTTGGTACTGGTGACAGCGGTGGCACAACCACAGAGTTGGAAGGACTCCCACCGCCACCGTCTGGGTTGACAGCATCAGCTGCTAAGTCCAAGGGGATGGATAATTACAAGGGTGGGCAGTATGCTGATGCGATCAAGTGGCTGTCATGGGCCGTTGTACTTATTGAGAAGTCTGGGAAAGATACTGACATTGTAGAGGTGTTGTCATCAAGGGCTTCATCTTACAAGGAGGTTGGCGAGTACAAGAAGGCAATTGCGGACTGTTCGAAGGTATTGCAATGTCTTTGCAATACCTCTTAACTGGCAACAGATTCGAAGGTGCTTCCATGTCTTAATTTGCTTGTATTTATGTCTTGTGCAGGTACTACAGAAAGATAAGGAGAATGTCTCGGTGCTTGTGCAACGTGCTCTTCTATATGAGAGCTCTGAGAAATACAGACTTGGTGCAGAGGACCTCCGTTTGGTTCTGAAAATTGACCCTGGGAATAGGCTTGCCAGGAGTATGATCCATCGCCTGAACAAGATGGCTGACTAGAGGTGTTTTGCTAGTGCCTTGTGTACAACCACTGTAATCCACCTTGACACGAGAACTGTGAGTTATTTTGAATTGATTTACTATACTTGTGCCTTTGGGGGAATAATTTGCTGATGTGTTGTTATAAACCGTTGGATTACAACTTTACCTACAGTATATTCTTTGATTTGTATAATCATATATTGTATCAAGCTTGCTTTAAGAATTACTACTTTATGGTATGACTGTTCCAACCTTCTTCATGGTTGGATGGGGTAAGCATGTGACATTCTTGCCTCTGGGGTTCTCACAACATAACGGTTAAAGTATATTGCTGCCATTACAATCTTTAGATAAACTGGTTCATCTCTTTTTGAAACAGTTACTCTTGCATGGATGGTATCATTTCCTCCCTGATTCTCAACATGTTCAGTAGAATCCCTGCCAAACGGGTTATTTTGCAACTGATTCTGAGAAGAATCACTTTAAGTGATTCAGCAACTTGTCTTAAAATGCTCACCAGCGTTCTTTCTGACTTGAATATCTGAGTACTAAATAAGTTTGAGCACAGGGTTGTTGTACTGCTATTTTACATTCACCAGCTTATGATCGTAATCTGTAATATGTCCATTCTACTTCCTTCCACGTGCCATCTAATTCTAAGCAGGATAGCTCATTGAACTGATAGTCTGTTACAGGCTATTATTATACTTGAGCTCAGGGGCGGACCCAGACTTTAGGCAGGCCTCGGGCCAGCCCATAGCAACCTTAACCTAGACATCAAATGCATGGTAAAATTATATAAGTTTAAATGGGCCTTCACCTCCAGGCCCGGGCCACGGCCTGGGTCTGCCCCTGCTTGAGCTTGTTACAAGCTAGTGTTGGACATTTCTAATTCTTCTTGTTAACTGATGTCTATTTCTTGCTATTTAGTTTGTGGTTACATTTGAGCTATATATATTGAGTATAGAATCTTTGTTTTGCTAAAAGAAGGAACCTGTAGGTTCAACATTCTTGATCCTTGGTAATTCATATTCCCATCAGTCACATGGATATTTATTGCCAAAAGGGAACCACTATTTCATAATGAAAAGGTTGTTTCCAAGTATAGGGACAATGTGATCTGTTTCATCCTTTTGTGCTTCATGAATTAGGGCAAATGCTTGCTCCGCTAGGTTAGGTCTGGGTTACTACCGTTTGTCAAGAACTGTCAAGAACAACCAAGTTAATTGTTGTACATGTATTAGTGTGCTCAGGGAGTTCTTTTCATAGAGGCCTACTTTTCTAACGAAGTACTTATACTTGTGAATTAAATCACTTACTAAATTGTGTTGAGCACATGCACATGGCAATACATGTGGTAATATTCTGCGTAACTTCATAGATGCACATGCTATTATAATTGCAGCGTGGATATATGATTTGCTTCTGGCTTTCATTGAACAGTACAAGTATGTAACCTATGCATGTTCAACAGAACAAACACATGGAATATGCTGCCGGTATTTGTACCAGCCGCTCATTTAGACCGTGTAATTGCAGTAATAATAGCTTTGCTATTGCTTGGTATTGCATTCTGACATTGTCAAATTAGTTATTTGTGCTTCATTTCTAAATTTATCTTTGCGGCAGCTGTTGGATGGCACTTCAGATATGCTGTTGTGCTTTTGTTACAGAAGCACATAGCTCGGTTGAATGGCTGAATGTGACTTGGGATGTACATTATTGACCACTGATGTGCATTATCTACTGTGACTCTGAAGCTTAGTCGTTATAAACTTGTCCTGATTTAACTTGGCTTCTGCACATTCTGATTTATTCCATTTCCATCCTTGGTTTGTCTCTACCTGGAATGCACTGCTTATTAGAATTTACTGCTACTTCGGTTTGCTATGCCTGAGGTCGGTTACACTACAGTTGTAGCATTTGTAAAGCTGTTGGGTGTAGCACACTTCAGTTAGCCGTTGCCTTCATGTTTTGGTAACCTAGTTTCCCTTTAGCTGTTTGTTCACCTTCTTGATGGCCAGTTTTTCGCCTGTATATTGTCCCAACTCCCAAACTCAAAAGGCTTGTTTCGCTGTGTTAATGGGGGTACTCGAGCAAGAGATACAGGTGGTTGCCGATCAGATCCTTTGTTTTCCATGCACAAGTTTTCCAAAGTTTTCCGACTAAACAGTATGTTGCTTTAAAAATCATATTGTTTATTTTTAAAATTTGAGATAATTAATAATCAGTTAATCATTTGTCAATGATTCATTTTATTTTGCGATTGTCTTGTTTTGCTTATCTTCTCATTATTCCTTTTTCCCCTCCCCCTCTATCTCGGCACGGTCTCACAGACCCTGGATACCTGGCCCTCCACACCGACGAATGGCGAGGCAACAACACCAACAGCTCATGCTCCTTTCCAAAATGCAGTGTCACATCTTGACTTTGAGCAGTCACAAATGATCCATCTGATTTAGCATAGGCTAGTAGGCTACAGTAACACACGAACTAATTACACTAACTTAAGTCAACGAGACGCGCGTGGCCTCGAGACAGTTTGCTACGATGATTTGCCTCGTGGCACGCACACTAACAATCGCAGGTCAAAAGTGGCATATTAGTATGATCTCGCCACTAACCCAATGGGCTTTGACCCGTGGTGGATCGCGCGAAGCATCTCTGATAAAAACAAGAATCTATCGGATTCGTGCTCTTTCCGCCAGATATGTAACGAATCCTAGGGTCTTTTTCACTAGCTGCGGAACTTTCGGTGGAGATGGCCACCGGGATCTTATTTAGTAAACGTAGCTAACTAAATAAGCTTTCGCCACAGAGATGGCCACTCTGGAGCTCCCTTGCAGGTAGCGTAAGCTTTCGCCATGGTGTGTATATAGCTCAGCAGTGACCGAAGCATTCTTGTTGTGGGCAACACTTTTAGCCTTGTATTATGAGCTAGATTCGGCGGCCCACTTTTCGATCCAACTATGATAAGAAGCATTCTCTGTTCCACCCTATAAAATATTTTGGTCTTTTTTATTTTTCATATAAATTCACTAATATCTATATAAATTTAAACACACATATTTCTATATATATAATCTATTTAAAACATTTATATGAAACACATATATATTTTATGTATAAATCTATTTAAAACCTATGACATCTTATAACGTGAAAGAGAGTGAAAGAGAGTAAGAGAGTAAGAGTGAAAGAGACTAAGAGCAAGTACTATAAACTCTTAATCATCCTATAACATGAAAGAGAGTAAGAGCATGTGAAAAAGAAAAAAAAGAAGAGAGTGAAAGAGTCATCCTCAAGACAACCTCTAAACTGTAATAAATATGTGAGAGCTTAGATTTAATGAGATTTATGTATTAGAGATATCTTTTATTGTATATGTTATCTTTTAATCTATAAAGAAACGATAAAGATAAAATTAGAACGACAAACACATCTAAGTTCTAAAAGAATTGGACATATTGTCGTTATTATAAAAATAGATTAGATGAAGTGCTTGCATATGGGTTACATGAGGCCAAGCATTCTTCCCCCACCAAATCACGATTACCAAGGTTCAGACACCCATACCGTTTTTATATGGGCACACAATCCATGCTTCTCTTCACAACTCAACTGTTAGCTAGTACTAGTAGAAGAAACGATTACATGACATGAGCATCCACTGATTCTATTCTCCTGTAGCGGCGCCAGTATCATTGGTACCTGAAAAGGCATAACGGAAAATTCCCTAGTGCTCACGACCTAAGACGTGTGCCAATAAAAAAAAACTAGTAACGAGTTCACGAGCAGAACGTGTGTCTGAAGACACCAGGTACAAATGGGGAGGAGAGTACGGGACTACTGGCTGGATGGATCATGGAGGCCTGGGGATCCGCAACAATCCACACGACAACACCATCGATCCGCGCGACCGCGAGGAAACCAGAAAAAATCCGTAAAAACCCTCCAAAATATCACTCACTCCGTCCCATTTTAATCGTCCTCTAAACAATAAACACCAAAATTAAAGATACCAAAATATTAATTATTTTTAAATTAATTTTTATCAGTTAAGATGCTTCGTGTCCTGAGTTATTCATGATTTAAATATTATATGATATTATGCTAATAGAAATTAATTTTAATTGGTTACATATAATTTAATAATATATATTATTTTTTATATAAATAAACGAAGAGACACTGGTTAGATGAGATTATTTTTAAAAAAAACTAAAAATTTTAGAGGTGATTAAAATTGGATGAAAAAATGGGATGAAGAGAATACTGTACTACTACAAAAGCAAAGATGAAAAAGAGGATGCAGTAGGAGGAGAGAGAAGCTGAAACCGGCAAAAGCACACGGCCGCGGGGCGTTTTGTGTGGCCTTCGTCTCGTGTTATCCCTTCTTCCCTCGTCTCGTCCCCCCTCCTCCTCGGCAAACCCCTTCTCCATCCACTTTTCCCCCACCGAATTCGCTCGCGCCCTAGGTGGTGGAGAGAAGGTGAGGACGACGACGGCACGGCCTCCGAGCCGCCGATGAGATTGCGCGCCTCCGCGACATGCAAACCCGCCGGGCGCCGTGACAGGTGATCCCCTCGTCATCTCCGCTTGCCTCCCCACACCCCCTCCCCCCCCCCAACGCGATTCGGTCCGCGGCTGCTGCTGATGCCTCGCCCGCCGCCGGTGGATAGGGATTGGGGAATTGACGGAGTCTGATGGTTTTGGTTTTGGTTTGGTTTGTTTTGTGGTGGTCGCGGTGTGCAGGGTCGTCGTCGTCGTCGTCGCTGGAGTGCGTGAGCTCGTGCAGGGCCTCGTGGAAGGGCGGTGGCCGCGGCGGAGGAGGAGGGAGGCCGTACGAATGCAGCGTGCTCTCGTGCGCCTGGAACGCGCCGCGCGCGCTCACGGGGGCGCTCGCCAGCACCACCGCGCAGTGCTCCTCCTACAGCCACGCCGAGGTAGGAGCAGGGTGGAGACGGCGGGGCCGGTCGCGGCGGAGTAACAATTCGGTGCGTTGCTGCCGCCTAATTGATTCTGTGTCATTTACACGTAATGTTGATTGGGATTCGCCATTTTGGCTTACTTTAGGGTTAACGGAATGGAAAATGGAGGTGCTTAGTAGTGTTTTATTCCATTTCGTAGCATAACTGAAACTGAACGATCTCACGACTAAAGCCATTATACATGTTTTCTAGTATAAGTCAAGTTGGTCAATCTGGCTAGCAGGTCATAATGAAGTTAGTTCAATTGGGGGAAAAAGGCTTCCATCTATCTTGCTTTGGTTATAGAACACTACTAGTAGCAAGCCCTGTTGATTCTTTTCAAGTTTGGCTTGTACATAGACATAGGTAATGGTTTTCTGTAGATTTTGCAAGTGTTATTTGATGCCATCAGAACATTTTTAGTATTTAGAGTGAACCTTGAGGCATTGAGGAATTTGAGCGACTGACCTGTTAAGACTTACACTATAATTTCCTTCTTAGGAGATAAATGGATAGTGGTTGTACTTATATATTTTCCTTGTTAAGACCTTTTATTTAGAAGTTATGGAAAGTTACGATGGAGCCTTAACCATATGAAGTTTAGTTCACCCATGGTTTCTCCATCTATTAATCTAATTCTTCCCAAAGTACAGGATTGTGCCTGGTAAATGATTCAGTTACTCAGCTTTCTCCTTGATATTTTTTACGGCTGCAACAGGTTGCTAGTACATGAAACAAAGATGTCTAGGGCAACACTGCTACTGTGCTAGAGATCGTGAATGGTAAAGCTGTGTATTGACAAGGGAATGAGGATTTGGTTTGGTCCTTCTTCTTTAGGAACTAGGATGCTAGGAAAGAAGCAGGATCAGTTTGGTGTTTGGCAGCAAACATTATACCAATTGGGCCATAAATTGGAATCTTTTCACTTCTCCTGAACTGACAGTTATGAGTCATCTTGAGCTAGCATGTTGCGAGCCTGTACATTAACTTGACTATGCAATGCCTTGTTTGTTCCTTTATTCTGTGCTCCTTGTAGGAGCTTCACCATAATCTAATAAATAAAAAAGTATATATACAAAAAAAGGGAGCATGCATGTTTGGATAGAAATATGTCATGTGTAACTTGTATAATTGTTTGGTACACTGCTGCATGGCTTGGATGTGGTGCAAATGCGTTGAAAGATATTATAGATATTGTTATGCATATCTTTATTGTAGCGAGTATAGGCTGTTTTTAGCAAGATTTTGAAGGCGATCTAGTGGAATGACACCTGCTAAAGTTTCCATGACTTAGGTTTAGCTTATCTTATGACTATTTTCCAAATGCCATCTGAAGGATTGTCTTCACCCAACAACCAAATGCCATCTGAAGGATTGTCTTCACCCAACAATCACCATTCTTCCATATTTATCTCAGCTTTGATTCCTGTTAATATTGAGCACTCAGTATGCACATGAACTACCCTCATGCCAAATAGAATGGTTTTCCCAAACCATTTAGGTTTTATTTGGTTGGAAGTTGTAATGTATCACACTGGTTTTATGACAAAGAATTGAGTGTAATGTACGTGGGTTACATCAGACTTTGTGTCCTCGTGGAATTCTCCTGCTGTCCTACTTGTATTCTTAATTCATGCATCAGGATTAGAGAGTTTTCTAACCAAATAACAGGTGCCATCTTAATTGTGCACTCAATCATGATCAAGAGGAGAAATTGCAAACCAAATGCCCTGGTTTAAGTGCCAGTAAATACTTTCTAATTTTTCCTTTTCCCTTGTGGTAACTCTATTTTTGTGCATGGTCGCTTATTGACCATCAGTCATTGAAAACATGTTTGGCCTTTAATATAAGGCGATTTAATCAGAATCACCTGTTTCTGATCTGCTTGGGTCAAACTGTTGGGGTTAAACCTTGGAAAATATCTTATAACAAAATACTACTAACAAATTACAATTCTAAGTCTGTTATGAATACAGTCATGTCTACATATGAAACAATACTTCTTTGCAATGTCTTAATACTGTTGACTTGTTTTTTCCAGTTACTGCACATAACCTTGGCAGAAGGCATCAACAAAGGGAAGTTTGATTATGGTTCATCAGCCCATTCTTTTCCCACTGGAAATTTTTTCAGATCTTGGTCAACTTCCATAGACCCAACATGGAGAGTTTTCTGCTATTCGTCATCTGAATCATTCAATCTTATTTCTCCAGAAACTTTGTGGGAGGTGTGTCACTGAATTGCGCAATTCAACTTTTTTGCTCACTTTTTGGTACATGATCCAGTTTTGTTAAAATCAAATATAAGAGTTAAAGCATTTTTAAAGGAGTTATCATTAACACGTGAAACTTCCACAAAGAAGTCAAGAATCATTTTGTGCCTGTTAGTATAGTACTACAAGCACCTTCTTCTTAATGTTGTAAACACACTTCATAATTAACTAGAACATACGACAATGAAACTCAATTCAGATTTGGAAGATGCAGAAGTCTCCAAGTTAAGCACAATTGTCCAATAGTGCTGCCATGGTGCATTTTCAAAATGAAACCATTAGTTGTAACTCGCTAGCATAATTTTTGTGCTTAGTATGAAATTTTAAATGTACTATTCAAGTTACTGCCCTCAAATGCAACTCAGCGTTGATGTTCATTTGAAGAAAGAGACAATTTTGTTTGTGGCGCATTTAAAATTTATGCAATGGCATGACAGGATCTCAAGCCAGCTATCTCGTACCTTCGGCCTGAAGAGTTGAACTTTGTACACGATGCTTTGAAGGTAATTGAAATGCAATATCATTCTTCTCCATGGTTTTGAACAGTCTGTACTACTTCTATTATTCCTGCGTAGTGCATGCACCAGAGGTTGTATCATATACCTGATTGACTCTTGCAGTTAGCATATGAGGCACATAATGGGCAGAAACGCCGAAGTGGGGAACCTTTCATTATTCATCCTGTTGAAGTTGCTCGTATCCTTGGGGAGCATGTGAGTAATATATCGTTAACACAAGGATGATGACTTTCTACCCATATAAACTTAATGAAGTTAAATTTTGTGTCATTCCATCTTCTGTGGACATATTTAGGAACTTGACTGGGAATCAATAGCTGCTGGTTTATTGCATGACACTGTTGAAGATACAGACATGGTTACTTTTGAAAGAATAGAAAATGAGTTTGGTGTAACCGTACGCCGTATTGTTGAAGGGGAGACAAAGGTACATTGTTTCACATTTTATATTTTGTATATGGCTGCAAAATGTATGTGCATGTTTATATTTGGTATATTGCTGCAAAATGTTTGTGATCCAGGTAGAGGGATTTTAATGATATAACAGACCTATTCCATTTCAAATGCAGGTATCTAAGCTAGGAAAACTTCAGTGCAAAAATGAGGGTAATTCAAAACAGGACGTTAAGGCTGAAGATTTAAGACAGATGTTTCTTGCCATGACAGAAGAGGTATTTCTTTTTTTTTGTCATGTAGACTAAACAATTTATCAAGAGCTATTTGAACACCCTACTAGGTTCCATGAAATTTAATAAAAAATGTAGGTTCGTGTAATCATTGTGAAACTGGCAGACAGGCTGCATAATATGCGTACACTCACACATATGCCTCAGCACAAGCAGGTAAACTCTTGTTCCACTGAAAATAATATCTGGCTGTAACTTAGTTTCTATTTTTATTGTAAGCGCTTTCTTTGCAGTATGCCATTGCCATGGAGACACTGCAGGTTTTTGCACCCCTAGCTAAACTTCTCGGGATGTATCGAATAAAGGTATCTGATGATAAATCATCTTGAGATATAACTGTTATTTCTGCATATTGAATAGGCTAACTTCATCACTGCAGTGCTTCTTTTATGTATTGCTGTGTTTGCTTACAAACATTTTGTACTACTTTACATGCTGTTGTGTGTTTTCCAATAAAAATTGGACTGCTTTTTTAATGACAATTATTTCCGTGTTTGCTTGTGATTTTAAAAACCTGTATTTCGGCTATAATTTGATATATTGTGAGCACTATACTTGTTTGTCCTGAACTTATTAGTAATATTAAGAAACAAGTCCATTTTACCCTTGAATATTGCTCAAGTTTGGAAATCGATGCTAAAATTCGGTATTTCACAACCGTGCAAAAATAACCTCCCTTGCTTAATTCACTGGTTTTTGGCTGGCTTGGTTTTCTGATTGCCAACTTTAAGCTTGTGACATGCGAATCAGTAACAGCTAATCGGACGACTCCAATCAGGATCACTGTATTGTGCGTGAAAAGATGGTACGATGGGATATATTGGTCCTTCATAAGTGATTCAGTGGTACAGATTGAAATATTCAGATTTGTTGTTGTTGATTTGGATGCAATGTCAACAATTGCACCTCCCTCGGATATTTTAGAAGTCAACTTTTCACCTTCCAACTACAGAATGGGACATCCAAGCCCCAAAAGAGTTAAAATCTAACCGTTGTTTTATCCCCTGATTATGGTTTTAATGGTGGTTTTGGAGAGTTAAAAGAACATACTGTACTTCCAAAGTTCAGGGGCCAAAGAAATCAATTCCCCTTTATCTTATGACTATAAGATATTTTCATAGTAGTATTTTGTAGTTCAAGGACCAAAGAAAAAAAAACCCTTACCTTACGAATAGAAGAGGTGGTTTCATACTAGTGTTTTTTGTCAGTCTTAGAAAGGCCGCCTCTGTAGTTCGTTGCATTGTGAGAATGTCGATGTGTTTCTTATAAAGCTTATCATAGCTTCTGGTACTTTGCCTGGGTCCATTTGACCAGTTGCTCTTATTCTTGTAGTCTGAGTTGGAGTACCTGTCCTTCATGTACATGAATCCCGGTGATTTCGCTGAACTAAAGAAAAGAGTTGAGGACCTCTACAAGGCCCATGAACGAGAATTGGAAGAGGTACTTTGTTTTTGCTAGTGGACTTTGCATTGCATTCTACTCTGAATGAGATTCATTATACTTTTTGAATTACAGGCAAATCAAATCTTAGGGGAAAAAATTGCTGAGGATCAATTTCTTGATCTTGTTAGTGTTGAAACACAAGTGCGTTCAGTCTGCAAAGAACTCTACAGGTAGAGCACACATGATGTCTTATCAATTAAAAATAAGTATTATCTTGAACCTTCACCTCCACTTTAATACTACCTCTGCTTAGTGATATACTGTTGGTATAAATTTGGTTTAGCCTATTTGTTTACACTACTTACAGATGCAATTCATATTAGAGCACAATGAATTTCCTCACAAATTTCTTTAGTTAGATCTTTGTAAAAAAGTGGATATTTGTTTTTGCTACTTTGTCAATTTGCTTACAAAACATCAGTAAATAGTGTGGTACAGTTACAGAATAATTGACGTTTTCTGGTGATAACCATTTTTTCTTCTCATTCGTATTTTGCACCTAAAAAGGTTATCAATAATTATTTTGCATTATTCATTACCAAGTTTGAAATAGGTGGCAAAGTTTCTTAGGCAGATTATTTATTATTTGGTCATATTGCAGCATTTATAAAACTGCGCTGAAGTCCAAGAGTTCAATAAATGAGGTAAATCAGGTTGCACAGGTATGGTTTTCCTATATAAGATAATCTGCCTAGCTTTATCATTTTAACGAATAACTTATTTTCTGAAAAGTATCGTGTCTATATAATATTCAGCTGCGGATCATCATAAAGCCAAAATCCTGCAACGGTGTGGGGCCTTTGTGCACTGCACAACAGGTATAACATTACAACAAGTGTAACATACCATCTTTTCTATATGAAATTAAAATTTACTGATGTGCAAATATGCTCAATCCACTGATGCACAAGTATTCAATTCAATTCAGATCTGCTACCATGTCCTTGGTCTTGTTCATGGTATCTGGACACCTATACCTCAAGCTGTGAGTTATCTGCTTTCCTCATTCATTATAATTTTTACCTCTTTTGATTTTGCCATTTCTAAAAGCCAGATATATAGGTGAAAGATTACATTGCAACCCCAAAGCCTAATGGATACCAAAGTCTACACACGACAGTGATACCATTTCTGAATGAGAGTATGTTCCATTTGGAAGTTCAGGTAATTTTGGCATTTAGCTAAGTTCATACTACAAACTCTCAAGCATGTGTTCATACTAATGCAAGTTTCACTTTATGTTCCTATTGTATTGCAGATAAGAACAGAGGATATGGATCTCATAGCAGAAAGAGGCATTGCTGCACACTACAGTGGAAGAGGGGTTGTTTCAGGGCCTGTTCGTCCTGGAATATCAAGTGGAAGGAATTCAAATGGGAAAGTGATATGTCTGAACAATACAGGCTTTGCTCTGAGGGTATATAATGATGTCAAAGCTTATTGCACTTCATATTAAGTACTCCCTCTGTTCTAAAATATAAGGTGTCCTTGTTTTCAGGAAAAATCAACATTTGAAAACTTGACTAACACTAAAATATGTGTGTTTAGTATCATGTATGTAGTATCATTAGATTTGTATCTGAAAATATTTTCATATGATGTTAATTTCACAGTAGTTAATAATATATTAGAAGAGAAATCAATGGTCAAAGTATGATGTTGGGATACTGCGAAAAAAGCTAATACACCTTGTATTTTAGAACAGAGGGAGTATTTATTATCACATTTCCTTAAGAAAGAACTCCAATGACTTCTCATCTTTGATAGATTGGTTGGCTCAATGCAATCCGTGAATGGCAAGAAGAGTTTGTTGGTAACATGAGTTCCAGGGAATTTGTTGATACTATCACCCGAGATCTTCTGGGAAGCCGTGTCTTTGTGTTTACACCAAAAGGCGAGGTGAGGTGCTGACTTGGAGGACATTCCTTCCATGAGTTGAGCGTTTGGTCTGAATATAGTTTTCACTGGCAGATTAAAAACTTGCCTAAGGGGGCCACTGTGATTGATTATGCTTACCTGATTCACACGGAAATTGGGAACAAAATGGTAGCTGCAAAGGTTAGTTACAGACAACACCATTATGATTTAACAATTATTGTATTTGTGTGCTCATGTTCTGCCTTTCAGGTGAATGGCAATCTAGTTTCACCAATCCATGTACTTGCAAATGCTGAAGTTGTGGAGATTATAACTTATGATGTCAGTACTCCTCTCATATATTGCATGATTTATTTCTGTTTTACATCTTTGCGACAATTTGTAATTTCAAGATATGTTTATTGATTGAGCCATGTCTCAACATTGATGCACATGCCCACAACATAAAAGTTGCAACTTTGATTGCCCTTTTTTTGTGTGTGTATATGGGTGATAAACTGATAAACCTCCATCCCAAAATATTAGGGATCTTGGCATTCAAAATGTCCAAAAATAGTTGGGATTCTAGAGTACTACTACCATCTAACCACCTCTCGTTTAATTTTCACCCAATCTTACCCAACCACCCTCTTACTCCCCACAGACCCCTCATTTAATAAGGGGCATCATAGTCTTTTTCCCTTTAACCTTAATCTCTCCAAAAAAATCTTAAGATCCCTTGTATTTTGGAACTGAGGGAGCAACTTACACGCCAGTAGGTCTGAAACTTCATTCCAGCATATAACCATCCAACCATGTGGTCTGTAGCATCATATATCTTATTTCATTTGTAATGTACTCTTCAACGTGCCACAGACAAACTCATAGCAGTATGATAACCCCCTTGGGTGCCGGGACCCTGGCCCATCCAAAGGAGCCCTAGAAGGGACAGCAGCATGACAGCTCACATTGTCCTGAATCAATTGAAATGCCAAAGATGCATTTCCAGTTTGTACCGTGGGATCAGCCCTTCACAGTTCCTAATTTCATATGTGAAAGTTACAACATAATTCTGAGGGAAATAGATGGAAGTAGATGTGATGTCTCATCATGGCATTAGCTGGGTTTGTGAGGCCATTTGCTATTTTTCTCTCACTTTAAGACATACTGTTACTCTTGCTAGTGCCTTATATCCATCAAGAGGATTCTAGCGAGCCATTCCATTGGCATGCCTATATTATACCTGTGACATCCATCTAAACTCATCCGTTTTTTCTTGTTTCAGAAATTATCCAGTAAATATGCATTCCAGCGTCACCAGCAGTGGCTTCAACATGCGAAAACTCGCAGTGCAAGACACAAAATTATGAAAGTAAGTCTAAAAGGATTTCTTACATTATTATATGGTTCTGGTAACTAACCGTCTGCCTTTCTCCAGTTCTTGAGGGAGCAAGCTGCACTTTCTGCTGCTGAAATAACTGCTGACGCTGTTAATAACTTTGTTGCTGATCTTGAAGATGAAAGTGACTATGAGCAGTCGATTCCAAGCTCTGAAAATAAGGACTATACATTCAACTGGCAGACGATATTGAATTCTGACAAACTATCCTTTGGAAACAAGAAGAGCGATTGCTTTTTACCTGTTAAAAATGTCTCTGTGCCAAAGGTTAATGGGAAGCACAACAAAACGGTCAAAGAACTGGGCATCAAAATTAATGGTTCAACATTTCGTGGTGATAGCTTCACTGATTTTATTCACCCTGGTGTTTCCACCAGTAAGGAAGTTCTCCCTAGTGTGGATAACTGGAAAGCTGGTAAAATTTGTGCGTGGCACAATACAGAAGGCAGCTCTATCCAATGGCTCTGCATAGTGTGTGTTGATCGAAAAGGTTTCCCTCCTGCCATCTAATTGTTGCACAAAGCTGATAATATTTTATTAGTTTCTCTCCTCTATAATTTATTAATTTTAACCAATAAGACGTTTCACTGCAAACATGTCCACATTTTGTTCCTTTCTGCACAACTATTTACATCTGATTTATTTTTGGGTTACATTGTTTTGACCTTTGCCTGCAAATTTTAATATAATCACTTCAAGTGACTTTCAATATTTATCATAGGTATGGTTGCGGAAGTTTCATCGGCTCTAACAGCGTGTGGAATCACCATATGCTCTTGTGTGGTAAATGGACCAACTTGCCTCAATAATTTAGGATCATCCTTTTTTATGTGATAATCAATGCAACATTGTATCATGTACCCTTTTAATTTCCCATCTTGAATTTGTCAACCACCTCTTTGTACTGTTTGTGTTTGATCATTTCTGCTATACTTCTTAGGCGGAGCGAGATAAAAGAAGGGGAATAGGTGTGATGTTGTTCCACTTTGAGGGGACATATGAGAATCTGGTGTGCTTCCTTATCTGTATTCCTGTTCTAATTGTTACATTGGGCACTGTACCTAAATAGAAAATTGCAATTGCAGGTCAGCGCATGCTCCGGTGTTGATATGATTCTTGGTGTTCTTGGTTGGTCCGTTGGATGCAGCTGTAAACCTTTGGGTGTTCTTGAATGCTAGTGGATAACAGGAATAATGCTGAATCTGTTCACCATCTCCAGCAAAAAGGAGAAAAATTTTGAAGCACCAAGAAATCAATTCGCTCAATGAGAGTTCAGGAGCAGTCAGATCTTGGTTGATGATGCTGTGCAATCCTTAACTTGTCCTTCAAAGAAGGCAGAGTGAGGGTGGAGCAAGCTGGAACCAGATATTCTGGTTCATTTGGAAGCGAGAGGAGTGTGTACATAGCTGAGCTAGTAGTGTACTGTTAGTTCAGGGATTGGTTGGATTATAGCATTATACAAAAGAGCCTCCATGAATGACCAACAAAGGTTGCTTCTCTCTTCTTTTTTTTGTTTGCCATTCGTACACCAGTTATGTATGACGTGCAGCTAGAATTTTGATCTGGGATACCAATGCCCCAAATTTTGCCCGTATTCGTTAATTCTCTCGGTGACTATGAGTATGCTGTAGCTTCGATTTTGCAATGACATAAGGTTATTATTTTTCCCCTTTGGGGCCTAATGAAATGTATTGGCTTAAGAACATCTAACTGGCAGGTAAATAATTCAGTGAAGAGTCCTCTGTTTTGCAGAGGCAGTAAAACAGACGCAGTCCATACTGTACAGTTACTGAAAACAAGAGAATGGCTCGTTTGCTACAGTTAACTTATATGAAATGCAACTGGATTGCGACTGCTTTACATACAGTACAATGTGGACCAAGCAAAGCCAGTTTTCCCATGTCTTTTACCGAGACGAATCGCTCGTGCCAAGGACTCATTGATCCTCTTGATTCAGTTGAGAAACGGGAGATATTTCTGTTTGACATTTGATAAAGTAGTTTGTTAATCGATATAGTGAGAACATCGATATGTTTATTCAACCATAGCAATCTAATAAGCAAAAACCACGTGTTCCGATCTTGTTTCATAGGCTAGCGTATGTGAGTAGCTCTTCAGCTTCGGTGGCGTCGCAGGAACAAGCGATTCAGGTCCCTGTCAGACAGTCTAATTCAACCGCAAGGTCAGTACTTTCCCTTTGGTTAATGTTGAGGTTTTGGGTCTCTTTGACTCCTAATGCAGTCAAGCTTTAAACAGGTACACCTAATCATGTCCACGACGAATGTTGTTTCAAATTGTCTTGTCTTCTTGCCTTACATGTCACTGCTGAGACAACGTAATGTAATGAACATAAAAGCAATGTTTTTTCCTTTTAACTACGTACTCTTTTCCTCCTAAAATAAACAAAACCAAAACAACTCGAGAAAACTTTAATGAGACGGAAAAGAACAAAGTGTACCTTGTTAATTTGAAAGTAGTTTTTCTTTTTAAGAAAAGGAAATTATTATCTGTGGGTGAGTATATACGAGGTATCAAAGGTATAAGCTTTTTCGATTTGTAAACGGAGAATATATAAGAGACTAGAAACTAATATATTTTGGATAAATTATGAACTATAAAAATCAACCTATTATTTTAAGAGGAGGGAGTAGCAGTATATACTATGGCGTTAACAAGTGTGTTAACATTGGCGTGATATGAGTGTATTGCTGCTGCAGTGCTGTCATTCTAGTGGTCTAGTTGCAGGGGAGTGATGGCAAAGTTTGTGTTGTCCTCCTCCTCCCGACTTATGTTCTTGATCAACACCTGATGGGCGACCAAAGAATCGTAGACAAGAACGAGACTATGAGAGAGATATATATGCTAAGTTGCTGAAAAGCTTTACACGTCGAGAAATGGGGAATGAACCGAAGTCTCTGTCGCCTTTCAAATTGTGTGTCATAAGTTGACACGAGCAATAAATAAATAAATAGATAGATGTTTTAGTAGTACACTAATGTACCCTGCATGAGCGCATATGTGCATGAGACATTTATATTCTAGTAACTGTTCATGGATTTATGGCATTTTCGACAAGTTCTTTTTTTTAGAGTTTTTTGGACATACTCTTGAAACCAAAAAGAAGATAAATTTCAAATATAGAAGTTTGGCTACACTATATTTGAAATTTATCTGAAATTTATTTCAAAAGAGGACATACATGCTTCTGTACGTATGTTCTCTTTTGTTTGCTCTACTAGCTAGCTAGCTAGCTAGATCAATCATACGGCTGTAAAAGAAACTTAATTATGCAAAGATTCAGGAATTTATGTTCTTCTAGTTTATGCTAGTACTACTTTTTTTTTAACTGTGATCTTCCCTGCAGATTCCAAAAATAGGTAAAAACAGTAGAATCTCCAGTAATACGTTTTGGCTGCACGTCTCAATCGTCAACGACTGGCACCTACTCGTCACACTGTCACACACTTGCATCCATAAACAACGGCCACGTATCAAACTATGGGCTTCTGGATTCAGTGTTTTGGGCGAATTAATTACTTGAGCGAATTGACAAGTACTGTCTCGTTGGATGACCACTTCGTTTTTATCAAGATCATGTCCAATTGGATCGTTTACTTTTGATGTGTTTCCCTTTTTTTCCCTAATTGTTACCAACTTTTGTCTTATGATATTATCAACGTGCATGCATGTGTCGATATAGTATGTTCTACTCTGACTCTGGTCTCGGTCTTTAGTTCTCCCTTGCGTTTGGCTTTTGGCACACCATGCATTTCGATCATCTCGTCAGGTTCCACACAAAAGAAGAATTAAAGTATGTTGCAAACTTACATTGGGTCTAAGTGCCATTAGCATTATATCATTTTGTTTAGTTAGAATAAAACTTTTACTAACAATTACTCTTTTAGATATAATTTTTTAATACAAAAGCATAATCACACATAAATACTTTTGAATATGAATTAAAAAATAAAAAAATAAAAATTTCATATCGTAATAGAGTAATTTTTAATTAAAATTTTATGTAATGTTGACAGGTACTCTATCAGCCTCATCGGTTGGCCTAATGTTAATTATAAGTCATACGTTTTACTAAAAATAATTATGAGTAAAAATTATATATATATATATATCTTTAGCAAGTAAAAAGTCAATGTTAAAAATATATTTCTACAAAAAAATTAAAATTAATTTTAAAAATTTAAATTTTGATAGTGGCTTAAAGTTATATGGTAAAAGATTGGAGCTGTAAGTAATAAGTTGTCGCTCGACTTGGATCTTGATTTGACGGGGAAATCAGTGGGCATTCTTGTAGCATTGACGCGGATTGATTGCATTGTTAATCTAGAACCAAGTGCTCTAACTACTAGTTTAATTATTTGAAGCCATCATCGTTCACGTGTAGATTAACTCGGTAATTGCATGTCCACACGGATTAGTTAAGTCTTAAGTACACGGAGTAGCCCAGCGCTACGTCTACAAGGGTATAAAATGATATCGGGGGAGAGCTTGATTAAGCAACCACGCGACTGTAAAACCGTGGTCTCGACACTACACGTGAGCATTTCACAGCCATATTTAGCCAAGTAGTAGTAATAATACTTGATATAAGTCACTGTTATTAATTGTCAAGTTGCCACGTAAAAGAAGAAGGGAAAATAAAAGCCGGCCGTGACACTTTTGAGTCCGTACGTGCCTGACACGCTACGAATGCACGGTACGTAGAAGCTGTTGCAAGAGGTGAGCCAAGAAATGAAAATTCTGGTCTCACTTAGGTACCTAATTAAATAACCGGGATATACTAACTTCAGAGTGTGTGGTGTATTCATAAATGGTAGCTTAGGGCTTCTTTAAAGTCCAAATCAACCGTACCAAAATTAATTTAATAGTGCTAAGTTTTTAAGTAAATTTTGGCATTATCAATTTGATAGTGTTGGTTAGTACATCTAGTTTGATTGTCTTCATCAAATTTTGGTTGAGCTTGAAGAGAGAAATATTCTAAATTTGAACTGACACCATTGCAGTTTCAATTCTCAAAATAAAACTACAACAAATGGTAGTAGGGTTTTCTTTTTTTAACAAACAATTAATTAGGCCGAAACAAGTTGCTACAAGTTAATAATTTGTCCTAATGGTCAGTGATTAGAAACAAAATTTCAGCCGTTACGTGCTTACATTTGAAATTAGAGGGTTGCATGTGGCTAGATACGAAAAATTTAGGGTTTTGTTTGCATACATGACTTCATATCCACTAGTTTTTAAAACTTAGCAAAATTGATAAACATAGGTCCTGAAGTTTATAATGTTTACATACTATTAATTATTTTTTACGATCACACATAGGACGTATAAGCCACATGTACACTCATAGGGCTAATTGGTTAAATACCCAATATATTTTTTTAAAAAAGTATGAAATCACACACATAAGTCTTGGGATCGGTTGATCCATAACTTTTCACTAACACCTTTAAAAATGTAGAATTTTACATGTAAATCCACTGAAATTTATAGAAATGACCTCATTATAATGGAAACAACGTCAATTCACTACACATGGTAAAATTTGTGGCTCTTCCGCTAAGTATTACATCGCAATGATCGCTCTGACGATCTGACCTGGAAGTACTCGATCCAATCGTTATCTCACCCTTTCTCAATGATATATTTCTTCTTTCATTAGGTTTAGGTTGTATAATATGTAGTTTTTTTTAAAAAAATACCCCCTCTTAGAATTTCAATGATATTTGATATTTCTTCTTTCGTTAGTATTTCGGTGGTATGTCTTTGTATAATAGTATATCGTTTCTTATTTAAATAATAACAACTCTTTCCAATTTTTAGTTAATTTGTGTCTCTTTAACCCATCCATTATTTTACTAACTTGTGTGAGGCTTTTGATAGCTTTTTGTTACACATAAAAGTATACTTCAAAACGAATTTGAAAACTTTTTTCCAAGTTCAATACATTACATCTATTATAAAGTTACATTCGTTTTTTTCATTGATGTATTAAAAACGTGTATATATATTATAGAATATTTTGCGAAACATTATTTTGTGAATCTCGAATACTCAGCTTGAAAATCCTGTAGATATATGCACATTTAATCATGATTTATATCCTAGTTAGCACACACTCCGAGAGACAAAGACCCACAGTAAATTTTTGACCTCATGTTGGACATATTAAACACGTATATATTTGGAAAACGTTACACAAGTGTCTTTAGGCACAATGCCTTTATAATTTGTTAAAAAATAATACATTTTAAATAATGGGATAACAATCTGACCCTATATATTTTATTCTAGATGTATGGACATGACCAATATAAAAAAAATACATGTTCAATATAACTCATTGTCGCCAAACATAAATACATATGCACATGTACTTGGCAAAGTTGCTTCTAAGGAAGATAATAAATAGCAGATAACGGGTTGGTATCGGATTAATATCTGTTAGCAGATTGCGGTTAGCAAGCGTCGTTATTGTGGATGCTAAGTTTCAATAGTGGAATTTTAATTATAACCATAAATTTATAGATTATGTATCAACACTACCGTCAAGTTTCACTTAAAGTTTAGAAGTTTAGACAACCTGATTATGAGAAACCATCATTGGTTAAAGTGACAAAAAGCACAATAGTCCCGGTTTGAGTTGCACCCGGTACTAGAGATGATCTCTAGTCCCGGTTAAAAAATTCAACGGTCCTCTAGGAACATTAGTCCCGGTTCGTATCATGAACTGGGACTAAAGATTACCTCTAGTCCCGGTTCAAATGTTGTCAGCGCGTGTCAGAGCGCTGGGGACCTTTAGTCCCGGTTGGTAACATCAACCGGGACTAGATATGCTATCTCTAGTCCCGGTTCGTGTTACCAACCGGGACTAAAGATCCCCGGCACTCTGACACGCGCCGACAATATTTGAACCGTCATCTCTAGTCCTGGTTCTTGAAACGAACCGAAACTAAAGGTCCTAGAGAGCCGTTGAAATTTTTATACCGTTGCATCGGGACTAGAGATGGCATCTCTAGTCCCGGTTGGTGTTACCAACCGGGACTAGAGATTTTCTTTATATACTCCTTCCTCCTCCATCCCAAGCCAGCCACACTTGTACATCTTCAAAATTTTTCTCAGCTAGAGGTCCAGTGCTGCTGAGGTTAGCACTTTCTTTGGTGATAATACACAAATATTTGCTCTATAAGGTTAGCAACTTCTTACTCTTATTTGCGGTTGTTTTTTATACATTTTGCTATCACATGTCATGTGCTATCTATAATCTTAGCACTTCGTATTTTGCGGTTATTTTATATATACATTTTCATCTCTAGATTTGTTTGCAAACATGAGAAGATGTTTTCCCGTCCGCTGAAATTCACCTCTAGTCCCGGGTGGTTTCAAAAACCGGGACTAATTATTACCGTGCCCAATTATATTGTGTTATATTCATATATAATTATAATTAACATATGTTCATATATTCATATATAATTAACATATGTTCATATAATTAACATAAAATATTATAAATTAAAATAATAACATATAATTAACATACGTCATATTTCAAACTATTTAAAATTTAAATAATAATATATATTTAACATATGGCCTATTTGAAAAAAATTAAATTAAAATAAAACATATAATTAACATTTGTCATATTTAAAACTATTTTAAACCATAAACCCTAAACCCTAAACCTAAACCTTAAACCTAAACTCTTTTACCATTAACCCTCAACCTAAACCCTAAACCCTATTTTAAACCCTAAACCCTAAACCCTCGTGCGGCTGCGTGATTGGCATGTAGAAGAGCTGCGACACGAGCCGGAACGTCAATGCCTTCTCCTCGATCTAACATCGTCTCTCATGCTTTTGGAGGCTGCTCCGTTCTCATCACCGTAATAGAGCAGTGACAATCTCTTCTCACTTTGTTCTACCTTGTTCTCCGATTGCTACTGCTCATCCCAATACTTCAGACATCATCTTCAAAGATGACACCAAGCTCGTCGCATGGCAAGAAACAAGTGTCTAAGCAACACAAATCTAGAAAGCATCATTCCTTTTCGATTAGAAAAAAGAGAGCATCATTCTTGCGTTGATCTGAGTAGAAAGAAAAGGATCATACCTTGTAAAACGTTGCTTTGCATGACAGTAGAGCAGAATGGCTGGGGATGGAAGCTCGGGAAGGAGATACTAGAAAAGAGAGCTTCCTCCTCAAGCAGAAGATCCTAACTTGTGGTCAGGACAATAATGCTCTAACGGCTAATGCTTATGTGGCAATTCACGAGAATAAGGCAGAAGACATTAGCAACGAACTTTAATATTGCCGCTGAAACACAGAGAAAGCACACCTCTAAATCAAGGAGACCGGCGGCAGCGGTGGCGGCTGCAGCCAAGACTGGGGCGGTGGCGGCGGTAGTACCCATCGATCACGGCAGGCGGATAGAGGTAGTCCGCCGTTGTGCGCGTCACCGGCGGCTTCCATGGCGCCGCCGAGACATTGAGACGGGAACAGGGAAGGCAAGCCATAATTGCCATATATAGCCGCACTATCCAATCATTGTCATATCTCTCGCTATTTAAAGTTTGATGGAGATACACGAGTACTGCTACATCGTACTCGAAGAAATAGCAAGACAGAAAGATTATGAAGCAAAGGGAGAAAAGCAAGAAAAAAGACCGTGATCTGGATCATTAAATATTGAAGAGACCAAGATCGGTGAAGAAGGCTACTACGATGGATCATGACATGTTGAAGAGACCAAGATCGGTGAAGAAGACAGGAAAAAAACGTCGGGGCCTCTTCACGGATCATCAGGAGCAACTGGATACGGATGTGGACGAGACGACTAAGATAAGCTATTTCATTGATCCCGAGTCATTGGAGTGTGAGATTTGATTCATGTCTCTCGAAATAATGGAGCCCAAACAAAAAACATAGGTAAATGCGTTTTGACTTGCATCATGCATATGGTTAACCATGCTCATCGCGAGAAAATTTTATAGCGGTAGCTTCTTTTGGCGTAAGACTGTCTTTGTTTATCTGTTTATCTCGTTATTGATCTAACTTTTTTTCATGAACTAGTGGTGGCCTTATTGCACTAGCCTTTGGGTGATAGTTACCTTGCTTGGGAGGAAGCTCTCTTTTCCGGTATCTCCTTCCCGAGCTTTCATCCCAGCCATTCTGCTCTACTGTCATGCAAAGCAACGTTTTACAAGGTATGATCCTTTTCTTTCTACTCAGATCAACGCAAGAATGATGCTCTCTTTTTTCTAATCGAAAAGGAATGATGCTTTCTGGATTTGTGTTGCTTAGACACTTGTTTCTTGCCATGCGACGAGCTTGGTGTCATCTTTGAAGATGATGTGTCAAGTATTGGGATGAGATAAAACAATCGTAGAACAAGGTAGAACAAAGTGAGAAGAGATTGCCACCGCTCTATTACGGTGATGAGAACGGAGCAGCCTCCAAGAGCATGAGAGACGATGTTAGATCAGAGGAAAAGGCATTGACGTTTCAGCTCGTATCGCAGTCCTTCTACATGTCAATCACGCAGGCCGCACGAGGGTTTAGGGTTTAAAATAGGGTTTAGGGTTTAGGTTGAGGGTTAATGGTAAAAGGGTTTAGGTTTAAGGTTTAGGGTTTAGGGTTTAGGGTTTATGGTTTAAAATAGTTTTAAATACGACAAATGTTAATTATATGTTTTATTTTGATTTAATTTTTTTCAAATAGGCCATATGTTAAATATATATTATTATTTAAATTTTAAATAGTTTGGAATATGACGTAGGTTAATTATATGTTATTATTTTAATTTATAATATTTTATGTTAATTATATATGAATATATGAACATATGTTAATTATAATTATATATGAATATAACACAATATAATTGGGCATGGTAATAATTAGTCTCGGTTTTTGAAACCACCCAGGACTAGAGGTGAATTTCAGCGGGCAGGAAAACATCTCTAGTCCCGGTTGGTGGCTTAAACCGGGACTAGAGATGCCCACCTACCCGGGACACGTGGCTACTGTCATCTCTAGTCCCGGTCCGTGCCTTCAACCGGGACAAAAGGTATGCTCTATTGTCCCGGTTGAAGCCACCAACCGGGACTATATCATCTCTAGTCCTGGTTGGTGGCTTCAACGGGACAATAGAGCAGTACCTATATATAGCAAGGGCTTCACTGGGATCCAAACACTTAGCCGTTTTCGCACAACTCCATCGTCTTCTTTGCCGTCGCCGAGCACAAGGACGCCGCCGCAAGACGCCGTCTCCGCCGTCTTCGTCGCCGTCGTCGCCGCCGCGAGGGACCGCCGCGCCAAGGTCTTCGTCGCCGTCGCCGCCGCCGGAGGTTAGCCGCCGCCGCCCCCTTTTTTCTCCGTGATGCGTGCTAGGGTTAGCCGCCGCCGTCGATGTCATCGCCATCGCCACCATTGTCGTCTCCGTCGTCGTCGCCGCCGCCGCCGCCGCTGCCGTCGCCGCCGCTGCCGCTGCCGTGCTATATGTTTAATGAATATGAATGTGAATGAATTTTGTGAATTTTCTGAATTTTATGAATGTGAATGAATGAGGAGGTTTTGAATATGATTTCGATGTGTATTATTAAATTTGTGAATCTGATTTCGATGCATGTGTATGTGTAAATTTGTATGGACTTTATATGTAAATGGACTGTTTATTTAAATTTTAATGCATGAATATTGTGAATTTAGAATTTTGAATGTGTATTTCAATTTAAATGCATGAATAGATTTAAATTTGAATGTGTATGTGACTTGTGAAGTTTGTATTTTTCAACGAACGCGAACGATAAAATCAACAAACGGATGTGGACGGACGAACGAACGGACAGCCGTACGGACGTGGACGAACGGACGGACGCACGAACGAACACTCGTTCGGTCGGTCGGTTGGTCGTTCGTTCGGTCGGTCGGTCGGTCGGTCGTTCGTTCGTTCGGTCGTTCGGTCGGTCGGTCGTTCGATCGTTACAACGTACATAGGCATGCAACGTCCTCTCTGTCCTCTCCTCTCCACTTCCTCTCCTCTCGACCTTATCTCCCTCACATACATGATCGTACTCACGTACGTGAACGAACGATAGGTTAGGGTTCGGTCGGTCGTTTGGTCGTTCGTTCGGTCGTTCGGTGTAGATGTAATCCGAAGTGACTTCTAAAAAAATATCACCGTTGTGGATGTGCACAATTGGATCTCGTGTCTATCGGATTTCATCTATTTTTTCCATCTTCTTCTTTTCGACTATGTTTTTTTACGTAGACATACATGATATTCGTAAATAAGTGGTACATGTATTAACCGACAATATTTTTTTCAGAATTCTTTGATTAAGTCCTCAACCCACATCAATCAAATGGCGGATCGTGACGAGGAACAGCTTTCTCCTTGATGAGATCACACGAGGAACATAGTTTTACAACGAGGAGGGACACGAAGATCGGATCGCACCGAACGAGGGGGAACGAGGGCAAAGACGAGCAGAGAAACGAGGAGAGGAATGAGGGCTCCGCCTCCGCCTCCGCTGGACAGAAGAGGCCACATGGCCTGAGCAAGAAAATAGAGGGTCAACATGTCATAACGGAGGTGGCACGACAATCGACCAATTGCCCCGGAGGACGCCGCAAGAAAGTTTGTGGCGCACAGCGGATGGGTGGTGAGGGATGACGTGCCCATAAGCGTTGTCAATCGGACGCGTTCTACCAAAGGAGGAGAGGAGCGAGCTATCTCCCGGACTCGAGAAAGAGATGCGTGGACGACAATGCTGCAGACGTTCACCATCCTGACTCGAGATCGAGGCAAGGGTCAAGGAATGGACGTTGAAGAAAATGGCGAGCTCTTCAGAACTACAAGAAACAGTTACACAAGAAATATATCCTGAAGGGCCAAACACCAGACTTCGACAAGTTTCCAAATCTCAAAGATCATTGGGATGCTTTTGTTGAGCACAAGACCAGTGAAGAAGCGCAATCAATCATAGAAAAGAACAAGGCCAACGCAGCAAAAAGAAATACCATCACGAAGCTTGGGTCGGTGGCTATAAAAAGCAATGCGAAATGGAAAAAAATGGAAGCTGACCTAGAAGCACGGGATATCGTTCTGTGCACGAAACCGGCCGGAACGATCAAAGAATTGGTTCTATGCTCACGGCGGCTCACTAAATCCCGTCGATGGCACAATGATCTTTGGTGATGAAATTCTAGAAGCCGGACGGAGGTTAGAGGAGACGGTGCGGCCGAGAACTCGGGCTCCTTCAGCCCGATAGAGAGAAGGACGAGCTAACGCTCGGCCTCCAAAACCCGAGCACCCGGGCGTAAGCGAGGAAAGGCGTCGTCCCCGGAAATACGGGTTCCAAGCCGACATCGCCACATACAGGAGCTGAATGAGGTCAAAGCGAGAGAATGATGCTAGATTCGCAGAGATGGAAATGAGGCTCTCGTAGATTGACCAGATTGTCGACGAAAGGGTGGCCGTAAGGTTGGCTGAGGAGCGGAGCCAGTGGGTTAGCCAACAGCCGGATACAACAACAACCGCACAACTCTAACAACAGCGAGCAAGCGCGTCTACCGGAAATGAAGGCGAGCCGGCCCCACAAGCTCAACCGGTCCGTCATGCCCCGTGGATGACATCACATAGCGGACTCCGTGTGATCGCACATCCCGTGAAAAACATAACAATAAAGGTATGTTCGTACTTTTATGTTGTACGTATATTTTCTTGAATAACTTGTCAATCAACGTTAATTATTAACTAATAAGCAATTTTCTCAACAGGTCGCGTCGGGCATGGCTATTCCAGTAGCCCGAGACGGCACCTACCACTCCGGCCCGTTCCACCTTCGTACTCGAAGGTTGAAATTGAACAGTGGAATGCAGCTATGAAGATCCGGAGTGGATATCCCCGGAGGAGACGGGAGACGACGCTAGGAGAAACGGCTCATGGAATATTTCTCGGGAGGAAGATCTACATAAAATTCCCGACGAACAGCGTCTCCTATCGTTCCACCGTCCTCGCCTCCACGTGGGCCGTCTTCTCCGCCTCCTTCGCCGCCTCCGCCTCCTCCGCCTCTTGCGTCGCCTCCACGAGCACCGACTCCTAAACGGCCGTCTCCAACTCCACCGCCTTCCAACCCTCCTCCGTCGCCACAACGAGCACCGACTCCTAAACGGTCATCATCCAAGAGCGCGGCATCAATATCAAGCGGTCGTCCAAGAAAGACTCAGAGAATTGAGAAGACGCCGCCACCCGCGCCAAAGCGGTCGGCCTCAAGCGGGGGAAGAAAGCGGGCAAAGATGTACCCCGGCTTGGCATGCAGCCACGAAGCCTATGGAGTTCAAGCACGATCCCAAATATCGACCGATTTAAAACAATTCATTCAAGAAGCTGGAATTAATATGGATCAATTACACGGGCGTGCACCTGGCGAAGCCTCTCGTCAAGCCGGATCTCGTGAAAAGGCTTCCAACTCAGATGTACCGCTTCCATCAGTGGTACATGCAACAATCCAGCAAGGGTGAAGACAAGATAACATGCAAATATTCAACTCGACTACTTCTTCGATGGAGATGACTACCTTTATATCCGATTCAAAGATATATTCGACATGTACCAACGTGATGCCCTTGACGTCTCACTTCTAACCGCGCGGGTTTTGTAAGTATCGCCCGGTTATTTCGTTTCTTACCTCCTTGAATTTAGTGACTAAAATTCTTTTTAACCGTTGTAGAATGGCGATCCAATACTGCAACAAGCACGAATGCACCAAGCATGGATTCATGGATCCACGGAAAATCAACGGCCCATTGGTTGATCAATTTCCTAATCACACAGTGGACAACATAATACAACACGCTTGTGAAGCAACCCTTCCGGTCCTTCATCCTTCTGTCCTATAATACTGCGTAAGTTTTTTCTTTCTTTCCGAACCAATTTTAATCCCGTGCATACATAAAGTTTCATATGTGTCATCAAAACCAATTTACAGATTCCACTGGATTCTATTAGTACTTGACATGGGTCAGTCAAAGATCCATGTCTTTGACTCAATGGATAAACCAGAGTCCACGTACTCCCATATATTTGAACTGTTTAACAGGTAATGCCATCTTACTTTCTATTGCATATATGCGGTTCTCGGATAATTACGTGCTAACTTTCAACTGCACGTAGGGCATGAGAACGATTTCGGGGTAATGTTCGTGGAAATTGGAAAGATAAACTCTCTGTGCGGATGAAGTTTCCAGTGAGTAACATGCCTCCTCCTAATTTGAGTTGAATCATTATTATGTTCGAAAATATGATATGCATATTAAATATGTCGTCGTTTCTCTTTTAGTGTGCAAAACAGTCGCAGGGCACCAACCTATGTGGATATTACGTCTGCGACTATATTCACCGCTTTGTGACCGAAGTTAAAACTGTCGATGATCTAGATATACGTATAACACCAATTCATACATAACGTCTCGATTTCTTATTCACTTCATATATTTATTTCTCATTTATTGTAATTAATGACAGCTTATGCGAGTAAGAGACGACCTCCCCCACGAGACTTTCATACAAGCCGCTCAGGAAGATTTGATGGGATTTATTAACGAGCATGTCGTTGTCCCGCGGGGGAGTTCTTCGTTAGTTTTAGTAGCTAAACCACAGCAAAGTAGATTAGAGACAATTTTTTATAAGCTAGCTAGGAAACATGTATGAATATTGTACATATTTTGGTAATATATGTATATTTTCTTTCTTAAGTTCGTTTAAATGTGTGTAAATTATATATTTATGTGTATTATAATATATGTGTAATATATATATAGCAATGCTGCTGTAGAAATGACAAATTAAAAAAAATTAATCTTTAGTCCCGGTTTAAGCCACCAACCGGGACTAAAGATTGCGGAGCCGGCCACATGGCTCCGCCACCTTTAGTCCCGATTCGTGGCTTAAACCGGGACTAAAGATGTGATCTCTAGTCCCGGTTATTTAACCGGGACTAGAGATAGTCCACCTCTAGTTCTCGGATTCGTAGTCCTTTGCCACTACCGACTACAAGGTTACGAACCGAGACTAGTGTGACTTTCTCCAGTAGTGTTAGTTGCTCATACATTTTATAGCATAAGAACTATAAAGAAGACATATAACATTAAATTATCATATATTCATGCATAAAGAATATCGTTTACGTACGATTACGACCCAAACAGACTATAATTAATAGATTGTCGTTTAAACGCAAGTTCTAATATACTATCCGCTACGAACCTCATAGGATAGTAGCACCGTAGCATAATCTGCTACTGCTGTAGCATACTTTACTATACGGACGATATCTACTAATAACATTAGTAGTTAATAATTAACTGTTCCAAGCAAGCGCGATTTTTATGCATGAGACGAGTAAAACTATTAACTATCGAGAGACGTCTTCTCATTATTTCATGTAACTTAATTAGTTATAAAAACATATATTAACGTGTGATATATCATTTCATAAACATCACAACGAAAAAATAAATACGTTAGTTGACTAGCTGTATTTTTTTACAATTTATAAAAATTATATTTTAATTTACATAAATGCTATATCATATGTTAATATATTTTATATTTTTTATTTTTTATAATTTTTAAATGACGAACAAGAAAACATCTTGTCGAGAATTTAAAATCCACCCTCTCCATGGGACGACCAAACTAACCAAAACGATGTAAACCACGGCGCTCTCCGTCGTGGCGGGGAGAAGTCGTCGAGCCGTCTCGTCTAGGCTAGGACCGACCGACCGGCCGGCCGGTCGCAAGGAGGAAGAGGAAGCTCCCCGTCGCCTTCGACCCCACCCTACGCAAGCAACGCACGCGAGCTAGCCACGCGCTCGCCTCCTTCCTCTCGCTGTCGGTGTCTCTCTCTATATAAAGGCGCGGGAGCGCGCATCCACTTCGTTCCTTGTCACCGCCGCCGCCGGTTTAGGTTTCCTTCCTACACGGACCGCACCCTGCACGTACGCGCTGCTGCTAGCTAGCTAGGTTGCTTGCTGCTCCCGCCGGTCGCCGTTGCTTCGCGGCAAGCCCTCGGGCGGCGTCGGCGTCGAGCTACTGATCAAGATAGATATGTGCGGCGGCGCCATCCCGCTGAGCAGCCGCGGCCCCGGCGGCAAGAGGAGCCTCTCCGCCGCCGATGACCTCTGGCCGCCGCAGCACGCCAGTGACGACGACTTCACCACCACGGCCGTCGCTCCATCGGAGAAAGGTAAATAATTACTACTAAAACAGCTTTTACCATTACTTTGCATGCATATGTACTTGTGCTGATTGCTATATGCGCGTACGTGCAGCGGCGGATGAGGAGCAGCCGCCGGCGAGGCGGCAGCGGCGAGGGGAGCGGAGGACGCTGTACCGGGGCATCCGGCGCAGGCCGTGGGGGAAGTGGGCGGCGGAGATCCGGGACCCGGCCAAGGGCGCCCGCGTCTGGCTCGGCACCTTCGCCACCGCCGAGGCCGCCGCACGGGCCTACGACCGCGCCGCCCGCCGCATCCGGGGCACCAAGGCCAAGGTCAACTTCCCCAACGAGGACAACGCCTACGCCGCCGCGCCGCCGTATCACCTCGCCGCCTACTACAGCGATGCCTCCTCCTCCTCCTCCACCTCCTACCTCTACCCGACGGCCATGGCGCCCGCCGCCGCAGCGGCCCTGAGGAGCAGCAGCTGATGACGACGGTGGAGTACAACGTTAACGACGCCGTCGATGTAGCCAGCGTATACTTCCAGCCGCCGACGCCTTACGAGTACAGCGCCGGCGGTGGCGCCGTCGTCATGCCGGTATCGGCAGTGGCGCCGTCGATGACGTACGGACAGAGCCAAGAGGTGGCAGCTCCTCTCATGTGGAATTTCGATGACATCACGGCCATGCCAATGTGATTGTATAACCGTGGAGATTAAGGCATTAAGCTAGGCTTAAGGCTACCTACCTGACATGGCTAGCTTAGCTTACAATTTATTTTTCTTGCATTTCTTTCTCTTTTTTTAGATGAGCTAGTGTCTTATACTATTTGTTCATCTTTTCTGGTAGTGGTGGATACATTTTCTCCGGCTATGGTTGGAATTTGTAAATAGAAGATGGTCAATAATAAGATTGTTTCCATGCTTTCTCACTTCATACTCCTGTTTTGTGCTTGCTTACTCTAATTAATAGTCCAGTAAGATACTTTCATCGCATGTACATACACCCTGTAACCTTTCAGTGGCTAATGGTGAGGGATTTGCCTGATCTTTTTTGTCTGCTCTCAGTTCCTTGTTGCACTAAGGCATACAGGGTTTCTCCTCCCGCCGGTTACCGCACGGTTACCGCGGTAAGGCTTACCGCCGAGGCACGGCTTTGGTAACTGGCGGTAGGGTTTGGCTAAAATTTGCCAAATTTAAATTTTGTGAAAAAAAATCAAAAAATTCGTGGTGGTAGATCTCGAATTATAGTGCGCAATGGTGAAAAAAGTTTTTCAAAACGATAGATAAAATCAAATTTGGAATCAAAACCGAATTGCGTCAAAAAATTGGGAAAATAAAAAACAGTGCATGGAACTGTTCATTCGGCCCATCCGGCCCATTGATAGAGAAAATATCTCCCCAACCATCTCTCCTCATCACTCACACTTGCCAAATCCTAGCCATCCACTGGAGAGGTTGGTTTGCGGGTATAAGGAGGCGGCGACGCCAGATCCAGCAACTCCTCATCGACGAGCGCGGTAATCGATCGGTGAGTCGCGGTAACGGTGTGGTACAAGGCGATTACTGCCTGGAAGAAGCGCCAAAGGTAATCCCTCTTTCGCCCGTGGTTACCGCGCGATTAGATGTGGTTATCGCAGTTTGTATCCCAGTTATCACGTTTGCATATAGATGGTGCGCGTCGTTATAGCAGGCCGTCACCTTCGTCGACCGTGCAATAACCGCGGGTCTAACCGTTGTTATCACCACCTAACCGTGGTTTGGCAGTAATATTGTGATGTTTGCAAACGATAGTTTGGTTTTTAGGTTTGTATGATGGTGAATGTTTAAATTTGTAAGTAATAGTACGATGTTACCAAGTAATATTAGGGTTTGGATGTTTGTATAATGTTGAATGTTTATATTTGTAAGTAATAGTTTGATGTTTGCAAGTAATATTAGGGATTGTATGTTTGTATAATGTTGATTGTTTATACTTAGTGTGATGTTTGCAAGCAATAGTATGGTTTTTAGGTTTGTATGATGGTGAATGTTTAAATTTGCAAGTAATAGTATGATAATTGTACGACCGGTGGCATTCCACACCTCATGGATAGGTCGAGTTGGCGGGAATACAAGGTTGGGTTGCTTCACTCTCGTAACTTGATGCCGATGTCCACTGAGGAGTACAACATGGTATATAATCAGTGGAACAGCTAGCTGCGCCGCCTGTCATTGGAACATTTTCTTTATTTGATTTATGAATTGTCATCTACCTTGCTATGGACATTGTATTGTGAAAACTATATTTCATCTACATGTCAACATCGTGATACATTGTTGTTCTTGAATTATTTGTGATATGAATTATTGAATCTTTGTGATAAGAATTGTTGAATTGCTTTGAAGTTCGTAATATAGGAAAGGTCACGTCGATTTTTTTATTCCACCCGCAAAATTTAGGTTTGCAAGTATCCTACATATTATTCTAATTATCCCTAATTTCTACTTAATTTTGTGTTTTTCCTCTTCTTTCCCCTCATTTTTTCATATGCCAAACTACCTGGTAAACGCCCTTAAACCGCGGTTATTGCGCGGTAACCACGAGAAAACCGCACGGTAACTGGTTTGTAGAATTTTTTGCTTTTTAGCCCAAATTTGCAAAGATTATCACAAATAGGCCCCCGACGGTTTGAATTCTAGAAATGGACCCTAAGCTCGACGCCAATAGTGATGGCGCGAGCTTGAACTACTCGGCGTCAATACTATTGGCGCCGAAATATGTGCGCCACGTAGGCGGCGAGTCCAACGTGACAAAGCTCGACGCCGTAGTGGCGCCAAGCTCGGCGCCATAGATCTTGGCGCCGACCTCGGCGCCACCGATCTTGGCGCCGACCTCGGCGCCACTACCGCGGCGTCGAGCTTTGCTTACAGTGGGTCCCGTCTTTCTCGTCCAGCGAGTTACATCCTTGCGCCCGCCGCCGCACAGCCGCCGCGCGCCGCCGCGCACGCCCCGCCGCCACGCTGCTGCCCGCCCGCCGCACGCGCGCCGCGTCGCCACCGCACGCCCGCCGCGTCCCGCCCGCCGCCGCTGTCGGCCGCCGCCGCACGCCCGCCGCCCGCCCACGCGCGCCTCTCTGCCGCGCCCTGGCCGCCCCTGCGCCCACGGCCACGGCCGGCGGCCGCGCGCCCCTTTGCCGCGCCGACTTCCCTTCTCGGCTCCCGCCTACGCGACTTCCTTATCGGCGAGGTAAGTATATCTTCGAGTATGCAATGTAGATAAAATTAAAATTTAGAATGTGCAAATGAAGAAATCCAATGCATTTAATTTAGAATAGGCAATGTAGATACAATTTGAAAATCCAATGTATTGTTAGGTAGAATATGAAATGTGGGTAAAGTATAAATATGGAATGTAGCTAGTAGGTAAAATTTAGAAATTCAATATATGTGATTTTAGGGTATGCAGTGTAGGGAAAAAATTAAAAGTGCAATGTACATAATTTTACAATATGCAATGTGGGTAAAATATAAATATACAATGTACGTGAATTTTGAAAAGGTGAATTGTAAAATGTTGAACATGTAATTTATAAATTTGGCTCTTATTTTTTTGTTGAATAAATGGTATCTTTTAATGGTAATAACTTTGATTAGTTTACGGGATTGGATTAGTTTACGCGAAGGTAGATCTCATAAAGAAGAAATTGCAGGATTGGATAATTTCGTACGGGCTAGAGTTTTTGTAGAAAGTTTGTATGTTTTAAACACTATAGTGGATTGGACAAATTGAGTACTATATAGCAATTAATTTGGACTGAACTAAATATATTAGTAATTTTTTCGAACTACTAGATGGACAACGTAGTGATCATATATCATGGAGGCACCGTGGCAAGAGATTGTTATGGATATATCAACTTTGTTGACATGCAAAGCGAGCATGTTATATTTGATGAGAAGCCAACATTTAGTGAGTTGCTTGAAAGGGCTCGGGAGGAGCTACATTGCTCTGGAGATGAACATACAGGAGGATGTACGTCAGTGTCTGTCGATGCGTGTGATCGACACACGGGGACCTGGGGGACCCCCTTTTTGGTTCGGCACAGGGGAGCGGTGAACCAGGGTTTGAACTCGACGTGAGGTAGAGGGGAAGTAGGAAGGTGGAGACAAGCCGCAATCACAAAAGACACAGAAGAGTTATAAAAGTTCGGGCCGTCGAGGAGACGTAATACCCTACTCCTGTTCTAGTGTTATATGGAGGATGAATTACAAGGATGGGGTGTGGTTGTTCTTCCCTGGGAAGCTGGAGCCGATGATTGAGGTGGTGAATGCTCAAAGCCCAAGGCGAAGTAGCCGAACATCGGACCGCTCAGGGAACCCCCAAAAGGCGAACCTAAGAGCCAATTTTCGAACCCGTTCTATCATGGACTTAGGCCTCCTTTTATAATGCAAGGGGACGCAACATTAGTCCTAGCTTTCTATACTCCTCTCCACGTGATGGAGCGGTTCTTGCTCTGTCTTGTCGGGGATCTACCCCCATTCCTGCTCCTATTACCACGTTGCGGGAGTTGGTGGAGAAAAACCGGCGTCGTGGCCGCCATGCTGCTGACGTGAGGAGGGGTCAACTTACCTACTCCAGTGGGGCCTACCGATCAGTGGCCCTCCGCCTGGAGAGGGGTGGACGTGACACCCCCAGCGCTCGTATCCTCTCTCCCACGCGGCCGCCTAGCGCATTTAATGCGACCGGATGGGGCGTGGAGGGGGCGTGCGTGGAATGACCATACTGCGATCGCCGTCAAAGACTTTCGCCTCTCTCCCTCGTAACGGGCGAAAAGGGTGATGATGAGCGGGCGACGACGTGCCTCCGTTAACGCCAAAATTTGGTAAGCCCCGAAGTCCTTATCGGCTAAGGGTTAGTATCGGCTCGGCGAACCTCGGAGAGTTTTGCGACACCGATGGAGGGTCCATATTTCCAGCAATCGGGTTCTTGTTAGATTCAGTTTGAGAAGATCTTATCTAGAAGAAACCGATTCCAGGGAGGATGCGGCTTGTATCTATTAATTAGGAAGAGGTTGTTAGTTTCCTATTTTATCTTTAGGAATGTTTGTTTTGTAGTCTGTTAGGATCTTTGTCATCCCACGGGTATAAATATGTAAACCCGGGTTCATGTAAATTATCTCTGGTCAATACAATTCGGCGCATCGCCACCTTTTATTCTTCATCTTCGTTCAACATCCGGCGAGACTTGGCACCTGACGCGGGGCTGCATCGGCTTCGATCTCCGGCGAAGGGGTAAGTCCAAGGTCCCGTCGGTTCAGGCAATCGTATTGGCTACGTCGGCGTCGTCCAAGGCTGCATCGACATTCGACCTCTTGGAATGCTTCGGTTCGTTGATATGTTCGCCCGAATATTTATCATATGTCTCTATTAATCTAATCTTAGTATTTCGTTTAGCCCTATCGGTTGTCTCTCGTTTTAGGGTTTCGTCGCCGTCGGCTAAACTGTTTATTAGATTAGATTGGTTTAGGCATCATCACCCTGAAAATCAGCCAAGGGCTTGATTGTCTAGATATTGCGTTTTTTCATACTTAGTGTTGCATCAGTTTGAATCTGCTAAGTCGTGACTAGAACCGTAATCTCTAGCCTGCCTATTGGTTGCCACTAAGGGTTTCATCGGGGTTTCAACCGGTGAGGTATCCGATTTCGCATCGGCTTGCGAGGAATATACACAAATTGGATATAGTCGATTGCAGCGAGGTGTTATTGAATATTCGATCATTTGGATTTTACGATATCAGACTTCCAGCCGATATGTGATTTAATTTTTAAATCAATATCTATTTCGTCATGTAATTGGTTCATGCAATGTTATATATCATCACATTATTGTCAGCCGATCACCTTTATATATATGTCTATTAAGCGTACAGCCGATGGATTCAAACACATTTTACACCATCGGCTGGCATCAGTGTCGGCTGCAATTGCACCATCAGCTTATCAGCCGATCAGTTAGTTTTTGGGTATCGGTCTATCGGCCGACATGATTTATGCTCTGCTGTTTTGCATAACTTGTCAGTGGCAGGATCAAACTGACTGGCACGCCCGCGCTTCATCTATTCTAGGACCTGCACTGGAGCTAAGCAGATCTCCCAGGTCGGCGTGTTGATTTTTCTCGTCAACAGCCTCACATCGCAATAAATGTGACGGGGCAGGCGTCTGGCCTCTCTCTAGGCATTAAATGTGGTGGTTGACAGTTGGCGGTTGGTCTCGCTCCTCTCTCGGAGAGGTGCGGGGTGATGGACGGGGGTCCGGGTGATCCCGATCCCTGCCATTGGGAGAGTGGCGGCCTCCGGGCAGCCCCCGAGCCAAGTCCCCTTTGGGATGGCCACGTGGCCGCCCGTGGTTTGGACCCGCATGAGCCGTTTAAGACACGTCTTTGGGGCGCCCTGGTAAGCAAAGGTGCCTTCCTTCTCCAGATATCGCATTCTCGTCATACCCCCGGGCCCATATCACCGACAATGTCCATACGAACAGTAGATCGATACGGTTAGACCTGCTTCAATTGGTCGGACGGTAACGTAACCTGAGTCGACCGAACAATTCCTTCAGGCATGGATGGAGTACGAACGTCGAATGGAAATCGCAAGCTTTGATTGGCGGAACAACCCACTAGGTTTTCCTAAATGGTCGGAGCGTCTCACGTGCGATTGTAGGGATCGTTGCAAGATGGCTACCTCCTTTGAACCACGAACCTATGGCCGGAGATATTTCATTTGCCCCAACTTAGACAACGACTTCGTTGTACGTCTTTCGTTTTATCAATCCCGCTAACGTCTTCCATCTACTGGCTCTCTAACTGATTACATGTGTTTCTTTACCAGGGCATCCAAAGGAGGTGTGGATTCACTAGGTGGATCGACAATGTCATTTCCCAATATAACAGCCTAAAAGTAACTGAATGTGAAACACAGAAGGAGTACAACGCCAAGAAGGAAAGAGAAAATTGAAGACAAGCTGAAAGCCATAGAACGGATCCGTAGGATACCTGAGACTCGACTCGTCGGGTCCGATTAGTTTGTATCGTGTATGCATGGCATACATTCCGCTTTAATTACGTGCAATAATCCTTATGAAACATATGTCATGTATTGTATCATTAATATATGCTGAGTTATGCTTGTATTACTACAAAAGTTTTCAACCGTGTCAATTGCTTAAACAACGAAATACGACGCTCAAACTCACTTTTTCATGGTCCAATAAGCCGATTAGTGATAAAGGGTGAAGGGAACACGGTGAGAGTTGAATAGGACAGAGATGAAGAGAAATAGGAGAACAGAAGTGTTGACAGAGAGGAAGAAGATGGTCCACTGCAGCGGGCTCGGCGCCACGAGCGGTGGCGCCGAGGTAGGCACCACCATTGGCGCCGACCTCGGCGCCCCTTCACGACGCCGAGCTCGGCGCCACTACCACCGGCGTCGAGCTTTGCCACGTCGGACCGAGCTCCTACGTGGCGCAAATATCTCGGCGGCAATAGTATTGGCGCCGAGTAGTTCAAGCTCTGGCGCCATCACTATTGACGCCGAGCTTAGGGTCCATTTGTAGAATTCAAACCGCCAGGGCCTATTTATGATAATCTTTGCAAATTTGGGCTAAAAAGCAAAAATTCGACTAGTTTGAAGTTCGGAGATGAATTTCGTGTGGTTCTCAACGTAACCACCAAACCGAGGGACGTAATCCCCAAAACGGTTTGTCAAACCCCGAAGGAATAGATGGCCAAACGGCCCGCAGCCCGACTCAGCACGACCTATGGCACGAAGATTTGGCCCTGGTTCGACACGGCACGGCCCGACCATCAAGCCATATTTGGGCCTTGTCCTCGACACGACGTGTCGGCTCGCATGGCCCAACCCAATGATCGGGAAGACAAAATAGACGAGGGAGGCAAAATAGACTTATTCAGCCACATAAGGCATGACCCAAAGAGATAAGGGATGCAAAATAGACTTATTCCAGTCATATAAGACACGATCCAAAGAGATGAGAGAGGCAAAATAGACTTATTCCAAGAAAGAGTACGGTGGACTGGTAATGTCTTCGGTCGGCACGCACGTCCCGAGTCTTATTAGGCCGTGTCTGGGTTGTAGATGCAGCCCGTTGGCATGGCACGACCCGAGTCTTATCGAGTTGTTTGGGCCCAGGTCAGGTCGTGTCGATAACCCGTTGGACCAACTATACACACCGAGGATTGATCAGCCAATATATTTCTTTTCAAAATTGTCTTTTCTATCACAGGGAACACATTCACAAGACAATAGAAAGAAGCTTAATTAATTGCCATATCTCCAACGTGATGATTGAAAAAAAATGTGGATGATTGGTCTCGTTCGAATGGGGAGCCGCGCAGGCGTTTCACGTTTGTGCAGCGGAGAGGAAGAACGCTCGGGGTCGGAGTTTTCTTCTCCGAACCCCCTCTCGAACCTTTCGATTGAAACGTGCGGCTAGGATCTGAAATTTCTGTCAATAGTGTTTGTATATATAGTTCCATGAAGCAGACCAACTAGCTGAGCCCAGGACGGCTTCGCCGGCCTGCTCAGGTGATCCTTCCTCGTCGCCGGCGAGCGACCTCAACGCTGTCATGGCAATCAGCTCGTGAAATACGTTGGTAGATGTGCTCAGCCTCAACCTCGCAGTCAGGAATGGAAATGTACTGCTAACCTGCTATTGGAGTTGCACACAACATACTCCCTTCCAATTTCATCCGCAGGATGTTTTTTATGGGACGGAATTTTCAGATTCATTCTCAGATTTAGTTTTTTATGGGACAACTTCACTAAACAGAGTTGTCCCATAACCGATTCGACGTCAAAACCGATTCGAAAATCTAGGAACAAAGGTAAAATTATCTTAAAATCTGAGTTACGATAGTTCTATTAAAAAAAAGTAAATTTTACAAAACTACTAATACTTAATTAATCTATCACAAAAATACATATTTTAAAAAAACAAAAAGTACAGATTTAAAATTATATTTTTCACAAAACTATATATTTAAATGTCGTATCAGAAAATTACAGATTCATCAATGTTATCAAAAACACATCTTTAAGATGTAACCTGTAGTTGTATGATATATTTCGCGCTAAATCCGTAACCTGTAGTTGTATGATATATTCACGCTAAAATCCATAGTTTTGTGAATTCTTAAATCTGTAATCTGTAGTTTTATGATCTTGTGATATTTTGATCAAAGTATATGTAGTTTTGTGAAATTTACTCAAAACAATAACTCCGGCAGAAGTGGGGACACACAATACGAGCGCCCAACGTGCTGGCAACATTTGTAATTCTCTGATTCAAAGTGCATAGCATTCGAACAAAATTTAGCGGATCCTGGCACTTGAGTAACAACATAAGAACTCTGAAACTGAAACAAGAGCTATGTAGCCCATTCAGTGCAACCACACGAATAGCAGGCGATAACTTAGACCTTGAAGCCTTTGCTGTTCCTCCTTCCTCTTGCCTTCTCAAACTTCCTTCCCTTTGAGCGCACGTAAGGCTTGGTGTTGCTGTGTGGCACTCCAGGAGCAGGACCAAAGTGCTTCACTGCTTCCCTGGCGTTCTTAGGACCCCTCAGGAGAACCTGTAATAATGCAAAATTGTCGATTGTTAGAATTTCTGGCATTGCAATGTACTGCAAAGAACAATTAGATCCACAAAGTGCTATCACTGTGGGCATCCCAAGGGCACAAAGAAACTAAAGCATCATAAATTTCATAGAGCATATATAAGCTTAGCACATGTTTATCATTGAATTCCAAACATTTCAAGGATTAACTCCTTGCACGCATCAAATAAGGACAGCAAGAATGCTGAGTATATACCACAATCACTGCAGCCCTTATATGCACAATAACTTCAATAGTATATCCATTGTAGAAAATTATACCATGTAACTCAGAACTACAGGTTCATACAGATAGACACACAACATACGAAGGAGTAAAACACCCAAAGAATCTTTACCACGCCTTGTCTACAGCTAATTTCCTTTTTGAATATACAAGACTTTCGGTTTGTTTATTTTGTTAAGAAGAGCGCCAGTGCCAAGTGTTACAAATAAAAAGATAAGCTAATCAGGTAGGTGGCATCAGATAATAAGCGGAGTATTTGTCCACACATTGCATTCAGTGTGTAGGATAAGATTGTGCATCACAAGCCATTATTCCATCAATAACTTCAAAATAAAAGGCAAAACCAATTGAGAGTACAAGTAGCTCAAATATGGCTCCACAAAAACATCAAAATCAATTAACCAAACTAACTCAAAAGAACCACAAGAAAATATAAAAAGTAAATTTTGGTTAGACCATTTGGCACCAAAGCAACCATGTAGATGCAATGGGCTGGTAAGACAACCATTTAGATCTATGCACCTGTTATACCTCCTCGGCATTCATTAAGTTTTCTCCAAGAAGAAATTAACCAGTGCAGGTGTTGTGCTCAAAATTATGACCCCATGTTTGTCGTATCAGTACTCATCTATATGAACATGTCTATTGATGCCTCTTTGTTAAAGGCAAACTAACTCGTATAGAGGTGAAAAAACATAAGCCAGTAAAGTTTGGGCAACTAGGAAAGCGAAGTTACTTGTTCCCACTCTCAGATGCACTCCAGAAAAGGAGTGCACAAACATGCAGACACTCAACACAGCATCAGGTTCTGACCGCCCGTCTGCTTTGTTCTCGTCATTGAGAGACAACAAGACTATTAATGATGGTATGTTCAACTAAAAACTCAATTTCACAAGTAAACTTATCTTCTAGGCATGCAATGTTCTTCAAGGGTAGACCACAAGCAAAACCTAAACAACGATATTTGTGATCCGGCAAAATCTCATTACATTTCAAGTATACTCATTAGACAAACAGTGCTGGACTCAACATAAATTAAAATGCTCGCACAGAATCATCAAGCAGGCAATATAATTCAGAATTGAACGGCAAGAATTACCGTGTTCTGGCCGAGAGGAGCACGGAGCGCCAGCTGGTCGAAGGTAAGGCACTCGCCACCGGCGTTCACAATGCGGGCCCTCGCGGTCTCAGTGAACCTGAGCGCGGCCACCTTCATCGCCGGCACCTCGTAGACCCTCTTGTCGTCGGTAACGGTGCCCACTATCACGGCTATCTGGTTCTCCTGCAGCGCGCGTATACAACCAGCAACAAAACCCGAAATGAGTTCGTACGAAATCGACAAGAGGCAGCCGAATCTAACATGGAGCAAACGCGGACCTTGCCCTCCATGAACCTGACGAGGCGGCGGAGCGAGAGCGGCGGACGGTTGGTCTTGCTCATGAAGAGCCGCCTCAGGATGACGGCGTTGAAGGGGCTCTTGGTCCTCCGCACCAGGAAGCGGTAAAGCTGCGCACAGATCGGGACGCGATGAGACTCAAATCCAGATCAGAGAGCGCTAGATGGCGAAGACGACGGAGCTGACCTTGACGATGAGCTTGAGATAGACATCGTCGGACTTGGGAGCCGTGCGCTTGGTCTTCTTGTTCCGCCGCCGGCGACGAGGTCGATACCCTACGAGTGGAGGAGGAGGAGAGAGGCGTCAGTTAGGGAACGAGGCTATGGAGACGGCGCGCGAGCCGAAGGAAGCGGGAGTCACCATGGCGGCGTGCGGCGGTGCGGCGTCCGGAGCGGCGGCGGCGGCGGCGGACCGGGGTGAGTTCTAGGGTTTTGGGAGCGAGATGAGAGACTGAGGCTTATATAGGTGCAGGAGCGATGCGGTGGACTCGACCCGAATGGGTTTGGGCGAGCCAAGTAGAAGTACGTTGGGTTGGGCCAGGCTTGCCATTCATGATTCATCGCCTCATCGCTGCCGTCCATTCATCCTTACAGGCCAGCGAGTATAGGTTGCTGCCGTCCATTCGTCCATTGGCCTATTCTAAAAAATACGATTTCAAAAATAATTGTTTTTCTACTTTGTTGCTTAGAGCATTGGTTATAAGGGCACTCCCAATGATACATTTATAATGGTTTCTATGTGTATTAATTAGGTTGTTTCATAAATATTTTGCTGATGTGTCAAAAAATTAATTGAAGAGAGAGAAAAAAGAGAGAAACTGTTTCCTGGATGAGAAACGGAGTCGACACGCGCAACGAGAAGCTTAGAAACAGGTAAAATCGTGTTGGGAAGAGCCACGTCGTGTCTTTCTCTCTCAACCCGAATCTTCTCCTCCTGTGATCGCTCTGTGCCGGAGTGTCTCAGCTGCGCGCCGCACTCCCGCCTCCTACGCGCTGCATGTTGTCCCTCCCGCATCCCGCATCGCCCGCATCTCGCGAGGCGGCCGGAGACCACACCGAAGGGATCAAGGAGGCGCCGAAGATGCATCGTGGCCGCTGTGATGTCTATCGTCTGCCGAGGTCGACAGCAGTAGGGTCGAGGCCGAGGCCGGCCCCTTGCACCCCCGTCGACGCACTCCCGTGGGTGAGGGTGAGGCCGCGGGCGCCAGAGGCGGAGGCGGAGGCAGGGGCGGAGGGTGGTGGTGCAGGGACGGGGGGCGAGGACGGAGGTGGTGCAACGAAGGCGACAGTGGTCGCGGTGCTGGAGGCAGAGGCGACGGCGAGGGCGGGGGCGGAGGTGCGGCGGCGACGACGGCGGCGATGGTGGTCGCGGCGATGGAGGCGGGACGGGGGTAGGGTTCGCGGCGTTAGAGGCAGAGGTGGCGGTGGGGACGGAGGTGGTGGTGCGACGGCGGCGACGGTGGCCGCAGCGATGGAGGCAGGGGCAGGGGCCGCGACACAAGAGGCAAAGGCAGCGGCGAGGCGAAGGTGGTGGGGCGGCGACGGTGACGGTGGCCGCGGCAGACCGGAGGCGAGGCGGGGGGCCGTGGCGCCGTTGATGTGAAACACACACCGGCCCGAGAGATCCGCTAACTCTAGTACGTGACCTAAATCGCTTTTGGGTTTCAAAGGCGTACCGGTTTGTTTGATCCTACAACCAACAAGAAATAAAGAAAGAAAACAAAGTCAAATCTATAAAGATAGCCGATCGGCTAATGGCCAATGATGTATCGTTCAATATTGAGCCGATGCAATATGTATATGATCGGCAAAAAAGGATAAAGCAAAGGGAAAATTAGATTTACTCGATCAGCTGTAGATATCAATAATATATAATCTATGTCTCAAAATATGTTTAAATCAAGTGATTGAGATAGATCGGACAGTGTGCCAAAACAGTATAAATCACTTATGTCTAAAAGTACTTTAAGACAGAGATTATATGTATTTATAGTATTGCCGATGTAATAAATCTAACATGTATCGGTTAATACTCTGATATTACTTTATACTGAGGTACCAATATAGATTAAATATATTAAACAAAAATCAATCAAGTGTTAAGATGACCTAACAGATTAATAACAAGCTTAGTATATTTTATCACAACGAGATCTTAATGTAAAGGGCAGATTTAGCATATCAAGTAAACATGCAGGAAACAAGATAACTAAACAAGGTAAAATCGGCTGAAACCCCGAAACTATCTCTAAAAGCAACAATAGAATAAGATAGATATTATAATTCTAGATAATACTTAATAGGTCGGACTTAACCGATGCAAAGAATAAGTATAAACACAAGCATAATTTCTCCACCAAAGAATACCTTATCTCTCGCATCCGTAAGACTTCGCTTAAATAAAAGATTGCTCTCTCTTTGCCCTCAAATTCCCGGATCAAGACCGAGCCGATTGACTTCTCATCGGTTGACAAGTACAACTTGAAAGATACTCCTTTTTGTGGAGAAATCAGAACTGGAAGGGAACTCAAATACTCCTTAATATCATCCAAGGCCTTTTGTTGCTTTGCCCCCCAAGTAAACTCTTGATCGGCTCTCAATCTGAGTAAAGGTGTGAAGGGCTCCATCTTCCTGATAAGTTAGAAATAAATCTCCCGATAAAATTCACCATGCCGACCAAAGGTTGCAACCGCTTTCTTGTCTTTTAGAGGTTGAATATTATTGATTGCATTAATAATTTTATGTGTTACCTCAATTCCTCTCTCATGAACAAGAAAACCCAAAAATTGTCCAAGATACACCAAAAGTATACTTTATGAGTTTCATCTTCAAGTCATATTTCCTTGTTCTTTCAAAAACTCCTCAAATCGGCTATATGATCATCAATCTCCTTTGACTTCACTACCACATCATTAATATAGATCTCAACCAACAAGCCGATTAGATCATGAAATATGTAATTCATGGCCCTTTGATATGTAGCTCCAGCGCTCTTCAAGTCAAAAGTCATCACAACCCACTCATACAAGCCGATTGCACCAGAACATCTAAAAGCAGTCTTATGAATGTCTTCTTCTGGCATAAAAATATGATTGTATCCAGTATTGCCATCCATAAAACTTATAATCTTATGCCCTGAAGCAGCATCAACCAATTGATCAGCAATCGACACTGGGTACTCATCCTTAGGGGTAGTCTTGTTTAGATCTCGAAAATCAATGCAAACCCTAAGTTTACCATTCTTCTTGATAACTGAAACTATATTAGAAACCCACTCAGCATATCGGCATGGCCGAATAAAACCATCATCATATAATTGAGTAATTTCAGCTTTAATAGCATCATACATATCGGCTTTACATCTTCTAGGTGGTTGTTTATATGGCCGATATTTTGGTTTGATAGGAAGTCGATGTTCTACAATCGATCGGCTAAGTCCTGTCATTTCAAAATATTCCCAAGCAAAGCAATCTCTGTATTCTTTCAAAAGTTCTATCAACTTGGTTCTAAAATCAGAAAACAAATTTTTACTGATAAAAGTCAGCCTAGGCATATCCCCTAGACCTATATCAACTTCTTCCAAATCATCAGCTGACATAAAACCTTGTCCTAATTTGTCATCGAGATCATCTACAGTATCCTTGGTGTAGAAATTTGAACCCTCCACGACGTCCTCAAAGTAATAATTGAGGCTCCTCATCTCCAACTGGATGTATATCGCAAACGGACACCTTTAGATAACCTCCTTCCCAAACTTTTTCAAACAAGCAATCAATTCCATTCATCTCCCAAATAGTTAAATCGACATTAGCAACATTGACTGGCCTGTCGGCTAACACGATTTCTATCTTGTCACCTTGACATTGGATCAAACTCTGATGCATGGTCGAAGGAATACAACAATTTGCATGAATTCAATCCCTTCCAAGCAACAAACTATATGAACCCTTCCCATCGATGACAAAAAACGTGGTAGAAACAGTTTTGATGCCAATTGTCAACCCCACATTTAACACTCCTTTGTTCTCTGAAGGATTTTCACCAAAATCTTTAAGAACCATGTTGGTCTTGACGAGATCATCTGAATTCTTGCTCAACTTCCTGAATGTAGCATACGACATCAAATTCACAGCAGCTCCACCATCAACCAACATTTTAGACATCGGCTTGCTATTGACAAACAATGGCTTGAGGTGTCGATACCATGTTCTCCCGGCTTCTCAAAAATAGCTTATTCGGTGATAAAACCAATCAAGCTAAAGATTCTTCTATGACATTTGCATCGGTTTGGTTAGCCTCATACTCGTAGTACAAAATCATATTAACCGACGCAAAAGCAACAACCTTCCTCTTAGCTAGCCTTTTTGCCTTATCGGCTTTAACCTCATCGGCTGAAAGCACCTTACTCTTGACACATCACTCTTGCTTTTTCCTCTTTAGCCGATGATTGATCTCCTCTTGAACCTCTTGGAAACGCTCCATGTTCCTCATCCTTTGAACCCTCCTCTTATGGTTCTTAGTGAAAATACCGAAAGATACCATTGTGGGTTCCCGGTTTCATCTTTTATCCTCATCAAAATCCTCCCGCGAAAAATTAGATGAATTGAACCCAATCTCGATGAATAAGCAATTTCCACTGTCTTAGCCGATTTCCCTAGGACAAGATCGGCTTGAACCTCCAAAGATAGCCCTTATCATAGTTGCCGCATCCTGGACAATCTTCTATTGATGGCGCTCATCCCTTCATTCCAAAGAAACTTGAAGAATTCATAACTCCAATGGGAATCAAAACTGTCATCTTTCTTATAGTATCTCTCTTCCTGCCTATCATACTTCCTCTGGTATTTATTGATGATTCTGACAGAGTTAAGTCGCGTGGACCGATAATCTTTTCTATCGCCTACCCTCCCACTCATATGAACCATGTTAACAAGAAAAGGGTTACCGTCAACCTTCATCGGCCTTTTTGAATCATCGAATTTTATCTTCCCTTGCTCAATAGCCGATTGGATCTTTGCTCGGAAACCTTGTAATCATTAGTGCTATGAGATCCGTATTATGCCACTTACAATACTTCCTCTTTCCCAACTCATTAGCCAATGAAATTACATGACCAACGGTAGTTGAATTTGTTTCTCCCAAAGTAGTAAATCAAAGATCTTGTCACCTTGGTAGTATCAAAGTCATATTTTTCTTCCTTTGCAGAATTTTTGACCCACTGACGTGTAACAATTTTCTTGTTCCTTACTCACTCAGTCACTGCTACTTCGGAGTCATCTTCTTCTTCAGATTCGGAAGCATATGTATTAACGTGGTTAACCTTTTTAAACGCTTTCTAGCTTCTTGAAACCTTTGCTCATGTGTTGTCACCTTCGAGCCAAATGAGCCAAGCTTTCAAAGTCTTGAGCCAAAAATATTTCCTTAATTGGTATCAACAAACCTTGGAAAGCAAGATCGGCTAACCGAGAATCTGTCAAAGCCAAGCCGTAACATCTGTTTCTCATATCTCTAAACATCTCGAATATAATCTTGAACAGATTCATCATGTTTCTGTTTGATTGATGTCAGATTAGACAATTTCATCTCATGGATTCTACTGTAGAAGTACTTATGAAACTGTTTTTCCAGATCGACCCAACTTTGAACAGAATTATATGGCAAAGATAAAAACCATGTAAAAGTCGATCCCGATAAAGATAAAGAAAATAATCTAACCCTCGAGCATCGTAGCCGATGCCTCACCACACTTAGCCAAAAATTGACCGACATGCTCATGGGTTGACACATTATCTTGCCCTGAGAATTTTGAAAAATCTGGGACCTTGTAGCGGTTTGGTAATGGCACCCTCTCAAAGTTTTCTCGGATATGGATATCGATACAAATTACCGATCCTTAGGCTTAAGACCAACTGTTCCCTCATCACATCGACTATCATATTAGCCCAAGGCTTTTGTTGAGATGCTCGAAACTGCTACCGTATTGGATCAAACTAATTAAATTGAGGCAAATGCTTGGGGTTGAGGTGATGCCCCCGGCCGATACTACACTTGAGGTGAATGAGGCTAATACTGAAAATTAATATTGCCTCCCATGTGATGTTGAGTAGACTCGATGCACCATATGGGCTTGCCGATCAAGAACAAACCGAGTACCAATAGGCCGATGCCGCCGTGGAATTGGTGTCTCGCCGCCTTATCGATATCTGTGGAATCGACTCAACAACCTAGCCGGTTTTTTCGAACATAGCCGCAACTTGTTCCGAGTAACCCGAGGATGTTTTATCCTATGTGTTGAGGTCGTTGTTTGACCAAAGGAAGAGGATTGAACCCTGGTTGCTTATGTGCCGATGATGATGCAATCTGCTTTCCAAGAGCCGATGCTGATGCCATCAACTGTTCTGGGGCCACACCTGAAACAGGTTGTTGTTTATCGGTAATCAGAGTCCTATATCGTGGAAAATTGCTCTCAGGAAGAAACACTGGCCCTTGGCTTGATGATCAGCAATACTACCATCAACCACACAAGTGATCATATTGTTTAATGTATTAACAAGAACTCCTGACTGGTTGATTAGAGCATGATGCACAACATAATTAATCCGATATTGTAGATTGTTGAATTCTGTAGGGCCTTCCTCTTGTTTGACATCCTGAGATTTACCATCCTTGCCAGAACTTGTTTCGGGCTCATCATTGCTTGGCAAAGCTATTATGTACCTCTGAATCACCGTGCCTGAGCGAGTCTGAACAAATGAATGTAAAAATTGGCTCTGCAGGTTATTCATCATCTCTTCAAACTTTGCCTTCTGTTCTGGCTAAAGGGTTACGCGGAAGCTACGCTAGCCGAAAACAAAAATTTCTACCGCGCAAACCAGAACACTTGCAAGTAAGGGCCGATAGATCGTTACCGATTAGAGTAGAGTGCAAGGAATAGCCAATCGTGGCAATCCGATCCGAACAGTGTAGCCTATTCCCTGAGACACCGATTCGCCAATCGCCCGATTCGAGTCGCCCGCCGCGCTCACGCCTCGTTCCGATGCGCCCGACCGCAGCCTCGATCAAGAGCGCGCAACGTAGCAGCCGCCTACCGGTATCCACACGTCCGGGGACGTAACGCCGTACACCCGTGTGCTAGCACGCGATGCAAGGCTAGGGTTTGGCTCGAAAGTGGGGACGGTTTCCGTGGAGATTGATCTCGCGACTTCGTTGCACGCGATGCAATTGACGCCTCACGCCTCTCCACCCCTCCCTCCTTTATATAGAGTTGGCCGACCGGGACTAGTGGCCGATTAGGACTCTATTTTGAATCGGATCTCATCCGTATCTCATAGAGTTGGCCGCCCCACACGTCGTAAGCCCATAGGACTCTATCCGATCGGATCCCTATCCGATCGAGCCGTATCCGAGTCCAACTCGAATATCTATTCTATCCCCTTAAGCGTGCGACCACGTAGGTTCGGTATACTCGGTTTCGCTATAGTCTAACTTAGCCGATCGTCGGCCGAGTCCAACTCACTGACCACATGCAATAGCGGCGCCTAGCAAGACATATTGACACCATAGTATACAAGAATATAATATCGGCTCGAACCCGTAATGTGTACACAAATCCCTTTGCTCACGATACCGCTTAAGCTATAGGCAAGATGTGTGCCATCCCTTCAATAGCTTAACCATTCACTCGAACCGTATTGGATTATCCGTCCGTTGATTGACTCCTCAATCAACTTAGCATGGCCATGCATTTCCATAATCCATTACCTCGAGGGGCCGAGATATCTCTCCAAAGGAGGGGCAAATTCCATCTTGATCACTCACATCCCACTCCATGTTTCATAGCAAACCCGAAAACTACCTTTATAACTATCCAGCTACGGAATAGCGTTTGGTAGTCCCAAAGTAGGCTACTACACATGTTGGAATCCATGGTGATCTCAGGTCTAAGGACTTTGTACCAACACTACCCGAGACCAACTAATGGCACATTAATTCCCGTAGTGTCTCATGGTGGGTCTATCCAACAATGTGTTCTCTAACACATATGTCCATGTTTATTGATTTGGTATCTCCATACCCATGATCTATGAGACATGATCATCAATCAATAAACATGCCGATCTTAGAATCATATTTGTTCCAACAATATGACATATGATCGTGGATCGTTTAGAAATAGATTCATACATATCGAGTCTCATAAATAAGTCACGTACTTATTGATCAATACAAGATGTCTATTTCATGGAACTGAATAACACTTTATTCATTTATACATAAACATTGACGTGATATCCAACATCTTCATGTTGCCTCTAGTGCATATCACTAACACTGGCGTCAATTTATTCATTGTTACAGGAATGATGTTCTCTAGGTCAACATCGGTCGACTTGAGGTCCACCATGATGTGTGACTTCTAATCAGGTCCTACTAGATGTGCCAAAAGTGTGTTGATGTGAAAAACACGCACTGGCCCGAGAGATTTGCTTAACTCTAGTGCAGGACCTAAATCTTGCTTTTGGGTTTCAAAGGCGTGCCAGTTGGTTTGATCCTGCAACCAACAAGAAATAAAGAAAGAAAACAAAGTCAAATCTATAAACGATAGCCGATCGGCTAATGGCCGATGACGTATCGTTCAATATTGAGCCGATGCAATATGCATATGATCGACAATAAAGGATAAAGCAAAGGGAAAATTAGATTTACTCGATCAGCTGTAGATATCAATAATATACAATCTATGTCTTAAAATATGTTCAAATCAAGTGATTGGGATAGATCGGACAGTGTGTCGAGACAGTATAAATCACTTGTATAGATTATATGTATTTATAGCATAGTCGATATAATAAATCTAACATGTATCGTCTAATACTCCGATACCACTTTATACTAAGGTATAAATATAGATTAAATATATTAAACAAAAATCAATCAAGTGTTAAGATGACCTAACAGATTAATAACAAGCTTAATATATTTTACCACAATGAGATCTTAATATAAAGGACATATTTAGCATATCAAGTAAACATGTAGGAAACAAGATAACTAAACGAGGTAAAATCGGCTGAAACCCCGAAACTATCTCTAAAAGAAATCATAGAACAAGATAGATATTATAATTCTAGATAATACTTAATAGGTTAGACTTAACCGATGTTGCACTAAGTATAAAAAGAAGTATAAGGTCTAAACAAATCGATGAAAGCCTTTCGAGATGGTGGATACACTATATAACCTAGGTCAACGTTGATATGTGACCCTATTGGCTGTTGTCTAGTAACAGATGCTAGCCGATTAGGGTTAGATAGCAATATTGATTTAGATTATATAGCATATATGATAACTCGGTGATTTACGTAAACAAGATTAGAGTGTCATAAAGATGTAAACACTAATCCCGAGAACGCAAGCCGCCATAACAAGTTTTACCTCTTGTCAGAGATCGAACCCGATGTAGCCCAACTCGAAAGCAAGAACTCGTTGAAACAAACGAAAGTAGAAAAGGTCGCGATGCGCCGAAAGTGTTATTGAACTGATTCTTTTTTTAGTTACACGGTCTTGGGCTATATTTATATCCAAATACATAATATGTCCTCGTCGGACACGACTCTTATCTCTATTACAACTCAAAATACGAACAAGTCCCTTAGACGGACTCTTACCGACACAATCTATAAGAAAATTACTTAAAATAACCTAATTAATAAATACAATTACCTTTTTCGAACCCTATCCATATATGGCAATCCTCATGAAGCACATCAACCTAATCCGACAATGATTCAATGTCATCTTACCGGAATCGCTACATTGGCTTACTTTGTCCGACTCGGTACGCCCGATGAACACCTTAGCCGACTCGGCTTGCAACGGTGCGTACTCGCTTCCAAGAATCATGATTTTCTCCAAATGCGTTCGGCCTTAACTCCAAATCCGATGCATGATTTACCAAATTTGATCGTTAACGGCGCCGATGAAGAGACGGAGGTGGTGGGGCGCGACACAACGATGGCCGCGGCGCGCCGGAGGTATAGGCGGGCGAAGGCCGTGGCGCCGATGCGGAGGTGGTGGTGTGGCGGTGGCGACGGTAGTCGTCACGCTGGTTGGGAGGAGGAGAAGAAAAAGATGCACAGAGGATCCAAAGATGGGAGATTGAAACACAACGAGTGAGTGGCCTAATTTTTATCTGGACTTAGTACAAAATTATGCAATGGAAAAGATAGTTTCTTGATACGGTATCCTATACTATAGACTAGACTGTTGTGGTTTTTTCATTGAACTGCTCTAAGCTACTCTTGGCCGTAGGTCCCAACCTCAACCTCCACTCTCTCATCTCCTGCCACACATTTTCCAAACTATAACCGGTGTATTTTTATACAAAAATTTCTATAAAAAGTGGATGTAAAAAATTATATTAATTTATTTTTAAGCTAATATTTATATAATTATATTTTAATCTGTTGCTCCATTTTAGAGAAGGGAGTTTTAATCCCTCCAAAAATAGTTTATTTCTTAAAGAGTCCTACACATACCACCATGTAGTACGACTAGCATCTAACCGTGCATCATCCACTAATCCTTACCCTCGACTTCTTTCCATGTGGACTCAGGAAAACAACTGTCTACTAGTTGAATCAAACGTGGATCATGCGCACCGGTTGTACGTAAAGTCATTTTGTTTCTCATTAAAATATTAATTTATCACTTAATCAAGTAAACAATCCACCTCAATATTTCACGCAAAAATCTATTTCAAAAGGGGTTTATGATTATATTCTAGAACCAATGAAGCATATTATGATGTAAATACTAGCATGCTGCATTTTGCAAGAAATTGAAAGGCAAGAGCTAAGGGTTGCTTCTAGTGCATTATATATCTACTGTGCTCAACATGAGAACATCCAAAAACTGCTCAGTATTATCTATTGCTATTTACTTTTACTCTATCTATCTTTGGCCTGACGCCAGCTATAACTTATGTTTTAAATTTGTGAGCAGCCCTAAGCAAAATCTACTCGTCTTCTGCATCTTCATCAGAATCCTGCACAATGCTGTTTGTCTTGGCTCTCTTCCTTCTTGCTAAGGCTCTTTGTACCTCTTCATCGGACTCACAATCTTCAACTGTATTATTGCTGTGTACACTGGCCTGTGAGGCTTCATCAGCATTTGTTTCAAGAGGAGCATCTGGACCTTCCGCGTCCTCGGGCATATTTTCAGATGACGCAGCTCTGGCTGGAGTAGAATCCCTCTCCTGTTCGTCCTTCGATTGAATCTTAAAATCTCTTGCCACGCTACGCTTGGCATGCCTCAAGAGGTTCACCTTTGTAAGCTTGCTCAGCTGGATTAGATACTTCTCGTAATCTTCGATCTGGAAAATAAGATCTGGGATGCATTTGCTCTCTCTTTTGATCCTAGCCAGGATTCCTCTTTTTGACGCTTGCTGATTCTGCAACCGAAAATGGAGAGGAGTAAAACAAGCTGCAAGTAAACTCAAGCCATAAAAAGCAAATAAGCATCAAAGGTGCGTTTATGCGGCGAGCAGACCTCTTGAGCTAAAGCGACAAAGACATAAAGTGGAGCAGTCAGCATCCTGCAAGTTACTTCTGCCAATTTCTGAAACTTGAGACCTGGCATGACTTGTTTGTATCCCTTAGGTGCAATCTGAGACTTGGCCATTCGAGCCAATAGCTTGTAGAACTTGGCAGTCAGTTTCAGAAACTGTTCTGCCTGAGAATCTGAAAATGAAACAATAAAGTCAGGCTGCATGTAGGATTTGAATAGAAGAGGCGTCTTCTGGTACCTTATAACATACCCTTAAGGCTCATGTGTGCAAAAGACGAAAGGACATGAACTATGGATGTTGATCTTGAGTACAGTGCTTCCTCTAAATACAGCCTTTGCGTCCTTTCGTCAGTAGGTTGATCATCCTCATCAATATTAGCAGAATCATAAGCTAAGGCAAGCATTACCTTAAGCTTACCAATTACCCAATCCAGTTCAGCAAGAGATGATTCAACCATTTGAAGAAAGACAGCAGCAAGTGAATTCTTTGTTTTACAATTTATAACAGGAAATATCTGTGATGAATCTCTCGAGTCCTCTTCTCCAGAGGTTATCAACTTCAACTCTGTAGTCATTTCATGCACAAGAACCAGATCATCTGGAGCTATCCTAAGATGGACAGCAAGTTTTACCATCTCCTGCGCAATGCTTGGATTCTGGACAATAGTTTTTTGACACAAGCTTGCAGCCCAATTTCCAACAAGGTGACTTTGTTCATGATGTAGCTTTCTTGATAGGCTGAGAATCAGTTCAGTTACAACCTACAGAAATGAACAAGAATTTTAGTTTACCACCAAACAGAATACCAAACTTCTTAATTCTAATTATTTGCATGCCTCTTTCATGAAAACTGTTCTAGAATAGCTATTTCGAAACCGTGGAGCATTAAATTTGGCATGCTCCATACTTGAAAGGAAACAAGAAGGTGGTTGAATTATGTTGCAAACTTTTTGCCAATACTTTATACCAGAAATATAAAAGGGCAGAGCAAGCGATGTCTATATTACTTGGAAGTCAATTGTGAGGAACTGCTGCGCATAAAGATAAGTTTATCAACAGGAGTGCATGAAATAATCCATCTATGAGTATTCATATGAAATGATAGTGCAGAGGCATCTAGTGTGTGCTATTTGATTGTATTCAATCGTTATGCTAAGTTTAACTGTTAATATTCTTTCAAAAAAAGTTTAACTGTTAATCCTATTTGACTAATTTAATTCAGTAAAAAATCATCAAGCCATCATATGTTCCTCTACTGTCCAGATTACAAATAGATTGACCTCAGATTCACGTGGTAGTGACTGGGAAAGAACTCGAACATATAACATCTTCAATATATTCAGAAAAACATGGACACTTCCTGTATTTGGATCAGTATCATTCCTGCCAAGAAGCTGGCTGCAATGCACCATATCTTCTACATTTGGTGGAGCTGAAGATATCAGGACATCTATAATATCACCAGAATGATCTTCTGGAACACTTAGCTTAGACATTTCTGTTAGGCATGTCAATGCCAGATATAGTTGATCCTTTTTGCTATCCATGTGTTTCTTCCCTTGGGTCAAGTTCCTCTTGCTTCCACCGTTTTCTTGCTTTGAATCTAGCATAAGCCACCATATAAGCTGCATCATTGGCCTCACTAACATTTTTACATCTTCATACAGAACAGTTCTTACATTTCCAGTAGTCGTTCCACTTCCCTTGGCTGCTAGGGATTTGAACATTCCAAGACAGGCTTTCAGAACAAAAGATAATAGAGTGGAGCATTGGTTCAATTTAGATTGGCTTGGACGCTGACTACATTTTTCAAGGTAATCAGCATCACACTGCTTGACACATATTCTTACAAGTTCATATAAACTTGAATCCATAAAGTTGTCCCTCCTTTCATTTAATTTCTGCAGTGTAGCACTGTCCTTGGGTCCATTCACCTGCTTTGCAGTAGAATCACTTGAATTCCCTGCTCTTTGTGCATTCTTCTCCTTAATCTTGCTTTTTTTCCTCTCAAAGCTACTATGTGCATCAATAAGGTCCAGTATTTCTTTTTCTAACATTTCCTTTTGCTCATCGGCTACTTTCTCTAGTTTTGAAGCAGCAAAAGCAACAAAAACCTCAATGATTCCAATCATAGCAAAATTATGGCAATGAGCCATGTCCAAATGTGAAGAAAGAGAACATGTTTCTTGGGTATGCACTCGTTGATCTGGAAGAAATCAAATTATGAATTGCAGCACAAAGGCATATTGAATACTACTATTTAGTCATCACAAACCTTCTGCAAGACATTTCCTCAAGTACTTTTGGGTGTTTGATAAAGCTTTCACAAATATGTCACTTGATGATAATCTTCCAACCTGGCAGTAGCTTAGGTCATAAAAAGTAGAAAAAAATATGATCGAAGCCTCTTGTATGGATATTAGTAAGTTATGAAAGAGCAAACCTCATTATCCTGCGAAGGAGCAAAGCCGAAACACTTCCAGTATGCATCTCGTGGTCGTTCACATTTACTATTTTGTTGAACTTGAAGAATGCATGAGATACATGACAGTAGGCAAGCTATTGGTTCCACAATGGATACTTTGGCATTCTCAATTTTAAAACATGAGTCAATTTTAAGGGGACATTCTGCATGCTAATGAAAGTCAGGCAACAACAACTCATCAGAACAACTTCATTTGGCTTGCTAATAGAATCTATGGTATCAAGAGACTAGAGAAGAACACAAGAATCCTTCAGGGAGTGTTTACCTCTGTGTAATAGTTTAGGAAGTGGGGCCAAAGGAAATCAAGGACATAGTCTGCAATAGACGGATCTGAGGTAACAATTTTTATGAGTCCATTGTACAAGGCCTCTTTGACTCGAGCCTGTAACAGCAAAATAACAATGTTGGGACTTGTACATGTCTTGCTAGATATGAAGATAAACAAATGAGTGTTACAATATATTTGTAAAGAATTTACACCTGCTGCGAGAAACATCTGCGAAGTAATCCACTCAGTTCCTGAAAGAGACCCCCACCAATCTCTATATGTGTTTCAGGTTGCTGGCTAGAGCTTGGTTGACTAGATGAGTCTTGAAAAGGATTTGCTTCATTTTTCCTATGCTTGTTCTCTGCAATAATCAGTTCAACAATAGCATTTGTGGCAGCAATCCGCACAGCATCCTCCCGCTTGAACATGGCCTTCCTTATAACCAATATTATGTAATCCTGTATAATTGAACTCTACAACAAACATCATACTGCCGTTTACAACCTCATAGGTATGATTTAAAGTTAAGTTCAAACCTTTAGATCACGGCTGAACTTTGTGAGTGGCAGGATGCAGTTGATCAGACCAGTTGATATCTTGTCATTCAAGAATGCAAAGTAATCCAGCAATTCTTTAAGGTGCACAATGTATTCAAGCATTTGAAATGGATGGCTACGAACTAAACCTCCAAGCAGTCTGTAGGGGCAGATATTCTTTTAAGTATGTGGTGAATTGAAGGCTAAAAGCTGCAATTATGATCCTAAGCCTTTATTACCTAATGACTGGTAAACTTTGAGAAGGCTTCGCGGAGAGAATCCGGAACTTGCACTGCTCGATTATCTGACCTCAAGTAGATAAATTAGAAACACGCCACATGGTATTAAACAAACCTAAGCAGCTACCCATAATTGACAGGACAACACAAAGATAAAAAGACTTTACACATACCTCAGTTCGTGCCATTCCATGGATATCAAACAATGACTTGAGCATATTAACGCCTACTTCTTCAGTGCTCATAACCCTTCACTGGAGCCAACTTCCTCCTTTCTGTCACTATCTGAGGCCTCCAACAGGAGAAAACCCACTTGAACAATGCTTGGCACAACATGCTCCCTCCCACTGATGCTCTCGGCAACCTACATATAGGAACCACCAAATATTACACCGAGATAACTAAAGACTCGCAAACTCCAACACTTCCATGATTCACATCGAAGCTTCGGAATAAGAATCACTCACAGCTTTCAGCAATGCCTTCTCCACGCAGTTAGCAGCCCGGGCGCACTCCCTTTCAGGCAATCCGGCAACCACTTGGAGCGCCTAAAAACAGCAGTCACCCAATCAGAACAAATTTGTACTTACTTCACAAAAGCTAAACACCTCAGGTAGCTTCAGCCATTCCCCCACCGCGATATCCGAAAATCCCCGCGAGACGTGATGACAGCGTCCCGGAGCACGCCCACCGCGGCATCGTTGAACCTCCGGACGCGCGCCACGGACAGCAGCACCGCCACCGCGAACCCACTGAGCGTCCCCGCCGCGTCGGCCTTGACGGCGGCCACGACCTCCTCGCCAGCGCGGGGTCCTGCTTGACCGCGAAGGAGACGTGCATCAGTACGGTCCCCTCCACCTGCCGCGCGATGGACGGCGGCGTGCGCAGGCGGGCGCCTCGGTGGCCGCCGAAGAAGCGGAGGAGGCCCGAGAGGACGGCGCGCGGGTAGAGTGGCTTTGAGGCGAGGAGGAGGAGCTGGTAGGCGAGCGCGGGGAGGTCCTGGGCGTCGGCGGCGGGGAGGAGGGAGAGGACCTTCGCGACGAAGGCCGGGACACGGTAGCGGTAGGCCGCCGGGAGGTCGCGGAGGAGGGAGGCGACGGCGAGCAGGGTCGGGGATGGCCAGCTGGGCGCGGAGAGGAGGGCAGAGAAGGCGACGGCCGCGGCGGTGGGGGAGGGGGAGAGGGCGAGCACTGCGGGGAGGAGGGCGAGGTGGTTTGGGGGCGAGGCCGGGGAGAGCGAGGAGAGGAGGTCATCGAGGCCGTCGGGCGGGAGAGCCGGGAGGAGGGACGCCGCGTCGGAGGGGTCGCGGGAGGCGATGCGGAGGACGGATTCCGCGGTGGGAAGAGGAGGTTGCTGCGACGGAGTCGTACAGTCGGCGGACGCCGACATCGCCGGAGTTGCGGCGGTGGCTGGCGGGGAAATTTTGGGGGTTCGGGCGGGAAGGGGGTGGGGTTTTCCCTCCAGGCCGCCTCGCTTTTCCGAGGAGAGTGGGGGTCGAGTGGTAATTTGTTCGGTGGCCGTTGCGTTTCCTAGCCCATAAGATGGGCCGGCCCATGGATCTGGAAGGCAAGGCCTCGGCTGGATTTACCGATTATATGGCCCGATACAGTGGAAATGGGCCTCAGCGCACTCTATACCTCGTGTCGAGCAACTTCAAAAGAGTTGTTATTTGGCGACTTTTTTATTTATATATTTAACTTTTTAAAAACCGATATATCTATATAATATATATATATATAACTATCTATAAAGCAAGTAGGTTTTTTATTTAAAATTTTCGTCCGCCTAACTATTTTACGAAAACCCCTTGTTTATAAAATTAACCCGAGCTTCAATTTAAAAGAAAATGAAGGCTTGGATAAAAAACACCTCCTGCGCCTTCCCGCCCATCCCCATCCGCGTCGTGGCTGCGCCCTCCCTCCCATCACTGCCGGAGCTCCGCGTTGTGCCTGCGCCACTCTCTCCCGTCCCCATCCGCGTTGCGCCTCGACTTCACCCGTTGCAACGCATAGGCCGGCTATTATATATATATATATATATATATATATATATATATATATATATATATACACACACACTAGTAAATATGCCCGTGCGTTGCAACGGGCGTTATTTTATTTTATCATAATTATTCCAAAGTTGAAGTCTCATGTAATTCCAATTTATATTTTTCTTTATGTCTTCACCGAGGCCTATTATCCGGCAATTTAATATGGGCAGCAAATTGGATGACACTCCTTATTTAATTTTGACGTGGAAAACATAGAGATGCACGAGGTTTAAGTGCACCACTTGAAAAACAAAAAAGAAATAGTGTGTGATATGTCAAACCTCATATAACCAAAATATCTGATGAAGTATAAATCAAGCAAACATGACCAGAAGAGTTTGTGAGCAAGTGAAAAATGACAATTTTTGCACTTCTCTAATAAATTCCATTTCTTATCATATAGCAAGTACATCACAATCCAAAGGAGGATGATAAGCGATACACAATCCAATCCTCCTCATATCAACAACACAACACCGCAGTGAAAAATATAGGAATTGCACAGACACACTTGAGAGCAAAAGATCACTTGATCATGAGATGTATCATATCATACGACATTTGAGATTGGATGATTTTGGGATTCAGAATTCAATCCAGAACACCACATAAGCTTTGGGTGAAATGATGAGAGGACCATGTTTCTCTAAGCATATGAACAAAAAGAACTAAATTCTACTTGTTTTTCTTCTTCCTTTCAGGCTGCTACCACATGAAAAGAGAAGGAAATGAACCCAACCAAAAGAAGAGAAGACCAAAAAAGGTTCACCTTTGCTGTGTCTACCTTTGTACACGAGGCCAACACCAATTCGAAGAGGCGCCGAATCAAAATTCGACAAATTTAATGTTTGGAGATGGAATTCGTTATGGCTTCTCGAGTGTCCGAGCAAATTCGACCGCGTTCTTGGCAATCTTGCGGTTGTCGTCGTTGACAAGAGCAGCGAGAGATGAAAAGCTCCAAGCTTTATTGCCTCCCTTGCCAATTCGTTGCTCTCGCCGCAAATCAAATTTAGGACGACGAGAGCTGCTCGATTGCATGGGCATTGCGCCGCCCGCGACGCCAGTGAGCATGACCACTATGCCGGGGATCCCGGACAGCTCGTGGCGGCCCTCGCGGACTTGGCGAAGAGGCCGAGCACCTCGGCGGCGCGGCGGAGCGGGCGGCGGCGAGGTCGACGAGCGCGGGCGCGCCCGGCGCGCACGGCGCGGCGCTGTTCTCCGGCAGCTTACGAGCTCGTGCGGCCGTGGCCGCCTCACGGACCACGAGAAGAACCCGTCCGTCCACTCCGTCGCCGTCTCGACGGTGCGCCCGTGCCGACGAGGAGCGGGATGAGGTACGCGCCGATGACCAGCCCCACGGCATCGAACACCGCCGGAACGTCTTCCTCGGCTTCTCCACCTCGCCGGTGAGCGTGTTGGCCTTGTCCCGTAGTTGAGATTCCGTAACATGGAGTTGAAGTAGGCACGTGGCTTGATGGCGTCGACATTGACGGCGAGCCAATCGGGACAGACGGATCTTGGGGACGGCGAGCACGACGAGCACGGCGAGAACCACGAACGGGGAGAGTGAGAACACGGTGAGCGCCAGAGCGGAGAGGCCGACGAGGTGGAGCCCCCGGAAGTTGAGGTAGGTGAGCGCGAGCATGGCGTAGCGAACGGACCGGCGGGGACAGGACCACGCCGTCGTCGAGCGTCAGGTAGTCAAGGAAGAGCACCGGGTAGAGCGCGTTGTAGAGCGTCCCCGACGCCCACTTGGAGAACCCGACGAGGAACGCCGCACAGGGCCGAACGCGGCGGAGACCCAGGCGACGTAGCCGACGTTGGTGGGGAACGCGGAGGCGAGCTCGGCCGTGACGAGCGGCTTTGGGAGGACCAAAGGGTTGACAGACAGGAGATAGGGCGGCGGTAAAATTTCAAGGGGTTTTCTACAAAATAGCCAGGCAGACATCGGGTTAATTTTGGAAAAACTCAAGGGGTTTTTTTGCAAAATAGCCAGGCAGAACAAAATTTTGGGTGAAAACACTACTTGCTTTATAGATAGTTATAGATATATATATATATATTATTTCAACTATGATAGAAATATACTTCTCCCTTTTTTGGAAGGACAGCTTTTAAAGTCCCTTCGAAGAGAGCGGGGAAGCAACTAAATGCAAAATTTTTGAAAATCTATATCGTCGCCGTCTCCACCATAGGGCGCCAGCCTGCCATTGGAGGAGCCCCTGAAAAAAAGAGGGAACAGATAATGGTGAAGCATGAAGGATGAAGATTAAACTCACATGTGTGCTCCACATGACGATTGGGAACAAAGACATTATGGTCATATAAAATAGGGTAGAAAAGAATATTCAAAACAGGCCTAAGACGTAAGTGGTATGGATTAAATTTTAGATGTACTATAATGGCCGGATGTACTGTAATGGCAATGGTTATAAATAGATAAATGGTAATGGTAGATTTGTAATTAAACCATGAATTTGAAATGGTATGATCTAATTAACTCTACAAAATATGAAATGAAATTAAATGGACACTTGGAAGCTATGGTTTGATCGGTGAGTCCGAACTCGAAGGTTCGGAACCCATTCGTCCTGCGTGCAAAATGAAGCGACAATTTAACGAATGATTAATTAAGCATTACAAAATTAAATATAAAATAATATGATTTTTTAAGGTGTCGACGGATTATATCCGAAGACGGTATTTGGAGGGTATAGGGGATGTTGAAACCGAGTATACGCGAGATTGAGTAAAAAGAGACGGAAACAATGATTTTTATATAGGTTCGGGCCCCTTAACCGACAAGTAAGAGTCATATTCTTGTTGGTCGTCACCGGTGTTGTCTTTATATATCAATATTACACAAGCATAATAGGGAGAAAAACCTAATCTAGTATCTGTTAGCTTGGCGGCGTAAAGCTCGAGTAGGTGGTCGACACTAGCAGTCATCGATTTCCTCGAGTAGGAACTCGACGGGATTGGATATAGCTCTAGATCCCTCATGTCGGCCTTTGTGGCTTCAGATTGGGTTTGTCTAGGTTTGTCTTGGTGTATGTTCGCCCATATTGGTTTATCCCCTCTCTCCTATGAGGTCTTGTATTTATACCCTCGGATGTCCTCTTGTCTAAGTAGAACTAGGGAATCAAGTATGGATACGATCCGAGTAATCTTTGTTGTGTTCAAGTAGGACTTTGCTTCTCATTCTTTATCCGGAACATATTCTATATGTCGGGCATGATTTCGTATAAAACTTGTATATGGTGGGCCTCGCGAGTCAAATACATAAGTATTGGGTATGTCTTATCTATAACATTAACAATAGCCCCCGACCTCAATGCAAATGATCGGACTACTGTTCTTGACCATGTGACCGGAAGATCCATCATTATCAGAATCACCTAGCCGTTCTCGGAATACCGAGTAGGCATGAAATTTCCGACAAGTCATATTTTTCTCGACCATGATAGAGAACTAACCATTGTTTGAATTTGGATTGAGGTCCAAAATAACATATCGGCGGGTAAACCTTCGCTTTGTTCAAACTTTCTTTCTCTTTATGTAGGTTCTCATATACATACAAAATATGCGACATACTATAGCGTTGTCGTTCTGAGTTTCGTGTAGTCGGCATAAAGTATGACCACAAGACAACTCTTGGACTCTGCTCTGTCATGGGACCTATTCTTATATGTACCGAGACTCGGAGTCACTAATCCAACGTCCATCTAGTTGAACATAAATTTCGACTACTGTGTGCCTTGGAACCAATATATGTCTTTTAGTCGAGTACAAGAATTTTTTGGTTTGAGATTTATTTAATAAGATAAGATGCCAACTACTATTAAAAATATTGAAAATAAATCATACCTATGTGCGACAATAAACAAGTACTATCATCGGAGCTACCCTCAGCTGATCGGTGTTGTGTACTCTTCCTAGCCCCCAACTGATTTTATGGAATTTTTTCCAAAAGAACAGTTTGAATTTCGTAACAGACTATGCTGAAGTAGCGAATTCCTAGCCCCCAACAGTGAAGTTGAGAAAATTAATTCTCGATTACACAACTAGTTAATACGTTACATTGGTACTCTGACATGACCAATTCTGACATGGTCGTTTGACCCTTATGACCTGACTAATCCAATAGTACCAGCGCCCCGGCCAAGGTTATGAGATTCGGCGATTAGTCATGCTTAACTTAATAGGATGATAAGAAATGACCTCGGTGGGTAGTCGAACCTCGACGAGTCATATAGGTGGTGGGAGGATCACTACCATGTTGGTCGAGGACCGGGGCATAGTCATACCTCGATACTCGTAGAGGTGGTGGGATCACTACCACGTTGGTCGAGGACAAGGTGTAGTCGTATCTCGACCACTCGTAGAGGTGATGGGATTGCTACAACACTGGTCGGGGACTAGGTATAACTCGTAGAGGTGGTGGGATCACTACCACGTTGGTCAAGGACCAGATATAGTTGTACCTCGATCATTCATAGAGTTGCTTGAGTCAGTTATTATATGTGCATCTCGTGTGGCCAGCATGACTTCATATACTCAACTTCCAAGCATATCGTACATCCGTTTGTAGTTATGTTGGTTGATCAAGTCAACAACATTCGTGATGAGATTGTACATGGTAACCTTTCACAAATCGACCGGGCGTGACCGGGTACTAGATGTGAGATAGATCATCGGTTTTTATTGGTAGGTTTGGTCCGACAACTCCGCATTTTCGAGAATGTCCTCGACAATAGGGCGCACTCGATCGCTGCCTACTCGAGTGCTCGATTGTTCTGAAAAATATTTTCTAGAAGGCAATATATTTAACAGGGGAATACCGGCAAGTACTCGAAAACTGTATAAATCTTCTAGTATTATTAGGATATAACGAGCAGATTTAAAAAGAATATCGGTACTATATATATCATAAATAAGCATGATTTATATAGAAGAAACAAAGCGATCCCCCAATATTAGACCGTAGTCGGCCTAATACAAGAAACACTCGCACAACAGATATTATAAAAAACATGCTCTAGGCACACATAATAAATTATGGATCTGAAAATAGGTGTGGTGAATTGTATTAAATATTGCATACCTATATAGATACATGCCGGATGTATCTACGAAATCAGCAGATTGATTCAAAGATTAAAATACTAATTACCTTGAATAGCGATGCTAATCAACTTGAAAGTAGTTAACCCGATTGAAGCCTCATGGTCAATAATATTGAATTGTTGTTTCGTGACGATGATGTCACCTGGGGTAGTCGAGACGAACCGAGGTCTCAAGGCCGACAATATCGAACCGGTGTTCTCCGTAGCGTGACGTCTTGAAATTTTTTATCTCGATAGATCGTACCGTTGGATGATGATAGTTCTGACCTGGTCGAGCCATATGATCCGAAGTCGTCGAAATATCCCTCGTCGAAAAATCTATGGCAACATTGTCTTGATGAAAATTGAGATGATGAGGGTTTCGATATAGAAGAGAACGCACTCCGATCAGGTCATATCTCCCAAAGCCAAAGACATCGAAGGATTCCTTGTCGAAGATCTCGCCTCTTGAACCCATCTCGTCAAAATCTTGAAGCACCAAGCCCCCTACCCGGCGAGCTACTGTCGACATGCTATACCCAAAGATGGTATACGGAGGGTATAGGGAACATTGGAACTAGGGTATGTGCAATATTGAGTAAAAAAGATGAGAGACAAGGATTTTTATACATGTTCGGGCCCTTAACCGACGGACATGTATTATTCTGTTGGCCATAGTCGGTGTAACCTATATATCAATATCACATATGTACAATGAAGAGGAGAACCTAATCTAGTCTCCATCGGCTTGCGCGTATAAAGCTCGAGTAGGTGGTCGACAGGCTAGAAGTCACCGGTTTTCTTGAGTAGAAACTCGATAATATTGAAGGTAGCTCTATATCCCTTTATGTTGATCTTTGTGACTTTAGATTGGGTTTGTTTAGATTTGTCTTGGTGTATGTTCTTCTCCGTCGGCTTATCCCTTCTTCTTCACTCGGATGTCTTCTTGTCTAACTAAGAAAATAAGTATGGATACGATCTAACTAGTTATTATCGTGTCCAAGTAGAATTTTACTTCTCATTCCTTATTGGAACATCTTTTCTATATAAGACATAATTCCGTATAAAATTTGATATATGATGGGCCCTGTCGAGCCTAAATATGTCTTAACTATAACATTGACATAAGACAACTTTGCTAATAAAAAATATTTTTAAAAAACATATCGTTGAGCAGTCCGGGAAACATACACGTGAAAACAAGAGATTAGTAGTTGAACAGAGATTATATAAAAGATGCTGTATAAAGATCTTAGGTCCCATTTGTTTCTCCTAAACGGTATGGATAAAAATTTCATTTTCGTGACACGTTTTCAAATTGCTAAACGATACATTTTGTGTAAAAAATTTTCTATATGAAAGTGGTTGTAAAATGTAAAACAAATATACTTTTTAAATTTATAATAATTAAAACTCAATTAATTATACGTTAACATCATCTTATTTTACGTAAAAAAACTTATCTCCATTATTTTTATTTGTCTACGTCATGAAAAACACTTATTTGTCTACATCATAGAAAACACCCTAGTACTATGTTAATCCGGCCTGCCTAACCAACAGACCAACAACAATGCATGAAAATGCTAATAAGCGAGCACCCGGTGCCATGACAACATCCCATGATCCGAACATGCGGTCGAGACTCGAGAGCGCGTGGCATTGGCTAAGCATGGCACGCACGCATGTTGCAACCTGATACCGCGTGCGTGGTCGCTCTGATCCAGTCGTATTCGCGCAAGGCAAAAGCAAAAAAGAACCTACTGCGAAACACCGCCCCGCCCATGACTCCATCAAGGTACCTACTACTCCGGTAAATGGAGCAGCAATTGAAACGTCATACTCCTGCACTACAGTACTACACAGTAAGAGTGAAAACGGCTTTTTTTTGTTTTTCGTCCGAAAATTCAGATTCAAAAGGTATCGATCGGATAATGTACGGAGTCAAATATAAAAAAAAACAAATAATTATTTTCGAAAACAGAAACGAATACGGTAAAGGGAATTATCGAACGGATTTCGGAATCGGTCGAAAACTATTAAAAGAATTAGCGGATATCCAACCATGGGTAAAAGTCCAATATACAATAGCCCACGAACTCATGAGTGTAACTCATGAGTGTATGACCTAACTCATGAGTGATAAATTGTTCGGTTTATTGTATGTGATCATGTGAATAAACTATTTTTGTTATTATTGATGTCTGAATTTAATATGTATGAGATTTGTAATGATACGAAAGATTGTGATATTGTTGTATATTTTATAAAATTAGTAAGTTGATATGGATGTATGAAATTTATTACATGTATTGTTTATCTAAAAAATTAAAATATGTTGATATATTTTGAGAAAATATAAAGCTATCTTCATTGTTTTGCAAAGTTTAGTTTGAGGGGTTTTATACTCCAATCAATTTCCATTACCGTATTCGTTTCAATTTGTATTTACTCCGTATTTGTTTTTATACTATTCAATTTTGTTTTCGTATTTGGGGTTTTTATTCTGAATCCGATTTTCACCCTTACTACAGGTCACATCACAAACACACATCAGCAACGCCTCTCGTGCACCACGAGACTATATTTCCACTCTATCATGGTTTATTATGTGCGGTAACATTTTAGTTTTTAAAACCATATTAACCTTATGGTAAAAACCCGTACGGTTAGATTTACGTGATAATTATATGATTACCGATAAATGGAATGACGATAACCACATTTTCAAAACGGTTCGATGAACCTAATCCTCCGAGTAACGTACCCCTGTCACCTGCCTGTCCCTTTTAATTCCTCCCCTGGTGAGACCGATCCATTGATCAATCTGTTATATTATTCTGACCCATATGCATGGTAGAAGGTGTCATTTTCTCCTACTAGTTGGGTAGGAGTAGCAGTTTCGATTGCCTTTCGGCGCCCTCGCGGTGGAGTAGCAGTAAGCTAAGTGCCGTCGTGTCCAAACGCCACGGGAGCTTTGGTGGATTTTGAGTCGTCCTCAACGGAGAGGCAGCTGATCGAAACCATCTAATGCCAAACGAACCCAAAAAATAGTGTTATCTTTGTCTTAAAATAGGATATAAAAAGTTTTAGATGTATAAGTATTAAAAAATATATGAAATTTAGTAAAAAACTTTGTAATTGGTTGATAAAGAAAAGTATGTAAGAAATTTAAATGGTTAAAGGTTACGATTGTTTAAGAGAGAAATGTAAATGAATAAGTTGTTATATTTTAAAACAAATTTTAGACGTTAAAAGTTTATATTTTGGGATCACTAGGTTCCCGTGGACCCAAAGGATCTGCCTAAGCCTAACTGCTTAATTACCGGTTGTTCGGCTAGGAATTAATAGGAATTGGGAAACACCAAAGTGGAATTACGCTGCGATCATATATCAATTCGATCGAGCAAGTGTTCGTGATGGATTTCGCCGCTCTGTTACGGGCCGCGACCGACCGACCGGCCGGCCGGTATGGTGCGGGTCCCACGCTTTTGTGTCTGAAAAGATCCTAGCCAAACACCTGGTGGTGTTAGTGTCACTGCTGCACCAAACTTTTTGTGCCATATATTCGTCGTCGTTTTGTCTGAGATCGATACTACTCCGTCTCTTGGCATCTTATCCGTAGGCTGTACTAGCTCTCTGATCAAGAAGCTCCAACAATGGCGGATCCAAGCTTCTTCATCGGAATCGTAGGTCGGTAGCTAATTTTCTTTCAGTTCATTGTCTTTTCTGAAGTCTGAAGAACCCCATGGTTGGTAATCTTAATTAATCTTGCTGTTTGATTAATTATTGCGTTTGACAGGGAACGTAATCTCCATACTGGTCTTCGCGTCTCCAATGTGAGTTCAGCTGTATATCGATCTCCAACTAAGAGCTGATGCTGTTCAGGTTCGTGTGCTTTGATTTGATTTGGTGTTGGTTTTGGGTTTGATTAGCGCGACTTTCCGGAGGATCGTGAGGAGCAAGAGCACGGAGGATTTCCGGTGGCTGCCGTACGTGACCACGCTGCTCAGCACCTCGCTGTGGACATTCTATGGCCTCCTCAAGCCCGGCGGCCTCCTCATCGTCACCGTCAACGGCGCCGGCGCCGCCCTCGAGGCCATCTACGTCACGCTTTACCTCGTCTATGCCCCCAGGGAGACCAAGGCATGCAGAACGCACTCTGCATCCATCTGTGGCTTTCGCGTCGCCGATCTATCCAATCTAACAGTTAAAAAGAGGAATAATTGTGGTTAATATTTTTTTTGATCAGGCGAAGATGGTGAAGGTGGCGCTGGCCGTGAACGTGGGCGCGCTGGCGGCGGTGGTGGTGGTGGCGCTGGTGGCGCTGCACGGCGGCGTCCGGCTGTTCGTGGTCGGGGTGCTGTGCGCGGCGCTCACCATCGGCATGTACGCTGCGCCGATGGCCGCGATGGTTAGTAAGCAACAACTTGTCAAATTCATCAGAAAAAAAGTTAAGTCTGACGAACTAATTATACTAACCATCCATAATTCACATCGATATCTGGTGAGAATTTTGTGGCAGAGGATGCCCGGTGTGGATCGATCCAATGTACACTTGCATCTCCTTACTGATCTATCGTTCTATCATTCTGTCATCAACGAGTGTTTGGTTGAATGTCGTTTTCTCCTGTTTATAGTAGCAGAAAAAAAAAAGTAGTAACGCCTCTGAAGATCGCATTCCATCTTCCTAGAACTAGACCACGTACCTAAATCCAGCTATTGTGGCGCCCATGGTGCATTGATCTGTTCTGATTTTAGGACAAGCATCTGAACGTGACTGTTTCGTTTTTTTTTTTCTGATTGTCATTTTGCACGGCATAGGAGCTTTGCTGGCTTCTGTCTCCTTCACGTTGCTTTAAGATTAAGATACTACAGTAATGTGGTAGTGTGCACATATTTACTTCAGTGGTAGCTTCAGTTTTCATGTTGTTAAAAGTGAACCAGTGCTTTTACATTTCCCGTGGATGGATTGCATTGCAGAGGACAGTGGTGAAGACGAGGAGCGTCGAGTACATGCCCTTCTCTCTGTCTTTCTTCCTCTTCCTCAACGGCGGCGTCTGGAGCGTCTACTCCTTGCTCGTCAAGGACTACTTCATCGGAGTACGTACGCATCAATATCCTTATCCACTATTCGCTTAATTAGCTTTGCAATTCGCTGGTTCTATGGCCTGTGTGATACGGCTTCGGTCTCAACTTCATCTTTTCTGTTTTAGAACTGAAGCTTAATCAAATGATTTTATCTTCACTTTAAAAAAATTGACCAGAATACTTTTATAAAATAAACTGAAGAAATGAAGCTATGTTAAATTTAATTCTTCGAAGGTCTAACAAATCGGGCCCTATGTATATATAGATTCCAAATGCAATTGGGTTTGTGATGGGAACGGCACAGCTGGCGCTGTACATGGCGTACCGGAGGAAGAAGGCGACGGGGAAAGGTGAGGACGAGGACGACGACGAGGAGGCGCAGGGGGTGGCGCGGCTGATGGGGCAGGTGGAGATGGCGCCGGCGCAACGGAGGGTGCAGCAGCTGCACAAGGGGCTGAGCCTGCCCAAGCCGGCGGCGCCACACCACATGGGGCTCGACCACATCATCAAGTCCTTCTCCACCACCCCCGTCGAACTCCACTCCATACTGCACCAGCACCACGGCGGCCACCATCGCTTCGATAGCATCCCCGACGACGACGAGACGGCGGCGGCAACGGCGACCGGCTACGACAGCCGGTCCAAGAGACAGATGTAGTGTACTGACGCACTTATAGTATTCTTGGTTACGTTTCCTCAAATTTTTTGCATTTTCAATTTTATTTTTTAAAGATTTAAAAACTAATTTTTCGTTTCAAACAATGACAAATGACAAAAATGGTCCCCGGTCGCTCTCCGAGAGGCCGATTTTTTTTGACATCGTTGACCTTCATCGACGTTTTGGGTGTTTTTTGAATTTGTAAAAAATCAAAGGGTCTCAGTGTAAAACTTTCGTCCTGTGTTGCTGATTGGCTGCCCCACACGTTTTTTGCACTTAGACCCTCGGATTTTTTACAAATTCAAAAAACGTCCCAAACATCGATAGCTCACGACACGTCAAAAAAATTACTCTCTAAGAGGACGATTTTTAAAAATCGCCCTTCCAGAAGACGACAGATAAAAATCGTCCTCTCAGAGAGTGGCGGGTAAAAATTGCCTCTCAGAGAGCGGCAGGAGACCATTTTTATAATTGTTTCGAACGAGAAATTAGTTTTACAAATCTTTTTAAAAATAAAATTAAAAGTGTAAAAATTCACGTTCGGGGCGCAAATTACGTTCTTGGGCCGCAAATTAATTACGGGTATAGACGGGCCCATATGCGTTTGAGCCGGTGGCAGTGAACCCAAGGCTCGAGCTGTCGTGCACAACGTGCACAAACGCATGTAGCATGGCAGCCTCAGCATGCAGTATCGGTTCAAGCTGGCTTCCCTTACCATCGAAAAAGAGGTTAATATACCTGACGATAAACACAATTATCACATAGTAACTATGATAATTATAAAAAATCATAACAAATCATATAAAATTTATTAAATTTAAATTGTTTTTAAAATTTGTTAAAATTTAATAAGGTTACCTCTTGTGACAAGCGCAGTTACTAGCGGTTTTCTAAACCTTGGTTCAAGTTGCACACGTGCCGAATTGTCGACCTCGATCGCTTTCGTTTCTTCCTATCTAGATCTGCGGCTTGATGGCCACGTCGCCTGCACCGCATGCTGCCCGAATCGATGTATACATGGTCCACATATACTCTCAAATCTCCATACAGAATCTTTGCAAATTGCAAGCACGGATATATCCCAAGTTTAATTAATTTAAGCTTCATCAAACAAGCGATCGATCCATCTCTCTCCGCCGCGAGACAGAAAAGATGTATTCATGTATACTAGCTAGGAAAGCAGAGGTCAGGAAACGTGTAGGATCCATACGTAGCTTTCTAGTAGCTAGCAGGTAGGCTCCAAGACTAATCTACTCACTGTCTCCATGCATGCGAGAGAGCAAAGCACGCTGATGTACATGCCACCAGCTAAGCGTCAAGAACTGATTGGCTAGAGCTCTGGCTTGCAAGTCAAGTGGCATATACTCTATGTATATGTACACACACTAATGTACGTCTTTGTCAACTGCTATATACTGTACATGTATGGGCATGCCGCATATATACTGTACATGTTGTTTTAATTAGCTTCTGTAGTACATGAGTGTGCACAGTGCATCCGTAATGTATAATTTGCTCAGGGATCCTAATTAAGCTCCCCCACATGTGCAAATATCACATTGAAAAACAATTCTTACACTGTGCAATCACTCTCACATCATCCATACTACTGAAGAAACAATCTTTGTTTCACTTGTCAAAAACCACAATAATCCCGGTTACAAAAAGAATCGAGACTAAAAAATATTTTTAGTCCCGGTTAAAAAAGGCAACGATTCTTTAGGATCTTTAGTTCCGGTTGGTGCTATCAACCGGGACGTCCCGGTTAGATTCTTTTCAGAATTTGTCAAGCCGGTGACCATCTTTAGTTTTGGTTTGTAATACCAACCGCACCTGAAAATCGTATCTTTTGTCTCGGTTGGTGTTACAAATCAGGACTAAAGATCTAAATGATCTTCAGTTCCGGTTGGTAACACCAACCGGGACTAAAGTGAAAGAATATTTTTTTAACTGCGCGTAGTTAAAAATATGGTTTGTTGTAAAGGAATGAAATTAATTTGTTGTATGATTCAAATGACCTGAAATTAATTTAAGAGCATCTATAATTAAAAAGGGGTGGTGTTGTGAGGGGATAGGTGATAGAAGATAGAAAGAAGCTTTTATAAAATTACCATATTGTTATTAACTAGTGATTCTCAGAGTCCGTCATGTCGAGTTTGTGTTCTGGTCGAGGACTTATTAGAGTTCAGTTCGTATGTTTTTCCCCTTTGTTTTCATCAAACCCTAGCCGTTTGCACGCGCGTAACAAGTTTTTGCGCGCATTGTTCCCGTTTCGTCCTCTAACTTAGAGTCGGTTTTAAAACGATTATAACTTTCGCATACGGACTCTGATCGAGATGTTCCATATATGAAAATCGATCAGAAAAAAATTTCGGATGTGTTCGTTCACGTTTTGTCGCGTTTGGCGATTTTATTTTCCCCTAAAACGGCTCAGAAGATTTCCTTTTGAGCCCAAAAACTTTTTCCAATTCTCGCGTCTTCCGAATTTTCCACCGGTCACGTCTTTCACTTGTTTAGGCTCAAATTTTCTGTGGTTACCTCTCGTGTGCTCCTAAGTTAAAAAATATAAATAAAAATAAAAAGTTGATTTTCTCCGTCTTGCTTAACAGAGATGAAAAGAAAAAAATTGAGAGGGGCAAAAGAGAAACAATGTCTAGGATTATCTCTATTTGATTAAATTTTAATGCATTACTTATTATTATTTTAAACCTATATTTATTTAATGAATTATCTATTTTTGGTTGTTAACCCTAACGAGGACAAAAAAATTTAGAAATATAGCGGGAAATTATATTTAATCCCGGTTGGTGGCTACAACCGAAACTAAAGATGAATTGAAAATAGCAAAAAATTATCTTTAGTCTCGGTCGGTGTCATCAACCGAGACTACTGATGAATTAAAAATAGCGAAAAATTATCTTTAGTCCCGGTTGGTGGTACCAACTGGGACTGCAAATTAGATCTTTAGTCCCGGTTGGTGCCATTAACCAGAAATAATATATCTTTAGTCCCGGTTGGTAGCACCAACCAGGACTAATATATCTTTAGTCCCAATTGATGTCACCAACCGGGACTAAAGATCCAGGGGTATATATATATCCTATCGTCTTATCGATCGATCCAATACTTTGCTATTTTTTCAGATCTCTCTCCCTCTCCCTCTCTCCCTCTCTCTCCCTCTTTCCTCAGCTATCGTGACGGCAGGGGAAGGAGATAGCGCCGGCACGACGCCATTTCTCACCACGGTGGGCGCCATCTCCTCACCGGCGGCGGCCAGCTGGGAGCGGGAGCGACGGGCGAAGCCGATGGTGGTGCGCGAGGAGGAATTCGGTGATTTTGTTGTAGATTTTTTAGATGTTTTTTGTGAATTTATGGACGATTTTTTTGTTGTATTTTGTTGTATTCGATTTTGTTGTGGACGATTTTGCATTGTGTGTTATATATATGTGTGTTATATGTATATGTGTGTTATATATTTATACATATATATATATATATATGTATATATATGTATGTGTGTAAACAAGTTTAAAAAAATTTAGTCCCGATTGGTAAGACCAACCGGGACTACATATGACGGAGCTAGCCACGTGGCGTTATCATTTTTAGTCCCGATTGTTGTTATTAAGCGGGATTAAAGATCCCTCTTGAGTCCCGGTTATTTCACCCGAAACTAAAGATCAACATGTTTAGTCCCTTCGATTCGATAACCAGGACAACAGAAGGTTACGAACCAGGACTAAAATCTGATCTTGAAATATTAATTAAAAAAAGTTAGACAATTGCTATCTATTGATTGTTGTTTTTATGTGAGTCATAAAGATACCCTTGTTAATTATGAGGGTGTTTGGTTGGAGACTGTTTCTTCTCAAACAAGATCATTTGATTTATCAGATGAGTTTAAGTCATTAATATATGGCCCCATCGAGATTACTTTTATTTCTTCTCTCTTCTTTGGACTATAATCGATGCAAAAGGTCTCTGCAATAGATAGAGCCGGTATTTTTTTCTTTTTTTTCTTTCAGTATCCCTACACGTATATACGTGTGGGTGTACGCACACACGGGAGCTTTGAGCTGGACGACGACGTCCATCGATCACGATGTATCACTCAGCTCAATCTTATTGGAGAGATCGATGATCACCGTCTTCGACTTTTATACGACAAACACTATACTATCACATTATATACTTAATAAACTATTAAAATTTTATTTTATATAATTAAAAATAATTTTTATAGAATCTATTCATTTAAGCTCTAATTTAATTCAGCGTAAGGCCCATCTAACCAGTTAATTTTAAACGAAGTGAGATGAAAAGTTGTTAATTGTTGTAGAATGATGTGATGCAATTGATATATTTTATATTAGTATATTATGTGATTTTTAACCGAGTGATGAACGGTTAATGATCTGAACTTGCACACGTATCGACACACGTACGTACGTGCCTACGCTACTGCAGTGTTACCACCACCCGATGCTGCGTATAATGGCCAAAACCGTTTGACCAAAGGTGCATGCATGAGAGGCATTCATCTTGATCATTTCCTCCACATACGTATCTTCTTTCGATTTGGACAACGCAATCAGACGCCTACACTCACACCACAAAAGTGAGCCCAACCATTGATTCAGATAATGATCCGGACGCCTCTGTCAACGACGGTTAGCTTTCGCAATGGCCAAAAAGTAACTGAAAATCTCAAAGGGGAAACTTGACCTCTCATCTAATATTTAGTGTTCCAGCTCCGAACTATAACTGAAAATCAAATGGACACATACACGACAACTTCTTTTGATTTGGACAATATGTCATATCAGGCCCTTTTTATACACATCACGGAAGTAAAATGAGAAAGTGTTTTTATTTCTCAGGAGGATATTCTGTTGAATCAAGTGAGTTTGATTTATAGTTTATGTGATGAAACATTGGATTTGTGATTGGCCGGCACGGTCTGACCGGCCGTCTCTGATTTTGATTTGTTTTCTCGGTTTTGAATTGTTTCTTTGTGGATTTGATTTCTAGATGATTTCTGTGCATGTTGTTACTGTTGACAAGCTAATGTGAGTCAAGTTTGGACAAACTTGTGCTCGGTATATTGTTTCTTTGTCGTATATGTGCAGGTATTGCTTGAGGCCTCGAGATAGTATTATCGGTGCTTGGATCGGAGTCGACTTGGGAGAAGTAGACGTCCAGCACGCGGGATACTAAAAGGCTAGAGGATAATGCACATGAAAGATGAAGAAGTTATATGGCATACGAGAGGGATCGTATGCGGAGTCGAATTTGGAAGGGAGTCTAAATTCGGAAAGTTAGGTTGAATGAGTCCTATTGGGAATAGGAGTCCTATTAGGAATAAGAGTTTTACTTCTACTATGAGTGGGAGGTTGAGTCCTATTAGGAATAGGAGTTCTACTTCTATTATGAGTGAGAGGTTGAGTCCTATTGTGAATAGGAGTTCTACTCCTACTTTGAGTAGGAGGATTTTGCATGTATAAATAGAGAGGAGGGTGTGCCTCCTAGAGATCGATTTTCAAGAGCGAAACTTGAGAGAATAGCTAGGGTTTTGAGTTAGGTCGAGATTTTGTCGAGGAGTGCTGTTGTTGCACTTTGTAAACACTTTTAGATGCAATAAAGTTGAAATAGTTTGATCTACTTCTTCGAGAGTTCATCTTTCGGTGTTTTGGATCTCGCGGTCGACCGCGAGATGTGCGTGCGGTCCGACCGACGGTTGTGGTGGCGGTCCAACCGGAGGCTAGGCGACGGTCCGACCGGCCGGAGGGCGGTCTGACCGGGGCGGGTAAGACGGTGTGACCGTGGCGGCGGCTTCAACCTCGTTTATTGTTGTTTTTAGATTGGTTTCATCAAGAGGTAAATCTTTTAATTCCGCAAAAAGATTTGGTTTTTTGTTTCCCTACCATTCACCCCTCCTCTGTTAGGTTTATTTGGTCTTATTCGATCCTACATATTCTTTTGTTTTTTATATCAGTTAAATAATTATTATATATCACTTCACAATCATATACATTTAAATTTAATTTTTACATGTTGTAACGAAAAAAAACAAAATAGCGGTGAATTTATGTTAACTAGTTTAATTTAATTTATTTTTTATAATATGTATAAGTCGAATTTAACCTTACATATTTATAAATTGATATATCGTATATTAATATATCTAATTTTTTTATAACTATTTATTTATGTGACATGAAAAAACGAGGGATGTTCTAACGAGAAATAAAAATCAGTCTCCGGAAATGGGAACAACTATCAATTTATTTAGTGAGTGATCAGCCTCAGCAAACGACGGTAGCTTTTGCAATGCCACCATGGCCTAAAAGTTACTGAAAATGGCAGGGATGGTATCATCTGCATCACAACCTCTCTAGAGACGTTGCTTGAAGGTCTATTTCTTGCCATTTTCCTCCCAAATTAACAAACAATGTGTCCTCTTACAGCGCGACCTAACCGTCGTGTTGGCGGGCCTTACGGGGAAAAGCGGACCTATTATTTTCTTTCGTCCAATCTCCTTCTAATCCAAAGGAATGGATGTGGCTGAGTGTATCGAGATGCCGTGCTTCTGTTTGTTTTACAATGGGTTCTTTGGTTAAGGACACGTGCACGTGGCTTCTTTTATTATAGCCTTTTAATGATATAATTTTGTTTTTTCTCTAGTATATTAATATAAAAACCTCATATTTGTGTGCGCGCGGTTCGTTTTTTTTTTAAAAAAGTTACTACAAATCTCGACATGAAAGCTCCATATCGACAACCCCTTATCTTATATTTAATTGGTTTCCTGGGCCAATGCTGCTCCAATTTTAAGACCGTCCATTAATTCAGCAGGATAAAATTAGAGTGCATATTTTATCGGTAAATGTTATCAGCTATACTAGACGCTAACTAGTGCGTTGCACCAGTTATCAATGTTATTGATATTTCAGAGACATTATTATAACATGATAATCATATATTACATTTATAGTTATTTTTTAATTATATATAGTTATATAAAGGGTGAAGTCGGGATTTGAGGATTTGAGGTCGAGGGCAATGAACAAAACAAAATAAAACTGATAGTCATATTATATAATTTTTGTCATATATAATAGTATTATGTTTCATAAGTCTTAAAAAATTACATTCCTATCGACTTAAATTTAGCTCTATGACTAGCAAGAAGATCATAGGCTTTAATAATTTCATTGGTACTAATTGATGCAACCAATTCATTCTCAATATAAATTATTAAACAATCTCTCAAAATCCACCTCCCGTTGTACATCTAAGACATGTCTTCGCAAGTTTCATAGCTGAAAAGGAAAGTATCTTTCAATGCTTGCAGTTGATACTGGAAGAGCTAATACTAATCATTCACCATAAGATAAGATAAATATTTATCTGTTTTAAATAATCCACTTATTAGATCAGCAAGTGTTGATAATTCCTTTTGTCCTAGATGGTTGCATATATCAATTTGAAAATGTGGCGTATGATTTTTCAATTGAGCTCTTTTTGACTGGAGAATTTTGCAAGATAAAAATTTTTTTCACCGGAGTGCATATATTTATTATGTTAAATATGTTCAGCCTAGGATCCAAAGAAGCACAAAGTGACAAAAGTAAACTCTAAATTACTAAGCTATTCATTTATTAAGCTATTTATTTACTAAACCTATTTGGGTTACAAATAACTGAACTCTGGGCTGTAATTGAGAGGGACGAGCCTCTGTAAATAAATTAATAAATACTAATTTAAATATAGTTAATGAAGGGTTATAAGGACGTTGGGGGTGTCAGGCCCCCTCCAGCTGCCCCAGGTTATATACCTTGGACTAAAAGAAGAGTGCATATATATGCTTGTTACAACTAACTACTTAATATTTTCAAATTTTAGAGTTAAAGTAATAGAATGCTAAATTGAGAGTCTACAAGTCTGTATTTGTTAACTTCAAACTTTATAAAAAGTCCATTCTCCTATATATAGCCTGATTTATTTAACACGAATTCTCAGCAAAATCTATAACCATAGTGATCCATCTAAACTGTGTCCAGATCGTTCTGCTTAGATATGAGCTCTCTTATAATGCCTAATTAGTACAAGAAAAATCTAATAAATACCATTGACAAAACATGATTAATACGTGTTTAATGAAATGTCATTGTACAATTGATTTTATCCCTAAATATCATCGTCATTAGGTTTCATCCATCATGTAACACTGTTTATGTCCTATTGCACTTAACGGATGGCTGCTAACAGAACCTTAATGATGAAGGTATTTTTGTGTGAAATTAATTATATGATGGTATTTTATGTACCTCATATCAATAAAAATATTTATTGATGATATTTCTTAAAATTAAGCGATTCTCGAATTTTCTCAATTAGTATAGTTATAATTCGCACACTTCCCGTTCTCAGGGTTAAAATCGCTGAATTTAAGTGGATTTTGAAGCTTTTGCTAAGTAACAACTTGGTGACATGTCGAAAGCAACACAAATATAACACTTCATTCTTCGACAAACGACAGCAACATTAATTACAACATTACAATACATACATATATGTTTCTTAATTAGATGCACGTGTACACGTGACATGCGTACACAAATATATATAGCAGCACGTAACGTAACGGTACATACTAAAGCAGAAGGGTAATCGACCATTAGGTCCATGAATTATATATGCTGCTACGTATCGATTAATTTGTGCTTAAGCTGCCAACAGATGTTGATCTAGACGAGGGAGAAGGTCGAGGGGACGATGCTAATGATGTTGCCGAGGACGCCACTGATAATCTGGCCGATGATGCCGGTGATGCCGCCGAGGAGGCCGCCCAGGCCGCCGAGGGCGCTGCCGCTGTCGCCGAGGAGCTGCACCGGCGCCGCCAGCGTCCCAGCGACGCCGGCCAGTGACACGTCGCACGCGGCCAGCGGGTGGTGACGACCACGCGGCAATTGTTGTTGAGCAGTGGCATGAGCGTCGCCGCGGTGAGCTTCCCCAGGTTGATGGCGAACGCTCCGCTGCCGTCCGCCGTCGCGCCGGCCACCGCCCTGCCCCCGCACTCCAGCTGTACGACGGCGTCTGGCCGTAGCAAGAAAATTAACAAACAACAACCGATGATCAGTTGATTCATATTTGCAAAACTAATAGCCTCATCGGTCAGGATGATAGTTGATAAAATTAATGCAAGAGATGAGTGAGATTTTACTGGGGAACCCCGGAACAGACGCCGCGTTGATGGAGCTCCCGGCGCTGCACGGAACTACGCCGGTGACGAGGCCCATGACGGCGCCGCCATTACGACTCGCGGCCGTCTCCGCGCCGTGCGGCGCGATGCCGGCGGCGGCGACGACGAGGGCGACGAGGAGAAGGCTCCTGATCGACGACGACTTTGCCATTGCTACCGGAGCTAGCTAGCTAGCTATACTACCGTAGGAGCTACTGAGGCTGCTGCTAAGCTAGCTGCTCAAGCGCTCAGTGTTGTACTGCGTGCCTCATGCCGCTACATTGATGGCTCTATTTATAGGCGTGCAATGGCCAGGGACCCGGCCACCCGGGTCGCGGCCGGCCAACAATTTGTTGCTGTTAAAAATGCTGGGAAAATATTCATTAAAAATTATTAAATAAGTAAAAATTATAATAGAAAACTATATTCGCATCATAAGTCTAAACTTAACTTCATAAAAAAATTAAAATTAAACAATATCAGGTCATGTTACTTTTAAATAAAATTAAGTTTAAATGAATATAGTTAATGTCTATATCTATCTCCAATAATTATTTTATGAATTTACAAAAATATGTTTAGTTTTTATATGTTTTTATTTATTTAATAGTTTTCGTTAGATATGTCGTTAAAAATTTCGCGGGAATTATACACATCCAGCCTCACGGTGCGCGTGCTTCCGGTGTTGTAGCGGCACACGCTGCTGTCCGCGTCGGACGTGTGCGTGCGGACAATTCGGCCCATGAACGGGTCCATCTCCACGCAGCTCTCGCGGGGATCTCTCCCGGTCTGAGTTGACGCACACCACGGGGTAAGCCGCCGGCCTGCGGCAGCAACAGGTAGATGCCAAGCTAGAGATTTTCGAGTTTTTGTCACTGCGAAACGATGACGATGAATCGAGGCCGTTTAATTAATTGGTTATCTACTAGATGGAAAGCAATGAATCGACACTACTATATCTAAGCTTAGTTAACATACATATGACATTATGTTTTAATGTTTAGGCTAACGGTTTTATTTGAGCATCTTCGTTCATGTATCAAAAGTTATACTTTAAACTTTTAAACTTTTTTTCTATAAAATTTGGCTCGTAATTGTAAGGATATTCCTCCAGTTTTTCCGATCAAAAACATATTCGTATGATATTAGAGCATTTACAAACATAAGATAAGATAATAGAGAGATTTGTGTAATGTATAGAACATATCCACTCTATAATAAGACTCACATCCATGAGTATCAATGTGAATTTTTGTCATACTTATATCAAAGTACTTTTTTAATTAAGATTTCTGATTTCAAAGAAGGGCCTCTTAGCTTTTGCCGCAGTAAAAATATTCTCATAGCATCTACTAATTTTTAGGCTAATCCCAACAGAAAGTTTTATGTTGATGTTTAGTAATATATACATGAATAAAATGAAAAATTTAAAACTATCCTTCCTAATACATATTTTCATGATGTGATTTGATGGAATCAAAATCATATTTAATTTTATGACTTATAAAGAGTTAATATTTATGTATATATGATTTTATCTAGATGAAACCGGTTGTCTTTCTTTTCTTTAATTTCATATCATATTATTAAATAATTTTATACAACATACTAATATATAAAATCTTGTCAAACTGTACACTGAAAATAGGCAGATGCTCTGGGGCGCGCGTGCGTTCGTGTTGATGGACGGCAACTCTCACGGCGTATTACGTGCTCGGATGAATTGAGGCCGTTATCTCGGTTAATGTGCACGCCTAGCAGTGCCAAGAGATGGGAGAAGCCGAGAAGGTACAGTGCCTGTCTTTGTCGGATATTGTACCTTTTCCTCCCCGTGACATGTGACCATGCTGGCTTAATTGGTGTGTTCTTTCCGGAAATGGATTTTTAGGGTTTTGTTTAGTTCGGGGTTCAAATTTTATCTTAACAAAATTTTGGTAGCACTAAAATTTCAGTAAATTTTGACACAACCAAATTTAGTGATATAGAATTTGAACTAATGTGAGTAAAATTTGATAGCTCACTAAAATATTTAGATGATACTATTGAAGCAATTGTTAAAATGTTAATGAGTAAAAATTGGCTTGAATCAAAGTCCAAACACGCTCTTAATCCTTCATCTTTATTTTTCTAACATGCGGACAAAATAGTTAAAAATATCAACAAAAAGTTAGATTTTCTTTTCAATTAGCGCTCGAAAGTATCAAAGCGTGCATATACCATACTCACACCCTCTACCCCGTAGAAGCGAGTGTAGCACACGTCTGAACAAAACTAGGGGCCTAACCTTAGGTCCCACGCTATGATCACTGAGCTGAGTTCCATGGAGCGTTTAGGGTGAGTTACTCAGTGGCACGTGAAACTAATTAAACAAGTCAACAAATCATTAGTCTATAATTAATCGAGAGATACGCTAACTGAAAACGAGGAAAAAGCTAAACGTGTAAGCACATTCGAACGGACCATAAGCGAACACGTACTACTCCCTCATGGGGATTTATCAAAAACAAAAACATACAAGCACCCATGTGTAGAGTGCAACCTAGGTGAGCAGGTTCAAAGACCTCCTTAATCAACTAAGTTACACTCTAAGTTACACTCAGCTTACAAATAAAAAAACATATTATGATGCAAATCACTCCATAAATATATAAAATCTTATTTTAATATTGAAATAAAATAATTTTTTTGAATCTAATGAAAAAATGGATAGAGCCTGGCTCCAATTAATTCTGACAAAAGCGATGAGCTTAACTTCTTAATTGTAAGGACTTCTTGCCTCCAATTCTAATCAAATAAAAATCAACGATCTTAATTTCCTAGTTGTAAGGAGACTTCTTACTCTAATTAGAAGTTAAAAATATATTAGCACCTGATGTAGGGAAGTATTTTTCCCCTACATATCTAGCTACATATGAATGTAATTGTGGTTTTTGAAGTATGACAAAACTAGAGCAGTCATCTGCATTAGATGTGTTTTGTCATCTCTCTAGAATGGCCATCTCGTTTTTTATATCGTCTAAATAGTTATGATTTTTTTAAAAATTAAGATAGATCAATATAAGATTTATAATCGTATAAAAATATAAGTTTAAATTCAACCTATACAAACTACAACAAAAATAAAAAATATGATAGTTGATTTTATACTCATATTTTTTTCTCAAAAAGTATGTCAAAATTCAAAATTTTCGCATTTGTAGGATTATCTATCTTATATTGATCTGTATTACCATTTTTCCAAAAAATTCATGGCGTTTAGATAATATGCACAATTTAGATATCTCCCTTGTAAGGGATTGAAATTACTTTTCTATATGCATAGGCTTTATGTTATACTCTGTTCGTTCCAATTTGATCATCATATTTCATCTTGACATCGAGAAAAAAAGCTTAATTTATCCGTATTTCATTTATTGCTGTGTGAATACTCGTATGGTTCTCACACTAACATGAAAATTGATTTTAGCGTACAAACCAATCAGGTCGAGCTGCCCTGGATTTTTATTGGACTCTGCGTGCAAACTTGCCCCAAACATTTACTCCTAGAAACTGAAGAAACCAGGTCGTCCAACCCGAGGCAAAAGTGACATCCACATGCTTTTTTTTCACCGGTATCACAGTTTAATGAAACGATGAATAAGAAAAAAAAATTTAGTGCGGGTTTCACCCAATTTTAATGTTTTGAAAATAACGCTCTATAGTTTCATTCCCATAAAACTTTTCTCCTCTCTCTTTTCCTCGTTTCATGAAAAAAATATAAATCTGTGATATGACACCTCATTTAATGTGCATGAAACACTCAATAAAATCCCATTGAGACTGGCCTTATACGACAATCAATTTTGTCATAGTGTGTCAGAATATGTTTTTTTAATAAAAACAGTAGGAGAGGCCCCTATGGATATTCATTTTATAAATTATAAATATGAGAGGCCCCTACGGATATTCATTTTATAAATTATAAATATGTACAAGTTACAAGGCTTCGACCCCAAAAGATAAAAATAAAATGTTCTATCTGAAATTACAATACCACGCGTCCAACTCCACTTTTAGGGAAGGTTTGGCTCTATGAATAGCCAAGCCAAACTCTCTCTTAAACAGAAATTTTCATATGTTTAATGATAAGGGCACATTTTCAAAGATGACTTCATTGCGATGTGCCCATATAGACCAGACCGTCACGATTATGATCTCTCTGAAAATTATGAAGTTGAAAGAGCGGTGAGCTTGTATGATCATTTCAAAGAAAGCCATATCTTGGCGCCAATTGATATGAAGGAAACGCCAGCACCAGCTGCTGAAGGGGCATGAGAAAAAGAGGTGGTCCTTTGTTTCTTCAACACCGGAAAGCACACATTGCACAGTTATAATCATCCAAATGCCACTGCTTATGACGCTGCATTCCTCTTGTATTGAGTCTTTCTCTTAACAAAAGCCAAAATGAGAATTTGTGCCGACCTCGACAACACGAGCCCCACATCCATTTGAAGATTGGTGATATGAGAATAGTACCTTGGATAGATTTGTCGGCTCTTTGACTTTGATAATCATTCGAGCCCCAAATGTATGACCAAGAATCCTGCGCAGAATTGCTCACTAGGATGGTAGCCAATTGTGATTCCAAATTATGCATTTGTTCAGCAGCTTGAGTGGATAGTGGGAGTATAAAGTTGGATGCAATATTATGAGCTAAAAATTGCTGGCAGAGATTCCAAGTCCCATTGATCCATCCAAAAAGCTACTGAATTCCCCTTCTGCACATGACATCTTGCAAGGGACAAGTATAAGTCAGAAAGTGATATGATGTCTCGTCACCAAAAGGATCCAACCGGTCTTTTTAGATGAGGCACTGAGCCTAAGGGGTATAGGTACTGTCAAGTTAATGAAACCCAGGGAACATCTTCACAATTGTAAAACTTGCGGAGGACTTCAGTAAAAGTGATTTGTTATGGACCTTCAAATCAAGCACCCCAAGACCATCCAGCTCTTTTGGTTTGCAGGTTGTGTTCCAAGCCACTAAGCATCCTCCTCGTTTATTAAGATCACCCTTGTCCCAAAGAAAAAGTCTATTTTACACTCCCCTCCCCCTCAAACTATTTCTAGGAGCACTTAATCTCTAAACTATTTTCGACTCATTTTACAATCTACACTTTGAATGTAGTGGTGTTATCTATGACTAAAAAATTTCAGTTCAAAATACAACTTACGACTTGTAGAGAGAGAAAAGAGAAATTCTAAATAAACTATTTTTATTAGTTTAGGGGTAAAATGAAAAAATACTTTAGGATTATAAAGTTCATTAACGAGTAAAAACATGGTGATTTCATAATTTACGAGATGGGTGTAATTTAGTTAATCATCTTGTAAAATGCTCAACCAAGTTACTCATCTTGCTTTTTTGTGCAAATCACATAAAATATATGTTATGTGGAGAGTTCGCTATTAAGTTGGATGTCATGTTGATTTATTTTGTAAACACGGCCACACATGATCCACACATGACCTCACGTCCCAATCACACAAGATTCCCGATCTAAGAAATAGACGAATGTTCAACCAACACAACACAGAAGACATTCAGGTCCACACTGACAAGAAAGGCCTCAACCTCGGCCTTTGTCTGGCTCCATGCCCGAGGTCAAGGCCGGGGGCTATCGTCAGAGAAACAAAAACCAGGGTCCTCATTAACGGCTACACATAGCATCCTTGTCACAAATTCCTGAGCACGGGCCCCCGTGGACGGTGCTCGGGGCACATAGGCCCCTGAGTGTTGCCCCTCGCGGGCGATGCTCGGTGCACACTTGACCCGGGCATGGCCTCCTGTGAACTATGCTTAGCCACACCCGACCCGGACGTGATCCCCCATGGGTTGTGCTCGGGGTACATCGGTCCCCAAGCAGGACTGCTCGGGCATATCTACCCAGGCACAGCCTTGGGTGCCGTCTCCCGCGAGCGGCGCCTAGGGCACAACCGACCTAGGCGTGACCCTCTGAGCTGTGCTCAGGCACATCGGCCCCCAAGCATGACTGCTCGGGGAATATCTACCTGAGCACAACCTCTGGGTGTCGCACCCCACGGGCGGTGCTTGGGCATACCCTGAAGGGTTACGCGGAAGCTACCATAGCTAAAAACAAAACTTTTCTACCGCGCAAACTAGGAACACTTGTAAGTAAGGGTCGATAGATCATTACCGATTGGAGTATGCAGCGGAAATAGCCAATCAGGAGCTATCCGATCCGGAACAGTACTGGCCGATCAGAGCCGATTCGCTGACAGCCGATTCCCAACAATCGATCCGACGTAGCCGATCCGACGTAGCCGATTCCCGATACCGGAGTCGATGCCTTCTCAACCGACTCGTCGATTCGCCCGACCGCGCTTGCCTCACTCAGATGCGCCCGACCACAGCCGATTCGTAGCCGACAAATAGCACCACAACGTAGCAGCGCCTCTACCGGTATCCACACGTCCGGGAACAGAACACATAACACCCGTGTGCTAGCACAAGATGCAAGGCTAAGGTTTGGCTCGGAGGTGGGGAGGCTTTTCGTGGAGATGGATCTCGTCGACTTCTGAAGACACGCGTGATCAGATTGATTCGGTTCCAATTAACATCCGCAGCTTTCCACTCCTCACCCCTTTATATAGAGTTGTCGGTTGGGTCTAGAGGCCCATCGGGACTCTATTTTGAATCGGATCCCATCCGAATCTCATAGAGTTGGCCGACCGGACTTCGTAAGCCCATAGGACTCTATCCGATCGGATCCCTATCCGATCGAGCCGTATCCGAGTCCAACTCGAATGCCTGTTCTTATCCCTTTAAGCGTGCGACCCTCTAGGTTCAGGTATACTCGGTTTCGGCTAGAGTCCAACTTAGCCAATTGTCAACAGCGGCGCCTAGAAGCACATATTGACACCATAGTATACAAGAATATAATATCGGCTCTGAACCTGTAATGTGTACACAAATCCCTTTGCCTCACGATACCAATTAAGCTATAGGCAAGATGTGTGCCATCCCTTCAATAGCTTAACCATTCACTCGAACCGTATTGGATTATCTGTCTGTTGATTGGCAGGAGGGCGCGACTGAAGAATCACATCAGTAGCCAACTCTTGGCTAAGGGAAAACCTAGTTTTGCAGACTCTCAATGTAGCCAATCATTTTTATCACATGCGGACTGACGGGACTCCCCTCAACAAGTCTGCACGCAAACAGAGACTTGAGGTGTTGAACCTCTCGGCCCTTGCTTGGTTCTCAAACATGCCACACAGTCCCTGAATAATAGTATGAGTATCGCTGCTCTCATATTGCTTCTGAAGCTCAGAGGACATTGTAGCTAGCATCAGACAGCTTATGTCTAGGACGTCATTAGTATGCTTCTCATAAGCCCTCTGTGCAGTAGCAGTAGCATTATTAGGCAAATCATCCGGATAGGGTACTTCAAGAACGTACACCTTGCGCTCTTGCTTGAGAACAATTCTCAAGTTGCGATACCAATCCATAAAGTTTGTTTCATTTAATTTTTCCTTTTCGAGAATAGATCGCAAATTAAAGGTACTGGGTGTAGTATTAGCTGTCATTTATTCTACAACAGAAAAAGCAAAGTTTAACATAATGTTTATGCTATGTCTATTGTTAAACAATTTAATATAAGACTCATTACATATTTTACACATTCCCTCTAGGTTACATATTGGGTCAAGATCCACATGTTAATTAATTTTTAGTGAGCTTTGGCATCACGGCTAAAAGATTAATAACATCGGTAAGCAACTTCTTGCTAATCACATCTCTATGTAACTCTTGTTGTTGGTGTGGCATCTCCATGCCCCGGCGCCAACCTATGCCCCAAGGCCCAAAACTGTTTTGATAGCCTTGTTAAGTAAACCAAATGCTCCTGCTGTATATGTCTGACATATACCCCCTCGTGTTATGATAGAGAATGACACTTTGCTTTGGCAGACCCACCATTGACGAGCATAACGGTGACGGGTGCAACATTTGAACGGGCATCATTACTAATTAATTTTGCGAGGGATGCTATCCTATCAAACAGACATATCACATATATGAAAGCAGGTAGAATAGCATATAATGAAATAGTATGGCTCCGTTCATATGGTGATCTCCATCTCCATGCCGGTGTAGAGGATCTCCATCTTCATCACCGTTCTTCCGAGTGCCGAATGCTTGATTTCTTCAAACTAAGATACTACTAGAGAAGCTCTAATTGAAGATTACATCGACTCATAGGTCGTGAAAGAATATTACAAGCATTGCACATATGAAAGAATATTACAGAGATTGCATATATGAAAGAATATTACACGCATCACATGCATCTCATACATACAATAGGGCCATACCATCTCAAAGCATTCTCTGCAAAAACAAGGTATTGAGACGACCTATAAGGGGGGCACACACGGCGGGCTTTCGGGCAGCGCTCGGAACACCACACAAAATTCATAGATTCAATCTATGAAATCGCTTACTGAAACCATATCGGCATAATCACATTATGCCGTCCCGATACACTATCAAGGGAAATGGTTTGCGTAGACACGAGGCAGCAAACAAGGTCGGACTACGAGACAGCTTCGGCATAATCACATTATATCGTTCCGATACACTATCAAGGAACGCTATCTCGAACCCAACTCAAATCGAGTTCTATGGATATTGCTTCGATGTAATCACATTACGTCGTTTCGATACACTATTAAGGAATGCAATTACCATCTACTCTCCTCTACAGATCCCTAAAACCGATTGATCTAATCAACCCGTGTGCAAAACTTGTTCCAGATCCAATCTAAAACCCGAACTAAGCAAGATTACCTTTGATACCACTGAAGGGTTACGCGGAAGCTACGATAGCTAAAAACAAAACTTTTCTACCGCGCAAACCAGAACACTTGCAAGTAAGGGTCGATAGATCGTTACCGATTGGAGTATGCAGCGAAAATAGCCAATCAGGAGCTATCCGATCCAAAACAGTACTGGCCGATCAGAGCCGATTCGCTGACAGCCGATTCCCAACAACCGATCCGACGTAGCCGATTCCCGATGCCGGAGCCGATCCCTTCTCAGCTGACTCGCCGATTCGCCCGACCGCGCTTGCCTCACTCAGATGTGCCCGACCACAGCCGATTCGTAGCTGACGAATAGCACCGCAACGTAGCAGCGTCTCTACCGGTATCCACACGTTTGGGAACAAAACGCCTAACACCCATGTGCAAGCACAAGATGCAAGGCTAGGGTTTGGCTCGGAAGTGGGGAAGGTTTCCGTGGAGATTAATCTCGCCGACTTCAAGATACGCGTGATCGATTGATTCGGTTCCAATTAACATGCGTAGCCCTCCACCCTCACCCCTTTATATAGAGTTGCCGGTTGGGTCTAGAGGCCCATCGGGACTCTATTTTGAATCGGATCCCATCCGAATCTCATAGAGTTGGCCGACCGGACTTCGTAAGCCCATAGGACTCTATCTGATCGGATCCCTATCCGATCGAGCCGTATCCGAGTCCAACTCGAATGCCTGTTCTTATCCCTTTAAGCGTGCGACCCTCTAGGTTCAGGTATACTCGGTTTCGGCTAGAGTCCAACTCAGTCAATTATCAACAGCGGCGCCTAGCAGCACATATTGACACCATAGTATACAAGAATATAATATCGGCTCTGAACCTGTAATGTGTACACAAATCTCTTTGCCTCACGATACCAATTAAGCTATAGGCAAGATGTGTGCCATCCCTTCAATAGCTTAACCATTCACTCGAACCATATTGGATTATCTGTCTGTTGATTGACTCCTCAATCAACTCGGCATGACCATGCACTTCCATAATCCATTACCTCGAGGGGCCCAGAGATATCTCTTCTAAAGGAGGGGCAAATTCCATCTTGATCACTCACATCCCACTCCATGTTTCATAGCAAACCCGAAGACTACTTTTATAGCTACTCAGTTACGGAATAGCGTTTGGAAGTCTCAAAGTAGGTTACCACACATATTGGAATACATGATGATCACAGGTCTAAGTACTTTGCACCAACACTACTTGAGACCAACTAATGGCACATTAATTTCTGTAGTGTCTCATGGTGGGTCTATCCAACAATGTGTTCTCTAACACATGTCCTTGTATATTGATTTGGTATCTCTATACCATGATCTATGAGACATGATCATCAATCAATAAACATGCCGATCTTAGAATCGTATTTGTTCCAACAATATGACATATGATCAGGGATCATTTAGAAATAGATTCATACATAAAGAGTCTCATAAATAAGTCACATACTTATTGATCAATATAAGTTGTCTATTTCATGGAACTGAATAATACTTTATTCATAAATACATAAACATTAACCATGATATCCAACATCTCCATGTTGCCTCTAGGGCATATCACTAACAGTCTCCCACTTGCACTAGAGTCAATCATGTAAGTATCTAATACCCATTGCTCTTGTGTGCGCCTAATGTTTCGGCTGAGGAAGAGGTTTTGTTAACGGATCGACTATGTTGAGATCCGTGTGCACTTTGCATATCTTGACATCACCTCTTTCCACAATCTCGTGGATGAGATGATATCGCCGAAGTATGTGTTTGAACTTCTGATGTGACCTCGACTCATTGGCTTGCGCAATGGCTTCACTACTATCACAATAGAGAGACATTGGACCAGTTGCACTGGTCATCACGTCCAGCTCAGAAATAAATTTCTTGATCCAAACAGCCTCCTTTGCAGCTTCCGAAGCAGCAATGTACTCGGCCTCCGTTGTAGAATCAGCAACAGTATCCTGTTTGGAACTCTTCCAGCTGACTGCGCCTCCGTTCAGGCAGAACACAAACCCAGATTGCGATCTATAATCATCCTTGTCCGTTTGGAAGCTAGCATCGGTGTAACCACTTTCAACGAGCTCCTTCACTTCCATAGACTACGAACATATCCTTAGTTTTTCTCAAGTACTTAAGGATATTATTTACGGCAGTCCAGTGACCTTCACCTGGATCTGATTGGTATCTGCTCGTAGCACTCAAAGCATACGAGACATCTGTACGTGTACAAAGCATGGTATACATGATGAATCCAATTGACGAAGCATATTGAGCCATACCCATCTTATTCCGCTCATCATGTGTCTGAGGACACTGATTCTTGCTAAGATTAATGCCATGTGACATGGGAAAAAACCTTTCTTGGATTCTGCCATATCTCATAATCGAAATATGCAGCAATCGCTAGAATAATCCGAATAGACTTAAGCATTGCGACGGGCGAGAAGGTTTCATCATAATCAACACCTTGAATCTGTTTAAAACCTTTCGCCACCAATCACGCCTTATAAATGTGAAAATTTCCATCCATGTCGGCCTTTTCTTAAAAACCAATTTGCACTCAATGGTTTTGACACCATCAGGTGGATCAACCAAGTTTCAAACTTGATTATCATACATGGATTCTATTTCGGATTTCATGGCTCCAAGCCACTTATTGGAATCAGGTCCCACCATCGCTTCCTCATAGGTCTTAGGCTCATCGTTGTCTAACAACAATATATCACGTTATTCCGCACCTGTGTACCTGTCAGGTGCACGATGTGATCTTTCAGACCTCCGTGGGGCTGGTGTATCTACAACAAATGGCGCAACTTCTTGTTTCTCATGTTGTGGTTCCATGGTAGCTAAAACATTTTTCTGGTGAACTTCTTCAAGATGCACCTTGCTTCCACTAACCCTTCTTGAAAGAAACTCTTTCTCCAAGAAGACACCGTGTCAGGCGACAAAACTTTGCCTTGTTCCCGATTATAAAAGTAATATCCCTTAGTTTTCTTGGGATATCCCACAAAGAAGCAATTGTCAGATTTGAGTGTGAGCTTGTCGGACTGTAAACGTTTTACATAAGTCTCACATCCCCAAATTTTGAGGAAAGACAAACTAGGGGGTCGCCCTATCCATATCTCATATAGTGTCTTTTTAACTGATTTAGATGGAACTCTATTTAGTGTGAACGCAGCTGTTTCAAGAGCATATCTCCAGAAGGATAACGGAAGATCACTTTGGCTCATCATGGACCGCACCATGTCCAACAAGATGCGATTTCTCCATTCGGACACCCCATTCCATTGTGGAGTTCCTGGCGAAGTCTACTGTGGAACAATTCCACAATCTTTCAGATGATTACCAAACTCTTGCCTCAAGTATTCCCCTCCACGATCTGATCGTAGAAACTTGATTGTTTTCCCTAAATGATTCTGTACTTCATTCTGGAATTCTTTGAACTTTTCAAAGGATTTGGACTTATGCCTCATTAAGTAGATATAACCATACCTACTAAAGTCATCGGTGAAGGTAATGAAGTATTGATAACCACCTCTGGCCGTTGAGCTCATTGGTCCACATACATCAGTATGTACGAGTGCCAACAAGTCACTTGCTCTCTCACTGTGACCCGTGAAAGGTGTCTTTGTCATCTTACCAAGTAAACAAGACTCATCTTACCAAGTCGCACTTTGCTTCTTTTTGAGATCCTCCATGTACTTCTTGCAGTTCCTTTTCCAGTGACATGTCTCCTTGCAATAGAAGCAAATGGCATCTGATGCCGCTGACCCCTTCTTGCCCTTATTTGCATTGGAGGCACTAGCGATCTCATCGGGAGTTAGTTTTCTCTTAGTGCAAAGTTTCTTAACATGTGGTTTGCGCTTAGCTTTCTGCATCGTCATCAGATGATGACCGTTTTTCTTGATACTCTCCTCAGCCGTCTTTAACATCCCATGCAATTCAGCCAAGGTCTTATCCATACTGTTTATGTGATAATTTAATATGAATGGCTCGAATCTCGGAGGGAGCGACTGGAGAATCACATCAGTAGCCAACTCTTGGCTAAGGGAAAACCTAGTTTTGCAGACTCTCAATGTAGCCAATTATTTTTATCACATGCGGACTGACGGGACTCCCCTCAACAAGTCTGCACGCAAACAGAGACTTTGAGGTGTTGAACCTCTCGGCCCTTGATTGGTTCTCAAACATGCCACACAGTCCCTGAATAATAGTATGAGTATCGCTGCTCTCATATTGCTTCTGAAGCTCAGAGGACATTGTAGCTAGCATCAGACAGCTTATGTCTAGGACGTCATTAGTATGCTTCTCATAAGCCCTCTGTGCAGTAGCAGTAGCATTATTAGGCAAATCATCTGGATAGGGTACTTCAAGAACGTACTCCTTGCGCTCTTGCTTGAGAACAATTCTCAAGTTGCGATACCAATCCATAAAGTTTGTTTCATTTAATTTTTCCTTTTCGAGAATAGATCGCAAATTAAAGGTACTGGGTGTAGTATTAGCTGTCATTTATTCTACAACAGAAAAAGCAAAGTTTAGCACAATGTTTATGCTATGTCTATTGTTAAACAATTTAATATAAGACTCTCATTACATATTTTACACCTTCCCTCTAGGTTACATATTGGGTCAAGATCCACATGTTAATTAATTTTTAGTGAGCTTTGGCATCACGGCTAAAAGATTAATAACATCGGTAAGCAACTTCTTGCTAATCACATCTCTATGTAACTCTTGTTGTTGGTGTGGCATCTCCATGCCCAGGCGCCAACCTATGCCCCAAGGCCCAAAACTGTTTTGATAGCTGTCACGCCCAGAAATTCACACCAGAATTTCTGCAGCTAATTTGTGTATTACACCCTCGTCCGGCATCACCGAGGTACACAAATCGACGTTATTGATAATACTGATTCCTCGTCTTAGAAACAATATAAAAGAGTTACACAAATGCAATGGAAAGGAAAATAAACCGACTTAAGCTAAACTTGACAAGAGCGAAGCGGAACACCAACTCCACGGCTAAACCTTGACGAGAACAAGCCTACACCTCCTCGGAGACCTCGATCTCAACCTCGCACCGGAGCGGGAAAAAAAGCAAGGCCGAGTACAACCACCGTACTCAACAAGTCACACCGAAAAGGGGACATGATGCAAGATAAATAACAAGGAAAGGTCGAGGGCTCAATTTGCATAAACAGCATTTGCAGGTATATAATAGCAATATTTGAAGACGGTAAAAAAGAGAAAGATTTAAGCAAGATTAAATAAACACCGTCCAACGCTCAAACCACGTTGCAACAGGCCCATCCATCCACCTGCACTAGTCATACTTCAACATTTCATTCAAATAAATAAATAAGACTAATCAAGGTGAATCTGGTCGATCGCCCGTAACCGTGGGCACGGCTATTCGAATAGTTTTTACTCTGATCAGAGGTGTACAACTGTACCCACAAGACACAATCCCACAACACGTTACCGTGCGCCGGTGCACCACCATGGTACCCCGGAAAGGAAATGTGACAGGACCCTTCACATAACCCCCTCTAGTCAATCGTACCACACCAAGGTTTCGCCCCATTCCCATCGGGCAATGGGCAGCCCCTCTAGTGCCGCGGTGAATCCGGAAGCTGATCAACCCTTAAAACCGGGGCCGACCCAACTCCATCACGCCCACCCTCTCTGGGATACGTCGACTAGAGACAGCTACGCTACAGACCCAGCCATTACCCATGCTGGCTTGTGGTATGCACGACATTTCTTCCAGGGTTTCCCGAGAACCGGTCCTTAATCGTCATGAGCACGCTAACCAAAGTCCAACCATGTGCTCACGACCCACCTTTTTCATAAATCAATATTATTAGAGACATGCTCACAACTTAACATCATCTGAGGTTTAACTTTCGGTAATGAAACTTGATTAGAGTGATTCCCTTAAGTGAGCTAGTTGCGCTAAGCATAGTTAAGCAAACCTTAATCTAACATCTAGTCATATTGAACCCCAAGTTATCAATGGTATAAGGTAAACAATCCTATGGTTGAGTACAATAGGTATAAACATCCCATAAAATGACATTCTAAAACATATGCGATATTGAACGAAAAGAGGTATTTACATAAAATAGGTACAATATGGTCAATGTAAGGTATGACTTGCCTTGCTCGGGAGACGAGGAACCTCGGCGACTACTTGAAGAGAACGGGCTCGCTGGAAAACTCGGGATCTACACGACAAACAAAGCACTCAACAAACACCCTAAAAGTCTACTGAAACAGCACTGGAAAGTATTTTTAATGGATTCTTGACATTTTTCAGGATTTAATGAAATTTGAATGGGCTAAAACGGAGCTCGGATTCAAAAGATATGAATTTTAGAAGTTTAATTGCGATTTTTAAACTAAACGAAAAGACTAAATTATTTATTGCGCAATTAAGCCCCCGGGTGACGCAAGCATGGCACAAGCGGTAGGGCTGACGTCGCGGCGCAAGGGCCGACGCAGCGGTGCGGGCGCGGTCCACGGTGGACCGAGTCCACGGCGGCGGAGAGAGCGGGGCACGTGGCGCGCATCGGGGAGGGTGGCGGCGATCGGACGGCGACGGCCTTGCGCGCGAGGATGGTCCCGGATCCGCCCGATCCGAAGGATCGGACGGTGCGGATCGCGGCTAGGGTTAGGGTTCGGCGGCGGCGGCGAGGCGGACACGCGGCAACCATCGGGCGTGCGGCGGCCGGATCGAACGGCGACGGATCGATCGCGATCGGACGGTGTGGATCCGCCCGTCCGAAAGATCGAACGGCGCAGAGGAGCGCGCTAGGGTTAGGGTTTGGGCGCGGCGGCTCGAGCTCACCTGCCGGCCATGGCGCGCGGCGGCCGGCCGGCCTCCGGCGACACCGGCGACGGCGGCGGAGGTGCGCGGTGCGGCAAAACACGGCGGAGGACGGAATGATGCGCACGGGGCGGTTCGGGAGGAGACCGAAAACCGAAAGGAAGAGGGGGCGGCGCACTCACCGCGACGGAGACGCGACGATGGCGACGGCGGTTTTGGGGCTAGCGCACGGGAACCAAAGGGAAAGCGCGGCGGCGAAGGGGAGAGTTTTATAGGGGTACAACGGGCCGAAACAAACACGGAACGGCGCGGATTCCTCGCCGTTGTTCATGGAATCGGAGAGAGAGAAACAATCGGCGACGGATTCCGCGTGGATAGGGTTTCCATCGGGCGCGGGGTTTGCGGGGATGGAAGCGGCGTCGCGAGATTGAGCCCGCACGGGGCCGACGTGGCTCGGATTCAAACGGAAAGGAGCGGAAAGGCGGCGCGCTTGGCGGGCGGCGCGCCGACCGACCGGGCGCGGGACGGGAAACCCGACAGGCGGGACCCACTGCCGGTGCCTCGCGGCGAGGGATGCTCCGCGGACTTGCGCGACGCGGCGGGCATCGTGGGCCTCGCCCACGACCGAAGCGCGCGCGCGGCGACTTGGGCCAGGGAGGGACCGGGCCGGCGGCCCAGGGGAGAGCGGAACACTGTGCGGCCTGTACGGAAAAGAAAAGAAAAAAGGGAAAAGGATTTTTGGGGGCTTAATTAATTCTGATTTCTTATTTAATTGATTAAAAATACTTAGAGTGCTCTAAAAATTCAAGAAAAATCCATTAGCGTATTTTGACATGCAGAATTCAAGAAAAATCCTACCATGTCGTTTCCATTTATTAATTGCATTTTAAAATTATAGGTTGACTCCAGGTTAATTTCAGAAATTCCGATTATTTCAGGGTAAATTATTTAAATGAATTAGAGAAAAACCCAGGGTGTGACAATAGCCTTGTTAAGTAAACCAAATGCTCCTGCTGTATATGTCTGACATATACCCCCTCGTGTTATGATAGAGAATGACACTCTGCTTTGGCAGACCCACCATTGACGAGCATAACGGTGACGGGTGCAACATTTGAAAGGGCATCATTACTAATTAATTTTGCGAGGGATGCTATCCTATCAAACAGACATATCACATATATGAAAGCAGGTAGAATAGCATATAATGAAATAGTATGGCTCCGTTCATATGGTGATCTCCATCTCCATGCCGGTGTAGAGGATCTCCATCTTCATCACCGTTCTTCCGAGTGCCGAATGCTTGATTTCTTCAAACTAAGATACTACTAGAGAAGCTCTAATTGAAGATTACATCGACTCATAGGTCGTGAAAGAATATTACAAGCATTGCACATATGAAAGAATATTACAGAGATTGCATATATGAAAGAATATTACACGCATCACATGCATCTCATACATACAATAGGGCCATACCATCTCAAAGCATTCTCTGCAAAAACAAGGTATTGAGACGACCTATAAGGAGGGCACACACGGCGGGCTTTCGGGCAGCGCTCGGAACACCACACAAAATTCATAGATTCAATCTATGAAATCGCTTACGGAAACCATATCGGCATAATCACATTATGCCGTCCCGATACACTATCAAGGGAAATGGTTTGCGTAGACACGAGGCAACAAACAAGGTCGGACTACGAGACAGCTTCGGCATAATCACATTATATCGTTCCGATACACTATCAAGGAACGCTATCTCGAACCCAACTCAAATCGAGTTCTATGGATATTGCTTCGATGTAATCACATTACGTCGTTCCGATACACTATTAAGGAATGCAATTACCATCTACTCTCCTCTACAGATCCCTAAAACCGATTGATCTAATCAACCCGTGTGCAAAACTTGTTCCAGATCCAATCTAAAACCCGAACTAAGCAAGATTACCTTTAATACCACTGAAGGGTTACGCGGAAGCTACGATAGCTAAAAACAAAACTTTTCTACCGCGCAAACCAGGAACACTTGCAAGTAAGGGTCGATAGATCGTTACCGATTGGAGTATGCAGCGAAAATAGCCAATCAGGAGCTATCCGATCCAAAACAGTACTGGCCGATCAGAGCCGATTCGCTGACAGCCGATTCCCAACAACCGATCCGACGTAGCCGATTCCCGATGCCGGAGCCGATCCCTTCTCAGCTGACTCGCCGATTCGCCCGACCGCGCTTGCCTCACTCAGATGTGCCCGACCACAGCCGATTCGTAGCTGACGAATAGCACCGCAACGTAGCAGCGTCTCTACCGGTATCCACACGTTTGGGAACAAAACGCCTAACACCCATGTGCAAGCACAAGATGCAAGGCTAGGGTTTGGCTCGGAAGTGGGGAAGGTTTCCGTGGAGATTAATCTCGCCGACTTCTGAAGATACGCGTGATCAGATTGATTCGGTTCCAATTAACATGCGTAGCTCTCCACCCCTCACCCCTTTATATAGAGTTGCCGGTTGGGTCTAGAGGCCCATCGGGACTCTATTTTGAATCGGATCCCATCCGAATCTCATAGAGTTGGCCGACCGGACTTCGTAAGCCCATAGGACTCTATCTGATCGGATCCCTATCCGATCGAGCCGTATCCGAGTCCAACTCGAATGCCTGTTCTTATCCCTTTAAGCGTGCGACCCTCTAGGTTTCGGAACGATGGTGGGTCTATCCAACAATGTGTTCTCTAACACATGTCCTTGTATATTGATTTGGTATCTCTATACCATGATCTATGAGACATGATCATCAATCAATAAACATGCCGATCTTAGAATCGTATTTGTTCCAACAATATGACATATGATCAGGGATCGTTTAGAAATAGATTCATACATAAAGAGTCTCATAAATAAGTCACATACTTATTGATCAATATAAGTTGTCTATTTCATGGAACTGAATAATACTTTATTCATAAATACATAAACATTAACCATGATATCTAACATCTCCATGTTGCCTATAGGGCATATCACTAATATACCCGACCTGGGCGCGGCTCCCAATGGGTTGTGCTCAAGGCGCATCGTCTTCGGTCACGGCCCCCATAGGTTGTGTTCGGGGCATATCCGCTTCTAGGCGCGGCCCCCGTGGGTTGTGCTTGGGGCGCTATCGAGACCTACAAGATCTATATCTTCAAGGTGTTGAACTAAGTGCATGCAATCACTAGCAACTCTTCTAAACCACACTCATCATGAACTACTTCATTGTCGACATCTTCAAGAAGCTCGTCCAAACCAACAAGAAAACCCATGATCAGCAATGGAAGAGGTCATGGGTGCCCGGGTATCTTGGGTACCTTGGGCATGCCTATGCCCTGAGCGCGCGGCTGCCCCGAGCTCGACGGTCGTTCCGAAACAAGGCATAAGCGTCTTGAGGCCCCAGGCTGAGGCCCGAACACGCCCTTTGCCCACGCTCTCCTCGGAAAGCTCCATCCCATTTATGAACATTGATGGGTCTGAAAGATTGGCTTAGACACCATGCACGAACCCTAAGACATAGCAGCTCGAAGTATAGCTCACCTGTATGCTTGTCGACAGTGTGTCGAACAGTCCTCCAAGGGGGTGCCCGAGGAGGTGAGAGAGTGGTCAGAACGTCTACCAAGGGTTCTGATGGTCGACTCGGAAAGAAGATGAACCAAGGTTTTTTAGACAGGCTTGGTCCTCCCTAGAATAATAAGCCTACTCCCGTGTCTGCATTAGAATGGTGGAAGATTAGGGTTTCAGTACAGGCGTGGAAGAGTGACCTTGGATTCCTCCCACCGCTTGGGCGATCTATCCTCCATTTTATAGACCAAAGGGGGCAGTTACAGGGGGCTTGGAGCGCAAGAAAGCTCGGTCGTAAAGCATAAAGCAAATACATGCTAAAACTGAAAAGTAGAAAGGAACAACCTCGGGATTCGCTCGTCATAGGCATCTTGTGCACAGTCTTGTAGGGTGACATCATCCTCTGCCGGCTTGTCACCCTTTTGTCTTGATTGCGAGCCTTACCAAGGAAGCCTCCTTCCCGAAGGAGAAAGCCTGTCCTTTTCGGGTCAGAATGATGCGTAGAGGTCGGGGCTAAGGGGCAGAGGTCATGTTGGCCGTCCTCACCCGAGGTCTAGCTTTCGACCCTAGCCCGAGGATTCCCGATCCGACCTATCCGACCCCCTTTCTCTTAGCGTGGGCTACCCCGGAGGGCATCCCCCACAATGCTGAAAAGACGTGGCGCCATGTGAAGCTCTTTGCATGCCCACGTCAAACACATAAATAAAGGAGATGGTGCATGGCATGCTCACTTCGACACGTATGTATCAATATTGTGGACTCTCCTTGATATATAAAAAGAGGATCCATGCCACCATGATAGAGGGTTCTTGGGGGGTGGGAGGGGTGAAGATAACTATTAGCCACGTCTTAGGGAAGAAGAGGACAAGGGTTGATCATCTCCCACTTAGAACTCTAATTTTCATCATCACCATCCATCTAAGAGCAGAAGAGTAGAGTATTATGCATCCAAGCGGCCCAAACCTATCTAAAAGATCTTGCCTTCCTCATCTCTATTGTCACGTCCCGATTTTCGTTCAGGATTAAAAATTATTTAATAATGCATTTCTAGAAATTATATTAAAATTAAAAGCAATTTATCAAGTGAAATAAATATGGAAAATGAAGTTTCCTTTCAAAATCATGCCTGAAAATATTTTTTATTATTCTCCAAGCCGTAAAAGTACTCTCTGAAAGTTCCCATGAATTTTCGAAGCTCAAGAGGTAATTTTAGTAACACAAAGTTATTTTAATCAATTAATAAAATTGAAAAACCAATTAAAAATTCCTTCCTTGCCCTTGGACCATTTTCGGCCCCCAAGTCCGCTTCCCCTCCCTCGCGGCCTAGCCCACTAGAGCCGGCCGCCCTCCTCTCTCCTCCCTCCCTAGCCCAGCTCGCGGCTCGGCCCGCTCGTTCCCTCTCCCACCAAAGTTCACTTTACCTCCCCTCCCGGAATCCTGTCTCTCTCTCCGACAGGTAGGACCGATGGCCCTACCTGTCATCCCCTTCCTCCGGCCGAAAGAACCGGCCACCACCCGTGCCAACATCGTCGCTTTCCTTGTGCGCCACCCCGTTCCTATGCTTGCGTTCGACCGTGCAAGTTGAGTCGTCACCCACACTCGCGCCGTTTCCCCCACTCCCTCAGGCAAACCGACACCGAACCGTCGCCACCTCCCCACGTCGGCGCCCTACTCTATCTGCAGACTTCGACCCTTCCCAGTCTTGAGCCGTTCCTCCCGAGCCCATAAAAAGAGACGCCATGCTCCCCTCTTCCTTTTTCCCATTTCCCCCGAGCTTGTCGTGCTCTCTTTCGCTCTCCTCGTGCCGCTCCCTCGCACCACTGCTCGCCGTCATGCTCCAATGGAGCACTGCTGCCGCTAGCGATGTCTCCCCGCCGTGCTATCGCCACCTTTAGCTCCACCGCTCTGCGCCGCATCCGCCCTTTGCTTTGTCTGTCCAATCCACCGTCGAGCCCGCCAACTCCACAGCAAACCCGAGCTCCGCCATCATTGCCGCACTCCGGCAAAAGCGCCGCAGTCGCTAAACGTCGCCTGACGCTCCACTGTCGCCACCACGAGCTTCGTTGCACCGTGCCATTGCTCGTCCACCGTCCCTTCTCTCCAAATCATCATCGGAAACCCTTCGGCACCGCATCCGGGGAAACAAACAGTACATATGACAAGTATTTTGTAAGATTTGTACCATCAAAATAGGATAAATGACTCATTTGAGCAATTTATAAGATGAGTAACTAAATTGCACCCATCTCACAAATTGTGATACCATCAGTATATTTTACTCTTAATTAATTGATCAAATGAAATAATTTAGGGAAGTTAAAATGAACTTTTTATTGCAAATTGTCAGTTTTAATTTATTGGTGTTCATACGCAGCTTAATATAGTGTCAAAAGCTCAATGGTCTTAGTGTCGGTTCTGTCCTCGCAAGTTTCAATCCCATCCAACGCAATTTTCCTTGTCTAAGCTAGCTCTATCTCTATCGTGTGTTCTTCAGCTTAATAGCCACGGAAAAAAATTTATTTAATGTTTAAATCTTAGTTGATTATGGTGTTTTTTTAATCGTTGTTTGTTTTTAACATGGACTTTCAAGTCTCTAATAAGTTCATATAGAAAAGTTCACTATAATTTTTTTACTAGTAATCGTTACGGATTTACAACTAATTATCAGCTGTAGGCCAAACGATGGGTGCGCAATTTCGAACGCCATTTAGTTTTGACAAACAAACAACTTTAGCATCATATTAGAGTACATATGTATAGTTTTATAAAAAGAATTGTGATGATGGTGATTCTGACAACATCCTACCATCAACTCCCAGAGTAAATTTTTTTAAGAGAATAAGGATCTGTTTGGTAGGGCTCCTCATTCTGTGATTCTAGATTCGATTCTCCGAATCGGATTCTGGAGAGAATCGAATTGGTATAATAAAATAATAATTAGAATAATAGTTTACGTTATTTTCATGTATCTTTTGGGAGAAACTGATTTTAGGTGATTTTGAGGAGAAACTGTTTTTTAGGTGATTCTCACTCCCTATGTAAAACTGTTGAATCACTTGAAGTGATTCTTCTCAGAATCAGTTGCAAAATAACTCATTTGACAGGGTATTACTAATTCTGTTAAGAATCAAGGCGGAGAATCCCTACCAAACAGGGCCTAAAATATTAAGGACATGTTTGGTACGGTTCCAGATTCTTGGAGAAACAAGAGAAATGGGTAGAAACGTTTCTAGTGATTCTCGGAAAAATATTTCTTTCAGAAACCGACAAAACTACCCAAAGGGAGTTTATCATTTCTATTTCAAAAATAAGAAACGTTTGGTGATTCTTCAAAGAAACGTTTCTCGTTTTTAACCGTTTGATACAGATTCTCGAAAAAACACATTGAATCAGAACCGATTTTCGCAGCCAAAGGAGCCTTAAGCCCCACATATCAACTATTCCTCACCTTTTTATTTTTTATGAAAATGAAAAAAAGAGAGTCATATGTATAATAACTAGGAGATGTTTTAATTAAAATCAATATAGCAGAAGGCGACGTGAAATGGGTATAGAGATGCAAGGGAGCATGGCATGATACAAACTAAAGCAGCAGGGTAATTGACCACGCATTAATTAGGCCGCCCCGTTGCTATACGTATTGATTTATTATATTCTTAACTACATATTAATATCATCATAATCCATCGTCCATTGACACGCCACCGCCTGGCTGCGAGTTGTGCGCAGGCGATCGATGATCGATCTAGACGAGGGAGAATGGCATGGTGACGATGTTGAGGATCTCGCCGAGGAGGCCGCTGAGGATCTGCGTGATGAGGGTGATGAGGCCACCGAGGCCTCCGAGGGCGCCGGTGCCGCTGCCGCCGAGGAGCTGCACCGGCGCCATCAGCGTCCCGGCGACGGCTGCCAGGGACGCGTCGCACGCCGCCAGCGGGGTGGTCACGACCACCTTGCACTGGTTCCCGGCCATGGTTATGAGCATCGTCGTGTTGAGCGCCCCCATGTTGATGGTGAACGCTCCCGTGCTGTCCGCCGTCGCGCCGCCCACTACCCTGCCCCCGCACACCATCTGCACACCGGCGTCTGGCCGGAGCAATGCAAGAAATTGCAGTAGCAAAGAAGCAATAATGTAACCAAAATTTAAGGCACGGACACTATTCTTACTGGGGAACCCAGGGACCGACGCGGCGTTGATGGAGCTCCCGGCGCTGCACGGGACTACGCCGGTGACGAGGCCCGTGACAGCCCTACCAGACGCCGCCGCCTCCGCGCCGTGCGGCGCGACGATGCCGACTACGGCGGCGATGGCGACCACGATGAGGACGAGGAGAAGGTTCTTGGTCAGCGCTGCCATTGCTGATCGAGATCTCTCTCTCTCTCTCTCTCTCTCCTCTATGAATAATATACTCTGTCTTTGAGCTTACTGAGGCTGTGTGTTCTGATGCTGCTGCATGAGCGAAAGCGCTCTACTAATTTATAGGCGCCGCGTGCGCGGGCGGGCGCAACGGTTTTGGGCGAGGCAGCTCGATCGCCGGCCAAGTTGCACCCCGCGCGCGCAGGCTCCGAACGATTAAGAAACTCACCGTAACCGCGCGTGCGAAAGCTTCGCCGCCGTGCGCGCGCGCGTGCTCGCAGTGATCAAGCGGGACACGCCGCCCCGTCGTCCGCGTCGGACAATCGATCTGCCCGGCTTGCCAAGAATGGTACAGTCCAGTACTCCATCCGCGCACGCAGCTAGCAAGAATCGCGATCAAGTTGACGGACACGGCGCGCCCGCGCGGGCGCGGGCCTCTGGAAGTGGTAGTGGTAGTAGCTGTTGCATCACGCAGTAGATGCCAAAGAAGAGGGTTTGTTTTTTTTTCCCATCGAGCGAGCGATGGATTATGATATCATCATTGCTAACTGATGATGAGCAGGAGATGATCGATCACAGATTGAGGTGAGCTGATTAACAACAAGTGGAATTAGTGGATGGTGCCACGTACTGATGAGTGACTCGCGAGAGGCGTAAGGCGTTGTCAGAGCACGTACTTAATATAACGATATCTTAACAGGGCTAGCTACAGTGATCCACGTTAGCGTAATCCTACGTGAAGTAGTGAGCGAGACAGGATGCGTGTAGCTAGCAGTAAATTATAGCCACACTATATATAACACGCAATATTATGAGAAGATACAATATTTTGTGGGTCTCCATTGACTGAAAGATCGATAGTGGTGGGCTTACGGGGAGTTAGTAAGAGATGATCATCGTACACACTAGCTATTGCATTGGTTACACATAACATGGACTTAGTTATAACTAGTAGTTACTCCCTTTAGTATCGTGCTTACGGGAATGTATCGTAATCCCTCGAGAAGGAGCCCTATTGTAGTGTTTTCTACTCGTAGTAAAAAGTAATCTGAACCGCTGATCTGATCTCATTTGATCAGTTAGAAATGTGAAATGATATTATTATTAAAAGAAGATACGAAAGAATATAATCATTATTTAGCAGTAACTAAACCTTTTTTTCCTTCTTTATTGATTTTTTAGATGAGATATGAGCGATACCAGTGCAATAGATGACCATGTATCAATCTAGCCATGAAAAAATATAAATGACAAAATTACCCCTAGTCACTGCATTAATAAATTACTGATTTACTCTTGATAACGATCGGTTCAGATTATTTTATACTACCAGTAGAGATCACCAAAACATTACTCCTCGAGAGGATGTCTTTTTCTCGTATACTTTGTTCATCCCAAATCAAATACAAATAATTATGAAAAAGTCTAAACAAATTAACAATCTAAAATACAGAGAAATCTATCAATCTACTAATAAAATTTAAACTATATATTAAGAAAAAAAACAAGTTCAAATATGACCTATACCGTTACTATTCATATGTTAAATTTGTCTTTTTATATCTTAATATGTGGGTTGAGCTTGGGCTTAGATTGGTGTGTGTATATATATAGTTGGGTTCTGTGTGCAGTGCGTCGCGCACACCTCATCCAAGTGGCATGGTCGAATCTCTAATTTGAAAAATCAAATTGAAAATCCGAACTATTCAAATTGTTCTACATATTAATATATCCTTGTAGACCAAATTTTATATTTTTTCAATTTTTACTATTTTAACGGATAGGTCAAATATATAATAAAATAGATACTTCGAAATCGTTGGATTAATGCATCTTTCACCTATCCGATAAAATAGTAAAAAATTTCAAAAAAATATAAAATTTGGTCTTCAAGTTGATATTAATATGTAGAACAATCTGAATGGTTCGGATTTTAAATTTGAGTTTTCGAATTAGAGATTCGGCCATGCCACACATGAATAGCTGTACGGCGCGTCGCACAAAGAATTTATATATATATATATATATATATATATATATATATATATATATATATATATAAAAAAGTAAGTGTTGTCAACTTTTAATAAAAAATAAATCGTAACTGTTTGGATGATTTTTAAATAAATGAGGACACATCTTTTCAAGAAATTAAAATAATTTTTTTCTTGTGCTTGCTCTTATATTAGCCGCGTAGGGTGCTGTAGTTTACTACTAGTAGTCTGTAGAAAAGCTACTTGACAGGCTTAGCTGGCTATTGTGGAAGCTTGCGCGCGCGTGCGAGACGCAGGCTACTCGCGCGCGCACGGCCGGCGTGCTCCGCTCCGCTCTCTGCTCGATCCATCGACGCCTAGCAGCGCAAGAGGATGGGAGAAAGCTATAGAGACGTGCGTCCTTGTCGAGTTATTTGTACTTTCTTCACCAACGCCATGCTCACTTTGCTCCGTCTCTTCTTTCACTCCGCAATACGCGTATGCTGCTGAAAACAGGAACAATGATGACAGATGTGCAACACAACGAGTGCATTGATATATGCGGGGTTCCCTTGAATTTTTTTTTGGGGGGACCTCATAGTAAGAGTAACTGTATATATGGATAAAGGGAAGGGTTTTTCAAGTATAAATATATGTCTTTTTTAAAATTATCTCACGATGCTTTTTACTGATAATAGAAAATAATCTAAACCATATATCTAGTTTTATCTAAAACTTTAAATCTATTTATACTACCGTAATAAAACGTGAATGGCCATAATAATAATAAAAATATATAAAAATATCACATGGAGGGTCACATAAAAAAAAGATCACAGAATTAATTTTTCGGAACGACATATAAATCAGTACATCACAAAACTAACTAAACGATAAAGATGCAAGGAAACATGGAGATAGAAATTGAAAATAAAATTAAAATATATCCCTATCTCATGGAAAGCATAAAATAATCTATTATATCCCTATGTCTACGTGAAGCAAACACAAAAAGGGAAATAATCCATCCCTATCTTACTGTGGAGAAAAACAGAAATTTACCGAACTAATGAATGAATAAAGACCTAATTACTGAGTACCAAGATTACTATAATCGCATTGAGTTAATAAGTATTGTTGTACTCTTATAAACCGATGTTCAGAATCAATTTTATTGATATTGTACTAAGAGCATCGTAACGTTTCTCATGTTTTTTAATCAGGAGGTTACCATTGGTTAGAGAACCACCTTTTCTTTCACCACTATATGTGTATAAGGGTATGTTTGAATCTTCAATTTGTTTTTTTAATCTGGCGGTTACCATTGGTTAGAGAACCACCTCTTTCTTCTTCACTTCTATATGTATATAACGGTATGTTTGAATCACCCAAGTTGGTTTAGTTTTTAGCGACACCTAACATAACATTACTGGAGAAGTGGTTTTTTATTCATCAGTTAAAATTCACAATAGTCTCGAGACAAAAAATCAGTCTCAATTAGAAAGTGCAACGGAACTTGAATTTGTCATGTCGTTGAAGATCTTTTAGTCTCGGTTGATAATCATTTTTAAGTCTCGGTTGGTAACATTAACCGGCACTAAAAAATCAATTTTAGTCCCAGTTGGTGTTAGCAAACCACGACTAAAGATCATTTTTAGCAACTGGGGTTAAAGATGGATGCACGCGTATATAATCCACTCGCACTTAGACGCGGCGCACTTATTTCGACTCCTCCCCTCTTCCTCTCTCTCCCTCTCTCAGCCCTCTCTCTCGCTTCAGTGACGACGGTGGAAGGAGAGGAGATGGCGGCGGCGGCGCCCTCCCTTTCGCAAGATCCGGCGGGAGGGGAGGTGGTAGCGGCTCAGAGATGGTGGCGACCCGATGGCTCGGAGGTGGCTGCGGCGCGACGGCTCAAAGATGGCGACAGCCCAACGGCTTGAAGGTGACGGCGGGGCCTCCTCCCTTTCCTCCTCCTCTTCCTTCGTCCCTTGTCCTCTCCAGGAGTGGCGGGTGCACGGCAGAGCCCTTTCCTTTGCTGGATCTGGCGTCCCCTCCGCTGGATCCGGTGGGAGACAAGCGTTGTGATGTTAATCATTTTTTTAGAATATTGTGATGTTCATTCGAGTATAAATTTGATCTGTGTTGTACTTTCGATCGATGAATTTGTGATGTCAAATATAGTGTGTTCATTTGATTTGTGATGTCAATTTGACGTGGGATTTGGAGATGTTTGGAGCAACTCGATTTGGGGATGTCAATATGCAAGCAGTAAAAAACAATGAAAAAACAAAAAAACCTTTAGTCATGTTGGTAACACCAAACGGAACTAAAGATGATGACACCACCACGTGACGCCTATATCTTTAGTCCCGGTTGGTGTTACCAACCTAGACTAAAGATCCATCTTTAATTCGTTTATTTCACCGGACTAAAGATAGATATTTTTATCTTATTTTCGTTGTCATGGTTTGTAACCTGAGACTAAAATGGGTTGCAAACCGAGACAAAGAGTTCCTCAACAGTATAAGCTAAGTCATTGGTATATAAGAATTAAATATTAATTATTAAAAACTAAAAAATAGGTTTACTTGGTTTTGTATTTTTAAAAAAACACTCTTATATAAAAGTTTTTTAAAAATATCATTTAACATTTGAAAAATATGCTAACGGAAGATGAGTTAGTTGTAGTTTGAAATTGAAGTAAAGAACGCAGTTGTATTAGCAATTGTTTGCATAAGATGAATGCACATTCTTTACACTATAGCTATGAAACTTGGCATTAATTATCCAAAAAAAGCTACGAAACCTGAGAGTGTGTAAGCAAGAGAACATAACAGGTCAATCAATTGAGCTATATACCTTGTATATGTCAGTTTGTTTAGAACTTTAGGTTCTTTGGGATAGATTAATTAAACGGCGGGAAACAGAAACATACATGAACACTGCAAGATCATCTACATATAGTTGTGATTACCTGTTGCACGCAGTATGTTCATGGCAAATCCGATCTGGCAAATATCAACACCACTAATTAATTCAATTGGCTTGCGTGTTGTGCTCTTCCGAACTTCCAACTTGTGTTGAAAAAAAAACCACTTCCACCAATCGATCACGCGATTGCGACGATGCAGTCGAGGAAGTCGAGGCCGTGGGTGGAGGCAGCGGCAGATCGATCTGCCATCTCGGACTCTTGGCAGATCGAGCTGAGATTGCAGGCCCCGGTAAATCTGAAACATCCTCAACTCAATATTACGCATATATAAATAGATTTTTAATATTATTTTAATAAAATTAGAGATATATTATTGGCTTTTATCTTTTAAATATGTGTTTGAGGATACGCCACGACAGCACGCCCACGAGGTGAAAGGACGGCGATTATGGAGCCGTTCGTGGTGGGCCTAAACGGGATTCCTTGCGAACGTACTGTCCATTTTTTATGGCTAGAAACGGTGTTTCTGGCAACGTGCGGCCCGCTTATGAGTCATGACAGGCCATAACAGGATTGTGGCGGACATGCACAAATGGGTCGTATTAATGCCTGCGTGCACTAATAGCCCGAATTACGAGCATAATGTAGCAAGGAAAAAGTCCACTTTAAATCCTCAAATAGGGGTCAAGTCAGGGTTTGCAATGCCGACGATTATGCCGTGCCGTCTTTCGGCGGCACGGCGAATTTCGCCCGAAATTCGCGAAATCCATGAAAGCCGGCGGGAATGAATAGTAACAAATTTGAATTTGAATGATTTCGTGCGTATCGTGAAAACTATGAAAAACCGCAAAAATCACGAAAACCATGAAAACCGTGGAAAACCGTGAAAACCGTAATTTAAATTTGAACCAAATTGAAACCCACGCCGTGCCGCGGTTTTTGCTCTATAAGTACCACGGGGATGCCGTGCCGCACCCCGAAACGGCGAAAGCCGGCCGGCTTGCGAAATCGAAACCCCAGGTCAAGTTCCAATCACATTCATCGACCGCAAAACCGGATATATAGCACCCATAACTTCTTAAACCAATACAAATCAAGTCATTTACGGTTTCAAACGGTGGTTTTGGCAACGTGACGCCTGTGTGGCATGTTGACCCATTTGGATGAGGTGTTCTGACTTGATTAGCTCCTCGACCTTCCTCACCATTGACATGCACAACATCCATTCCATCACCATAAACATAGAGGGAAGAAGGCGGGCACGTCGAGCAGGCGCCCTGATCACCAAGAGGAAGAGGACAATGTCTCCTTCCAATTTTGATCAGCGACGGGCAATGGCTCCAAATGGGTGGGGCCATTATGGTGACATGGATGGGGTTGAGGTCACCCGAGACTCATGTCTTCGTCCTCTCCGTGGATATGAAAGCCTTGGCGACAGCGGAGAGGAGACAACAACACAAGCCGGTGATCGCCGTCCTCTAGCCTGTCGACTGCCACCATCGCTAGGGTCCATTGAGGTGGGATAAGGAGCGAGAGGTCTAAGAAGAGGGCATTGGTGGTGCCTCCCTCTGTCTCTTGTAGGCTGGTCCGCCATTGGATGGCCAAAGAGAAAGGTGGAGAGGAAGAAGGCGATGATGCCAGCGTTAGCCTTCAAGCTGGAGGAGAAGCCCCTTTGCACCAGGGCCCGCCTGGATGTGAGGATGAGGGATAGAAAGGAAAGAACGGGTGACATGTGGGGGCATAGTTTTTTTCCTTTTTACATGTGGGTCTCACATGCTATGTGGGTGTCACATTAGCCGAAACCGTCATCCAAACTGTCTTCGGATTATATTTACAGTGGTTTGTGAAGATGATGGAAATGTTGTATGCAGTTTTGTAAATTTAGGGACACGATTAAAACTCCAACTTTAGAGGAGGGACCTCAATTAAACTTTTTCCATGTAGGTAACAACTCGCGCTGATGACCGAAACTACGCACCCGTACAGGCTGAAATTACGGTAATGAATGGTCTACATGGAACCACAAGTACGGGCTGAACTCACACGCAATTTGAGGCCGAATTTCCACGCACTTGTGGGCTGAATCTGCTCGCCATGACGGGCCGAAATTACTCGTACTGGGCTGCTGGGCGAGTCCAAAAGAAGCACACGAAATACGAAATTACGATACAATCCCGGAATTTCCATTCCGTTCCGTTCCAAACTGCCAACGCTGATTGGTTCGCAAACTTATTGTTCCAATAGTATTTCCACGACGCGCGTATACCTACGCAGCGTCCATTTCTTGTAAGGCGTAACCGATCCTGTCAAATCGATCATGACATGCGGAAGGAGAAGCCGGCGGGCGCGAGGCGGAGGGCGCCGTCGAGCAGCCTGCCGATCAGCGGGCCGCCCTGCTGCACGTCGGACACCAGCCTCCCCGCCGCCGGCAGCCTCGCGTCGCACCTGGCCAGCGGCGTGTCCACCACCAGCTCGCACGCGCCCACCAGCGCCGCCACCGCCACCGCCGACGCCACGTCCGCCTCCATCGCGAACGACCCGTTCTGGCTCGTCGTCGTCGCGCCGGCCACCGAGCCGCCGCCGCACCGCAGCTTCACCTTCGCGTCTGCAAGCGCGCATATGTTCATCGTGAGCCGTGCAAGAGCGGCGCGTGCAAGAGCATGATCAGTTAATCAAGCCGTGCGCTTGTGCATCGTTGCTGTACCTGGGAATGGCGAGGTGGCGACGTCGATCAGGGTTCCGGTGTTGCACGGCACGACGCCGGTGACGACGAGCCTGCCCAGCTTCCCTGCGCTGAGGCCACGGCGCACGCCGCGGCGGCGAGGGCGATCACGGCGATAACGTTGGCTGCGTCGGTCCCAGACGCCATTGTGGTCGTGGCGTGGTGGTATCGATCTGAACGGGCAGGGCGATGCGTCAAGCGAGCGACAGAGCTAGCTAGCTTCAAGCTCAAGAGCTCCTTCGTTCGGCTCGCTGTCGCTGGTAATCTGAGACGGAGAGAGGCGCCATGGCCGGTTATTTATAGGCTCGGTTTCAGTTGAGCTTCGGTTATAGCGCTCCATTTTATATATATATATATATTTTTGCTGTAGTAGTGCTCCACTGTGAGTCTGTGATGTACTACTAGTAATTGCCAGGTGTGATTTTGTGATGATGAACTCGCCCTGCCTTTTGGAATTGGAATCCGTCAAGCTAGCTCTGCACCACACGTATATTTGTCCTCCTTTCTTTTAACGAACTGGCATGAGATTGTGCCTATTTCATTACAAGCTCTGCACCACACATAATCAGGAACTGGTGTGCTTTAGTTCGGTACATTGTGAGCATGGAAGGAATTGGAATTGATGTCGGCAAGTGTATGTTCCACCGAGACAACGGTCATTGCCGCCCCGTTATTTCTCTTTCCAACGCCACTTCTGCACTAGAGCACCTCAACATTATGATTGCATTGCCGGTCTTAAAAAAAAAACTTATACGAATATGGACATAAGCATTCATGGCCAGAAGTTGTTTTGGATTTTTTTTTTCTACGACAAAAGGACATAGAACATAGTTCTACTCCACTGAAGGGTGTTTTGCTCGGTTCCGACGATGCAAACTCTGCATGTTTGAATGATTTATATATGACCTTTTTTGTTTTCCCAGGGTGGGAACAGATAGGTTATTTGGCTCTTGCAATTTCACTAAGTCACAATAAGATTCCAACTGGCAATCTAAAAGTTTACATTTGTCCTGCGATCTGGTTTTGTGTTACACTTTTCAGAATTCTTACGAATCCAATTATCAAAGCATCCAGACCAGAGAGCGAACATGCACAATAGACAAGCCAAGTAGCTTAGAACATTCCAAATATACAGGGTTCAAGCAAAACATCTACTACTACTTGAGAATTGAGATAATACATCAAGCAAAATCACACACCAGCCATGAGTGCTTTCATCTTAGCATTACAGCCTGAAAGCTCATTCCACCATCCTCCGCATACCATCCATTCGACATAGTTGCAGAGGGCCTAGAGGACGCAAAAACACAACGCAGCGATGAACCGCAGTGCTGGCTGCAGACCGCAGCAAGCTCCATGGCAGCCCAGAGCAAACATACGTACATATATGACACGGGAGACAACACCTTCTACACAAACCATACACGACTCCACATAGTAGACGGCGAGAAGCAGTAGGCATACTTACTAGCATCTACGTTATATCACAGTAGAGGTAAGATAGGTAGACAACACTCGACTTCCATCCGTTTCGGTCTTTGATATGTCTCTCCTCCTCCTCTGCCTTGTGTGCAGTAGACGCTGGCCTAAGGAGCAAAAACGAGCATGAGCACGCTGGGGGCTCACACTTCAAAGGGAGGAGGGTGACTAGTTGTCCCAGGTGTTGCCCTCTCATATGCATCTGACGATGATTTCCTTCTGAAGCGACCACCTGGAGAATTCAGTTTCTCAAGATTAAGCAAGGTACACATAGTATCTGGCAAAAGAAGACGTTTACACTTGGAAACAATGAGCAATTAATAGAATGCTGGATGTTTGCCTTAAGTACTTAGGGAACTCTTAACAATATTAATCTAACAAGTGACACAAATATGAACTCAGCCCCTCTCCCGTTCCCAAAGAGTGAATGGAAATTCATCATGTGACATCAAATTTCGAAACAAGATACTGAATCACAATTGAGTTATGGACTTGAAAACTGAAACATTTATATATTTGCATTTAGAAGAAGTATTGCTTTTGCATTTAGAAGCAGTATCGTTTTCTGAATTATCACGGTCACCATGGCCTCATCCCCTGTATTTAACTTTTAATAAAGACATCTTGATAAATTATGCCGCAACTACAATAGTACTACGGAAGATGACACTAGATTGTAAATCTGTACAGATGTTCCTACCTGTTGATGTACACATATAGAAACGCATGCAACAAATTCATTTGGCTACCCGGTTGTGATTATAGTACGTTTTCTAAAGCACAAGCTCTTTTCTGTAATTGGGTAGTCTGGTAGACGACTTGGTTTGTATTATCAGGTCTATGGATCTTGACTTGTTAAGCATCCCAATCCAAATTATCTACACAAATAGGTTACAATTAGGCCAACTGGCCAATAATAACCCGAAGACTTCTTCTCAGACATACAACGAATTAACAACCAACTGTTCGTCTGCACTATTTATATAATATTAAGAGTACTAGAAAAGGCAGGTCAATAAGTAACACAGACCCCAACGTATCTTCCATTTTAGTAATTCTTAAATTAAGAAAAAAGGCGTCATCATTTCCACTTGAAGGCTACCGCTTACCGCACATTCACATCCAGAAGGGAAGCATGATAGCTACGTTTATCCGATTGTTGCAGAATTTCAAGTCACGCATGATAAATTATCCAATAATAAATAGTAGGGTTAATATCCAGCCATGAATCCATGATGGAGACTAGAGAGCTAAAGCACCCACTCACTGAGGCGGCAGAATGTCCAAAATGCCCATAAGCTCATCTAGACGCTTCTAACTCCCGGACAAAACCCGCGCAGGCGACAGCTGCCAACCCCTCACGGCATTCCCCATCACACCATAGGCAGGTAAATTTACCAAACTACCCCTACCGTACCGAAAAGTTGGGAGCGCGCGCGGAATCCGGGAACTCACCGGCGCCGGCGAACGGCGAGATGGGCGGGGTGGATCCGGCGGGAGAGACCGGCGGCGTGCTGGCGGCGCTCCTCGGCGACGCCGGGTACCCTGCGGGGCGCTTGATCATGATGCTGCGCGTCACCTTCACCGGCGCCTCCTCCGCTCCGGCCGGCGGCGTCGGCGGGACGACCACCATCGCCGCGTCCCCTGCCGGGTCTGCACCGAAAACCAACCAACGGAGTCAGATCGAAGGTTACAACGAAGGGTGGGTTGCTAAATTGCAGAGATGGCGTCGGTGGGTGGGTGGTGGTTCACCGTTGATCTTAACGGCGGCGGGGCGCGCGGCGTGCTTGCGGAGGCGGCCGAGTCCGGTGTCGGGGCGGGGACCCGCGACGGTGTCGTCCCACAGCTTGTCGAGGAGACCCATCCCTCGTCGTCGTCCTCTCCACCAAAATTACCAAACTGCCACTGCTCCGATTGGACGGATCCAAAAGAGGCTGCTCGCTTCGGATCTGGGAGAAGAGAGCAAGTGAAGTGGCGTGGGATCCTATTTATAGAGCAGTTAGGCCCTCCGGCCACGGACCGAGGCCCACGTGCACCCGGTCCATGGACAGACGTGCGGATGCGAGTGGGCCCACACGGGCGAGGTGGCGCGGGTGGCGCATGAGCCGTGACGACGCGCGGTGTCGCGTTGCGGGGCGCGGAGGCGGACGCCCGCGGGGAGGTAAGGTGGGCCCGGGTGTGGATAAGATCGGTGGGGAGGCTGCGCACGTGGGGTGGCCCACCTAGCGCGTCTCTCGCGGCGAGCCAGCTGGCGGTCTCGCCGGGTCGGGGCCGTACCGGGTTTCACGTGACACGGCCGGAACAGCGTATTTAACCAATCGCGAAGACTCGAGGAGTTTCGATGGCGTACGCGGGCGGCAACGACGGGCGAGGCTGCCATGTGGGGCTCCCAGATTATTGCGGCCCGAGGCTTCAGGGTGGCTGTAGCATAGTACTACAAACAATACTAGCAAGGCAGGCTATAAGTTGGAGAAATATCAAACGAAAATTATTAAATAAGTAAAAACTCATAAAAAAACATATCTAAAAGTTTTACAAATTTATAAAAAACTACTAAAAATATATAGACATAAAATATATTCATACCAAATCTTAAATACAAACTTAACTTTATTTAAAATATATAAATTTCAGCTGAATAATATTATAGTTCATCTAAAATTTGTGTTTTTTACTTCATCATAAAATTAAGTTTGTAACTTAAATTTTATGTCTCAACTGTCTCTATTAACTTTTTAATAATTTACAAAATTTTAGGTCCAATTTTCATATGTTTTCACTTATTTAATAACTTTTATCATATAAGTTAACCATCATATGGGTAGAACATAAGAAAAGAAGACTATATAAATTTATAAATTTATAGCCAGCTATAATATAATATAGGCTCCGAGATATTATAGATAAAGGTATACGAACTTAATCATAGAGGTAAACTATTAAATTAGATATAATACATGATTTAAAAGTTAGTAGTACAACTATTTTAAACTTGCTCTAAAAACTCGTCTCTGTTCTCATGGCTGCTTTGCGGATACGACGACGAGGCCTCGTGGTAGACTGGTGGCCCTGTGAGGGCTAAAATAACCTGGCATATATACAACCCTTGAACTGTGGTCTAGCTGTATTTTTCACTGTGTGGCTATGGAATAGTACAGGATACCGATAAAAGATTATTTGTAGAATTTAAAAACTATTTTAATTTAAAGCTAAAACGTGCCTTATCATATCAAATTGATGGTAGTTTAAATATTATTTTGACTAGGGTTAGGTTTGCTATTAAACTGTGCCAGCAATATATATATAATATATATATATACACACACTAGCAAAATGTCCATGCGTTACAACGGGACGACGATGCAGGGAGAGAAGCACGAGAAGGACGAAGGTCCGGGTGATGGCGCGGGAGCTCCGAGCGGCGATGGGAGGAAAGGGTGCAGGCGCGACGTGGGGCGCGGCGCGCGGCACGGCGCGGATGAGGACGAAAGAGAGTAGCAGTAGATTTTTTATCCAAGCCCTCCTTTTTTTACATTAGGACTGCAGGTTAATTTTATAAATACTCAAGAAATTTTCTACAAAATAACATTTTCTTCTTCTTTAACTGGTTTTTTTAAATAGCTAGGCAGACTGTGGGTTAATTTCGAAAAAACTCAAGGGGTTTTCTGCAAAATAGCCAGGTAAAACAAAATTTGAGTAAAAACACTATTTGCTTTATCTATAGTTATAGATTATATATATGTGTGTAGATTTTGGTATTACTTGGTATTACTCATAATATTTTGATAGGGTAGTAAAGTAAATAAACCTTAATACTTTCTTTTATTCTAAATTTTAAGTATTTTTTTAGAAGTGTAAATAGAGAGCGATAGTTATAGAAATATCTACCCTAAGAAACTATGCCACGTGGGAAATTATGGTTGCGAATCAAACAAAACCTAAACCGCCATGTCTGAATAATGACTAGCAGTAGTAGATATATATTTTCGTCGGGAGAATCAGAGAAGCGCTACGCTACAGTAATCCAAATGATTGATGCAGGCAAGAGGCTAGCTGCGTGTCCTTTTATGTATCCGAGACAAAAAAAAGTCGAGAAAAAACTCCTTTTCTTCAAACACACGGATTTCAGAATTTCAAAATCACTGACGGAACCAACCACCTCAAGAAACCAGGAATGCTTTGTGTCACAAAACAGGCCTCAACCAGAGCACCACTATGCCCTTGGCATGTTTACTTCTGTAGGCCTCCTACTATTTCACATGGAGTAGAAACGCAGCATGGGCAGATCGAGGATGATCTATTAGAGCAATACGTCCAAGCATTTGATAGGACTAAGTTGCCATATAGGCTCAGGATCTTCATAAGCTACTCAGTCTATAGTGCATCGTGGCCTTAGGCCAATCTCAATGAGGGGTTTCATCTCACTGTTTCCTAGACGTGTGAGTGTCGATAACCGTGAATGAAATAAGTTGTCTCAATGGGATAGTTTCGTTACATTGTTTCATAGACTTGTTGTAACATTTAATTTTGGGTTTTTATTGTGATAAGATATACTAGATAACTTTGTAGCCACTTGTGTACAAAATCTTGAATAGAATACGTGATACTTTTCACTGAAAGTCAAAGCTATATATCAGCACGAGAAGAGCAGAGCAACGAATAAATCTGTGTCATTTCACTTGTCATTCGGGATTTAACTAGGGAGTGCAATTGCAAAGCAGAAAGAAGAAACACAGTAATTCTGCTGCTAGTTTTGTCTCTGATTTACACAAGAAACAAGTTTTGTCCCAGATTTGCCATTCAAATAAGTTTGCTGCATGGATGGGTTCAAGCAACAAGTTAACATGCAAAAAAATGAAAGGTAGTTGTCATCCGATTCATGAAATGCTCTTCACGTTCTAGACATCCTGGGTCATGGAGTAAAATAAAATAGTTAGCAAGCGTCACCATCAGCAGTAGACAAGACAAGATCGCTGAAACAAATAAATTTGAATATCTCTAACCTTAGCCATCAAATAGTTTTTCCTCAATCTTACGTAATGCTTTCTCTCGGTTAGCCTTTTGATTTTCAGACATTTGACTTGTATTTTGATTAAGGAGGGAATTATAAGCTTCAAACATCTTTGCTTCCTTTTACTCCTTTGCACTTTCAAATTTGCATATGCTATCTTAATCTGTGCTTCAGTCACCTTTTCATGCTCCAACTTACGATCTTCCTGTACCTTAACAATTTTGCTAATATTGTCTCCAAGGATGACAATTCTATCCATAATACTTTCCTTCTTGCGCTTTCCATTGCGCTCGGCCTTTGCTGCTTCTCTACCAATGGGACATGTTTGTTCATCTGGAACATCAACTGTCGGTGATATGGGCCCGGGGGTATATCGGAGATACGTTATCTGAAAAGGAAAGGCGCCTTCGCCCACCAGGGCGCGCCAAAGATATGTTCTGGACGGCTCCAGCGGGTCCCGGCCACGGGCGACCACATGGCCACCCCAAGAGGGCTTGGCCCGGGCTGCCGGAGGCCACCGACTCAGGCGGCGGGGTCCGGATCACCGGACCCCGCCTCACCCCGCACTCTCTCGAGAGAGGCGAGTCCACGCCAACTACCTCATTTAATGCCTAAAAAGAGAGAGGCTAAGCGCCTGCCCCGTCGCATTCAATGCGATGTGAGGCGCGCCTGTCAGCCGCTCTCATCATCACCCTTTTTGCTCGTCGCAAGGAAAAGAGGGTATAAAGTCTTTGACGGCGACCGCGGTATGACTGCACGGTCATTTCACGCACGCCTCCCTCCTCGCCCCGTCCAGTCGCATTGAATGCATCGGGCGGCCGCGTGGGAGAGAGAACACCAGTAGTAGGGGTGTCGCGCAGGCGCCTCTTCAGGTGAAGGGCCACTGACCAGTAGTCCCTATTGGAGTAGGTAGGCCGGCCCATCCTCGCGTCAGCAGCATGGCAGCCACGACGCCCGCTTTTCTGCGCCAACTCCATGACGCGGCAACAAGGACAAAGATGGGGGTAGCTTCTCCGACAAGACAAGGCAAGAGTCGCTCCATCATGTGGAGCGGAGTAGAGAAAATCAGGACTACTGTGGTGTCCCCTTGCACTATAAAAGGAGACCCAAGTCCATCATAAAAACGGTTCGTTCAGTCCCTAGCTACTGGACAAGGGTTCCATCTCCCAATTATTCCTTGCAGCCCTAGAAACAAGCCGAAGGTTCTGCCATTGCTGGGGACCTTGGGCTTCAAGCATCCCACCTCAATCACCAGCTCCAACATCCCCAAGGAAGAGCTCCCACACTAGTCCCTGTAATTCATCCCTCATATTACACAAAGAACAGGAATAGGGTATTACACCTTATAAACCCCTGGTGTCCATTGCAGTTGCGATCTTTTTAAGGTTTTTACCGACTCCTCCCCATCCTTACCAGGAGTTTAAGCCCTGATTCATCGCTCCCCTATGCCGAACCAAAAAGGGGTCCCTCGGATTCCCGCGTGTCGAGCACACGCATCGACACCAACTATTTCACTCTTCTTTTTTCCTGTCTCCTCAAACTGTGTGCACTATTTTGGCTCATTTTTTTGTATCTTCCACCAATGCACCAACAAAAAATGCTTTCCAAACTTGTTTCCATACATCTTCTGTGCCTCCTCCTCCAACATGTCATCGGAGTATCCGCTTGTATTAACTTGAATCACCTTAGTCCAGCAGCCATTGAAATCACTGATCGCCGACTTCAGACGTGACCAATGAATCTTCAATTGGTTCACTTCTCTTGTACGCTGTCCATTTCCTTTCTTGTTAAACTCATCAGTAACTTCCTTCCAAAAAGTATCACCTTTCTTGTCATTTCCCTTAACTGGGTCTTTAGAAGCATTAAACCAAGCACTGGCCTACAACATACAGAAAAAGAAAATATGATCACATCAAGTGTTCTACCAACCATTGACCTACAAATTGTAAAACCAATTAGTAATTACCAGTCTCTCTTCCTCTTCATGAGTCCAAAATCTTTTTCTTTGATGGCCCTTTTGCATGATTGTTGTCATCTTCATTGATTTCAATGTTCACTACCTTGTTATTTGAAGTGCCTTGTTTCGTAGTTGGAGGAGTTGATGTCCCATAGGCATTTGGTTGAACAAAATTTTGAAAACCACCTGCTGCTGCATAGAGCCTGAAATTTTGAAATTTTGTTAGCCTCCAGTAAAGACTAAGAAAATACTGTCAGTAGAGAGTTCCAAACATACATCTCTCTATAGTATACTCCAGCTGCAAAGATGAATCACACAAAAAAAAGATGATGGATGGGCTGGCCAATTCACCAACAGTTCGAGCAATTTACCAGATGTTCAAAATCAGAGCTTCTGGATGGGCTAGCCAATTCATGAAAAGAACATAAACATTTTGCATCATTGAGACTGGCAGTCAGAATCATTTTGCATCATAACAGTCACAACAGTCATAATCAAATTGCATAGTACATCAACTTGCATCACAGCAGTCAAGCACATAGCCTAAAATGCCAAGCTGATCCATGTTTATTAGGTATGGTTGTAAAGGACCAAATTAATTAACCTGCATATCTTGTTAACCTCTCTACATTTGTATCTAGCTAATTAATCATCTTCTAATTAAAAGGTAAATGAATCCGGCCAAATTTGTAAACCAATTCCAACATCAATTTGCATCACAGCAGTCAGAATTCAAAGAATTGCAGGGGATACGAAAGATTGTTGCAAACTATGACTGATAGCTACCATTGCGCATAGCTTCGGAATATATAACAAATACTTGATATGTATGGCCGGACATGCCTATCTTAACTATAGTAAGATAAAAACTGCATCAATCTAAAAACTTCATCAATCTAAAAACTGCTATTCTCTAACTGACTCATATTCTAGCTTCAGTCCTAAATTTTTGGCTGATCAGATGGAATTGAAAATCAATCAAATTCTGAGCAATTTTCAGATGCAAAATAAGATCAGATGCAATTTGCAGATGGGTAGCAGAATCGTATAGATGCAATTTTGCGGATGCAACAAATCATCAAAATATAAACAAAATATTTGTAAACCATCTGTGTAATCGCAGGAATCCATTGATTACACTTGAAGTACTTGCATCCATGGAACTCAACTACTTGCACACATCAAAATCAATTGCTTACCATGATTTTGGGACTTGTGGGTTTCCATGAAGAGATGAAAAATTCGGGTGTATGGCGCCCCATCGTGCTCCTTGCGGTGGCCATGGCGCAACGGGGGAAACTTCGGCGGCGAGAGGGGAAGCGATCGGCGTGGTATGGGTGGGACTTGGCGCGCGGGTTGGTTGTCGGGCGGCGGGCGGAAGGTCGGCGACGGCGGAGGAACAAGTGCCGACGCTGCTGACGAACCTGGAGGCGTGCTTGTTGCAGCCATAGATGCCCTATTCAATCCCAGTCGGCGACATGCATTCCCTCCTCTGCGGGGTGCGCGTTGCCTGGAATCCTCGGTCAATGGCGGATCCATGGCAGGTGGACCTCGAGTTGCGCCGTCCCTACTCAGCGCCGGACAAGGTGGGATGGGCGGCGACGGGATGGGATGGGCGGTTTTCAGCGGATGGAGTGGGCGGCGAAGGGATGGCGGATGGAGTGGGTTGGCCGGCGAAGAGGACGGGAGGATATCGGCGGCGGTGTGGGAGGATATCGAGCGGTGCGAGAAAGATGGGGTCAATGCGCCGCGCACGGGATCAGGAAGAACGAAACGTTTCCCCTCAACGCGCGTTTCACGCCATTTCCAATGACTCGGAAACATCGCTATCTAGTTTCACCAGGATGAAACATTTTCCTTCTCTATCTTTCCAATTTCATGCAGCAAGCTGAGGTGGCACTATATTTAATACGCATGAAACCATCTATGAAACGTCATTGAGACTGGCCTTAAACTGCACGGCCGGCCCTAGGGGGTGCAATGGGTGCGTCCGTCTAGGCCCTAGGGGGTGCGGAGGGTGCGACCGTCTAGGGCCCATAGCCAAGGAGCCCAGCCCTCTATACATGTGTATGTATACATATTCTAATGTTTCAATTGTCTATCAAATCCTCTTAACGGTATTCGTGACTACAGCTTCAGATGAAAAAAGTTTTTCAAAGTTGAAGTTATTAAAGAATTATTTGAGGTCAACTATATAAAAAAGGTTAATTGGTCTGGCTATGTATTGCATTGAGAAGGATGTTTTAGATACCATTGATCTTGATACCGTCATTAACGATTTTGCATCAAGAAATAAGAATCTATATGTGCCAATAAAGTTGTATTCTTATCTAAGGTAATGATATTATTTATTGATCTTTTAGTATTGACATTATTTTTCGCTTTACAAGTAAATTAGACATGTAAATACATACATATAGGTGTACCGTGTACATATATGATGCATACTCATTATATATATATACATATATATATATACATATACATAAGACCTGTAACACCCCGAAAATTGGTAACTTAAAAATCGAAAACTAAAATTCAAAATCCGCAAAAACTTTTGCGTCATTGCTTTATATTGGATCTTATCGCTTCTTATTCAAGAATTCTATTGCTTGAGTTATTTATTTGGTAATTGGAAAGGAAAATTTGAAATGATTTTGACCTCTTGAAATAAAATAATTTTGCCAAATATTCGATATATATATATATATATTTGGGAAGACCTTAGGAATTGTGTAAAGGAATTTCTAAGACCAAAAACTATTTTGGAAAAATATTTATACAAGATTAGGTTTAGGATCAAATAGGAAATTATCCTAAGTCTGGTCTGACCGGAAGTTTCGGGCCAGACCGACCGGAAGCTCTGGTCACTGGTCAACTGGCGCCGTCACATCACGCACGTCGCCGCCGTATGCACGAACGTGCCGGCCGTCCCGGCGTCAACGCCGCCGTCGCGTCCATGCACCGTCGCCGCGTCGCCACCGTATGCTCGCGTTAGCCACGCCGCGCCCCCACGCCGCTGATGCACCGCACAACGCCGTGCCCACGCCGCGTCGTGCGCCCGCCGTCACCTCGCCATCGCGCCAGCGTACCCGCGCGCCCCCGCGTCCCGTCGCCACCACTGTTCCCACCGCGCCGTCGCGTCGGGCGCACTGTGGCCGCGCCACGCTGACATCGCCCACGCCGCGCGCGTAAGCCACTGCGCTGCCCGTGCCCGTGCCTGCGCCTATTAGAGGCCTCGGTACTCCTCTCGCCTCCCGCACCACCCCCCTAGCCTCGCTGCGTCGCCGCCGCCGCCAGCCGAGGTGTGCCCGAAGTGCTCACCGGAAGTTCCCATGAAGCACGCCGGAAGTACCGGTTAAATCTCTCTGTCCGAGAAATCGGAGCAACCGGAAGTTCCGATCAGAACCGGCCGAAAGTTTCGGTATTCTGGCACCCAGCCCCCTCTCTTAGGTGATTCACTTTGAGTCCAACCCCATATGTCCTATTTACTTCTATGTTCTGGTCATATGCCTTTTTCTCCAAGGATTAGATTTTCAAACCATATTGGTACCAAAACCTTGGATTAAACCATTTCAAATTCCATTTAACCCTCGGGTTACCACTTTGATTTTTGGATGCCTAAGACATAAAGGTATTTCAACTTGGATATTGTCCTTGCTATGTTTAAATATACGTTTTGAATCGGTTTTATCATCGGATTTTCAAATCACTATAACTCTTTTCACTCCCTCTCCTTTCCAAATTCGATTTTATCGAACCTAATGACGTTCAAGACCATCTTAGATTATTAGGCGTCGTTTTTATGCTTTCATTTGGCTCTTATGGGATTTTATTGAATTCTAATCGAATTCAATCCTTTCTCTCGCACGTACGGTTAGCATCCGAGGAAGCAGCTGATTACGTGGAAGACCCCAGCCAACAAGTGTGCGAGCAAGGCAAATCATCACTCCCTTTGAACATGTTGATCCTATTTGCGAAATGATGTTGATTTAAAATTCAAATATGCATGCTTCACACAAGAAAATACCTATGCTTGATATGCCCTGCCTTGATATTGTTTACCTTTAGATATATTCTTTGTAACCCTCGATATGACATGTCCGAAGAAAATCTTCGGTAAAATGCTTAGCCATGCTTATACTAGATTCTTGCATACTCATGTTTTCACAAAGAGCTATATGCTTGGGCAACTACCTTACGGAAGGTAGTTGAGATACGACAGGTGGAGACATGAGCGCCACATTGCCTTGAGAATGATGAAAAGAGTTTTGATGAAAATTGAAAATACAAAACAAATGTTTTAGACTGGGACGGCTGGATGATTTGAGTGGATTCCGGCAAAGGCAAGTGTCGTCCCTGGTCAGTTAAGGACCGAGCCATGAGACTTATAACATGGAACGAGCCAGTACAACTGTACTTCTCGGATGAGGATAGAGCTAGCAGAGTAGATAGCCGAGCGGAGGCAGTATCCCTACATAGTGGTTCTTATGTGTGGATTGTGGTTAAGGGCCTACCGGCGGAGGATTACCAATGGTAGAGCGCCCATATTGTGATGAAGCTAAAGGCCTGTTTGTGGATGATAAATTGAAACTAATTATAACTTAAAGATTGAGTGAGATCCCCTTACCCTGGGAGCGCCAGAACTCCTCGCACTGCTAGAAACTGTACGGCTAGAGTGCAAGAGGGTTAAAGTTCATGGAGCGGGTACTGCCAAAGTGAGGTTATCAAAAAGCTTTGCCGTGACCGTCTCATGTGTTGGGACGTAGGCTCATTTGTTGGGCAGTCACGGAGTACAGGTAAAGTATACATCCACTACAGTGTGAGTAAATCAATCTATTCTAATAGCCGTGCTCGTGAATAATGAGCGACATGACAAGTTTCTCTCGTGGCTAGACTCGTAAGTTTAAAATGATGGGTTGGTATGCATAATGATTTATATGCTGGTGGATCAACTTCTCGACCTGCGAGAAGGGGTAGACTCCCAAAAAACCATGATGATCCGGAGACGGGAAGCTATCATTGGAATCACTATGGATGGTAGACAGAACCGTTGCCGACTTAATAAACTATGGAACTAAAACTTGACTTGGCTAGATGATAGTTTTGTGAAAAGATTTACAAAACTGGCTTTGTGCAAATAAACCACGACCATTCCTTGAGAATCCCCTATCATGTGCATCTTTCCGTGTTGGCTTGCTGAGTACGGTTGGTACTCACCCTTGCTATACGCACAAACCTTCGAGATGGTGAGAATGAAGACTCGGAGGATCCATATGCCTACCGCCGGGAGGGTGAAGAAGATGATGGCGCTGTTAGGTCTTAGTTTCCAGTCGTTGCCTGTGGCAATCGACAAGCCACTGTCTTAACTAATTTCTACTTTTGGTTGTATCTGGACCATGAGGTCCTATATGTTGGATATTGCCTTTGGGCTATTATTGTAATATACTTTTGGTGTAAGACTATTCGTGCATTTGCACCTGATAATTCAGTACTGTATTTCGTGGGTACCAAACTACTCGATTCAGGAAAATGATACTATGAATACGAAAGATTCCCATCCTTAAAAACGGGGGTCTATAGACCCATCGCGATGGGTTCGCCCTAAAGACCTCCAAAATGTAGGGCTGACTCTGTTAAACTGGGTCTATAAAATATAGAGACACATGTGAAGGATACTCGGCTCACAGTGGGCGTGACCCAGCCCACATGGTGGCCTCGTAGCCTAATACCAGTGACGTTAAATAGCATCCTACCCTTTGTTGTGTTCCGACACGAATAAATTTCCTAGCTCTACCCTGCGACTCCTCGACTCACCTATCCCGTGATCGTGACTCATCACCTCCATCCTCTTCCCGTGACTCCTCACCTCCATCTCTTCTCTCACGCTCCTTTGTGTCAGCGGACCTCACCGACGAGAGTGCCAACGATGAAGCTCCGTAGTGGCTTTGAGTATGAAAGGACTTGGCCATGGGCTACGATATCCCACCTCCTCGACTCCTCAACTCTTTGCGATCGTGAGTCGTGAGTCTCAACAGTACTATGCGACGCGTCCGCTCATCTCCGACTCCACGCCCTTCCCTTGTCTCGCCGCTGGCGCTAGCTATGGCCCGTCGCCCAGGTGCCCCACCCGTGGTCGAAAGTCCTATCAGGCGCCCGGCTGCCCCTCAGTTCGATAGTTCCTCTTCCTCAGGTGAGAATTAAGATCCAAATCCCTAATTTCCTATACTGTCTATAAGAGCATATGCAACATTCCAATACCCTCCAAAATCCCCATTTTAACTAATTTGAATTAAATTTATCTTCTAATAGATTGCCTATCTCATTCCAAAAAAGTTTGGTTCCCTTTCCCATCATTTTCGTTCTTTACAAATAGCTAACCGAGTTCGACGCCCAATATCAGTTTCGCGCCATTGCGCTTCTTCCGGCCGCGCGTGTTTTTGGTGTTGCGCACCTAGCGCTGCTCGTCCCCCGCCGCCGCATCCTCCCTCGCCTCCTCTACCACCGCTGCCTCCTCTACCGCCGCCACATCCTCCCCCGTCTCCTCTACCACCGAATATTGAATTGGGGTTTTCCATGAACAATAGATATATATTGTCCATGTAACAACTCAAAGGTGAACTCAAAGGCGATGCTGATTTCTTTCATTGCTTGCCACCACCGAAACCTCCGTCTGTGTGAGGCCCATTCTAGGATTGTGTGTGGCTTAATCTTATGCGGCTCATCTTGATACAGCCTCCATCGGAGTTGAGCCTCAGGATTTTGTCGTCGGCGTTGAAGGCAGCCAAAGGAGAAGGAATTGATTGTCTTTTCGATTTCTTGTCAAGTCCTTTTTCTGCAAATTGTTGTCTTAGAGTGTAATCTTCCCAATCTTGAGGGACTTCTTTGTAAAACTGGATGTATCCCAGCGACATGTGCTATGAGTAGGGATCCCTAGCTATGAGCACTGTACCTACTCATGTATTATGCTTTAATCATTAATAAATGCATGAGTTATATAAAAAACCGCTCGACGGAAACAGTGTTATCGTGTGATTTTTTAAAATTATATATAAATTATATTGTAGTTGTATGTAAATTATAATGTAATTACATCTAGCAAAAAATTCATCAACAAAGATATAAATATAAATGGTTCCCAAAAATTGACTACATAGTAGATATAGTCGAGACAGATAGGCCTGGAAAGGCACGTAATATCCAAAGCCAATACCGCTTCACGGAGCAAAACATTGGAATAAGTATATTTTGGGTTCCTTATCTTGAATCCTTGATTAAATTGTTTTTTTAACCATAAAATCAGTTATAATCAATTATAATGCATTTTTCATTTTTAAAAATGGTGCAAATCGACTGCTTCAGTAGTTTGGAAAGTGAAGAGGTGATTTGAATCGGTAAAGATGAGGAAGACATTATATCTAATTTTTTTTGGTTGAGGGATACGATTTTATAAGAGCAAGATATGAGGGATGCAGAATAGACATATTCCAAAACATTTCGAAATCACAAATGGGCCGTAACAAGGGTTCCCGGACCTTCCGTCCTTAGCCTGAAGCCCAGCCCAACTAATCTCGCTTAACCTGAAGCCGGCGTCAACGCTGCGGCTGCGCGACTTCCCACCCCCAAAACCCTCTTCGCGCCGCCGCCGCCGCCGAGGCGCCGACGTGCTCGACCGATCCACCGCCCGGGGAGAGACCGCAGCGCCGCCGTCGCTATGGCTGGGACGAAGCCCAGAGGGAATACGAAGTCCAAGGCTCTGGCTGCCGGGGCAGCGCACGGGGGGAAGAAGGGCGTGACGGGCGGGGCGGGGAAGCGTGGGGACAGGCGGGGGGGCCGCCATGGCCCGCGCCTCCCCACGGCGCTGCGCCGGCAGCTCGACGCTCTGGGGTCCACCCCCTCCATGGGGTCCGACGAGGACGAGGAGGCCGGGTCCGACGAGGGGGGACACGACGTGTACGAGTACGAGGAAGGGGTGCCCGAGGAGGAGGCCCGGAAGAACGGCCGCTACGACGCCGTCGAGAAGTACGAGTACGAGTTCGACAGCGACGCCTCCAATGCGGTACGTGCCACTCCTCTCCTCTCGGCGCGGCGGCGATGTAGGATGCGGCATAAACAGTGAGCTTTGAGAGTGAGAGTGTTTTTTTTTTTGGTGCGACAGATACTTATACTTATTTTCACATACCGAGAGGAGCTTGTTGCGTTGTTGCCAACTGATTGATGGGAGAGAAATTGTTGGGTTGAAGATGGCGTGTACCTGCACATTAGGAAGCATGTCGCTACCAAGCTATAGCTTTTCCAGTAACTTGTTTTGTTTGCATTTTAGGATGAAGATGTGCCTTCAGACGAAGGTGAGGATATGGAAGAAGATGATGCTGGCGAGGATGAAGATGAGGAGAAGCAGATAAGAATACTTCAGGAGACGACTGGCATGCCTAGGGAAGCGTTTGATGGTAATATTTCTTTTTGTCTTTGGCGCCTATCAAACTGTTGGATGTGAGATTTTTAAACTCATAGCAGAAAAGTTGAGTCTTTGGTAAGGAATGCTGAATTGCCTAACAAGGTTGCTTCCGTGTAGTAATAGTTCTACATCCTGAACATTGATTGCCTAGTCCTGGTTGGTCTTTGGAAAATAAACCGCGAGAAATGCTGATTATTTCTAAATGTAAAAAATTTTAAAGCTCACAACAAATCTAGTTGACCCGTGTCATTCTTAGTTCAAATACCTCCTTTTAAAATTCATGTAGGGGGTAAGAAGAAGAAACAGCCATTGGAGCTGCCGTTTCAGCCTGGAGTTGGAGATGGTCCTGTCACAGTTCATGATCTCTTGAATAATATTCAGGGGAAGCCTGGGTATAGCAAGCTCCGGAAGAGGCTGCAACAGCAGGAGAAAAAGCCAATGGTCGTGCAGGCTCCACTTGCAAAAGTGGAGAGAGAGAAGCTCGAGCGTGGTGTGGTATACCAGCAATCCAAGAAGGAGGTCACCAAGTGGGAGCCATTAGTTAAGAGGAACCGTGAGGCACCCACACTCTACTTTGAAAATGATCTCAACTTAGGGGTCAACACAGTTGGGGCAATAGCTAGTGAATTTAAACCAAGAAATGAGTTTGAGAAGAAGATGGCTGAGATTATGCATAGCACAGAAATGATGGAAGCACACAAGAACGATGGTGTTAAAATCTTGGAACTTAACAAGGTGACTTTCTTAGATTCTTCGATCATTAGTTCAATTGAATTTAGCATGCAGTTTTAGTTGGTTTTGCCGTGCATGTTGACTGATTGTAATGTGTAATTCAAGCTTGAGGGCATATTGCTCTTGCTAAGCAAGTGATTATATTGTAATTTTCAGACTTCTGTGAACGATTCGCTTAATAGGTTCATAATCTCATGTAGATTGACGTGGAAGATGTGAGAGAACGTCAGAATCGACTTGCTAAAATGCGCAGCCTTCTGTTCCGCCATGAGATGAAAGCAAAACGAATAAAGAAGATCAAGTCGAGGACTTATCACCGGATGTTGAAAAAGGATAAACTGAAGGCAGCATCAGCAGACATTGAGGCAGATCCGGAAGCTGCCAAAGAGCATGCTATGAAACAGGAATTTAAACGTGCAGAGGTTAGTTATTTTCTAGTTTATTTCACATTTTTCAAATTTTTTCATATGTGTTCCTATTAAACTGACCAACTTATTTCACATTTGTTGCAGGAACGAATGAGATTGAAGCACAAGAATACTTCGAAATGGGCTAAGCGAATCTTGAAGCGTGGATTGGATGTTCAAGATGAAGGCACTCGGGCTGCTATTGCAGCACAACTCCAACAAAATGCTCTTCTTACTAGAAAAATGAATTCCACAAAAGACGATTCTAGTAGTAGTGAGGAAAGTTCTGATGATGAGGAAGATGGCAATGAATCAGAAGCAAACATTCTGAACAAAGGAAAAGAAAAGATTCTTAAAATTCTTGGGGACGATAATGAGATACCAACATCTGGAGTCTTTTCGTTGCCTTTCATGGTGCGCTTTTGTTGCCATTCTCTTAGTGCATTTGTTTAGTAATATTTGCTAACATTGCTGAAATCACCATATTTTAATTGATACTGACATTAGCTGCTTGTCTACAGGAGCGTGCTATGAAGAAGCATGAGGAAGCAACTTATGAGGAAGCACAGCTAGCTCTAGAAGAATGTGATGAATCATTGAGGAAATTGGAGGATGGTAACACCGAAGAGAATGGAGATTCAGTGAAGGTTACTGGTAAAAGAACTTTTGGACCTGTCAAAAATACAAAGAAAGAGACAAATAAGAAGCAAAAATTAGATGAAGCCAACAAGAACAGCGATAGCGAATATGAGTCTGACTCTGCTCAACATCTGGATGACAATGAAGTAAATAAGTTAGATGATGTGCAAATTGGGACTGCACTCCTAGATGATGATGAACCACAGGATGATCTGTTCAAAGTAAGAAATTCTAAGAAACATGTTATTGTATCATATATTTTTTGCAGAACTGAATACGATCTACTTTCTGTAGAGCTTTGATGATATTATAAAGAATCCTGGCCCCAAAACAACTGTTGAAGTTGGAATGTTAGCTGATAATTCATGGAAGAAGGTACCTTGTGCTGGCAGCTCTTTGATTAGTTGCTATTTTTTATTTTTCATCTGTTTAATCTCTCGTTCTCTATCAGTTCAAGAGTAGCAAAGGAAATGACGGGAGCAATATCAATGGTGATATAGACAAATCCACAGTGAAGGTTTCTTATATGGCAGATCAGAAGCTTAAGGTTTGCTCTAACTGGTTTGTATTCTTATTAGTACATTCAGTCTATAAATCTTACTCTTTTCTTTTCTTTTGTTCTGTTTTTCTTCTGGTAGCAATTGGATCACAATTCAGATTCAGATTCGGAGGATGAGATGGTTGAGGGTTTATTGACCATCTCCGATGCAAAGGAAAATTATAAAATTCCGTCACAAGCTGATCTTATACGCCAGGCTTTTGCTGGTGATGATGTTGAGGCTGAGTTTGAGAAGGACAAACTGGATGTTTTAAATGAAGAGAATCCTGAACCTGAAAAACCTGCTCTTGTTCCTGGTTGGGGACAGTGGACTGACATTCAACAGAAAAAAGGACTTCCTTCTTGGATGGTGAAAGAACATGAAAATGCGAAAAGGAAGAGGGAAGAAGCCTTAAAGAGGAGGAAGGATGCGAAGCTCAAGCATGTTATTATTTCTGAACATGTTGACAAGAAGGTAAAGTGTTCGAATCATTATAGTGTTGCAGTAAATAGCACCGTTTTCCTGTACAATTCTGTAGCAATTTAGCAAACTTCTATGGTGTGATGTTCCATTGTGCTGCGCGCCTGTTTTACTGATGTCACTTGCACTATTGTTGTGAGCAATAAATTTGACCACCTCCTCTCTTTGCAGGCTGAAAAGCTTTTAGCGAGGAATCTGCCTTTTCCTTACACTTCAAAGGATGTATATGAGCAGAGTATCCGTATGCCTATTGGACCTGATTTCAATCCAGCGATATCGGTTGCTGCTCTCAATCGACCTGCGGTGAGTACTGTATAACTAGCTGATGCATTAAACTTGTAGTGAAATCAAATTGGTGATTCATCAAAAAACCTAGATTTGAAGTTATTATTCCTGCTTTGCGACTTTGCGTTGGCCAGTGGGACCATTCTATAAATTTGACAGCAAGTACAGTGAGATTCCTTTTTTTTATATGTCAGATTGTGCTGCTCGTTTAGGTGTTTTCTTACTTGTCAGACTCTTAACATTGTGAATAGCAATGATAAATATTGATAAAACTTATACTTTGGGATCTTAAACATATATCTTGTAGTTAAACTTGTAGTTGAAATCAAATTGGTGATTCATCAAAAAACCAACATTTGAAGTTATTATTCCTGCTTTGCGACCTTGTGTTGGCCAGTGGGACCATTCTATAAATTTGACAGCAAGTACAGTGTGATTCCATTTTTTGTATGTTAGATTGTGCTGCTCGTTTAGGTGTTTTCTTACTTGTCAGACACTTAACATTGTGAATAGCAATGATAAATACTGGTAAAACTTTTACTTTGGGATCTTAAACATTATATCTTACAAAAAATTTGCTGGACATCTCCTCCCCTCCAGGCCTAATTATTTTGTCAAACGGTGGCTTTAGTTGATGTTCATGTATACAGAGCCCCTTGGCCGATATATATACTTCTGCTTACTGCTATATATCACGTCTTTCAGATTGTTAAGAAGCCTGGAGTTGTCATCAAGCCAATACAATATGAAGAGGTTGATCCCCATGAGAAGCCTGATGAACCGAAAAGGGTCATCCAGAGATCTGTTCCAAACCCCAAAGCAAAGAGAACCTCTGCGAAACAAGCAAAGGCGATAGCTTCAAATAAGAGGAAGTGATGAGACCTGGCAATTCTTCCAACGTATAATTGTTCATTACTTTGATGATGTAAAAGGTGAGAACATAGCACCTTAAAGAAGAGGGAGAAGATACCAAAATTAACTGAGCTGATTTTCGTCGCGGCGAGTTTGAAACAACACACCTGGAAGTGTATAGGTATTCTCATCAAAATGAAAGGCTGCTTCAGTATGTATGGCTCATGGAAAGTATGCGATTTGTGGCGTGTGGAAACTGTGTATGTAGCTGCAGTACAGCAGGAAAAATTTTGCTACGCGGAGAGTCAAAACTGTAACTCTAATTTGTTCTGTTTTGGCAAAAATATGAAGTAAGAGTATTCCGTACGCATAAATTTTGTAACTCCCGGCAAGTGTTGTCCGGGCTGCATTTTTCTGCTCCTAGGACTGGTAACTGAGCAGGTGACTTTCGCGTCTCTGAAATGATTGGCATGATGTTCGACCAAGTGCTAATTAGTGTTCTGAAGATGGGATGAATCTTATATGAAAAAAAGTTTCCAGTTTTTTTTTGAAGAGAGACGTTTCCAAATTGTATTGGAAGATTTTGGCACGAGTGTTGAATTGGAAATTAAGCACTTTACTCGGTATTACAGTACAACCAAGAAAAATTAAAAATGAACGAAGACGACGCTCGGAAACAACCGTGGATAATGGTAGGAATAGTATCATTTGGACCAGGATTCATTGTACTACCTTCATTTTTGGCTTTTTTTGTTTGTTTCAAAATAATAAAATAAGTTTATTTTTAAATTAATCATTACATAAAATTTTTGAGAAAGTAGAAAATAGTTGTATTGGTAGAAAATAAAATGAGAAATAGTTGAGCTTTAATTTTAATAAAGTTAGTTCTTTTGGTTTTTTGGTTTTTTTTATTGATGTGTGTTGAATGAAAGATAATTTATTTTGGGATGATTAGGAAAAATAAGTCTGTCCATGATAAAATGATACGTCACCGTTTATTACCTCGAAGTAGAGGACAAATTCTCTGTGCAGGGTAACGTAAGGAAATTTGAAATTTGTCGTGATGTGTTTCTAATTCCGCTTAAATTATACTTTCATTTTACAATCTTTCTGTTCATATAAAACACAATACTAATAATGAATAATGATACTTTTCAGTCTCAAAATAAATAGTTACATAATTAATTACGTGATATGTGATATAAAGTATAAGGAACTTAGCATCAGTTACATTCATGTTCTAGAACATGATAATTCACAGTAGCATGTCAGAACGAAGTTTCAACCAATGAAACAAAATATTCATGTCATGATATCATCTGCCATCTTCCTCCTCTTCCCGAAAATAAATTAGAAAACACTGAATTCAAATTCCTACTACCGAAAAACCACAAAATCCAGGTGATTTCTGTGAAGTACAGTACTAGTTGGAGAAAATATTTTTACAAACCACAAATAACCAAAATGGTTGGTGACAAGACAATTGATGAAAGAGGAGAACTCTGCTAGACTCACCCACTGAATGATAGGTGGGGTCCAAAATTGTCCCACAACCTTCCCCTACCCCTCCTTCCAACCAACCCACTCCCCTCCCCCTCTCACACTCCTCATCCCAACCAAATCTCATCACTCCCACCACCCCTCCCACCAACCGCCGCCCATGGCCGCCGCCTTCGACTCCGACGCCGCCGCCGCTCACCGCCACGACGACCCCACCCTCCCCGCATTCGCCTCCTTCTCGCTCTCCCTCTCCCTCCGCACCCCCGCCTCTCCCTCCTCGGCGGCGCTCGCCTCCGTCCCCTCCACCATCCACCTCCCCACCCAAATCTCCACGCTCGCCGTCTGCCTCCACCCCTCCGGATCCGCCTCCCCCTCCTCCCGCCGCCCCGGCCGCCTCAACGCCGCCGCCGCCGCGTCGTCGCTCCTCTCCCCGCTCCCAGCCTCCACACCGGGCCTCTCCCGCTCCTTCCCCTCCGGCGCGCCCGCGGCCGCCGGGCGCCGCCGCACGCTCGTGTGGTTCCGCGCCGACCTCCGCCTCCACGACCACGAGCCCCTCCACGCGGCGGTCGGGGCGTCGTCGTCGCTGCTCCCCGTCTTCGTCTTCGACCCACGCGACTTCGGCAAGTCCCCCTCCGGCTTCGACCGCACGGGGCCCTACCGCGCCAACTTCCTGCTGGACTCCGTCGCCGACCTGCGCAGGAGCCTCCGCGCGCGCGGCGGCGACCTGGTGGTGCGTGTGGGGAGGCCCGAGGTGGTAATCCCTGAGCTCGCGCGTGCCTCCGGAGCGGAGGCCGTGTTTGCGCATGGGGAGGTGTCGCGGGACGAGTGCCGCGCCGAGGAGAGGGTGAGCAAGGCAGTGGAGAAGGAGGGCGTCGAGGTCAAGTACTTCTGGGGCAGCACGCTGTACCACCTGGACGACCTGCCGTTCCGGCTTGAGGACATGCCGTCCAACTATGGTGGATTCAGAGAGGCCGTGAAGGGGCTGGATGTCAGGAAAGTTCTCGACGCGCCGGAGGAGGTCAAGTGTGTTCCCATGAAGAATGTGCTTGAGCCTGGTGAGATCCCCACGCTTGCCGAGCTCGGCCTCACGGCTCCAACGGCCATGGCGCAGGTGAGTATTTCGAGGGTTATAATTTTTCTCCTCGTGCTAGTGCACGTGGTTAGCTAAATTTGGGGACCTGCTAGTACTCCTCCCATGACATTTAACTCAACACTTGCTCTTTCAGCAAATTTTACAAGTTGAAGCAAGCCAAATTTAGCTAGTCCATTGTTTTGATGGATACCATTCTTAGGTTTATACTAGGTTTTTAATTGTCATGAATGTAGGTATTAATTTGGTTTGATTTCACGTTAGGTAGGTATTATACCTCTATTACGTCATACTGAACTCTCGATTAAGGCAGTGGTTGTGCTGATTGGCTCACCTACTCACCTCGCTTGTTTGTGCATGCGTGAAATGATGTTTTATGAGCAGTAGGGGACAAAACGGATATAGAAACCTTTTATTCGTAGTAACGCAATATTTAAAAAGAAATCGCTCGATATACTAAATGACAATACATAGTCAGAAAATATGTAATGTCCACTTCTGCAGTCCAATTGGTTATTATTATCTTGCCTTCATATGCATTTGATGGTTTTGTCTCACCTTCTTGGCATGTCTAAACAGTTTGGAACATTTGAAATTAGTCACATAATCTAATTATTTATGCCTTGTCCATATCACACTTGAGTTATGGACATCTTAAACCTGTAACTTAACCCCTTGCGAGTTGTTTGTGTGGAATGTCAACAGTAACATATGACAATTTTTAAAAAGGTTTTGTAGATGTGGACTGTTATATCAATGATTGGATCATTTAATTTGAAAATCGGATGCTTTAAGTTGATTTTCTACAGGTCAAACTTTTGCATGGTGTATTCTTAATCTTTAGGATTATTTTTTTTGGGTCTTGTTTTAGCACATGGTTTTTACAAAAGTCTACAAACATTAAAGCAGAATGGGGGCTTGCAATGCCGGAAAATTTGTATCAGTAGTAAAAATAAATCAGACTAAAAAAATAGATAAAGCATATACTTGAAAATTTTATGGGAGAGAAAATATTTTCTTTCGTTTATTTTTTAGGCTAGATAGTATTTACATCTAACCTAATATGAACTACTTTGATCTAAGGTTCATGACCTATGTAAAAGAAAATCACCAAAGTACATCCCTTTTTTTATTTTCATTAATGCCATGTGGATTGATTTTGCAACTTTCTATGCCCTTCTGATACAGCATTGTGCTCCACTATACACTAACTAATGTATTGTGCATGCTAACTTAGAAAGGTATTCTTTTCATTTAGGACTCAAAACCTGCTGTTGGTTCTACTCTCATTGGTGGTGAGGCTGAAGCTCTGGAGAGGTTGAAGAAGTTTGCTGCAGAATGTTGTATGCAGCCAAACAAAGCAGACAGGGACAACACGCGAGATAGCATATATGGTGCTAGTTTCTCCTGCAAAATTTCACCATGGCTTGCTACAGGTTGCCTCTCACCGCGCTTCATGTATGAGGAGTTGAAGAAGCATGCTTCAAGGTACATGATATTTCTGAACAGCATATACTACAATACATGACTGTGTTACTCTTTCATCTGCTTTTGTAAGTAATTGGCAATTTCTCCCCCATTCCAGAGCAATTCCATCGGGATCAACACCCAAGAATGGTGATGGCACATCTGACGCTGGTACAAATTGGTTAATGTTCGAATTGCTATGGAGAGATTTCTTCAGGTATGCATTGCTTATGAGACTCCCATAGTCCCATGTAATCCAACGAGTTATCTGCCTTGTATAATATGAAGTTTTGTTTCTTTTACCAAGTAGAAAAATCTGAAATACAGTAGACAATTCGTAGAATTTATGTTTGTGGTGTCTAAAATTTTACTGAATGGACTATCAAGATTCTGGGCAGATGTGCAGTTACTTTAATCTTCAATGTGAGACGATAACCACTGCATTATATGAACAAAATAATAACTGCTGAATTATAACTAACGAATGTAAATATCTTAGGTTTATCACAAAGAAGTACAGTTCTGCACAGAAGACCTCTGAAGTTGCTCCTGCCACTGGTTGCACCCCTACCCCAGCGCTTGCATAAACTAGATAGTCAATCTGAGAGGCGTCGGCTGTTTTCCCCCCACCTTCTGTTTTAGCCAAATTATGCAGATATCTGATGGTGTGTTTTTTCCGCAATAAATGTAACTAGTGAAGATGTTCTGAGTAAGCTGTTCTTGCATTTTGGACTGATTTGATCTCAGAAGAGATTCTTGTGTCTGTCGACATTCCTGCAAAGACAATTCAATGGCATTGTGACCCATTCAAGTGCTCGGTTCAGTTTTGTTCATGAATATTGATTCTTTTCTGCCATCATTTTAGTTGTAACATTGCATTGAGACGAGGCACTGATGCTGATACCACAATGAAATTCAATCAGTTTTCAGTTGAGCCGAGTAGCTGACACTTGCAGCTTCACTGATGAACGGCTGTCGTGCGTTAAAATTATTGACAAGCTTCCATCACTCGCGTACCCACATGAACCCTGTCGAAGATGTTAATGACAATGCCCTTCTCAACAGGACAACATAGCAAGCTTCTGCTTACTACAAAAGCTGAACCTATTTTATAAAAGCCGAACCTATTTGACAACTTTCTTCAAGATTAGCTTTTAGACCAAACAATATTCAAAATATTTAAAAAACGGAGTTCAAAATATCCGATAGAGAAATTCAAACAAGCTGATGAATTACATGAGGTGGATAATTTTTCTCCTCGGAATTCAGAAAAGCAAGCAATCCTGATGAGCTTTTAGCTTTTTAGCTTTCGTAGTCCAGAAAAGTCAAATAATTTTTGAAAAGATAAACATAGAAGCAAGATTAGCTTTTAGACCAAACAATATTCAAAATATTTAAAAACGGAGTTCAAAATATCCGATAGAGAAATTCAAACAAGCTGATGAATTACATGAGGTGGATAATTTTTCCTCGGAATTCAGAAAAGCAAGCAATCCTGATGAGCTTTTAGCTTTTTAGCTTTCGTAGTCCAGAAAAGTCAAATAATTTTTGAAAAGATAAACATAGAAGCTAGTTGTTTATTTCACTTTTTGTCTATTGTTTCACTTTTGACTGAACAGCACACAATCATGAATCGGATTAATTCCGATTGATAATGGCCATAATAATTGAGCATGCTCTAGGAAACAATTCAACTCCTACGCAGAAACCAGGAGAGCGAGATCACGAAAGCTGAACAGCTCGATTCAGTATTCAGTATCAACGGATGAACCGACAGCAGGAACAGCTCATCAGGTTCGAGCTAAAACTAAAAAAATGCACACTGCTCAACTGCAAGGGTGAGAACCAATAATTCTTCAACTTGCTTATCTAAGCATAGGTTTTAACCACACATGGAAACATTGATAAATTAAACATCAAAACTCTTCTCTTCAGTGACTACAGCATAGTGTTCCAGCAAGTACAAAAGTTCACAAGATAGTAAAAGGCAGTGCATCTAATCCTCCTCCTCGCCCTCGTTCTCGGCAATGTTGAAGTACCGGAGCTCATAGACGTTGCGGTCCTTGTTGGATGCAATCACCCGGAGCCAGTCACGCACATTGTGCTTCTTCAGGTACTTCTTGGTCAAGTACTTCAGGTACCTGAGAAAATAACAAGTGACATTTGGGTTAAACAAAATAATCTGGTAAATACCATGATTCAAGTATAAAAGCAATTTACAGGAGCTAGAACATCAAACCCTATGTAGATCATTTGAGCTAAGGGCCTATCATTGGGTACACATGGGCATGGTAATAACAATATAGTATATCCATCGGAAAAAGCAGTACACTTGAAATGATGGACTGAACACACAAGGCACAACATAGCAAAATGTGCAAAGCCCAAAGTCAATCAAGATGATATGGTAAGTCTGCAATGTACATCACAAAACACTTTTAGTGTCACGAAATCTGCAAACATTTTAGTGTCACGAAATCTGCATTGCAGGATCATATTGTACAGAAAGGGTAACAAAATGCACTGAACACAGAAGACAGGACTAGTCCTACGGTAGTTAAGTACTCCATAGCCAAACACCATGTAAGGTAAACTGGCTGTGACATAAACTACGAGTTAGTAGAAAATTATCTGTCCTATCTGTGTGTAATCTGCATAACAGGTATCATGGTGACACTACTCTGCAATGCAAACTAGTATTCATATCCGTGTATCCACGAAACGATTACTCATAACTCCATTTTTAAGCATAAATGGAACAAAATGCCTAATCGCACCACCATAAACACTCCACTCGACCACATTAACAAGAGGGAAATCTCACTTAAAAAATGTATCAGACGAGGTAAATATGCTGCGCTGATCGATTCATCTGCTCTAGATGTCAACAATTTAACAGGTTAACTACAAACTACAGGAAGCAACACGCATAGATATGGGCATCCGGGAAACGCAAGCAGGAGTTGGGGTGTAGGTATACCTCTTGGAGAAGGGCCCGTCGGAGGTGACGGTGACCTTGGTCTTGTCGCGGGAGACGGTGACGGACTCGCCTAGGTTGCCGGCCTTGCCGCCGGCGACCTTGATGCGCTCCTGCAGGAACTTCTCGAGCGACGCGATCTCCATGATCTTGTCGTCGACGGGCTTGGCGCAGTCGATGACGAAGGTGACGGACCCCTTCTTCTTCCCGGCGCCGCCCTTGGCCCCCGCCGCCGCAACGCCGCGCGCCATCTCTCTCTCTCTCCCGCTCCGAGCTTCGCTTGCTTCCTCTTCCGCTGCGGCTGCGTCCGGATTGCGGTGGTGGCTGGCTGCGCGGAGGCGATAGAGTTTTGAGGGACGCGGAGACGGTGGCTATAAATATTTAGGGTTGGGTTGATCCGACGGTCGAGGCTGCTCGATGCCGGTAGATTTTGCAGCTTGCTCCTGATGGGCCGTGGCATTGTGATGATGCGATTGTATATAGTAATATAATGGGCCAAACTACTGGGCCTCCTTTATGTTATATATAGGAAAAGTTCATTTTGGCTCCCTTAAATATAGACTGGATCTGATTCGTATCCTTCAACCCAAAACTGGATATAACAGCTCTTATAACTGCTAAAACTGGTTCAAAATGATACCTAGACAGTATTACGAGTGGTATTGACTGACATGACATGTTGACCACGATAAAAAACGCTGACTTAATAAGAAAGTTAAAATATTATGTGGAGTCAGCATGTCATCCTCACTTTCCCTCTCTTCTTTCTCCTTCCTCTCTCTCCCAATGTATCTCTCTCTGCTCCCTCTTCCCTCTTCAGCAGTAGCAAGGAAGCTTGACCTCCCGAGAGCAGTGGTATTGGCCAGCAAGCCTCCTCGATCTCATTATCCACTTTTCATGAACAACGGGATACATTCAGAATCAGAACATATCACACTGGATACATTTGAAACCATCGCCAAATCACTCGAATTGACTCAGACTAATCACCAAGAAGTAGCCTTTTCCGGTCAAACTAATATACATCCAGACATTCTTCTCATGGATAGAAACATAAACACAATGATCACAATGATCGACCTTCGCTGTTCAAGAAATCCAGCAAAGGCAGCGGCGATCAGAAAAAAGATCACAAAGCAGTAATCCCAGAAGTCAAAAATGAATCAAGAATCCCCAAAACATTTCCATACTCCACCAAAAACAGGATCAACTATTTCCCCTAACCCCAAAATGCCAAGAACAAGAACAAGTATACTTGCACAAAAGCAACATGCAATCGAACAATCTAGCAATCCGATCCCTCCCGACCATACTATCGTATCTCTCAGTCTACTCGGTGAGCTTGGCCAAGTGCATCACCTTCTCCCTCTCCTTCATCATCTTCTCTTCCTATAACTAGATTTGTGTGCAGGGTTCACTTCTCTCTTGTTCCTCTCTTCACCTTCCCAAAATGGAAGGTGTATAAGGAGCGGTGATACACGCCCATAGTCGTCGCCAAGGAGCGACAGGAATAACAGTATGGTAGGGGAGGACGTCGGGACCACGATCTCCCTATGGTCGCTCTCGACAGGTGGCGAGATGGAGAAGGGATGGGGCTCCCGCTAGCTTGGGGCGACATCATCACGCAGGGTGTGGCCGGCACCACCGCTACCCCTGTCGATGCCGGAGAAGGAGAAGACGATGGCGTAGCATGGGCTCGTGAGCGCACGCCGCCTGTCGATATGGTTGGGGAAAATGAGATAAGAAAGGAAGGGGAAGAAGAAGAAGCACGCAGACATATGGGGCCACATCTATATTTAAAGTTTATTTAGTGATTGATCTGCCACGTGGATGCCACGTCGGCGAATACCACCCTTCAATACTGCTTTGGGAGTCCTTTTCGCTGATTTAACATTTGAAGGAGTCATTATATCCGATTTTACGGTTGAGGGATATGAATCAGATTCGACCTCTATTTGAGAGATAGTCATATTGGATTTTTTTTCCTTATACTAGCAAAGAGCCTGTGCATTGCAACGGATATTTTTAAACATTAAGCAAAATAATTTGAGTTTATAGGGTAATAAGTCGACTTGGTACAAAATAAACAAATTACACAGTTTAAATTATGTCCACCATTTAGGTCTATTATTAGACAAGGTTAAAAATAACGGTTCTTAAAACTACCGATTACCCAAAAATATGGCTAAACAATCGTCAGTGTTGTTTATCGAATGAATGTTTAAACTTCAAATTTTGAATGAAAAAGTCGATCAAAGGCATGAATTGATTGGATTTCATCGAAAACCAGGTTTTAATTCAAATGGAATAATTTTGCCATTATATGTCATTGGTGATTATATGTAGGAAACATTTATGTGGTATAAGTGTTGTTTTTCCTAAATCCAAATGAAGGATAACGGATAAAACGTGGGCTACGACTATTCACCAACCCATAGCTTCACGTGAAAGGATAAGGTCATTTTGTATTTTTATTATTTGTTAGGTTTCTCTGTGTAAAAGATGGTATTGATATTTTTAATGGGTTTCACGTGAAGGCATAAGGGAGTTTGATCCTTGTTTTGTCTCTCTTGTGATGGGTGTGTACTGTTATCGACGGCATCATCTCTATCCATGACACAATCTAATTTGAAATTTTGAAGAGAGCTAAGAGCATGCACATTGCAAGCCCCTTCTACAAGGGTTTGCAAAACCCTTCTACAAGGGGTTTCGGGGTGACACCTAGAATGAGGCCACTGTCAAATGGACCCCATTTAATATTTCAATTTCAATCTTTTTAGTTTATCATTGAAGTCCTTGTATCGATTTTAGCCTGAAATTTGTAAAACATATCCTAGATGAGAAAACTCATGCACACATTAACCCCTTCTCTCATTTTCTCTCTCCCCACTGATGAAATCGATTAAATCATTGATCCTCCCTTCACCTCCAACCACCACCTCTTCTCCCTTAACGAGCTTCGAGCTTCAGCCAACACCTCTCGTCCTTAGGTTGCCGCCACCGCCGTTGCATCTCTACTCTCAGACCCCACCGTGGTCCCCTTGTTGCTCGTTGTGGGAAGTTGTGGATGGAGCATATCGGGGATGGCAACGGTCGAGGAGGCGAGAAGAATTGAGGTCCATAGTGACGGGCGGTTGAGGTGTGGCGAGCTCCCAATGGTGTGGATCGAGCTGAGGCATGACCGACGAGCTCCTTCTTGGTGGGACGCAGTCGGGATGGACGAGGTCAAGGTCCTCGTCGTCGTCGTTGTCTTCCTCTTTTCTCCGTCATTCATTTCGTCGCTCCATCCCATATGTGCCACCGCCGCAAGCATCACCCCCTGTCGTTCCCTCTGCTCTCAAGCTTGGGGTGGCGCGGATCAAAGTGGCATTGGCCAACGAAGCTCGTGGCGGTGCGGATTTAGGCGGCATAGGCCAGCGGAGCTCGGGGTATTCCATCCCGCCTATCGTTCACACCACCTGCCCACTCCTCCCCTTCCTTGTTGCCCATCCTCTGAAGAGCCGCCTCCTTCCTTCCTTAGGCGCGGCCAGAGGAGCTCGATGGTGATGGCGACGACAAGCTCTATGCGGCGTGGCGGTTGGCCCTTATTCTTTGCGCCCGTTCTCTCTTCCACCTAGTTCAGCGGGCAACGACGACGATGATTCTCGGTGTGACAATTTCCAACCGTTAGCGGTGGTGATTCCTAGCCAGCGAGGGCATCGTCGCGAGCGAGGGCGATTTTCATGCGGCCTGCTGTTTTGCGAGAGACGGAGAAACGCTGTGGCCTATGGCGGGAATGGGGAAGACGGGATGGGGATCAACCAAGAAATTGGGTGGCGCCAGCTGCTCCACCAACTTCGTGGGTCCAGATTGTCAGTGCCAGAGGTGGTTGTGTTGGTGGAACGGACACCATCAGTATTAATGTTTTAAGTACTATAGATATATCAGATTTCCATTCATATATTTCCTTCAGTCCACGTAGCCAGTTCTCATGATATTTGCCCCACTGCAGTTACTCGAATCTCCACCATGCTTCTGCGTATTATTGAGACTAAGCCATGCTTGGTGCTGTGTTAATGACAGTGACGTTATAGATCAAAGCAGGAGCGGACCTACATGAGGGGAGAGTGGGGGTGCTCTAAGAACCCGGTTCAAAATTTTTCTACAGTTGTAGTTCGTATATTTTCACCATATATGTACCCGTCTTATTCTGAACTCAAACACCCACATTATAGTTTAACTTGGTCAAAGCAGAGTAAAAGCAAATGAATAGCACCTCTCTTTATTTCGTTCTAGCTCCATCCCTGAATAAAAAACAATAACAGAAATAGTTAATTGATGCAATAGTAAATTGCTTCGATGATACACGTACTTCCTAGGTGGACGTAACGAAGTGCATGAAATTATAAAACACTCGCTCAAGTGAGTCAACCCATGTAGTGTATGTGAACTAAGGCCAAAACAATATGTTGTGACTAATTTGTTGAGTTGGAATCTCATATTCATGTGGTTTTTCCAAAATCGCGGAGAATTCTAGGCATGTGTAGGTGTTGATATTTCTTAGGTTCACAGATTAATCTGCAAGCGTATGGATATATATACCGTCGTAACATTTTATCCATAAGTATTCCGAGTATCATATTTTATCCTAAACAAAAACGACAATCGATAAGAGAATACTAAGTAACTATGATTATTCGTATGTTATAGTTGAGATGTCAAAGTCTAAGAGGGGTAAGAGGTAAATAATGAAGGGGTAGTGTGACACACACAAAAAGTTCTAATAAATAATATATTAATGTTAAGTGGAAATTATAGTGTTAGAGCTAAGTTTCAAGTGTACTTCTAATATAATTACACATATTATACAAATAATTATGTTTATAATTAGTTACCCAGTTTTATGATCCCAAGCCTACGGGTACCGTCTCTAGTGACCCGGCTTGTCACTCGAGTCGATCTCTTACCGTTCGTCCTATGTCGTACTCGAACATGGAGGATTACAAAGGACGAACATGACTCACCCCTACCGCCTACCTCTACAACCCGTGGGATATGACCATAACCAATGTCTCTGAAATAATCTAAGCACCGCGCTTACATTGTCACAGATACTCTTGCTCTCATGGTGTCAATGACTAAGACAAGAGCACACCTACATCCTAATTACACATTGGACCGTGACCGTGACAATAGAGTTACTCGTCTAACCACGATATAATTATCATATAAACTGTGGATGAAACATATAACCAACCAACTAGCATATGTACCATACTCAATTATACAAAAAAATAAATATATTAAATAGATCAAAGTTGTACGAGGTAAGTAAGATACAATAGCTATACCCGACTCATCAATGATGACTTGATAACCGAGTAGAAACTCTAACCTAACTCCTAACTCCACTAGCCTAGAAACTAAGTATGAAAAGTAGGAACTCTCTCTTGTGGTGTGTGTTGGATGAAGTGAAGCCTCCTCCTCTAATAGCCTTCATATGACGATTGTAATATCAGTTTGGGCCCGTGAATCATGCATAACCTCCATCAGGATTGAGTGAGGAGTCGCCATGTGAAAATGGGAAGCCGGGGTGCCAAGGCGGCGGGGGTTCGGCCAAACCCATTCCACCGCCATTGGCCACCGTCTTTGGCCAATGGATGACATGTGGGACCTTTAGTCGGTTCTTGTGTGTTTGGTTCCACTTTGAGTCGGTTTCAGCTGTCATGTGGGCCCGGATGCTGATGTGGCGAGCTCGATTGGTCAGAGTTGTGTTTCTTCACCACGTAAGCGTGCTTTCATCTTATTTCTTTGTATAAGTACCTATATTCAAATAATCTCTAGGGACATATGAAACTTTATTAATTCTAACCCTATATACGTGTAGGAAATACTAACTACCCTTTATTTTCGAGATATGTGAGGTCGGAATTGGTACTTAATGACCGTCAACAGTAGGCTAGCCTAAAAATTAAGCTACATCATATAGTTGTGTCAACCATGTTACTATTTAAGAGGATGAAGAATCGACCAATGTTATAACTGGTATAAATTCAAAAATTGCATTGGTATTATTAAGCCTGGAGCTACCCCACATTTATTTTTAAAGAGATTTGATTCTCCTGTTGATGCCAAATTCGTATCGCAGCCGTTGTGCCAAAAAATGTATTGACATCATATCACACGCTGGCCTGGGAGGTCTGCTTAGCTTTAGTGCAGGTCCTAAAATTGATGAAGTGCGGGCATGCCAGTCAGTTTGATCCTGCTACTGACAAGATGTACAAAACAACTAAACATAAAGCATATCAGCCGATATAACCAAAACAGCCGATCAGCCGATAAGCCGATGGAACGATTATAGCCGATGCCGATGTCAGTCGATGCAGTTAGGGTTTCAATCCATCGGCTATGTCCTGAGCAAACATCTATATAAAGACGATCGGCTGACGATAACGTGGTGATATAGTAATATAATATAACATCAACTAATCTCATGATAAAATAGACATTGATCTAAAGGTTAAAGCACACATCGGCTGGAGGTCCGATGGTATAAAACTCATAGGATAAGCAACGAATGATCGACGAATACTCTGTTGTCATCGGCTAACAACCAACTCATATACAATCCTTGCAAGCCAATGCAACGTCCATGATAACTCATCGGCTGAAACCCCGATGAAACAATGATTGATGTCTACTGACTTGAATAAATCTAACTTACAACCACAACCTCATAGGTCTGACCTAACCAATGTAACATAAGGTTGATGATTACCTGATAGATTTAGACAAGTCGATATGATACCGATCAAAGTGGTCATGTGTTAAATTTAACCAAGATAGTAAAATCATCAAAGGGAAATTTAATACATCAGATAAGATTGGCTAACCCTCCGATGAAACATTAGCATGAATCATTGGCTTAATGAGACTTAGATTATCAACAACAATATAGTATGTTGGACTTAACCGATGCAACACAAGATTGTATATGATAATCTAATACTCAATGAGCCGATAGATCTGTCTAATATGATGGATATAACAAATTTATCTAAAGTGACATTATGTTTAAATAAACACTAACTTAATCAGAATATCGGACCTAACCGAGAAAGTCCTAACTAAGCCGATGTGTCTATAAACAGTAATGGAACTAAAGATAGAGATGATATACCTGGGCCAACGGAATATTGGACTTACCCCTTCGTTGGAGATCAAAAATTTTTAAAAAATTTTTAAAGATGAAGCCGATGTAGCCCCGCGTTGGGTGCCAAGTTTCGTCGGATGATGAATAAAAGTAGAAAAAGGAAAAGGGTGACGATGCGCCAAAGGTTATATTGAATTGGTTGTTGATTTACATGAACCTCGGGCTTACATATTTATACCCGTAGGATGATAAAGATCTTAACAAATTACACATCCAAACTTTCTTAAAGATAAAAGAAATAAATCGAGTCCTTATTGGACACTAACACACGTTTATAAAGATAAATAGAAAGTTAACAAACTTTTTCTAATTAATAGATACAAGCCGCATCCTCCTTGAACTCGGTTTCTTCTGGATAAAATCTTCTCAAACCGAATCTAACGAGAATCCGACTGCTTGAGATGTTGATAAGCGAAAACCCTCATCGATTGCTGCAGAACTCTAAACCGATACTAGTTTTGAGTTGATATGAATACTGAACCGATAGGAATACCGAGGCTTACCAAATTTTAACGTTTAATATCTTTAAAAACTAAGTTGTCAGTTTTCTTTGATTGTCTATATTGGAACAGAGTCCAACACCTACGTGTGAAGTGTGAGAATGGTCTCAATTGAGAGACTCGAGATGTCCTAAGATAGAACTAGACAATTCGTCTCTTGACGACCTATTACATATTTATATTTATATAGGACTATTTTTATTTCAAAATATATAAAACTATTGATTTTATAAATAATGTTTGACCATTTCTATTATTAAAAAAATTAACAGCTAAAAAGCAACAGCGGCCAGCGAGGCCGACCGTGAACAAGGACCAAGCACATAAGCAATGGGCCGGAATTTGGTCCATAAAAAGCAACATGGGCCGGACGGTGAATCCTGCATCGACAGAAGCCCATCATTTCAACCCATTAATCACCATCCCCAAAACCCTAATCCCCCAAGCTTTGCTCGCTCCGCTCCCCTTCTCCTACTCCCAGGCGCTGCTTCTCCGCGAACCCTAGCCATGGCGCGAGTCCACAACGTGAGCGCTCCTCCCCTCGATCTAACGCCCAACTATCCGTGCATCGTTTGCTTGATTATTGTTCGTTTTGATTTACCCGTTTTTCCTCTCCGGGAGCAGAAGAACGGGCGGCGCGGCGGCGGTGGCGGCGGCGGCGGCAAGGGCAAAGGCAAGTGGAAGATGCCGGCGTCGGTGGCGCGGAAGCAGCAGGCGGCGATGGCGAACGTGGACCAGGTCACCGGCGACAAGATCCCCAAGAGCTTCGTGTTCTCCCGCGGCAAGCTGCCCTCCACGCTCCGCCACCTCCAGCAGGACCTCCGCAAGGTCATGCTCCCCTACACCGCCCTGAATCTCAAGGTCCCAATATTCCTCACACTTCCTTCATCATCGTCTCAGCGCCAATCCATTGTTTGAGATGTCCTTTTTGCGTGGTCACGAGCCGCAATGGTGTTTTCCCCATTTGAAACGATCAACAGGAGAAAAAACGGAACAACCTCAAGGATTTCGTCAACGTCTCCGGCCCATTGGGCGTGACGCATTTCTTCATCCTCACGAACTCCAAGAGCTCACCGCATTTGCGCATGGCGAAGACGCCGCAGGGTCCTACCTACACATTTCAGATAAAGGAGTATGCTCTCGCTGCTGACATTGCAAAGTCACAAAAGCGACCAAGGTGTCCCCCAGAGATATTCAAGAATTCACCTCTGGTATATATGCTGTGGCTTTGTTTTTTTTTTACCCCCCTTGTTGGGAGGTATTATGATAGTTTTGGTTAGGATGCTTTTCTTCTTGGGGGTATTGTGGTAGCTTTGATTAGGATACTGCGACCTGGTAGCTTACCTTTGTGTGGAATCATGGTTTGACAGACTGTACTCGGTGGCTTTGCGGGTCTTGGCGAGCCTTTCAAGAGTTTGGTTGAATATTTTCGGCATATGACCCCTGCTATTGATCCAGTGACTGTAAGTAGCGGATGTTATCTTCGTGCGAGAACTTAACTGTCTTCTTTCTAGCATAGTAAAATGATTTTATGTTTTACGTGGCAGGTTAAGCTTTCAACCTGTCAAAGAATTTTGTTGATACACTTCGACAGAGAAAAGGAAATCATTAATTTCAGGCATTACTCCATCAAGCTCCAGCCTGTTGGAGTCACCCGCAAAATTAGAAAGCTCATGCAGAACAACCAAGTGCCAGACCTAAGGGACCTGAATGACGTTAGTGATTATGTGACAAAGTAAGAAATAACTTCTCTTTTAAATTAAATGTAATGGGATATTGTGAAGCATGTGATAAATATGTCAACACTATGTTGCTGTGATCAGTTGCGAATAAAAACACTGTTAAGGAGAAACGCAAATAAGACTCAAATTTAACAGGTAACCTTCAATGGTTTAAAATGTAGTAATCCCCAGCAGCATTGCTCTATAGATGCTTTGTTTGTAACATCCAGAACCTATGTATAGAACATGCGAGAAGTCCAACTTGTCCTCTGAGCAATATAAGGATTGGTTACTGTGATATTACCAGACTTGATATTATATTTCTTATGCATTGCTTGTCCAGCAGAATTCTTGGGCACTCTTGGACCCATAATATTTTCCCTCCCAAATATTCAGTGTAGAAGCAGTGGAACACGAAAGCATATTTATTAACCATCATTGAACCCATCCTCCCTCCCTGTGTCTCCTCATCCTCACAGTAAGATTTGAATGCAGTTAACAGATTTAAAGCACAACTATCCACTGTTCTATTACTACAATTCATTGATAATGGAAATGAATCTATTCTAGGTGTTGCTATCTGGCTAGCTGGGCACTTTTATTAATGGAAATCCACAAAATGGAATTAGTTATACTTGTACCTGTTTATTACTATTGTAGCCATACTCCATAATCATTTGCCCCGTTAATTTGTCTGTTTACCTTCAGGTAGATAATGGAGTCTGTTCAAAGATATAGTATGGTGTGATATGTCTTTTACTAAAAATCAACACTTCAAATTCCTGTAGCCCCTCATGTTTAATTTTTATAATGTTCCTCGTTTGTGCACTTCTCCATTTGCCAGAGCTGGATATGGATCAGAAAGTGAAGTGGATGATGAAGCAGCAACTGTAAGTCTAGCCAGCGATGTTGACAAATTAAACCGAGCATCCAGAAAAAGCGCCATCAGACTCCAGGAGATCGGACCAAGGATGAAACTGAAGTTGGTTAAAGTTGAAGCCGGGCTATGTTCAGGAGATGTGCTATACCCTCAACCTGGTGAGTTTACTACCTGCTGTGGTGCTTCGCAGAAATTCATGTGAAATATGTCTTCTCTCTTTTTTCCCCTTGAGCTCATTTTTTCTCTCATAATACAGTAGCCAAAGAAGGGGTGGGGAAGAAGGGAAAAGAAGTCGAGGAAGAGACAGAAGGACAAGAAGATGAGGATTTAATGGAGTCAGATGATGACCCCGAGGATGAATCAGAGGAGTAATCTGGATGGAATTGAGGAAGCAGTGAAGCACTAGCCGACTAGCCTACGGGGATCTCCAACAATGTGAAGCCTCCACTGTCTTGCAACTATTAAGCACTTGGTTTATCCTTGTGATAACACAGCTGAAGGAGAAGATTCAAAAGATAACCCTGTGTCTGCTTTCTTCTTGTAAAACAATAGGCTTTAGAGATATAACATGCTTTCGTTCATCCCGATTTTGTGATATGGTGTTCAGATTAACAAAGTTTAGTACTACTGTTGTGAGAATGAACATAGTTTGCTCGTGATGTGTTTCAGGGTCTCAGCAAGATGACCAAAATTCTTTTTTGCCCTCTCTGCTGTATTACATATTTACATATTCAGAAGTACTCTTAGCTTTTGCAGCCAATGCTAGCTACTTGCTCGAATCGGGAAAATGAATTCAAGCATGATCATCATGGCCAGCAGCTGAAAAAATAATTTGTGGGTAAAACTACATCTATGATATTCATGGTAAGTCAATATTGAAAAATAAACTATTATGGAAAAGAAAACCTAAATCAACTCTAAAAGTTTTGGCCGTGGCCTCAAACGATAGGAAAGGTAAGTATTGGTAAGTATTATAGGACACTTTTTTAATATTGTTAAGTATTATAGGACACTTTTTTAATTTTGACATGAGAAATTTAATTTCTATAACACCAAATTAGTTTCATTCAATCTGACTTTGAATATATTTTTTGATAGTATTTTTGTTTTTAGCTGTAAATGTTGTTATTTTTTTACAAATTTGGTTAAACTTAAAATGTGTTTTGACTATGAAAAAAATCAAAACCTATTAGAGCAAGTAACCTAGAGATTCAATCACTTGCCGCTAGGTGTCATATAAACTCACATGATGAGGTAGACAAGAGAAGAAATGAAAAAGAGAAAGATCAATAAAACTTCAACAAACTTCAAGAACGATCTCTATACAAACTTCAACAATGATAAAATAAAAAGATCAATAAATTAAGAGTAAATAATAAAACAAAATTATGATGGTGCATTGGGACAAGTTTGCTAGAGGCAATATATTGTGCATATCACTTAATAAGTTGATGATATGGATAAAATTAGAGGTGGCTATCATCACTAATATAAAACTTGCTCTTATATGTGGTGTTCGAAACTGATGATGATGCATATTAAGTTGACGCACATACAACAAGAAAATCATTAGTGCATCATTAATTGAGTTTTAATTATTACAAACTTGACAAATGGATATATTTGATATTTTAAAGCAACTTTAATATAGATTGAAAAATGTGCTAACGTAAATCTGAATCTTAATCCATAAAGAATAGGGCCATGGTAGGAAATGGAGCGGCACGAACAGACATACTGACAGACTAGTTGGTTGATACGAGATATTTAACTATTTGTCACTTTTACAGGAGTCAATTAAGAATTTGCCGCTGGACCCATATATCATAGACACATGAAGGCTCATATGTCATAAATTACGAGCGACAAATTCTTAATTGCCACATATTAAAAGTGGCAAAAAGTTAAATGCCTCGGTTAATACAGATCAATCGTGCACCATGTTACAGCGTAGGGAAGAGGGAGACAGTGAAGCACATAGACAAATAGAGTACTCCCTCTATTTCATAATGTAAGATATGGTTAAACTCAGTACGGTCTTTGAAACTAATCTTTGTAAGATATGGTTAAACTCAGTACGGTCTTTGAAACTAATCTTTGACTTAGGGCATGAGCAATATATATGGCTCAACTAGTCATTATGATGGGTCCCTATTAATATATAGCACTTCTTCCACAATGTATATGGCAACAAGTGGGTGTTAAACAGGGCCCACTTTGTAATCCCAACCACCCTTCTTTTCTCTCACCGTTCACTCTCTTCTTCCCAAAGCCTCAAACCACCATTCCCAAAGCTCAGATCTAGCAGCAGCGACGACTCCAATGGGACGAAGAGGAGGTCACGGTGGCGGCAGTTCCCATGGGAAGAGGTGGTGACCAGCTGTGCGAGGAGGCCCGCGGCGACTCACGGTCGATAGAAAGCAACGACAGCTGCGACCTGCGCGAGGAGGCTATAGCTATGGCGACGACAACGACTTACGCGAGGAGGCCCGCGAGAGGAGACGATTGTGCCTAAAGATGGCAACGGGCAGAAAATACCCGCGTACCTACGTGTACCCGACCCGGCGGGCGATACAGGTGCGAACTTGTGCCCGCGGACACGGGCGCAGGCATAGGGTTGTGCCCAATGGATATTTGTATACGGGTAAAATTGAGTACGCCCATATCCGCAAACCCGCATACCCGCATAACTTTCTCCAATTATTCCTGGGATGGGAGGGAGTAGGTCTTGCTTCATATTTGTAATTCAAGTTTGAGGAATATAACGATTACACATAAAGATGGCAACGGTTCGGATATTCTGATGTGGATCACATCTTGTAGTTACAACCAAACTGATTTCTCGTTTTATTTTCTATTTACTAGCGTATTTTCTTGTTGATTGTGTCTCGATGCATCAGTGCCACGTATACTGTTCCAGCCATGAATAATGAAATTGAAGTTTGTGGTTCCCATTTATTTAGAAATCTGAACTGAAATCTGGCGGGTATGCGGGCATGCCCGCGGGCATGTTTTGCCCGCGAATAGCGGGTGCGGGCGGATGTTGCTACCCGCGGCGGGTAGCGGGCACGGGCACGGGCACAATAATACTCTCGTGGGTACGGGTTTGAGATATAGGTATCCACACGAATTTTACCCGTTGCCTCTTTAGTTGTGCCTGCGGATTCCAGCGACTCACAGGAGGAAGGAGGCGACGGCGACCTGCACGAGGCGGCAGTGGCTACGGCGACGGCTCGTGTGAATCTGCGACTGTGGCTACGGACTACGGTGGCGCTCTTAGGTAGTCCTTTGGTGGTTGGGGAGACAACGCTCGTGGGCGGAACTCCGACCCTCCTTCGGGGTACCCTTAGCTGCTCTTCTCTTTTTCCGGTGGCGCAAGCAACAGATTGGTGAGAGAGAGCACAGTTCTACAAGAGAGATGAATAATAAGTTTTTTATCCCATATGGTCAAGCCTTAGCTATAAAGATGACTCATCCAAAAGACACCTATAATGATCACTTGCATAATGTATAAAAAACTTGGAGGCTTAAGATCCTCTCTATTTTCAGATTCTATATGTTTTTATAATTTGTTATATGCGATAAAGTTTATAGCAACAAAATTATAACTATATAAAAGTATATTATCAATACAATGATATTATTTTCAGTCAATAAAATTTAATTTATATTATATATTTTAAAGTTAAATATTGAAATATGCGCGTGTCTTATATTATGTCACGAAGAAAATACTATAGTAAGCAATAAATAAACTCTTGCGTGTTTAGATCTGGAGCTGGATCATGGATGCACACGCCTACGTTTCTCGGCCATGTTAAGGTGTCGGCTCTGACAGCCGAGAAGCCTAATAAACTCCTTGTGCAGGCAATGAGTAGGTATCTGAAGATTCTGGACTGACCGATTAATTTCCTGGCAGGATCCATCAAAATAAACCCACTGGAATTTTCGTCTGCGTTGCTTCCGCGTGTACACCGTGCCGGTGATCTGATTCCGGCGGCCCGAGATAGGGGGCGGTTCGACTGGGCTTATTGGGTACATTTAGTGGCTGATTTGTTATGAGAAAATTAATGTTTTTACTCATTGACGGGCTAATTTTTTAGAAGAAAATACTATTGGACTGATGGCTAGTAAACCAGCCGAACGCGGCCATAGTCTCCGTTTCTCTCTCTCTGTGGATCGCTCAACCCAGTCAAATCACAAGTTCCAAGAAACTGAACTGAAGTAGCCAAGCACAAGCAAAACCACATCTGTCTGAATGCGTGTTGTTTACAATATACCGTTATTCGTAGCTAAAAATGTTTTATGTTCATGAACGAAAGTAGTAGTGTACAGTGACCCTGTTATGATAACATGTGCATCCATCCCACGTTGTAGGGTGTAGAGACTGGAAACTATCTCCCGTGTCTAGAAAACTAATCAAATGGTTTTTCTCGGTATTATTTCGCACACTGATCTCAACTTCGTTTCAGGACCTATTTAGATTGGTGTTATTTCAAACTATATTTTTTTTATAAAATTGATAAATATATGAATCTACCACTTATAATGCACCTTATTAATGGTTCAGATACATTCGTTTTCTCTTACTCACTCATCATCCAACAGTCCCAATCAACCGGCGCACCATCGGTTTCCATCGCACCCGTGCCACGGTTTCCATTGCTGCGCCATCGGTTTCCATCGCGACGTAGAAATCATCCCCGCACAGCTGCGCCATCATCGCCCACAACCCGCGCGCGTCATCCCCCGCACCACGAGGCATCATTGCCGCCACCCGCACCGCGTGCCTTCCCCGTCCGCCGCCCGAGCTGCGGCGCTGCCTGCGCCACCGGCTCCATCCGCCATCCCTGCTCTCCCGATACGCATCGCGCACGCCATCCCCGCTCTCCGCATCGCGCCCATCCGCATCGCGCACGCCATCCCCGCTCTCCGTTGCGCCCATCCGTCGCCTCGCGCCTCCAGGCGACGCCTCCCCCATCCGCCGCCGCGCCGCCTCGCTCTCTCACTCTCCCCGGTGGCAAGGACATCGCGGATGCGACGGTCGACCGCCTTCGCATGCCACTGCTGCTCCGGCGCCTCTCCCAACGGGACCACCCGACGATGGTTCGCCTCCCTCCTCGCCATCACCGCAGGTTCTTGATGGTTCCCTTCTCCTAGATTGTTTCAGAAATTTGTTTGCTAGATTACGTGCTCTGATGGTCTTCTCTTTGTTGGTGGTTTGTGTCTCGGGGCGCAGCTGTGGGGATTGGCATGGCTAGGGGAGACGGCGATGCGGTTTCTACCAGTCGAAGAGCGGTAAGGGTCTAGCTAATTGTGTGTGCTCCATTTGGTACAGAAGATGATCTTGCATTGTGGGGTTAAAATGTTTTTTGTTCTTGTTGTTCAATTTGTTTGGATTGGATGTGCAGCTCAGGAGCACCAAGATTCCAGAGAGCGAGTTCACCACCTTGCCCAATGGCCTCAAGTATGCTTCTGCAGCTGCTCCTTGTTGAATTTTCATCATTTGGTTCTCTTCTCCAACTTAAAACTAGAATTGGTTGTGTACTGCATGAGTTTCTGGCCCTGAATTGGGCTGATTTCGTGGTGCCAACATGTAGCTTCTATGTTGATATTATGGTATAACAGGTAGTTCATTCCACTAATTAACAAGGTCGATATCAAAGATGTTGTTGACAACTACACTAATGCCTATGTCTTCACCTACGACAACATGAGGAATGAGAAGCTCAAGGACCTCAGAGAGCAGCTCAAGTCATCTAGCAGGTACCTCTTGTTATCGTTAGTCTAGCTGTTATATTGTTTCTCTGCTCAACACCTAAATGGTATGCTGCATAGAATGAATTTTGGGTTATGCTTTTCGCTTTAAAACCTTGCAACTACAACATATTTGTGTGTATTTACAAAAGCTATTCTAGATTGCCTCAACTCGATTTTCATCTATTTCTTGTTGTGTATATTTAATCGTTGATGAAACTCTTAAATTCTCCCTTTATGTCAGGATATTCCTTGCCGAAAAGAAGGTCATGTAGATAGCACTGGGGCATTCACCTGCTGATGAAGCTAAAACAGGTCTTCATAGCTAAAACAGACCTTTATAAACTCAGACCTTCGTAAACTTTCCAAGGTGAAATTTTCCTTTGTCATTACTTGGCAGATAATACACCGGACACCATTCTTATGAATTATGATGTCTTAATTGAAGTAGGTTTTTGTTATTTAGTTCCTACAATGTGAATATATTTTTTCAGCTTTCAGTAGTGTGTTGTTACTGTTATGGCCTCATAATGAGATAAACAATAGTGTGTTGTTACTGTTATGACCAGTATTAGCTGCTAATTGTAGACATGGTTCCTTGAACAATGAAGTATAAATGATGTGCTTCTTCTAGCTCATAATGCAAGAAATAAATCAGACACAATGCCTTCTACCTTACAATATCAGTTGCAAATTGTCCTGTATATCTCCAAAAAATATCTCTATGCAAAGGTGAATGCTATAATGAGTTGTGCAGTTGTGGGCCTGTAGCAATTAATGTAATGGATTTTCAGGAAATCTTCCTCCTCACACTCTTGTTATATTTTCAAGTATACTTACATACAGGAACTGATGAGCCTCTAAATGGGACATTCATGAGAGCCCCTTCTTCAGCCCTACTCAAGATAGATGTTCCTTTGATGTTCATTGGAGAGGATGCATCACCTGGTCTCCACCTTAGGTGGAGCAGTGGAGGTACCAGGATCCATTGGTCAAGTCCTCCTTCATAAAAACAACCAAGAGCTGCAAGGTAATAAAACCCATGGATTCTTTCATGACATGCTAGAAATATTTATAGGTTGGGATTCTTTTTTTGGAGGTACAAGAAAATTGGATACTGTGTGACATCCTTTGTGCTTGCATTCAGTCATAAAGATTGTAGAATATGGTTTATTTTACCAGTCATGCATCTTGGTGCTCAAATTTTGGCTTTGATGCATGTCCTGCACAAAGAATGCAAATTGGATTTTTGAAATACATGTATATGTTGCCTCACACACTTATTATGCTCTTATATTTCCTCAAATATCTGTATTATTTTTGTTTCCTGTGGGTGATGATGCATACAATGTCAAATTGACTAGCAGAGACAATAATGGATATGAGAGGACTAAGCATGTTCAGTTGACGAGTGATGCTCAGGAAACTACTGATCTGGCTTCTGCTCAAGGGATTGATGATCTTGTACATAAGGCATATAAATATCCAACCACTCGATATATGGTAATGTTTGTTATATTGGCACGTTTTATTTCTTGTTAATTTACATTACAATCGCACCACCCACCGATAGTTCATGATGCATGTATTTCTTTTTACCAATCAGGTAAATGTTGCAATGGACCAAGATCATTTAGACATATACATATCCCTTAATGATGAGTACCATGCAGGATTTGATGATCATTAATCATGTAACTAATAAGAAGAGCCAGGTATTTTTCATTGAGGTTCCAGGTGGCACTGGAAAGACATTTCAGTAAAAGACGCTTCTTGCTAGAGTGCGATCCAAGAGATTAATAGTCAGCAACTGTGACGTCGACGTTTGGTATAGCAGTGTCGATATTGTCCGAAGGACGTATTGCACACTCGAGATTCAAAATCCCCATTAAGATTGCTCATAATAGCATGTGCAACTTCACAAAGCAAAGTGACACTGTGGAATTAATGAAAATAACTCTTTATTTTTTAACATATTTTTAAATGTATATTTTCCTTGTATATTATGTACTGGAGTGATTATATACAATTAATTCTGGTCAATTCACAAAGCAAAGTAGCACCGTGGAATTAATGGAATAACTCTCTATTTTTTAACATACTTTTAAATGTATATTTCCCTTGTATATTATGTACTGGAGTGATTATATACAATTAATTCTGGTCAAGATTTATTGTGTTCACACAATATTATATTATTGTACTTTGTATTGAATTAAAGCTCAATTACACGGATCATAGAAAAAATATTTTTTTCTGACATGAAATTTTCAAAAATTATTAAAGATAATAGAATTATACGTAGCGTTTAGCACGAGTATATTACTAGTGTATGTAGTTTGTTGTCAAATATTAATAATGTATAGAAAATTTTCACAACAACATATTAAATCTATCCTACCAAAACATGATAATATTGTCAATTTATCAAAATTTTGACATTGCCAAATTTTGAAAATGTTCATTTGGCACTAATCTAAACATGTGTTTAATTCTGGTTTGAACTCAACTCCGCTTTAATCGTTTGATAAATTGTTTAACGGACACTATTTCACTTTGTTATCTACAAACATGGGTTGTAATGCTGGGTTGCCATGGCTAGTCGTTGAAAAACATTGTTACAAATTGCTAACAACTAGTAATAGCTCTTCCCAATAACAATTTTGATTTTGCAACTGCAGCCATGATGCCCCCACCCCCAAAAAACGACTACATCACAGAAAGAAATTAGAACGACAAACATGAAGGTTCGTAAGAATCATAGAAAGTTGAAATTGAATGAGGGATTCCAAACTTCCAATCAAATGAGGAAACTAAAATGCAACACGTGTTAGATGCATGCTTCTTGAGTTATTGTTTTCCATCTCGATGGTTTGATACCCCTTTCGTTGCCCTTTTGATTGCACCGACACTCATGAAAATGTCATATTGTACCATATGAGTCAATGATAGTGGATCATGAAGTCAAATAATCCAAGTCAATGACCGACTTAATATTTTTTGTTAGACTGAACAAATTATAAATAAAATAATTGATAATAATAATTATACAAACATAGCGATGTTTGGTTTGTCTCCATCACCGTACACCGCTGCACGCCTGTGCTGCCGCCGCACGTCGCCGATCGTCGGACGGCCGAAGATCCCTCAAACTAGTTAATTGAACAACAGAGGGAGTAATTAATTGCTAGTTAGCTTAATTACCCTCAAGCTCGGAGCTACTCCACTCCACTATACAGAAATGGTGATCAGCAGTTCAGTACAATCGTCGAGCTTCGCCCTGCTCTCGTCACCGAACATGCCCTCCTTCCCGTCCGGCCGCCTTGGGTATGAGTATGACAGCCCGAGCCGTGACCGTGCGCTGCAGAGGTCGCCGACGCCGGCGCTGGAATCGGTCCCTGTGAACACCCCCAGTCCCGAGTACTCTGCCCGGAGTCCTCCGGTCCGCCGCCCCATTCCTTCGGTGGCCACCGGCGGGCAGGCCAGCGGCCACCAGTGGCGCTGGGCCGCGCCCCGTGCACCACCACCGCTGCGCGCCTACGCCGCCGCCGCATGTCGCCAGTTGCCGGACGGGCAGAGATCCCCGCGGCAGCGCGCCCACGCACTAACTTGCTGGCAACTCCCTCTGTTGATGATTCTGGCTCATTACGGTAATAAACATGCAGTATATATCGATGATGACAAGAGTGCATTTATTCTTGGTCGACACAGACCAAGAAGAATTTTCAACCGCACAGGTAGCAGCATGTCAGGTGTGGCGTGTCGCTTCGGCTTCAGCGCCTGGACTAGCTGAGATGAGCCCGGCCAGGGGCCAAGGGCTGCGGGCCTTGGGCCCGCCACTGCTCACTTTATGAAGTATCCAAATATCAAATCTTTAGATGAAAGAGTTCATATCCTTTTGTTTTCGTGTATAGTTGGAGTCCTAGAGATATCCAAATGGATGTCTTTATCTGCGTTGCTTCGATTTGTCGGTCTCGATGTCACCTTGGCAGCTCTGGCCGATTTTAGGTTCTGTTTAGATCAGTTTTTCAAAAGTTAAAAGTTAATTTTTTTAAATCCAAAAGTTAAAGATGGTTTAAGAGATTTTGAGTTAACTTATTTAGAATTAAACCGTTTTTTTAATGATACGGTTCTTTCAACTTTTCTCTCTCCAATTTAAATCTGACTTTTGGCTTTTCAAAAATCAAATTGAAAAGTCAACTGTTTGGTTCAGCTTTTGACCTCTCAAACTGAAAAACCATTGAAGTTAAATCAAATGTACCTTTAGTGTCACCCTTAGCAGCTATGGCCTTGATGTCACCCGTTTACTATGTTATATTTTCATGATTTCATCGTTGTAGCTACATCTTTTGTCGTCGTCACTAGCCTCAACGGACCATCAACTCTTAAGATTACACTTTTTATGGCTATATTGTTTTTTTAGAGTTGACAATATACTTAATAACACAACACAATGCACAAATACAAATAGATAGACACGTCAAGATAGCACACACTAGTTATTTACTTAATAACAAACTAGCCAGATATCCGTGTGATGTAGCAAATTATTAAAAAACAAAAAAAATATTATTTCCTTATTCAAAAATATTAGCCTCTACTTGGTTGAAACATAATTCTTTGTCTAAAAAACAAAAATAACATAGTTAGTCTACCAGAGCAAGAGCAAAAACAACTGCTATATAACTACTTCAAACAGTAAAAAAGGCTAGCACGTTAACATCGTGACTCGCATATCAATGGTATTGGTATTCATATGATCGACTCATCATTACTACCTCTATTAAAGTAACAAAGAAATATGATAATAGATCCATACCAAATTTTATGGCAGTTTGGCATGCTAACCAGTTAGAGAGAGAAGTAAAGAACAAACAAATTCTTTCCCTTGCAAGAAATGTGATCCTAAACCCTCTACCAAAATGTCGAAATGAGCTGAGTGCGTGAGATGAAAGCAAGCCGTAAAACCAACGCAACCCTTCGTCCTTACATGCGTACTCTCGTCCAAAAGGACTACGCTTGGGCACAAGTTTCGTCAAGCGGCGATATCTCCTCTCTTCATCGAAGATCGGCGATATCTCCTGCAGGCAAAGCACACACAAAAACACCTAGCCTGAGTCACTGCGCGTGGGTCCCACCCAGACAAAACCCCCCCGCACCGCTCATGTGATCTACCCCTCCCCACCCCACGCATCATTCACATGCCCATCTCCCTCGCCGCTCCGCTTCATCAACACCACCCCCTCTCCTCACGCAGCGCGGCTGGAGGAAGATCCCAAGCGAAAGCAATGGCGGGGATGGCGGACGAGTACCAGTACGGGGGCGGGCCGCGGGGGGCGCCGCACGGGCTGCTGCTGGCGGTGGTGGTGGGGCTGGTGGTCGCCGGCCCGCTCTTCCTCGGGGACGGCGGGGAGGCCCTGACGGAGGCCGTCGCCGAGCTGCTCAGCCCCGTGGGCCTGCTCCTCCTCCCCGTCGGGCTGCTGCTCCTCATCCGCCTCCTCTCCTCCGACCGCGGCGCCGCCGCGCTCGCCGACGTGTTCGCCTTCGGGGGCTCCCCGACGCCGTCCACCGCGTCGGCGGCTCCCCCATCGGCGTCGCGCTCATGCTTCTCCTCATCCTTGCCCTGCTCTACTACCGCACCGCGCTCTTCGGCGGCGACGGCGGCGACGACGAGTAGAGTAGAGCACCCGCCTCGCCGGAGTAGGGTGGTCGATCTCGGTAGGAGGAGTACTTCCTCCCCCCGCCGGGACGGGGCTGGTTGGTGGTAGGGTTTGCTTTTGCAATATGAGGATCTTAAGGGGGTCGCGTGTAAAATTACATGTGTAAATTATTTACCAAGAGTACCCCGTTTCGTCGGGTTGCTCTGTACAAGGCTGAAGCTTCTGTACCGCATCGGTCCATGTGCTTTGTACTCTTCTACACTTCTCTACACTCCTGCAAGTATTTTTTTTTCTTCTCTTTGTTCTTTTTCCTCCTTTCCTCTTAACTCCGACCCGGCATTTTTACCGCTCAAAATTTGCTGCGCATTTTTACTGCTCAATTTACAGCACGAAGTGTGGCCAACAGGTGTGGCCAAGAGGTGTACGGTGTACGTGAAAATTGGAAGTACAAAATGAATCCGTGCTTTGCATGATCGCATCTGGGAGTATATTCCATCTCCATCCGGGCACTGCGAAATGTAAAGGAAAAAGAATTGAGGGCTTGTTCACTTTTAACCCTATTAATTTTTTGTATTACTAAAATTTGATAAGATAACCAACGAGAAAAATTCTTGTGATTGTCACTTTACCAAAATTTGATATTTTTAAAAGTTTCTTCTCATATAAACACTATCAAATTTTAATAGAACTATAGATTAAACACATTTAACATTGTTAAAATTTAAAATTTAACGAAGTCAAATTTTAATCCAGATTTGATAATGGGCGTGTTCGGCTGGTACATAAGTCGGTTGATAAAACAAGCTATTGGTTTCTTTGTGAGAGAAAAATCTTGTTTGAATGGTTGATAAGCCGCCGATACGAACAAGCGAACACGATCAATGTTAAATTTAAATAAGATTAATTTTAGCAACAAACTGAACCAGCCCCTAGAAAAAGGTTGCTGCTAAAGTCGTTCCTGGTCGGTGTGATCTTTGTGGTGCCATGCCTTTTCTTTTTTCACCGATAGGGCCACTGACTGCAGCACGGTACTGTACCGTAGTAGCAATGCACATGAGTAAATGGTGCGATGCAGACTTTTGCCTTCTTCGATTGGCTATTGCTGTCCGGCCGTTTGGTCCGCAATGTTCTCGGCTCTCCTTTCGTCCACGCCTTTCTGCTTATCGCCGTACGGTACATGTATCGAGTAAAAGCATTTTCAACAGTACTTTTTAAATTAAATGTTGACTATTTTATAAAAAACTTCAACAACCCAAACTATTTCGCTGGCCAAACCCTCCTTCTTACTAGCTAAAGTTGGTCACTGTATTTGACTAGCCAATGATGAGCTCTACATAGCCAATCTCCTCAACTTCCCCTCTCTCTCGCATCCTGCCCCCATCGTCGTCCGGCATCGTCCTGCGTGTCGTCTCCTCCTCGTCGCTGTCAACGTCGCCTTACCTTTGCCATGTTCATCTCCGTCTCCACCGTCGTCGCCGTCGCCGTTTTCCTCGCGCCCTCCTCCTCCTCCGCACCCGAGCCGCAGCTCGCCGGGCGTATAGGGTCTTGGCGACAAGCCACACGACTCTCCTCTACTCCAACACTCGTCTCGTCGTCTCTTCCTTCCTCCTGCGCCACGATGGCCACCGACGGCGTCGTCGCCCCTACCGCAGTTGGGTCGAAGAAGAAGGAGTTGCTCATCTTCGACGTCGAGGATTCAGGATTCAAGAGGATTCAAGTAGCTAATCGTCTCCTCGTCGTCGCCGTCAACATCGTCATCGCCGAGGAGCGAGGAGGGTGCGAAGGAGCAAGGCGGCGAGGTCCGGGCGGTGGAGGAGTGCGTGGGGGGTCGAGGTCATCCCCTGTCGTCGTCGTCCGCTGTCCCTTGCCGAGGCATGTGCCAGCAGTCCGTGCCACCCCAGCCGTCTGCGTCACGTGTTGGCTTTGCCGCCCCTCCCTCCCATATCCTCGTCCGTCGTTGCTGCCTCATCGCTGGCGCAGGTGCATGGAGCCGGCGAGCCACGGCCTTGCCCACCCGCCCGCACCGCAGCCTCGTGAATTCAGCCGAATCGACCTTTATTTATGGCAAGATTCGGTCGGAAAATTGGGGATTCAACGGCGCGCTCATAGGAAAGCTCTCGACGACGGCTCTAGTGTCGATCCGCTGTAGGAAGAGAGAGAATTCGGCGATTTTGGAGGGAACGAAAGGAGAGAGGAGGAGGAGATGGGAGGAGAGAGAGGGAATGGAGAAAAAAGAGGAGGAGGAGAATGACATGTGGGTCCATAGGTATATGGAGAGTTTGATGTGGAGAGTCTGTTGGAGTGAAAGTTATATTTGACTCTCTAAATTATTGTCAAACTTGCCAAATATGTATTTGGAGAGTCAAAAATGACCACTCTGTTGGAGATGCTCTAATAGAATGTTAGATAAAATGGACTAGGTTTAATTTATTCTCAATAAATTTTATAAGTCCACAATTAATATTAAAGGATTAATACCATCTTAAAAATCAATGTGAAGAGATCTCAACTTAGATTGGTTGCTATTGGAGAGCACATATTTAATGGTTGAGGTAGTGGTGGGACTGCCACACATGCGTCGGGCTGAGGGCGCTATCTAAACCTATCACCAGGACAAACAAAAAAATAGATATATGCTCTCTTCTTTCCCGCACAACACTAGCGATCAAGTTTTTTGGAGCGCTTTCTAGCACGACTGCTCTGCATCGTCTACTTCCTCTACATCGACTCACTGTTCTGCTTCGTCTACTTCCACTCCATCAACATCTCCGCATCTTTCTCTACATTGACTCCCTGTTCTGCTTTGTCTATTTCCATACATCAACATGTCTACTTGAGATGGCGGCAATGGCACTAGAGGAGGCGAGAATGGCAACATCAACAGAAGCAACATTATCAACGATGCCTCATCCAGTACCGACAACGTCTACTTCTACATCGACTCCCTGATCTGCTTCGTCTACTTCCACTACGTCAACATGTCTACTGGAGGAGGTGGTAATGGCACTGGAGAAGGTGAGAACGACAACATCAACTGAGGCAACATCACAAACAATGCCTCATTCAGTACCGAAGCGTTCTGTATCTTACATTCTTTGATATGGTGTTAAACATGATGTTTGATGACGTTTTTCTAGTTATGCTAGTACTTTCACTAGATCAATTCTTGTTGCACATGTCATGTTTATTATCTCACTTTTCTGGATTAAAATATACCGAATTATGATCAAATTTTCAATGATCCAAAAACATGATGGGTCTTTTTTGGTAGTTGGTTTTGCGGCATCACTAAAACCACATGCTTTCAATGGTTCAAACTATAAAAGATGAAAAACACGTGCACTATTGTGGTTGACGGCTATGCAATGCTTCTTTGTTTCACGGGGCAAGACGACCGAACCACCTCTCACACCTGAGAAGGAGGCTAAGTTCAAGTTGACGGATTGTCTGTTCCGTGAAGTATTGATCAGTGTACTAGCCAACAACATAGTGAATGTGTACATGCACATGCCTTTTGGGAAGGACACGTGGGATGTACTTGAGGCCAAGTTTAGAGTCTCTGATGTTGGCAGTGAGTTGTATGTCATGAAACAGTTCTATGACTACAAGATGATTGATGACTGATCTATAGTAGAACAACCTCATGAGATTCAGATATTGGCAAAGGAACTTGATAACAACAGATGTGAGTTGTCAAACAAGTTTGTGGAGGATGGCATTATTGCCAAACTGCCACCTTCTTGGTCAAACTTTGCCACTTCTATAAAACGCAAGAGGCAAGAGTTCAGTGTTATTGATCTCATTGGCTCTTTGGGTATTGAGGAGAAGGCGAGGGCAAAGGACAACCGTGGTAAGAAGGTCGAGGGAGGTTTTAGCGCCAATTTGGTGCAGAAAAAGAACCCTCATGCATCTCACAACAACAAGAAGAAGGTCAAACCCAAGGCTACAACCAATTTTAAAAAGAAAGGCAGACAAAGGACGACTGCTTTGTGTGTGGTAAGCCTAGGCATTGGGCCAAGGATTGTCCTGATCGCAAGGACAAAAAGTCTGCAAGCATGGTTATTAGCGATGAAGGAGGAACGTCAGGGTACAATAATTTTTTACCTACAATTCTCATTGTTTTTCACTCATCGGTTGATACTGGTGCTAATATTCATGTGCGTGCTGACATTTTCCTATTTTCTTTTTATCAGGTCGGAAGAGGTTCCTCTGTACTGATGAAGAACGATTTACTTGCAGTTGTTCATGGTGTTGGTACGGTCCATCTGAAGTTTATTTCAAAAAACACCGTGCAGCTGAAGAATGTGCAACATGTATCCTCAATAAAGAAGAATCTTATTAGCGGCTCTCAACTGTGTAGAAACAGTTTTATACTTGCGTTTGAATCTAATAAATGTGTTGTATCTAAATACGAAATAGTTATTAATAAATGTTATGACAACGGAAGCTTGTTCTGTTTTTCTTTAGATGATATGTGTAATAAAGTTGTGAACCATGTGAGCAACAATGATGAGTCCAATGTTTGACATTTGCGGCTTTGTCATGTGAACTTTGGTTGTATGACGCGCTTGGCTAACATGAGTTTAATCCCGAAATTCACTTTGGTGAAAGGTTCTAAGTGCCATACTTGTATTCAAGCGAAACAACCTCGCAAGCCTCACAAGACATCAGAGGCAAGAAATTTGGCACCTCTAGACCCTGTTCATTCTGATCTGTGCGAAATAAACAGCGTGTTGACTAAAGTGGGAAAGAAGTACTTTATAACACTTATAGAAGATTATAATAGATTTTGCTCTGTGTATTTACTGAAAACAAAGGATGAAGCATTGCATTACTTTAAGACCTATAAGACTGAGGGAGAAAACCAAATTGAAAGGAAAATCAAACGGTTAAGATCTAACCGAGGTGGAGAGTATTTTTCAAATGAGTTTACTTCATTCTGCGAAGAGTATGGAATTATTCATGAGATGACGTCTCCCTATTCACCCCAGTCAAACAGGGTGGTCGAAATAAAAAACCACATCCTAACTAAGTTGGTGAATGCCATGGTAGACATTGCGGGACTTTTCCATGGAATGGTGGAGTGAGGCTATATTGACTACTTGTCATGTCCTGAATATTATTCGTACTAAGAATAAAGAAGTAACACCATTCGAGGAATGGGCAAAAGAACAAGTTAAATCTCTCATACTTGCGCACATCAAGATGTTTGGCTAAGGTCAATGTGCCTATAGTCCAAAAGCGCAAACTTGGACCGAAGACTATAGATCGTGTGTTCCTTGGTTATGCTATCCATAGCGTGGGATATATAGTCTTAATTGTAAATTATGGAGTACCTAACATGCGTGTTAGTACAATTATTGAGTCCAGAGATGCTATATATTTTCAGAAAAAAATTTTCCATGAAAGATGCACCTAGCACTCTAGTCAAGAACCTATTTTATCCCCTGAGTCTTTTGTGTTGATAGAACACAATGATTAAACACTTGAGGAAAATCCTGAGGAGGACAACATTGTAGCTACTCGAAAGAGTGAGAGACAAAGGACTGCAAAGTCTTTTGGTGATCACTACATTGTATACCCTGTAGATGACATTCCAAGAACCATAGAAGAGACTTATTCATCTCCTGACACTGACTATTGGAAAGAAGTGGTTGTTGATGCCAAATCCGTACCACTGACATGGATCTCGCATGCCACACACGTGGCTTGAGAGATCTGCTTAGCTCCAGTGCAGGTCCTAAAATCGATGAAACACGGACGTGCCAGTCAGTTTGATTCTATCACTGACAAGATATACAAAGCTGCAAAGCATAAAGCATATAGTCGATAGGCCGATAACCGAGACAGCCGATCGACGCGACTCCAGCCGATGCTGATGTCAGCCGATAACCAAAACAGTCGATCGGTCGTATAGGCCGATGGCGTGATTTCAACTGATGCCGATGGTTAAAGCATGTATCGGCTAGCAATCCGATGCCATTAAACCCATATGATTATAAACCTTTGCTGCAATCAGCTAAAACCAACTTTGTATATAATCCTTGTAAGTCGATGCAACGTCTAGATAACTCATCGGCTGAAACCCTGATGAAACAATGCTTGATACATATTGACTTAAATAAATCTAGCTTACAACCACCACCTCATAGGTCAGACCTAACCGATGCAGCATTAGGTTGATGATTGCCTGATAGATTTAAATAAGCCGATATAACACCAATCAAAATGGTCATGTGTTAAATTTAACCAAGACAACAAAACCATCAAAGAGAAATTTAACAAATCGGATAAGACCGGCTAACCCTACAATGAAACATTAGCATAAACTTGTCGGCTTAACAAGACATAGATTATCAACAACAATCTAGTAGGTAAGACCTAACCGATGCCGCACGAGATTGTATATGATAATCTAATACTCAGTGAGCCGATAGATCTGTCTAATGTGATGGATATAACAAATCTATCTAAAGAGATATTATGTTTAAAGAAACATCAGCTTAATCAATATATCGGACCTAACCGAGAAAGTTTTAACTAAGCCGATGTAACTATAAACAGTAATGGAACTAAAGGTAGAGACGATATACCAGAGAGACAACACTTGTGTCGGCCCGATTAAAATATCGGACTCAACCGAGAAAGTCCTAGCCACGCCAGCGCAAGCGAAGGTGACGAAACTCACTTCTTGCCAGAGGTCGAACTCAATCGATGCAGCTCATGCTCGAAAATAAGAACTCGTCGAAACAAACGAGAGTAAAAGGGTGGCGATGCGCCGAATTGTATTGATTGTGAGATGATAATTACATGAACCTCAGGCTTACATATTTATACCCGTGAGCTAACAAAGATCCTAACAGATTATAATCCAAACTTTCCTAAAGATAAAAGAAAACAAACCGAATCCTTATTGGACACTAACACACTTTGATAAAATAGAAAGCTAACAAACTCTTCCTAATTAATAGATACAAGTCACATCCTTCTCGAACTCGGTTTCTTCTGGACAAGACCTTCCCAAACCAAATCTAACAAGAATTCGACTGCTGGAGATGTTGATAAAAGAAAATCCCAATCGGCTGATGGAGAACTATAAGCCGATACTAGCTTTGAGCCGATATGAGCTTTTGGCCGATGAGGACTCCAGGGCGTACCAAATTCTGGTGTTAACAGTGGTATGCAATGAGATGGACTCTATTATGTCTAATGGTACTTGGAAAGTCGTCGAGCGTCCATATAGGTGCAAACCTGTAGGATGCAAGTGGGTTTACAAAAAATCTTAGGCCTGATGGGACAATTGAAAAGTACAAGGTAATACTTGTGGCTAAGGGATATACCAAAAAGGAAGGCCAGGATTTTTTTGACACTTATTCACCAGTTGCTCGCTTGACCACAATTCGAGTACTACTTGCTCTAGCAACCTCTCATGGTCTTCTCGTTCATCAGATGAACATTAAGACAACTTTTCTTAATGAAGAGTTAGAGAAGGAGATCTATATGGATCAATGTAACAACCTATCCTCTAGAACCGCAAAGCCCAACCCATCAGACGGGCGAGCCCACTTACACATCACCCCACTTACACTTTCATTCTTGCTTCGTGTAAAAGGGTTAACCCGAGAGTGACATTGTTGGAGGGACAATGCCTTATAAGTTGGTTCTACCTTTGCTAAACTAGCAAGGTGGTATTAAGCATGCGCACACAACTCTCATGGGTCACATAGGTCTAATTCTAATTGGGCCAGGATATTACATACACCCCCCTCAAAGGACTCAACGTCCCCGTCGGTCCAACTAACCGATGTAGCCACACATGCATATAGGCAAATGTCCAGGAACACGCCCCCTCTTAGCACACGTCCGTACGTCCAATGTCGGCACCATATGGCATGCCATGTGCCTCACATAGAGCCCACATGCGTCATGCGCCATATGCCCGCACGCTAACTCGTACGCGGGATCATGAGGGTCGGCTCTGATACCATTTGTAACAACCTGTCCTCCAGAACCACACAGCCCAGCCCATTAGACGGGCATGCCCACTTACACGTATCACCTCACTTGCACTTTCATCCTCGCTTCGTGTAAAAGGGTTAACCCGGAAGTGACATGGTTGGAGGGACAATGCCTTATAAGTTGGTTCCACCCTTGATAAACTAGCAAGGTAGTACTAAGCATGCACACATAGCTCTCATGGGCCACATAGGCTTAATTCTAATTGGGTCAGGATGTTACAATCAACCAGACATATATGTATTAGAACATCAAGAGAGAATGGTGTGTAAGCTGTTAAAATCCTTATATGGCCTTAAACAAGCACATAAGCAGTGGCATGAGAAGTTTGTCAAAACTCTAACATCAGATGGCTTTGTTGTGAACGAAGTTGACAAATATGTGTACTATCTTTATGGTGGGAGAGACAGAGTGATCTTGTGTTTATATGTCGATGGTATATTGATCTTTGGGACTGACCTCAATGTGATTGAGAAGGTCAAGGACTTTATGTCCAAAAGTTTTGAGATAAAAGATTTGGAGATGACTGAAGTTATTCTTAACATTAAGCTATTGAGAGGAGATGATGGTGGGATTACAATTGTGCAATCCTGCTGTGTGGACAAAGTCTTAAGTCGCTTTGGTTATAGTGATTGCAAGCCAACTTCTACTCCTTATGATCCCAGTGTGCTATTAAGAAAAAAAATCAAAGAATAGCAAAGGATCAACTGAGATACTCTCAGATCATTGGTTCATTGATGTATTTAGCTAGTGCAATGAGGCCTGACATCTCATTTGCTGTGAGCAAGTTAAGTCGGTTTGTTTCAAATTCGGGAAATGATCATTGACGTGCTCTAGAAAGAGTAATGTGCTATCTAAAAGGCACTGTGAGCGATGTAATTCACCATGCTATGTACCCTAAAGTACTAGAAGGCTATAGTGATTCAAACTGGATCTGTGATGCTGATGAGATAAAAGTCACAAGTGGATATGTGTTCACACTTAGAGATGGCGTTGTTTGCTGGAAGTCTTGCAAACATACCACCTTAACGAGATCAACAATGGAAGAACTCACAGAATTAGACACTGCCATTGTTGAGGCCAAGTGGCTTCATGAGCTCCTGATGGATTTATCGATGGTTGAAAAACCAGTACTAGCTATCATGATGAACTGTGATAATCAAACTGTGGTTATTAAGGTGAACAGTTTGAAAGACAACATAAAGTTATCTAGGTTTGTAAAGAGAAGGCTGAAATTTGTCAAAAAGCTGGAAAACTCCGGATTGATAGCATTGGACTATGTCCAGATTGCGAAAAAAATCTGGTAGATCAGTTTACTATGGATCTATCATGTAATGTGATAGACAGTGCAAATCGAGCAAGATGTGCTTGAGACCCACTTGAGTTACACAATAGTGGTAACTTGTCCTATGTGATCGAAGATCTCGTGAATTAGGATAACGAAACAAGTTATTGGGTGACTAGGAGGAGAGACCCTTAAAGGGCACATTTCTTTGATGTACTTTTTTCCTTATTTGTATGGCAGGTTGGTGTATACCTTAATGTGATCTTAGTGGCTTTTGTTAAAGCAGAGATGTTGGCCTAGTCTGACTGCTAGTCACAGTCTATGAGATTTGGGTGATATCTAGATACTCATGAAAAGACATGGAGTATGACTTATATATTCTAAACAGAGGAGATGAAAACGACAGTCTAGTATCAGTTAAGGAATTGAGTAAAGCCTGACTACATAAGACTAACAATTCAAGACTTAAACAATGATCCATTGTTTAGTTGTAGTCATGTGTAGCTCCTTTTAGGTGAAAGTTCAACTTAATAGTCTTCACCGAAATACTGGTATAACAAACAGATTCAGAACTGAGAATATTACTTGTGAGCTCTGAAATTTGGTGGGGATTGTTGGATTAAAGGGCTAGGCGCAATTTATTCCCAATAAATTCTCTAGGCTCACAATTAATGTTAAGAGATCAATATCACCTTGGAAATCAATGTGGAGGGATCTCAATTTAAATATGTTGCTATTGAAGAGCACATGTTGAGCGGTTGAAGTGGTGGTGGGACTGCCACACACGCGCGCTGAGCCGGGCTGGCGTGGAGTGGCTGGCTGCTGCTGCTCTCTCTATTATGTTTTGCAACGGATGGGAATTGAATCAAATTAAATCGGTGTTGTTACTCTTGTAAGGGAAGAACGAATCAATCCTGAATTGATTATCGGATTGATTCTGTTGTTACTCCAGTAACGGATGGATTGATTTCTCTCCCTCTCGTTCACTATATAAACACATCACCAGGAGAGACCAAGAAACAATATCTGCTCTCTTCTCTTCCGCACCACACTGATTCTTCTCGGCACTCCCTGTTTTTTCTGTTCTTGCGCTAAGCCTCAACTTCTCGGTTTCGAGCACTTGCGTACACAAACTGCTTGGGACAAGCAAGCCTTCAAAACTAGCTTGCTTGAGTAGGCGAACGATCAAGTTTTTGGAAGTGCTTTCTAGCGTGACTGCCCTACATCGTCTACTTTCTCTACATCGACTCCCTATTTTGCTTCGTCTACTTCTACTACATCAACATGTCGACTAGAGGAGGCAACGACGCTGCTGGAGGTGACGACAATGGCACTGGAGGAGGCGAGAACGTCAACATCAATGAAGGCAATATCGCCAACAATGTCTCATCTAGTACCGGAGTGTTCTCTGAATATCTTACATTCTTTGCAATATTGTTATACATGGTTATATTGTTAAACATGATCTTTGATGATGCTTTCTTAGTTATTTTTCACTAAATCAATTCCTGCTGCACATGTCATGTTTATTGTCTAATTTTTAGATTAAAATATATCAAATTATGACCAAATTTTCAACATAGAATACTAGAAAAACTAGGTGGGGTTGGCTTGATATGATGAGTAATGTGCATCGCTGAAATTGAGGCTTGCTTGAACTTCATGGGAATTGAACTAGTTTATGTGAAATTCAAGTAGAATATCTATGTTTGTAACGGCAACTGATGCACTTTTAAAATCCCATCTTGCAAAATCCGGCCCAACACTTACAATAGCCCAAGGGACCTCGTTCTCACGTAGTACACTGTAGTGTAGCACAACCGTACACACAAGCCGCCACCTCAGCCATCAGCTCGGACTCGCAGGGATAAAACCTTATCCGTCCACGCCACCTGGCACGACCAGGATCGCCACACGTCAGACTCTGGGAGCTGAACTGGCACCTGCGACCTGTCCACCTCCCCCTACCCAATCTACATATCCATCTCCTACTCCCACAACCGCTAGCTCTTGCCCATCACACCACCCCCACCGCGTCGTGCTCCTCACAGCAACCGCGCGCCAGACTCCATCCATGGCCGCCTCCGCGACCGCCGTTGCGGCGTCTCTGTCCGTGTCCGGGGGCCTCGGGAGGCCACTGGCCCGCGTCGGTGGGGGCGTGCCGGCGGCGCTGAGAACCGCCCCCTCGCCGCGGCGTGCCGTCGTCGTCGTCCGGGCATCGTCGCCGTCGCCGCCGGAGCCGATGAGGCGGGAGAAGGCCACCGCGGCGGCGGCGGGGCTGGCCACGGTGGCCGCCGTGGCGGCGGCGCTGGCGGTGCCCGAGGTGGCCGAGGCCGCGCCGGTGCTGTCGCCGTCGCTCAAGAACTTCCTGCTCAGCATCGCGTCCGGCGGCGTCGTGCTCGTCGCCATCGTCGGCGCCGTCGTCGCCGTCTCCAATTTCGACCCCGTCAAGCGGACCTGATCAATGCATATAGCTTTCTTTGCAATAGCTGTGTACCTAGTACTGCCGTGACATGAGAGATCGATCCATGGCTGCTTCTGTGTTTACGAGAGAACAGTATTAGTGCAGCTTACTGCGTGAATTAAACTTTTGCTGCACATGTACGTACGTGTTGGCTTAATTAATTCGATTTATGATGCGGTATGTGCTTTAATTAACTGTCCTAAAGCTTGCTTTGTAAACCTGTAATTGAGTTCTCTTCACTTAGCAGTTAAGTACTCGTACTGTCTCTTTGTTTTGTTCAGATCGAAGATTAATCGCACCGGTGACGTTGGACAAGTAGAGTACATTGTTCAGAATCAGATAGTACAATTAGCTAATCTCAGTCGTCATCTATCACCGCTTCACGAGGATTGCAGAACAAACGCCTAATATCTGTTGTATAGTAAGGCAGATATCTTTGGATCTGAACCAACGGTTTTGTTCCACCACCTGTTGTAAAACAATGGTGGGAATATTTGTTTCTGCCGTACTAAAGCTCAACTCGCTGTTGCTGTGTTGTGCTTATTTTCTCAAAAAAGAGAACCAAAAAGCTTATATTGACTGTTATTTTTTATCAGAAGGCTGGGCAAATTATGTTGTCATATTATCAGTGTCGTCGTCTACAAATATTACAAAGTCAAATTTTCAATACCTAAACATAAACAGTTGCATCAAATGAAAAGAGTTGAACCTAAACTTGAATGGAGAAAGTCCATTTTTCGTCCGTCAACTGTGTGTTAAGTTTCATTGGCATGCTTTAACCGTAAAATCAGATATTTTTAGATAATGAAAACTTTTATTGAATCCAATTAACTACATCAAAGTGATATAGTTTTTCTGAAAACACTTTCGGCCTCTGCATAACTAGGATGCACACAGCGAGCACGTAAAACCACACTCTAAGAAAAAAAAGAATAACAAAACCACACTCAAAGAAAAAAAAAGAATAACATGGAATTTTGAGGGCCATCAATCCAAAGACTAAATCGCTACCCACGAACAACTCCTTTCATTTCTTCCAAATACACAGAGTATTAAGAGTCATCAATGTTAAGATTAGATCACCACCTATATCTTTGGTAAAAAAATCCTTGACCATTTTCTCCAAATGTAGACATGCCGCAACCATCATATCCCGTGAACCATGCTTTTGTAGGATAACCCATGTATGAAGCCAATGGATAAGTGAATGTATAACCTGCAATGATGAAAATATGACTTTTTTAATCAAAAACCACATTATTCCTGTATAGGCAAAACGACCAACAAGTAGCAGACGCTCCTAACAGGACATGTGCTTTCAAATTATTATGAATTCTAGCAAGCCCGCTCCCAAATATATGTGCTACACAATACGGTGGAGGAAGTCCAGATGCTACTTGAATTATGGACTGGGCAAAATGGCATTCAAAAAAGACGTCTAATTGTATCGTCATTGCGACAAAAACAACAGTTCTTATTGCCTTGTCATTTTCTTTTTGCCAAATTATCCTTTGTTAACACTACTCCACAATGCAAATACAAAAAAATTCTTAAATTTTAGGGGTATCTTTAGTTTCTAAAGATGCTTATTAATATTAGAAACATTGCTGTGAATCAGAGCTAGATAATAAGACTCCATTGAGAACCCCCAATTTGAGATTAAGTTCCAACGGAACTCGTCTTTGCTCCTGAGTTAATTTGAAAACCAGTGATGCGTGGTAATAAATTATTCCATGCCGCTAGTTTTGTTCGTATAAGGTCTCTTCTCTATGAAAAAGAAGGAGGATTGGTTTAGCAGACTTGTGCAACTCTAGCCTGCTTATACCTAACTATGTTGTGAAGACAAGGATACTGTTTTTTCAAGGTTGAATTGACCAATCATTTGTCTTCCAAAAATCTGATTTGAGAGCCATCTTTCATTATAAACGATCCAAACGAGAAACTCACGTTTCACCTTCATGAGGCTGCACCAAAAGTAAGCCCCAACTTTCTACTGAGCTTGAGAAAAGATTTATCACCTAGATACTTATTATGTATCAACTTTTGCCAGATCCTTTTCATGAAGAACAACTTGAATAACCACTTAAGCTATGTTTGTTTAAGCTTCTGCTTTTCAGCTTTTATGAAAAGCTAGCTTACTGACTGATGATCTTTTACTATTAGCTTTTGTAATAATTTTTTATTTTCTTAGCACACCAAAAGCTAGCAAAATCTTATTTCAGCGAGCTTTCCAACTTTTCATTCATTTTCTCGAAAAAACTTTCATTTTCCAAAAGCAGCTCGGAGAGCTCCACTGTTTGTTTTAGCTTTTCACTTACAAGAGCGAAGCTAAAAAGCTCCCAAAAAGCTGAAACAAATATGACCGAGCCATATATTTAATATCCAAATCATGAATTCCCAATCGGATATGAAGCATACCTAAACTTCTAAACTTCTAAGTCAACGTAAATGAAATATCTCAAGAGTAAATAGCTCTTTTCATAATAAGAGTTACCCATACAGTGATGACATTTAATTATAAACGTTGGCTAAGTAGTTGACCCTTCTTAGTTCATTTATTTATTACTATTTTCTCTACTTAATGAATAATGAATAGTCGTTTGCTATCAATGAAGGAATTGCTTCTTATTTCCAATCGGGATGATTGGATTTACACCAAGAAAAACTGAAATTCCATATATCGTAGAAATCTAGGATAGAAAACCTCTTTCTGAATTTCCATATATCCTAGAAATCTAGGATAGAAAACCTCTTTCCTAGTACCAATCATAAATACTTCAAAAATTGTCGGCACTCGGCAGTATGAAGACTTGTTAACTTAGTCTTTATCCAAGCCATCTGCAAAGAGTTGGCTTAGTGGGCTCTATGGGCCCGAGTACAAACATGGGCCGTGCACGCTCCAAAGTCCAAACTAGAACAACACAAGGCTCCCCCGATCTGAACCGGAGTCGCCGCCGCCGCCGTGGTCTCCCTTTTCGGGTCTCCGCGACCTCGAGTGGTCATAAACCCTCCTCTCCCCTCTTCGCCTCTTCCCCTCGTACGAAGCGACCCGCCGAAGACAAACCCTAGCTCCCTCCCGGTACCGGTACGAATCTCTCCTCCTCGTCTTCCCTTCTCTCGATTCGCGCCTCGCGTCGTCCCGCAGAGCTAAGCTGTGGGGTGGGGAGGATTTTTGAGGGCCGATTTGCTATTTCGTTTCCTTTTATTTCTGTTTTGGCGGGGCTCTGACTAATTGGTGGTTCCTCTTTGGTTGTTAGGTTGCAGCGGGCGAGGATGAGCAGGCGGTGGAGCAGGACGATCTACGTCGGGAACCTCCCCGGCGACATCAGGGAGAGGGAGGTGGAGGATCTCTTCTACAAGGTCCGGGATTTGTTTTTTCTCATGTAGAATCTGTAGATTAGTGGTAGCAAAAATAATCGAGCTATTTTTATGCCACATGTTACTCCGTACATGCTTTTGCTAGATTCAGTTCCATGATGTGGCTACCTGGACTCGACTTATATTCCTATAGGAAATAACAAGTCTTGTAAAATGTATATACTAGTTAGTAGTTAATGGGCAATATGCAGTATTTAGGCGCCAATAAGGTATGACCGTCCCAAAAGGAAAAAGAAGGGAAAGAAAGAAACAGAATGATAATCTTACTTGTTTGAGAATTGAGAAAGCTGATGGATAAGTTTACTTATTTGGAAAGTTGGTTTACTGCTGAAGTCAAGATATGTGCTTGAGGGTGTGTTCGTTTGTTACAATTGATTTGTTGGGCATGATTCTGTGTCCCAGGTCTTTTTTTTTTGACCTTGTTAACTTGTTTCATGTAGTATGGCCGAATTGTTGACATTGACTTGAAGATCCCTCCGAGGCCGCCAGGCTATGCTTTTGTAGAGGTAATATACTCCCAGATTTTTCACATAAACATATGGTCTTGGAACGAGACCTTCCTATTATTAAATGCTAATATAAGCTTGTGCCCTAACATTTTAGTTTGAAGATCCTCGTGATGCTGAAGATGCATGTGCTGGCAGGGATGGTTATAACTTTGATGGAAACCGTCTAAGGGTAATGGCACTAGAGTAATAAGTTACTTCTTGATGTCCTTTATTTTTGATTATCTGTACAATGACCACAACCATCTTAACGTAGGTTGAACCTGCTCATGGTGGGAGAGGTAATGGTTCCTCCTATGACCGCCCCAGCAACTTTGGTGGTGGAGGACGCCGTGGTGTGTCCAGGCACTCAGATTATCGTGGTATGGTTTTCATCTACGTTTAAAATGGTTAATGCTCAATTCTATTCTATGCCGTGATATTTAATGATTTGTATACTTCACACAGTTATGGTTACTGGTTTGCCTTCTTCTGCATCATGGCAAGATTTAAAGGTTTGTTGCAAGCACATTTCCTTTTTTCCTTTTCAATGTAAAAAAAAAGGATTTCTTCCCTTGGACAACCAGTAACACTTTCTTATGAACATTTGCTTCTCAGGACCATATGCGCAAGGCTGGTGATGTTTGTTTCTCAGAAGTGTATCGTGAGGGTGGCGGTAATACACATATTTTGTGCCTCTGTTACAATTTTTTATTTAGTTTCTGTAGTTAGTATCCATCATACATATTGAATACTCCCTCCGGCCCAGTCCAGATTCATAGCTAAAGGTAGCTATATTTTGTGACGGAAGGACTATATGTTGAACATATTGTTCAGGTTTATACCATAAGTGAAAACACTCGGTCAGTTCTATGACAAAACTAACAGCTCCAACTCTCTCAACCCATAACATACGTCTGGTCATTGACCAGTATTCTCAAGATTACCTCTGAGGCTGTGTTTGTTTGAGCTTTTGCTTTTCAGCTTTTCTGGAAAGCTAGCTTTCTGAAAAGTTAGCTTACTAGCTGATGATCTTTTACTATTAGCTTTTGTAATAAATATTTATCTTCTCAGCACATCAAAAGCCAACAAAAGCTCATTTCAGCCACTTTCCAGCTTTCCATTCATTTTCTCGAAACTAGTTTTCCAGCTTTCCAAAAGGCAACTCGGAAAGCTGGTGTTTGTTTTTAGCTTTCTAGCTTTTAGAAAGCAGAAGCTAGAAAGCTACCCAGAAAGCTGAAACAAATAGAGCCTTAGGTCCACTCGGAAAACTCTTTTATAAACAGTCAAACACATTTGAAATTCCTTTTTTTTTGTTTCCTATATGTCATCATAATGATTCTTTATCGAGTCTTACAAACTACTCTCCTTGCATAGCTTCCTATATACTTCAAATATTCTGTCAAAAAAGCATCCCTTGTTGTTATCTCTTTGTAATGGTTTTCCCCCCTTAATAGTGGTGATTTGTCCTCTTTGTTTGTGCTTCTGTTGAGAGGTGGGGGCCCAGCCAATCCCTGCTGTGCTGGGCCCTTGTTTTCTCTATCTATCACATTTGTAGTTCTAGAGTTTTAGCTGTTGGTTGGTATGCCAATATGCCATTGTACTCCTTCAAATATACGAATTGTACAACTATCTGGAGCAATAATTCTTCTGTATGGTTCATGAGGTAGAGACTTATGTTTTCATTTTGTTGCAGGTACCATAGGAATTGTGGATTACACAAACTATGATGACATGAAATATGCTGTAAGTTTATATGCTATTACCTTTTATTGTGACCGTTGGCTTGTTTCTGTGAAATATTTCATCTGAGACCTTTCTCTATGTAATCTGTATGAGTTACGACACCCTATTTTGTATTTTATGTCAGTCGGTTACTTTTATATTTAGCATTTTAGTTTAGTCCTAGCATTGTGATCATGATGGCTTAAATGTTCTCTTGGCTGCTAATCATTATTTGCAGATAAAGAAACTTGATGACAGTGAATTCAGGAATGCCTTTTCTAAAGGTCACATAAGGGTAAACTGTTCTTTCCTCTTTTTTTATGGTTCTGCCTGGAATCAGTTTCTGTGGCTAACCACCTACTTCTTATCATAGGTGAAGGAATATGATGGCAAGCGTGGCCGCTCCTATTCACGTAGCCGAAGCCCAAGTCGTAGCCGAAGCAAAAGCAAAAGCAGGAGTCTTAGGTCTGTTTATCATATTTTGATCTGTGTGAGTAAAACTTTTGATGACTTAACTCATATTGAATATGCTGTTCAGCAAATCTCCTAGAGCTCGCCGGTCAGCATCCCGATCTCGATCTCGATCAAGGTCTGTTTCTTCCCGTTCACGGTCAGCATCAAAAGGGCGTTCTCCATCAAGGTAACATGCATCTATTGTCTATCTAATTATATTTTTAATTCTTGAGTCAAACAGTATTATAGTATCCTCTTACGGGGCACATCATGCCCTTCAAAGAGGGGAAAAAACAGAGCATGATCTGATCTGTACACATACCATAATAATTTCCTATTATGCTTTCATATTTCCATGTAAGTCTTCTGCATTAATTTGTTAATTCGAAAACAGTGGCGGGCATTTGTTCCTCTTAACAATGTCTCTGCTCTGCATTATTGATGCCTGAGGCAAGGGCTGTTTGACTGTTCAATACTATATTTGTTATCTGATTAGTATCTAGCTCTCTTTTGGCATGATATAACTCGACTTCATTAGTTAAGTTCACTTGAACTTATCTGTGTTCCCAAACTTACATTATAATTGTTGATGTGCTTAATTCCTTGGGAATTTCTTTCTCAAGTACAGATTCTGTTATAAACTGTATGAACTGCTTAGTCTCATTTGTTTTGTGAAGACTCGATTATCTCTTCATTTTATCTGGGATTGTGCGGCGATCTGGGGATTGCGCATTAGGATATTGAGGATGGGATTTCCTCAATTTGCTCTTGGTTGTATGAGGTATGCCCATTTATTGAGAGCTTCTATGGAAAACTAAAATGATCGAATTATTTGACCTAATGTACTGTAACTGATTGCCATCAGAGATTGGGCATAGCGCATTGTTTGGAATTCTGGACATAAGAGCATTAAGGATTGACGATATTTGGATAATGATGGTACACTGACTAGGAATGTGCTTGGCGTTCAATGCTTGAGGAATGAGTTCTCTCCCTACCTTGGCATGCTTCACATGGTTGTTGTGTCTTGCATGCATTATTTGCACATATTTTGGACTTAATTGGGTGCTCTTAATCTCATATTTTCAATGGGCTGTTCTCACTTTCATTTGGTCGGTGCAATGCCGGACAAAGCGTCGAGGTTTTTGGAACAAGCTGTTAGACCTGCATTTTGGATATTAAATACGGTTGCTTCTGGACTTGTTTTTTTGCAGATCACCAGCAAGATCCAAATCTCCCAATGCTTCTGTAAGTTTCTTTAGTACTATTGAAAATATCCTTTCCTTCACTTTTTGTTTGTTTTAGTTAACGTGTTGCTTCCTTAATACTTTTCCCAGCCTGCAAATGGTGAAGCATCAATCCCCAAGAAACGGAGCCCAAGCAGGAGCCCATCTCGTTCACGGTCTCCTGATGTATTATAACATTCCTCACCCATGTTTCGTTGACTTCAATCATTGCATGCTTCATTGTTGTGCTGACTCTAATTTAATCACATTTCCAGGCAAAATCTGAATAGAAGTGATATGCTGATGTACGGCTATTTGCTGTCCTTGATGTTGTTCGAGTACATCCAAATGTTAGCAACGGTGCAACTAGGCTCCATTAAATTTGATACTATGAATTTGTATTGATGAAAACATCAGATGTAAGCACTGTTGTCATGTGGCCTTCTGTGGCCGGTTTTCGGTCTTGTTCCCTTGGGTTGTTGGTAGTTCGTCTAATGCTACTATCCGGATTATGTTGACTCAAAACACATGTTGGATGTTTATTGATTTCCTTGTCAGTTATTTCTTGGCATAGCGTGGAGTTTTGATGCTCATCACTTCATAGAAGCTGCTGCTTGTTAAGGTGTGATCTATTAACTTCGTTTTCGTGAAGATGAGGCTGCCCAAGTAATATGGCAATAGTTTCTGCCAGCAAGACGGTAGGCTGAGGAGAATAGTTTGATGTCAGGCCGGTGGTTTTATGTTTGGGCGGTGATATTCTGATTTGCATGCTGGTTCTAGCTTGTTTGGGCACGGAGAATTTCCTTCCTCTTTTTTTCTTTTTTTCTTTTGGGTTAATGTGGGTTAGAGGCGGAGCATTGGAATGTTTTTTTTAGACCTAATCTTGACGGTTGTACTTCATTAGCAAGTTTTATGCCTTTGCACGTTAGCAGAACGCGTTTAGATGTTATTGCTGATGCATGCTTACTCGAGAGTTTTGGCAGGTCGTCATACATGCTCAAGTCCAACTCGGGTAGGGAATGAAAATGGTTACGGAAACCACATTTATCATTTTTGTTTTTATTTTTTAAATCAAAATCGGAAACGAAAATGAAATCTAATAACTAATATTATTGAATACGAAAACAAAGCGAATATGATCACGGATATTTATCGGAATATAAAAAACCCTTAAAATGAATTTCTCAAATCAACAAAGAGAGGTAGCTAAATATTTTTTTCTAAAGCAATAAATCAATATTTCTATATTTATGATTAATAATGATACAACTAGTTTCACATTTTACTTTCTTTGAGAAAAAGAACTATATTCATATATAACAAACTATAATTATATAATTATATTCATCTATAACTAACTTAATTATAAGTAGTATGGCATGGCCTAATAAAAAAAATAATCACCAGGCAAATAAAATCTAAAGTACTGGACTAAAAGAATATCACTATTTAATTAAGCATCTCTATATATAGTATAAATAACATTTAGAGTAGAGAAGGTTGACACTAATCAGTTGTATATGAGAAATTTTTCGTTTTCGAGAAAAAACATGAATTCGTTTTCTGAAAGTTTTCGAATTCGTTTCCAAAAATCCAACGAATAGTAGCCTTATCGTAGTTATTTCTGTTTCCGAGAAAAAAATTCCATCCGATGCTTTTCGTTTTCGAAAACACGTTCAGAATCTCAAAACTTTCCGAACCATTTTCATCTCTACTTATGTTACTCATGGGAGTCTCTCTCAAGCAAACAATCTGCATTTTTGTTTTCTCTCCCTGCGGTTTGCAATCCCAGTCTTCCTATTTCCAAACAGGAGGCAACAATTTAAGCACAAATATGAGGCAAGAATTTAAGCACTACCTGCCATCAGGCATATATATTTATACACTAGAAATATGAAATATATGTTGTACTTTGCAACAGGAAGAAAATAAAATTATGATAATTAAAGTTCAGTTTTCATAATCTCAAGCCTTTAGGACCTGCCTCTACCAGGTAATAGTATTTTTTATACGTCGACTCTAACATCAGTTAAGGTTCTTTTAATTAGCATGGGTTGTTAAGTAAAGGGACGAAGCTACAAATCAGATGTCTATTTTTTTTAAATCGAACGTCTGATTTCTTTTAAAAAAATCAGGCACCCTCGGACTTGTTCGCAATTTTACCTTTATCTCACTATTGGAGAAACAATTTTTCTAAACGAGGCCCTCGATAGGTTCCAGACGGGTCATAAGTGGCCGTGCCTGGAAAAACCAAAAATGCATTATCCCGCGGTCCACTTAGGAGACGTACGAAAAATGGATTATCCTATGTGTGGTCGCTAAGTGGGCCACACGAGATGATGCTGCACTATCTTGTATGGCCCACTTAAGCGACCACACAGGATAATCCATTTTCCCGTACGGCCGCTTAAGTTGGCCGCACGGGATAATCCAAGTACGGGATGATGCCCATATATTTTTGTAAACCAATTTAAAGATGTAAGGTTTTAATTATCTATAAACCTATTGAATTTTTCATCTAATTCTTGGATATGAGATAGAATCAAATAAAAAATATTTTTTCCACAACATAAGTGGTATATGTTGTGATAATAAGTTAATGTTAAGGTTATATAAATTTGAGATGCATATAAGTTTATAGCTTCTTATAAGGTATATAAACTTAAAACTTAGAGTTTATTTAGATGAAATTTTAACAGAGTGGCTCCGCACATGTAATGCGGTTTATGCATGTGTAACAAGTTTTTGCGCGCATTATTTTTGTTTTGTCCTCTAACTCGGAATCGGTTTTATATCGACCATAACTTTCGCATACCAACTCCGATCGAGACGTTTCATATATGAAAATCGATAAAAATTTTTTTTTGAGTGCGTTCGTTTGCCGCTTTGCCATGTTCGACGATTTTATTTTCCCCAAAAACGGTTCGAAGGTTTTTTGCCGGAAGCTTTTTTCCAATTCGAGTGCGTGTTCGAATTTTTCACAGCCACACCTTTAGTTTGTTTAGGCTCAAATTTTTTGTGATTACCTCTTGTGTGCTCCCAAGTCTAGAAAAAATATTAAAAATTAAAATAAAAGTATATTTTTTCCAAAAAGGGTTATTAGTTTAAAAATAAAAAATATTTTTCCTCAACACAAGTGGCAATATAATTATATATGTTGTGATAATGAATTAATGTTAAGGTTATGTACAAATTTGAGTAATATACTAATTTATAGCTTCTTATAAGGTATATAAACTTTCAAAAACTATTACAGATGTGTAGCCATTTATGAACAACATATAGTCTCACTTGATCAAAACCGATTGAATTTTTTATGACAGTGTTATGGAACTAAATTAAATTGTCGTGTCAATTTATAGAATTTTCTTACCAAATTTAGATATTATTATAATTTTTGTAGTCCATCTCTAAAGGTTTATAGATTATCGCATGCGGACGGCTTAAGAGCCCAGACAGAGATAGTTTTTCCGTGCGGGCCGCTTAGGCCGCTCGCACGGAAAGATAGTTTTTCCGTGCGGACAACTTATGCCACCGCATGGAATGATAATCTTTTCGTGTGGGCCATTAAGCCGCCTGCATGGAAAGATAATCTTTTCGTGTGGGCACTTAAGCCGCCCGCACGTGATGATCACCACTGCCTACATAGGGTGCGCGTGGGCTCTGAAATTTTCTAACTTCCGACGAAATTTTCTAGCGCCATGACTTCCTCACTGACTCGCTGCGTCTACCAGCGCCGCCTCTTCTCCGCCGACCTCCTCCAACGCTGCCTCCTCCTCCGTCCTCTACCGACCACGGTGAAGGGTTACGCGGAGGCTATGCTAGCTGAAAACAAAACTTTCTACCGCGCAAACCAGGAACACTTGCAAGTAAGGGTCGATAGATCGTTACCGATTTGAGTGGAGTGCAGCGGATTAGCCAATCAGGACTATCCGATCTGGAACAGTGCTGGCCGATGACAGCCGATTCTCGGGGACAGCCGATTCACCAATCAGTCGATTCGCCAAGTCGTCCGACCGTGCTCGCGTGCCTCGCTCGATGCACCCGATTGCAGCCGATTCCACCACAGCCGATTCGTAGCCGATCAACAGCGCCGCAACGTAGCAGCGCCTCTACCGGTATCCACACGTCCGGGGACAGAACGCCTAACACCCGTGTGCTAGCACAAGATGCAAGGCTAGGGTTTTGGCTTGAAGGTGTGGAGGGTTTTCGTGGAGATTGATCTTGTCGACTTCTGTTACGCCAAATCAGATTGATTCTGTTTATACAATTGCATGCCGCAGCTCTCCACCCCTCACCCCTTTATATAGAGTTGCCAGTTGGGCCTAGAGGCCCATCGGGACTCTATTTTGAATCGGATCCTATCCGAATCTCATAGAGTTGGCCGGCCAGACTTCGTAAGCCCATAGGACTCTATCCAATCGGATCCCTATCCGATCGAGCCGTATCCGATTCCAACTCGAATGCCTGTTCTTATCCCCTTAAGCGTGCGACCCTGTAGGTTCAGGTATACTCGGTTTCGGCTATAGTCCAACTTAGCCGATCGTCGGCACGAGTCCAACTCAGCCAACCGTCAATAGCGGTGCCTAGCAGCACATATTGACACCATAGTATACCAGAATATAATATCGGCTCTGAACCTGTAATGTGTACACAAATCCCTTTGCCTTACGATACCAATTAAGCTATAGACAAGATGTGTGCCATCCCTTCAATAGCTTAACCATTCACTCGAACCGTATTGGATTATCTGTCTGTTGATTGATTCCTCAATCAACTTAGCATGGCCATGTATTTCCATAATCCATTACCTCGAGGGGCCCAGAGATATCTCTCCAAAGGAGGGGCAAATTCCATCTTGATCACTCACATTCCACTTCATGTTTCATAGCAAATCCGAAAACTACTTTTATAACTACCCAGTTACAAAATAACGTTTGGTAGTCCCAAAGTAGGCTACTACACATGTTGGAATCCATGATGATCTCAGGTCTAAGGACTTTGTACCAACACTACCTGAGACCAACTAATGACACATTAATTCCTGTAGTGTCTCATGGTGGGTCTATCCAATAATGTGTTCTCTAATACATGTGTCCATGTTTATTGATTTGGTATCTCCATACCATGATCTATGAGACATGATCATCAATCAATAGACATGTCGATCTTTGAATCATATTTGTTCCAATAATATGACATATGATTAAGGATCGTTTAGAAATAGATTCATACATAAAGAGTCTCATAAATAAGTCACGTACTTATTGATCAATACAAGATATCTATTTCATAGAACTGAATAACACTTTATTCATTTATACATAAACATTGACGTGATATCCAACATCTCCATGTTGCCTCTAGAGCATATCACTAACAACAATGCTTGATACATACTGACTTAAATAAATCTAGCTTACAATCACCACCTCATAGGTCAGACCTAACCGATGCAGCATTAGGTTGATGATTGCCTGATAGATTTAAACAAGCCGATATAACACCGATTAAAGTGGTCATATGTTAAATTTAACCAAGACAACAAAACCATCAAAGAGAAATTTAACAAATCGGATAAGACCGGCTAACCCTCCAATGAAACATTAGCATAAACCTGTCGGCTTAACAAGACATAGATTATCAACAACAATCTAGTAGGTCGGACCTAACCGATGCCGCACGAGATTGTATATGATAATCTAATACTCAGTGAGCCGATAGATCTGTCTAATGTGATGGATATAACAAATCTATCTAAAGAGATATTATGTTTAAAGAAACATCAGCTTAATCAATATATCAGACCTAACCGAGAAAGTTTTAACTAAGCCGATGTAACTATAAACAGTAATAAAACTAAAGGTAGAGATGATATACCAGACAGACAACACTTGTGTTGGCCCGATTAGAATATCGGACTCAACCGAGAAAGTCCTAGCCAGCGCCAGCGCAAGAGAATATAGGACGGATGTATCTTCTTGTGCGGGCCACTTAATTCGTCTGCATGGGAAGATCTATTATCCCGTGCGGATGGCTTAAGTGGCCCGTACGGGATAATAGATATTCCCGTGTGGGCTTCTTAAGCTACTTGCACAGGATAATAGATTTTTTTGAGCGTTTAGGCCGCCCGCACGTGAAAATTTAATTTTTGCAGACCATCTCGTGCGGGCGGGCGGGCCTTTCGTACGAGAAGATGCCTTTTGGTACACACAAAAATCGATTCTTCCACTAGTATCTACATGTCTAAGCATATGATAGCACACTATACTTTAGGATGCATCAAGGGCCCAAAGAAAAGGAACCAGCAGCAGCCAGCATTGCCATGCATGTGCGCAGCAGCCAGCATTGCCATGCATGTGCGAGGGTGTATTTTTAAATTTTTGAAAAGCTTCAAACAATTTTTTAAGAATAATTACCAATTTAATTTTTAATCTGATCACACCATTACCATTATATTTTTTACAATCAAAAATTTAAAATAAAATCTCACACGATTATATTTCAATTAAAAACTATATATATTGCATCTAATATGGTCACTACGTTGCAATCAGTCTTTCTTTTTCAATAGTGCATTTGATCGAAACATTTTTTTTCCATATGATGAAACTTTTTTTCCTGAGCCACCTAAAACATTTTTATCAGCCTTTTTATCTCCTCTCTCTTAACAACTTTTTTAGCAAAAGTTCAAATTATTATTTTTTCAAATTGCTTATCCGACTTAAAATCTGATTGCACTGTTGTATTTTTCATAATTAAATCCTTATTATATTTCTGATAAAAAAGAATACAATTATATTACTATTTTGAAACATTTTATTATTGTACATGAAATGTTGTAACTATTGAAACACTACAAAATAGTTGCTGAAACATTCGAGTTGCTGAAACATTCGAGGACACCACATGCAACATTTGCAAATGAGTTAGTCTTCCTAAAGTATCCAAATAATACCGTATGCTACATCCAAAAAATACATGACAACACCAAAATTTAAAATGGGCGACATAGTCGAATATCGGCTGAAACAGTCATTTTCTTAGACGTAAAACATCATACTTTAAAAATAGTTTGAAACATATATATATATATATCAGAATATAATTAAGATTTAATTATAACGAATTCAACCGTATAATTATAATTAGATCGTGGTTTGGAAAAGTAGAAAATAAGTTTATAGGTTGCTAGCAAGTAACAACTTGTATGTACTTAAAAAACAACTTGTATGCATGTATTGCAGCGAGATAGGAGAAGGAGCTGGATTTGGATCCGGTGGTCGGTAGTTTGTTTACAGTACACTGCCGGCTGTTAGATCCGGATCCAATGGTCAAAATGCGTTCAGTTATTATAACTTACTGTAGCAAAATTATTTATTATTTTTACATCTGGCATTGCAGCTAACGATCATGTCTGTTCATCAGTAAAATAAAATACTACTGAAAAGACGGTATTTGCTTCATTGGTCAAAATCCATAATAATCCCGGTTATAATAGTTAAAAAAGACAATGGTTTTATAGGATCTTTAGTCTCGGTTGGTGTTATCAACCGGGACTAAAAATCATCTTTAGTCTCGGTTAGATTCTTATCAGAATCTGTCAGATCGGTAATCATTTTTAGTTCTGATTTGTAATATCAACTGGGACTAAAGATCTTATTTTTTTTTCGGTTGGTGTTACAAACTGAGACTACAAATCTAAATGATCTTTAGTCTCGGTTTGTAACATCAACCGCGACTAAAGTGAAGGAAGATGCTTTTTTAACTGTGTTAGTTAAAAATATGGTTTGTTGTAAAAAAATAAAATTAATTTATTACATGATTCAAATGACCTGAAATTAATTTGAGAGGATCTCTAATTGAAAAGGTGTGATGTTGTGTGGGGGTGGGTGATTGAAGATTGAAGGAAACTTTGATCATTAGATTATAATTACAAATTACCATATTATTATTAACTAGTGATTCTTAATATATTGTGTTGGTAATAATATATTGTTTTGGTGATAATATACAAATCAGATGGACCTATAATATTAATAAGAACATCACTTCTTCGGATAACTTCCATTGTATTGTCATTAGAACCTTTCATGCCATAGCCTTCGCATATTTCGGTTTGAGTCCGTCGTGTTGAGTTTGTGTCTGGTCAAGGTTTTGTTACTGGTTAGATCGATTTAGAGTCCAATACATGTGTTTTAGTTTATACGTGTGTAACAAGTTTTTTTGCACGCATTGTTCCTGTTTTTGTCCTCTAACTCGGAGTCGGTTTTTAAAACGACCATAACTTTCGCATACGGACTCCGATCGAGATGTTCCATATATGAAAATCGATCAGAAAAATTTTTTGAATGTGTTCGTTTGCCGCCGCCGTGTTTGGTGATTTTATTTTCCAAAAATGGCTTGGAAGATTGCCTTTTTGAGCCTGGAAGCTTTTTATCGATTTTGAGCACGTCTTCTGAATTTTTCACTGTCCACGTGTTTTACTTGTTTAGGCTCAAATTTTCTGTGGTTACCTCTCGTGTGCTCCTAAGTCAAGAAAAAATATTAAATAAATAAAAATAAAAATTTGAATTTTTTCAGTCCTCGTCAATAGGAGATGAAAAGGAAAAAATTAGAGAGGGGCAAAAGAGGAACAAAATCTAGAGGAGCACATAGAGAAGTGCAATGTCTAGGATTACCTCTATTTGATTAAATTTTAATGTATTACTTATTTTTGTTTTAAACATATATCTATTTAATGAATTATTTATTTTATTGTTGTTAACCTAAAAAATTTGGAAATAGCGGAAAATTATATTTAGTCCAGTTGGTGGCTATAACCGGGACTAAAGATGAATTAAAAATAGCGAAAAATTATCTTTAGTCCGGTTGGTGCCACGCATGAGACTAAAGATGAATTGAAATAGCGAAAAATTATCTTTAATCCCGGTTATTGTCACCAACTAGGACTAAAAATTAGATCTTTAGTCCCGGTTGGTGCCACTAACCGGGACTAAAGATCGAGGGGTATATATATATCCCTGGCGCGCATCGTCTTCTCCACCGATCCAACACTTAGCTATTTTTTCAGATCTCTCTTCCTCTCCCTCTCTCCTCAACTCTCGCGACGGCAGGGGGAGGAGATGGTGGTGGCGGGGCGTCATTTCCTCACCGGCGGTGGCGGGGCGCCATCTACTCACCGGCAGCGGGAGCCAGCGGCGAGCAGGAGCGGGAGCGACGGGCGGAGCCGGCGGTGGTGCGCGAGCGAGGAGAAATTCGGTGATTTTGTTGTAGATTTTTTAGATGTTTTTTATAAATTTATGGACGATTTTGTTGTTGAATTTTGTTGTGAACGATTTTGCATTGTGTGTTATGTATACATGTGTTATGTTATGTATATGTGTGCTATGTATTATACGTATATATGCATATTGCATATATATAGCAAAGCTAGTAACGAAGCAAAATTAAAAAAGACTTTAGTCTCGGTTGGTAACACCAACCAGGGACTAAAGATGACAACTAATCACGTGACGCTGTTATCTTTAGTCCGGTTGGTGTTATCAGCCGGGACTAAAATCTATCTTTAGTCTGGTTATTTCAACGGGACTAAAAATACGATCTTTAGTTCCGTTTTTATTGTTTCGGTTTTATAACAGGGACAAAAAAAAGTTTATAAACCGGATAATTGTGGGTTTCACATTCACTCAGCAGTGAATGGATGGCTTCTATTATCTGCAGTAGCTTAACATGAAACTGCATGTGATCCCAATTCGGAGGAGCTGCATGCATGCAGTCGGGATGCATGGTAGCGTGTCAAAGAGAGAGGGTGGAAACATGGATCCCGATATCCGATATTATTCGTGTAGCATTCTTCACGTAATCAACGTAATTTGGGTCCACCATCCTGCACCAGCATCCGATATCTCCTAGGTAAAGTCAATGGAATATCTAAACATGTTTTTTTTGGTTTCGCATGTGAAAATAATCGCTACTATTGTTTCCTCTAGCTGCCAATCTAATAGAAAATATCTATGCATGTTTGATTAATGAGCGCCATGGAAACTAACCATTGGGACAACGTATATGTCCCTTTACATAATCAATTGAGATCAAGTTGTCTAAGTCGCAAAAAGAAATATTCATATAAATATAACTCTCGAAGTTCAGTGCTTTCTACTGCTGAAGAAAGGTATACTACTACAGGTTGACAACCCGATACGCACAATACCGGTTGACAACCCGATACGCACGATACAAGACTAAAAAAGGGATATTTTTGGTCTCAGGTCAAACAACCAATACTAAAAACGATCTTCACTATCGGTTGACGCTGAAGAGGTTTTTCTATTCTTTTCACTATTTGTTGTTTGCACATCTATTTATAATCTATATCTATATCTATAACTATCTATAAAACAAGTAGTGTTTTCATCCAAATTTTGTTTTGCTGGTTATTTTGCGAGAAAACTCCTTGAGTTTTCGAAATTAACCCGTAATTCGCCTAGCTATTTAAAAAAAAACCAGTTATATGTACGATAAAGTTTATCTTAACTACTTAAAAATTTATAACTTTTTGATCATCAAATCGTTTTTCGTCCAAATCTATAAAATTTCCGATTTGTATAACCTCTCGCTCCATTGTTGCCTCACTTTCCTCACCTCCAGCAGGCGAGCCCGACTCACGCGCCTCCTGCGTCGTCGTGCATTGCCCTGAGCGACGGCCGAGCACACGCTGCACATATGAGCTAGCGCGCCGCCGTCGATATACATGCAACTTATCCTACTCATCAATATACTTTTCGACATAATATCCGAGTCGTAAATATTTTAAACTTTTATCAAATTTCTAATCGGTTTAAAGTATCGGTAAGTCAATATCTATTTTTATTATATTTTTGACTTAATTTGGTGAAATTAAATTAATTTAGACTAAATATCTATCTGATACTATTTTTTAATCAAGGTCCAGTGGTACATAAAGTTGAAGATACCATTGCTTTCAAAGTTATATATATATATATATATAACTATCTATAAAGCAAGTAGTGTTTCTATCCAAAATTTTCGTCTGTCTGGTTATTTTGCAGAAAACCCCTTGAGTGTTTATAAAATTAACCCGCAATCCCAATGTTGAAAAGAAAGGGAGGGCTTGGATAAAAAAAACTCCTACGTCCCTCTCTTCCGTTCCCATCCGCGCCGCGTCCGGCGCCATGCCGCGCGTCACGCTGCGCCCCCCGTCGTTGCTCGGAGCTCCTGCCGCCTGGACCTTCGCCCTCCGCCTGCTTCCCTCCCTGCGTTGTCGTTCCGTTGCAACGCACGGGCATTTTGCTAGTATAATATAACTATGTATAAAGCAAGTAGTGTTTCCACTCAAAATTTCGTTCTGCATGACTATTTTGTAGAAAACCCCTTGAGTTTTTTCGAAATTAACCCACAGTCCATCTGACTATTTTTTAGAAAATCCATTGAGTATTTATAAAATTAACCCGCAGTCCCAATGCTGAAAAGTGACAATGTTATGTGTAAAGTTATAGTTAGTCACATTAGATTTTTTATATGTGGTGTTTATATACTAGCTTTAGTTTATATTTTACAATAAAAAAACAAACTCACCTTTGATATCCAAATTAAATTAAATTAAATCCAAATCATTTGCGTAAGCATGTTTAGTATTCCAAGTGTGTTAGATAATAAGCCTCAGGTAAAGGCATAAAGAAAAAATATAAATTGAAATTACATGAGACTTTAACTTTGAAATAATTATGATAAAATAAAATGATGCCTGTTGTAACACATAAGCATATTTATCGATAATTAAGCACTAAGTTTGTCTAGTAATAATCAAATTATCAAATACGGACATACTCTTAGGTGGTGATGGTGTACGTGTGTGGAAAAAAAGACCTTCTGCGTCCCTCTCTCACGTCCCCATCCGCGCCGCGCCTGCGCCCCTTCCTCCCGTCGCTGCTCGGAGCTCCCGCACCGCACCTACGCCCCTTCTTCCCGTCGCCGCTCGGAGCTTCCGCGTCGCCGCCTAGACCTTCGCCCTCCGCCTGCTTCCCTGCTTGCATCGTCGTCCCGTTGCAACGCATAGACATTTTTGCTAGTTATATATATATATACATATAAAAACATATATATATATACACATACACATGTATATATAAATATAATTACATACACATATGTTTAATTTGTGTATAACATCACATATATATAACTGTTGGTATTACTTATATATAATAGGAATTAAATACTTACTTATATACAATAGGAATTAAATATATATTTTTTTATATATAATCGTTAATTTGTAATGTTCTATCATATATTACAAATATACGAAGCTAAGACAATGTTTTGGGTCGAGGAAGAGGTTGTCCATTATCATGAAATTCTCTCGAAGGATTAAGAATCTCGTTCATAATAAATCTCAAAAGTTGTTCTCGGATAGTCTTTATAACCTTTATGTAATTCATCGGGGAGAGTTCGTCCTTCATCCAAATAATTTGTCATTTTCAAAAATTGAATTGGTCTAAGTCCCAATCGGTCACTCCAGAAGACTAAAAGGTAAGTAGAATACAAAAAATAGGTTAAAAAGTATATTAAAATTTTAAAAATATATATAATTAATCGTGGCCTGATTACATGCATTAGGAATAATAAAAACATAAAAAATAAAGAGAATACATTAAAAATAGGTTAAAATCGTAATAAAATTTTTAAAATCATATATAAATAATCGTGGGCTGATTAAGTGCATTAAAAATTTTAAAAAACTAGAAATAGGGAGAATACATTAAAAATAGATTAAAAATTATAATAAATTTTAAAAATAATATATATTTAACCGTGGCCCGATTAAGTGCATTAAAATAAGAAAAAAATCATAAAAATAATAGAATACATTAAATATAGATTAAAATTGTAATAAATCCCTTTGTTTGCCAAGGAGGTCACTTCTATGCACTTAGGATTTTTCAAACGTTCAACCAAAATACTTCTTTCATTATGAAAAATAGCAAATCAAATTAATACACATATTATTTAGGCAAAACAAATGCGATAATTAATTTATATCATCCATACACGAAGACTAAGGTAGAATAAATAATTTACATCGTCCATACAATCAATCTCATAACATGATGGTTGACACAATATACTTTCTCCTTACGAATGTTTCTTCGCTACGATCGTTGCGTAAGTAAGGGGTGTTGGTCGATCGTTCCGTTACCCATGAGATGTTGTCACAACCAAGTGAGAAAAGTATCAATGTGATAACATGTAATCCAGGCAACGGACTTTCCGATGTTTTTGGAGCGAATAATCGCCATGTGCTCCTCGATGTAAGGAGCCACCAACGAAGATTGTTGCAAAACTGTGAAATGTGCTTCACGGAATAAATCGTTGTCTATAATCATTATTGGTTTCCTTCGAAGAGTCTTCTTTTCTCGTAATCTTTCCTCATGGCTTGATTCATTTTGTAGGGCTGCTAATATGTCTGGATCGATGACCTTTTGCAAAATTGCGTTCAGGAAAGCATAGAGCTTTGTTATTATTGTCCGGACATTATGAGAAAGGATACCCCAAATTATTACATGCAGCAACCGTGTCATTAATACATGGCAGTCATGAGACTTTAGGTTTATGAACTTCTTCTCTTTCATATTTATTATTTCTTTTATATTCGATGAGTATCCATACGTATATGGTACCTTGATGTTGTCTAAGCATTCAAACAAACTTTTCTTCTCTGGTTTACTCAGAGTGTAGATGACTGGACGTAAGTAATGACTTCATTTCTCCTTCAGTTCCGTATAAAGGTCATCACATTGTTTCATATGTTTCAGATTATGACGTGCTTACGAAAAAATACTTGTATCGGACATGACTTGATGGATGAAAAAAATCACGAAAACCTTATATATATACACACGCACGCACACAAAACATGTACATATGAGAAAAAAAAGAAAAAGAAGTGCGCGAACACAATACCAAAAGCAAAGCTCTCAAGGCTGGGGCTGTGGCATCTTGACCACCATGACGGGGCAGCTCGCGTGGCGACAGCAGTGGTCGCTGACGCTCCCCAGCAGCGCCCTCAGCACCGGCCCGTACCCACGGCTGCCCACCACCAGGACGCCGGCGCCGTGGTCGCCAACGGCGTCGCACAGCACGCGCTTCGCCTCGCCGTCCTTCACCTCCAGCTTCACCTCGACCTGCACCACCCACTCATGGATATATCATATATACACGCGCATTCATCGTTTCATCATGTATATATACAAGGGTACAAGGTAGAGTTTTTTATCGCTTATATGTCCTCTGAATCTCATTTTCTATATGTTATTTAAATAATTATAAAAATTTATAAAAAAATTTAGAGTGATGCTTAGGTGTTATAAATGATTTGAATCGTTCGTTATTCAGTAATTTATTAATGCATTGATTAGGTATATTTTTGTTATTTATGTATTTTCTGGTTAGATCAATGTGTGGTCATCCATTACGCTGACATCACTCATATTCCATAAAAAAGCAAAAAAAAAGATTTAGTCACTGCTAAATAACGCTTATACCCATTTTCACCTATTTTTTACAATAATGCTTATACCCATTTTCACCTATTTTTTACAATAATGTCCATTTACAGTTTTACTACCACTAACTACTAACTAGGACAATAATACAAATATATACGAATCAACTGATATTAACGGTTTAAATTATTTTCTACTATCAGTAGAAAACATCGTAACATTTGACTTATATAAGATGCACTGAAAATAACAAATATGACTAGTACATATACTATTTACTATTTACTATTTAGTTTAATTTGTTATTTTTAGTCGCATAAGTTGATTTTCAACTTGTGTATTTGTGAAACAAGATATCACAATTTGTTAAATATTTTCATAATTTTTTATAACAATCATGTAAAATAAGAGAACATTTCTTAGGGACAAATATCCATCTCCCATAGTACAAATCAACTTCCATGAAAAATAAATTTGATAGTTACGCACCCGTTGGCGTGTGCGTGTGCGTGTGACCTGCGTGCGTTTGCATTCCAGTAAGCAATTGATAAAAAAAAACGTACTCCTCCTACCTTGTATTGGGCTGAGAGTTGGCGCGCCTTCTCTCCGATCAGCTTCTCCATATCGCGCTGCTCCGCCGCCTCCATGCTCATCACCGGCGCCACCGCGCCTGGTACATCCAAGACGCGGCGATTCATTCATGAATTTGCTGCTAGGCAGCTCGAACAGCAAAGGGGGGCGAGGCGTACGTACGTACCGATGGCGACGAACGCCGGCGCGAGCGGCCGGCGGGCGTGGATGGCGACGACCTCGGCGGCGCCGGGAGGAAACCTCGCCGCCGCGAACCGCGCTGCCTCCTCCAGCGCGTGGTAGCTGTGCTCGCTGTAGTCCACCCCGACGAGCACAGTGGTCGTCTTCGTCGTGTCCGCGGTTGCAGTAGCAGTTGCCGCCATTGCCACCACGCTGCCGGATTGCAAGTTTGCAACTCGATGGATGGATCGAATGGTTGCTCCACGTAACTGTAGTATCTGTGACTGCGATATCGTGATGACCCCGTACATATACCAAGGGGCAATTGATTTGACCAAGTTATCCTTTTCTGATAAATAAAAGTACCATTTTATTTGGTGTGTGTATATACACGCACCAAATGAAATGGTATAGCTTTCGAAACAGAGGAGCATTGAGATTAAACAGTGGGTATTTCCTGCTGATATTTTAGGACGTTGTTTTGTTCTCTTCTCTATCTACAATGCTCTTTAATTTCCCTATCAATATATATAATTCTTCTTAAGAGATGCCATTCTGCAATAATTGAAAGGAAGCCATTCGGTGATTAAGATGGTGGCTTTCACGCAACAAGCAGAAGCCCAGTTGCGGCTTGCGCGAGAGAAGTGGTAAGCAAAAAGAAGTCAAAACGCGTGACATTAGTGAGGATCTATGAAACAACTCAAAGAAACAACAGGTAAGAAAACTTCTGAAACAATCCAGAGAAATAATCTGTATAAGAAGTAATAGAAATTAAACAATCAAAAAGAGCAATAGGGGATGTAGCTCAGATGGTAGAGCGCTCGCTTAGCATGCGAGAGGTACGGGGATCGATACCCCGCATCTCCAAATCATAATTTTTGTTGTTATTTACCTTTTGGAATACACGAGGAAGTTTTTCTTTGTTATTTTATTTTTTTGTTATTTTACCTTTTATACACACCAGGAAGCTTTTCTTCCAAAATGTCGTTTATTCTTCCAAAAATGACATTCACCTTTTTATATTTCTTACAACCAAAAATATCCGTATATTACAACGACTTTAAACCATCACTCTCAAACTCTAATTAACAGAAAAAATAACTAAATAAACTATTTAGTTAATGTATTTTAGCTTTTGAAATACACGAGGAAGCTTTTTTTTCCAAAAATGTCATTTACCTTTTGATCTTTTGTTATTTTAACTTTTCAAACACATCAGGAAGTGTCGAAACTCGGTTTCGGCAATAGAATTTTAGGGGTGCAGTCAAGATCGCCAAACTCGATGGGTTAGGTGGAAAACAAGGTTTAGATAGGTTCATCCTCTTGTGAGGTAATACTCTACTCTGTTTCGGCGATTCAATCCGCGAGTGTATATTGATCTCAAGATCTGAGGCTCCTAAAATCTAAAGCTCTTGCTTATCAACTCTGATATCTGATATCCCTCAAGGGAACGCCCCTTACTCCCCTTATATAGTCTTGGGAGGCGGGCTTACAAATCGAAAACCCTATCTTACTCTAAGTCGGTTTCCTCAATCTTACCAAACCGTGACTATGGGCCGTTGCCTTATCTCAATCGGCAACGTAACACCCAAGTCATATTTGGTTTACATATATGACAGTGCAATCTATCCCTACCTCTAGTCGGATAAACTTGCCATGTAGATACCCGATTGCCATAATCTCCACAGTAGCCCCAGAGTCCTTTTCGGTAGACGAGATAACTCGGCATCAAACCAAGACGGCATACGGCCAAACAACTCTTTGGCCGAGTGCTTCCGACGCCGAGTGATTCCATCACCTCTGCCTGAATCTTCCGAGTGGCTCCAAAGACTGTGAAGGGCTGGAAAATATCAAAAAATTCTCAAAAATAAACATCTAGGTGCATCTCCTGATGCACCTAATTAGGTGTAGCCCCCGACTATGTGATTAGTCAAAATCAGACTAAACATATAGTCAAGAACTATAAAAAATCATTCTCATATAAATACTTAGCTCATGCTAAAGCAATCATAAAAATTCCCATTACTCGGCAAGCTCACGCTCGTCCGAGTGAATTTGCCCAAGTCATCTCAGAACAAAAAACTTAATCAACCCTCATGGGTGAAAAAACACTCGGTAAGCTCATGCTTATCCGAGTGAAGCTACCCGAGTCATCTCGGATCAAATATTTTATTCATCCATCATGGGTAAATAAGTTTTTCAGTTATCTGAAAAATATGACCAAATTATTAAATACTCTTGCTATAATATTGGTCTCAATCTATAAAGATCTTCACAAAGGTGGAAAAAATAGCATTGATATAATCACTTAATCAAATGCTAAAGAACCAAACAGTCCTTGTCATCAAGGCAGCTATAAAAAGCTTAGCTGTTTGTCACCTTTCAAATTGCATCGTGCTAGCTTCTCATGAAGTCAAGCAAACCACGGTATGAAAGGATTTCCAAAGGTAAAGGGTATTCGGACACGTGCATATTGTCAAGGCAAATCTGCTTAAGCTCATCCACTTAAGTCCCTAAGGACACGTGTCGGGCCACACCTTAGCTGGGTCGCAGGTCTCTCATGGGCTCGGCCCAATCACGAGAAAACCTAGCGCAACCCTTAAATCTCTTTACAAAGCCTCGAGGTCATCCCCGCCACTTTGTCTTCCCAAAATTTCCTCTTTTCGCGGACTTGTTCACCGGCTCCTGCGGAAAACCCTAGACTCGCGCGCACCCGAATCCATCGACCCAGGAGCTCGTCCTTCGCCACAAATAGCCTCCGCATCCAGCTCCCAAGATTCCCATCTCAAACCCCCATCCTTTTAGCCAGATCTACTTCCCACCCAAACCACATTCATGGCGGATGAGAAGAAAATCCCCTTCGAGCAGTGGGCTACTTCGGATGTGAGGGAGTCCACCCTCAAGGAGATGGTGAAGCACGGAGTGCTTCCTCCCAAGGAGATCGAGGGCTGGCGCCCGGCGGCGGGTGAGGAGTTCCCTACCCCGAACACCGGTGAGCTTGTTGTCTTCACTTCTTTCTTTTACTGTGGCTTCAACCTCCCCACCTCCGAGTTCTTTATGGGGCTTCTGGATTATTATGGCCTTCGGCTCTATCATCTGAACCCCAATTCCATGCTTCACATCGCTCTTTTCATCCACGTGTTGAAGCCTTCCTTGGCATCCTCCCCCACTTCCAACTTTTTCGTCGCATGTTTACCTCAAACCGCATCCGAATAAGGACCATCCATGCGTCGTTGGTGGAGCGGGTTTTCAACTCCGCGGATCCCTCCGCAAGGAGTACTTTTCTCTTCCCTTGAAATCCTCCAACAAGGGTTGGCATGCGGGCTGGTTCTATATTTCCAATCTTGAGCCCAGCCTGCCGAACTTCGTTGGCCTTCCCCCTGTGCCTAAGCATACCTGGAGCACTGTGCCATTAGCCCAAGATTGGGATGAAGCCAACAAGTTACTAGCGAAGATCCTGGAGATGAAGCAAAAAGGTCTTCGTGGCGAGCAAATCACTCGGCACTTCATCAAGAGTCGACTGGCGCCGATTAAAGAGCGATCGAAGCCAGCCTTCGAGTATGAAGGCGAGAGGGACCCCAATCGGGAAGACCGGGATTCCCTTAGCTTTGAGATCCTGAAAATTTGGATGTACAAGGTCTTCTCGACTGGAGTCGCAGTCGAGCGCAGCCTCATGCTGTCGGTCCTTTCCTTCAGTCTGTATCGACCTCCTCCTCCGGTAAGCCGACTGAACTCTTTCATTGCCTTGCAATCTTGTCATCACACTTCTTAGTGTCGTAAGAATATTTCTTGTAGGAAAATGCTTCCATTATTTCAAAGCCATACAAAGTTCCTCATGATGACGTGCCGCTTCGCCCCGCCAAGAAGCCGACTGGTGGAGTAAAGATCCAAAGCGATCCAGTAGGGAAAAGGGCGGCCCCAAGTGAGGACATCGGCAAACGGGCAAGCAAGAGGAGGCTCGTCATCGATGACTCGGACGATGATGTCGCAGCCCCTCCAGCCGAAGCAACGCCTCCAAGGCCGTCACCGAAAGCGGCGCCGAAGATCCGCCGATCATCCAGTACGCTTCACACGAATCTTGAACTCTTCATTAAAAATTTCTTTATCTTTGTTCATGAGCGCGTCGTTGGTTTGGCGGGAGGCCCCAAGATATAGATCCTGCGAGAAGAGTGAAGGGCCGGCTCATTGCTACGTCCGAGGCATCCAAGCTGCGGAGCCAAAACCCGGAGCCCTCTCCCGGCGAGAGCACTCGGGCCAAAAGCCCTCGCCTCCAAGCAAAGACATCCCAAGGAGAGAGCCCCGACCGCTAGTCGGGACATCCCGACTGGAAACCAGTCGGCTGCCGAGAAGCCCCCGGCTGCAGCTTAGAAGGCCTCGACTGAAGATCAGTCGGTGAAAAGTCAAAAGGAAAAAACCAGCCGGGCTGCTCCAGTCAAGGGTTCAGCCGCCGAGGCCGGTAAGTCTTGAGTTGAGATTTTGTCTTCAATCCTCAATTTGATTCTTTCATATCTTCATCTGTTCCCTCTGATCTATCAGCCACAGTAGAAGAGATCCCCAGGTTACAGTCTTCTGAAACCTGGGTTCCTCCAATCAAGATCGAGTGGCGAGATTCAAAAGGCCAAAGGCAGGGCATCATCCTAGATAGGCAAGCGGAGAGCGAGGAAAGGGATGCCCTTGTCAATAGCTTGAATGAGGCGACTCGGCTACTCAACGTAAGCCTTGGTCCTTTTCTATTGTTGCATCATCATTTCCTTTTAGTCGGTCAACTTCGGATCTTGCATGCAGAAGGAGTATTGCCGATCGATGGCCAAGTCCGAAGCGCTCGAGAAGTTGGTCCCTCATCTAAATTCCCTGGAGGACGTCCAGCGAAAGTTAAAGACCACTCGGGAAGAGGCCGCGTCGAGGGAGGCATCCCTGAGGAGGGAAATAGCTGAACTCCGGGAAGAAAACCTCGACCTCCGGGGTTCAGTCGGGAGTAAGCTTAACCCTCCCAGTCTCTTTGTGGTTTCTGTGTTGATCTTGGTCGCTGATAGCCTTCTTTGTTTGTAGAAAATTCGTCGGAAGTCCACTCGCTCCAGGTCCAGCTGGAGGCAATCAGCCTCGGCAAGACCGAGTTGGAGGCCGAGTTCGAAGGTGAGCTTCTTTGAAGTAACATTCTTTGTGTTGCTTTGTCTTCGAGTACTTTGCGTGATCATGTTCTTTTGGCAGCTTACAAAGTCAAGACCCGAGCTCAATACGACGTCCTTCTTGAGAGGGTTAAACAAGCCGGACGGGTCCGGGAAGATGTTGCCAACGCGGCGACACCAATCCTGCTGTCTTTATTTCATCAGGGAGTTGGGGCTAGCTCACTGGACCCAGTCGAAATCTTCGATAACCTGCGGAGAGCCCCCGACCAATACTTGGCCAACATCACCGAGGCTGATACCATGGGGGCTGGCCTTGCTCTTGCACAGACCAAATCTCTCTACCCCTGAGTGGACGTCAATTCAGTCGGGGAAGGCTTCGCCGACGGCACCTCGGATGAGCAAGCTCTAGACATGATTAGTGATGCGCAGGAGTCGGCTAAGAATATTGTCATTGATGTAGTGAACAACTTTCGGCCTTAATTGTCTTGTAAACATTGCATGCAACTTTCTGATGTATACTCTGTAAATATTCAGCTTACTTATGTTAATGTCTTGATCCGAGTTTTTATGTGAAATTTCTTAAGTAATTTTCATCCGACTGTCATCAAGCCTAAGCTCTATTAGGTCATCAAAAAAATTTCAGTCCTGAAACACTGAACTCGAATCAAGGAACATTAAGCAATAATAAACTAAATATGCACAGGTTGTCGAAAAAACCATGCTTTATTGACATATGTACAGCCCCCGACTGCTAACTCAAGAAGTCATCTTGCTTGAGGTTGGCAGTCGAGAGAAACATGAAACTTAAGTCAGTTTAGGCATAGAATCGTCGAAGATGCTCGATATTCCAGGAATTCTTCACCATAGATCCGTCTTCACGCTTTAGTCGATATGCGCCTGGCCGAGTCACCTCAGCAATTATATACGGTCCTTCCCATAAGGGGGATAACTTGTGACGGTCCTTGGTGGTCTGAACCTTGCGTAGAACCAAATCGCCAACGATAAAAGCTCGTGCTCGAACGTTGCGACTATGGTATCGTCTGAGCCCTTGAAGATATTTTGCCGACTGGATGAGGGCTGCCTCCCGGGCCTCTTCCAGTCGGGTGAGGTCATCCACTCGGTCTGGGTCGTAGCGTTCATCATTGAAGCTGCGAACTCGGAGGGATTCATACTCCATCTCATTTGGCAGCATGGCTTCTGCGCCGTAGACCAAAAAGAAAGGAGTTTGGCCGGTAGCCCGACTGGGTGTGGTCCGCAGGGACCATAGAACCAAGGGGAGCTCTTGAACCCACTTGCCTGCGTAAGAATTTAGGCAATCGAACACACGGGCCTTGATGCCTTGAAGGACCATGCCGTTGGCACGCTTGACTTGTCCATTGCTTTTGGGATGGGCAGCGACGCATAGCAAATCTTGATTCCGAAGTCTTCGTAGAATTCCTTGAAGATGCCTCCTGTGAATTGAGTCCCATTGTCGGTTATGATTCTGTTTGGGAGGTCGAACCGGTGCACGATGTTGAGGATGAAGTCCCGTGCCTTGTCAGCAGTAATTGTGGCAACCGGCTTAGCTTCAATCCACTTGGAAAACTTGTCGACTGCGACGAATAAGTGTGTGAATCCTCCTGGAGCCTTCTTGAACGGGCCGACCATGTCTAAGCCCCATACCGCAAATGGCCAGGATAATGGGATTGTTTGTAGCTCTTGGGCTGGGACATGGCTCTGTCGGGCGAAGAATTGGCAGCCTTCACAGGTTCGTACCACTTTATCCGCGTCGGAGACCGTGGTAAGCCAGAAAAAGCCTTGTCTGTAGGCTTTGCCCACCAAGGTGCGTGCGGCCGCGTGGTTTCCGCATATGCCCGAGTGGATGTCATGGAGTAGCTGTCGTCCTTCCTCGGGTGTGATGCACCTCATCAGGACTCCGGAGGGACTTCTCTTGTACAGACCGGAGCCAACCATGACGTAAGCTTGGCAACGACTTCTCTTCCGGCAGCTCTTGCTGTGTTAAAAATTTGATGAGTGGTGTTCTCCAGTCGGCGTCAATCATGGCGACTTCGTTTGCAGCTTGTTCGTTGGGAGTTGGTTTTGCCGCAATAGTTGGCTCATAGAGGTGCTCGACAAAAAGTCTGTTGGGGCGGCTTCACGTTTGGACCCGAACTGCGCCAACTCGTCAGCTGCTTCGTTGTTGTGTCTTAGGACATGTGATAGCTCGAGCCCGTCAAACTTGTCTTCAAGTTTGCGGACCTCCTGTCGGTAGGCTTACATGGTGTCGTTTAGACAGGACCAGTCTTTCATTACTCGGTTCACGACTAGCTGGGAGTCCCCTTTCACGACGAGCCGATGTATCCCGAGTGAAACTGCGAGCCGCAATCCATGTAGCAGGTCTTCGTACTCGGCGACGTTGTGTGAGGCGGAGAAGTGGAGGTGGAGGACGTATCTTAGCTTTTTCCCAGTCGGGGAGATCAGCACAACTCCTGCTCCCAGACCGGTGATCCTCTTGGATCCGTCGAAGTGCATGGTCCAATGTTGAAGGTCTTCCCGAGGTACATCTTCTTGTTGTTCGGTCCACTCGGCCAAGAAGTCCGCCAGGGCTTGTGATTTTATAGACGTCCTCGCCTTAAAAGTTAAGTCCAGCGACATCAGCTCTAGGGCCCACTTCGCGATGCGTCCCGTTGCCTCCCGGTTGTGGATGACATCGCCGAGTGGAAAAGAGGTGACGGCGGTGACCGAGTGACCCTGAAAGTAGTGCGCCAATTTCCTCGTGGTTATCAGAACACCATATAGCAATTTTTGTACCTGCGGGTAGCGAGTTTTGGCTCCTGTCAGCACTTCGCTAACAAAGTAGATCGGCCTCTGAATCTTCTGGACCCGCTCTTCTTATTCGCGCTCGACCACGAGGACCGTACTAACCACTTGGTGAGTGGCTGATACGTACAGCAGCAGGGGCTCCTGAGGCTGGGGTGAGGCTAGGACGGGCGGCGTCGTAAGGAATTCTTTAAAATCTTCAAAGGCCTTGTGAGCTTCCGTGGTCCATTGAAAGTCGTCCGCTTTCTTTAGCAATCTGAAGAAGGGCATGCCTCGTTCGTCGAGTCGAGAGAAGAATCGGCTTAGCGCCGCCATGCAGCCAGTGAGCTTCTGGACGTCCTTCTAGTTACTCGGGGGCTTCATGTTCAGGATAGCGTTGATCTTTTACGGATTGGCTTCAATGCCGCGGTGTGATACCATGAAGCCGAGCGGTTTGTCGATGGGACGCCGAAGGTGCACTTCTCCGGGTTCAACTTCATTCGATGGCCCGAATATTTGCGAAGGTTTCTTCTAGGTCAGCGATCAGGTCTTCTTTCTGCTTGGTCTTGATGACGACTTCGTCGACATAAGCTTCCACGTTCTTGCCGATCTGCGTCTGAAAACACCTCTGGATCATGCGTTGGTATGTGGCGCCGGCGTTCTTGGGCCGAAAGGCATGGTGATGTAGCGATGGCCCCAAACGGCGTGATGAACGATGTCTTCGGCGGTCGGATTCTTTCAAGCGATCGGTGGTAGCCCGAGTAACGTCCAAAAAGCTCGGGAGTTGGCAGCCGGTACTTGAATCTACGACTTGGTCGATGCGAGGCAGCCGAATGGATCTTTGGGGCGAGGCTTTGTTGAGGTCGGTATAGTCAACGCACATGCGCCATTGCCCCGTATTTTTCCGGACCAAGAACTGGGTTGGCTAACCATCGGGGTGTAGAACTTCTTTGATAAAACCGGCGGCCAAGAGCTTTGTGAGCTCCTCCTTGATGGCATCTTTTCGATCTGCGCGAATCTACGTAATCGTTGTTTTATCGGTCTTGCGTCATCTTTGACGTGTAAAGAGTGCTCGATCACCTCCCTAGGAATTCGGACATATCGATGGTTTCCAAGCAAAAACATCTTTATTATTTTGGAGGAAGGTGACGAGCGCGCTTTCCTATTTAGGATCTAGTTCAGCGTCGATTACAGCAGTTTTGGAGGGATCCGAAGGATCAAGGGAGATCTTCTTGGTCTTGGCGTCGCCGGTTCTTGATTTGGCTATCTTCTTCGTGGGGATTTCACCCTCTGCCGAAGTCGATGCGGCCAATCGGATTTCTTGCTGGCCGCGTGATCTCTCGCGAGATTGGGCCATGTCGCAGGCTCTCCTTGTCGCAGGTGAAGGCTTGCTTCACGTCGCTGCGAAGAGTGATGACGCTGTTGGGACCCGGCATCTTCATGCAGAGGTTGGTGTAATGGGGTATCGCCATGAACTTGGCAAGTGCGGGCCTTCCGATGATGGCGTGGTAGGCCGTTTCGAAGTCGGCCACCTCGAAAGTGACGTTCTCCGTCCGGAAATTCTCTCGAACTCCGAAGGTGACCGGGAGGGCGATGTGCCCGAGTGGTGTAGATGACAGCCCCGGGATAACTCCATGGAAGGGGGCTGAGCTTTGCTTCAGTTCGGCCCTCGGGATCTGCATCTCGTCCATGGTCTTGGCGAACAAAATATTGAGGGCGCTGCCCCCATCAATGAGGACACGCTTAAGCTTGATGTTGCGGACCACCGGGTCCAAAACGAGTGGATAGTGTCCCGGGTGAACCACTCGGTCGGGGTGTTCCGAGCGGTCAAAAGTGATGGCCACCTCCGACCATCGTAGGTACTGTGGGACCTCGGGTTGCGCCGCATTGACCTCTCGGTCGGTTAGCTTCTGTTTCCTCTTGGATTCATAGGCTAGCGGCCCCCCGAAGATGTGATTGAGCTCGCCCACGGGGTCTTGAAAGGGCTCGGCATTCTCGGTCGTGTTGTTCTTCTTGGCGCCCGATGGACCGGCTTCCTCGGTGGCTTCTTATTGAGGTGCCGCATACTTTGCTCGAACTGTTTATAGATAAAACAGTCCTTAGCCGCGTGCTTATGATTGAGATGATGCGTGCACTGGGCATTCATGATGGCGTCGTAGGCCGCGACTTGGGGGCAGCGTTGGGAGTTGGAAGTTGCGGCGACTAGATCTTCGGATCGGCGCTTGCGGTCCTTTTGGCCCTGATTGTTGTTGCCGTTATCCTTCTTAGGATTCCGGCTTCCTCCCTTGCTTGTCATCCCTCTGTTGGGCCGGTCTTGGCGTGCCACTTTGATGGCATCATTGGATTTGGCGTAAGAGTTTGTCGTTTCAAACATCGCTTCACCGTCTTCGGTGGCTTGCGCCCGAACTTTCCGATTAACAGCTCATCACGGACTCCCTTCTGGAAGGCGGCGATGATGATGTCGTCGGTGATGTTGGGGATCTTGTTGCGATTTTCGGAGAAGCGTCGGATGTAGTCCTTCAGAGGTTCGTCCGGCTTCTGGATAACGTTGTATAAGTCAAAGTGGGTGTCGGGCCTCTCGAAGGTTCCCTGAAAGTTGGCGATGAAGTGGTCCCTCAGCTCACCCCACGAGTCGATTGAGCCTCTTGGCAGGCTCGTGAGCCAGTTCCTGGCTGAGTTGGCGAGGGCCATGGGCAGGTAATTGGCCATAGCCTTGTTGTCGCCGCCTGCTGCGCGGATGGCGAGAGTGTACACGGTAAGCCATGACTCGGGGTCGGTCTTGCCGTCATATTTCTCGATTCCGGTTGGCTTGAATCCATTCGGGCAGTGCACTCGGCGAAGCTCCCGAGTGAAAGCTGGCACTTCGTCGTCATTGCTATCGGGTGATCCCCTCCGATCTTCCCGAGTGCGTTGATCTCGCTCTTGGTAGCGGCGATCGAGGACTTCCTGCAGATCACTCGGCGGGGTCTGTGGACCCCCGATTTTGAGGCGGGAATCTTTCGTGTTCATAGTACCATTTCCCTGGATCGAGTAGTTGGTACCCACGAATACAGTTCTGGATAATCAAGTGCACATGCACGAATAGTCTTACAATACCATTATTACATTAATAGGCCCGAAGGCATTGTTCATCCCACAGGACCTTATGGTCCGAATACAACATAAAAACAGAGTTTTTAGATAAGGCAGCGGAAAGAGGCAGCGGCTTGTCAATGGCCACAGGCAACGACCGGAGCTAAGGTCTAGTATGCGCCGTCAGTTCCTTCGCCTCTCCAGTAATACGCATATGGGTCTTCGGCTCTTCATTTCCATCATGGAGGTTTGTGCGTATAGCAAGGGTGAGTACCAACCGTACTCGGCAAGCCAACACGAGAATTGATGCATATGATAGGGTTATTCAAAGAACATGGCTAGGGTTATTTTTGCGTAAAGCCGGTTTTCACAATTCTTTTCACAAGCCTATCGACTAGCCAAATCAAGTTTTAATTTCATAGTTTATTAACCCCGACGGTTACGTCTACCATCCATCGTGATTCCAAGGATGGCTTCCCGCCTCCGGTTCGTCATGATTTTACGGTGAGTCCACCCCTTCTCGCATTCTCGAGAAGTTGATCCACCAGCGAATAAAATCATCATGCAAACCCATCCCAGCATTCTTAAGTTCAAAGTCTAGCCAAGCGAAAGTCTTGTCACGATGCTCAATATCCGCGAGCACGGCTATTCGAATAGATTGATTCATTCACACTGGTGGATGTACACTTTACCCGTACTCCGCGACAGCCCAACAAATGAGCCTACGCCTCAACACATGAGACGGTCACGGCAAAGCCTTTCGATAACCTCACTTTGGCGTACCCGCTCCATGAACTTAAGCCCTCATGCACTCTAGCCGTCCTTTTCTAGCGGTGAGAGGAGTTAAGGCGCACCGGGGTAAGGGAAGACTTTCCAAATCTTTAAGTTTAGTTAACATCGGTTTAATCTCACCATTCATAACAAAGGCCGCAGCCTCATTCTCATCCCATAACCACATCATAGAGAACCATCTATGCAAGGATACGCCTCCGCTCGGCTATCTAGTCGGCTAGGTCTATACCCATTCGAGAAGTACGGTTGTGCTGGCTCGTTTCCGGCTATCTCATGGCTCGGTCCTTAATTGACCAGGGTCGGCACTTGCCTTTTCCGAATCCACCCAAATCATCCGGCCGCCCCAGTCTAAAACATTTGTATAGTACTTTCAATTTTCATCAAACTTAATTCATCATGGCCATGTGGCGCTCATGTCTCCACATGCCGAATCTCAACTACCTTCCCTAAGGTAGTTGCCCAAGCACAAAGCTTTTTCATAAAGTCATGAGTATGCATAAATCTAAGTATAGCATGGCTAAGCGCTTACCGAAGTTACTCTTCGGTTGTTTGTATCACATCGCGAGTTACAAAGAGTAATTCTAAAGGTAATCAATAGCAAGGAATGGCATAACAAGTATGGGTAACTCTGTAAAGCATGCATGTTTAGAGTTTAAAATAACATCATTTCGCAATTGGGTTCGATATGTTCAAAGGGTGTGAAGACTTGCCTTGCTCGCACGCTGGTTGAGTGGGGTCTTCCGCGTAGTCGGTGTTCACCTCTTCGGACGCTATCCGTACGTGCGAAAAGAAGGGTTGAATCCAATTAAAATTCAACAACATCAACGAAAAAGAAAGAGATCTCAAAATGATCGCGGAAAGCGGATTCCAAACACAACCTCAAACTTCGAAAATCTTAAGAGTTGAATCAACGAAAAGGAGTTCAGTTAAACCGAGCGAACCATCTTGTAATTAATATGTATTTTGCACTTAAATTTGAAGATATCCTAGAATAATTAGGTTTCTAATTTTCATATCTCCAATAATTGATCTTTAATGTTGCAATTATATTTGTTAGGGTTTTTTTGAAATTCTAACGACGGGATAATGTCATCCATGCTTAGCCAATATTTAAAAAGGTCTCATGCGAACTTCGATAACAATTTAAAGGTTGGACAATATTTGAATTCAGAAAAAGGAAAAATTTTAATCTATAAATCATTTTCACAAAGTATTTCTTTTTGGAAGGAAAAAGAATATTATACTCATTCCTAATAATAATATTTTCAAAAACCTTATTTTATCCTAAAATATTTCCACAATAATTTTTTTACCTTTACCCTATTCCTTTACTATTTTTCTTTTCCTCTTTTTTTCTTTTCTTTTTCTTTCTTTCTTTCTTTTTTTCCTCTATTTCTTCCCTCCTTTCCCCTCTGTTTCTACCGGCGGCGGCGGTGAGGAGGAGCGCCGACGGCGAGGGAGGGCCGAGCTAGGGAAAGAGGGGCTTTTCACCATCTTGGGACCACGGAGGTTCCATTTCTCCACTCGGCCGAGACCGGGAGCGGCGGAGAGGGCGCGCGCAGGGGGTGGTTCGGCGGCGGTGGCGCTCGTCGGCGGCAACCTCCGGCGAAGTTCGGCCAAGGTGAGGGGTCTACGAGCATCGGTGAACCCTAGGGATGCTAAAGGTGGGTTCGGTTCGGCGGGAGGCATTGCGGCGTGCGGCGACGGCGGGGTGGCGGCGGCGAGCGAGACGGGAATCGAGGGGCTCGTCGCCGACGATTTTCCGGCGACCATTTGGCTCGGGAAGCTTAGGGGAAATAATACTTAGAGCACGGGGATGATGATGGTACCTTCAATTCGGGAAGAAATCGGCCAGGGGTGACGAATTTCGGGGTCTTTGCACGGGCGGTCGAATTAGGGTTCTTCCGCCGAGCTTCGATCCTTCCCAAAATTCACGCAATGCGGTGGCTAACTTTTGGGGAAATCGGGAAAAGCACGAGTGAGCAGGGAAGATTTTCGGTGTTGGGGGCTCGGCTCGGGGTGGCTTCTTATAGGCGGTCGACGGAGGGCGACGCGACGGCAGCAATGGCGCGGCGTCGGCGGCATGGCGCGGTCGCGGGGAGGTCGTGCGCGACGTGCGGCAAGCTGCGGCCGACGTGCGTGCGTACGGTGGCGCGGCGAGGACGGTGCGTGCGGGCTGTGCGGCGCGGCGCTAACGCGAGCGGTACGCGCGCGGCATGGCGGCGGTCTAGCGCGGCGCCAGGCGACTTCGGTGACCGCGGGGTGGCGCGACGCCACGCGGTGGCGTGCACGCGGGACGGTGTCATCGGCGAGAGCACGCGTGCGCGGGCGTCCTGGTACGGCGCGGCACGGCGCTCGGCGCGTGGCGCGCGCGAACGTGGCTGACGGGCTGGTCGAACACCTACTGACGCGATGAACAGTGCGCTTTTCCATTTTTCCCAAATTTAAAATCCTATTTTCCATTTCCATTTCTTTTATTCCTAAAAATCTCAAATAAATTTTGGTATTCACGAACAATTTCTAAAATTATATCTTCCACATTTCCCTACTTTTCAAAATATATTTTTCATATTTATTTTGTTCCTTTTCTTAAATTCAAGAAAATGGGATTTTGAATTGAAGACAAATTTCAAATTTCATTTCTCCTTTTCAATATATATTTTTTTATCCAAATTCCAATTATTCATTATCTTTCCTCCATCAATTAGGATTTAAACATTAATATATTCTTTTTGTGATGCACCATATTATATACATATATATATATATCTATGCGCTCTTTTCGGGTACACACATGTATATTTTGAAATTGTTTTCACTTGGGATTGCAAAGCTTAGGGTTTTATTCCATTTTACCTCAAAGCAATTCTAGAAGAAAATCTTATATCGTTGACTGGCAATTAAGATCGAAAAACACAATAAGAAGCAATGATTCCAAAAGTTTTTGTGAGTTCCGATTTTTACGTTCCGAATTCCATTCCTTCGATTTTCGGGATGTTACAAACCTACCCTCCTAACAATAAATCTCGTCCCGAGATTTTCTTACCGATTCTTGAATAGGTGTGGATATTCTCGTCCTCGGGAATTCTTCGCTCTCCCGGGTAGCTTCTTCTTCGTGTGATTGCTCCATTGTACTTTGTACATGCGCCACGACTTGGTTCGTGTCTTCTTTACTGCTTCGTCTAGTATCTTGATTGGATGCTCCGGGTAGGTAAGATCACTGTGGACATGGATGGTTTCTAACGGGGCTTGCTCTTCGGTACCCACGGACATTTCTTCAGCTGCGATACGTGGAATACTGGGTGGACATCGGAGAGATTCTCGGGCGTTCAATTGGTAAGCCACTTCTCCCCTCTAGCGCTTATCAAGAATGGGCCCACGTATCGTGGTGCGAGTTTCCCTTTGACTTTGAATCTCCGAGTTCCCCGTAGTGGTGAGACCTTTAGATACACGTAGTCACCTTCTTTAAATTCCAATTCTCTTCGTCGGGTATCCGCGTAGCTCTTTTGTCGTGATTGAGCGGCTTGTAGTCGGTCCGGATCAGGCTAACCTTTTCCTCGGCCTCCTTGATTATGTCGGGCCCGAATACGGTCCGTTCACCGGTTTCGACCACATCAATGGGGTTCGACATCGGCGACCAAATAAAGCTTCGTTTGGCGACATCTTCGACCGCTTGATAGCTATTGTTGTAGGAGAACTCGGCGTACGGCAAACATTTCTCCCAATCCTTGGTGAAATCCAATGCACAGGCTCTCAGCATATCTTCCAATACTTGATTCGTCCTTTCAGTTTGCCCATCGGTCGTGGGTGATAAGCGGTGCGAAAGCGAGATGACTTCCGAGTGCCTCGTTGACTTTGCTCCGAAATGAGATGTGAATTGGGTACCACGATCCGATATAATCCTCTTTGGTACACCGTGGAGACATACAATCCTACTCATATATAGTTCCGCTAGCTTGGCAGTTGTAGTTAGTCTTCACGGGAATAAATCTGCAGTCTTGGTGAGCCAATCTACTATTACCCAAATGGAATCGTAACCACCGTAGTTTTGGGTAGTCCTACTATGAAATCCATGCCTATCTCGTTCCATTTCCATTCGGGAATCTTGAGTGGCTGCAGCAAGCCAGCCGGCCGTTGATGCTCAGCTTTCACCCTTTGGCACACATCGCACACGGCTACGTATTCGGCTACATCTCTCTTCATATTAGGCCACCGGTATTCTCCTTTCAAATCCTGGTACATTTTCGTGCTTAGGGATGTAACGAATATGCCGACTCGTGGGCTTCTTTTAAGATCAATCCTCTCAAACCGCCTCGTTCGAGCACGCGATTCTTTTCTTGTACCACGGGATTCCCCTATCGTCTACGAAAATTCCTTAGCGCGTCCGGTCCATGCGTTCCTTGATTTCCGGGTTTCCTCATTCCCTTTTGGGCTTCTTCTATTTGAGTCCTCGAAGGGGTTGGATTTTCGGTGAGTGTACTCCTCCGTGAGGAATCGGGTGCGGATTAAGTCGAGCCATTTCTTCTTGGAGCTCATTAGCCATACCTTTCAATCCCATGTGGTTGCACTTGGGCTTTGCGGCTCGCGCATCGGCCACTACATTTGCCTTGCCGGGATGATAATGGATTCCTAGATCGTAATCCTTGATCAACTCCAACCATCGCCTCGTCGTAGGTTGAGATCAGGCTAAGTAAAGAAATATTTTAGGCTCTTGTGATCGGTATACACATCACGGTGGTTCCCGATCGAGATAGTGTCTCCGGATCTTCAATGCGTGTACAACCGCGGCTAATTCCAGTCGTGTGTGGGATAATTCTCTTCGTGGGGTCGTAACTGTCGCGAGGCATACGCTACGACCTTCCCATCCTGCATTAATACTCCTCCTAATCCTTGCCGGGATGCATCACGGTACATCACGAAATCCTTCCGGTTGTCGGGTAAGGTTAAGATTGGGGCGGTGGTTAACTTTTCTTTCGGTTGGTCGAAAGCGTTTTGACACTTCTCGTTCCATTCAAACTTCTTTTCCTTCTTCGAAGTTGAGTCATAGGTCGGGCTACAGTGGAAAACCCTTCGATAAACCGTCGGTAATAACTGGCCAAGCCCAAGAAACTCCGAACTTCCGTCACTGACTTGGGTGCCTTCCATTCCGTGACAACTTCGACCTTGGCGGGGTCTACTGCTACTCCTCCGGCTGAAACCACGTGGCCGAGAAAAGCGACTTCTTTGAGCCGAACTCGCATTTGCTTGAACTTTGTATACAATTGGTGCTCTCGTAGTTTTCCGGTACGAGCCGTAGATGCTCCGCGTGTTCCTCATCGTTCTTGGAGTAGATAAGTATATCGTCGATGAATACCACTACGAATTTGTCCAGGTATTCCATGAATACCTTGTTCATCAGGTTCATAAAGTATGCAGGGGCATTGGTCAACCCAAAGAACTCGTATAAGCCGTAACGTGTAGAGAACGCCGTCTTAGGAATATCTCCGGCTCTAATCTTCAACGATGATATCCCGATCGTAGATCAATCTTTGAGAACACTGCGCACCCTTAAGTTGATTGAATAGGTCATCGATCCGAGGTAGCGGGTACTTGTTCTTGATAGTTACTTCATTCGCGATCGGTAGTCCACACACATCCTCATACTCCCATCCTTCTTTTTGATGAAGAGTCTGGGGCTCCCAGGGGAGAAGAGCGGGCGTACAAATCCCTTCTCTTGTAGTTCCCTTATTTGCTTCTTGAGTTCCTCTAACTCGTTGGCCGGCATTCGATAAGGCCTCTTGGATATGGGGGCGTACCGGGCATTAGATCGATGATAAACTCTACGTCGCGATCCGGGGCATTCGGGTAATTCCTCGGGAAACACATCCGGTATTCTTGTACTACGGCATTCCGCCTAGGGGTAGCATGGTGAACACTCCCGCAGCTTGCTCACATAGCTTTGGGTTTTGATCCATAGTTATGCTCATCGGTGATCCCCATGGGGTGGATACCGTGACTTCCCTTCGACCATGATCTATAATTCCATTATTTTTGGTCAACCAATCCATTCGAGTATGACATCTATGGTTTGGGGTGATAGCACCATAAGGTTTGAGAGAAACACCACGTCTCTAATCCGTATGGGCACATTAATGCAGGCATGGGGTATGGTTATGTCTCCCTAGGTGAGTGTACCGGCATAGGTCTTCTAAGTGCTACTTGGTGCGAGGTGGTGTTGTTTGCTTACTCGGGAAGATATGAATGAATGCGAGGCTCCGAATCGAATAAAACTTTAAGCGGTGCGAGTTGATAGAGAACATACCCATCAATACGTTCGGTCCTCCCGAGCTTCTTCACCCGCACATGATTCACTGGCCACGTCGAAACCCGGTGGCGGCCTCGTTGGGTAGCGGGGTCTGAACAGGACCTCGTCTGCCGCGCAGGGTGGGGGTTCCTCGGACGGGCGTTGCATTGGCGCCGGTGCGCAGAGGGGACGTTGCGTGGTTTTGGGCAGCTATTGGAGTAGTGCCCGAATTCCCAAATTGAAGCGGCTCACATTCTTTCTTCTGGAGCGGCTAGGGTCGGTGTGGGTGTACGAAGGCGAGGTGTAGGCGACTGTTGGCATGGTCGAAAGCGGGAGAACGTCCGGTTCTCGGAACGTTTGGCTTCCATCCGGACGGGGTGGCTCCCTTGGGGCGTTGTGGCGTTCCCTAAAATGGGCGAGCCATAGCGAGTCTCCTCTTGCGGTTATTGTCTACCACCTTCGGTCATGCTCAAGTCGGACGACCTTGTTGATGAGGCTTTGAAGCTGGTGTGATCTTGCCCGATCATTGGTCCCCTCGGTTCGTCATTTAGTCCCTCAATGAATTTGTCTATCTTTTCTTCTTCGTCTGCCGAGTCACTTGGTGGCGTAACGGGCAAGCGAGTGAACTTGTTCGGGTATTCTTGTGCGAGGTGTTCCCTTGACGCAGATCTGCGGAACTCGTTTTCTTCATCCTCATAACTGCACTGGCACGAAATTCTCACAGAACGCAGCCGTGAATTCCTCCCATGTTGGTTCGACGGCGTCTTCAGCTCGTGTCTCCTTGTAGGTGTCCCACCAGTCACTTGCGGGACCCTCCAGTGGTTAGTAGCGAAGACAACTCTATCGGCTTCTCGGACTCGACGAGGGTTAGCTTCTTCTCTATCACTCTTAGCCAATCTTCAAGATCCATACGCTCTTCGGCCGTGGAAAAGTGGGCGGCTTAGCTCTCATGAATTCTCCCGGACTCGATCCTCCTCGACCTCCTTGATTATTAGCAATCGCTTGGAGTAGCGGGTGCAAAGCCATGACCTCCGCCGGGGTGGAAGGGTTGGGTTACGGCGGGTTCTCATTGGTTGCTTGCGGCTCTGCGGCGATGTGCCATCTCGAAGAAGGTAGATGAATTAAGAGATCGGACTAGTTTAGGTTATAGTTCCCGGGGATTTTTCTTCAAGTTCTTTTGAATGATCTTCAATCAACGAGACGGGGTGAAATAATAATAAGCTTACGAATTAAGACGCCGCAAAGCGATGCTCGGGTTCGTCATATTACATAAGGGGTACACTGATTTGTACACACACAGTCCTTCATGCCGGAGATAGCAACAATAATTATATCGTCCAACTACATCAACTAATTAAGAGGAAATAGGGAGTGGTTCGTGCTTGCCGAGCGGGAAGGGCCTCCCGCCTAGTCATCCAACCATCCGCAAGAGCCGGCGCCGGAAGTGGGTGGTCCGCTGCTGAAGCAAACCGAAGTCCCCATGGCTCGGAGGTGGTGGCCTCGAGTCACGCCGAATCTTCCGACTCGGTGGCCGCGTACTCTTGCGAGCGGTGCGGCGGGTGAGGGGGCCTCCCGTGTGAGTCGCGACGAGGGGAGCTTCCTCCTCCATTGAGTCGGTGTCGCTAGACTCCCATTTGATCTCCATGGGCTCTGCCTCAGACTCCGTGTCGGTGTAGATCTGGATGGGGTTACCCTCTCCCGATCCCGGCTCGGATGGTATGCACGGAGCTCGGGGTGGGTCCCTTGGATGTGGCGCGTGGGGTCTACAGTGCGGTGCGAGCTCGTGCTCAACATAAAGCTTGCTCCATCATAGCTTGAAAAGTATCTAAGCATGCTGGAGTCATAAGGTAATAGTGGTCGGGCACAAGGGCGGAGGTGATGGTACGGGCTCGGTGGAAGTACTGCGGCGTAGACGGGACGAGTGCGCAGTTGCTCCTCCAGTGGTTGATCTCGTTGCTTGCTCTTCTGAGCTGTTCTTCCAGCTCTACCAAAGCTTCCCCACGGGCCATATAGCGGTCCGAGAGTTGCTCATCTTGGGCACCATTGGCTGCGGTGAGTGCGGCATGTTTATCTGGTCTCCACGGCCTTGGTGGCTGTTGACCGATCATTGAGGCGTGGCTGCGATCGTTGATCTCGAGCGGGGCCTCCTCGTACGATCGTCCGTCTCTCGCCCAACGTGATAGACGCGTGACCATCGGGTTGTAGCGGCGGGGTAGCCTCCACGGTGCGGCCAGGTTGCCCTCTTCGCGATAAGGATGATGCACAAACTCTGTCATTGTGAGTTCGGCACGGTGTTCCGCATTAAGGCGAAGGAAGGCCTCGCGAGCCGCATCTGAATAGCCGCTACGCTGGTCCCGGTGGTAGCGAGTGTGGAAGCGTAGGATGTCTCACTTCCCATGCGGGCTTCTATGGATACATTGCCTCCCGAGTGGATACACTTCGAGCCATGTCTCTTGGTGTGATAGGTGGGTGGTTCCGGGTACCTCAAACACCATAGTAGGGACTGAAGTTGTACCACAAACCCCTCGTCTCGCGCGATAGTGACTTCCCAGTTCCGTCGTAGTTTGACATCCGCTTTTATAGGCAACTTGGGGTTAGCGGGAGAGAGCTATCATAATCATTTGGTAAAAAGAAATACGGATGTAGAAAAGGTATATTTGCATTTTCGGAAATAATAGTTTAAAACTGATCCTAATGTAGGGATATTTCCCTTTAGCCATCTAGTTAGGGGTAGGGCGCCATTTGGTCTTAGCCTACGGTCGCATGGCTCGATACCGGCTCTGTGGACCCCGATTTTGAGGCGGGAATCTTTCGTGTTCATAGTACCATTTCCCTGGATCGAGTAGTTGGTACCCACGAATACGGTTACGGATAATTAAGTGCACATGCACGAATAGTCTTACAATACCATTATTACATTAATAGGCCCGAAGGCATTGTTCATCCCACAGGACCTTATGGTCCGAATACAACATAAAAACAGAGTCTAGATAAGGCGGCGGAAAGAGGCGGCGGCTTGTCAATTACCACGAGCAACGGCCGGAGCTAAGGTCTAGTATGCGCCGTCGGTTCCTTCGCCTTCCGGTAATACGCATATGGGTCTTCGGCTCTTCATTTCCATCACTTTGGAGGTTTGTGCGTATAGCAAGGGTGAGTACCAACCGTACTCGGCAAGCCAACACGAGAATTGATGCATATGATAGGGTTATTCAAAGAACATGGCTAGGGTTATTTTTGCGTAAAGCCGTTTTCACAATTCTTTTCACAAGCCTATCGACTAGCCAAATCAAGTTTTAATTTCATAGTTCATTAACCCGGCGACGGTTCGTCTACCATCCATCGTGATTCCAAGGATGGCTTCCCGCCTCCGGTTCGTCATGATTTTCGGTGAGTCCACCCCTTCTCGCATTCTCGAGAAGTTGATCCACCGATAATAAAATCATCATGCAAACCCATCCCAAGCATTCTTAAGTTCAAAGTCTAGCCAAGCGAAAGTCTTGTCACGATGCTCAATATCCGCGAGCACGGCTATTCGAATAGATTGATTCATTCACACTGCGGTGGATGTACACTTTACCCGTACTCCGCGACAGCCCAACAAATGAGCCTACGCCTCAACACATGAGACGGTCACGGCAAAGCCTTTCGATAACCTCACTTTGGCGTACCCGCTCCATGAACTTAAGCCCTCATGCACTCTAGCCGTCCTTTTCTAGCGGTGAGAGGAGTTACGGCGCACCGGGGTAAGGGAAGACTTTCCAAATCTTTAAGTTTAGTTAACATCGTTTAATCTCACCATTCATAACAAAGGCCGTAGCCTCATTCTCATCCCATAACCACATCATAGAGAACCATCTATGCAAGGATACGCCTCCGCTCGGCTATCTAGTCGGCTAGGTCTATACCCATTCGAGAAGTACGCTTGGCTCGTTTCCGCTATCTCATGGCTCGGTCCTTAATTGACCGTCGGCACTTGCCTTTTCCGAATCCACCCAAATCATCCGCGCCCAGTCTAAAACATTTGTATAGTACTTTCAATTTTCATCAAACTTAATTCATCATGGCCATGTGGCGCTCATGTCTCCACATGGCCATCTTGTAATTAATATGTATTTTGCACTTAAATTTGAAGATATCCTAGAATAATTAGGTTTCTAATTTTCATATCTCCAATAATTGATCTTTAATGTTGCAATTATATTTGTTAGGGTTTTTTTTTGAAATTCTAACGACAGGATAATGTCATCCATGCTTAGCCAATATTTAAAAAGGTCTCATGCGAACTTCGATAACAATTTAAAGGTTGGACAATATTTGAATTCAGAAAAAGGAAAAATTTTAATCTATAAATCATTTTCACAAAGTATTTCTTTTTGGAAGGAAAAAGAATATTATACTCATTCCTAATAATAATATTTTCAAAAACCTTATTTTATCCTAAAATATTTCCACAATAATTTTTTTACCTTTACCCCTATTCCTTTACTATTTTTCTTTTCCTCTTTTTTTTTCTTTTCTTTTTCCTTTCTTTCTTTTTTTTTCTCTGTTTCTTCCTCCTTTCCTGCTCTTCGTTTCTACGGCGGCCGGCGGTGAGGAGGGGCGCCGACGGCGAGGAGGGCGGAGCTAGGGAAAGAGGGCTTTTCACCATCTTGGGACCACGGAGGTTCCATTTCTCCACTCGGCCGAGACCGGGAGGGAGCGGCGGAGAGGGGCGCGCGACGGCGGGGTGGTTCGGCGGCGGTGGCGCTCGTCGCGGCAACCTCCGGCGAAGTTCGCCAAGGTGAGGGGTCTACGAGCATCGGTGAACCCTAGGGATGCTAAAGGTGGGTTCGGTTCGGCGGGAGGCGTTGCGGCGTCTGGCGGCGAGGCGGCGGTGGCGCGGCCGAGACAGGGAATCGAGGGGCTCGTCGCCGACGATTTTCCGGCGACCATTTGGCTCGGGAAGCTTAGGGAAATAATACTTAGAGCACGGGGATGATGATGGTACCTTCAATTCGGGAAGAAATCGGCGAGGGTGACGAATTTCGGGGGCTTGCACGGGCGGTCGAATTAGGGTTCTTCCGCCGAGCTTCGATCCTTCCCAAAATTCACGCAATGCGGTGGCTAACTTTTGGGGAAATCGGGGAAAAGCACGAGTGAGCAGGGGAAGATTTTCGGTGTTGGGGCTCGGCTCGGGTGGCTTCTTATAGGCGGTCGACGGAGGGCGACGCGACGGCGGCAATGGCGCGGCGTCGGCGGCATGGCGCGGTCGCGGGGAGGTCGTGCGCGACGTGCGGCAACTGCGGCCGACGTGCGTGCGTACGGTGGCGCGGCGAGGACGGTGCGTGCGGGCGTGCGAGCGCGCGCCCTACGCGAGCGGTACGGCGACGGCATGGCGACGGTCTAGCGCGGCGTCGGCCGCGACTTCGGTGACCGCGGGTGGCGCGGCATGCACGGCGGTGGCTATGCGCGCAGGGCGGTGTCATCGGCGAGAGCACGCGTGCGCGGGCGTCTGGTACGGCGCGGCACGGCGCTCGGCGCGTGGCGCGCACGAACGTGGGCGACGGGCTGGTCGAACACCTGCGACGCGATGAACAGTGCGCTTTTCCATTTTCCCGAATTTAAAATCCTATTTTCCATTTCCATTTCTTTTATTCCTAAAAATCCCAAATAAATTTTGGTATTCACGAACAATTTCTAAAATTATATCTTCCACATTTCCCTACTTTTCAAAATATATTTTTCATATTTATTTTGTTCCTTTTCTTAAATTCAAGAAAATGGGATTTTGAATTGAAGACAAATTTCAAATTTCATTTCTCCTTTTCAATATATATTTTTATCCAAATTCCAATTATTCATTATCTTTCCTCCATCAATTAGGATTTAAACATTAATATATTCTTTTTGTGATGCACCATATTATATACATATATATATATATATCTATGCGCTCTTTTCAGGGTACACACATGTATATTTTGAAATTGTTTTCACCGGCTGGGATTGCAAAGCTTAGGGTTTTATTCCATTTTACCTCAAAGCAATTCTAGAAGAAAATCTTATATCGCTGAACTGGCAATTAAGATCGAAAAACACAATAAGAAGCAATGATTCCAAAAAGTTTTTGTGAGTTCCGATTTTTACGTTCCGAATTCCATTCCTTCGATTTTCAGGATGTTACAGGGTCCTTGGTAGGCTGGTTCGATAGCTGGAGCTGTTGTTGCGACGGACGCGGTGGTGGACGGGTGGGCGTCCATGTTGCTTCTCGCGGGAGTCGGCCGTTTGCTCCTGATGCTTCTACGTGGACTCGTGGCATGGGCCTCTTGGCCTGGTGGTCGACCGGTCTGGCTCGGGCCTCTTGTAATCCCTTGACCTTAGCGGCGGGAGCCGTCTTCTGTCGGGCGTTTCAGCCACAGACTCAGTCGGTCTTCGTGCTGAGGTGGAGGGATGACCGTTGGCTGTAGCTGCAACGATGGTCTTGATCTTGTCTAGTATTAGAGTCACGTCGGGGGCGCCGTCTCAATGACGTTGTCCAGGAGTGTGAGGGCAGCAACAGCGTTCTGCTGTGGTGTCTGGAAGATATTGGTGTTGCGGACTCGCGTTTGAAGAATAGCCTCTGAGCGGACCGTCCGTGCCGTAGATCTGCTTTATTCTCGTCGGCTTCCTCTTTTCGCTTCTTCTCCTCTTCCACTAGCTTGCGCTCTTGCTCGATCCTGGCTCGCTCTTCTTCCGCAAGCCTGCGGGGCCATGGCTGAGTCGGACTCGGCCACCTCAGCCATGAGGACGTCAAAGCACTTCGGCTCATAGTCCTTGTTGCAGTCGGAGTCGTCGGCTTCGTCCGAGGGGATGCCATAGAGGTCGTCAAAGCCTGAGGAGCTTAGATACTCATTGAGCTCTGAAGATGAGCATGAGCCGAATGGCTGGAGGATGACGGCGACTTCCCTCGATCTGGGTTACTCGGATCCGGATCGTTCCGGTCCGAGTCGAGCTTGAAGACGCGGTCTCCTCCGAGTGGGTCGACCTCGACTCGGGAGAGGAGCTTGCCGTACATCTCGGCGGCGTTTGGTAATCCAAACGGCGCTGAGAGGTCTTCTTCCGAGTAGATCGTCTCTGTTGGGGAGGCGAGAAGATCGGTGCAGATTTTGGCGGCGTTCGGTAGCCCGAACGGTGCCGAGTGAATTCCTTCGTCGGAGTGGGTGGACTGCATCTTGGACTCCAAGATGTCGTCGTAGATTTTGGCGCTGTTCGGGAGCCCGAACGGCACCGAGTGGGTTTCTCCTTCCGATTGGTTCGAATCCGAGTCGAAGGAGGAGAACTTGTCGAAGTCATTGGCGGCGAAGTCGCCGAATCCTGAAGAAGATCCCATCACGCTTGTCGGCGAGATCGTTGAAGACGTCTTGACGCACGGATCCCTACAGCGCGCCAACTCTCGAAACTCGGTTTCGGCAATAGAATTTTTGGGGTGCAGTCAAGATCGCCAAGCTCGATGGGTTAGGTAGAAAATAAGGTTTAGACAGGTTCAGGCTCTCTCGTGAGGTAATACCCTACTCCTGTTTCGGCGATTCAATCCGCCGAGTGTATATTGATCTCAAGATCGACGCTCCTAAAGTCTAAAGCTCTTGCTTATCAACTCGATCTCTGATATCCCTCAAGGGACGCCCTTATCCCCTTGTATAGTCTTGGGAGGCGGGCTTACAAATCGAAAACCCTATCTTACTCTAAGTCGGTTTCCTCAATCTTACCAAACCGTGACTATGGGCCGTTGTCTTATCTCAATCGGCAACGTAACACCCAAGTCATATTTGGTTTACATATATGGTAGGTGCAATCTATCTCTACCTCTAGTCGGATAAACTTGTCATATAGATACCGATTGCTATAATCTCCACATGAAGCTTTTCTTCCAAAATGCCGTTCATTCTTCCAAAAATCTCATTCACCTTTTTATTTTTTTTATTTTGCTATGTGCTGCAGCGAGCTTAAACCATCACTCCCAAACTCTAATTAACAGACAAAAGGTAACTAAATAAACTATTCAGTTATATGAACCAAATAAAGATCCAACGTAGTACTACCACCGCATGGCCAGAGCCATTGCTGTGGGCTCGCAACCAACTCATGACACAATGGTCAACAAAAATGGGGCTCATAAAGAGATGGAGACAAGATATGACTATATGTGGTCTTCACTTATCAGACTGGTAATGGTGGCAGACTCACATCCACCATCATTAGCTTCTTTTAAGATAAGTAAAATATATGATTGATCGTTAAACTTGAGCAGTAGGCTCACTTAAGTCTGTGAACTTGAAAATTGCATATTTAGGCTCATTATCTTAGTTTAATGAACCATATGGTGGGACTAGGGTCCCGATCTTCCGTTAGGTACTGGATAAGTCGATTGTGAAGACTCGACATTGATGATCCAAAGACTCCGATCAGGATGACCAAACCTCTCGCAATCACTACACCACTCCTCCGTTGGTGGTGTAGCAAATTGAGAATATAAGCAAGAGAGTAGAAGATGCAATCTGAATATATTGTGAATATAAGATTAATCTCACAACTTGAGGTTCCACAAACCAAACTAAGCGGCAAAACTGCAACAGTAGAATAATCTAAGCAAAACCCGACTTTAAACTATAACAACTACTAAATAAATATGATTAGAGATGTTCTAGGGTTGTTCTAGGTGCACACCCCCTTGGACTTAACCCACGACACAATTACAAGGCCTAAGGCCCAAAGTAGACTCGGACTGGATGAAGTATGTGGCTTTTTTTGCAGATTCACAAAAACCTAGGAGAAATTTTGACATGGGACCAAAACCATCTAAAAGTAAACTCCATAAGATTTTCAACAAGTACTCATGGGCCTCGAGATTTCTTCTAGATTAGTAGCTAAGTCGGTTTTAAGTTGATGTTGTCAGAAGACCCGAATCCGAATTCAAAAGTGACATGGTAATGTAGAAGTAGACTTGTGGAAGATCTTGGTTTGGTCCCCAATCAACTTCTTTAATCATCCAAGCACTTCGTGAGCCCGCTCTTTTTTCCTTCACCCACACAAGTATTTCTGCAAACGAAAAGATGCAAAGATTCATGGTGTAGTAACATTTGTTCAAACATATAATAAGTAAACCTAATATAGAACATATACACCTTTAGCTTGTTGATGTGTAACATAAGCATGCTTAGATCTGAGCTAATGATGTCCTCATCACCATAGCAGGTCCAAACAACGTTCGACCGGGCTGACCGTTGACGTGGCGCTCCATGTAAGTAACAAATTTGTCTTCGGCCCCCTCCGCAGCATAGCATGATGGTAATCTTTCATTTAGCCCCTTCGAGCATAGTACTACCACGAATCGCCCCAAATCCCTTCCTCCCACGCATTCTCCTCCAATACAACGCTTCCGAAGAGCTACACATAGGATGATGCCGGTGATCATTAGCATTACGAGATGATGTTGGTGCCGATTCGAGTTGTGTGACTGGTAGTGCTCGATAGGCAGCACACAACACGACTCCCTCAACTTCAGGGGAGAAGATTAACCGATGCATATTTATGGTAAGTACCATGGCTACCTCGTCATACTTTGTCCCAATCGCTACTACCTTGCCTATGTATCGTAAGAAGCCATGGCGGTAAGAAGCGTTGAAACAACACTTTGCCCCTACCATCCCTACCTCGTTGCATTGCCTCCCATCGCACCCTTGCCGCCTTTAGTCGCTACCCTTGACGTCGCAACCCTACCGTCAACGGAGAATACGAGGAAGGGATTTCGGGGATTTGGGGTAATACTGTAGCTTGAAGGTGCTAAGTGTAAAATTATCGTCCTGCTATGCTACGGAGAGGGCTGCATACAAATTTGTTGCCTGCGTAGAGCACCATGTAGGCAATCAGCCCTGATCAAACGAGGTTTGGAGCTTGCAGTGGTTCATTAAACCAAGATCATGAATCTAAACATGTATTTTTCAAATTTATGGCTCTAAGTGACACCACTACTTTAAGGATTTACTCTTTTAAGACGATATAGATTTTACCTTTTCAAATACACTAAGCTTTTCTTCCAAAATGTCCATCCTGGTTAATTCACAAAGCATTTTTTAAATCTTTTCTTTTAGAAGGTCAATCTAGCGAGGATGATAAAAGGCACTTTAGATAGAAGCTTCAAGAACAAAACAAAATGTTAATTCTGGTTAGTTCAGAAAGCTTGTCTAAATCTTTTCTTTTAGAAGGTTAATCCTAGCGAGGATGACAAAAAGCACTGTACAGAGAAGCAGCAGAACAAAGCGTGACTACCTTCTAAAAAAGGAGAAAAATGTAGGCACATGGTTTGCAAATGAAGTAGAAAGACGCATATATACGCCTTTGTTTAACTTTATGGATGCGGGATTCCGCTTTTTCTCTTTTCCGGCAAACTGAAAAACAATTAAGGCTACCATTTGCCACAAACCAGAGCAAGCCAGTTCCCAAAGTACAACATAGCTAATCTCTACATTAGAAGTTTTGAACCCTCAAATGAGCAGCAAATGGTCAAGTATCAGTAGCACTACACCTAGGCTTCTAAAAGTTTAAACTCTTCAGATACAAATTGTTCAGCCCAGCGAAAAGATACTCTTCCCTCTCTTGTTCTTTCTGCCAACAAAATCACCAAAAACAAGGAAACTTTACAGAAATCCGGTATTATCAACATCCAATAGTAGAAGCTTCAGGTTTACATACGGACAAAACTCCAGCTTCTCACTGAAAACATATATTTCCTATCTTTGCCGGCTACTTCCAACAATGTACACACGATTGACAATTCAGTGCTACGAATATCAACCTAACTTAATCAGCTGTTCACCAAAAGGAAAAGAATCCATATTCATTAGTCAGCTCTTAATCTTAAGATTTCCATCACTGTTCTCTTTCTGAAATATTCCATATGTTCCTGCAGTTCCAAAACAAACCATTGTGAATTTGTGATGAGCATGATATGTATAATCACCACGAGAAAGAAAGCACATGCCTTTTTGTGCTAAACAGTGAAACACAAGCTTATGTCCTGACGTTTAGAACAAGCACACACCAGAAATTTACACTACAAAGTCTACAACACAGGCTAAGTCCAAATTAAGTACTAGCCCAGGGGCAGACGGTATTGATTCTGCTCAAACTTCTTAAATTCAACTCACCTGACTAAAAGACAAGCTCAGTCCTCTGCTATGGAAATCAATGTACTTGAGCATAAACATACCACAGTCCCACCTGTTCAAACGTAAGATGCTTGTGTCAACTAAAATTATATTGTTGTCCATCGTAACATGTTCATGAATGCATCAGTACTTTATGTTACAAAATGAATTCTTCATATGGCAATCCAACTAAACATGGATTAAAAAAATAAAACATACAGAAAGATGCTGAAAGTTTAACATATGATAATACATGACAAATCATGGTTCAAGCTATCGAAAGTGAATGTGTTCCAAAATACTCGATTTATGCAGGAAACAATCATTAGTGTAAGCAATACATACATATTTTGCTGCAAAGGAATATAATCAACTAACTCTTCGCGCCAAGAACTTATGTCGATCTCTTCATTACTCTTGTCTTTCACTTCCTCTGCAATATATCTAGCCTGTGAGTGGCTCGCACAACAAAGTACTGGTTAGACCACACAAATCTGTAATTCTAAGTACTTGACAAATTAAACAAGCTTAACAACATATTTATGAAACATAGAAATAACTAGGAATATGCAAATTCCCCTAGAGCATGGCACATTTAACAACCCTTTTTTTATAAAAGAAAATGGCATGGAGGGAAATAGCAATAGATGGGGATACTACTTTTTGAGTACCCTAGTTGGTCTTTTTCTCTACAGCTATAAGTTAGGCTTACCAATACTCTTGATACATGATGATCCACACCACCAAGAGAATCAAGATATTGGAATGTCCTTTCCTTCATGTTTATGATTGCTAAGCACCAATGGACATCTTTATGTACTGGGACAAAGATCTGCAAAGTAAATTCCGAGGATAAGTTTACAACTACAAATAAGCACGTTTCAACATCCATGACAACAGAAGAATTAAAGAAGTAAGTCACTTTACTAGTTTACTTTATCACACACTCAATGAGCTCATAACCCAACCTCCTGCGGGTAGTCCATCTTTTAACAGATTTGTAGTCATAACCATTTTTTCCACAAGCAAGCTGAACCAAACAGCCAACAATTCAGGGAGACAATGAAGATTAGCATTTAATTGGTGATAAGCAATTCAGCATCTAAAAGGAAAATGAAATGGTAAAATGCATGATAAAAAGATGTCAAATGAGTGAATGAAGGCAAATGAAGAACTTCCTAAAATTTTCCATCCCTAACCAAACAGGCCAACAGAATATTGCCCCTAAGGAGATTAGATTAGGCCCCCATATAGATCAGACTAGGGCTTGATCAAGTCAACTTAGCCGAGATAACCTGTCATAATGCACTGATTTAATGCAAAATCTTGTAGAAACTACGAATAAACTTTGAAGAAATTTTGGTATAAGCAACGGCAAGCAAAGTAGCAGTGACTCTTAAGTTGTTACAGAAGATAGGATACACAATGAGAAACCAAAGCTTCTAGGAAAGAGAAATGGCAAGATGACATGCTGCAAGCAAGAGCAAAGTACCAGGATTCAGAAAGCTTACACCAGCAACCAAGGGGAAAGAGGAAAGCAGGCACCAGAAATCAGAAGCTTACAACAGTGACCAAGGGGGAAAAGGGGAATTTCAATTGATTGGTCTTGGTTAAGAACATGCAAGGTGAGAGAAAAAGAAAGTAATGGTATTTTGCAAAGCTACCACTTAGGTGGCATTTCTCCAAACGCCATCCTTTGGAGTGTTATTTTAGATTTCCTCAATGAACAATGAAGCGAGGATAACTTGAAAACATAAAATTGTCTATACCATTTCCACACAAATGTCTCAAGCCAAGTGATAACAAAACTTAAGAAAACCAAAGAAGCAAATGGAGAACTAAGTCCCCCATTTAGAAACGTATTCGGGTTGTAGTAGTATAACTTAAGTTAAACATATGCAGCTATTGACTTGTCCCAGACTCCCAGTGTAAATATAGAGCGAATTGTATTTTAAAGAACTCTTTAGGGCAAGGTTTTGACAATTGATCGCTCAAAACTTACATTCTTAATATCTGCGGAACCAACATTTTATGAAAGCTTTGAAATATGAATCTATTAGTGTAACTTTGATACACCAAGTATACTTAAATCTTGAGTAATTGTTGGTGAAATTCTATAAAGTTTGACTTTTCAAAATATAATACGCCCTATAATTTTCTATGGATGGATAACTATATACATAAATGGGCCAAATGAATATCAGATTAGTTAATCTACCATAAACACAAGCTAATTGAGTATGTATGTCAAACAAAGGCTCCAAACCCAGTAATGATGCAACTTAAGAAACCCATCAAGATAACTGGGCAGTTATTCCCTATATACCTCTAAAGGAGAGGAGAAAAACTCTAAATAATTATAAAAAATTAACAGGCAAAAATTTACACCTTGAGGATTGTTCTGTTTAGAAAATGGTATACACGCATTAAAGTGATAAGTGTACATAAATTAATAGCATAACCGAAATATAATATAAAATATTACTCGCTGATCATATTTGAACAGTCATAATGTTCATTGCACTAAATCGTAAACCAATAATATACCATAAATGTGAAAAAACAAAAAGCTATAAAGTACAGACACATTTAATATGACAACATGAAGATGTAATAGGTGAAAGCAAAAGAAACTTTGATCTAACCTTCTTATAAAAAAATGTATTAAAGAAATGGCATTTCAAAAACCTTTTTGGTTCTCTTGTTTCTCTCTCCTTCAATAATTCAAGGTACAAATTAATGACCTGCAAGTGGAATACATGCCCTCATTACGCAAAATAATATAGGCCAGGGACATCATCGGTCCATGTGAACAATAAATCTTATTTTATGTACGTAAACCATACATATTAGTTAAGTTTGTTTAGTATATAACTATATTCAAGGTGGATATTTACCTCATCATTTAACCACGAAGTCGGCCTCAAACACCGGAACTTCTCTCTGCTAACTTCAATGTTAGACGGTTCATGCAGTGCTAGGATTTCAGTACTGCAAGGACAAGAGTGATGCTCGATTGTTATAGCAACAAACATAGAAAGCTACAAACAACATGCAGCAGGGTCATCAAAGTACCTTGAACCTCTACCGAACAAACATTTACGAACTTCATTTTCCTCTTCATCAGTTAGAGGTTTAAAGAGCTCAGACAGATCCTGGAGTAGTGAAAGATCAACATGCAGAAACCAGCAGTGAGCAAAAGCAAAAAAAGTTGATGCAGAACTACAACCAAGGCAGGTTAATCAACAAAGGAATATACTTTCCCAATTAAACTCTACATTCGAAGGCATATCTTATTATCTTGTGAATTCGCAAGCAGTTAAAAGGAGAATCGACCCTAGAATCCACATTGTTTCAAGACATCATTGCTTGTCCCTCTCCTTCTTTTTGACAATTCAAACCACCTATTTAGGCCAAGCGATACTAGAAAGCTTAAAATTGTCCATACTTCAAACTTGAAAAGTTTTAAGAACTCAATTATGTAGATATGCCCCAAAGCTCTCGTTACATTGAACCTCCATTAATTCAACGCAAGATGCAATCTTTACCACTCCTGAGTCGTGATCTTCACATCCACCAACCATGATAATAATAATATAACATAAAAACAGAGGAATGATAACGAAACGATACCTCCTTGGGTGCCTCGTCCGCCTTACGCATGCCAACCTTACGCAGCTTGGCAAGCTTATCCTCTTCTAGATTCACCTGCGAAGCGAGCTCGCCCAACCTCTTGTCGTGGCTCATCGCCTTTTCGAGCGCCCCCTTGTAGTACGGTTCCCTCTTCACCCGCGGATGCGCCGCTGCCTCCAAGGCTACCTTCCTCGGGTCCCCGACCCTCCGCGTCACCACCACGGGACCAAACCCCGCATCGTCGTCCATGGTGGCCGCCGTGAGATCCCGCGACCGGTCGCCGACCCAGCCCTTGTACAACTCGAGGCCATCGTCCCCGTCTTTCAGTTTACCCCGGAGGAAGCCGGAGATGAAGTTTCCCATGTCGAACGCGAGGGACGCCGCCTCCGGCGGGATCGGCGGGGAAGCGAAGAAGGAGGAGGGGCGGGAGGTCCCCGGGCAGAGGCCGAGGCGGAGGCGGCGGTGGCGCTGCGGGCCGTGGAAGTGGGAGGCGTCGAGGGGGCGCTTGCGGCGGCGGTGGAGGAGGAGGGAGGCGAGGGCGGTCATGGCGAGGAGGAGGAGGAGGGAGCTAGGGCTAGGGCCATGGGGGTGTGGACGCTAGCTTAGTAGGGGACGGGAGCATGCCCTAGGTTGGTCAGCGCGGCGGGGGTTTGAGCAGCTGAGCTCCAAGGGACGGGAGGGGAGAAGAGGAGAAGAAAGTTTTTTTAAAAGTAAAATTTTATTTTGGGCGATCTTTTATCGTCTATATTTTGCTTTTGGTTATCTTTTATCATTATATCATTTTGGGCCATCATCAATTTTTTTATCCATCTACATTCAATTTGTCACATGTCAAAAAAAATATAGATACAGCCAATGGAGTATAGAAGATGACGACATTCAATGTCGTGTATCTGCTTGAAAAAGAGTCAATGATCCAATGATGAAACAAAGACAACATTACCTAGTTCAATTAGTTAAAAGATGATTTAAAATAAAACATCGATAATAAAAGATGGTTTAAATTAAAATTAAATCGTAACCGATCCAAACAATCATCAAAAATTAAGAGGTGATTTATATCATGAAAAAAATGAGTTGATTTGAGATAACTTCATGTTTTAGTTTTAGGATAAATGTCACGGAAAATCATATGTACTTTGACGTATGGTATATAATTTATGATCTATGTTTTATAAAACCACATTTTTATTGTAATCTTGATAAATTTCATCATATCTTAAACAAAATTTTAAAAATAGTAAAGAATTAATAGTCAAGAACTTAATGATTAAAAGTTTCACACACTATGTTTTTTAATTTCAAGTAAATTCATGCTTAAAATGCATAAGGGTGAGGTTTTGAGGAACTTTAAAACTATAATACTTATATTGGATGTCAACTGTCGTAATACTTATAATACTTATGATTTTCTATAGGTTTTCTGAAATTTAATTTAAAAATTTGATGGTTTTCGAACAGTGTCTCTGTCATTGGATTTGGATGGGATGGTGGAAAAACTTTAGTGTGCAATCATGTCAAAAAATATTGGTAGTGTTGGATGGTTGAATGTTCAATTCATTTTTCTTGACGATAAGACTTATAGATTTCTTGGTTTATCGTGCTATCGCTTTAGGTTTACGTACAAGATTTATGATTCTAAATTAATGCTGGATATTGGATATAGTTTTTCTTACCACGATCCAGGTTGCTATGGTGATTATTTGGGACGTGTTTTATTTGGTAATTTTCAGATATAAATATCATTGGGTGGGTTATTTTTATTGGTACAACAACTTTTTCAAGAGGCGCTAATCTTACATCCAATATCTTGTTCCGAGAAAAAATGGTCTCCAACGACTTACTCAAAACTTCTCTAAAAGATTAGCGGCGCCAAAAATCATCCCCACCACGTATATATTAGCGACGCCAAACCTTCCTCAATCTTCTCGACCTCCTTCCCGCGGTAACTTACCGTGATATTTTTCTCGCCCGGATATCTCTGCACCAATCGCTAGTCGTCGCCCTCGCCACTCTTCGCCCGGAGCTGGCCTAATTTTAACGACGTGGCCTATTTTGAATTATTGGGAGTAATTTTTAGCGTTACTGCTTATGGGATGACATGTTTTTTGGAAATTTTTTTAATATAGTCTCAGTTTTGGGAAAAAGTTTTTAGCCATCTCTTGAAATTGCTCTAAAAACACGTCGTGTTCACGGCAGGGTAACGTTTCATATATAATTTAACGAATCCGCCATTTATTTGTAGAGATGAAAACGGTCGGAAAAGACCTTAACCATTTCCGTTCCCATATTTTTAGCGAGAACGGAAACGAAAACGAGAAAGACGGACGGATAAACGAGTCGGTAAAATGGGATATCAAGAACGGTCGAAACGATCGGGAGCATGTCAATTACGATCGGGAATCGGTAAAAAAATGAAAACCTCGACACACATATAACCACTTCAAAGAGTTAACTAGATGCAACAATTACAACCATACGTAATCTCACGGTATGAGTGAAGATTTTATTATGCACATGAGCTTACAATGTTCCAAAAATTCTACAGTGAAGGTTTAATAGACTAGAGTGAATGTTTTATTATGCACATGAGCTCAAAAGGAAATTTTTCGCGGAAATTTTCCCGGTAAATACGGGATCCGTGAATACGGTCGGAAAACACTCAAGCGTTTCCGTTCTGTTTCCCGTTTTCCCGTTTCCTTTTTCCCATTCTCGTTTTCTCGCGGATACGATATTCGGTCGGGATTTTCGGTATTCGGTGACGGTGGTACGAGATTTTTCCGTCTCCGCTTTCATCCCTACTTATTTGATGGAATGGTTGAGAGATTACTCATGATTATACAAAATCAATGCATATAATCTTTTTGGGATGAATAGCTTATTTTGTATGGGCGTGGATTTTTCATATCTGGACATTTTGTTTGGGCGACTAGATTTATGTTCTTAATTTCCTGATTTCCTGATGTGGGCTCTCTTGCTACGATCATTTGAGCTACCCTGATAAGCCATAGAAAAATAACAAAAACTTAAGAAATATTTTGTAGGTAAAATTTTTATGTTTATGTTTGTGTTAACGGCTTAAAAGTCGATGCTACAAAATAAACTATTATAAAAAATCTAAATTAACTCTAAACTTAGATTTTAAAATTTAAATTTTGGACGTCACTAATAAGCTAACAGGCAGGTGATGAGAGGCCAAACTTTTAGCAGGGTAGATTTACCGTAACTCCATATTTAGCAAAAGATTGGTTCCAATCCAAATGGTTACCAAGTATTACTATTCAATGCAACCAAATAATTTGGTAGGGCCAGAATTGGCATTAAATCAAAATGACCCAAAGAACCATTCAACTCCTCCGTAGATATTTAGAAGATAAGAGTTGTTAATACTAAAATTTAGCTCCTAACTAAGATGTAGGAAACTATAGCCAAATTTAGAAAAAAAACAAACTTATCACGCAAGGCCGGTTTGACCGTAGCCATAGGGCCAGTCACACTGACGGCACGGGGCGGATCTTCCCAGCAGCATATGGCCGATCAGACCAACAGAGTCCTACTCCAAGTATATTAGTCCTAATTGGTTTCTACACCTAATTGAAAGTGAAAAAGACTCTCGGAAGCAAGTCCACCCTTCCTATATGTGGACCCCGATTTTGAGTCGGGAACCTTTCGTGTTCATAGTACCATTTCCACTGGATCAAGTAGTTGGTACCCACGAATGCGATCTTGGATAATCAAGTGCACATGCACGAATAGTCTTACAATACCATTATTACATAAATAGGCCCGAAGGCATTGTTCATCCACAGGACCTTATGGTCCGGATACAACATAAAAACGAGTTTAGATAAGGCGGCGGAAGAGGCGGCGGCTTGTCCATTGCCACGAGCAACGACCGGACTAAGGTCTAACATGCGCCGTCGGTTCCTTCGCCCTCCGGGTAGTACGCGTAGGGGTCTTCGGCTCTTCATTTCCATCAATTTGGAGGTTTGTGCGTATAGCAAGGGTGAGTACCAACCGTACTCGGCAAGTCAACACAGAATTGATGCATATGGTAGGGTTATTCAAGGAACACGGCTGGAGTTATTTTTGCGTAAAGCCGGTTTCACAATTCTTTTCACAAGCCTACCGACTAGCCAAAAACCAAGTTTTAATTTCATAATTCGTTAATCCGCGACGGTTCATCTACCATCCATCGTGATTCCAAGGATGGCTTCCGTCTCCGGTTCGTCATGATTTTAGGAGTCCACCCCTTCTCGCATTCTCGAGAAGTTGATCCACCGACAAATGAAACCATCATGCAAACCCATCCCAGTATTTTTAAGTTCAAAGTCTAGCCAAGCGAAAGTCTTGTCACGATGCTCAATATCCGCGAGCACGGCTATTCGAATAGATTGATTCATTCACACCTGCAGGTGGATGTACACTTTACCGTACTCCGCGACCCAACAAATGAGCCTACGTCTCAACACATGAGACGGCCACGGCAAAGCCTTTCGATAACCTCACTTTGGCGTGCAGCTCCATGAACTTATGCCCTCATGCACTCTAGCCGTCCTTTTCTAGCGGTGAGAGGAGTTACGGCGCACCCGGGGTAAGGAAGACATTTCCAATCTTTTAAGTTTAATTAACGGTAGTTTAATTTCACCATTTATAACAAAGGCCGCAGCCTCATTCTCATCCCATAACCACATCATAGAGAACCATCTATGCAAGGGATACGCCTCAGCTCGGCTACCTAGTCGGCTAGGTCTATACCCATTCGAGAAGTACGGTTATGCGGCTCGTTTCCGGCTATCTCATGGCTCGGTCCTTAATGACCAGGGGTCGGCACTTGCCTTTTAGGAATCCACCCAAATCATCAGCAGCACTTGATCTAAAACATTTGTATAGCACTTTCAATTTCCACCAAACTTAGTTCATCATGGCCATGTGGCGCTCATGTCTCCACATGCCGAATCTCAACTACCTTCCCTAAGGTAGTTGCCCAAGCCTACCTAAGCTTTTCATAAAGTCATGAGTATGCATGATCTAAGTTTAGCGGGGCTAAGCGGTTTACCGAAGTTATGCTTCGGTTATTTGTATCACATCGCGAGTTACAAGGAGTAATTCTAAAGGTAAACAATAGCAAGGTATGGCATAACAAGTATAGGTAACCAGGTAAAGCATGCGTGTTTAGAGTTTAAAATAACATCATTTCGCAAAGGGGATCAATATGTTCAAAGGGTGTGAAGACTTGCCTTGCTCGCACACTTGAGGGGTGGGATCTTCGGCGGTGTCGATGCGGTTTCTTCGGACGCTACCCGTACGTGCGAGAGATCAATTGAATTCGGTTAGAATTCAACTAAACACGAGAGATCGAAAAGAACCACAAAAGCCATGAAAACCACTTCAAAGAGTTTTGCGAAAATTCTACTCGAGTTAGGACAAGGGTTGCGAGGAAAATCCGGGCTTTTGGAGTCGAGTTGGTGTCCTAGGGTTTTCGCAGTCGTCGATCGCAATTAAATTTGGAACTTATGTTTGAAAATATCAGCGAGAAAATTCGTGCTCGAACTTTGAGGTTTTGAGCACAAAAGCGAAACCCATTTCGATGGCGGAAAAGAATTAAACGGAATCCGGATTGAAAAACGATGCGAAATAGAATTCGGAAAACGTCAGATTCCGATTTTTCAAACTTTGCACTGAGAAAACATGCGAGAAAATAATTTATTTTTGCCCAAAATTTTACTCAAATCATCCCAAAATATTTTCCAAATTCTCTAAAATTTTTCCTAATTTTCCCTATTTTTCTTTTTTTTTCTTCTTTTTTTTTCTCTGCGCTTTGTTCCATGCCCGCCAAGTGCTCGACCGGTGCCGAGGAGAAGGAAGGCGGCGGCGAGAGAGGGAAAAGCGGCGCAACGGGGACTTACCGGCGACGGTGGCTCGGGAGGAGCAAGGGGCACGGGGCGAGCTGCGCACGGCGGCGGCGGCTAACGGCGGCGGCCCTCGGCGGTGGTGCTCGGGAACGGCGACAACACGGCGGCGGTGCGGTGAAATGTGGCGCGGGCGGCCCACTTATAGGCGTGGCGCGGCGCGGGCGCGAGAGGAGAGGGACGGCTCGGGCGTGCGCGGCGCGGTGCGGCTCTGCGCGCAGCTCGGGCGGGTACGGCCGGCGAAACGCGGCGGCGAGGCGCACGGCGCGGGCGGGAGTCCGGAGCGGCGTGCGCGCGCGAGTAGGGCCGGAGCGTGGCTTCGCCGCGTGGCGGCTGAGCGCGGCGCGCGGGGTGGCGTGCGGGCGGGCGCGCAGCGGCGCGGCGCGGCGCGCGGGCGCGCGAGGTCGGCTCGGCGCGGCGCTCGCGCGCGCGGCGTGCGCGCGAGCGCGGCGCGCGTGCCGCGTGGCGCGTGGCCTTGCGAGGGGGGCCGAGGCGCGGCGCGGCGCGGCGCGTGGCGTGCCGCGTCTTGTGCGCGCGTCGCTGGCGGCGCGCTGGGCGCGCGCGGCCGGGCCAGGTACGGCGTCGAAGCAGTGGTGACCGATGAACAGTGCGACTTGTTAATTTCCGATTTTCTATTTTCTTTTCCCATTTTCTATTTTCTTTCCTTCTAAAAATTCCAAAATAAATCCCAATATTCTAAAATAATTTTTAACTTTATATTTTAAACTTTTTCTTGACTTTCATTTTTCCACAATTATTTTCATACTTATTTAAATTCTTTTTCCTAATTTTCATAATTCACCCATTTTTAATAAAATAAAATTCCCAAATTTCGAGTACGCCTCCCGTGAATTTTATTATTTATTTCGTGTTTTAATTTATCTTCTCCCAACCAAAATTTTTATTTTATATTACTCGAAATGCGTTTTCACAAATCCGCTTTTCCGGATTCTTTTAAAACCACGATGCGACTTTCGCACCATCATTTTGTCAACTCAGAAAACTCCAAATACGCTAGAAAAGGAATTGACCACGACTAAATTTATGCAACCGAGGCGGCAAATAAGAAACAACAAACCCGAGAAGAAGCAATAAACCAAGGTTTTTGAAAGTTCCGATTTTTACGTTCCGATTTCGGTTCTCCGATTTTCGGGATGTTACACTATAAATATTAGAGGGTTAAGATCAATTGAAACAACAACCAATCAATCGTCAAAACCAATTTATCACCCAAACCCCTCTCTATTCTACATCTCCGTTTCTCTTGCTACCAATCCAAAAGTCTTTTCTCCTCAAATCCTCCCAATTGCTCGTCTCTCTCATCTCTATGGTATTAGAGGGCGTCCTAGGCTGGCTTATCGAGCCTAGGACAAACCGGCGGACATTCACCCTAACGGGGTCCCACTCGAGTGTTCGTTCGGCGACATCTACCCCCACTCCCTATGGTTGTGCGTCTTTGAGTGTCGTTGCGGGTTGCACATAACATGCTCAAGGTGTGGTAGCACGATTCTATGTCAACATATCTTTTTGGTGACTCCGTTGGGAACGATTTTGGTTGCTATAGCCAAAACCCTAGTTCTTCATCATGGGCTCTCACACTAATCTTGATCAAGACAACATCATAGTCGTGGATTATGGAGAGTTACGGAAGTCGATTGCCGGGCGTTCAAAGCTCAACTTGAAGATCTACGGCGGAAGATGGCTTGATGCTACCCGAAGATGAGGCAAGTGTCATCAGACAAGAGGAATTCACATTAATTGCCCGTCGATAACAAATCCGAGGTAACAATCAATTCTAGCAATCCTCCTGTTCATGCATCTGAAGTTGCTCAAATAACAGATGGTGTTGTTATTGTTAGTTTAAACAATCGGTTTACTCTTTTAGTACTACTTTGATAAAATCTTTAGTACTACCTTGGAAAAAACATTAGATGATCGCATGAGTGAGTTATAGAATTGGCTAAATAGTCGGTTCCTAGGTTGTACGTTTACTTCGTATAACAACAAACATATGTATGGTATTCCATCAAATTTTTATGTACCAAAATATCCTATACAACCAAATTGGGTGATGAATAATACCTACAATTTTCTCGATCCCTCGATACAATAGATCCTAGATTCACCACTGCAGCACCATATGCCGTTTCAACCGTTATGTTACCGCTAGTCAGATCGGATGCATCGGCCAGTCAGACCAAATGCATCAGTGTTACCTGGACATCCATGTCAAAATTTTTGTGTCAAATCAAATTTCAAGTCGGATTCCAAGAAGGATGTCATGTTTTCAATTATTTTGTGCCGAATCTGACCGAGTTCACGTGTTTGTGTCAAGTAACATCGTTGAAAATGATTTTGCCATTAAGTTTTCCATAAAAAAACTAAAATAATAGATAATTTATCAAGGAAACAGTATGACAAATGTATTATATAAGAAAAATACATTAGTAGCTATATAATTGTTAAGAGTCGGCAAGAAAATTCACGACTTTAGAGCTTTGTAGTAAATAGTTGTCACTAGAAAGAGAAAACGAAAAGGTAAGTGGGAGACCCTTAATTTGTTGTCTTTTTTAATAATGGAATAACATCTTAACACTTGCTCCAAAAGAGGTTACATGCACTTGGTGGTGTTTGAACCGATGAAGATAAATATTAAGTTGGCGCACGTGAAACGAGAAAATAATTAGCACATAATTAATTAAGTTTAAATTATAACAAACTTGACAAATGGGTATATTTGATATTTTAAAACAACTTCTATATAGAAAGTTTTAATACGAAACACACCATTTAGTTGTTTAAAAAATATGCTAATGAAAATCGAGGTAAATCTGAATTTTAATGAGAAAATAGCATGGCCTTATTGCAAACATTGTTCACTCAACATAGAACTACTAAAAATTCTAAGGGATAAGTCTAAGTCCATTTTACACCCCTTAATTCTTGTCTTTGTCTAAAATTTACCCCAAACTCTAAAACCAGGTATCCAACATCCCAAACTATAAAAACCGTTTAATTTACCCCCTCTCTTCATAACTAGGCGGTTTTTGCATACATGGCAACTAACATGGTAGTCTAGTAAAAAAAATATATTAAAAAATATGGGCCCCGTCTCTCGAGTCAAGCTTCGTCTTTCTCCTCTTTCTCCTCTTTCTCTCTTCCTCTCTCAATCTCTCCTCTTCCCGAGCTAGTGACGCACGGGACCATCGCCACCAAATCCTTCTTGTGCTATGGAGCACCGTCATCGAGGCCCACCACATCACGCCCTCATTTTCGATCGGGATTAAAATCATTTAATAATGTATTTTCTAGAAATTATTAAAAGAAAAAGTAATTAGTCAAGTGAAATTAGTAAGGAAATTAAATTTTCCTTTAAAAACCATGGCTAGAAATATTTTTGAAATATTCTCCATGCCCTAAAATACTCTTTGAAATTTTTCGTGAAACTTTGGAGCTCTAGAAATAATTTTAACAATACAAAAAGCAATTAATTAATTAATTAATTAATTAAACTATTTAATCAGTAAATGGCTCTTTTATATTTTTATTAAATACTTTGAATGTCCATCTATTTTTAGGTTTTTTTTCGAAATTATTTGAGCATTGGGAGAATTTATAAAATATAAATGTCATTTATCCGATTAAATAAAATGAAAAACAAATTTAAATTCCTTCTGTTCTTGGGCTGCCGTAGGCCCGCTCCCTCCATAAAGTCTACTTATCGTCCCCGGTCGAGCCCAACTCATCGGGTCGCTCCTTGCGCAAAGTCCGCTTTATATCCTCGGCCGGTTTCCCTCTCCTCCATTGACGTGTGGGCCTCACATCGGCCCTCCCTCTCCTAGGTGCGACGGGTGAGCCCCAACTGCCGAGGCCATCTCTAACCTTCGGCCGCACCTCCGCCCACGCCGCCTTGGTCGCCCACGTTGTCGCGCAAATTCCGTTGCCTCGCCCACATTCTAGCCACCTCGCCTCCCGCTAGTGCGCGCCCACTTCCGCTCCCCGCATGCCACCGCATGCGCAAAAGGCAACCAGGCCGAGCCCGATTTCCTCGCCGCCACCATTCCCACATTGCCCCACTCCGTCGTCTATCCCGACCACTCCCGGCCTCCCCGTCGCCTTCCCGCCGCTTAAAATCGCTCCCGAGCTCCCTCTACATTTTCTCCCAACTCCGTGCTCTCCCATGCATCGGAACTCTCCTCCACATGAAACCACACCACCGCCGCTCGTCGGCCATGTTCGGTCGTGCACTGCTGCCGCCCTAGCCGCAGTCGTTCCGCGCCACCACCGCCGCTAGCTTCGCCACCTCGAGGCCAACCGCGGCCGCCCCTCGCCCGTCGCGGGACACCATCGCAACGCCGCCTCCACCGCAACCCCGAGCCGCCACCGCCTTATTCCCACTCTGACCATGCGTCGCGGCCGCTCCACCCTCCACCGTCGCACTCCAAGCTCACCACCGCCTTCGCCGCATCCTGCCACACTCCGACCATCTCTGTCTATGTTGTATCACCGTAAAATCTCGTCGGCCGACGTCGTCGTCCCCGTCTCCGGCCGTCGGTGAGCGCCCCCTTCCTATCTTTTTACTTTTTCTCTACTGTTAGTGATATGCCCTAGAGGCAACATGGAGATGTTGTATATCATGGTCAATATTTATGTATAAATGAATAAAGTGTTATTCAGTTTCATGAAATAGACATCTTGTATTGATCAATAAGTATGTGACTTATTTATGAGACTCTATATGTATGAATCTATTTCTAAATGATCCCTGATCATATATCATATTATTGAAACTAATATGATTCTAAGATCGCCATGTTTATTGATTGATGATCATGTCTCATAGATCATGGTATGGAGATACCAAATCAATGAATATGGACACATGTTAGAGAACATGTTGTTGGATAGACCCACCATGAGACACTACAGGAATTAATATGTCATTAGTTGGTCTCAGGTAGTGTTGGTACAAAGTCCTTAAACCTGAGATCATCATGGATTCCAACATATGTAGTAGCCTACTTTGGGACTATCAAACGCTATTCCGTAACTGGGTAGTTATAAAAGTAGTCTTCGGATTTGCTATGAAACATATAGTGGGATATGAATGATCAAGATGGAATTTGCCCCTCCTTTGGAGAGATATCACTGGACCCCTCGAGGTAATGGATTATGGAAGTGCATGGCCATGCCGAGTTGATTGAGGAGTCAATCAACAGACAGATAATCCAATACGGTTCGAGTAAATGGTTAAGCTATTGAAGGGATTGCATAAATCTTGCCTATAGCTTAATTGGTATCGTGAGGCAAAGGGATTTGTGTACATATTACAGGTTCGGAGTCAATATTATATTTTTGTATACAATGGTGTCAATATATCTTGCTAGGCGCCGCTGTTGACGGTCGGGAGTTGGACCCGAGCCGACGTCGGATGAGTTCGACTCGGGCCGAAACCGAGTATACACGAACCTACGGGTCGCACGCTTAAGGGGATAAGAACGAGGCATTTGAGTTGGACTCGGATACGACTCGATCGGATAGAGTCCTATGGGCTTACGAAGTCCACGGCCAACTCTATGAAGATTCGGATAGGATCCGATTCAAAATAGAGTCCGATGGGCCTCTAGGCCCAACCGGCAACTCTATATAAAGGGGTGGGGGTGGAGAGGCTGCTGCATGCAATTACATTGAACCGAATCAATCGATTTGGCGCAATGAAGTCGGCGAGATCAATCTCCACGGAAACCCTCCCCACTTCCGAGCCAAACCCTAGCCTTGCATCTTGTGCTAGCACACGGGTGTTAGGCGTTCTTTCCCGGACTTGTGGATACCAGAAGCTGTATTGCTACATTATGGTGCTTTTCGTCGGCTACGAATCGGCGTGGTGGAATCGGGCTGCGGTCGGGTGCATTGGAGCGAGGCGGGTGAGCGCGGTCGGACGACTCGGCGAATCGGCTACTCGGTGAATCAGCTGATTGGTGAATCGATTGTTCCCGGGGAATCGGGCTTTGTCGACTTGCGGGAATCGGCGTCGGCAAATCGGTTTGTCATCGGCCAGCATTCCAGGATCGGATAGCTCTGATTGGCTATATTCGTTGCACTCTACTCCAATCGGTAACGATCTATCGACCCTTTTACTTGCAAGTGTTCCTGGTTTGCGCGGTAGAAAAGTTTTGTTATTAGCTGTCGTAGCTTCCGAGTAACCCTTCATCTACCGGGTGTTGTTCCCGTGCCCGTGCCGTTGTCTCATGCATTTGTGTCCCTTTCGCCGCTCGTTGGTGGCCTCTCGGCCCCGAGCGCGCCGTGCCGCCGCCGTCGGCCGAGTGCGTGCCGCCTCCGCCGCACCGCCGCCGCCGTTCGTTTCCGAGCGCGTCTCCGCCTCGTCGTCGCATCGCGCCACGTGCACACGCGCTGTCCGCCGCTACACGCTGACCTCTTAGCACGTGCACCGCCTGCGCGCCACTTGCCATCGGCGCGCTGCACCACCTCCTTTCCAGGCCGTCGGATCCATCCGACGAATGGATCCGGTCGTCTGCGTGGCCGTGCCACCTCGGCACTCGACCGCCCACGTGGTTACCGCGTGGCTGCCACGTAGGCACCATGCAAGCGCCACGTGGTGCACCCGTTCCCGCCGCGCGTGGACTCGGTCCATCGTGGACCCGTGCATGCGCCGCCGCCGCGGCGGCGTTAGTCATGCTGCGACGTAAGCCCTTGGCTTGCGACGTCATCCGTGTCGTGTCTACTAACGTCGCATCAACCTTTTTTGTAAAAATAAATAAAAATTACGCAATAAATTATTTTAATTTTCAGAATTCAATTAAATGGTCTAAAACTTCTAAATTTTATATCTAATCCATACGAACTCCAAATTGGGCCATTCAAATTACAAAATTCATCTAAAATTAAGCTCTACATGTTTGTTTACTTTCCATGTACTTGTTTATTTGGTTTTTATTAGAGTTTTTTTGTTTTGCGTGCTAGTAAGTAGACTTCGTCGTTTCGGAAGTTTGCGGTCACGATGAAAAGAGGTTCAACTGAAGAAGCAAGGCAAGTCACATTCCTCCTTGACACATATTGATCTCAATTTTTAAAATATTTTATTGTTTACAAATAAAATTGCATTGTTTTGCTAATTACATGGGAATCGGGTCTACCTATCGATCACTTGTGCCATATTAAATTGTTATCCATTCTTTGTCAATTTGGGTGATTAATTTGACTAGCTTGTGTCACTTATATGACCTTGCTAGAATTATGTACGCTTATCCATGCTTAATTACACTAGCTCACATAATGGAAGAACTATATTACTTGTTTTTAGTCACATGAAATGATGGTCTCAGACCTGAGATACTGTGGTATGAGGTAATTGTTAAATAAAATATGACTAAATGGTAGGCTGTGGGTGCATGGTTTTGCTTGTCGTACCCATGACAATTAAGGACCGGTTCATGAGAAACCCTAGAAAACTTACAATACTTATCACAAGCTAGCATGGACAACGGCTAGACTTGTAGTGTAGCTTTCCCTTGGCCGACGCATCCAGACAAAGGTGGACGTGATGGAGTTTGGATGGACCGGAAAACGTCTATGTGGCTTTTGGATTCACTTAGGCACGAGAGGGGGGTGCCCACCCTGGAGATAGGGGTAGGGGCGAAACCTAAGGTGTGGTGTCTCTTGGTCAGGGGGAGTTATGCAAAGGGTCTTGTCACGATTTTCCCCTTGCAGTACCATAGTGGTGCTTCGGGGCATGACAACATGTGTGGAATCGTGTCTTGTGGATACAGTTGTACACCTCTGGTCAGAGTAAAATTATTCGAATAGCCGTGCCCGCGGTTATAGGCGATCGACCAGATTCACCATGATTAGTCTCACCTTTTAATAATTTGACATAATAGAAGCTGGACTAGTTCGGGTGGATTGGTTAGGCATGTTCAACGTGGAGATAGCGTTGTTCAATGGAAGATTAATCTTGATTTAATTAATCAACGTTTTCTGTTTAAACTAGAAAGGTTTTACAACCGCATTTATGCAAAATAGCCCAAGCCACTCTTGTCTCCCCTTGCACGTCGCATTTCTTTGTATGGCTTATTGAGTACGGTGGTTGTACTCACCCTTGCTATTTCCCTCTTTTCCCAAAAGTGTAGTGCTTCGAGTCAAAAATGGAGTTAGAAGACCAAGGCTCGGACCCGGTTGAGTTTGTCGTGGAGGTGGAGTGAAGCCCGCTAGGATCGCCTTTTCGCTACTGTTGCTTTCCTTTGGGTGTGAGGACTATGTGTCTCTCCTATAAGTATTTTACGCTTTATTTTACGTTTGGATACTGTTTATTGATTTGTCATTTTGTGTACTCTGGTGATTCTGGACAGGATTTAATACATAAAATACTCTAGAAATTTGGCTAAATTTCTGGGCGTGATAACCACTGTTGGAATCCTCATTGTGGAGTGCCTTAGCCAAGCTCCCTCCCCATCGGGTAGTCGCCGTTGGCAGGGGACGAGAAGCGGCGTGGGTGGGAGGTGGAGTTTGAGCTCATCGGCGGCGATCTCATGTCCAAGAGGCGGTCATTGTTGCCTCCCAAATGAGCACAAGCTTTGCACCGCCGCCATTTCCATCGTGCTCCCGAGCGAGCTCCACCTCCAACCTTTATCCTCCTTCGTTGTCATCGCGCTCGCATGCCTCATCTCCCTATCACCGTCTGCAATAGATCCGATGAAGGAGGCATAAGTTACGGTGTAGGGTGGCGATCGGTGCGGTTGTGGATGACACTAGCGGCATGAGCTCTGCATCTACAACCACCTAGTCATTGCCACCATGCCGAAAACGTTGCATTCGTCCGAGTGGAGCGAGCTCACCCGGCTAAGGCGAGGTCAAGGAGATGCGGAGCGTAGCCTCTCCCGCTTGGTTGATGAGAAGAGTGGCGACGGTGGCGGAGCTCCGGGCTCACGAGGATGGCGGAACTTGGGTAGGAGGGTATGGTTGAGGCCTCGTGGAGGAGATAATCGAAGCACATTTGTCCTTGTCTTCTCGACCTCGGCCAACGGTGTTGGCTCCACTTCGAGCTCGTCGTCGACCCCTCTTCTCTCCGAGCTCACTAGCTCGGGCAAGGGTGGGCTCCCATCAACCTCGTCGCCGACTCCATCTTCTTCAAGTTCGATGAATGGGTGGGCTCTCATCTGTCATGGCTGCTGGAGAGCCTACAGAGGAGGAAGGAGAGTGAGGGAAAGCCTATAGAGGAGGAATGGGAGCGAGGAAGGAGGAGAAAGAGGAAGACAATGCACTGACAGGTGGGATCCCCTCTCTCACCATGCTGACATGGTGTCCTGCTGTACCAAAACCAGTGTAAAAACCACTAGGATGGGAAGGAGGAGGTTAAAGTGAACGGTATTGAAAGTTTGAGGTGTCAAATATCCGGTTTTAGAATTTGAGGATTTATTTTAGACAATGCTTAGTGTAAAATAGGCTTTTCCCAAATTCTAAAGATGATGAGACAATAAATCTAAAAACTCTGACACGGAAGAAGAAATACCATTGTTGTCTTGGTTTGGGAAAACATCACGCTAATGATACATTTTGCATCTTAGTTTGTTTTGAGATGGCATTTAGCTATCTTGATTTTTAAGTAATTTCATATATAAAACCTCAAATTTTAGGTCATATGTAACGCAAAACCTCAATTATTATAACTTGTTTCAAGGAACATTGTATTTTAGGGCACAATATTTCAAAGAAACCCCATATTTATATAACATACTCATATTTCATTCATATTTATGATTATTTTTACAGAAATTCACATTAGTTGACTCAAAGTATACATCCCTCGTCTACTTCATCTTTATTCTCAATTTTGCATAAAAACTTAAATAATCCTAACCAACAACGACATGATAATCGGCTAAACATACACATAAATAATCAAACCATGATGATAAAGAAGCTACCTAGATATCAAATACATCAGTTAAATGGACGATATTATATAAGCTTGTACAAGGTTAGGTTTTATGAAACATTTTACCCTGAAACCTGACGTTTCATGAAACAAATAGCAAAATCTGGGTTATATGTCACGGATGGCTCAGAATCTAGGGTTTTGTGAATTTTTATGATCGTACTTTACAACTCATACTTCTCTTCCAATTATATCGAACAAATTCTCTCCCCTTAGCAGTAACATTCACAAGTTGAACTAGCATAAAATATCAGTTATACACTTAATGCAATACATAAATTGTGTAAGACTAATAAAATGTCTTGCTTAAATACTATGCAAAGGCCGAAAAGAATTTCATTATTAAAAAATGCTGTGCAAATAACGTATATTGTGAAGGACATAGGTGTACAAAAGAATGATTTGTTAATCGTGACTACCTGGTGCGAAGGAACATATTGAGCTAGCCACATGTAACTAAAAGTGTATAAGTTTCGTACACTCTTACACAGTTGAAATCTAATCTTTTAATTGGTTATTTGAGAAAGAAATTCAAATTCATTTCAGTGGATCCACACACCAGCTAGCCCAGCAACTCTCTTTGGGCCAGCCCCACACCACTAGAACCTGTAAGCTTCTGGCCATTATACTACAGTCTACAGTCCCGACTCCTGTGATTTTTAATTTTATCTTCCTGACTCTGATTAGAAGTACTAACATTTATCTGTAAGAATTCAGAACAACAAATTTTTGCTGCTGACCTAGCAAGAACCGGATAAAATAGTTTTTGCTTCACTCGTACCGTGCGCTAGACTCCCAGAATTAATATTACCAGTACTGTGAGTTTGTGACTTTGTGTTGAACTGGAATATCCCGGGGCCTGGGCCATAGTAATTATATTTGAATCTAACGTACTTAGACAGAGACGTCAGTTGTTTTTAAGGATAGAGTATTGCCGCCATGAAGTTTCTTTGATTACAAGTTTCTCTCTCTGCTTGGTGCAATTGGTTCTCTTCTGATAATCTGAAATTGTTCTGATTGGTTGGTAAGAAAACTAAATTTCGTATCTCACCTTTCTGTGCTGATCGGTGTAGCAGCTGGCTGATAGAACCAACTGATTGCACTTAAGTAAATAATCACCTGTCACTGGAGTCATTGTCTCTATGTGAAGCTCTGAAGTCAACAAACCGTTATTTGTTCATGTCTGTTCTCTGAAGTCTGAACAGCCTATTTCCTGTCAGTTCAAGGTTTGAGCTCTTGGCCTCTCATCAGTCTTATCACATTTCTTCCATTGTCGATTAGACGATCTTGGATTGCCCGCTGCCTCATAATGCGCACTTAAATCTAAGCTAAAACCATGCTTAAGTTGTGTCTTAATTTGTGCTATAAACTGTACATTTGCACCATGTTAAATTTATTCGTACGAGATCCACCAAGTGTACTTAGAGCAGGACTCATTGTACGGAGGCAGAGAAAAACCAGACACGAAATGACATTGAATCGAACTGAAAATTGTATTCATTAATTAGACATACGCATGTGAATCCAAAGGGAGCAATGCGTCAGCCAACAAAACAAATTGAGTTTAATTGTGATTAGGTTTTTCTTGAGCACATCAGATTGCACATTACTCAATTGCATGAGTATGTACGTGATGACGGCATGGATCACATCATGACCTAAATTACCATCTTAATTAGGTCGCAGTACGGTTTGATTGCATGCTTAATTATTGTTATTATCCTGTGTTCCGGATCGAAAGTAGGCTTCACTTTGCAGATATTAATGGCGCAAAAGTGCAGAGATCCCCTCCAAAAGGATCATCAGGATGTACTTTTTCATGGTCTTATCTGACCAAAGTACTAATAGTTTGTTAATATGTGACATAAGCACACCATTCTAGCTACTTAAACTTAATGTGTTTGTCTAAGTTAAAAACTTTTTTTTGCCCATTGGTTTTCACTCTTTGTCGCATTCTGCTTGGATGTAAGGAATGTTAATTAAGCTGCATGAGCAGCTAAAGTTGAGTGTGTTTGTATTCAAGGATCACAATGACACCCAAAGTTTTAGAGCTGGCAGGTGACGATGATTGGCATATTAGTAGTCACAACTCACAAGCAGTACTCCACTCCACGATCGCATCACAATTTTTATGATATCCACAACCACGCCCAAAATACCTGCAAATAAAAATGCATCGAGTACTGAGAAAACATAATGCATCTTCTAGCGAATTGAGCATCAAATGATTATGTTTCTCGTGGTACAATTTTTCACATGGCTTATGGTTATCTTTTTTCAATGTAAACGAATATACGTTGACAGCGAGACGTTTGTGATGACTTCATCAATCACAAAAATATATTAGCTCAATTTTTCAGATATACTTATAAGCGTGTGTATATACGGGGTGGGCACACGTTCCACTTTGGAGAAAGCCACACTAGTCCCGGTCGTAACCCTCGGTAGTCCGGTTGTCAAACCGGGACTATGAATCCGGGACAAGAGATGGACGACCTCTAGTTTCGGTTAAATAACCGGGACTAGAGATGCATCTTTAATCCCGGTTAAAGCCACCAACCAAGACTAAAGATGGCGGAGCCACGTAGCCGCTCCGCCATATTTAGTCCCGGTTGGTGGCTTCAACCCGGACTAAAGATTTTTTTATTTTTATTTTGCCCTTTCTCCAGCATCTTGCTATATATATATTACACACATATATTATATTACACATAAATATATAATTTACACACATTTAAACGAACTTAAGAAAGAAAATATACATATATTACCAAAATATGTACAATATTCATACATGTTTCCTAGCTAGCTTATAAAAAATTGTCTCTAATCTACTTTGCTTTGTGGTTTAGCTACTAAAACTAATGAAGAACTCCCCGTGGGATCAACGACCGCTTTCGTTAATAAATCCCATCAAATCTTCTGAGCGGCTTGTATGAAAGTCTTGTGGGGAGGTCGTCTCTTACTCGCATAAGTCATTAATTACAATAAATGAGAAATAAATATATGAAGTGAATAAGAAATCGAGACGTAATGTATGAATTGGTGTTATACGTACATCTAGATCATCGACAGTTTTAACTTCGGTCACAAATCGGTGAATGTAGTCGCAGACATAATATCCACATAGGTTGGTGCCTACTGCATTGTTTTGCACACTAAAAGAGAAACGACGACATATTTAATATGCATATCATATTTTCAAACATAATAATGATTCAACTCAAATTAGGAGCATGCATGTTACTCACTTTGGAAACTTCATCCGCACGAGAGCTTATCTTTCCAATTTCCGCGAACATTACCCCGAAATCGTTCCCATGCCCTACGTGCGGTTGAAAGTTAGCACGTAATTATCCGAGAACCGCATATATGCAATAGAAAGTAAGATGACATTATCATTAAACAGTTCAAATATGTGGGAGTACGTGGACTCTGGTTTATCCATTGAGTCAAAGACATGGATCTTTGACCGACCCATGTCAAGTACTAATAGAATCCAGTGGAATCAGTAAATTGGTTTAGATGACACATATGAAACTTTATGTATGCACGGGATTGAAATTGGTTTGGAAAGAAAGAAAAAACTTACGCAGTATTATAGGGCGTAAGGATGAAGAATCGGAAGGGTTGCTTCACAAGCGCGTTGTATATGTTGTCCACTGTGTCATTAGGAAACTGATCAACCAATGGGCCGTTGATTTTCCGTGGATCCATGAATCCATGCTTGGTGCATTCGTGCTTGTTGCAGTATTGGATCGCCATTCTATAACGGTTAAAAAGAATTTTAGTCACTAAATTCAAGGGGTAAGAAACGAAATAACCGGGCGATACTTACAAAACCCGCGCGGTTAGAAGTGAGACGTCAAGGGCATCACGTTGGTACAGGTCGAATATATCTTTGAATCGGATATAAAGGTAGTCATCTCCATCGAAGAAGTAGTCGATTGAATATTTGCATGTTATCATGTCTTCACCCTTGCTGGATCGTTGCATGTACCACTGATGGAAGCGGTACATCTAAGATGGAAGCGGTACATCTAAGTTGGAAGCCTTCTCACGAGATCCGGCTTGACGAGAGGCTTCCCAAGGTTGAACTTGTATTTAAGCGGAGCCTTCGCCGGGGTGCACGCCCGTGTAATTGATCTATATTAATTCCACTTCTTGAATGAATTGTCTTAAATCGGGTCTAATATTTGGGATCGTGCTAAACTCCATAGGCTTCTATGGCTGCATGCCAAGGCAGGGTACATCTTTGCCCGCTTTCTTCCCCACTGCGAGGCCGACCGCTTTGGTGCGGGTGGCGGCGTCTTCTCAATTCTCGAGTCTTTCTTAGACGATCGCTTGATATTGACGGCGCACTCTTGGATGATGACCGTTTAGGAGTCGGTGCTCGTTGTGGCGATGGAGGAGGGTTGGAAGGCGGTGGAGTTGGAGACGGCCGTTTAGGAGTCGGTGCTTGTGGAGCGATGCGGGGAGGCGGAGGAGGCGGAGGCGGCGAAGGAGGCGGAGGAGACGGCCCACGTGGAGGCGAGGGCGGTGGAGCGATAGGAGACGCTGTTCGTCCGGGGAATTTTATGTAGATCTTCCTCCAGAGAAATATTCCATGAGCCGTTTCTCCTAGCGTCGTCTCCCCGTCTCCTCCGGGGATATCCAGCTCCGGATCTTCATAGCCGCGTTCCACCTGTTCAATTTCAACCTTCGAGTACGAAGGTGGAACGGGCCGGGAGTGGTAGGTGCCATCTCGGGCTATTGGAATAGCCATGCCCGACGCGACTGTTGAGAAGATTGCTTATTAGTTAATAATGAACGTTGATTGACAAGTTATTCAAGAAAATATACGTACAACATAAAAGTACGAACATACCTTTATTGTTATGTTTTTCGGGATGTGCAGATCACACGGGGTCCCATTGTGTGATGTCATCCACGGGGTATGGCGGACCGGTTGAACTTGTGGGACCAGCTCGCCTTCATTTCCGGTAGACGCCGTTCTTTGCTTGCGCTGTTGTTGGAGTTGTGCGGTTATTCTTTGGATCCGTGTTGGCTAACCATCGGCTTTGCTCCTCGGCCAACCTTACGGTCACCCTTTCGTCGACAATCGATCGATCTCGAGAGCCTCATTTTCATCTCGGTGAATCTAGCATCATTCTCACGCTTTGACCTCATTCGGCTCCTGTGTGGTGATGTCGGCTTGGAACCCGTATTTCCGAGGGGACGACGCCTTTCCTCGCGTACGCCCCAAGTGCTCGGGTTTTGGAGGCCGAGCGTTAGCTCGTCCTTCTCTCTATCGGGCTGAACGAGCCCGAGGAACGCCTGCACCGCCTCCTCTAACCTCCATCCGGCTTCTAGAATTTCATCACCAAGATCAACTGTGCCATCGGCGGGATTTAGAGAGCCGCCGTGAGCATAGAACCAGTTCTTTGATCGTTCCGCCGGTTTGCTATGCAGGAACGATATCCCGTGCTTCTAGGTCGGCTTCCATTTTTTTCCATTTCTCCATTGCTTTTTATAGTCGCTTTGACCCAAGCCTGTGATGGTATTTCTTTTCTTTGTGTTGGCCTTGTTCTTTTCTATGATTGATTGCGCTTCTTCACTGGTCTTGTGCTCAACAAAAGCATCCCAATGATCTCGAGCTTTGGGAACTTGTCAAAGTACGGTGTCCGGCCCTTCGGATATATTTCTTGTAGTTCTGAAGAGCTCGCCATTTTCTTCAACGTCCATTCCTTGACCCTTGCACGATGCGAGTGCAGGATGGTGAACGTCTGACATTGTCGTCCACATCATCTCTTTCTCGAGTTTGGGAGATAGCTCTGCTCTTCTCCTCCTTTGGTAGACCGCCTCCAATTGGCAACGCTTATGGGCACGTCATTCCTCACCACCCATCCGCCGTGCGCCACAAACTTTCTTGCGGCGTCCTGCCAGGGCAATTGGTCGACCGTCGGGTGCCACCTCCGTTATGACATGTCGACCCTTTATTTTCTTGCTCAATCCACGTGGCCTCTTCTCGTCCCGGCGGAGGCGGAGGCGGAGGCGAGGCGGAGCCCTCATTCCTCTCCTCGTTCCTCTGCTCGTCTCTGCCCGCGTTCCCTCCTCGTTCGGTGCACGATCCGGATCTTCGTGTCCCTCCTCGTTGTAAAACTCGTTCCTCGTGCGATCTCATCAAGGAGAAACTGTTCCTCATCACGATCCGCCATTTGATTGATGTGGGTTGAGGACTTAATCAAAGAATTCTGAAAAAAATTATTGTCGGTTAATACATATACCAATTATTTAGGAATATCATGTATGTCTACGAAAAAATATAGTCGAAAAAGAAGAAGATGGAAAAAATAGATGAAAACCGATAGACACCAGGATCCAATTGTGCACATCCACAATGTTGATATTTTTAGAAGTCACTTCTGAATTACATCTACACCGAACGACCGAACGAACGACCAAGCGACCAACCGAACGACCGACCATTCGTTCAATCTATCGTTCACGTCTCCGTTACGTCGTTCGTTCGTTCACCCTCAACCCTAAACCCTAAACCCTAAACCCTAAATGTAGTTCCCTAAACCCATCCCTAACCCTAACCTATCGTTCGTTCACGTCCATTCGTTCACGTCAGTGAGTACGATCATCCGGAGGAGAGGAGAGAAAGAGATGATCATGTATGTGAGGGAGATAAGGTCGAGAGGAGAGGAAGTGGAGAGGAGAGGACGAGAGAGGACGCTGCAAGCCTATGTACGTTATAACGACCAAACGACCGACCGACCGAGCCAGGCGACCGACCGACCGAGAACGAACGACCGAGCGAGCGAACGAACTCACGACCAACCGACCGACCGAACGAGTGTTCATTCGTGCGTCCGTCCGTTCGTCCACGTCCGTCACGGCTGTCCGTCCGTTCGTCCGTCCACATCCGTTTGTTGATTTTATCGTTCTTGTTCGTTGAAAAATACAAACTTCACAAGTCACATACACATTAAAATTTAAATCTATTCATGCATTTAAATTTAAATACACATTCAAAATTCTAAATTCACAATATTCATGCATTAAAATTTAAATAAACAGTTCATTTACATATAAAGTCCATACAAATTTACACATACACATCGAAATCGATTCATAAATTTACACATACACATCGAAATCATATTCAAATCCTCCTCATTCATTCACATTCGAAAATTCACAAAATTCACAAAATTCATTCACATTCATATTCATTAAACATATAGCACGACGGCGGCGGCAGGCGGCGGCAGCGGCGACGCGGCGGAGACGACAATGGTGGCGATGACGATGGCATCGACGGCGGCGGCTAACCCTAGCGCGCATCACGGAGAACAAAGGGGCGGCGGCGGCCAACCTGGCAGCGCCGCGGCGGCAACGAAGACCTGGCGCGGCGGTCCCTCGCGACGATGACGGCGACGAAGACGGCGAAGACGGCGTGCTTGCGGCGCGTCCTTGTGCTCGGCGACGCGAAGAAGACGATGCGGTTGTGCGAAAGCGGCTAAGTGTTTGGATCCCAGTGAAGCCCTTGCTATATATAGGTACGCTCTATTGTCCGGTTGAAGCCACCAACCAGGACTAGAGATGATATAGTCACAGCTTGGTGGCTTCAACGGGACAATAGAGCATACCCTTTGTCCCTTAAAGCCACGGACCGGGACTAGACATGGCGGGCGACCACGTGTCCCCGAATAGGTGGGCATCTCTAGTCCCGCTTAAGCCACCAACGGGACTAGAGATGTTTTCCGCTTGGCCTGAAATTCACCTCTAGTCCGGGTGGTTTCAAAACGAGACTAATTATTAGTGCCCAATTATATTTTGTTATATTCATATATAATTATAATTAACATATGTTCATATATTCATATATATTAACATATGTTCATATAATTAACATAAAATATTATAAATTAAAATAATAACATATAATTAACATTTGTCATATTCCAAACTATTTAAAATTTAAATAATAATATATATTTAATATATGGCCTATTTGAAAAAAAATAAATTAAAATAAAACATATAATTAACATTTGTCGTATTTAAAACTATTATAAACCATAAACCATAAACCTAAACCCTAAACCTTAAACCTAAACCCTTTTACCATTAACCCTTAATCTAAACCTAAACCCTATTTTAAACCTAAACCTAAACCCTGTGCGGCTGCGTGATTGGCATGTAGAAGGGCAACACGGTGAGCGTCAATGCCTTCTCCTCGATCTAACATCGTCTCTCATGCTCTTGGAGGTGCTCCGTTCTCATCAACTGTAATAGAGCGGTGACACTCTCTTCTCACTTTGTTCTACCTTGTTCTCCGATTGCTTCATCTCATCCCAATACTTGACACATCATCTTCAAAGATGACACCAAGCTCTTACATGACAAGAAACAAGTGTCTAAGCAACACAAATCAGAAAGCATCATTCCTTTTCGATTAGAAAAAGAGAGCATCATTCTTGCGTTGATCGAGTAGAAAGAAAAGAATCATACCTTGTAAAAACGTTGCTTTGCATGACGGTAGAGCGAGAATGGGCGGGGATGGAAGCTCGGGAAGGAGATGCTAAACGAGAGCTTCCTCCTCAAGCGAGGTAACTATCAGTCAAAGGCTAGTGCAATAAGGCCACCGGCTAGTTCATGAAAAAGGTTAGATCAATAACGAGATAAACAGATAAACAAAGACAGTCTTGTAGCCAAAAGAAGCTACTACTACAAATTTTCTCGGCTGATGAGCATGGTTAACCATATGCATGATGCAAGGCAAAGCGCATTTACCTATGTTTTGGTGGGCTCCATTATTTCGAGAGACATGAATCAAATCTCACACTCCAATGACTCGGGATCAACGAAATAGCTTATCTTAGTCGTCTCGTCCACATCCGTATCCAGTTGCTCCTGATGATCCGTGGAGAGGCCCCGATGTTTTTTTCCTGCCTTCTTCACCGATCTTGGTCTCTTCAACATGTCATGATCGATCGTAGTAGCTTTCTTCACCGATCTTGGTCTCTTCAACATTTCATGATCCGGATCACGGTCATTTTCTTGATTTTCTCCCTTTGCTTCATAATCTTTCTGTCTTGCTTTCTCTTCGACCATGACATAAAAGTACTCGTGTATCTCCATCAAACTTTGAATAGTGAGAGATATGGCAATGATTGGATAGTGCGGTTTGTATATGGCAATGATGGCTTGCCTCCCTTCCGTCTCAATGTCTCGGCGGCGCCATGGAAGTCGCCGGTGACGCGCACAATGACGGACTACCTCTATCCGCTGCCGTGATCGAGCGGTACTACCGCCGCCGCCGCCCGAGTCTTTGCTCGCCGCCACCGCTACCGCCGTCTTACGATTTAGAGGTGTGCTTTCTACGTGTTTCGGTGGTAATATTATAGTTCTCGTTGCTAATGTCTTACGCCTTATTCTCGTGAATTGCCACATAAGCATTAGTCGTTAGAGCATTATTGTCGACCACAAGTTAGGATCTTTTGTGAGTATGGAGCATGTCGACGGCGTCCTCCTCCTCAGCTTGTAATTCTCCTGAGGACTTTTCGTCGACCTCGGTCTCACCTTTACCATTTTTATTCATAGCTCCTGCAATTATAATATGATCTAGGGAATTGACTATGAATTCGGTGCATGGTGTTGGTGCCTCCTCCAACGTGGTTCTCCTTGTTCACTTTGTCCGAGGGATTGTTGGTGCCTCTCTCCTCCAACGGTTGTTTTCTAACGTCATCAAGCGCAGGCACTGAACGAGTCCCTCGGACGGTGAACAAGGGGAACCACGTTGGAGGAGGCACCAACACCATCCACTGAATTCATAGTCAATTCTCCTAGATCATATTACAATTGCAGGGAGCTATGAATAAAAACGGTAAACGGGTGAGACCGAGGTCGACGAAAAGTCCTCGTGAGAATTACAAGCGGAGGAGGAGGACGATCGTCGACATGCTCCATACTCACGTAAGATCCTAACTTGTGGTCGGACAATAATGCTCTAACGGCTAATGCTTATGTGGCAATTCACGAGAATAAGGCGGTAAGACATTAGCAACGAGAACTATAATATTACCAAAACACGCAGAAAGCACACCTCTAAATCGTGGAGACCGGCAGCGGTGGCGGCTGAGCCAAGATGGGCGGTGGTGCCGTAGTACCCATCGATCACGGCAGCGAATAGAGGTAGTCCGCCATCGTGCGCGTCACGGCGGCTTCCATGGCGCCGCGAGACATTGAGACGGGAACATGGGGAGGCAAGCCATCATTGCCATATATAGCCGCACTATCCAATCATTGTCATATCTCTTGCTATTCAAAGTTTGATGAAGATACACGAGTACCGCTACATCGTACTCGAAGAAATAGCAAGACAGAAAGATTATGAAGCAAAGGGAGAAAAGCAAGAAAAAAGACCATCATCCGGATCATTAAATATTGAAGAGACCCAGATCGGTGAAGAAGGCTACTACGATCGATCATTACATGTTGAAGAGACCAAGATTGGTGAAGAAGGGGAAAAAACGTCGGGGCCTCTTCACGGATCATCGAGCAACTGGATACGATGTGGACGAAATGACTAAGATAAGCTATTTCATTGATCCCGAGTCATTGGAGTGTGAGATTTGATTCATGTCTCTCGAAATAATGGAGCCCAGCCAAAAACATAGGTAAATGCAGTTTTGCCTTGCATCATGCATATGGTTAACCATGCTCATCGCTGAGAAAATTTTATAGCAGTAGCTTCTTTTGGCTGCAAGACTGTCTTTGTTTATCTGTTTATCCGTTATTGATCTAGCCTTTTTCATGAACTAGCTGGTGGCCTTATTGCATTAGCCTTTGGACCGATAGTTACCCGCTTGAGGAGGAAGCTCTCTTTTCAAGTATCTCCTTCCTGAGCTTCCATCCCCAGCCATTCTGCTCTACTGTCATGCAAAGCAACATTTTTACAAGGTATGATTCTTTTCTTTCTACTCAGATCAACACAAAAATGATGCTCTCTTTTTTCTAATCGAAAATTAATGATGCTTTCTGGATATGTGTTGCTTAGACACTTTTTCTTGCCATACGACGAGCTTGGTGTCATCTTTGAAGATGATGTGTCAAGTATTGGGATGAGATGAAGCAATCGGAGAACAAGGTAGAACAAAGTGAGAAGAGATTGCCACCGCTCTATTACGTTGATGAGAACGGAGCAGCCTCCAAGAGCATGAGAGACGATGTTAGATCGAGGAGAAGGCATTGACGTTCCAGCTCGTGTCGCAGCCCTTCTACATGCCAATCACGCAGCCGCACGAGGGTTTAGGGTTTAAAATAGGGTTTAGGGTTTAGGTTAAGGGTTAATGGTAAAAGGGTTTAGGTTTAAGGTTTAGGTTTAGGTTTATGGTTTATGGTTTATAATAGTTTTAAATACGACAAATGTTAATTATATATTTTATTTTAATTTATTTTTTTCAAATAGGCCATATGTTAAATATATATTATTATTTAAATTTTAAATAGTTTGGAATATGACAAATGTTAATTATATGTTATTATTTTAATTTATAATATTTTATGTTAATTATATGAACATATGTTAATTATATATGAATATATGAACATATGTTAATTATAATTATATATGAATATAACACAATATAATTGGGCATTAGAATAATTAGTCCCGGTTTTGAAACCACCCGGACTATAGGTGAATTTCGATGGGCGAAAAACATCTTCTCATGTTTGCAAACAAATCTAGAGATGAAAATGTATATAAAATAACCGCAAAATACGAAGTGCTAAGATTGTAGATAGCACATGACATGTAGATAGCAAAATGTATAAAAACAACCACAAATCTATAAGAGTAAGAAGTTGCTAACCTTGTAGATAGCAAATATTTGTGTATTATCACCAAAGAAGGTGCTAACTTCGGCAAAGACCGGACCTCTAGCCGAGAAAAATTTTGAAGATGTACAAGTGTGACTGGCTCGGGATGGAGGAGGAAGGAGTATATAAAGAAAATCTCTTGACACCAACCGGGACTAGAGATGCCATCTCTAGTCCCGAGGCAACGATATAAAAATTTCAACGGCTCTCTAGGACCTTTAGTTCCGGTTCGTTTGAAGAACCGGGACTAGAGATGACGGTTCAAATGTTGTCGCGCGTGTCGAGCGCTGGGACCTTTAGTCCCGGTTGGTGACACGAACCGGGACTAGAGGTAGCATATCTAGTCCCGGTTGATGTTACCAACCGGGACTAAAGGTCCCAGCGCCGACACGCGCCGACAACATTTGAACCGGGACTAGAGGTGATCTTTAGTCCGGTTCGTGACACGAACCGGGACTAATGTTTCTAGAGGGCCGTTAAATTTTTAAACCGGGACTAGAGATCACCTCTAGTCCCGGTGCAACTCAAACCGGGACTACTGTGCTTTTTTGCTACTTCAACCAATGATGGTTTCTGTTCATTCGAGCACATGCATCTGTTTTGTGTTTAAAAACATCATTGTAACCTGATAATCACCCACCTAAACTTTTCAAGGTGATATTAAATCACACATATTACTACAGCACTTTTGAGCCACTTGGATCGGTTCCAACCCCACACTACAGCCTACAAAAGGTTGGCGTTATAAATGAATTTTCAAAACTAATATGAGTATCATTCTTACAGGAGCAAATCATATCCTGTACGTGTGCATGCATGGAGCTTGGGGCCCGTCGATCGGACTATCGTGCCTAACGGCAGCGGCGGACTTAAGGATTTTCACTCTGGTATGCCCATGCAGTTCTAAAGAGTTAGCCAAATCAATAATACAAAACACAAAAGTATGTTTAAGTCTTAATTTATCGCAGTACAACATAGTTCGAGATGGGCACCCTCTTTGCTGGATCATGTGGAAGAAGTTTAGCATTATAAGGCAGCGTTTGATAGGTGGAGGTTCTTCCTGCACGAAAAACATATGTGATTAATTAAGTGATATTTTAAAAGTTTTAAAAATAAATTAATATTATTTTTAAGCAATTTTTTATAATTTTTAAAATATATTGTTTAGCAATTTAGAAAATATATATGTGAAAAACGATAGAATAGAAGTTGAAAAGTGGGCGTAGCCTAAATAACTTCGTCACTTCGAAATGGATTAGATGCTCTTGGATTCACATCATAAACAAATAGTACAACACCGCTTGCAAAGTCTCATTTCTACTCTTTTTTCGGTTACTCTTCCTTCTATAGTTTACCCATGGCCTAGCAGATGCGGAATATGAGTTCTTTGGTGCCTTTGTTTTTTTTAAAAAAGGCAGAAGCATTGCGTTGTATACATGTTGGTGCCTTACTATTTGCTAAAGAAAGAAAGAATGACATATGTTCCTCTTCATATCTGATTAACTCAAGTTGATCTCTGCGTACAAACAAGAAAAATATGTCTTTCAACTCTTAAATTCTAATTGATTTCCCTCGCAATATAAAGCTCCAAGTGAAATACTGAAGATCTGAAATGGTAATACATGAAGGCTAGCTGGACTGCTGAAGGGCTGGATCCTATTGCCTTTGCTGTTGCTGGAGCTGGACGCCGCCGCTCTGCGCGCCTGCCGCCGGCTAGGCGGCTACCACTGTTGTTGGCTGGCTGTTTGCCCTTGCCGTCTCGTCGGCTCGTCACCTGGTCGGTCGATGCGTCGCGCTCGCGCTGCCGCCTTGCCGCCGGGCCAACGCCGCAAGATGGCACGAGGAAGGAGAAAACCTATGTGCGAGAACGAGAGGCAGAGGACGAACGAACGAATGCATCGCACTTTGCAGTAATTTTTGCTCGGTGGGTGGGTTGTGTAGACTGTAGAGACTGGATAGGCTCTCGGTCTTTGGTCTTCGTACAACGAGGTACCCTGTATTGTTTTGGCGCACTGTTTAATACTACATTCTAATCTTTTTTTCCTTTTTTTTCTGGGTATGCCGGTGCATACCTGACACACCTTCTGAGTCTGCCCCTGCCTGACGGTGATATAATAAGATGCAAAACCAAATCAGAATACGCGACATGCTATGAAATGAGCGTAGCTTAACATATGGAACCAGCCTAGCGTAGACTTAACAGGAATATTTATATTTATAACTAATTATTTTTTAGTGATAGATGAAATATTTATCAAGATATCTATGATAATTTTGTATATATTAGTTCATTCTTTCGAAAATGCTTATAAAGGACTAGAGCTCCCGATTCTTTGATTCTAGATTCGATTCTCTTGAATCGATTCTGAAAATTAAAATCGATATAATAAAGTAATAATTAGAAAAATATGTTAGATAATTTTCAGATGATTTTTGGAAGAAACTGGTTTTGAATGATTACGGGAAGAAACGATTTTTAGATGATTCTCATTCCCTATATAAAACCTGTTGAATCACTTGAAGATTCTTCTCAGAATCAGTTACAAAATAACTTATTTGATAAGGATTTTACTGATTCTGTTGAGAATCAAGGAAAAGAAGATTCGATGAGTATACCCGTGTTATGCGTGTCCGTGTTTCTTTAAAAAAAATAAGTTCCATGTCAGCTAATACTAGTACATAATCATGGAGCTATTATTCTCTATACAATGAAGTTGCACTTGTTGTACGTAGAGCTTTCTTCATCGCTCACATCACATCACCCAAATAAGAAACTACAAATAAGGATTGCATTTGAAGCGCATGCATGCAGACAACCCCAAATAAAACATTGACTAATTCCTACTTGATAAGCATGGCTTAATTAAATAAACTTTAACTCAGCTGATGGGTTCAATTAATTAATATACAAACAAGCACTCGCTCTGTTTTACGAATACTTGTTGGTTTAATAGAAGTGAATTAAGTTTTTAAGCAACGTCAAATCAAATAGTTTTAAATGTAAGGCTGCAAATCTATTAGTACATCTTTGATGTTAAAATAATTATACAATTTAAAAATATAGTCTAAAAACTGGCAGTCATTTTTGAACGAATGGGGCAGCTACCAAAATGGACATTGGTATTTGTCAACATGGCTGGCCCTCATTCTTAAAATAAGAAAAAGAAGAAAAGAAAGAAACTTGTGACCTCTTCTACTGTGCATACATATAAGTAAGCTTCCCAGTAGTAACCATGCAATTAGCATGTAATAATCTCCTACTAGCTATAGCTAATTAATCCCTTCTTCCTTTCTAGCTAGCTAGCACAACGATGGTGATGCTACGGCTGCCTAGCGTTAAACTCTGGAGAGCAATGGTGAGGGTGCACTCCTCTTGCTCGTCGTCGCCGGCGCCATCGGAGCAGCTAGAAGAGGCCGGTGCGCCGGCGGCGGGGACGGCGAACACTACAACTAGACGGCACTGGAGCGAGCAGCGGGAGGTGTTCACCATCTGGATGAAGTCGCTGGTGCTCAACGGCAGCGGCTGCACCGTGTACGACTCCGGCGGCCGCATCGTCTACCGCGTCGACAACTACGGCTCCCGCCGCGCCGCCGACGTCTGCCTCATGGACCTCGCCGGCAACGTTGTCGTCCAGATCCTCCAGAAGACGAGGCTCTGGTACCTGGTCGGGAGGTGGGACGGCTACCGGCGGGGCGGCGCCGGCGGCGAGCAGCCGCAGCCACCGCCGTGGTTCAAGGTGGTGAGCAAGGCGTGGCGCGGCGGCGGGGGCCCGCGCTGCGAGTTCAGGAGCAACGCCGCCGACGGCCGGGCCGTGCGGTACACGATGGACGGCGCGCGGAGGCTGCGGGAGGCGCGCGCCGCGAGGATCGTGGACGGTGCGACGGGCGCGGCGGTGGCGGAGGTGAAGAGGAAGACGACGGCAGGCGGTGTGGCGCTCGGCGACGACGTGCTGACGCTGCTGGTCGAGCCCAACGTGGACCGCTCCATCATCCTGGCGCTCCTGCTCGTGCATGATGGCTTCCGTTTTTGAGGGATTAATTTCTTCCGTCTTACTACTAATTTGCTCCCAGTGTATATGATTAGTGGTAGTTTTTGAAGGGGGGAGGGATTTTTGCTTCTTGGTGATGAATTAGGCATAGTTTTGATGTATAATTAGCCATATGTGATCTTGCTTTTCTCCCCTTTTTGGCATTTTTTAGTGGATTGGAGAGTTGGATCGTTCAGGTGTTCTTGCTCAAGCTCGAAGGAGACAGCTTTGAGATTTGGATGCTTAATTACTGCAAACATTTTGCTGTAAAAAGTTGCACATGTGGTAATTGGAATGGAGATATTAAGACGTCTATACAGACGGAGGTAGTAGTATATTCTGGACACCTCCCGTACAATTCTACCTCCTCCGGTTTCAAATTCTAACACAATTTAGAAAATATAAATTTGATCTTATTTTTCAACTATAATATATAAATACATGTTTATTTTTATTATAATATACATGTGTGTGTATATATAGAGACACCCCACGCACGCACACGCTGTTTTAGTTACCTTCATTTTCAATTCCAACAGAAGCTCTAAACGGTTCTCCGCACTTAGCAGTTCTCCGCACTTAGCAGTCTGTATAAAAGGATTCTATTTGTCTAGATATGATAGAGGGCTGGTCTAAACCCATATTTTGAGATTTTAGTTGAAAAAAATTGTTCCAACAGTCTCTATATAGATTAAAAAAAGAGGTTTTCAACAATCGCTTTTTTTCTCAAAATTGAGAAGAACATGTTCGTTCTCGAAACACTCCAGCCGCGCGTATTCTGTTAACATTTTTAGCCGCGCCAAGTCCTCTCACTCGCGCATTTACTCTCCCGCAAAATATTTCCAGCGTGCGAGAGATGGATGATGTCGGCGCCAGCGACGGCGACGCACGGGCAGGGCGGAGTTGCACGGCGTGCACGGCTTGGACGGCTTGACGTCCGGCTAAGTGGGAAGGCCCGACTGAGTTTCTGCACTTTATTACTTTATTTCTAGACATGAACATGAACCTACAATGTTGTCTAATGGATTACAGATATTACACTTTGTATCATGTATATAATATAAAAGATGAATGCTCTCGTAGCTAGTCATTATATTTTTTAGATTTTTAAAGAAATAAAACGGATGATGAATTTTCCAATATATTTGTGAGACCCAGTTAATTATCAAATAGAGATAGAGAAGCTTTTAGAAAATCAGTCCGGTAAAATTTTGATTTCATGCTCTAAATATTTGAAGGATTTCCTATATACTTAAATCATCTTATAAATCATCTTATAAGATTCTGTTGAAGATGCTCTAAAATATCTAAAATATTTAAAGTCAAGGTTGATCCCAATCTTCTCTAAGATAATATCATGAATTATAAAACCAAAGAGACACCCTAGTTTAAAACGTCGAAACCCGAGAGAACACTCGCGTATGCAAAAGAAAAAGGAAATAGTTACTTGATATCACACCGCCGTAGTTGCCCAAATGGCTCACCAGTTGGAAAGCAAGTCGAAGAACAGTAACAGAGCACACGCGGTACATCCAAACACATTCTGAAGACACAGCCAGGTTATCGACTAATTAAACTACAGCGGTTGGTTGGATGCACCAAGTGCAGAGCGCCCGGATAACAGTACCCATCCATTTCCATTTCCCATGGTAAAACATAACACAACTCCTAGATCATGCCGCATGTATTTAACACAAAGAACTCGAGGCCTATTCGGTTTAGAGGATTTTCCACAAGAATTTTGGAGGAATTAAACTGTTCCTTGCGAAAATCCTATAAAATTCCTGCGTTTCAAAGATTTCCTCGTGCAATTTTCCCGTTCATAAATGAGAGGGCAAGCAGGCGGCCAGGCTCCATTCAACAGGAGATGAATCGATAATGATAACCCGCATCTCCATATGATATTATGATCAGTACAGGGGCAGTACCAAAACCTGGAATACAGTTGACAAACGGAGTAATAATGGACAAGTTTAAAATGAATTTCGCAGTGACCGCAATAACAAGTTAATTGGCCTGGATGCTCATACTGTACAATTGCACAGGCACAACTTGCACCTAGAAAATTGAATCGTTGTCACAAAATGAGAAAAATTTACGGTGAACCGAACCTGTCCGGTAAGAGATGTCATTCTCAGAACTGGCTGCCTGACCTGACTATGGGGGCTAGAAATGTAATCTATTTTTGCGGACGGTGATACGTTGCCGTCACTACCCTCAGGTCCATAGCGGGCAATTCGTAAGCCACATCCCGAACCCCAATCTTCTTCTTTCGCCAAAATCGACAGCCCACACCATGGCAACGATTGAATGTCTTCTCCCATCTGCCTCAATATGAACTGTTGTTAATTCTTCTTCTGACGTCTAGCAGATCGTACAGTTCTTTTTCTACTGTAGTGAATCTGCAAAGCTTTTGCCTCCAATTACCATTGTTTGTCCTAATGCTTCTGATATATATGTACATTGGAATGAACTTCAGCTACATGAAGTAGCTTAGAGTAATCTTTTTCCTTGATCCACCTTCTCCATAAAGATCATTCCATTGAATAAGTTCATTCATGTTAGTTGAATCTGATGAAACACTTGCACAAACCTATAACAAACATACAAAGTTAGCAACATAATGTATTCTGACAATCATAGATAACGGCTGATGGTTATAAATTGCATAATTTACAACTAGTTTATGTACTCCTTTTTTTTCACAATTCAGAATGACTACTGATAATTATGAATTCTTACCACCCAGTACTAGAGATTGCAATGGGGAACTCCCCACCAGGGAATACACCCCCATCCCTGTCCCCACCAACTGCAACAGGGAGATTTTGTTCCCATCCCCATGGGTCCCCCGTCCACACTTAAAAGATCATTCACACCTCTAATCATATACGTAATTAATAAATAACTTCCACACTTTATATTAATATATATTAGCATGTATATACTAATCCACATGACAAGGACACAATATTGTCATTCATTCACTAAACATGGCGTGCATTGGATTTGGCCCCCTATGCCCGTTAATCCGGTCTCCATGGGAAATGGGGACGGGGATGGAGGATCATCCCCACCCCTGTCATACTCGGCAGGTACTTGTTTCCCTGTTTGATTGCCCGTGAAGGGTTTCAACTTAGAACAATAGCCAGGATGCTTTGCACACTTGTAATATTCATGGTGTCATAATATCTCTGCTCTAGAAAGTCAAGAAATACAGATTGCCTTGGTTCGTCTATCTCTTACTTTTTGCAAACCATTAAATAATTAAAAAACTGAGGTAACTGTTTTTCCTGAAATCCTTGATTCAGGTATTTAACAAGAAAAACCATGGTAGTATGTATGTACATCACAGCATGACTACGGAAAGCAAGTTCTTATGTTATAGATCATACCTGTTCATGTGCATGTTTGAAATCACTTAGTCGTAAGGCACGGACATCGTTATTTGAAAATGATTGGGGCAGTGGTTTATTTTCTGCCTCTGCTAAAGCTTTCTCCTGCATGTGGACAGCAAATGTGAGGTTAAATTGTGGTTCATATTGAACATTTAAATTATGTGATCATCCCTCGCTGCATATTAAATCCACTGATTTCATCACTAATCCAATAAATAGTGATTTAAACCCCAAGATATACATATACTAGGAAAAACAAATATAAAAGTCAAGGTTAAAAACTAACCTTCTTCTCCTTTTCAAGGATATCTTTAATAGGGAGATGAGCAGCAGTAATACACAGATTCTGGAAAATGATTACGGTCAGGAGTCAACTCAACAAGCAACATTTAACTTTGAGGAATCAAGCATTGGAACTACTTCTATGAATGCAACAGTAGCATAATACCTTGAGATCACTGCCTGAATACCCTTCTGTCAAGCTAGCTACAGCTTCAAGATCCACATCATTTGCCAAATCTTCTTTAGCTAGTATCACGCTAAGAATTTTTCTTCTATTTGATGCATCCGGCAAATTCACCATCAACCTAAGCAATACGTATACCAAAACCGATGCATATTCAATTATCTACAGTTCATATAATTTGCACCACAGTTTAAATCTTAAAATGAATGAAAAATATGGTACTCACCGCCTAGGAAGCCTCCTAACAACAGCCTCATCAAGGTCAAAGGGCCTATTAGTTGCAGCAAGTACTAATACACGTTCTTTATCTTTTGTTCTTAGACCATCCCAGTTCACCATAAACTCATTTTTCATCTTACGCATTGCTTCATGTTCTCCAGGGTTTTCCCGTCTACCCAACATGCCATCAACCTAAAAGACACAAGATGGAGAAGATGAGCTAGAAAGCAAACATCACATGGAATTCAGAAAGGCGTTTTGATTGATCAATTACAATTTACTTACCTCGTCCACGAAAATAACACTTGGAGCAATTTTGCTTGCCAGTGAAAATACAGCTTTCACAAACTTCTCTCCTTCACCAAACCACTGTGGTAATGGATTAACACAATGTTTCAGATGCCCAAAATGCAAAAGCAAACCATGGACATTAAGCAATCCATTTAGTGAAATACCTTTGAAGAGATGCTCGACATTGATATATTTATGAAATTTGCACCAGCCTCTGTAGCCACAGCTTTAGCAAGCATTGTCTTTCCTGTACCAGGCGGGCCAAAAAGTAATATTCCTTTACATGGCTGGCATAACATAAGCAATAACGAAAGTCAGTTCACTATCAAAAAAATGGAAATCAAATATGCCATTCAAAAGTAGTACCCCATCATTCATAACCAACTTGTGAAAATAAATCATAAATCTTATCCTTGTTCCAATCCAACTTGGCATGAATTGCCATTAGGTTTATAAAATGGATAGCTCCCAATAAAGAAAAGGTAGGAAGTTGTCATGCCCGACTCCAAATTGATCAAAAGCTATGTGACTAGATCAAAATTTCAGCATCTGCTACTGACTAACTGAAGATCGAGTCTTTTATCTGAGGCCAACAGGTGACAAGTTCATACTGGAGCAGAATATAAATGAATACACAAGATCTCCTAAAGAATATTATGGTGAAACTATGCAATATGGAGGATACTATCTACCTTCATAAGTTGACCTCTGAAAACAATTCAGGCCTTTGCAAAGGTAGCATCACTAACTCCTTAAGAGTTTCCTTGACACTTTCCAATGCCCCGATGTCCTCAAAGGTGACACCTATTTCGTCTGGGGGATAACATCAGCAAGAAGTCGCCGAATTCATTCTCAGTAGCAACATCCTGAAATTGTTGTAGCAAGATTCATAAGCTCCATGCATTTTAAAAGATATAATGCTGCAAGACACTAGCATGTTCAGGCATTCATTGACCACCAGCGAAGGAGAAGACTGGTCTCAGGCTCTCAGCTGCTACAGTTGCAATAGCCATTTCGGAGCATAAGCTAGAACAACACTCCCAAGCTATAGAATAAAGTAGTGTCAAAATAGATACACTAATACAAAGTATATCACCTTGAGCGATTTCCTTGTGTTGCTGCTCTTAGGGTTAGATTCCACACTTTCCAACATGTCAACACCATGCTTAAGGCTGCAGTGGACAATATACACATTGATGCACTGGATAGAGAGAATTTTGTTGGCATTGTGGAGAAGAAATAAAGATTAGAGTGAAAACCTTTCACTAGATAGAGTGAAATGCACATCACTTGAAGGGTCTGGAATTGTAGAGTGCTTAAGTTGATGACTCAAAGCAAAACCAACTATTTTATCAATACCTGAAAAATAACAGTGTACCCATCATGTTTATTGAAATATATTGTAATATAGAAGGAAGATGAATAGGAACGCTACTCACACTCGTTTGTTAGGAGACGATCCTTAACACATACTGTTTCAAGATCACTGCTTTCCAAGCCCGTCTTTAATAGAAACTGAAAGAGATCGCAAAATCATCCATACATAAGATGCAATTCTGATTGAAGAATAAAAAAAAAGCTCGAGCGGATGACAAGCCAATGAAGAAACTGTAGTCAAACCAGGTAGCATATGCTATAGAAATAAATCATGACGATCCACTTCAAAATACCAATTTCCTCTAACTCAGGACAGTGTAATCTAAATAAAAGTTCAAATTTTCTTTTTTTCCCCTCTCAAACACAAAGTTCACATTTCCCTCTAATTATTCATGGAGTATCCAAGTGTTTATGCTTGCACAAATGTAGAGGTGAAATAAGATAGCAAGGCATTTAGCTAACAACAATGCTTGGCTTTTTCTTAAAAGCCAAAGCCATTTTTTGAAATTTGAAATTTATTTAAGAATAATTTCAGGAAGATTTTTACTTGTCTTCTTAGCAATCATGAAAAGAAAGCCAGGCAATGAAAATGGTGAAGCGGCCTGTAAAATAAATCCTAAAATCAAAATTTAAAATTCAAAATCAGCTGCTACTTTTGTGCCTTTAAGCTGCAGTTACCCCATGCACACACAAGCTTCTGAATATGCAACATAAACAATAGCCAACTGCTAAGACATGCACTGTATGTGTTACCTTTATCCTAGAGCACAAAGAGATTAAATCAAAACAAATGCAGCAAACAGGACAATTATGCCAACCACAGGGTTAAAGATGCAAATAATTATATCAGAAATGTTTAGCATTAGAACTTACAGAGCGGATTTTTGAAATGTTAGCATTTCCTTTAAGAATTTCAACATCTCGATCTAGCATCTGGTTCCACTTTGAACGCTCGACTTCATCCTGTAATATTTTTTCCAGATTTAAAAATATAAAAAAATGTCAGAGAAACTGCAGCAAGTTAACGGTTCTTTACTAGCATGAATACATACTTTTGGTGGCTGGATTGTCACTTTATTTGGGAAAAGCTTAGTTAGATGCTTTGTCGCCTTTGAAGTTTCTTTATTCTTATCAGTTCCACGATCAAAGTCCTGCATTCCCTTGTGTTAATTCATGGTAGAAAAAAATCACAGCACGTGTTGTCCAAATCAAAATATATGCATGCTAAGAAGATGTCACAATTCACAATTGTAATGGTCAAAACTTTGTCAAATCAGCTTTTTCGAGAGATATTGAACTAGTAACCAACTAACTATCCAGTACCAATGAATGGTCAGCATGATGGATGATACCGGGTCAAATAGCTATTGTGAAAATATAACACTTTCTCATGAATAACCATGGGATCCATTACGAATAACCACTGGCTGGTAGCAATATACAGGTGCCTGCTGATTGGTCATGCACAACCTGATTTGGCTGAATGCTGGCTCAGATGCAAACACTACGGGACAAAACCTAGACTAGTATAGCACATTTAATAGATTTCACCATCCACAACTATATGCCAAGATGTACACATGCATGCATTCAGGAGAAGGCAGCTGAAACACTAGTAACTAGCTAGATGTTTTCATGCGCCGTAGCACATGCAAGTTCAGGTGCTAACTGCTATGATTTGGGCATTATACACAAAAAATCATGTAATATGCTGCAAAAGAAAAATAATGAGTTTCACGAACTTATAGAAATGTACATGCCTACATGGGTGTCCAAAGTGCTAATAGGTAGTAACTCTAAAATACAAAATCGTCTGCCAAGAAGCCAAGAGGCCATTACCAGGAGACATGTTCCATCACTGCAGGAACAGGGACAGGCTTCAAATATGATTAGTTGAGTTCAACAGCTATGTACAATAAAACCACAAGAGACAAAATTTCTCATGGTTCACATAATAGTAGGAAGCAGGTAACCCCAAGATCATACATGAAGTTCATTAAGGTACCTAAGCTACTGATAAATAGTGTTCAGTCAACGAAGTGGTCATTCTTCATGAAATCTCCTGCAATATTTTGCAGTAACTGGAACAAGTTTACCTAAAAATAAGCTTATCACGAGTACAAAATTGTATCGTAAAGTCTATCCTCTGATGACTAAAAGCAGATTTGATGCACATAACAATATGAAGAGCACATGCACAATAAACAAATACCCAAGGAAGACACATGTTGGACCTGAGGCATTAATTGAAGTGATAAAAAACCAAGGCATTATCATTTCTAACATTTTAATAACTATCAGGTACAATATAACTACAACAAGCAGCAAATGCAAGAGTACACAGTATAATTAAAAACTACCTGAAATGCAAAGTCAAGTATTGCTTGGCTGTATGGGAACTTTGAAAGAAGTAGAGAACTGGCATTTGCCTGCATGTAGAAGTATGCCCATTAGCTATAAATGATAGATAAACCACGCAATACACTTAGGAGCATTTGTAGACTATACAATAATACAAACAGTACCTTCTCTTTGTGATCATCAGGCTGTACATGAGAACCAATAATAAAAGCACCTGCTGGGAAATATTGAAGCTTGCTCTTGAGAGCACGATAGGAATCATTATTCCCGCAGATTCTTTCTGCGTCCTTCAAAATAGGACTAGAGGACCATGCTCGACTTCTTCAGAGATAAACTGTGGAGCAAGCACAGTTAGTAAAAGGAAGCAAAATATCATTCACATAAATCATGACCAAAATATACAGATGAAACCTGAATAATCACATCAAATGGGTGTTTTGATCTAATTTCCCATCCTGGAGCATCAAGGCATAAAGAATCAACTGAAAGAATAGTAGGTAAGAAACGTCGTATCAAGCATGAATCAATTGAAGGGTAGCAGTAAACATAGAAGTTAAAAAGCAAGGAGAACAATGCAATTTACTGGCAGTTCTTCAAAACTTTATTAACAGAACAAGGAATCACCTGAACAAAATAAACCGTGATCAACTTCACAATTGCCTCCTAGATCAATACCTCCCGGAATTTGTTCATCAAATCTCACTCCAACCTTTGATGATCTATTCTCTTCAAAAGGAAGATATATTTCACCTTGTGAACCAAAATCTGGAGGACTACAGAGTAAACAATTAAACATCAGTCAGCAGCAAATGTTACACGTAAGAGCACATATATAACCACCATGAGAAGTTTATTTCCTTAAGCAGACAAACTGCCACACATCTTTGCAGAACTCAGGAAGCTTCACAAGGATAAATCATTGAAAAGTGACAACGCATTTATTTTGTGTTGTTTTATGAAAAAAAGGAAGCGAAGACAAGCTTATGACTACAAATAGTATGAAGTACATAAGAATAAATAAATATTAAAAATTCTCATACCTTTCTCCATCAAGGATAATACCTGTTGACTGTAATGAACCAATGTACCGCACTCTATCACCTGAAAAAAACATCTGAAGATATCAACACATTACCCAAGCTCACTTGATCAGCTTGACAAGAATAATAAGTCCATTATACTGGCATTACTACTAACGCTCACCCATAAACTTGCAATACAACAATGTCGATGGTCTATCTTTGGAAAGGAAATAACTATGGTTGCGAGTTGAAACTGAGTACAAAGCAGCGACGTATTGTAATGTCCTTACCCTTTTGTATGAATCTGATTCCTTGGTAGTCTTCCCTGAAACAAGAAAAATAATGCTCAGATTCTTTCTTACTTGAATTCAAACCATACCAAAGCAAGTGTTTACATGTTTTTCCTCAAAAAAAGGCCAGTGAGTAAGAACACCAATATTGGCTGAATGACACAGGTACAAGTAAAAGAAATAACGACAATAATTTCAATAAAAATATAGATAAAAAGTTCATAAGAAAATTTATTGGCCAACATAAATGAAAAATAAAAAAGGTATAATTGCTAAGAAGCTTACACCAAACAGCATGGAAGAGTCTATGGTGAGCAACCTAGCACCAAAGTATTTTGCAAGTGCCTTAACCAGATATTGTTGGTAGATATCAGTTCCTGTAAAAACATCGTGACCGCACTTTACACATAGTAAAACTAATCATTGCAAAAATAGTAGCATTATACAATACAATAACATCAAGGCTACAGAATGCACACAGTATGTACCTGTCGGACCAGACAGCAGTACTCGCTGACTAAGAGAAGAAATATCTTTTGTGAACTTGATATAGTCCTTGCAATTCAAATTTACATATGCTGATGACTGGAGAGCAGATTTAGTATTCTCACTACATAAACAAAAGAGTTATTAGAATATAGTTCATGACAACTATGCATTCACCATTTAGAAAAATATGGCTTGAGGAACTAGAAGGAAAATACATTTTTTTAAAAAAAGAAGGAACATAAAATAGTTGATATAGCCCAATGTCCCCAAGGCATAGGCATGTCTACTACTCTACTGTGGCCCATAGTGCCGTAAGGGCAGCGAGGAATTGGTCAACTCAATAGTATAGCCTTTCTGCTTCCTGTTGCACTGCGAGGAAGTATTTTCTATTTCTGTAATACTAGATAATAAATGGGCATCCCATCTATTAGTTAGGAAGATCATAGGTCATCAGTTAGTTAAGAAGTTACGACTTATGAACATATAAAATCTATTCTTAAGGGTCAAGCAAATCTTCCCTGTAAAGGGAGTACAGGGAGGATAATACACATTATTATGATTAAGCAATGAATAAATCTAAAAAGTCGTTCCTGTAAACCTCAAGCCTCTCTAGCATTACATTAGGGAGAAGTCCTGCTTGCGCTAGTAGAGGACGAGTACTCCATCCAATGGTCTCTGGATCCCAGCCCCAAGCCAATCGATAAAAGAAATCAACAACACAGTATATTTGGGATAATGAAGTGATTCTATGGAAGCATTTATAACATAAATCGAATGGTTTTATTCAGTCACTAAATCCATACATTGCTGGACTAATTGTATGTCAGAATTTACAAAAAAAATACCCTTGAAACACTTGAGAATAAATTGGAAGGAACAACGAGGGGGAAAACCTAATACCAAGCATTACATCTGCTGCAAATTAAGGATAGAAGAATACAACTTCCTAGAAGAAATAACAGCACCATATGTTAGATGAGTGCGGAATACAACCAAGAAGCTTATCAAGAGTTCCAAACTAAGATGCACAGAGACCAACCTATTACAAGGCCAAAGAACAAATACTCAATCTCATAAGCATTAACTAAATTTATTACAAGAGTTTACAGAGATATTGTAAGAACAAAAATAGCAGAATTATAAGCCATGAGACAGACAGCTAAATATATGTATATACAATTTTTACCTTAGATAATATGGACAGCTATCAAATGTATCGGAGATTTCACTAGGATCAATAGTTGCATTTTTCAAATCCTCCTTCAATAATTGGCACCAAGCAAATGGTGTGTTTTCTTCAGAGTTAAACTGGTCCTCCATTGTTTTACACAAACTACTGACCAGATCTGGATCTGATGATGATCCTGCAATAATGCTTACATTAGCATCTTTTTCTATCAGGTAAAGTGCAATTTCAAATGAAATACATTACCAACAGGTATCAAAGGAGGTCGGCTCTTTCCAAAGTAAAAGGATGTTACTTTGGCATCCTTAGATGAAAAGATATCCTTAAAATCTTTGATAAGCGAATGCTGCCCCTGCTGAACGCTACACCAAGTAGAGGAAAATGCTGATGTACTTGATTTCTCCTCTGGAAGTTGCTCAAATATCTAGCATCACATTAAGGACTTTCAAAGGCAAAATATTTAATTGTCTTATCATTGCTTATCACTTCAATTGAAAATCTTATTATGCACAAGTGTCCAGTAAAAATCAAATCCTGTTGGTCCTAGCCTCAAACAGAGCCAGTAAGGAACCCACTGGAGAAGACGTAGGCAATAGAAAAAGGATACATAAGCATGTCTCACAGGTGAATTGAAAACAACTTCATCCCCTCCACATAACGTAACTTTATTAGTCTTGTCGAAAGACTTGCCATTTACACGAACAACTTTGGACTCATAGATTTCGAGAAGAGCACCTCGCTGATACATGAAATAAAGATAGATAAGCTACATAAGACGTGAAATGTGTATAACACAGGAACTTCTAAAACACCACATTACCTTAGCATGCTTCAATCTACAAACAAGTGAGTTGGTATATGACCCTTCCAGTCTCAAGTTATGGTGTGCTCCATAACCAACAGTAAAATGGGAGGCATTAATAGGAATGGAAGGATTCTGCACATTAAGAAAGAAATGCAGTAAATCAAATGAAGAGCAGAGAGTGTATCGATTTGCCAGAAGTGTTCCGTAGCTACTAATTAACGTTGGCACAATATCTTTAGAGTCAACTAAACTTAATCCTACATATATGCAGTAGCATAAATAACAATAACACTGTTTCAGAATTATACATGCTTGTGATAGATTTGTTATGTAATTCGTTTAGTAATACTTTTTCTACACACCACAATACCTATTGATGGCCCCACTGAAATAGCAGTGAATGTTTAGATAGAGCAAAAGGATTTATGACTAGTAGATACATAACACATTTAACACATAGTGGAACCATAACGTATTTAACAGTTAGTGACTTAGTGGATACAAGCATATTTGACAATATGTGGCTTTAATTTAGGCATCCCTGGAGAACAATACCATGTTTCTTAATGGCATCATATACAAATTTAGATGTTTGTGAACATTATGTCATAGAATAATTTATATATGAAATCAAACTGTTTGCTGATAAGCACCATTGCACCAAAAATATAGTCCGATTTCTTATTAAAGATTGGAGGAGTAGGACTATTCCGAACAAGTGGGTTTACTAAAATGTATGCAGCACGCTAATAAGTAGAATGATGTTGTTGACGAGTAACAAAAGTGTTCATAAGTCTAATTTATCATCTGAGCATGAAAATAAAAATATATTAACAACCATTCTCATCAAGAGCAAATCGAGTTCACGGTTTTATGAACCAAACAACATCAAGAACAAACCACGCAACCACACCTTAGCATGTTGAGAGATTAATCTGCACCAGGGCTCCTGGCGCCTGTTGGCCACTGGGGGCAGCCGCTTTTTGGCAACGCCATCTGCCAAATCCTTCACTTCCTTTAACTTTGCTTGTAAATCCTTAGCAAGAGCGCTGCGCTTATGGCCTGCAGCGACGGAAGGATTCATCAGACCCCGAGGCCCAAACCGAAACCCCGTAGTCTTACCCACCAGAGGAAGAAACCTTACCGGCCGAATTCGATACCGCCTCTCCGGGCCTCAGGATGGCCTCCAGCCTATCCACTGCGCCGGTCAGAGCCTGCAGCCCAGCCGTGTCAAGCGGCGGCACCGCCGCGCCGCCGCCGACGACAGGCGTAGTATCAGCCGCCGCCCCGGACGCCGACGCCGCCTCCTCATCCTCCTTCCCGCTATCCACTTCCGTCGCCACGGCCTACATACAAACAGCCGCAGATCAGAACCCCGAAACAGACGAGAGAGCCGCCCGCCCGCGCACGGGTAGAGATCCGCACCTTCCCGCGCTTCGCGGGCCTATGCCCCGCCGACGGTGTCGCCGCCGCCGCCCCTCCCCGCCGCCGCCCCAGCCGGCGACGCCTTCTCCTCCTCCTGGTCCTTCTCCGCCGCCGGGCGCTTCGCCGCCGCGCTCCTCCTCGTGTCCACCATCTCCGCCCCCTTCACCTCCGCCCTCGGATCGAGGGGAGAAGAGATAAGGGCGGCGGCGCGACGAAGCAAGGAACTCGCGGCGAGAGGAAGAAGGAGAAGGGAACAAAATCGAAGGAAAGAAAGAGAAGAGAAGGGATTGATTATTGGGATAAGTGAGGAGGGCAAATGGCAAATATAATAGCCGGGCACCAATGATACGGTAGCGGCGCGCTGACAGGTTAGGCTGCGCTGTCGAGGGACGAGGCGATTTGAGAGAGCTTTCTATAACCCTACCTGCGAAGAGGTGGATGGATGACGATTCAGTGTTTTGAGTGGCGTGGGTTTGGGCACTGTCTCGTGTTGATTGATTGTGGTAGCTAGCAGAGTCTGCCGTCGTTTGGCGGTTCGGCCGTCCCGTAGGTGTACTTAATTCAAAACGTGGAGATGGATTTTATCGATGAGATATGTGCTTTTGCTAATGCTACGGCTTCAACTTTATGCTTTAGCGTGCTTCAATCAGATTTATTTAGAGCCAAAGTAATACTTTGATAGGGCTTTAACTTTACTCTATCAAAATTTATGATTTGAAGCTCGCCAAACACTTCTTAAGCTTTACTCTACCAAAATTCAGGATTTGGAGCCCTGTCAAACACCCCTTAAGGCTACATTTTTTTTCACTGTCAACTCCTTGTTTTCCATTAACACATTTTTCAAGCTGCTAATTGGTGTGTTTCATATGAAAACTTTGTATATAAAAATTGTTTAAAATGTAATAAATTTATTTATCATTTTTATATATTAATATTCAATTAATCATATGCTAATCATATTTTCGTTTCATATGAGGCTAATTAGTCGTCTAAAACAGCTGAGTAGAACACAGCCTAAGAAGGTATGAGTCTTAAACGTATAAGGCTAATCCCAATGGATAATTTTATATTGATGTTTCTAATACAACCACATAAGCATGCATAAACATGAATGAAATGAAATGGTGTTTGAAACTATCATCCTCGATGCATAATTTCATGGTGTGAATTCATAGAATCAAAATCGTATATAATTTCACTACTCATAGAGAGTTGGTATTCGTGTACACAGAATTTTATCCAAATAAAATCGGTTTTCTCTCTCTTTTTTAATTTCATGTCATGTCATATGACAATTCTACGTGACATACTAATTAATGGTAATGAAATCTCATGAACTTCCTAGTGGAAATAGCCAAGGATTAATCCGTAGTCACCAATTTGGATTTTGTAGTAATAGTTTTCTACTATGTTTTGATCATTTGGTGATAGATAGAGTATTTGATATCGCCAAATTTTGATATGGTTTGAAGTTGTCACGTCCGAAATTCATCGCAAATTTTCATACTATTTTGCGTATTAATTCTCTCGTCCAGAATCAACCAGTACACACAAAACGATAAATTAATACACAGATCCAAACGTAAAATAAAGCGTAAAATAAAAAGACTTACAAGAGACACTTAGTCCTTACCACTAAAAATAGCAAAAAAAAAGACCATCCTAGCGAAACTTCAACTTCACTTCACGTACAAACTTAACCGGGGTCCGAGTCTTGATCTTTAACACCATCCTCAACTCGAAACACTACACTTCTAAAAGGAAAATCGCAGTGGTGAGTACAACCACCGTACTCAACAAGCCACACCGAGACATGCGGACGTGTAAGGAGACAAGAGTGGCTTGGCTATTTTGCATAAATACAATTGTAGACCTTTGTAATTTAAAAACAGTAAAACAGTTGATTAAGTTGAGTCATATTTCATCCTCCGTTGAACAACGCTGTCCCACGTTGAACAGGCCCAACCATTCCACCTGAACTAAACCAATTCCATTAGTTCTAATTATTAAGTAGTATGGGACTAATCATAGTGAATTTGGTTGATCGCCCATAACCGTGGGCATGGCTATTCGAATAGTTTTACTCTGATCAGAGGTGTGCAACTTTACTCATAAGACATGATTCCACATGTGTTACCATGCCCCGAAGTACCACCATGATAATGCAAAGAAAAAAATCGTGACAAGACCTTTCGTATAACTCCTCCTAACCAATCGTACCACACCAAGATTTCGCCCCCACTCCCTAAGGGCAATGGGTAGCCCCTCCGTGCCGCGGTGAATCCGACAACGATCAACCCTTTCAACGGAGTCGACCCAACTCCATCACGCCCACCCTCACTAGGGTATGTCGGGCAGAAAAGCTATACTACGTGTCAAGCGGTTGCCCATTCTTGCTTGTGGTAAGCGCTGTAATTCTTTCAGGGTTTTCCATGAACCGGTCCTTAATTGCCATGGGTGCGACAATCCAAAACCATGCACCCAGAGCCCACTATTAAGTCATATTTTAGTTGAGATAATTACGACCAATAAGACATGGCCAGGTGTTTCGAGCTTTGAGCTCATTCGAGACTAGAATAAATAGTGTAATTATCCCATTTTGTGAGCTAGTAGTAATTAAGCATGGGTAAGCATATGATTCTAGCTAGAATCAACATCGGTGACTAAAGCTAGTCAATTATCACCCAAGTTTACCAAAAGACGGATATCAAATAAATAAGGCTCAAACAAGCAGATAGGTAATCCATCAGTTTATGTAATTAGCAAAACAATGTAATTTTATTTGAAAATAGTAAAATATTTATAAAAATAGGATCAATATGCTTCAAGGGATGTGTGACTTGCCTTGGTTCTTCAAACAGACTCTGGACTCTTTTCCTCGCGAGCGCGAACTCCGAAAACGGCGGAATCTACATGCTGACATGCAAAATAAGGAAAACCCTAATAAAAACCAAATAACAGTACATGAAAAAGTAAGCAAACATGTAGAGCTCAATTTTAGATGAATTTTACAATTTGAATTGCCAAATTTGGAGTTCATATGGATTAGATATGAATTTTAAAAGTTTTAGACCATTTAAATAAATTCTTGAAATTAAAATGATTTATTGCACAATTTTTAATTATTTTTAAAGGAAAAGGCTTGCTGTTGACGTCGCAGCGAGGGTCGACGTCGCCGACACGGCGCGGGATGACGCGTCGCAACCGAGGGCCGACGTCGCAGACCAAAGGCTGACGCGCGCGACGGCGCGGTCCACGGTCGGCCCACCGTGGACCGGGTCCATGGCGGTCCACGGGCGGCGCACCACGTTGCACCGACATGGCGCCGACACGGCGGCCACGTGGCCTTCACGCGGTGATCACGTGGGCGACCGGATAGACGGCCCGATCTATCTCGAGACGATCGGGCGGTGGAGAATGAAAGGGAGCGGCGGCGGCTGCCACCGACCGGCCGGGCAACGGTGGCGGCGCGCACACTCCGATGGTCACCGACGGTAGCCATTGGCGCGGTGGCGAGTGCGAAGAGCGGCGGAGGAGCACGAAAAAGAGAGGGGGAGACTTACCGAGCACTTGGGACGATGAAACGGACGGCACGGTGAGCGGCGGCGAGTGGGGACGGCAGCCGACGCTCGGGAGCGACGCGAGCAGCGGGCTCCGGCGGTGATTGGAGGCTGCGAGAGGTGTCCGAGGGACGTTGAGGCGCGACGGAGCCAAAAGTGCAACGATGACGCTCGGGAGTGGCGTGGCGGTGGGAAATGGCGGTTGGGGCAAGTGTGTGATGAAGAGCTATTAAATAGGGTGAGGACACCAATTCTTGGTTAGAATTGGTGCCCCTATTAAGATAGCCCTTCAGGTCTCGTTCACACATCAGAAAAAGGTTAGAACTATATAAATGCAAAGTTATCCTAAGCCTTGCAACCTAGGGTTAATCCTCGGGTAAGGTTGGGCAAAACACTGCATGGTTGATTGTATTCGAATACGCCATACTCCCGGTCAATGGAGTTATGTCTATGGGTGAATCCGAATAATGGCATGAGTATTTTTCTTAAATGTTATTATAAAATTGGAATATTCACATTTAAGTAATTTTAGGATGGGATGGAATATAGAGTTAGATTTACATTTCATATCCTTAAATGTTCATTTAGAATAATTTATAAAAGAATAGATTATATTTTCAAGCTATGAACATATTTACAATTTACTTCTCTTGTTATTGTAACATGCATATTTAAATAGAATTATACCTAGTTTGGCTTCTTGAGTACCTTCGGTGCTCACCCTTACATAACTATATTTAGGTAACCCTAAAGCAGAAGAAGAACTCCCAAGTACCCTAGAGAATTGGGAAGACGAGTACAAAGATGGCAATGGGTAAATACCCATCGGGTATGGACTCCCCAGACCCATACCCACGACAACAACATGAGACCCATGGGTATACCCATACCCGGCTGTGGGTGGGGGAAATTCCCCATACCCATATCCAGCCGGGTAAATCATACCCATCGGGTCATCCATACCCACCAAAATTCTTTCGCAGACACATAAACAGTCAACAATTCAACAACCAACTCCCAAAAACATAAAAAATTTAGACAAATAATAGCATAAGATTTCTACTGCAACCACCACTCCACCAATCACATAGCACAATAATAGTTCATGATCCATATACATAACGCATTAGCTAATAGATAGTACTTTGCTAGCAGTAGTAGGCACTAGCACTTAATACTTTGCTAGCAGAAGTAGGCACTAGCACTAGCACTTAATTCATCGCTAGCATATGAAACTATGAAAGCAATGCTCGAGAAGCAAGATTGTCACCGTCCGTTGATGCTATCGTGCTCGGTCTCGATCACCACCATGGCGTCGGCTTGCTGTCTGATGCGTCGTGCGCGGGGTGGGGCGGCGTCGAGCTTGGGGGCGACGGGCGAGTGGCTGAGTGGGCGACGGCTTGCGGCGTCCAGCGTGCGGCAGTACTGCAGTAGGGGTCGGGGCCTCGGGACGACCGAGGGCGAGGGTCGACGGCCGAGGGTCTTGCGACGCGACGCGGCGCGGTCGAGGGGCTTGTGACGCGGCGTGGCGCAGTCGAGGGGCTTGTGGCGTTGGCGCGGCGTGGCCGAGGCGCGGGCCGCGGGTGACTGGGATTCTGGCGGTCCGCCGTCAGCCAGTGACTAAGGGGTAGGGCGAGTGGGCGACAGGAAGGGGTGGCCGGCAGCTGGCCGGTTGGGGTGAGGGGGATAAGTATCTAGGGTTTTCACTAATAGGCTGATGGTGGGATGTGTGGTTTGGTGGGCTTCTTTGAGTTTAGGCTGGGTTTTTTTACCCATGACTTAACGGGTATGGGGTCTGCTAAAATATACCCATACCCACGTACCCAATGGGTAAATGATTTTTCCGTTTAAGTACCCATGGGTAATGATTTTCCTCACATTGGTAACCTAATGGGGTAAATACCCATCGGGTTTTGGGTCGCGGGTACCCATTGCCATCTTTAGACTAGTATGATTTCTAGGTCGACTTTACACTCGGGCTATTCCTGTGGAAGTGTCGCGGTTTTTCCTGTATTGTATGAGTTGTATTTGTACGTTAAAAGTTTGTATTAATATATGAAGTTCTTGTATATGTATTATCTCACACATAACCAGACTCCTGAGAAGTTATGTGATATTGTGGGAGTTGACCTCTTTGAGGAGACCCCACAAAGATGGTATCAGAGTCGAGCTTGACTGTAGGTTGACCTAGGTAAGTTAGATTGAATTTGAAATATTATTTGCGAAAACGAAAATTATGTACAAAAACTTTCTATCCATTCTTATCTCAACTTCTTGGCCCCTCTTATCTATTTCTTTCCTTCGTACCTTCCCTCTATTAAAAAAGATTTTGTTTTATTCTCCTACTCAACTATTTCAAAAATATCGAGAGATGCTAGGAATAGCAAGGTTGAATACTCGAATAGGAGCTAGTATTAGCTAACCTTTTAGGATAGGGTTACCGATAGGTTAGGTCAATCCAAAGTCAGTTGACAGTTTATCCGTCAAGATAGAACGATGAGTCATGTGTTGTATTTTTTGTGACTCCTAGTTGAAGCATGGGACTTTCGAGTATCATAGCAATTAGTGTAATCTCTCGTCATTTTAAAAAGTTTTTAAAAAAGAAAAATCTTAAACATGACTCTCTCTATCACCCTTTTCTACTTCCTTACTTCTTATTTTCATGTTGAATTCGTATCTTATCTGTTCAATTCTTATCTTTGAACACTATAATCAATGATTTTATAAAAAAAATCATTACGGACCTATCCAAAGAATAAGATAAGATGTTGGAAACGAAGGGAGATGGAGGCTGCAGAGCAGCAAGCCACGAAACATCAAACTATAGAACAACGAGACCACGGTCAACCGGGACAATGTTTTCAAGCTCATGGAAACCATGAATCGGAATTACACCAGGTTATTTGAACAAGTTATCGGTCATATAGCATAACCCGTAGTACCTGGTGTAGAAGAATCAGTTATAGGGTCCAGGTGGATCGACTTCCAGAGGACCAAGCCACCAATGTTCGCCATTGCCCCTGATCCTCTAGCAGCGGACGATTGGTTGCTGGATGTTAAGAGGAAGCTGGGTATATCAGACCTTATCCTCCTAGAAATGCGAGGGTTGGATGTGATTTTGAGAATGGATAGGTTATATAAGCATAAGGGGGAATGGATTGTGAGGATAAGATTATTCGGTTAACAAGTATAGGGGGTAAAGAAGTGGAGTACAGAGTTAAGAAACCCTATTACCGGTATTACGGAAACTTTGAATGTTGTGGTAGCGAAAGGAGTTGAGAAAATACCGATCGTGAGAATTTTTGGATGTATTCCCAATAGATCTCCCTGGAATGCCACCGAAAAGAAACATTGAATTTTCAATTAAACTGAGACCCGGTACTCAACCAATAGCAAAGGTCATGTATAGGATGGTTGCACCAAAGTTCGCAGAATTAAAAAGGCAAATAGATAAGTTGAAGGAGAAATGATTTATAAGGCCAAGTGTTTCAGAGTGGGCAGCCCCAGTGTTGTTCGCAAAGAAGAATGATGGAACACTAAGAATGTGCATAGACTACAAGGCATTAAATAAGGTCACAATTAAGAATGGATACCCACTGCCAAGAATTGATGACTTATTTAATCAGTTGAGAGGAGCCAAGGTGTTTTCAAAGAGAGATTTGAGGTCAGAGTACCATCAGTTAAGAGTTAAGAAGGAGGATATACCCAAAACAGTCTTTATTACCAGATATGAGCTATATGAGTTTACAGTGATGCCCTTTGGAGGGACTAATGCACCGGTCGTTTTCATGAATATAATAAATAAAACATATCTGGAATACCTGGATAAGTTTGTGGTGGTATTCATAAATGATGTCCTCATCTATTCCTCCAGTACATAAGAGCATGAAGAGCATTTGAGACTATCCCTGGAGAAGTTAAGAGAGCAACAATTGTATGCTAAGTTCTCAAAATATGAATTTTGGATGGAGGAAGTACAATTTCTGGGACATACTATAACTGTTGAGGGAGTAAAAGTGGACCCAGAGAAGGTGAAGACAATATTAGAATGGGAACAATCGTCAACGGTAAGAGATATTAAGAGTTTTCTTGGAATGGCAAGGTACTACCGACGTTTTATTGAAGGATTTTCCAAGATATCTAGACCTCTTGCCAACTTGCTAAAAAAAGGATATACCTTTTGAATAGATGGATAAATGTGAGAAAAGTTTTCAAGAACTTAAGAAAATATTGACCACCACACCAGTGTTGGCATTACCAGACAATAGGAAGGATTTCTAGGTCTATTGTGATGCTAGTCGTCAAGGACTAGGGTGCGTATTGATGCAGGAAGGAAGAGTTGTTGCCTACGTATCCCGCCAACTCAGACTACATGAGTAAAATTATCCAGCACATGACTTGGAGTTAGCAGCAGTGGTTCATGCATTAAAGATATGAAGGCATTATCTAATCGGGAATAAATGTGAAATGTTTACGGACCATAAGAGTCTTAAGTATATTTTCACTCAACCCGATTTAAACCTAAGGCAGCAAAGATGGCTTGAACTGATAAAAGATTATGATTTGGATATCCAGTATCATCCGGGGAAAGCTAATGTTGTAGCTGATACCCAAAGATCATCCGGGGAAAGATTATGATTTGGATCCCAGATGTGAAAGAGCTTAAGGAGATGATCATGCAAGAGGCTCATGACTCTTTATTTCCATCCACCCTGGGAGTACAAAGATGTATCAGGATCTTAAAAAGATATTTTGGTGGATCAATATAAAAAAGGAAATAGCGGAATATGTGAGCCTAGGTGAAGTATGTCGAAAATAAAAGAATATCAACAAAGACTGCGGGGTTGATGCGATCACTCCCTTGTCTGAATGAAAATGTGATGAAATTGGGATGAATTTTATTACAGGTCTACCAAAAACAAAAGAAGGGTATGATGCTATTTGGGTCATTGTTGACAGGTTAACAAAAGTGGCCTACTTTATCCCTATCAAGCAGACCTATGGAGAGGATAAATTGGCTGAGATATATTTGACAAGAACAGTCGTACAATATGGAGTACCCCGAGGATTGTATCGGATCGAGGATCACAATTTACGTCCAAATTTTGGAAGACATGTCGGGGACTCATGGGTACTAAATTAGATTTAGTTCAACCTATCACCCACAAACGGGAGGCCGAGAAAAGAGTAAACTAGGTTCTTGAAAATATCGAGAGCTTGTGTGCTAATATATGGATTGGTATGGAACGTTTGCCTACCGTTTGCACAATGCTCACACAATAACAACTATTAATCCAGCCTAGGGGGACACCTTTTGAGGTATTATAGGGCCTAAAGTATAGAAATCCCCTAAATTGGACGAAGTTGGGAGGAAAGACAATTGATAGGACTACAATTGACACATGATGCGGAGGCCCACATCGGGATTATAAGAGAAACATTGAAAAGCCCAAGTAAGGCGAAAAGTTAGATTGATAACCTGAGAAGAGACTTGAGTTTCAAAATTGGAGATTTTGCCTATTTAAAGGTAACTCCATTTAAAGGTATACATAGATTTCGGATGAAAGGAAACTATCTCCGAGGTATATTGGACCATATCGATTCTAAAGAGAAGAGGAAAGGGTTCCTATCGGTTACATTTACCGCTGAATTAAATGAAGTACACCTAGTATTCCATGTGTCACAATTTAAGAAGTGCACGAGGCGCCAACCGAAGAAATACCATTACAAAATATCAAATTACAACTTGATTTAACTTATGTAGAAGATCCCGAAAAGATATAAGAAATGTCTAAACGAAAACTATGAAACCGCGTATAAAGTTTTGTCGGGTTCAATTGAAGAATCACACGAGCAAGAGGCAACTTGGGAAAGAGAATCGAATTGGAGAAGAAGTTCCCACACTTATTTGAAACCCAGTAGAATCTCGGGGACAAGATTCTTTTAAGGAGGGTAGGTCGTGACATCCTAAAAATCCACTTTTAAAAATGTGTAAGCGACGCGAGAAAATTTTTGCGAATGAATTTGTTGTGTGCTCAATTCTAAAACATTTAAAATCTCCTAATATTTATTTGTATTTCCTTATTTTAATTTAGAAAATTAAATTTTATTAATTGTTGGCCCTTATTTTTGAAAAAAATCCTAATTTAGCTTTTAATTCAAGGAAATTTTCAAAAATTGAGTTTAAATTGATTTTAAACCCTAGATTAAATTTCTTATAAATTTTTCTAAATTTTTTTCTTTTTCCTTCTTTTTACCTTTTTCTTTTTCTTTTCCTTCTTTCTTCCCTTTCTTCTTCCTCCCTGGTTTCAACCCAAACCACGGCTGCCGTCGGGTTCAGGCCGTTGCGCCATGGGCTAACCCTGCTCACCGGAGGCCAAACCGACCTAGAACAACCGACTTTACCTTGCGCACATGTAGATGCCGGATTGGAGCATCGCCGTCATCGTTCTCATCCACGGCAAACCAACATAACTCAAACCGCCATGGCCGTCGACGTTATCCTAATTGGAAAACCGACATAGAACTCTACAAATAGACCACGATAGGCCAAATCATGTATACCAAAATTGATCGTAATCCTTTCTTTCCTATTTCCCTAAAGTGCCCCAAACAATTATACTCTGCATCACGCGAATTTGGAGTGAGATCAAAGAAGGGTCTCTGAAGAACCCTAGCCAGCCACCGAGACCAAATCTTTAAATTCATTGTCCTCGGTTGATTTCTTCCCGAATTAAAGGTATGCCAATGATCCACAAGTATCTAGCTTTCATTCCCTAAGTTTTTCAACCCTATATATCATCGGAGATTGCTGTCGACGAGCGCCGTTGGAACTCCTCTGCTCGACCGCCGACATGTACACGGCGCTAGCTCGCTCCGGTGAATCTCCATACGAACCAAAGCCATAATTAGCATCCCCTAGCTCCTAGATGCTTTCCAACTCTTTACTTTAGCCGCTCGGTCACCGAAGCACGCCGGCGAAGTGCACGCCGCCGCGGCGGCTAGGCCACTATCGCTAGCCCTTCCTACCCCTCTCCGGCCTAACCAACCTTAGAAATGGAATCCTCGTGAGCTCTAGGTGGAGAAAAGCTCCCTAAACCCTAAACCTTAATTACCCTCTGCCGCGTCAACCTCCTCTGGTCACCGGCGCTGGAGAAAAGAAGAGAAGAAGAAAGAGAGGAGGAAGAGAGGGAAAAAGAGAAAGAGAGGAAAATTAGAGGAAAAGAGAAGGGAGAGACAGAAAAGAGAGAGAAGAGAGAAATAAAATAAAAAATAAAATAAGGAAGAGAAAAACTAAGAAATTTAGAAATAATTTCTAGAAAATTAGTTCATTCCCTAGTTGACCAATATATTCTTGTATTCCTTTCCAATTTCAAAATCTCTCCTATTCTTTTTCAAATTTATTTCCTTTTAGAATATTTTTAACTTCTATTTTTTATAAATCATTTTATTTTAAAATAAGCCCAAATTTTAAATTCTAGGATTTAACAACTAAGCCTAGAAAAATAGTTTGACCCTTTTGACTCCTTTCAAATTTTAATTCCTTCCATTTTTCTTAAACCTATTTATTTTATTTAAAATATTTCCTTCAACTCTTTTTATTCTCATTCAAGCTCAAATTAAATTTTTAAATCCAACAAGTAATCTTTTTATTTAAAACTTTAAAAACTATTCATTTTCATCTTTAAAATATTTTAAATACTCATTTTATTTTATTTTATTCAAGCTTAAACTTTAAGTTTTAGGACCTAACAAATAACTTTCCCTTTAAAACTTCAAAAATCACCTTTTATACTCTTTTTAAATTTCTATTTGGTGTTTATTTGAAATTGTGTGTCTGATTTCTTTTATCGACTATCGATAGATTGCAACATCGAGTTCACGAAGGGAACCAACTCGACCCTAACATTGATGTAAACGCCTCTGTTGCTATTCAAGGAAATGAAAGATTTAAGACCGTGATACTAAAGGCAAGTCAAACTATCCTTGATCATTTATAGCATTTGAAAATAAAATTCCATGTTATAAATGATATATTTTGTTAGACATATTTTGCGGGATGGGTTAGTCAAGTCAGATAGTTATGATTTAGTATTTCATGTAGTTTTAAATATTCACTAGACTATGCATGTTAATATTCTATATGAATATAAGGGATTTTCTAGTTTATATAAGTTATCATTTTATGCATTAGAAGCATTTTATCATTTTATGTGTAGAAAAGGAGAAATTTATTATTTCATAAGTTTAGATATATTCTCTTTCTCCTTAGAAAAATACCTGAATAACTTGGACTAGGTACAAAATTATCACCATGATAGAATAATCATTATCACATATTTCATTCATGCTCATAAGAAGTTATTTCATGTGGCAAAATAGAAAAGTGATCTATTATTTTATGGGATAGGCAAATATAAGTCCTATCATCTCATGTGATATGAGAATGGTTTTGGCTGTATGCCAGAAAATATAAAAACTCTTGTGCCAGAATAAAGACATAGTTTCGCCCATCCGATGAACCGGTTATACCGGCATAGCATTTATATATTTCTCTCCGATCTCTTTGGGGACTCAGGAGAATTATTTATGCGATTCTATCCATTGGAGATTTGTAGTGTTGGTAAAGTCTCATTGGTGGACAGCTATGTAAACAACGGATAAAAACACCGATCTAACCAAATCGGTACCGTCTGTTAAGATAGAGTTCCAGGTTCGACCAAGCCAGGGCAAGTGTGTAACGAACAGCTATTAAATAGGGATGAGGACACCAATTACTGGTTAGAATTGGTGCCTCTATTAATATAGCCCTTCAGGTCTCGTTCACAGATCAGAAAAGGTTAAAACTATATAAATGCTAAGTTATCCTTAGCCTTGCAACCTAGGGTTAATCCTCGGGTAAAAGCTGGACAAACACTACATGATTGATTGTATTCGAATACGCCATACTCTCGGTCAATGGAGTTATGTATATGGGTGAATCCGAAATAATGGCTTGAGTACTTTTCTTAAATGTTATTATAATATTAGAATATTCACATTTAAGTAATTTTAGGATGGGATGGAATATAGAGTTAGATTTATATTTCATATACTTAAATGTTCATTTAGAATATTTTATAAAAGAATAGATTATATTTTCAAGCTAGGAACATATTTACATTTACTTCTCTTGTTGTTATAGCATGCATATTTAAATAGAATTGTACCTAGTTTGGCTTCTTGAGTACCTTCGGTGCTCACTCTTGCATAACTATATCCAGGTAATCCTGAAGGAGAAGAAGAACTCCCAAGTACCCTAGAGGATTGGGAAGATGTCACGCCCGAAATTTCCCACCGGAATTTCGCGGTGAATGTGCATTAAACGCCTGTCTAGGACCAGCCAAGGATACACAAACGATAAATTGTATATACATATCCACGTCTTAAAACATATAAAAGTCTTACAATGCAGTGGAAAGGAAAAATAAACCCTATGAACTAGGCTTCGACACTTGCGGCGCGGAAACTCCACTCCACAGGCATCCCTTGACGACAGCGACGAGCTTACTCATCGTCGAACCCATCTGCAGCTTCATCCTCCAACTCTGAGGTGGGGGAAAAGGAAGCAAGACTGAGTACCACCACTGTACTCAGCAAGTCATACCGAAGGGAGGTATGAATGCAGGGTAATTCCAAGGGAAGGCTAGGGTTCACTTTTGCACAAAGCGACAGTTCACAAGTCTAAGTTGAATACGGCAAAAACAGTAATTAAATATAAGTAAACAATATTAATCATCTCTGCTCAATGCTAAACCACGTTGAGTCAGGCCCAATCCATCCAACTATGCTATCCAGTTCCATTAAATCAGATTATTACCATTAGTGGGACTAATCACGGTGAATCTGGTCGACAGCACATAACCACGGGCGCGGCTATTCGAATAGTTTCTAACTCTGATCAGAGGTGTACGTCTGTTCCCACAAGACACAGCCCCACAACACGTTCCCGTGCGTCGACATGCCACCACGACATATCGAAAAGGGGTCTGTGACAGGACCATTCGCATAACCCTCCATGACCAAGCGACACCACACCTCAGGTTTCGCCCCTACCTTTATATCCAAGGTAGGAAGCCCCCTCTCGTGCCTAGGTGAATCCGGCAGCCGCATAGACCTTCCCTGGTCCATCCGCACTCCATCACGCTCACCTTTGCATGGGTGCGTCGGCCAGAGAAAGCCACACTACAAGCCCAGCCGTTGCCCACGCTGGCTTGTGGTACGCACGAATGATTCTTCCAGGGTTTCCCGCGAACCGGTCCTTAACTGCCAAGGGTGCGTCTTGCAAAACCGTGCACCCATAGCCCACCATTTAGTTCAGTTTTAGTTAACCGTTATCATTTGCCAACGGCATCTCCGGTCTGAGACCATCGTTTCATGTGAAATAATTCTAGTAAAATAGTTCTCCCATTAGTGATCTAGTAGTACTAAGCAAGCTAAGCATGTCCTAAACCTGAAACTAGTCAATTTAATTCCCAGGTGATCAAATAAAATGGGTAGGCGGCCTAGGCTGAGTACTATAGGTCCCATCCCGATTACATTATAAAACAATGCGATTTAACAGATAAAGTGAAAATAATTTATACCATGGGTACAACATGATCAATGGAAAATAACTTGCCTTGGTCTTGTTCCGACGGAACTTCGCGACTACCTCGAGATAAACGGGAGCGCCTCGGAACCAAATCTACCGACAAACAAAGCACATCAAAAATAGGCTATTAAACTACTGAAACAGGCAATTAAACTATTTTTAGTGTGTTCTAGACATTTTTATGAATCCGCTGCAACTTGAACGGACTCAAACGGAGTTCGGATGAATTTTCTATGAATTTTACAAGTTTTCAGTTTTCTTTACTACTTAAAACAAAAGAAAAACAATTTATGGCGCAAGCGCCCTAGGGCTCGACGTCACGGCCGGGCGGCAGCACCGACAGGCGGGCCCCACGACACGGCGACACATGGGAGAAGAGGGCTCACGGTGGACTCGGTCCACGAGCTCGGGAAGGGAACGCACCACGTGGCGCTTGCGTGGCGCCTACGCGGCAGCCACGTGCGCGGCCACGTGGGCGGCAGGCGGCGACGATTCAAGATGGACGGCCCGATGGCTCGCGGGCGGATCCAATGGCCAGAGGGCATGGGCGGATGCGACCGGCGGTGAGCGCGGTTTGGCACGGACGGCGGCGCACGCGACCAAATGGTCCCGGCGAGCGCAGAGGACAACGGAACGGCACACGCGATGGAACGACTAAAGGGCACACGGGTTCGCGAGAGAACGGCGCGCTAGGCGTGCATGGCGATGAAGGGTGACGCCGGCTGGCGTACAACCGGTTGCGCACGGGTTCTAGAGGCACCAGCGGCGATGCGCGCACGTTCACGTAAGAAGGTGAGGTGCGGCGACCACGAATCCGAACGGGAAAATTGTAACGGCACGGGAAAACAAAAGAGCGGAAGAGGGTGAAGCTCACCAACGATGAAGCGAAAGGGACGACGGCGATAGTGCGATTCGGCGACGGGATGTTGGGGAAAAATGCGGGGAAATGTGTTCCCGAGAGCGGCTAAGGTGATGGCGGCGGTGGTTGTGCGCGGGGTGCGGTGGGTTGGCGGAGCGGCGGCTGGAGGGTGCTGCGGCGGTGGCGGTGCTTGCGCGGTGCGAGAGCTCGGAAGGCGCGGATGCGAGCAAATGGAACGGGGGATCGGCGCTACGGGGTGCGGCGAAGCTTTATAAGGGCTCAAGGCGGTGCGGCATGGCCGGGATGCGCGGGATTAGGGACGCGACGTGGCTCGGGTTCGGCGGCGCCCGAAATTCGAAAACGTGCGATTCGTTGCACATGCGGGACGGGAGAGAGGGGAAAGTGGAGCGCGAGGTACGGGGGAAGTGGGGACACCGAGTGATGCGGTCGGGGATCGGAACGTGGCCGAGAAGGCGGCGCGACGCGATCGTGCACACGCGCGGACGCAGAAAACGACCGGTTCATCCGAAGGTCGCGGATGACAAGTGGGGCCTGCTTGTCATCGCGCGGACCCGAGGGGGAGGAGCCCCAGACTTCTTTTGCACGCGTTGAAGAGAGTTTGGGCCGGCCCAGGGGAGGAGAGAGGAAAGGGAGGGCGACCAGGCTGGCCGGGCCGAAAAGGAGGGAGGGAAGTGGGCCAAAGGCCCACGGGCGAAAAAAAGAGAGAAAAGGGAAGAAAAAGAAAAAGGAAAAAAGAAAAACCTTTTCCTTTAGGAATTAAATTCCAATTAGCCTAATTTGATTTTTAAAATTATTTTGGTGCTCGAAAATTCCGATAAAAATCCTGTTAGCGTATTTTGACACGGGAATCCAAGAAAATTCCACCCACCCATTTCCAGTTATTAAATGAATATTAACATTCCGGATTTGTCTTGCTTTAGCTTTCCGGCGATTTCTTTTGCACGATTTTTCCGAGTGATTTACTGCTAGGGGAAAAAGCGGAGCATGACAGAAGACGAGTACGATTTTAGGTCGACTTTACACTCGGGCTATCCCCGTGAAAGTGTCACGGTTTTTCTTGTATTATATGAATTGTATTTGTACGTTAAAAGTCTATATTAATATATGAAGTTCTTATATCTATTATCTCACACATAACCGGACTCACGGGAGGTTATGTGATATTGTTGAGTTGACCTCTTTAAGGAGACCCCACACCGAGGATGGGAAGTGGTGGCCGAGATGCGGGGTGTTGTGGCAAGGCGGCGGCGACCTTAGTGCGCGGCTACAACGTCTGAGAAGCGTGGCGATTGTCGACTGGAGGCGTTAAGCGGCGGCGAGGTTCGGGATACACGACGGTGGGGTGGTTTCGGCGACTAGCAATGGGCAGGGAGGGGCGGCCGAGGTGTGGGGCAATGCAGCGAATATAGCGGTGAGCTCGGCGAGCGGTGGCGAGGCTTAGGGTGGCGGCAACACACGACCAAAGCTCGGCAGCGAGCGGCGGAGGAAGAAGGATCGCGGGGAGAGCGCTAGGGTTCGTGGGAGCTCGAGCAAATCGGGGAAACCGGAGAGGAGGAGCTCGGCAACCTTAATATGGAGTTTGGGAGACCGGATAGCGCACGGATGGCCGTGGATTTCTCGCTGTCCGTTGCGGACTCGGAGAGAGAGTGGCGGCAAGCGGTTAGGGTTTGGCCAACGTGCGCAAATAAAGCGGGGCGGGTCGGGTGCGACGCGCGCGGCTCGGGTGCGGCACGGGAACGGCCGGGATGCGCAGGGTGGAGTGACGCGGGCGGTGGAGATGGCGCGGCGGTGGTCGGGAGACGCAGGCGGGAGGTCAGGGACGACCCTGACAAGTGGGGCCTACCTGTCGGCAGCTCAGGGAAAGAGAGAGTGGCTAACCAACGGGGTCCACCGGTGAGTGGCTTGGGGAACGGGGATGGGAAACAGACTTTGCTTTGCTTTCATTTTATTTATTTTCTAGGAAATGATTTACTTAATGATTTTTAATCCCGAACGAAAATCGGGCTATGACAGAAGCATAGCTCAACTGGTTAGACTTGGTAAAACATGTATGTGCAGGTTCTACTTGATATAGATGCTCGTATTTATGGTTAAGCATAAATGCAAGATATGCGTGTCTTTTTATATATGGATGAGTGCGCACGCGTATATAGGTGCCTACGTTTGTACTGTGTTTTTAAGAAGACTACATAATAGTATATTGTTCCAACAGAATATCTAATATTGTTGCACGATATTGTAGTTACCAGATACATACTAGATTTGGTACCGTCTTCGATACCCAATATAGATTTGGTACCGTCTTCGATACCAAATATGATACCCTGTAGGTACCATGATGACGTCAATATGATACCCTGTATCATGCTGACGTCAGTATGGTATCCTAGATATCGGATCTGCTAACGACATGATACCCATAGATATCATAGATATCATATCTGGTACTTAGGTACTATGCTAACGTCATCATGATGTCACCTATTTCGTTGATATGGTATACCATTTTGTAGTATTAACTAGACCGTATGGTATCAAGATTTTGGGGATGTCTGATTTTGGCTAGAAATTATTAATACCGATTTTTGTAAGTTCTCTTTAGGCAGAAAATTAAAGTATGCCTTCACAATTTACCTGTCGGTATTCCTTATTAACTCTTTTATTTATCTAAAAAAGCTCTTCCTTTTGGATGACATGGTTTCTTTCCTATCTCTACTTATACTAATCAAGTATTCCTAAACAATTATGAAGCTAGTCAAAGAAAAGGTGACATGTAGATGTGGATGATATGCTAACTCCTTTTGGTTTTGTCAAGTCAGCAAGTTACTTTGACCTAGTGTACTTCTAAATATTGATCAACAAAACAATCTGTTTACGACTATTTACATATCTTAATACGACTCGAGTAATGTTGGGTGTAGCAGTAAATTATATATAACTCGGTGTTAACGACCAAATTTAGTAAACCATGCATCGGATTTGGAGTTAAGATCGAAGCCGATTTGAAGAAAATCGTGATTCCCGAAAATAGAGTACGCACCAGTTGCAAGCTGAATCAACTAAGGTGTTAATCGGCTGATACCAAGTCGGACAAGGTAAGCCAATGAAGCTGATTTTGGTAAAATGACATTGAAATCATCGTCGGATTAGGTTGATATGCTTCATGAGGATTACCATATATGGATAGAGTCCGAAAAAGTCAATTGTATCTATTAGTTAGGTTATTTTAAGTAATTTTCTTATAGACTGTGCCAGTAAGAGTCCGTCTGAGGGACTTGTTTGTATTTTGAGTTGTAATAGAGATAAGAGTCGTGTCCGACAAGGACATATTATGTATTTGGGTATAAATATAGCCCAAGATTGTGTAATCAAACAACAATCAGTTTAATAACACCTTCAGCGCATCGCCACCTTTTTTACTTTCGTTTGTTTCGACGAGTTCTTTGCTTTCGAGTTGGGCTGCATCGGGTTCGATCTCCGACAAGATGTAAAACTTGTTATGGCGGCTTGTGCTCTCGGGATTAGTGCTTACATCTTTATGACACTCTAGTCCTGTTCACGTAAATCGTCGAGTTATCATATATGCTATATAATCTAAATCAATATTGTTATCTAACCTCAATCAGCTAGCATCTGTTACTAGACAACATCCGATAGGGTTAGATATCAATGTTGACCTAGATTATATAGTGTATCCACCATCTCGAAAGGCTTTCATCGACTTGTTTAGACCTTATGCTTCTCTTTATACTTAGTGATGCATCGGTTAAGTCCGACCTATTAAGTATTATCTAGAATCATAATATCTATCGTGTTCTATGATTGCTTTGAGAGATAGCATCGGGCTTTTAGCCGATCTTACCTGATTTAGTTATCTTGTTTCCTACATATTTACTTGATATGTTAAATCTGCCCTTTATATTAAGATCTCAGCGTGGTAAAATATATTAAGCTTGTTATTAATCTGTTATGTCATCTTAATACTTGATTGATTCTTGTTTAATATATTTAATCTATATTGATATCTTAGTATAAAGTAGTATCGAGTACTAACCGATACATGTTGGATTTATTACATCGGCTATGCTACAAATACATATAATATGTCTTGAAGTGCTTTTAGACATAAATGATTTATATTGTCTCGGCACACTGTCCGATCTATCCCAATCAATTGGTTTAAACATATATTGAGACATGGATTATATACTATTGATATATACAGCCGATCGAGTAGATCTAACTTTTCCTTTGCTTTGTTCTCTACTATCGATCATATGCATATTGTATCGGCTCAATATTGAACGATATGTCATCGGCCATTAGCCGATCGGCTATCGTTTATGGAGTTAACTTTATTTTCTTTGTTTGTTTCTTGTTGGTTGCAGGATCAAACCAAGTGGCACGTCTCCAAAAGCAAGATTTAGGTTCTGCACTAGAGTTAAGCAGATCTCTCAGGCCAATGTGTGTTTTTCACATCGACACTAGGGTACATGATGAGTAGCTCTAAGGTTTGGTCATCTTGCTACATAGGCAATGTCACCCTCTAAAACCAAGTTAAAAGATTATGAGTAAACTTTACTTTGAACTATTTTTTTATTACTGATATTTATTTTGGACTATCCTTTAATAATATTTTTATTTTGGAGTGGGTAATGTTACATTGTTTCATTTTGGATCACGCACTCAAGTATATGAGTGATTTTGAGTATGTCGGCTTCTACACATTTATAAAATCCCATGGATATATTTAGATCCAAAACGAAATAACGATAATAAAAGTGGCCAAAAGTAAAATTTACTTAAAACTTATTTAGACCTGGTTCGAGAGTTAAAGGGTCAAATACCTTAATTTATGATGTTCTTTTCCTTTTGCGAAACATGTTCAAATAGGAAACATCTTGAATTGCTACATAAGATGTGAGTAAACAAGTGCAGCTACGATATTAATCAACTCTGACACACAAAAGCGAATAAACGAGCACAGATGTAACCAAATTGGTCAGTAACCCTATAAACCCGATGCCATCGATTCGTTCATTGATAACCCGACAGAGAAGCCTTCTCAAATTGGGATGTTGAATAGACTAGCAAACAAAATTCAGCAGGCATATAAATATTTTTCTCGCAGCAACATGGTCTGCATCCACACTAGAAAATGTGTCCTTTTTAGAAAAGTTCAGGAATATGTGTCTAGATTTCTACTAAAACAAATATCAAACGATTGAATGGTCATATCCAAGTACTATGCAGAATTGTAGATGGCTTTTAAATTAAGACATACAGTTAGAACATATGCAGTACTAGTTGGGAGAGTGTCTCATGTCGCCAGGTTAGACCATACGCAGTACTAGTAAGGGTATTACATTTCATGTGAGCTAGCCATGTCGCGCTCGTGGTAGCGTGGTTTTCGCACGAAAACCGTGAAAACCGTGGAGGGATGAACAATAATTTTCGTGAGGTGTTGCTGTGCCACAGTTTTCGTAAAAACCGTGTGAAAACTGCGTCAAAAACCGCGAAAACTGCACAAACCCCGACGAAAACCGCGAAAACCGTGAAAACCGCAATTTGAATTTGAACCAAATTCAAATCCGTGTCATGCCGTAGTTTTCGTTCAAACTGCACGAAAACCGCACCACATACCGCGGTTTTCGCGGCAAACCGTGCGAAATTTAATTTTTCTATAAAAATATATATTTTTGGGATAAAATAATTTTTTCAATTTTTTGAATTTACACGAAATTATTCAAACGAAACCGTAGGAATGTCGTGCCGCACCCTCGCGGTACGCGTGAAAACCACGAAAACCGTGGCGGTTTTTTTGGTAAGGTAAACCCTGTTACTAGTGGGAGAGTGTCTCACGTCGCCAGGTGAGCCGTTCGTAGGTTGCAACCACTAACCAATTAACACCACCAGACCTGGAGAGCAAGAGATCTGGTCAGTGGTCAACCGTCGTTTGTCAGTTGAAGCCTTTGAAGGCGCACACTCACAATTAGCATCGCCATTATCCACCACCAAATACCTCTGAAACCCTGCAGGCTCACACAAGATTAATGTTTTATGGTGTATTGTAACCTTAACAGTGGTCATAAATAGTAAAATATTGTTAAAGCAATTCTTACAATGCTATGGTTAGGATTTAACCATAAAATAGGCCCACATGAGATGAAAAAAAAGCTTCAGCTCTTGCTCATGAGGTGAATGGAAGAGAAAAAACTTTATTTTTGCTTGTGATGGACCTTAAGTATAAGATGCATTATTTTTCACAATGTATATGTCTCACTTTATAAGTAGAGTTACCTTTTTTTTTCTGGTTGCCCTCAAGCGCCTCAATCAGCAACACGAGTGGACTACTACCTTCATCCCATAAAACCCAACTTTTAAAAATGAACACAAATTCATTCGTAAAAATGATTTTTAAGTCGGAGGGTGTACATACTCACTACTATTATGAAAATCATTTATTGCCATACAAAAATTCATGACTATAGTACTGAAATCATGGCAATAAATATATATTGCAACAATTATGAAATCGTTGCTACCTGTGGTAATAAAGTCTGTGGTATTAGGTTATAGCCACGATTTTTTCGTTGTAAGTTTATATATCGCCACATAAGTAATGTGGCAAAAGAATATATTTCAACAATTAATAGCATGGCCAAAAATAATTATTGCCACGTCTATGTGTGTGGCATTATTTTTTCTCGCAACAATAGAAAAATAATGTCAACATTTTTTGCCACAACAATATTAATTGTGGCTTTTGTTTTTTATTGCAACAAAACAAAGCATGGTAATACTTCTTATGTAAATAAAACATTTTTGTGGCAAAAATATAATCGCAACAAATAAATTTGTGGCAGATTTACTATTGCAACAAACAAACTCAGAACAATATATTAGCACAAAAATATCATTGCACCAATAATGATGTCAAATATGTCACACCAGAAACCAAATGTTGACAATCCATGAGATTGAACATATTTCAAATATCCATACAGTGATCCATATAATGTATAAATATGCCAAATTCCAAAATGCTAAAATAACAAATTCTTCAAATTAAAATCTGGGACAACAATAAAAGTCCTAAAACTAAAGGGTTCCTAACATTACCGTTGAAATAGCTATTAGCTAACATAACTTGATAAATATGTCTTCGCTCCAACCATTTGATAGTCATAGATTGAATGCATCCCATTCAGATAATTTTGTCTTGTATAGATGTATATCTTGCCATATTTGACGTAAACAATCACAAACAATCAGCCATGTAAAGAGAAACAAACATTGGATAAATATTAATATATCTATAACATTAGAATGTAGTATTGTTGAGATGGTCATCATAAATCAAATGTGCTAATACATTTATAGCAAATCTAATATTGAGTAATGTTTAAAATCTTAATTGTTGTTTACATAGATGGTATATAATCTTGAATAAGGCATGATATATAGGGATGAAAACGACGGAAACGACGAAAACCCCATTTCTACTTCCGTTTCTATATTATTTAGCGGAAACGGATCCGGTTCGAAAATACAAACAATCGAAATATACGGTTGCACGAAACGTGAACCGAACTTAAGTGAAATTTACATACCTTCTAACCACGTCTTGTTCGTTCTTTTGATAATTAATAAGATATTAAGATAATTCTATCAACATCAAAATTATAAGATAATTGATATGAACGTCTATGATGACATATAATTATTCACTTTAAATCAAAATGATATCGATGAATGGATGATATGGTAGGTTTTGTTTAGATAGGCCTGATCCTTAGACACAAATATTCATGAGCCTAAAATTCGGTTAAATCGGATACAATCCGAAAATATTTGGATTAAATACGAATTCGAACGACAAAAATATCATTTCTATCTTTCGTATTTTCAAAATACGGAAACGGCAAATGTAGAAAACGGACGGTACGGAAAAATTCGTCGTTTGATATATACTGTAGGAACAATCAATTGAACTAAGATAACATTTTTCTATGCTTTATAGACTTTATAGGTCAACCATATTTGGCTCCTCCCTTGTTTCCTTCTTTCTCTAGAAATGTAAACAAACAACATATAAATAATATGCCAATTGTTATGCCTAAGGACCATTAAATTATATTTGTATCTTCTTATAGCTAGTCTGTGAAAAAGATTTGGCATCGGTGAAATGCCGAGTCTTCTATTTCTTGCGATTTTCAGAATTCTTTTGACTGATCTCCTATACGTATTATTGTAATGTAAATCAAAGCAAGAACACTAAAATAAAAGGTAAATTTGAAAACAAGATATGTTATCAGAGAACCTGATCTTTTTATCAGTCCCAAAATAGTGTATTAGGTATTCCCATTTCAAGATTTCTAGATCTTCATGTTTGTTCTTGAATCGCAACCCATCACCATTATATGCAGTATGTAGCATGCAAATTTGAGTGCCATTCTCTGTAACGCTTTCTCACAATGTCCCAAATATTTTTCCTTGTACTCCTTGTATCTGCGAGGTCCCATTTAGCCTGATATAGGAGTGAGACAAAAATACAAAAAATAGTTCTTTTTAGTTTGAAATGAAATTGAGGAAACAATTGAAATGACAATGTACTAACCAGCATATCTATAGCTATATAATTTTTCACATCGTCATGTATATCTTTCCACTTTCTCACTCCAATTTATCGGTGCCTTCCTTCTCATAAACAAAACAACTTCTTCTACAAAGGAGCGATAGTTGATTACTATGGGACCTCCCAATCTTGTGGAGAACTCAATTGACAATTTCTGAGAAGCGTTATCAAACCGCTTCTTAGTCACTTTATAACCTTTAAGTGTACGCCGACCTTTCTTGCGTGCTTGGTCCATATCTGTAATTCATGCGAATCAATAACATGGTAGGACAAATAAAAGGCATATATTAATCAATGCCTTATTACTCATTCCAACCATGCATTTAATTTAAAAAGGCCTAACAATGAAAGACAATTTAGTAACCTCCTTGCACCCTGGATACAATTTCTTCACAACTTCTTTTAGTAAATTAAAGAACACCTTAGCACATTCATTTTGTTCTTCGTTCAATCCAACTTCGGCGTCATGTACAGGAGTATCTCCATCATCATTGAATCCTCCAATGTTGTTTGCATCATCAAAGTTGGTTATAGGGTTAGTGCCCCTTATAAGGCTAGATATCATATTACGAACTGCAACACCATCATTTGTCATGACATCAGCACCAATTCCTTTAGTGATATCATCGCCATCTAAATCTTCACCATGGTATACCCATCGTGTGTAACTTTCATCAATTCCATTTCTTAGCAAGTCACTTTGCACTTCAGAGTGTGTTTTGTATGCCATGTTAAGGCATCTTTTACATGGACAGGGAGCAGTATCCCCTTCATCACCATCTTCAAATGCAAAGTTCAAAAAATCCTGAAGCCGCCACTTTACAATAGCTCTATTCATACACATCCAACTCCTATCTACTGACATGCTTCCTGCTTAAGACTAAAAAAATAAAAATCTATAATGTTCACTAACAAAGTCAAGTAAACTACTTACTAAAAAACAAGGATATATGGCTGGCAAATAAGGATATATCGCTCCGGTGAGGAGTGATTCCCTTCTATTTTTGTTCCTTTTTGGTGTCTTGATGCCAAAGGGGGAGAAGATTGCAGAGTGAAGGGGATCACAACCCTCTTCCTCATTTTTTGCCCCTGCTGCCTCCCTCTGCCAGTCGGCTGGAAGTTTCGATCCCCTGACCCGAAAGTTCCGACCATGCTGTGTTGCTTTTATTTCCTAGTCATCCCTTGATCTTTTGGACATGTAAAACTTTCTATGTTGTTGGGATGTAATGACTGTTAGACATAAGACTTTTTTATTAGCTCCTTAATGCTTTGTGATAATTTGTGGAAAATTTGGTGTATTGTTCTTTTATCCTTTTTGTGTGTGCTTGTCATATCATTTTCATTGTTTATCATTTATATTCACATATTGCTGCACCCCACAAGTGAGAAGTGTTGGATAGAACTCTCTTTAATTATTCCTTCAATATATGCATAAGAGATTCACTCTTAATTTCCTTTATGCATACATTAAGGGGGAGTTCTTACTAACTCTTGTTACTCAAAATCCATTTATCTTCATTCTTTTGTAAGCTTTAACCAAGTTGTCATCAACCACCAAAAAGAGGAAGATTAAGAGTGCATCTAGTCCCCTAAGTGGGTTTTGATGGTTAATGACAAAATGATTAAGGGGCTAATGCATTTAATTGAGATAAGTGCAGGTGATTAGTCCTAAAGTGCTTAGGTGTGCAAAATGTGCACAAACAATACCCCCAACAACAATTGCAAAACGGTGAGAGGATTCGACGCCTTATTTAAAATTTCGTTTTCGTTTAATCTTGAGTTTTAGAAAAATCGTACTATCAAGAGGGGTTTCAAGTTATGGCCTGAGAAAATCTAAGTGTTTAAAGTTGAAATCTTGAGGAGTGATATTTTTCTAGCCTTTTTCAGTAAACTGCCCTTTTCAAGACAGGGAGTCATGACCGGAAGTTTCGGGTTTCTTGACCAAAACTTTCGGGTGTCTTCGCAGCACTATTCCTAAGTGTTGACCAGAAGTTCTGAGGGTCCCAGATCGGAACTTTCAGGCACCTTTGCAGTTCAAATGTGAGTAACGGCTAGGTGACGATAACACTAACCTATAAATATCTCACACCCTTTCCAGCTCACTTTTGGCAATCCAACTTTTGTTTTTCGGTCCCCTAGCCTCTCCCATGTTATTTTAGACCACTCCACCTTGATTCTTAAGCCTAGGAAGAAAATTTGTGAGGGAATTGAGGGTTGTGAGAGCTTTTGTAAGAGTGAGAAAGCTAGGATAACTTGAGCACTTGGTGATTTTGCGGGGCTATGGTTTGATGCCTATTACTCTTGGAGAGTGATCTACTAGACGGTTAGGCGTCTCCCGCGAGTATCCGATGATTTGTGGATTGACCCGGAAAGATTTATAAAGGTTTCCTCACCTCGAAAGGAAACGATGTATGATTAGTGAAAATCCGAGCTAAGCCTTCGAAGGTGGTCTTGGTAGAGCGATCCTCGTTTGGAGTGTTTGTTAGAGAGTCAAGTTGTGGATCTTTGTGGTCACTTGATCTCTAGCGAAGAACCTAGAAACGTTGGGTTGAAAACCGGAGACCTCTTCCTAGGGCTTTGTTTGGTGAGACAAGGGGTTAATCGAGACTCAACTCTTCGGAGTTCCTTAATGGAGAGTAGGATTCTTTGAATCCGAACTTCGAGAAAAATCATCGTCTCAATTGTGCATGCTCTTTACTTTCTGTTGAGTATCTTTGCATCCAAGTTCCGAGTTCCGCTCGAAGTTCGGTGCCTGTTTATTTTAACCATTGCGATTTTTAAGTAACTTTTTAGGAATATCTATTCACCCCGTCTAGACGACATCTACGGGCTTTCGGTTATAACGATACTAGTTTGTCTACTTTCATATGGAGAATTGATAAGCGTCAATTCTTAAACACATCGACCTATATCCAAAGATAAATATATATTTGCCTAAGACTCTATTTTACTCTCAATCTTATACTATCTCTCGCTTAGGTTCGATCTATTAAGATTGATTGTAATAATGTTAAAAGATTTACAAATATATTAATATCTAAGTTGGCCAATGTTGTCTTGATTCTTATATCTAGATTTCATTGGTTAAAGCCGATCGATCCGAAATTCCATCGATATCGGCTGGGCATATGATAGCATATCAGCCCCAAGGCCGATTGGCCCTACGATCTAACCTTTGTATCTATATCTTATTAGTTGCGGGATCAAACTAACGGCACATCATGAACCCAACGTTGGAGGTAAACAAAACTCCCAGGTTTTCGTGTGGAACGAAAGATTTCTCGTCAACACTGCGCCATGCTATCGCTCAATAATTTGGTGTGCGACGAAACGATGAGAGGTGGGGACGGTGGGAGGGCCAGCGTCCGCCGGGATCTGCTGGCGGCAGGCAGGGAAGATTGGGGACGGGGGTTGATTCAGTGGTGGGCATGGAGAGTTGGATGTGGGGATTGACGCCGGTTGCGAGCATGGAGGAGGGTTTGGGCGAACTGCAGTGTGCGCGTCCCTGCCTGGTGAGCAGCGGGTAGGAAATCTCATGACGCCGCAATATAACGGTGATATACAGAACGAACAAGGAGAGGGGAACGAGAAGATGGGGGCCGGGAACCTGAGGAGGAGGAACGAGAAGATGTTAGTGACACAAGAATTGATTTAGACTAAACGCCCTTGATGATGGCACCAGTGTGTGGAAGCCCATGGAATCGCCGGACGTAGGTCGCCAGGCATTCCTCGTCATCCTCAAAGACGGTGGCCATGTACAAGTTAGATTAGATTAACGAATCTTCTATTTATTTGTAAAAACTCCTGCTGTCCTGCGCTTTTAGGCGCCATAAAACATTTTAACACCCGCCAAAAGGTACAAAAATTGAGACCATATCAGTTACGTCAAAATTTTATATCCCTTAAAAATTATTTGTTTTACTTAAAAAATAGTATTGCAACAATTTGACCTATAGTTGTGACAACAATACTGATATATTGCAACGAGTCTTAAAATTAATGTAACAGAATATAGTGTGGCAAGAGAGACTACGCTCGTTGCCATGAAAAAAATTATGGCAATAAAATGGCCTTGTTGCCACATTAGTTTTCCATGTGGCCATAGCCACAATGTATATTGCAGCAAAAAGCTAAAGTATAACAACTATAGTAAACTGTCATAATATAAATTACTAATTGCCACAAAACCACCGAACATGGCAATAGAGTAATGCACTGGCCACGAATAAAAGTTCGTTGCAATATTTTCGTGACAATAGCATAATATTCTGACTTACTTCGTTCCAAAATATACTTTAAAACGAAAAAATATAGTTTAAGCTAGAAGCAATAAAAGCAATCACACTGTATAAAAGATAAACTTAAGGCAATAACTACACTTACAAAATGAGCCACATATGAAAAAAATATTTTCTCTCATTCATTCATTTCATGTGAGTTTCATCATCTTATGATTTAAATCATACCCACAGCATTATAAAAATTGCTTTAACAATAGTTAACTATTTATAAGCCCACTTCTAAAATTATACTAGTACACCATAGTAGCTTGCCCTAAGCGCCGTCCGCTGGCGCAGTGAAAAGGCAGGGCAGCAGCAAAGCATCGTCCTTGCCTGAACCACAAGCCATCAATCACGGTCACATCCAAGCATCCGACCACCTACGTGAGGCTACGAGACCCAACATGCAGCGATGCCGCCACCACTAAACAAATAGTACTACACGGAATATTTCACCGCGTCACCGCGACATGTGCCGGTCCGGTGCGAAGTGGCCGCGTTCGCAAGCAGGGTCCTCCGCGGTTACGCGGATTGACGGTTACCACGGATAAGCACATGATAGTCGTTAAAAATCGTGTAAATTTTGTCCTTAAATATTTAAATTTGGCCGGTCGATGGGTCCACGGTTTCTTGCTATAAGATATGATTACCGTGATATGAGATATTTTTTTCTCGTTTGAGTCTTAATAGTCTGGATTAACAGTGTAAATCAGACAGATCACTTTAATTTTTTAAAATTTTATAAACTAATCTTGGTTTTATCCTTAAAAATAATTTTATCTTATTCATTTTTTTAAAAAAATTTTACCGTCTGCCACTAAAATTAAAAACTAGATTTTTTATTTTTTAAAAAATTTTTAAATTCGGTCAAAATCCATCCCATCCTATCGTCGATAATTCTTACCATACCGTACTCTACGGTAACGGCGGTATGATAACGGCGTGCTGTTATCGTAGTAACGGCGCGATTACGTAAGGAAACCTGCATGCAAGTCTCTCACCACCGCGAAATAACGGAGAACTCGTATACATATGCAGCCTGCAGGCTCAACTCAAGCAGCTCTGCCCTTTCGGCCGGCCTGCACAAAGGAAAGGCAGCCGCCGACGAGCCGCCTGCGTCAAAACGCTTGTCGACAGCAGAGAGAAAGCTCTGAACAGCTCGTTCATTTCACTACACGCTGCACCCGCCATGACATGCCTCTTTTGCCGAGAGAACAGGTACCAGTTGTGCACTCACCGAACCCCATGCAACCTCCGTTCTAAAAACAAATTCATTTTTATATATGAATTTAGACATAAAAGTCCAGATTCACCAATTCGTGTTACTGCTACATACATCATCTGTCCCAAAATAAGTTCGATATTATACATGACTCACGTGTATAAAAGTGAACTTATTATTATTATTATCTTGACAGGGAGTGTACGCAGAGCATGAAAATGCACATGATGACATGAATATAGGCAAAAAGCTTGTCTGATTGCAACTGTTATTATTATTATTATAAGCCGAAGCCGAAGGTGCCTTGGAGTGATGGGTCAACAACAGAGAACCAAGCATAAAGAAACCGAGCATGTGGATGATCGAGGATCACAGCAGCCATATATCCCAGAAGTCCATAACATCAGGATACAGCGACCAAAGTTTTCTCGGACCTACCATCCTGTTCGTGCTGATAATATTTGGAGCTCAGCTGATACCCCATTCAGGTTGACTAATAAATGTGTAAACTACTGAACTTATATACCAGCAATGTCTATCAAAATCTGGTGTGAAAATGACGTGGGGAATAGCAATTGCTCCAGAAAATGCAACCTTTGCTACTTCTGATTCAGACATCATGTAGAATACCTTGATGGTTCCAGCTTTAATCTAAGCTTATCAGTAAAAATATAAACTTCGCTGAGCTTTTTACTGTGCGTAATGAACAACCGAGGGGCATTGTTGTTGGATGACAGCAGTTTACACAGCCCACGACTTAACAACCTAACCTGCACAACACAAAATCATCAAACTAAATATGTACGAATAAATGTTCGTAATCCCAAACATTCATCTGTGGAACAGTGGAGGATCTTACCTAATTTAAAATTTCAATGTACAACATCACATTATATCAGGGCGTCTGACGCCAGCAACTTTGTCCCACTCCTCCGGGGAGAGCATGTCAGCCATGTACTTCTCTTGACCTCGCCAAAGGATCTGTAGATCACACAAGTTAAAGAATTTACCATCTCGCAGAGTGAAATGGTCAAATACACAGCCAAATACAATTTAGGAAGTCACCATCAGAGTACAACAAAAAAGATCATGACTGTCATGTGCAACAAACAGATTTATATGGCTGACTAAAAAATGGAAAATTAGTACGGAGTTTCTGCTTGAATTTCAGATATACCAAAAACAGCAAAACAATCAAGGTTGGAATACCATGGACAAAGAAACAAGAATACCTTGTCAATGACACCAAACTCCTTTGCTTTCAAAGAATCCATATAAAATGGCCCTCTCATCACCTTGTCTATTTTCTCTGGTGGCTGATAAAAGATAAAGTTATGCTCTAACTGACAACAACATACCAAGTAGTTCCAGAAATATATTACAATATATACATACATTTCCTGTGTGCCTTGCTAAAAGTCTCACCAAGGTGTTCCTGTTGTGCACGACCTACAAGAAGCAAAAAAAAGGTAAATGCGACTCATTATGCAACATAAAACTGGGAAGATGAACAAAGGAGAACTAAGATCTTCTGTGTGCCCTGCTAAAAGTCTCACCATAGCAGAAGGAACTAACTAAAATCACAGACGATACCTCTTTCGCACGAATAACAACATCAGATGCTTGCATCATTCCATATGAAGGGATACGAGGTTGCTGAATCATAGCTGGCATGGAAGAATATTTTCGTCATAAAGAGGAGTCAATCAAGGAAAGAAAGTACTCCCGGCATATTAATACCTTTGGCATGAGGAAACATATAACGTTTTCCTTTCTTTCCTGCTGCAAGGACAAGACAAGCATGACCTGCTGCAGCTCCTATACAAAGTGTATGGATCTGCATATCAAAAGGTAACTTCATTATGAGAAATGAGAACCACATGAACAAACTCATGTTAAACAACACACCCTAATCTTCTGAAGAAGACAAACAACAGGGTTTTGTCAGTTCAAAGCATCAGTGCTCAAACACATGGCAAGTTTGACGTTATGGTCATTTTCGTGTTGAATAAATGCATAAAGAAACTAGAGCAAGACTATTATCTTTAAAAGCACCATACAGCAAACAAGCAAATAGCATCCATCAATAATTTCCAACAAAAATAGGAATAAGGGCAACTCTGATTCAGAGTGCTGTATGTTACAAAAGAAACTCTTAAATCTTTAGTAGAAAATGGTATTTTCTACTCGGAGTACACTATTTTAGTGCACAACTGTCCTTATAAAAAAAATAACTTGGTACTGAAATACTGAAGGACATAAGAAATGTAACACATGCACCTCGGTTTTCATCCGCATCATGGCATCATAGATAGCAAAACCTTCACTCTCCATCCCAACCTGACAATTTTCAAAATAAATGATGGTTAGGTGGTGGATTAGGGGCTTAATATCTCAAACATTGGTAGTTTGACAGTCCTAAGTAAATAATTTAACCTAGTCAAAGCCTTTAAACCACCCTAACCCAAGAGGTCAAGATTATGTTAACCCATAAAAAAAGGTAGAATAAGCTAACTGGCTACAGATGGTCCTCAAGAGTTCTCTCTGTTGTGCTGATAAACCATCTAATCTAGCCAAAACGGCATTTCAGGTTAACTATGGTAGTTGCCAAACATCACATTTGGGTTAAGCTGACTTAGTTGGGTGAAGCTTGGCTGACCTGGTTATCTTATCCCCATAAATCAAAATCAGTCTAAGAACAATTGGGCAATTATGATGATAATTGATGACAAAAAGGCTACAAGACACTATCAAAACGCTAGAGCATAGTTGATCGCAAGACATCAATTGAACGAGATAAGTATGCTTACTGGTTCACCATCATCACGAGCTGTCCCTGTTGAGTTGATGTATATGTAAACAGGTTCTTTACTATTCATCCATTCAAGGTACATCAACTGGGCAACGACAAGCTCCGTAACTGCTGGCACCAACTATCATAGCAAGAAAAGGCAATCTCATGAGGCTATAACAGCTGCATGAATAACTGATTTAATAGATATTTACAAAAAAAGACACTGGTAGTCTAAGCCATCTTAAATACTGAAGAGTATATGAGAAAGAATTTGGTATAACAGATGTATCCCAGGAATAGAAATCATCCAATCACCAGGTTCATCAAGTATTTAGGTCAACAATAATCAGAGATATTTTGTTGCTAAATATTAAACAATATTTAACACAACTGAAATGCAAAATGTCACTAGCCAGTCCCTAGTAGTTTCAACTTTTGATAGCTCAGGATCTAACATTCTCATGAAATTGCTTATCCACGTTAGTTGGTCTCACCAACATTCTTGTCATCATGTTTGACATCCACATATGTAAATATTAAGGCAAGAAAATATTTCACACAGAGAACATGGTGCAATTCATACCGGCATGCCAATGTAAACAATTCGGCCATGAAGAAGCAATGATGGCAAATCAGGGGGAGGCCTTCTAGGCCTGTGCTGACTGTAAGAACTGCTAGATCGTTCCACCTGTCACAGATTATAGGTAATGAATTATTAAGTGAAGCATTGTTCAGTATGAAAATTAAAGGTGCTCTTTGCATATAAAGAAGATTGAGCTTGGTAAAATACACTTCTAATCAGCAGTAATTAAAAGCACGCACGGATGAATCAGTTCACTGATTGAAATCAACACGATAGGTATCACCATGTATAATCTTGTAACATCCCATTCCCAATCCCCAAAGAGCCAGTGGTTAGGTTTCATGTAAATGAAGAGTGCTAGAGGGTGCATTCTACATGCTACTAGTTGAGAACCTATGCTAGATGATGTTGAGTGGTATGCACTACTTTGATTTGTGCTGGGCTATGGATGACTACAGGTGTTCTTATGTTTCGCCTAACTAACTGGAAGCTATATTGCTATGGACTATGGCATCAGCATGACAGCATCTCATGTTTCGGCTAACTCTTCGCTGAAAAATCACGGAAAAACCCCACGAATCACCTGCGCGGGCGAGGCCATGAGCTTGGCGTTCTGGAAGATCTCGAGGAACGGCAGGTGGTCCTCGCCCCGGCGCTCGCCACCTGCCGCCGCCTGGAGCTCCTCCGGCGAAGCGGCGGCGAGAGTGGACAGGAACGGGTCGGCCCTCGGGTTGAAGAGCGGGTTCGGACCCCCCGACCCCGCCCGCGCCACCAGCGCGGAGGACGCCGCCGCGCCACCCCGCGAGGGGCGGAGCAGGGTTGGAGGCAGGGAAAGGAACGAGGAGGAGGCCCCGACGGAAGGTGCAGGTGAGGGCGTAGGCAGGCGGAGCGACAGGGAGGCGGACGCCATGGCGGCGGCGGCGGAGCTCGGCCGCGGCTGCCGTGCGAGCTCGGGGAGTGGGAGGTGAAGCGTGGATGGATAATTCTGGTCGGGACTTGGGAGAGACGAGTGATTGAGTGAGTGGTGCAGTTCGTTCGTCGTGGGCTTTGAGCGTGGGCCTACTGTGTAATGGGCCGTGGGAAACGGAGAAGCCCAATTTATCCCAATGTTAGGCCTTATAAAATTAGTTTAGGCCTTATAATAAGGATACTGACATGTCGTCAATGGGATAGGACCTCTCCTGCTTTCACTAGCTGCTGTCTCATGTTTTTAAACACCGTATAAATACACTCATCCTGACGAACGCTCATACGCTCACTTCCTCCAGGAACCTCTTAGAAAGGTTGGGCCAAAATCACAACGAACAGCTCACTGGAGATTGGTACGTCAACTATCATTTAGAAAATAATTTTCTATAAATACGAACATATGTATTAAATTTAGAAACAGATTTTACCATAAAATGTCCATCAATGAAAATGTGGCAGGCATTCTCCATTGGAGGGGTGAGGAGCTTCGTGGTTTGGTTTGGCTGGGACGTTGAATTCGGTCAGTGCTACTACAGTTTGTACTTTCCGCAGGAGATTGAATTGTCGGCGCGATTACTCTCCCAATATTTCTATTCTCTTTTCCTTTTTTTTTCTTTTTCCGCGAAGCAAGCATCGTCCTTCCGAGTTCCAGTTCAATGTGTTTTCATCATCACAGAATCGAGCTATTGAAGCAGCAGGAAAATGCTCGTCTCCGATTAATGGAAGCATTACTTTGGTAGATAGATTACCCTCATCAACATGGCAACGCAAAATGAGTGTTGATAATGCAATGTGCAATCACACATGTCATGGAAAATTGATAGTAACAGCATAGTAATTAATCGCGCTGTAATTAAATCAATTAAGTAGTATACACCCTCTCAAGCTCATGGACTTCGGGGCATAGGTGACCAGATCAAAACAAGAGATCAGGTGGCTAACCTAGCAACACGTACACAAAACCTCGGCGACAACAAGGGCAAAGAAAAGGGAGCGGAGGAGTGGTACACGCGCCGCGTGCAGTGCTCCGGCGAGCGGCGAGCGGCGACCGGCGAGCCTAGCTAGTCGCGGCACTGGGTGATGGCGGAGCAGCCGCGGGTGTAGGGGTTGGCGTCGGCGCCCGGCCGGCAGTTGTAGTAGGACGCGCCGGGGATGGAGCACGGCACCGAGTTCCTCATCAGCGCCGCGTAGCTGATGTACTGCGGCGTCGTCGTTGTCCCGGCCCCGGCCCCGCCGCCGTAGTCGCCGCCGGCGACGTCGCCTTCGTCCATCAGCTGGAAGAGCCGGCGCCGCCTCAGCCCCACGCCGCCGTCGACCGCCCCGTCGTCGTACTCCACATCCAGGCATTCCTCCACCGTGCCCTCCAGGCACGCGTCCCGTCCCGCCGCCGCGGCCGTAGCGCGCCCGTGGACGACGAGCTCGGCGGTCACCGCCGTGGCAGGGACGACGACGAGAGCCGCGGCGGCGGCGGTGGCTACGAGGAGGACGAACGGCAGCTCGCGCCGTGCCATGGCGGACGTCGGCAACGGAGGCTGGCCTCTGTGCCTTGTGATGCGCGCGGTGGCCGGTGTTCGCCGGCAGGTGGAGTGGCCGTAGCAGCTGACCAGAGAGGCCTTATACAGGATACAGCAGAGAGATTCTGGAGACTAGCCTTCGACTTCTGTGCTAATTACGTGATTATGACACCAAACGTTGACCTTTTTAAAATTTGTTAATTCGAACTGTTTGAATTTGGCTGGAATGATTTACTGGTAATGCTAATCACATTGTCAATTTTTTTAAGTAATGAAAATGGTTTACATTTTTTCCACTGCAAGTAAACACATAGCCAATAAGTTTTAGAAGCACACTGTCAATGTTTATCCATCCTTGAACAAGCATAGTTTAACTTGTTAACTATATTCCAATAAGCCAATCCTTTTTTCTCTACCAATATTCGTTTTTGAGTTCTTGCTACTAAGGAAAGACCAATGTATCAGATCACTCAATGCATTAAAAGGAAGGTAATGGGATTGAGACAACAAGGCTCCATCATAGCAAAGCGAGCATGGCATGATGGCAGGATGCAGGATGCTCGGAAGAAGCAAAACTTCCCATTAGTAAAAGGAAGCAGTTTCCATGCCAGATCTCAAATTACAATTTTTTTTACCATGTTCTATGGTCAGGTAAAGTAAAAGCATCATGTTGTTTAACCACATTGCTACATGCACAGTAGTAAACAAACCAGAAGGTCATACATAAAAGATCATCACAGGCCATACATTGTATCAGTCGTTCACACTTCAGAGATTGAGAAAATATTGGAATATGTGAACAGATCACTACGGAATTCATGATTCCTCCTAAACTTTGCGGCGATGCAATGATGGACCCTGCACACATGTGCCCGCATGCACAAACGTTTATGAACAGATCACATGAACAAGCTGAACCTGGTTGCAACCTCCAAAACATCGGGAGTGTAGAAAAGTTATTTAAAAACAGACGACTATGCAGCGAAATAGATTCAAACACACTTGTTTTTCTTACAAACAAAATAAGGATAAACAGGTCACTTGTGCAACATAGAACAACTCACACTTAATACTCTAACACTATGTCATAAAAAAATTATCTGCACTATGCGAAAATGCAATAGCCACATCGAATACAAACAAGTCACTGGTTAAAAAGATTAGCAAATGCTGTTAGTTTCAGGCCTGAATGAACTAAGAGCAAAGAGAAAGGTACTCAGCTAGTTTTTAGTCCATTCTCTATGCTTCTGGCTGATATGTACCTAAAATATAAGAATCAGCATCGATCCCTAGTCCATGTAGTGCGGTGTTGTTTGGACGAAAAGCTCCTCATCTTCATCGTCATCATCGTCTTCATCAGCACCGACCCAATTGCTCGGGTGATGTTGTGAGCAAGGATTATCACTGACAATATCTACAACAAAATAAAGAAAAGTTATTTAAATATGTTGTACTACAAATGCATCAGTGACAGACAGACTTAAAAATATGATGTGTTTTATGTTGTGATAATTAACCAGGAGGCTCTTCCAAGTGATCCATTTGCATAGGCTGCATTCTGTAGTACAGACTAGTCAAGGAACAAATTTTGGAAGTAGGAAAGCAGAAATAACTCAAAACTCAGACCTCATAGATCCTCTTTCATTATTAACAACAAATGGAAAAACTCTACATGAACATCTATTATCTTGACATAATTCATCAGTTCCGTGCAGTAACAAATGCTCGGTATTAGGACCTAATTGCCATACAAGTAAACTATTGCCTATAGGATTGCAATGCTCTGTTCTGTCTATTGATGTAATGGTTTCCTTAGGATTGTATGCAAGATTTTTTATGGGCCTGGCATTGTGTCTAAGAAAACCACAATCTATCTCCCTCAGACACTGTATATATCTATATTCAGGCAAATTAGTCAGACCAAATACAGTATGACTGTAAGTTGACTCCTAACACTTATCACTGAAAGTGTCTTATGGTTTTAACTAGATGAAATGCAGTAAATACATATTTACCATGAGGAATATAGGTATGCGGACACATGTTCTGTTCTGTCTATTGATATAATGTTGGGAGGAAGCATTTCGTGTTGAGGGATGCTGATCTCACAATCCCAATTAAAGAAAAAAAATCCTGTATGCAGCCTTAATTTCTTTGGATTGAGAGAAAGAAATAAGGATGTAAAAGCATAATGATATCATAATCCTGATTAAAGAAATTTATTTTTAAGTCCAGACTTAATTTACTTGGACAGAGAGAACAGAGTGAAGAACCGCTGTTAATATGTCTGATATCTGATGAACACATTGGAAGCCAGTCACATTAGTAAGAAATATACAAGATAGAAAGCTGCAACTGCAGAATATGATGCAGTAGCAAATAATACCAGAGGATAAATTAGAAAGAATGAATTGAAGTGATTTATAGGATACGTATCGTTTGCATTATCTGTGACTGGTGGCTTGTACCGAGCATTTACACTATGCAGCATTGATGTGTCATTCAGCGCATTAGCATTGGCATTTCTCTCCTTCTGACTGTATTTTTCTCTGTTAACTTCAAAACTTTTGGGAGCACTACCTGTTTAACAAAAGCTTTCTTATGTTTAACTAGCATGATGATATATCAACAATATAATTCTATAATCAGGGAGAAAAGTTGTCCAGTCACCAGTTAGTTTGATCACACACAGTCATATGGCATTCCGTGCAATACAGTCCAATTATGGCCCTCAGAAAGCAGCCAATGTGCACTGTACTGTACAAGCCCTTTTGGTCCTGTGTTGAGTACAACACAGAAAGCCCTGCCTGGTGTGTAACCATACCAATAATTGACAGGATCCATTTATCAGAAATACACACCTGATAGCTCCGACCATATTTTAGTATGGTTTGAGACATTTTCAGGGACTGGTGGTGGTGTAACAGCAACCCTTGGTTCTTCTGCTCGCTGTGCAGAAGTAGTTGGCTGTTGGGCAACACTGCTGTCAGTAAGTTGCGATACAAGCATAGTGGCAAGAACTAGTGTTGCATCAAAATCAGAAGTTGATCCATCGTCAAGCCCAAATTTGGGAACCAAAAGGACAGGCCTGCAATTCAAACGAAAACTTGTAAAGTCCAATCCAAATGGATAATAAAACTAAACCAGTATGGCTACTTACTCTCCAGCCTTCTGAAAGAATAGGAGGATATCAACTTCACATCCTTCACAAAATGTTAAGAAAGCCTAGTTTGGAAGAGAAAGAAAAGTAAATAAGAAATATGTAGTCTCATGCCATAACAATATTTGAGCAGGGAACTAAGTTGTTGCCTTAATCCGTAGTGAAGTTTCAAAAACAACGATATTCTATATCATTTTCTCAGAATACAACTAGCCATAGAGCTACATCCTTCTAGTCCAGCAACGAGATGGAAGAATTAACAAAGCTACATCCAGCAAAGCAACCTACATTTCAGTGGAAAAGGAAGAGTATTGACTTGCAACTTGTAAGCTCCATAAACTGTGTCAACATACTGTACATGCAGACACATGGCACCACACACGGATACAAATATTTTTATTATCCTTCCTATCATAATCTTAAAGAAATATTCTTTGATTCAATTAACTGAATGCTCGTAAAATACCAATTTATTTCCAATTTCAAGGAGCCATTCTGTAATTTTTTGAAGTTTTGTCCTACATCTAATGAATGTAAGTTTTCGAAGAACAAAATACTGATAAGGCTGATCATAGATCACCTTGAGTTCTTTCACCCCAAATGTGACATCCACTGGATCACCGGAATGTACATACTCCACGAACTCCTCTGCTGGGTCAATCCACAGCTGCGTGTGCAGCCTCGTATCGCAGTCGTCTGCATGACCACAAAGTGCAAAGAAAATTCACTATCCACAAGCCAATCACCTCTCAATACAAAAAAGATTACAGTTTAAAACACCAAGAGATGCCACCTTTTGTCGGGTCGATGTAGCTTCTGAGCTCGACAGCCTTCCCCTCAACCTCACCATCCGCACCGACGTTAGAGAGCCCAGCAGCAGGATTAGTGGCAATAACCGTGAGCTCCTGCAGCGAGGACTGGAAATTGGAGAGCAGGCGCGCCAGGTCCCGTGGCCGGATGGCGAGGCGGCTGGAGAAGTTGCTGCGGTCGAGCGCCAGCGTCTGCACCTCGCTCTCCGCGCTGCACGCGATCCAGTACGTCTTCTTCACACCTGAACAGCTCGAAATTTTGATGAGAAATTCAGTAGCCAGGAGGGGGCACTCGCCAAAAACAGCAAAAATGGAGAAAATGGCGGCAAAACTAAGAAAAGAGGGCAAAGGGCGCGAATCGTTGCGCGCAAAAATCCCCAAAATTGCAAAACCCTAGACGATGGAGGGGATCGGCGAGCCTTGCGCCGTACCGTTGAGGCAGTGGAGGGTGAGCTGGAGCTTGGGCGCGTCGGGGTGGGGAGGGAGGCGGCGATGCGGTCGAGCGCGGCGGTCGGCGTGCGGAGCACGGAGAGGACGGACTTGAGGAGGACGCTGCACTGCAGCGGCGTCGACGACGGCGCCGAGGCGGCTGCGGCTGCGGGGGCGGAGAGGCGGAACTCGTCGAAGAAGTCTCGCGCCAACGAGATGGACGCGTACGCCGACCGCGAGCTATTGAGCGTGTGCAGCTCAAGCTGAAAAACAACCCCCAAAAAATGTCAGAACAGCCGGCGGCGGACGGCCGGAGACGGCGAAAGGAGGAAGAGAAAAAAACGCTCGCCGCCGGGGCTGAGGGGAAACGGCCACGGCGGAGAGCCAGCCGACCTTCGCGGGGTGGGCCTGGAAGATGAGGTCGGAGCCGACGCGCGCGAGGCAGGTGACGCACCGCGTGAACGTCCGCAGCGCGCCGCCGCTCATAGACATCTCCATCGCCTGCCGCCTGCCGCCGGCCGCCGCAACCGCGTCCCCGCCGCCGCGTTTCGTTCTTCTCAGCTCGGCTCGCCTCGGGGGAGGGAAACTGTGTGTGGGCTTTTTGCACGAGCCGTGATGGGCCGGGCCAAGAACGTGGCGTCCCGAGCGTGGAGACGCAGACGGTGGACCCAGGGCCGCCAAAGCTAGGGTTTTATCTCCCCGAGCCATATATCTCGCCCTCGCCTCTCGTGGCTTCCCCTTCAAACGTCGCCGCCGCCGCTGCTCTCTTCGTTCTCGCTTCCCTTCCCTTCCCTTCCCTTCCCTTCCCTCCGGGAGATTCAGGTGCGCCCCCCACCCCCATCCTCTTCACCTCAAGCATGCACTGATCTGCTTCCTGTTCTCCCATTCGCATGCGCGCTTAGCAAGAGGATTCTTCTAGGATCTCCTGATTGCGATTCGCGAGGAATCGGTGTGTGTTAGCATATCATGTCGAGTAGCATTTTTTTTTGGTCAAGTTCCATGTCTAGCAGATGAAATTTAGTACATGTGTTGCAACTGTACTATTAGATTCGTGGCTGGTTAGTTTGTCGAATCGGAAAAAAGGAAGTGCCTTTTCTTTTTCAGATCCGGTTACTTCTCGTTCGCGAGGTAGCACGAACGATTTTCTAGTGTAAGGTTTATATCCTATTTCTTCCGTACACATAGATGATATGTCGCTCATATCGTCCTGTTTCATTGATATGGAGCTAGATAAACTAAAACTGTATGCCGAGTTCTATCGAGTGTATTTAGTTGAGGGGCTAAGGATTCTGTTTTGTTGTTCCATGTATCTTGCTCTTATTCTTTGCCTGCATTGGTGTCTTGCAGTAGCTGTTGTGGTGTTTCCTTCATCCACCGCCACCATGCAGAACGAGGAGGGTCAGATGGTGGATCTCTACGTCCCCAGGAAGTGGTATGTTTCTGTCATTCTTCATGTGTATGGTTATCGTCTAATTTGATTGAGTATTTAGATGTTCTTATGCATGTCATGTTGGTTTCGTGCAGCTCGGCCACAAACAGGATCATCACTGCCAAGGACCACGCCTCGGTCCAGATCAACATTGGGCATGTGGATGAGAATGGGCTGTACGATGGCAACTTCACCACGTTTGCTCTCTCTGGGTTCATCCGTGCTCAGGTAATTATCATCGCAATCCTTTGTTTATTGTAATGTGCATGTATTTTTCTTTATGAACTGTTACAGCTGTATTGCTCACAGCCTATCAGAATGCATTATTTCCTTCATGGTCATGAATTATGCGCGACTTTTTGTTGTCGGCAGCTGATCATGTCACTGAACTTTAGTGCTGTAAATACACAAGCTGAAAGTTTGATAGGGCTAACAATTTTGTGGATTGTTTTTTTTTGAATTGACGTCTCGTTTTTGTTTGCCTGAGCATTTTACATATTTATCTGATGCTTCTGGTTTATTTCATTTGATACCTAGTCGGTTCACATCTTTCTTTATAAGTTTGTGTAGTCATTGATATTGTGGCAAAGTTACCTGAATGACGGCAATGTAAAAATCATACTTGTACATTGACTTTTTTACTATCATGATGTCCAAAACCCAGATAGCTAGCATTTGTCATTTTCTAATACGAGTCCAATCAGTCACTTCTTGATCCCATCCTGGTAACTAGGACCTAGCTGTTTTTCTTGCTCATGTGCTATTTACATGTTTGTTGCAATGTTGCATCCTTGATAGGTTCTCATCTCATTTTATTTTGACAGGGAGACGCTGACAGTGCTCTGGATAGGCTGTGGCAGAAGAGGAAGGCTGAGATCAAGCAGCAGTAGATCTTGCTACAAGTTTTACCTGGAAGAACTCGTTTCAATTTCATGTCTCTCTAGCTACTTGATACAATGCCTGTGTTCTCAGTTTGTACTCTGAAAAATTCGTGTGACTTGAGCGGTTTATTCTGATCATGTTTTATCCATGTTGAAGCTTTATCACATCTGTTTCTTGATTGATGCATCGTGTGGCTGACATCATTGCACTTGAAAAGAATCCATGTCCATGCTTATCAGAAATTCTTTTCTACTCTCCCATATTCATCGTTGCTTCCTCTTGAGTCGTATATTCGCCATCTAGGATCACATATTCATCTGCAAGTTTTTCATATTCGTCCTGGCTTTCTCTTGAGTCCTATATTCTCCATCTAGGATCACATTCATCTGCTAGTTTTTCAACAACTATAAAATTAGTATAAAATTTGTATCACATCATAGTATTTTAAACACGAATCAAGTGATATGATATTCAGCATAGATATTGTTAGTATGATCATATTGTTAATATAATTAGGAGTCAATATTATCAAGTTTGATTTTTTTTAGAAGTAAGGACGTCTTATATGACGGAATGACTATTGACTATCGATCAATATTATTTTATTTAAGACTTCTGGTACTGATCCAACCCAATAAATTCGTTCCCCGCATAACATGGGAGTTGGGACAAGTTTACTGGATGATAAATTAGCACCCATATAAGTAGGGGAAGAGGCGTTACTGGATTTCGAGACTTGAGAGCCTATAAACACGATGCAATTACCTCCCGTTACTCATCAAGAACTATGAAAATATCCATTACATATTTAATACTCATCAGTACATATACTCCCTCCGGTCAAATATATTTGGCATAGGGAGAAATGAGTTTAGTTCTCAAATATAAACGACTTGAAGGAGTAACATATTTTGGCAATCATATACATTGCATTCAACGACACTATTTATTTATTTATTTTCTGTTTTTCTTCACACATATATATATATATGAAAGACGGTCATTGATGCTATCGTAGGCATGACTAATTACTAATTAGACACCGTGGTTAACGCGAGGTGGCTTGTTAAGGAACATTCGGGCAATCCTCCCATTGGCGCCCTTTGGAAAAAACCCGCCGGGCATGTGCTCGTCGCCGGTGAGGTAGAGTATCCTGAGCAGCTCCGCCGGTGTGCGGCTGTAGGAGAGCGAGTCGGCGTCGGCAGAGAGGATGTTGGTGCAAATTTTCCTCTCGGCACCAAGCCACTCCGGCACGACGAGCCCCTCATCCTTCACTCCACATCGTCCTAGCCTGTTCCGCAGTGCCGACACGCGGTCAGTGAACTCCGCCACCGTGACGCTGTAAGGGGCCACTTTCTCGTGGCGTCGCTGGAAGAGGTGGCCGCGCACGACGGCGTCTTGGCCGGACTCAACGGCGAGAAGGCCAGCGACGAGGCGCTTGGTGGCGTAGCCGTCGATCAATGGGTTGGTGCCCGTGTAGCCATTGATGCCTAGGTAGGGGATGACATAGACGGCCAGGAGAAAGTTAAGGCTGTTGGCATATGGGTTGAAGGGTGGGTCCAGGTGGTAGCCAATTGCCTCGTCCATTATCCTCGCGAAGTTGTGTGCACTCAGGTCTATCAAAGGCCTTGGGATCCCACCCACTGTCTTCCGGATTACCCTGCATCATCAATTAGGGTTAAATATAACCATTGTTTCAGAATCCATGTTTTACAACAAATCATAAATTTTGATCTATAAACTATGACCTTTCCAACTTTGCATAACTACACACATACATGTCTGTTTTAGTAGACTCTATAAGGTTAGATTCATAAGACACGCTTTAACGGCTTACTCGTAGGTGTGTGATAGTATAGATGCATAGGTATTTTTTGTGTATTCGCAAAACAACTAAATTTCTAAGTTGAAATATGATCATGCTTAAATTATGTTTTCTGAAAGCGCCTACATAAAAAAAATTGAATGATGATTTTAGTTTTTCAGGTTACAACTATGGTTGAAGTTGAAGTGTGGTCTTGTGAAACCTCAAGTGGCCGATTTCCTGGTAGCCGAACTCGGCGCAGACGCGCCACGTCAGCTCGTCGAGGCTGGCCTTCATGGCGCCCACTGGTGGTGGGCCACCCAGCGTCAGGTTGGGCGCGAAGTGGTCCAGGCCCTCGCCGAACGCCGCATGCAGGAAGAACTCGGCCTCGGTGAACTCCAGGTTCAGCGCGAACTGCACCGGGTCCACGTCGTGCGCGAACACGGCCACCGGCGTGTGCGGCGCCGGCGGCTTGCACTGCGCCCCGCCGCCGCCGTCGGCGGCGCTTTCTGCCGCCACCGCCGACGACCACGCCGACGGACAGGCCGGTTCACCTGGCCAGGCCGCATTGCACGAGGAAACCAGGAGCAGCACGAGCAGTACTGAACAGCAGATTCCCGGCGACGCCATCTCTGACAGGTTGTTCATGGTGTTGAGGTGTTCTGCACATCAGCTTCCTGAATTTATAGTGAACAACAGCACATGGCACTGAATTATCTTTCCAGAGACGCAAGCGCGCAGCTAGCTAACGTTCTTGGGCTCTGATTGATCTTTCGCGAACTTTTAATTGATCTGTCTGCAATTGCAAGATAGGATTATGACATGACAAGATGAGCTATTGGGTTGTATAGCTGAAGGTGGATTACTTGTTGGAGCTGAAACGCAAGACATTTCAAGTCAAAGGTAGTTTGCAGATGCATCGTTTTCTTCAGATATGTTGGACCTGAAAATTGAAACTGGTAGAGAGGGATTGCACCATAAAATCTTCCTTCAGCCTATTTTTGGAGCATCCTTGTGCAGGCTGCAAACTCTGCTAGTGCTTAATAATTAGGTGAGGTGTAAACCGTGTAATGGTGCCTTTGTCATTAGATATCGGTTGCTAAGATGAGGTTGTCAAATTTACATATTAGAGTACTGATTGCTACATATATCACTTTTATTATCTTTCACTTTAAATGGTTGTTAGTTACTTGTTAGCAATATGTCCAAAAGATTAGAATAATGCAATGTTTACTCATTTGCAGTTCTCCAATAGGATTAAGCTTTCCTTTGTGGGATTTCTTCAGGTAGCAGGCAACCATTTCTGCACTTGAGGTTGAGGCCACATGCGTCCATCACCTACCCTTCTGAGATCAGATTACACGCAATTCAATTTACACCCTCCCATACATCGGTGCCTTCAACCGCGCGGGAGCAATCTGAGCCATCTATTAGATCGAACGGCTCAGCTCGTTCCCGCGTCGGGCCGCCACCGCCGATGGGCCACACGGCCATTTGGGCCGCGGAAGATAATGGGCCGTGTGTCACTCGTCATGCTCGCTCTAAATGGGCCGGTCCTTTTTTTGTCTGGATTCGGTAGTAATCGGGCCATTTTTTTTTAAAATTTTAAGCCCGTAAATTTTAATGTTTAAAATTTTCAGAATTTTGCTTATGTACTTTCTTAGCTAATTTAAATGGTTGAAAATTAATTTGATCACTTAGTAAATTATTTCTAGTTAAATAGAACCAATAAAAAGTTCATCTACAAATAATATGAAATTATATTTGACCAACGTTAATATGATTTCATGTCAAATTTGTTATGATTATTATTTTGTTAGCTATCTAAATTATTTCTAGTTGAATGAAACCAACAAGAAATTTAACCAGAAAGTATTTAGATGTGGAGTTATATTTAACCAATGTTATTATGATTCCATGTCATTAAGACTATTATTTCCTTATTATTTTTTCCCATCGGTGATATAATTGAAAAAAAATTAATATCGCAATATTTTTTTGTCATTTTCGCCTGATATGACTTAGAATTTTAATTCATGTCATTACTGCATTATTATTTCTTTTATCACTTCTACCCAACAATGATGTGATTAAGGATTTTAATTTGTCAATAAGCTTAATTTCTTTACTATTTTTACCCAACAGGGACGTGACTAAGAATTTTAATTTTAATTTTATGTCATTACTGATGGCATTATTTTCCATATCATTTTTATCTTACAGTGATTTGATTTAGGATTTTAAACTCAACTTATTACATTATTTCTTTCATGCCTACCTACTTATGGTAATTTGATTTAGGATTTTAAAATTCATGCCTACCTACTTATGGTAATTTGATTTAGGATTTTAAAATTCAGAAATTTATCATATTATTTTTTGTCACTTGTGCCCAACGATGATGTAATTTAAGACATTAATATTTATTCCCTAATCATTTCTGCCCAACTTGGATTATAAGTAATTTCATCAAATAATTTCTTCGTTCTGTCTCTGCCCAACGATGATACAAAGTGAAAGTGAAATGGAGATTAAGTTATCATCATTGAGTAAGTAACTGTACTAACCGTACATACATGGGCAACAACAATAATGATGTCGTTTAATGTTTCAACAATAATAAATAATGTTGTTAATAAGTTAAAGTCTATTCAATTATTTTTCCTCATTGACTTAATTAAGCTAAAGCCTTCTAAGTATGACTTAATTAACAGAGGATCCCATGTGGATCCCACGGCTAATGTCACTAATTTTTTTACAAACTCAAAAGGTATTTTTTTAGAGTACTGGGAGAAGGCTCATATAATGATATGTTTCACATGCCACTAATATTTATTAAGATTATCATCTCTGTTAGTATTAGAGGAGAATTTTGAGCTTTTTAATGTGAAAAACAGTATCTAACAAATGTTGAGATGAACTTTAGAAGTTTGTCAAAGGCTAATGCCAAGTATACTTGAAATGAGCATGCACATTTGTCGCCATAATCAGAAAGTTTGCAATAAGAATAACATACATGGCGTACAAATTTAGTGGGATGGACATTGTACATTTCATATGCGCCGCTTGTCTACTCCGGATGACTTTTCTCTTATTAGACTATGGTCATTTTTCAAATTAATTGCAATATTCAGTAGCACAAGTGGACAATAGTTGATTTACCACTTAGTAAAATAATAAGAAATACTGAAGACTAAGAGGCAATCTAAGATCTCACTAATCCTGTTAGTAATGGCAAGATAAAGAGGTCGTAAGGGGAGTGTATCAACTCCAAATTTAACAATAATAAAGCTCATATTCGGAGATAAAATTGCCTCTATGTCTTACGAAATTTTTTTTGCAAGAAATAGGGACATGCTTAATGTCCTAGTTTGAGAAAGTAGTTACATAAGAAAATTAATGGCATTATTTTTGGGTTGAACCGTTATGAGACATTGTCAAAATTATGGCCTTATTATTTAGCCATATTTCTAGGGGAGAGTAGACGTCTCACTAAGGTACATACAATTCACCCTTGGAATTTCTGACATTGATCATTACTTATATGATATCAATCACTAAGTAAAATTAAATTAAAATTATGTGATTGAAGTTCATGGAAAATCAGATGTTATGCTTCCATTGAATAAAATAAAATAAGTTCAGTCGGAGCTCATCAAAGAGCTCCAATAAGAAAGATTATTCTACCTCATTTATGATTCATAAGCTCCTTTATGTGGATGTCTAAATATTGCATTTCTTAATAATGACTTGCATCAATAAATATACATAGCATAGCCTGAGGGTTCTGTCGTGGAAGGAAAAGTCACATATAGGGTGCAGACTTAAGAAATCCATTTGTGGACTTAATCAAGCATTGATGATGTTTTAAATTCTGCTGCATCATTAGTGAACTAAGCTTAAATAAGAATGAGATTGATAATTATGCCTGTAATGATAGAAGTGAGACGTCATTAAAATTATGTCATTTATGCCTCTTTCTAGGAGTGAGACGTCATTAAAATTGTGTCATTTATGCCTCTTTCTAGAGGAGATTGGAACGTCTCATGACATAGAGATATTCTTTCTCTTAATTTTAATGAAGTTGTTTAGCTTTAAGGAAAAAATCACTAAGTTAAGAGAGTAGCCAATAGATGATTATTTATGGTGATGTTTATCCATCATTGACCGATCTGCGATCCTAATCTCTTAATAATTTTTAAGATACTAATGCTAAGAGTTGTGAGATCGGACCACGATGATGAATACTACATGAAGCTTGTTTGCCTCATAAGCTATAAAGTGTAAGCATATATCCAAGTGGTTTTCGAACCATGTAATATTAGTTAAAATTAATGTGCCAAAATTAAATTAAAGAATTTAGTAGAAGTTCCTAAATAAGTCGTAGGCTATAAATGAGTCTACAAATTTTATGCCAGAATCTAAAGGAAATTTCGAACAATTCAAATGAGGTGGATAACTACATGAAAAATAAAGATGGGGAGTTTATCCATAGTACTCTGTATTGATGATATTTTATTAGTAAGCAACGTATATTGCGGTAAGAAACTAAAGAAAATTTTGTCATCAATAATTTAAGAAAACTCAGTTAAATCTAGTCAGTTAAAATTAAATTAGAAAATAATTATTTATGATTCCGCTGGCAGAAGTTCAGTCAACTTGATTAACTCAAGTCTAGATGCATACAGATTTTGCATATATAATTTACTGGAAATCTTAGAAATATTTAATTAAATCCAAACTAGAGTAGTGTCATTAAGTATGCTTTGTATTATTTGCATGGCAAAGTAACATGCTCATATTTCTAAAGTCTAATGACATCTAATGTTTTGAGTCATTTAGAAACTTATCTTGTGAGATATGTGGATATTTGATATCATTAAGTTAATTCAGATTAAATTATGTCCACACATAGAGGAGCGATAACCATAGAAGCTCCAAAATAATCTCTTACTGCATAGTCGACAATGCAGCTAGATTTTGTAGCATGTTATAATTAATCATATATTTAAGAATATTTCTCAAAACTAAGAGTGGTAAATAGAGCTCATGAATTACTCATAATTATACTACGTTATAAACCGTGCACTAATAAAACACAATTTTCTATTAAGTAACAACATGTTGTGTGTTTTCTGCCTAGCACATTGACATTGTTGTAAAATATATGTCCTAGGAATGAATTATTAAGTTGAGCATATACTCATGGATCCATATTCTAAAATCTTATAAGTTATGTCTAATTAAGATTATGTTCTGGCAAGTACATGTGTAAATTAGAGCCTTGACTAAGATCTTGAATGAGGGGGTTTAAATTTATCAATCAACACCCACTAAGTTAAGTTTGAGTTTATTTGAGTACTATAGTGAACTATAGGTCTTGTTGTCTCAATAACGTTTAATGTTGTTGTGACACATCGCCTTGGAGAGTTATTTTTGCTTAATAGACTTGTCAGTTAGTCTCAAAATCAAGGGGAGAATATTGGGTGATTTTACCAACTCACCGTCGATAAGATTAGGGAAGGGATAAAATCCTACCGGTTTTCTTTCCTAACAAGAAACAAATAAAAGATAAATATATCTTTTGTGTGATCGGTAAAAAAAAATTCCGAATTTTAATTAGAGATAAACCTCCGATCCCCACCAATGTCTATATAAAAGAAAAGAATAAGAGAGGCAAAAAGCTGACCGAGTTCTCTTTAGTCCTAAAACCCTAAATCAATCATCCGATCTATTTTGACATTGGAAGGTGTTCGTGAGACATCTCTACAAGTTTTCTTTTATCATCAGAAGAAGAGAAATAGAAGAAGAAAGAAGAGGAACCGAAGGAATAACAGCAAAACCTAACACTGGTTTCAATGGTTTCATATCAGGGTCAGTAGATCAATTAATTTCCGTATAAGCAGAAGGTGATATGTTTAGGTTAAGACTTAAAGTAATTAAGTAGTTTAAACTCCAAAAATGGTGCCTTTGTCATTAGATATGATTTGCTAAGATGAGGTTGTCAAATTTACATATTAGAGTACTGATTGCTACATATATCACTTTTATTATCTTTCAACTTAAAATGGTTGTTAATTACTTGTTAGCAAGATGTCAAAAAAGATTAGAATAACGCAATGCTTACTCACTTGCAGTTCTCCAATGGGATTATGCTTTCCTTTGGGATTTCCTCAGGTAGCAGGCAACCATTTCTGCACTTGAGGTTGAGGCCACATGCATCCATCACCTATCCTTCTGAGATCAGATTACACGCAATTCAACATTACTCTTGGATCATAATATTGGTTTAGTAAATCGGCAGGCCCTTGTGCAACCTCTTTCTACTGAAGCTTCTTTCCAAGATTGAGTTGCATGCTGACTGAAATTGTATCCAATGATGACCCGTTAAAGAAATGAGTTATGAGAGATGAGATTGGCAAAGGAAAATGAGTGAAGGGTTAAGATGTGATTAGTGAGAAGAATGAATGGCTAGAATGCGATTATATTCTTTGATGGGTAGGATATTATTTTTCTATCTCATTTGCCAAACAAGCCCAAAATTATTTTAAGTCGTCACAAACTATCATTCTACATAGTACTTGCATGTTGCACATAATTAGAGGCATACGCAAGATTATTCCAAGGCCCAGACCAACCCGTGAAGAGTTGGGCCTTATATGGTAATTACATGGTGGAATAAGTCCACATGAGGTCCTTTAAACTGTCAACGAATATGATTTTCGTCCTTCATCCACAATATCAACCAGATACAACGGGTTCCTAAACTTACAAAATCGGTACGAATCTTGTCCTAAGGCAGTATGAAGGCTGGTTTTGTCTGACGTGGTATGTTGACTTCGGTACGTGACATTTAGACTGCTGAGTCAGCACGACGTGGCGCTTACGTGGCAATTTGATTTTAGAGAAATAATAAAATTTATGGACCCACCTGTCAGTTACACCAAAAAAATTAAAAAAATGGTGGGGCCCACGCGGGCCCCTCATGTCATGCTCACCCCTCCTCTTCTTCCTCCTCTCTCCCCAACTCCCTTACTTCATCTCTTTCTCCCCTCTCCGCGTCGTCTTCTGAGGATTGGAGGAGGGAGCCGCTGGTCTCCGCGAAGGTGACCATGGGCTGGTGGTGGGACTTGGACAGCAGCGCCCCCGCCCTGCGGCCATCGTAGTCGTCCTCATCCGCGTTCTGTCGTCGGAGGAGTCGATGGGAGCTCGGCGGAGTGGTGGAGCGCGGCGTGGTGGTTCTCGATGATGGAGGTGGGCGAATCCACCGCCGCGGCCCCGGCAACGCTACCACCACCACCACCACCCGCGAAGGCGGCGGAGGAGGACGACGACGACTACGCCGCCGCCGACACGGAAACCCCGGCACGGTGCCGTGGATGGCCGAGCAGAGAGAGGAAGATGTGAAGGGGCGTACCACGGGGAGCGGCAACACCGTCGGGGGCGGCGACGAGGTGGAGGAGGAGAGCGAGGCTAGCGGGATGCGCGACAGGTCGAGCGGGATGGCGCACGGGAGCGAGTATCGTACTCCGCCGCGAAGGAGTACTCCCTGTCCCCCGCCGCTGCCGTCGCGGAGGACACCATGGTCGTCTCGTCGGAGATCGAAACACCAAACCTGCTGCCGCCGGTTTGGGGGAGAGAGATGAAGTAAGGAGTTGGGGAGAGAGGAGGAAGAAGAGGAGGGTGAGAATGACAATGTGGGGCCCACGTGGGCCTCACCATTTTTTTAAATTTTTTGTGTAATTTACAGGTGGGTCCACAAACTTTATTATTTCTCTAAAATCAAATTGCCACGTAAGCGCCACGTTGTGCTGACTCAGCGGTCTAAATGCCACGTACTGAAGTCAACATGCCACGTCGGACAAAACCAGCCTCCATACTGCCTTAGGATAAGATTCGCACCGGTTTTACAAGTTTAGAAATCCGTTGTATCTGGCATTGTAGATGAAGGGCAAAAATCATATTCGTTGACACTTTAAAGGACCTCAAGTGGACTTATTCCTTATATGGTAAAAAATGTACATACGACCCAATTCTAGGCCTTGGGCCATGGTCAGCACATAACCAGCTACATCGGCAATCTAAAATGTAAGTACTACCAGCTTACCTCTATATATACACTTTCATTTTCATTAATATCAAAACAGACAACACTTATTCGTGATGAATTAATTTGATAGTCCAATATAAACACATGCAACACCAACAACGGGCTCGTGATAGGTATAATCTGTAAACGTGCTGAAAGTATGACAAATAATTCGTCTACAAATTCAGGATGAAGGGCACCAGGTAAAAACCAATGTATGGGAGCACAAAGAAGCACTCGTTACCCATATCGTGATGCTAATTCACTCCATATCGTGATGCTAATTCACTCACATTGTTGATTTAGTATTTATATTAGTATAAAGACATGGTAGAACCAAACAATATTTTTTACAAATTAAGGGAAAGGAGAAGTAGGAAGATCATTGAACAAATCATAAACAAATTTCCACGTTGGGGAAGCAATTTATAAGTTCTTTAAAATTAAGGGAAAGGAGAGGTAGGAAGATCATCGAACAAATGATTAAAAAAAATTTGGGAGGCACCCCGCTGTGGTGGAGGCACAAAAAATGTAATCAGTCATGGAGCACCATCTCTGTTACCTGGCACCTATGGTTGAAAACGCTTATGTCTTCGAGGGAAAACTTTTCATAGTGAATACAGTGATTGATCGTATTGGGCAAGAAGGAAAGCTTTAGGTTGCGGCGTTGCCTAGTCCTCTAGGAGGTCGCGCTTAGTCACAAGCTCTTTCTCCTTTTTCATCCTTCTTGTTCTCAGGAGTCTGGCTTCTTTCCTAGTTAATCTAGCATGCATTTCCTCTTCCCAATAAAACCCCATGATCTACGTGAGCATCTGCGTCATCAGGTTGTAATTGTAAAATCTCTTTTTTCTTGCTGATATATTGATGCGCAAGGTTTTTTCACATTTGCTAAAAAGATAATCGAAGCGTTGCATTAGGATAAAAACAATCAGAAACATAAGCGAACAATATTATTCCTTCATAAACAATTCTTAGTCGGTCAGAAATTTATGTATTTACCAATTTAATTAGGAGTTTTCATATTTAGCGATATAATTATTTAGTGTTGACAAGGATACTACCTAAAAGAAAGTAAAAAATTCAAATTTTATATATGACCAGAATTTGAAATAGTAAAAAAATAGTGCCGCATTTACGGTAATGATACTCGGTCGGTTAGAAATTTCCGTAAATTTTCATCCCTTCCGTGGGTTTAGGGTTTACGCCAACGATAACAAACCAATATGCTGCAAAAACCTATGCTCAGGGGCCTCTGCTTGTACATCTTGAGCCGCCGCACCGTGGCCGCCAAGCGGCCGCCGCCGGCGCCCTTCTTGTCATTGGCGCGGTTGACGTCCAGCGAGTGTCGCGGCTTGCCCGCCTTCTCCTTCTTCTTCGTCATCGCGAGGAAATTTTTTTTCCTCCTCCTCGTCGTCGGCAGGAGAGAGGAAGGGAGGAGCGGTACGGTGGTGTGGGGAAGGAGAGGGGGGAGACGAGGATGGGAAGGCAAGGGTTTTGTACAGGGCTGCGGGGAGATACGTGCGTCGCACTCGCACGTGCGCCTATTGAGGATTGAGGTGTGGTCCGGGCCGGCCTGTGTGTTGGGTTGGGTTGGGCTGGGCTGATGGAGTAATGGTGAAGAGAGACGTTGGGAGAGGTGGTGGTGGAATGATCATACTATACGGAGCGGGAAATAAATTAAGCTATGCTTTGTACACCTTGATGATCTTTTCTTTCGCCTTGTTTTAGTTTTCTCCAAAGTCTCATAGCTCCGAAAAAGCACCGTTAGGAGTTAGGAAGTGAGAAAAAAAGTTGCAATAGACACAGACATAGACTCTGCAATTGTGCAAAGGATTTACTGAAATATAAATAGGGGTGGGAAGCAATTCAAGTAGGAAAAGAAAAAAAAGTTTTATGAATGTGCCAAGCATGAATCTATCATGCTGTCTGGATGGTAGTATAAATTATGAGCGGTACTGATAACTAATCCAGTAAGAAAGACATGAAAAAACTTGCATGATATACGTGTTGCTTATCTACTAGATATAGGGAAATAGTCATGCAAGTAGTATGCCAATAACAGTTGCAGTGGTTAACAATGAGCCTCAGTGGCGCATGGAAATATTTCTTTTGATTGATAACTGAAAATTGCAAACCCGAAGTTGCACACTCAAAATGGCATCTGGGTGCTGGATGGCTGATGATTTTGGCTAATTGAGGTATTTCCAGGTTCTGAATTGGGTTTGGCGTTTCTGAAATGTGTAGGTATTGACATTAGTTTAGCATTTGAAGTCTCAACTAGCAATTGTGCCCGTACGTTGCAACGGGTAATGTCGAGGCGCGACACGGATGGGGACGGCACAGAGGGGCGCGGGAGCTCCGAGTAGCGATGGGAGGGAGGAGCGCAGTCGCGATGCTGGGCGCGGCGCAGATGAGGACGAGAGGGAGGGGCGCAGGGAGGGAGAAGCGAAGGGGTCTTTTTTCATCCAAGCCCTTCTTTTCTTTTTAGCATTGGGATTGCGGGTAGGGCTGACAAAATACTCATGGCTCGCTAGCTCGTTCGGCTCGTGGATGGCTCGGCGGCTCGGCTCGTTGAGAAATGCTAACGAGATACGCTCGTTAGTTATAATGAGCCGCTCGAGTCGGCTCGCAAGCGCTCGTGAACTCAACGAGCCGATGCAATGTACAAAGTAGGGCCTAATGTGTTGCTTGTTTTGCTATTCTTTTGCTTGTTTTGTTGTTGATGTGACAATAAATCAATAATTTTTATAATTTTGTGATGGTCAATATGGATCTAATGCTTTAGATTATAATAGTAATAATATCTAATCTAGTTGCATCATTACATTTGCATGGATAATTATCGATGGACAAGTGTTATTACGTTAATTATGGACTTAATGTATTACTTTTTATTTTTTTTCAATTGTATATTTGCATGTTTAATAGACTAAAAAAATAAAATATAATTTGTACATAAATTGCGCTGTATTAAAGTGGCTCGCGAGCTAAACGAGCCAGCTCATGAGCCGAGCCGAGCCGAGCCTCCTGGCTCGACTCTCTACCGAGCCGGCTGAGCCGAGCTGGCCGAGCCGAGCCGAGCCGAGCCGGTATCCACCCCTAACTGCGGGTTAATTTTGGAAAAAATCAAGAAATTTTTTGCAAAATAGCTAGGCAGAATAAAATTTTTTGATAGAAACACTACTTGCTTTATAGATAGCTAGCAAAATATCCGTGCGTTGCAACGGGACGACGATGCAGGGAGGGAAGCAGGCGAAGGACGAAGGTCCATGCGGCGGTGCGGGAGCTCTGAGCGGCAACGGGAGGGAGGGGCGCAAGCGCAGCGCGGATGGGAGCAGAAGAAAGGGACGTAGGAGGTCTTTTTTCATTCAAGCCCTCTCTTTCTTTTCAACATTGGGACTACATGTTAATTTTATAAACGTCAAGGGGTTTTCTATAAAATAACATTTTTTTCTTCTTTAATTGAGTTTTTAAAATAGCCAGACGGACTACGGGTTAATTTTGAAAAACTCAAGGGATTTTCTAAAAATATATAGATGGAAATACTACTTGCTTTATATATATATATATAGATATAGATTATTGACGCTCTTTGTTCTTGAAATCCTCAACACTGAACAAATGCCACGGCAACGAAAAGGCCCGTTCATCTGGGCTGATCTTGCATGGAGATCAACCTTTTTTTCAGCCTTGTTTTTTGTTTCGTTTAGCCTTAAGTTAGTTGGATCGCTTGTGACTATCCTGACCTCTTGGGCCTTTGCCCATAAGCACTGATCGACTGATCCAACCGGAACCATATGTTTACCAATGTTTTATTTTTTTATTTTTAAAAGAAACATATTGGAGCAGAAAATAGCTAGATGACCAAGCTTGCATTTTGGAGACCATTTTGACGGCAGAATGACATACCTTTGTAGCCGGACAGGGGTAGTAGCAGTAGCTAGTATTAATCGGCACAAAAGCGACAGCAAAAAATAATTGAAAGTATGATACAAACATGTCATCGATCGAAAATGAGGCTGATACTTAATACTTACAGCAAAATGCATTTAGTTTCAACGTACAACACGAAGCGGCCAAGTCCATCAACAAACGCAGTCATTTCGATCGACGTGTGCGTTTGAAGAAAAATGCGAGAAAATTGCAGGTTTCAACCGAGGCCGATCGATGGATTGCGCCATGCGCCGCCGCCATGGTCCTGGAAATGAAGGTAACGTTGAATTATTGGAGATTGGGGAGGAAATGCGGCGAGAACGACGACTCCAAAACCATTTGACAGTTTTTCAGGGCTCCGACGAATCTCCAGCAAATGTACTAGCTAGCATCTGTCGACTGTCTTGCAGTGCTAACAAGATGATTTTTTCCCTATTAATACTACTACTGTTCTAGTCATCCATTTGAGCAGTATGCGCACTTAATTTGATTGACAACTTTGTGTGTCTAGTGGTAGTGCACGAATGTCTGCAGTCGATCGAACAGTCAACGGCGCCAACATGCTGTATGGTTCGTCATGTATAATGTATTTATCTTATATGTCCATTAGTCGATTATATATATATATATATATATCGTTTGGTTGGGCTTATGATTTTGTGATTCTCTGACTCGTTTGGTAGGGTTTATGATTTTGTGATTCTAATTAAGCATATAAAGTTTTTTTTTACGTAATGGCAGCCTATTAATCCTGTCCGAAGAAACCTCATCGCCATTGGCGAACTCCTGTGTTAACTACGTTATGGGAATTCACTCACATTGTTGATTTAGTATTTATATTAGTATAAAGACATGGTAGAACCAAACAATATTTGTACAAATTATGGGAAAGGAGAAGTAGGAAGATCATTGAACAAATCATAAACAAAATTCCACGTTGGGGAAGCAATTTATAAGTTCTTTAAAACTAAGGGAAAGGACAGGTAGGAAGATCATCAAACAAATGATTAAAAAAAAGTTGGGAAACCAACTTATAAACTATTTAAATTTTGATATACATATGCTCCCTCTGTCCCACTCAATAAGGTGAGCACACATTATAGGTTCTACTCGTTAAGTGTTTGACTTATAATTATTTTATTATAAATCAAATTTTATTTGATTTAAATAATATTATTAGATTAACATTTGAATTTATATTTATATGATTATGATTATGATTTTGTTGCTATAAACATTATAGCATATGAGAAATTTAAAATCAAAGATTAGTTTTGAAGGCCATGTCAAAGTTTGATCGTGCCTTATTAAGTGAGATGGAGGGAGTATATTTTTTGAAATTGAGGCAGCAATTGTTGTCCTATCAAATTAGGGGAAAGGAAAATAGGAAGATCATCGAACAAATTATAAAGGAAAACATGGACATGTTGGGATAATCAATTTATAAACTCTTTGAACTTTGATATACATTTACTGGAAACTGAAAACATCCCGATGACCATCTTCACCCCGCTGTGGTGGAGGCAAAAAAATGGAATCGTGCCCCTTTGCCAGTCATGAAGCACCATCTTGGCCGTTGTTGTAAGATTAGGCTCCCCACACTGAGAACCACAAGTGTGATTACATTACTTGTACATTAACAGTGACAGCTACTATTTGAATTATACAATAATTGTTGGTTAATCTTCTATAGATGGAGCTAGACCAAATCTCATATCATTGTCATTCCCTTCACCCCGTTTCAGTTCAGTTTTTGTGAAATCTCATCTCATCGACATTTCAACCCGTTTCATTTTGCTCCAAAATCTCATCTCAATGTCAAGATATATTGGAAGTAGTTGGTGCAGCAGATAATTTGTGTAAAGGGTAAATAGTATGGTGCAGTGGCGAATCTAGGATTATTTCACAGGGGCTGAAATCGGTGATGACGTATCCCAAGCTAAGTCTATTTTGAACCTAAAATTGAGGGGGAGTAGGGAGCTACACTAGTCCTACGGACATAGGAAGGCATCAAGAAACTCGCATGATATGCCTGCTGGAGTGCTGGTTAGCTGCTAGATATAGGAAAACAATCATGCAAGCCGTGTGCCAACAACATGGCATGCACGAGCCGCAGAGAAATATTTAGCTTCTGTTGATAACTGAAATCTGCAAAGTCAAGGTGGCACACTCAAAATGACATTGGGTACCAGATGCATGGCTGATGGTTTTGGCTAACACTATTAGAGAAATTATCAATTCACATAATCTCAGTTAAAATTGTATCCAAGACTAAAAAAGTTAAAAAAGGCACGGGCTCACCTTTAGTCCCGGTTCGTGTCATGAACCAGGACTAAAGATCAGTTCAAATCCTTTTCGATTGGTGTTACAAACCGGACTAAAGATCTAAATGGTCTTTAGTCCCGATTGGTAACATCAACCAGATGAAAGTAAATGTATTTATTTTTTAACTGAACCTAATAAAAATATGGTTTGTTGTAAAGGAATGGACATAATTTTACTACATGATTTAAATGGCTGAAATTAATTGGAGATCTGTAATTTCAAAGGGGGTAGAGTTGTGTGGTGGTGGATGATTAAAGATAAAAGAAAACTTTAATTTAATCATTACATTGTAATTACAAATCGTCATATTGTTATTAAATAATGATTCTCAATATATAATTTTTTTTGAAATTGTTTAGGTGATAATATATAAATCGGAGGGATCTACAATATTGATAAAAACATTCAAACCCTGGTCGTCGCGTCTAGTTTGTACGCGTGTAACAAGTTTTGTGCGCATTATTCTCGTTTTGTCCTCAAATTCGGAGTCGGTTTTTAAAACGGTCATAATTTTCACATACAGACTCCGATCGAGACGTTCCATATATGAAAATCGATAAGAACAAATTTTGGATGCGTTCGTCAGAGTTTCGTCGCGTTCGATTTTATTTTGCCCAAAAATCCCTCGAAGGTGCCTTTTCGAGCCCGAAAGTTTTTCTCGATTGTGAGCATGTCTTCTGAATTTTCCACCGGCCATGTCTTTCGCTTGTTTAGGCTCAAATTTTCTGTGGTTACCTCTCGTGTGCTTCTAAGTCAAGAAAAATATAAAAAGTCAAAATTTTCCTGTCTTGGTCAACAACGAGATAAAAAAATAGAGGGCAAAAGAGAAACAATGTGTAGAGGAGCACATCAATGTCTAGGATTACCTATATTTGATTAAATTTTAATGCACTACTTATTATTATTTTTTAAAACATATATTAAATGAAATTAATTTGGCTCTATTTAATGGATTATTTAATTGTTAATCTTAGCTGGGACCAAATAAATTTAGAAAAATAGCGGGAAATTATCTTAAGTTTCGGTCGATGTCTACAACCGAGACTAAAGATGAATTGGAAATAGTAAAAAAATATCTTTAGTCCGGTTGGTAACATCAACCGGGACTAAAGATGAATTAGAAATGACGAAAAATTATCTTTAGTTAGGTTGGTGTCACCAACCGGCTAAAGATCCAGTATATATATATCCTGGCGCCCATCATCTTCTCCATCGATCCAACACTTAGCTTTTTTCACATCTCTCTCCCTCTCCTCTCAGCTCTCGTGACGACAGGGGGGAGGAGATGGCGGGGGCGGGTCGTTGTCGCTGTAGTCCTCGCCGTTGTCACAACCACCCCTACCGCCGTTGCTGACGCCACTGTGAAGGAGGACGACCAGAGCAGCTGCTCTAGCTCCGACGCGGCGAATACCTGGCGCTCCACGGTCATCTCCGCCATGGACTCTCAACTGCTTCACAAAAAAGTTTTATGAATGTGTCAAGCATGAATCTATCATGCTATGTCTGGACGGTAGTATAAATTATAAGCGGTACTGATAACTAATCCAGTAAGGAAGGCATGAAAAAACTTGCATGATATACGTGTTGCTTATCTACTAGATATAGGGAAGTAGTCATGCAGGTATGATGCCAATAACTGTTGCAGTGGTTAACAATGAGCCTCAGTGGTGCAGGGAAATATTTCTTTTGATTGATAACTGAAAATTGCAAACCCGAAGTTGCACACTCAAAATGGCATCTGGGTACTGGATGGCTGATGATTTTGGCTAATTGAGGCATTTTCAGGTTCTGAATTGGGTTTGGCGTTTCTGAAATGTTTAGGTATTGACATTAGTTTAGCATTTGAAGTCTCAATTATTGACGCTCTTTGTTCTTGAAATCCTCAACACTGAACAAATGCCACGGCAACGAAAAGGCCCGTTCATCTGGGCTGATCTTGCGTGGAGATCAGCCTTTTTTCAGTCTTGTTTTTTGTTTCGTTTAGCCTTAAGTTAGTTGGATCGCTTGTTACTATCCTGACCTCTTGGGACTTTGCCAATGAGCACTGGTCGTCTGATCCAACCGGAACCATATGTTTACCAATGTTTTATTTTTTATTTTAAAAAACATATTGGAGCAGAAAATATCCAGGTGACTAAACTTGTATTTTGGAGACCATTTTGACGTCAGAATGACATACCTTTGTAGCCAGACAGGGGTAGTAGCAGTAGCTAGTATAAATCGGCACAAAAAGTGACAGCAAAAATAATTGAAAGTATGATACAAACATGTCATCCATCAAAAATGAGACTGATACTTAATACTTACAGCGAAATGCATTTAGTTTCAACGTAAAACACGAAGCCCATCAACAAATGCGAGACGTTACTTTTCTTGAATTTCTTGAATTTTCTACAAGAGAGTTACTTTTTCAAAAACCTCTTGATGTGATTTAGCTTTCAATGTAACCAGTGTATTATAATATCGTAGTAAAACCTGTTGTATTTGAAAAAAGAAACATAATATTTCTCTTTTTCTAATCTTACCTTTCCTCATTTTGTTAGTGACCAGATTAATGAACCTGTGAAGGAGTAAGATAGCAAATACATGGAGATATATTTAGTAGATAATCAGATCACTGAGCTAGTTGGGTACTGGAACGACGGAAGCAGAATGAGAGAGCTGTGCATATTTTAGAAGGATCTAGATTTTCTCCATTTTAGTTCAGATTTGATAAGGTTCTAGATTTCCCCTTCCCTAACCTCTCCTCTTTGTTTCTTGTCCAGCACAAGTAAGTTTTTTTTTCATTAGTAATTGCTTGATTTATCTCAGTTTTTATGGTGCCGCGTGGACCAATCATCGTCCGGCCAAACTGCCGACTTGAGAATAATAAGATCCAAGATTAAGAAAATGGGGAAATAGAAAAAATTACATAATTTTAATAGAAATATAAGTGTTTGATAAAACCATAAAAAACATAAGAATTTAAGAAGAGATAAATACTCAAAGAAAACTTCCCATAAAGTTTCTATCTCATGTTAAATTTTCTTCAAAATTTATGTTTATAGAAATTTTATAGGATTTTATTTTGTCCATTCATTTTATTTAAAGGGCTATATAGAAAATATTCAATAGGAATGAAATCTTCTAAAATTCCTATAATTTTTCTTTGAATCAATACTGGTTACTGATCCACATGTGAATACATACATAATAATTCACTTCACAAGCAAAAGCTCAGTTCAGTACAGACATGACATGATGACAACAAAGCATCATGTACTACAAAGTTAAGCAGGCAAGCAAAGGGCCAAAAGCATGGACGTCCTTTGTACAAGATCAGGGCCAAACACTAGTGCTACAGTCCACATCCTTCTGCACTGCCCATAACCTGCTGCTGCCTGACGACACAGTAGTGATACACACATGCAACTGCAAAAGCATGTTTGTTTTTCTCGTTCTATTTTTGAAAATAAAAAACCATGCCATAATCTCAGTGTCAAGGAGTGCAAGCATCACTTTCTCCACTTGATTTTCCAAGATCAAATCCTAACCCCACTACTAATTCCCCCCGCTTTCCCGTCTTAATCCACTAGGCTAAAGCTTCTAGCTAAGCTTAAATGTGCAGCTGATTCCAGCCGCAAATTCCCAGTTGAATCTATCACCTGTTCATCCAGCGAGATGTGCAGTATATACTAGTAGTACATAGTACGAGATGTTGCTGTCCGGTCTTAATTAGGCTGCAGAGAAGCACATGGAGTTTTTTTTTAACCTAATGGCAGCCTGTTAATCCTGTCCGAAGAGACCTCATCGCCATTAGCGAACTCCTGTGTTAACTACGTTATCTCGTCTGCCGGCTTGCTGACACTGAGCCATTAAGATAATCAACTGTTGCTGCCATACCTATTTTTCTCTATTTTATATTATATAAGTCATTTTATCTGTTTTTCTAGTTAAACTTATTATTTTATAAAAATTGAATAGCATTTTTAACATAAAAAACAAATTATTGGAATATATTTAATGTCAGATTTAATTTGGTGTGTTAGATGTTGCTGAAATTTTTTATAAACTTAATCAATAATAGAGTTTGATTAAAAAAATAAAAGTGTTTTAAATTTTGATATACATATACTCCCTTCAAGGCGAGCACACGTTATAAGGTTCAACTTGTTAAGTGTTCGACTAATAATTATTTTATTATAAATTAAATTTTATTTTATTTAAATAATATTATTATATTAACATTTGGATTTACATTCATAATGATTTTGTTGCTATAAACATTATAATATATGAGAAATTTAAAATCAAAGATTAGTTTTAGTTTTGAAGACCTCAAGTTTGACCATGCCTTATTAAGTGGGACAGAGGGAGTATATATTTTTTAAATTGAGGCAGCAATTGTTGTCCTATCAAATTAAGGGAAAGGAAAGTAGGAAGATCATCGAACAAATTATAAAGAAAAACTTGGACATGTTGGGATAATCAATTTATAAACTCTTTGAACTTTGATATACATTTGTTTTGAAAATTAGGCAGCAATTGCTATCGTCTTATGAAGAAAATGAATCTATGTATAAGATTCAGTTGAAGTGGACTGGAAACTGAAATCATCCTGATGACCATCTTGACCCGCTGTGGTGGAGGCAAAAAAAAAATGGAATCTTGCCCCTTTGCCAGTCATGAAGCACCATCTTGATGTGCGCATTGTTTTAGTTTTCTCCAAAGTCTCATGGCTCCGCAAAAAGCACGGTTAGGAGTTAGGAAGTGAGAAAAAAGTTGCAATAGACACAGACATAGACTCTGCAATTGTGCAAAGGATTTACTGAAATATAAATAGGGTTGGGAAGCAATTCAAGTAGAAAAAGAAAAAAACAAAAAGAGTTTTATGAATGTGCCAAGCATAAATCTATCATGCTATGTCTGAATGATAGTATAAATTATGAGCGGTATTGATAACTAGTCAAAGTAAGGAAGGCATGAGAAAACTTGCATGATATAGCTGTTGCTTATCTACTAGATATAAAGAAATAGTCATGCAAGTAGGATGCCAATAACAGTTGCAATGCTTAATAATGAGCCTCAGTGGCGCAGGGAAATATATCTTTTGATTGATAACTGAAAATTGTAAACCCAAAGTTGCACACTCAAAATGGCATTTGGGTACTGGATGGACGTCCTTCGTACAAGAACAGGGCCAAACACTAGTGCTACAGTCCACATCCTTCTGCACTGCCCATAACCTGCCGCTGCCTGACGATACAGTAGTGATACACACATGCAACTGCAAAAGCATGTTTTTTTCTCGTTCTATTTTTGAAAATAAAAAACCATGCCATAATCTCAGTGTCAAGGAGTGCAAGCATCACTTTCTCCACTTGATTTTCCAAGATCAAATCCTAACCCCACAACTAATTCCCCCCAGCTTCCAGTCTTAATTCACTAGGCTAAAGCTGAATCAAATTTCAAGTCGTCACATCCCTTCGCCTTTTCTCATGGGATGTCATTGAACTCCCAGCTAGAGAAAAAAAAAAGGAAAGCTGGATTCTCACCAAACCAGCGGCGATCGGGCTCGATGCGGGTGTTGGGGAGCTCCTAGGACTGGAGGTCGTGCTTCAGGATCTTCCCGCCTCCGTCCCTTAGGGGCCTCTGCTTGTACATCTTGAGCCGCCGCACCGTGGCCGCCGCCGCTGGCGTCCTTCTTGTCATTGGCACGGTTGACGTCGAGCGAGTGACGTGACTTGTCCGACACGTTCACCGCCTTCTCCTTCTTCTTCGTCATCGCGAGGAATTTTTTCCTCCTTCTCGTCGTCGGCAGGAAAGAGGAAGGGAGGAGACGGTGGTGCGGGGAGGAGAGGGGGAGATGAGGACGGGGAAGGCTAGGGTTTTGTATAGGGCGGCGGGGAGATGCTTGCGTCGCACATAGGGTGGCAATCCTACCCGTGGATACGGGTACCTGTGGGTTTTGTACCCGACGAGTATGAGTATGGATAGTAAAACCCACCCGTGGGTATACTCGAACCCGAACCCAAAGTTTACGGATGTGGGTACTGGTTCTTTTTTACCCGTGGGTTTACCCGAACCCGTGGGCATACCCTTAAGTAGAGTACAAGGTAAAATTACACTTAATCAAAAAGAACATGCCCTGTCAGTATTAGAAAATCTTCTCTGCATAATATGTGTTTTGATGCTAGTACACATGAACTTTTGATGCTAGTACTAATTAAAGTGATAAGTTGTTGCGCATTTGGATATCTTGTGTGATTGCGCATAACCTACTTATATTGAACCTTCTAACGTGTCCGATTAATGTGACAATGTTTCTAAGTGGATGCAAAATGTAAGGTGCATATATTTTACTATATTATTGTAGCACGTTGTGATGATAACAAGTTGAAAACTCTGTTTAAATTTCACACTTGTATTCATTATTTAACCAAAGGTAGAGATAATTGATAGTTAAACACATCTTGAAAGAGATAAGTTGACAGAAAGCCACCACAAAACAGATCAGTGCAATAGCCTTTAGTACAAACTATAGAGGAATACATGTGTGTTCCAAACAATTGCACAGCATGCAGCTGCCAGGCTGCTGCTGGATGGAAGAAACGGGATTATATGGTTGCTAATAATTCTACGGAAATATATATTGCTGCTGCTACCTGTTAATTAATTATATGTTGTGTTGAGAGTGTTGCTTTTAGGAAATTAGGCTAAAATACCCATGGATACTCGAAACCCGATGGATACCCGTGGGTTTGGGTTTGGGTTTAAATTTGTGCCCGTAGGTTTTTTATGGGTGGGTTTTGCTTGGGTTGATGGGTTTAGCCATGGGTGGGTTTTCTTTGTACCCGCACCGAACCCGATGGGTGCCATCCCTAGTCGCACGTGCGCCTATTGAGGATTGAGGTGTGGTCCGGGTTGGCCTGTGTGTTGGGTTGGGCTACGCTGGGTTGATGGAGTAATGGGCCGTCAGCCCGTCACCCGCGGCAACGTCTAGTGACAAGGCAGACAATTCTCATTCATTACTCAACACGTAGGCCGCAGCCTTATCTCGATAACCAGAACCACCTCTCTACTCAAGAACCACTATGTAGGGATACTGCCTCCGCTCGGCTATCTACTCCGCTAGGTCTATGTCCATTCGAGAAGTACGGTTGTACTGGCTCGTTCTAGGTTATAAGTCTCATAGCTCGGTCCTTAATTGACCAGGGACGGTTCTAGCCTTTGCCAGAATCCACCCAAATCCATCCATCCGCCCTAGTCTAAAAACATTGGTTTTGTACTTTCAGTTTTCCATCAAAACTATTTACATCATGATCAAGGCAATGTGGTGCTCATGTCTCCACATGCCGTATCTCAACTGCCTTTCCTAAGGTAGTTACCCAAGCATATAGCTTTTATAAAAACATGAGTACGCAAGTTTCTAGTATAAGCATGGCTAAGCATTTTACCGAAGATATCCTCCGGTTATATCACATCGAGGTTACAAAGAATATTCCTAAGAGTAATCAATATCAAGGCATGGTATATCAAGCATAGGTATTCAACCGTGTGTAGCTTGCATATTTAAAGTTTAAATCAATATCATTTCGCAAAATAGGATCAACATGTTCAAAAGGGAAGTGTTGACTTGCCTTGCTCGCACGCTTGTTGGACGGGGTCTTCACTGTAGTCAGTGCCTGCTTCCTCGGTTGCTATCCGTACGTGCGAAAAATAAATTGAATTCGATCAGAATTCAATAAAAGTACCAAGAGATCGAAAAGAACCATAAAAACGTCTCCAAATATTTAGCCTAAAATTTTAATCAAGTTTGGGTGAGAGTTTTGGGATGAAATCCAATTAAAAAGCGAGTTTGGAATTTATAGGGTTTTCGCAAAATACCGATCCAATTGATTAAGGTGATAAACTTAAAAAGGCGTTGTTCAAAAAGACTTGGTATTCAAAGTTTTGGAGGTCCAAAAACCAAAAGAACATATTTTAATGGCAAAAAGAAAATAGATATACTCCGAGTAAAAAAACGATGCGAGAATGAGATTTCCGAAATTCCTATTTTTGAATTCCGAATTCGCTCAGAGAAAACTATATATTTTTGCACAAATATTTTCAAAATATTTTCCAAAAGTTTTTCCTAATTTTTCTGGATTTTTCCTAATTTTTCCCTATTTTTCTCTTTTTTCTTTTTCTTTTTCTTTCTTTCTTTCTCTTTCTTTCCTTTTCTTTTTCTTTTCTCTCTTTTTTCTACCCCTCCTGTTCACTCTCCCTCCTCTACCTCCCCTATACCGTCTACCCCCCTTCCTTCTCCCTCGCGTCCAGCTCCGGTCGGACGGCGGCAAGCGGCAAGGCGGCGGCGACGACGGCACGGCGCGCGCGGTGGGAAAAACGGCGAGGCGGTGGCTTACCAGCGGCGACGGCACGGCAACGGCACGGCAACGGCACAGCGGCGGCACGACAACGGCACGGCGGCGGCCCGCGGCAATGGCGCGGTGGTCAGCTCGCGGCAACGGCGCGCGGCGGCGGTGGGAGAGGGAGAGAACGGGAGAGGCAAGGACGGTGGAGATGGGGAAAACGGGAGGCTCGTGCCCCCTTTCATAGGGCTCCGGCGAGAGAAAGAGAGAAGAGGGGGCCCCGGGCGGCTGGCGGCGCGGCGAGCCATGCGGCAGCAAGGGGGTGGCGGCGGCGCGGCGAGCACGGAGCGGTGGCGGCGTGCGCGCGGAGCGCGAGGCGCGGCGCGACGGGTCCGGCGAGGTCGACGCGTGGCGGCGCTCGGGCGGGTCCGGCACGGGTGCGGCGCGGCGCGCGAGGACGGCGGGGTCCGGCGCGAGGACGGTGCGTGACGCGTGCGTGCGGCGGGTCCAGGCGCGGCGCGACGTGGCGGCGGCGAGCGACGGGTCCGGCGCGGCGAGCGCGTGCGGCGCGCGCGCGCGGGGGGGGACCGCGCGCGGCGCGCGGTGTCGTGTCGCTGCGCGCGGGCGCGCGCTGGTACGGCGGTACGGCGTCGAGCACCTAGGCGCAATGAACAGTGCGGTTTTCTAATTTCCGAATTTAAATCCTATTTTCCCATTTCTTTTTTCCTTTTACCTCTAAAATTTAAAATAAAATCTAGCACATCCAAAATTAAGTTGTAAACTATGTTTTCACCCTTTTTACCCACTTTTTTTATTTTTAAAAATATATTTTACATATTTAATTTAATCCTTTTCCTAAATCCAATAAAATATGAATTTGATTCAAAATAATTTTCTAACCACTCTAGGCTCCATATATATTCTTCAAAAATATTTTCTCACTCATTTTACTCGCTTAATATTATTACACCATCACAAAATAATGTTTTGATCCCAAGTATATTTTTATAAATCCTCACCCATCCTACTTATATTCTTTTTGTTTAAAATCTCCAAATATTTTTCTTTTAAATTTTCTCCCCTTTTTAGGATTTTAAATTATTTGGTTTTTCTCAAACATCAAGATGAATCACTCCCATTATAAACTCCATGCAACAAAGCGGCAAATAAGAAGCAATAAACACGATGAGAAGCAATAAGCTAAAAACTAAGTTTTTGTAAGTTCCGATTTTTAATTCCCAGTTTTAAATTCTTCAATTTTCAGGGTATTACAAACCTACCCCTAACAATAAATCTCGTCCCCGAGATTTCTTACCGTTCTTGGAATAGGTTCGGTACTCGGTCTTCAAAAAGTCTTTTTTCCCATGTGGCTTCATCTTGAGTGTGGTTGCTCCATTGCACCTTGTACATTCGCCATGTTTTGGTCCTAATCTTTTTCTCTGCCTCATCCAAAATCTTCACAGGGTATTCGGGGTATGTGAGGTCTTCGCTGATAAGGACGTCCTTCGAGGAAATTTTTTCTTCCGGTACTCGCAAACATTTCTTCAGTTGTGATACGTGAAAGACAGGGTGTACATCGGAAAGATTTTCCGGCAGGTCCAGTTGATAGGCTACTTCGCCTCTTCGGCGCTTATCGGAAAAGGTCCAACATACCTCGGCGCCGCTTTTCCTTTGACCTTGAACCTCTTGGTCCCTCTTAGTGGCGAAACTTTTAGGTACACAAAGTCGCCTATTTTGAATTCCAACTCTCTTCGACGAGTGTCCGCATAGCTCTTTTGCTGGGACTGGCCTACCTTAAGCCGATCTCTTATCAGACTAACTTCTCTTCGGCTCCCCTAATGATGTATGGTCCAAATATGGCTTGCTCACCGGTCTTCGACCACATCAACGGGGTTCGGCATCTTCATCCAAACAAAGCCTCGTTCGGCGACATCTTCAGACTAGCCTGATAGCTGTTGTTATAGGAGAACTTTGCATAGGGCAGACATTTCTCTCAGTCTTTAGTAAAATCCAATGCACAGGCTCTTAGCATGTCCTCAAGGACTTGGTTTGTCCTCTCGATTTTCCCATCAGTCTGAGGGTCATAAGCAGTACTAAAGACGAGGTGAGTTCCCAACGCCTCGTGAAACTTATCCCAGAAGTGAGATGTGAATTGAGTACCACTATCTGACACAATCCTCTTGGGTACTCCATGTAGGCATACAATTTTGGACATGTACAGTTCTGCCAATTTAGCTCTGCTATACCGAGTCTTGATCGGGATAAATCGGGCAGTCTTGGTAAGTCTATCCATGATTACCCAAATGGAATCGTATCCTGTAGCAGTTTTGGGTAGTCCCACTATGAAGTCCATGCCTATTTCATTCCATTTCCACTCAGGGATCCTGAGTGGTTGTAGCAATCCTACGGTCTCTGATGCTCAGCCTTGACTCGTTGACACATGTCGCAAATGGCTACATATTCCGCCACGTCTCTTTTCATATTGGACCACCAGTATTCTGTTTTCAAATCCTGGTACATCTTGGTGCTTCCTAGGTGTAGCGAGTATGCTGACTCATGGGCTTCTTTGAGGATCAGTCCTCTCAATCCTCTTTTCTCTGGTACGTAAATCCTTTTACGATACCACAGGGTTCCATCATTGTCGGCTGTGAATTCCTTGGCCAGTCCTTCGGTCATGCGTTCCTTGATCAGTTGGATTTCCTCTCAATCCTTCTGGGCTTCCTTAATCTGACTTTGTAGGAGAGGTTGTATCTCCAGCGAATTCAGTTGTCCATGAGGAATCAACTGTAGGTTAAGTCAGGCCATTTCTTCTTGAAGCTCGTTGGTCGTACATTCCAGCTTCAGGTAATTGCATTGAGTCTTACGGCTCAAAGCGTCGGCTACAACATTGGCCTTACTAGGGTGGTAATGGATTCCTAGGTCATAATCCTTGACTAGCTCCAACCATCTTCTTTGGCGTAGGTTAAGATCTGTTTGGGTAAAGAAATATTTCAAGTTCTTGTGGTTCGTGTATATATCACAGTGGTTTCCGATCAGGTAGTGCCTCCAAATCTTCAAGGCATGCACCACTGCGGCCAATTCTAAGTGATGGGTGGGATAGTTCTTCTCATGCGGTCGTAGTTGTCTTGAGGCATAAGCCATAACTTTTCCATCTTGCATCAACACACCTCCTAGTCCTTGTCGGGATGCATCACAGTATATGATGAAGTCTTTCCGGTTGTCCGATAGGATTAAGATCGGGGCGGTGGTTAACTTTTCCTTGAGCTGGTCAAATGCCTGTTGACACTGCTCAGTCCATGCATATTTCTTTTCCTTCTTTAATAGTTGGGTCAGGGGCCAAGCTATCTTAAAAAATCCTTCAATAAACCTCCGGTAGTATCCGGCCAATCCCAAAAAACTTCTAACCTCTGTTACTGACTGGGGTGCCTTCCACTTGGTAACAGCTTCGACCTTGGCAAGGTTTACTGCTACGCCTCCAGCTGAGATTACATGTCCAAGGAAAGCTACTTCCTTAAGCCAGAATTCACACTTGCTGAATTTGGCATATAGCTGATGCTCTCGCAACTTTTCTAGTACCAGGTGCAAATGTTCTGCGTGTTCTTAATCATCTTTAGAGTAGATGAGGATATCATCAAATGAACACTACCATGAACTTGTCCAGATATTCCATAAATACCTTGTTTATGAGGTTCATGAAGTAGGCTGGGGCATTGGTCAGTCCGAAAGACATCATTGTGAACTCGTACAAGTCATAGCGTGTAGAGAACGCAGTCTTGGGTATATCCTCAGTTCTAATCTTCAGCTGATGGTATCCAGATCGAAGATCGATCTTTGAGAACACTCGGGCTCCCTTGAGCTGATCAAACAGGTCGTTGATTCGAGGTAACGGGTACTTGTTCTTAATGGTAACCTCATTCAATGACTGATAGTCTATGCACATTCTCATGCTTCCGTCCTTTTTCTTAACAAACAGCACTGGGGCTCCCCACGGTGAAGAACTAGGGCGTACGAAGTCTTTCTCTTGCAGTTCTCTTATCTGCTTCTTAAGTTCTTCCAATTCATTCACTAGCATCCGGTAGGGTCTCTTAGCTATGGGGACGGTGCCAGGCATGAGGTCAATGATGAACTCTATGTCTCGGTCTGGGGGCATTCCCGGTAGTTTCTTAGGAAATATATCCGGGTAATCCTAAATTACTAGCATTCCAACTATGGGTAGCATGGTGAATATTCCCGTAGCTCGGTCACAGAGCATTGGGTCTTGATCCATGGCTACTGTCATCGGTGATCCTCATGGGGTAGATAAGGTAACTTCTCTTCGTCCACAATCTAATACCCCTTGGTTCTTGGTCAACCAATCCATTCCTAGTATGATGTCCAAGGTTTGGGGTGGTAAAACCATAAGGTTCGAAAGGAATACCACATCCTTGATCCAAATGGGCACATCGATGCACGCATGGGGTATAGTTACATCTTCCCCGGGTGAATGTACTACCATTGGTCTCTTAAGGTATACCCGGTGCAGGTTGTGCTCTTTGTTTATTCTTGATGATATAAATGAATGCGAAGTCAAGAATCAAACAAAATCTTAACTGGTGCAGAGTGGATAGAAAACGTACACATCAGCACGCCTTGGTCCTCTTGAGCTTCCTCAGCGCGTACATGGTTCACCTGACTACGACGGAATCCGGTTGCAGCTTTCTTTGGTTGGGGCGTTCTGAATAGACTGCGTCCAGGTGTCGGGGCGGGGGTTCCTCGTACTGCGATGGAGTTGGCTCCGGTGCGGTTGGGGGTGTTGCGCGGCTTAGGGCAGTTGTTGGCGTAATGCCCAAATTCTCCACAGTTGAAGCAGTTGACATTCCTGGTTCCTGGGGCTGCCAAAGTAGGCGGTGGAGTGCGAGACGGTATTGCAAGTGGCCTGCTGACGTTGCCGGGTGCGGTAGGGCGATTGGTTGCCATTATGGCTGGCTTCCAACCTGACGGGGTTGCTCCTTTGGGTCGCTGGGATGTCCCTTGAATTGGACGGGTCATTGCAAGCCTTCTTTTCCGATTGTTTTCAACCGTCCTTTGGTCATGCTCAAGCCTCACGACCTTGTTGATGACGCTTTGGAAGCTGGCGTGGTCCTGACCGATCATCGGTCCTCTCAGCTCGTCGTTCAGTCCCTCGATAAACTTATCCATCTTCTCTTCTTCGTCTGCCAGGTCGCTTGTGGCGTAACGTGCAAGCTGCGTGAACTTGTTAAGGTACTCTTGTACCGTGGTGTAGCCTTGGCGCAGCCTACGAAACTCGTTCTTCTTCATCCTCATGACTGCAGCAGGTAAGAAGTTTTCACGGAAGGTAGCCGTGAATTCTTCCCAAGTTGGTTCGCTGGCATCTTCAGCCCGGGTTTCCTTGTAGGTGTCCCACCGAGTCACTTGCGGGACCTTCCAGTGATTGGTGGTGAAGATGACTCTGTCGGCTTCTGTACTCGGACGAGTCAACTTCTTCTCTATTACCCTCAATCAATCTTCAGCATTCATGGGTTCATCTGCCGAGGAGAATGTCGGCGGCTTTGCTCTCATAAATTTGCTGAGGTTTGATCCTCCGCGTTGTCCTTGGTTGTTGGCGATAGCTTGAAGCAGTTGGGTCTGTAAAGTCATGACTTCCGCTAGGGTGGAGGGGTTAGGCTCTGGCGGGTTCTCAGTAGCTACTGGGGCTCTGCAACGATGCACCATCTGAACAACGTGGATAAGGTGAGAGACTTGATTTGCTAACGTCACGATTCTAAGGAATTTTTCTTTGAGTTGTTTAAGGTGATCTTTTGAAGCAAGCTTGGTGAAATAAACTCATTTAAGACATAACATGGAACTTCATATCAGTTCATAGATGTTACATTAGGGGGATACATTGGACATGTATAGTCCCATACAACACAATACAACATTACTAATATCGATCTAGGGTTTTCATACATAAGGGTAGGGGCATGGTCGTTCTGTCTTAACTCCATCCAAAGCAAGACCAAAGCTGCTGCAGGTATCCAAACTAGTCATCCAGCCATCCGCATGATCCAGGTGCTGGCAGAGGGTGATCCTTGGCTGATGCGAATTGAAGTCCCCATGGCTCAGAGGTAGTGGCCTCGGAGTCATGTCCGATCCTCCTGCTTGGTGGCCTGGTGCTCTTACGGGCAGTCTAAGGGTGATAGGACCTCCGGTGAGTGTCATGCGGCGGCTAGGAGCTTCCTCCTCTGATGGATCTGTGTCACTGAGCTCCCACTTGACCTCCATGGGTTCTGTCTCGTATTCGGAGTCAGTGTTGATCTGAATAGGTTTATCCACTCCCGAACCAGGCTCGGATGGTGTAGCCGTGGAAATCGATGTGGGCTACGATGGGGTAGCAGCAGTAGGGTCGATCAGGTATGGTCCTGACTCAGTGCTTAGCATGAAGGCCTGCTCCATCATGGCATGAAAGGTGGCCAAGCATGCTGGAGTCATGAAATAGTAGTGGTCGGGCACAGGAGCAGCGGATGTTGGTGTAGCTAAAGTAGAAGTGCCAGCGGCGGAGACAGGGTTGAAGCGAAGTTGCTCCTCTAGTTGGCCAACCTGTCGCTGGCTCCTCCAAAGCTGCTCCTCCAACTCAACCAAGGCCTCTCCACGAGCCATATAACGATCAGAGAGTTGTTCGTATTGAGCGTTGTTAGCTTGCAGTTGGGTCTTCAGAGAGTCGATCTGGTTTCCACAATTATGGTGTTCCTCCTCCAGATCATTCATGCGTCGCTGCTGCTCGTCTATCTCGAGTAATGCCTCTTCATAACAATCATCAGCCATTTCCGCCCAGTGAGACAAACGGATAACCATGGGGTTATAGAAGCAAGGGGTGGCCTCCATGGTGCAGATTGAGTTACCCTCCTCCCAATAAGGGTGGTGCACAAACTCAGTCATCGTCAGCTCTGCCCGGTGGATGGCATTAAGGCGTAAGAATGCCTCGCCGGCTCGTCCTAAAGGGCTGCCTCCAACAAATCTCGGTAGTAACGTGTATGGAAGCAATAGGGTGACTCGCTCCCAATACGGGCCTCAATTGAAACCGCAGCTTCCCATATTGGGTGTTCTTCAGTGCCATGTCTTCTGCTCCGGTAGGTGGGTGCGTCCGGGTATCTTAGGCACCATAGCAACTGCTGAAGTTGTGACACGTATCCTTCCTCCCGCGGGACCTTGATCTCCCATGCTCCAACATGGTCTGACATCTGTTTTGAAGATAACTTAGGTTCAGAGAGGGGTAATACCAAAACAATTTTAGTAGAGGAATGGAGGACAAGAGTATAAGGGAAAACATATTTGTTTTGTGAAAATAGTTTGTATTTTCAAAATAATCCTATGTAGGGATATTTCCCTTTAACCAGGTATTCAGGGGTAGGACGCTAGTTGGTTTTATCCTACAGTCACACTGCTTCGATACCAGCTCTATGGACCCCCGTTTTTGGAACGGGAATTATTCGTGTTCATAGTACCATTTCCCTGGATCAAGTAGTTTGGTACCCACCAATACAGTACTGAATTATCAGGTGCAAAGTGCACCAATAGTCTTACACCAACATTATTACAATAATAGGCCTGAAGGCAGTATCATTACATGCAGGACCTACAGGTCTTGATACAACCAAAAGCAGAAATTAGATGAGATAGCAGACGAAAGGCAGCGGCATGTTGATTGCCACAGGCAACGACCGGGGACTAAGACCTAGTAGACGCCTTCTCCTTCTTCGCCCACCTAGCAGTAAGCATAGGGGTCCTCTAGTTCTTCATTTTCACCATCTGAAGGTTTGTGCGTATAGCAAGGGTAAGTACCCAACATATTCAGCAGGCCAACACGGAATGATGCACATGATAGGGTCATTCAAAGGATGGCTATGGTTTATTTGCGCAAAGCCAATTTTCACAAGTCATTTCACAAACCTAACATCTAGCCAGGTCAAGTTTTAGTACCATAGTATATTAACTCGGCGACGGTTCTGTCTACCATCCATCGTGATTCCAAGGATGGCTTCCCACCTCCGGATCGTCATGGTTTTCTAGGGAGTCCACCCCTTCTCGCAGTTCGAGAAGTTGAGTCCACCAGCACACAAAATCATTAGGCATTCCCACCTATCATTTTAAAATTTATGAGTCTAGCCACGGGAGAAACTTGCCACACCACTCATTATCCACGAGCATGGCTATTCGAATAAATTGATTTACTCACACTGCAGTGGATGTACACTTTATCCATACTTCGCAACTGCTCATTGAATGAGCTTTCATCACTTCATATGGGATGGTCACGCAAAGCCTTTCGATAACCTCACTTTGGCAGTACCCGCTCCATGAACTTAAATCCTCTTGCACTCTAGTCGTCCTTTCCTAGTAGTGAGAGGAGTTCTGACGCTCTTGGGGTAAGGAAAAACTCACAAAATTCTCATTCATTACTCAACACGTAGGCCGCTGCCTTATCTCGATAACCAGAACCACCTCTCTACTCAAGAACCACTATGCAGGGCCTCCGCTCGGCTATCTACTCGGTTAGGTCTATAGCCATTCGAGAAGTACGGTTGTAGTGGCTCGTTCCAGGTTATAAGTATCACGGCTCGGTCCTTAATCGACCAGGGACGGTTCTAGCCTTTGCCGGAATCCACCCAAATCCATCCATCCGTCCCAGTCTAAAAACATTGGTTTTGTACTTTCAATTTTCCATCAAAACTATTTTTGCCATGATCAAGGCAATGTGGCGCTCATGTCTCCACATGCCGTATATCAACTGTCTTCCCTAAGATAGTTGCCCAAGCATATAGCTTTTGTAAAAACATGAGTATGCAAGTTTCTAGTATAAACATGGCTAAGCATTTTACCAAAGATATCCTCCAGTTATATCACATCGAGGTTACAAAGAATATTTCTAAGGGTAATCAATATCAAGGCATGGTATATCAAGCATAGGTATTCAATCGTGTGTAGCATGCATATTTGAAGTTTAAATCAATATCATTTCGCAAAATAGGATCAACATGTTCAAAAAGGAAGTGTTGACTTGCCTTGCTCGCATGCTTGTTAAACGGGGTCTTCACTGTAGTCAGTGCCTGCTTCCTCGGTTGCTATCTGTACGTGCAAAAAATAAATTGAATTCGATCAGAATTCAATAAAAGTACCAAGAGATCGAAAAGAACCATAAAAACGTCTCCAAATATTTAGCCTAAAATTTTAATCAAGTTTGGGTGAGAGTTTTGGGATGAAATCCGATTTAAAAAGCGAGTTTGGAATTTATAGGGTTTTCGCAAAATACGATCCAATTGATTAAGGTGATAAACTTAAAAGGCGTTGTTCAAAAAGACTTGGTATTCAAAGTTTTGGAGGTCCGAAAACCAAAAGAATATATTTTAATGGCAAAAGAAAATAGATATACTCCGAGTAAAAAACGATGCGAGAATGAGATTTCCGAAATTCCTATTTTTGAATTCGAATTCGCTCGAGAAAACATATGAGAAAACTATATATTTTTGCCCAAATATTTTCCAAATAATTTCCAAAAGTTAATTTTTCTGGATTTTTCCTAATTTTTTCCTTTTTTTCTTTTTTTTCTTTTTTCTTCTTCTTTCTTTCCTTTTCTTTTTCTTTTCTCTCTTTTTTCTACCCCTCCTGTTCACTCTCTCTCCTCTACCCCCTATACCGTCTACCCCCTTCCTTCTCCCTCGCGTCCAGTGCGGTCGGACGGCGGCGAGCGACGGGGTAGCGGCGGCGACGCGGCACGGCGGCGCGCGGGAAAAAAAGGCGAGGCGGTGGCTTACCGAGCGGCGGCGGCACGGCAACGACACGACGGCGGCCCACGGCAATGGCGCGGCGGTGGGCCCGCGGCAACGGCGCGGCGAGTGGCGGTGGGAGAGGGAGAGAACGGGAGAGGCGAGGCGGTGGAGATGGGGAAAACGGGAGGCTCGTGCCCTTTTATAGGAGAGAAGGGAGGGGGACCGGGACGGGGCGGTGTGGCGAGCCATGTGGCAACACGGGGTGGCAGGGCCGGGCGCGGCGAGCGCGAGCGGTGGCGACGTGCGCGCGGAGCGCGAGGCGCGGCACGACGGGGTCCGGCGAGGTCGACGCGTGGCGGAGCTCGGGGCGGGGTCAGGCGCGGGTGCGCGAGGACGGCGGGGTCCGGGCACGAGGCGGCACGTGGCGCGCGTAGGCGGCGGGGTGCAGGCGCGGTGCGGCGCATGGTGCGCGCGTGCGGTGGTGTCCGGGCGCGGCGCGACGCGTGCGGCGAGCGGCAACGGGGTCCGGCGCGCGCGCGCGGCGTGCGGGCGCGCGACGTGAGGGTGGGGGACCGGGCGCGGCGCGATGCGTGTCGCGCACGCGGGACGGGGCGCGCGGTATGGCGGTGCGGCGTCGAGCACCTACGGCGCAATGAACAGTGCGGTTTTCTAATTTCCCAAATTTAAATCCTATTTTCCCATTTCTTTTTCCTTTCACCTCTAAAATTTAAAATAAAATCTAGCACACCAAAATTAAGTTGTAAAATATGTTTTCACCCTTTTTACCCACTTTTTATTATTTTAAAAATATATTTTACATATTTAATTTAATCTTTTTCCTAAATCCAAGAAAATATGAATTTGATTCAAAATAATTTTTTAACCACTCTAGGCTCCATATATATTCTTCAAAAATATTTTATCACTCATTTTGCTCACTTGAATATTATTACACCATCACAAAATAATGTTTTGATCCCAAGTATATTTTTATAAATCCTCAGCCCATCCTACTTATATTCTTTTTTGTTTAAAATCTCCAAATCTTTATCTTTGAAATTTTCTCCCCTTTTTGGGATTTCAAATCATTTGGTTTTTCTCAAACATCAAGATGAATCACTCCCATTATAAACTCCATGCAACAAAGCTCGCAAATAAGAAGCAATAAACACGATGAGAAGCAATAAGCCAAAAGTTTTTGTAAGTTCCGATTTTTAATTCTCAATTTTAAATTCTTCAATTTTCAGGGTGTTACATGAAGCATGACTTGTCTTTCTCTTCGACTTGAGAAAACTCCACAACAACTTCATGGAACATCGGGTAAGAGAAACTACGGGATCTACACGACAAACAAAGCACTCAATAAAACATACTAAAAATCTATTGAAACAGGGAACAAAACTATTTTTAATATATTATTGGCATTTTTGAATTTGCTAAAATTTGAATGGACTTAAACGGATCTCGGATTGAAAAGATATAAATTTTAAAAGATTAACCGTATTTTTACTAAAGCAGAAAAATCGCAATAAATCTCGAGATTGTGTCAGCGCTAGGGCTGACGTCATCCGCTGCGGAAGCACCGGTCCACGGTGGACTGGGTCCACGGGCCGAGAGCGGGGTTGTGCACCACGTGGCGCACACATGGCGCCGACATGGCGGCCACGTGGTGTGCCAAGCGGACCGGCAGGATCGGACGGTCTCGATCTGCCGAGGCAGATTGGACGACCGGGGAGCGGGTGTGGGCCGCGCGGCGGCCGACGACGGCGCAATCAGAGCGGCGACGCGGGGTGGCCGAACGGCGCGGCTCACACGCAGCGAAGCTGCGTGCACGCAGAGCGGTGGCGTGGGCTCAGACCGAGAGGGGGAGAGGGGAGGGGGCTCACCGCGAGACGCCAGAGATGAGGAAGACGACGGCTTGGGCGGCGACGAGGACGACGGGAGGCAACGGAGAAGGGCAGCCGAGGGAGCTCGGACGCCGGCGAAGGGGATGGAGGCGACAGAGAGGTCCAGCGCGGTTCGAGACGACAAGAATCGACGGTCGAACGACAACAGAGGACGGCGGAGCTAGGGCACACGACGAGATAGAAAGGGCGTGGGAAGCTCGATTGAGGCTGTGGGGAGGACGGGGAGGACGGTCGACGCCTTTTATAGGGCTCTGGGAGGTCGGTTGAGGCCGGGACGCGGGGTATTAACTCGTCGGTGTTAATGGGGAGGAGGTTAAGACCAGCTACGGCGGGCACGACCATTTACGGCGTGGAGACGGGGAAATCGGGGTGGTAATGGCCGGCAGCAGGTGCGGGGGAGTTATGGCAGTTTTAGGGCTCGCGGGGAGCGTGGGGGTGGCTGGGATCCGCGCGGGGGTGGGGCGGCGCGGCCGGAGGTAGGGGATGGGCCTAACAGGTGGGCCCCACCTATCAGTGTCCCAGGGGTCAAGGAAGGTAAAGCGGACTTATTCACGCGTGCGCAAGGCTAGCCGGTCGTGGCCTTCGGCCAGCCCAGGGGAGAGAGAGAGAGGGTGACACGCGTGGGAAGGGATGGGCCGTCGGCTCGGGCCGGCAGCCCAAGGCCGAAAAGAGCGGGAAAAAGGACGGATGAGAAAGAAAAGGTTTTCCCAGGATTTATTTAATTCCGATTTTGATTTTAAGTGGTTAAAAATTATTTCTAGTGCTCAAAAATTCCACTAAAAATCTAGTTAGTGTAAATTTTGACATGTAGAATTTAAGAAAAATCATACCATGCCATTTCCTTTTAGAAATTACATTCTAAAATTATTTCTTTGCTTTAGGTTAATTTTCTAATTATTTTGTGATTTTCTTTAATGATTTTTAAAAGGGGAAAACACTTCAGGGTGTGACATCACCTCTATCCCTCCGTCCCGCCCTTCTACCTTGGCCCCGCCCGCATTCCTTCTCGCGTCGCGTCGCCACCGAATCATGTGGAATTTGAGGGTTGTCGGGGGCCAGGAGCAGCGGTGGTGCCCACGGGTGCTCCTACAAGATCCTCCTCATTGGGGAGATGGGAAATCTGCTGTCGGCAAGAGCAGCCTCCTCGTCGGCTTCGTTGTCACCTCCCGGCTTGACGACAACATCGCCCGACCATCGGTACGCCCTTGACCCATCGATCAATGCCGCCGCCTCCACTCCTCATCGCCCCACCTCCTCGCCTGACGTGACGCCGTCGGCGGATCCTCCCTCGATGTCTGTCGTGAGCACGAGGGAGCTGGAGCCCCCATCGGTGACGACGATGTAGACTTACCGGTGGATTTGGCGCGCAAAATCTCTCTTGCGCCTTCAACTTCTTCTACGCATGCACCGTCATAGATCCGTTGTGTCGAGCCTTGAGGAGTCGGGCTCATACAACACGTTTGTTGTCGTCGGTTTTGCCTGGGAGCACGAGCCTTGGTCGTCGACTGATGAGATGACGAGCGGGCTATCTACAGCGTTGGCGGGGGGTTTCGCAAAAAAACAACTCGTAGATGGGGCTGAGTCTACGTGTTGTACATGTCCTAAGACGGTTATTTGGTTAACTAGAAGTTGTGTCTAAACTTGTCACATCTCTAAGTTCGATAATTTTGATAGGGTTAACTAACGCGATCAGTCAAATTTACAAATGGCCATATTTTGCAAATTAATTTGAAAAATTATATTTTTTACATTTTGCATCTATATAAGTGGATTATTAATATTTGCAAAAATATACATATTTAACGTGGGTTAGAGGCTCGACCGGTCAGACCGGAGGTATGTGCATGGTCAGATCGGCCAACTCACGGTTTGAACGGTAGGACACCTGTTCGCTTTCGATTTCGGTTTATCTTTTCGGTTACGGATTGTTTCTTCGTGGATTTGACTTCTAGATGGTTCTTATGCGTATGGTTGCTGTTGTTATGCTAATGTGAGTTATGTTTGGATGAACTTGTGCTCCGAATATGGTTTCTTTGTCGTATATGTGCAGGTATTGCTTGAGGCCTCGGGATAGTGTTGCCGGTGATGGATCGGAGTCGACTTGGGAGAAGTGGATGTCCAAAGATCAAGAGATCACGTGGGATACTAAAAGGCTAGAGGATAATGCACGTGGAAGATGGAGAATTCATATGGTATACAAGAGGAATCGTGTGCGTATGGAAAGAGGAGTCGAATTTGGAAAGGAGTCCGGATTCGAGAAGATGGATTGAGATAAGGAAAGAGATGAGTTGGAAGCTTGCAAGAGAGGGTTTCCCGTGTAGTTGGGAATCCTAATTCGTGAGAAATTCGTGGGCTTTGTACAGCTTACTTTGTGTATAAATAGAGGAAGGGTATGTTTCCTAGACATCGCTTTTGTAAGAGAGAAGGTTGAGAGAATAGCTAGGGTTTCGAGTTAGATTGAGATTTTGGTGAGAAGTGATGTTATTGCACTTTGTAAACACTTTTTAGATGCAATAAAGTCGAAATAGTTTGATCTACTTCTTCGAGAGTTTATCTACCGATGTTTTCTGGGTCCCGACGGTCTGACCGCAGGTGTGCGAGCGGTCAGACTGATGAGTTGCGACGGCGGTCCAACCGAAGGTGACACGGCGGTCTGATCGGCCATGAGGGACGATCTAACCGGCGGATATAAGATGATGTGACCGGCGACAACTTCGATAGCTATAGTTCGATTTTATTTTCTAGATTGGTATCGTTGATAAGAGGTAATCTTTTAATATCGTTGATGAGAGGTAATCTTTTAATTCCAAAAAAGATTTTTTAAGTCGTCACAAACTATCATCCTACATAGTACTTGCGTGTTGCACATAACTAGAGGCATACGCAGGATTATCCCAAGGCCCATACCAACCCGTGGAGAGTTGGGCCTTATATGGTAATTGCATGGTAGAAAAATGTACATACGGCCTTCAATTCTAGGCCTCGGGCCATGTTCAGCATATAACCAGCTACATCGGGCCATGTTCAGCATATAACCAGCTACATCGACAATCTAAAATGTAAGTACTACCGGCTTACCTCTATATATGCACTTTCATTAATATCAAAACAGACAACCCTTATTCTTGATGAATTAATTTGATAGTCTAATATAAACACATGCAACACCAACAACAGGCTCGTGATAAGTATAATCTGTAAATGTGCTGAAAGTATGAAAAATAATTCGTCTACAAATTCAGGATGAAGGACAGCAGGTAAAAACCGATGTATGGGAGCACAAAGCACTCGTTACCCATATCATGATGCTAATTCACTCACATTGTTGATTTAGTATTTATATTAGTATAAAGACATGGTAGAACCAAACAATATTTTTACAAATTAAGGGAAAGGAGAAGTAGGAAGATCATTGAACAAATCATAAACAAAATAAAATTCCACGTTGGGGAAGCAATTTATAAGTTCTTTAAAATTAAGGGAAAGGAGAGGTAGGAAGATCATCGAACAAAATTCCACATTGGGGAAGCAATTTATAAGTTCTTTAAAATTAAGGGAAAGGAGAGGTAGGAAGATCATCGAACAAATGATTAAAAAAAAGTTTGGGAGGCACCCCGCTGTGGTGGAGGCACAAAAAATGTAATCTTGCCCGTTTGCCAGTCATGGAGCACCATCTTGGCCGTTGTCGTAAGATCAGCCTCCCCACCCTGAGAACCACAAGTGTGATTACATTACTTGTACATTAACAGTGACAGCTACTATTTGAATTATACAATCAGCAATTGTTGGTTAATCTTCTATAGATGGTGTTTTTTTTTGGCACAGAATCTTCTATAGATAGTCAAATTTAAACTGCTCGCATATTTTATTGGCACATGAGAATGCTAAATTTTGTCAAATACTGTAAATCAGTGTACAATGATTATTCTCCAATTCCCAATCTCATAAAGCCTCGCCACAATAAAAATATATTTGGTGGAAATATAGCATGACTGTCAACATATATGCTAAAGCCATACCCTGAGTAGCTTTCCAGTGGTCTTGCTCAGTTGGACAAGAAAATCGTTATCATCAACCCTGCAGAAAGATAACATATCCAGCATAAGATATGTGCTGCCTCCAATGGGTTTAATTGTTTCAATGCACAACAGCATCACCAGGCTAATTACAATGTGTTCTCTGTAACAAGAAGCAAGTGCATCCTCTTCATGCACATTAATTTAAAAAAAGGGAGCAAATATACTATGAGACTAACAGAATGGTGTCCTAAAAAATGTCAAACTCTTAATGTTCAGACTTATGGGAAAAGAAAAGTGACCCCAATAGTAACATATTTATCCAATAGGGGGCACCTTGTGTGGAAACAATAAGCGTTATGTTAATATCTACATAAAAGCATTGTTAAAATGAAACCATAAACTAAATGTTAAAAGAACCATACCAGTCTTCAATTTTGTAAGCTCTTTGAAGATGCTCCTTTTTCACACGTCTCAGAACTTCACCAATGTGCTCAGAAGCATCCTCCAAATTTGTCACACGCACCTGACAACGAATGCAAATACATGACAAATGAAATTACGATCTAGAGAAGTACACGAAAGTAGCATCTTTAAAACGACTGGTAATCAACTAGGAAAGAAATCCATATTATAAATATATGCTTCAAAAAAGGCGGTGGTCCAGCGTGTAACTGCAGAAAATTATCTGAAGAGCAATAAACAACTATGAAATATAGTCCACACTATCCTTGGATTGCCTTGGGTGTTACTGGTTTTTTTTAAGCACTAGGGACAAACAGGCAACAGACATAGTCTTTTAGATTGTCCAGGGTAAAATCTACCCATGGGACTTCTATACCACCTCAAACCAAGATAGCAGCAGCAAGCCCATTTCTAACTCTTATGTTGAAATGATGTTTGAAAAAATGCATTCTATATATCTGTTGTACATAAAGTAGCGACAAAGTGAAAAAAAATAAAGTAGTGGTGTGTTTTACTATATGCTTGGTTTTGTGCAATCTAACTAAAAAGTGAAGACAAAAAACGAACAAGTGCAGATACATACCACGCCCTTAAGAACAATATCAGTCTCTGAATCATTGTTTTGGTACACAACCCCAGGGCAGTCAATCAGAAATATTCTTTTAGTCAGAGTAATGTACTGCCACACCTTCGTCTCTCCAGGAATTGGAGCCACTTTGCAAACCTATTATGGATATAGTATATAAACAAAATACTCAGAAAGTTCACCAAAAAGATGTCATCTATGAAGCCATTAAAGAAAAGAGAATTACACTCTTGGAGCGTAACGTGTTGATAACTGATGACTTCCCAACATTGGGGTATCCAACAAAACCAACAGATATAGCTTGTTTGTCACTCTTCAGGCGCGCAAACTGCCGCAATACTGAAAGAAGTGATCCCTGGAAAAGATTCAAAGGCGTAAGGGGTCATTTATAGTGAAGCAATGAACTTCATCAGGAAAAACATTCTGCTAGCTTACTTTGCCAAATGAACTGTTGATGCTTGCATGGAATGCTAGGGTGGGGTAGTCCTTTGATAAAGTGCGCAACCATCCTTTTGTGGCCCAAGCAGGTACTAGATCACACTAAAAAATGTATACCATCATTCATCAATGAGCCACCAAACAAGCATGAAAATAGTCTGTCTTTTGCACTGTGTAATGTTGCGGAACTTATCAAACCTTATTTAGTAAGAATACCAAGTGTTTGTGCTTGGCATTCTCCTTCAGATGTTTCTCCAGATGGTAGCATCTAGTACCCATTGGATCCCTGGCATCCAACACCTGTGCAAAACAATAGAATCAACAAATAACTCAATGCCCACTTCTAAATAAAAAAAGCACCAAAGATGTCTGGATGGTTTGACAGAGTGAGTATTTGTTGCAAGGACAAAATGTCACAACACTTACCTGCACGACAACATCTGAAGAGTCAATAACTTTATAGAGTTCACCCCAAATTCTTTTGCTCTGTCCCTTCTCAAACATTGTGTGCCGGACTAGGTCTCGTAAGCCATCTTCCTCTTCCTCTTTCAGCAACTTCGCTGTAGCATGCTTATCCTCAAATGCACCTATAAAACTCAACATTTTACTAAGAGTCCAAGACATTGATAGTGGTATTCTTGATACATAACAGCCTACAAGCTCATGTAATTAACTTCTGAAAACAGAAATTCTCAAGGCGAAGAATAACTAGTCTTCAACAATCATTAGTGGTTCTAAGTAGCAAAATGGCAAGAAGGCCTGCAAATTAAAGTTTGAAGATTTTTTGGAACATGAGTGCAATATGTACATGAGATAAATTTGTCGAAGTTGCAAATAGTTGTTCAAACTTAAAGGAAATCGTGTTCTTCATAAATATCATTAATTACATACAACTAAAAATATTAAGCGATTAAAGTACAGGGAACACATATATAAACTGTACCTTGAGAATTATCAGCTTTCTTCAATAGAGATTCATAATCAAGAGCCATTAGTTTTGGGCGTTTCCTCTTGCCCTTTGGTCCAAATGCATGCTCAAAAGGTTCAGTGTCAAGAAGATGCGTCCTAGCTTGCTGTATCATCAACATGGGCAAACATACATACATAAGTGCAACATACGATACACTGATACAGACTATAGAGTACTTCAACACAGTTAGAATGAAAGGCACCATGTATTTTAATAAAAGAAGTACACAATTCTTCAATATCCAGAATAGATTGAAGACCCAACATTTTCGACAGCCTAATGACCAAAAGAAGTTGCACCTTTTGATGATCCTGCAGTAGTGACAGTGGAAGCTTCCGCTCTTTCAGTATCACATTGTAGTTATTGGAAAGCCGACTCTGGAGTTCCTCCCGAAAGAACTCAAGCTCTTTCTGATTAACGACACGTGTATTTCCTGTAAGTAGAAAGAGCAGAGCAATACAGAACTAAGCACACTTGATGTTACCTCACTGGAATTAAATGTGGAACAAATTGGAAGCGCAAATATTGCAACAGGGAAATGTTCATTCAAGGCATCTATGCATTGTGATTGTATATCAAGTCATAATCGCCAATCAAGCATACCTTACCAAGGTTTCGAAAATGATTCACCAGCAAACTGTCCCTACCATAATTGAATGACACATTGAGTCAAGCACTCTCACAAGTCAAGTAGTACCAAACAGACCAATTCGATGGTGTAGACGAGCCATGCTAACTGCTAGGTGTCGAGTTACTAGCTGAATCAAATTTCAAGTCGTCACATCCCTTCGCCTTTTCTCATGGGATGTCATTGAACTCCCAGCTAGAGAAAAAAAAAAAGGAAAACTGGGATTCTCACCAAACCAGCGGCGATCGGGCTCGATGCGGGTGTTGGGGAGCTCCTTGGACTGGAGGTCGTGCTTCAGGATCTTCCCGCCTCGGTTCCTCAGGGGCCTCTGCTTGTACACCTTAAGCCGCCGCACCGTGGCTGCCGAGCGGCCGCCGGAGCCCTTCTTATCATTGGCGCGGTTGACGTCGAGCGAGTGCCGCGGCTTGCCCGACACGTTTACCGCCTTCTCCTTCGTCATCGCGATGACGAAACTGACGAAACTTTCTTTTCCTCCTCGATGAGGAAAGTTCCTCCTCGTCGGGCAGGAGAGAGAAGTTCCTCCTCGTCGGGCAGGAGAGAGGAAGGGAGGAGGCGGAAAGTTTTCTTCCTCGTCGGGGCAGGAGAGAGGAAGGGAGGAGGCGGTGGTGCGTCGGGCAGGAGAGAGAAGGGAGGAGGCGGAAAGTTTTCCTCCTCGTCGGGGCAGGAGAGAGGAAGGGAGGAGGCGGTGGTGCGTCGGGGCAGGATAGAGGAAGATAGAGGAGGGAGGAGGCGGTGGTGCGGCAGGAGAGAGGAAGGAAGGAGGCGGTGGTGCGGGGAGGAGAGGGGGAGACGAGGACAGGCTAGGGTTTTGTACAGGGCGGCGGGGAGATGCGTGCGTCGTCCTCGTCGTCAGCAGGAGAGAGAGGAAGGGAGGAGGCGGTGGTGCGGGGAGGAGAGGGGGAGACGAGGACAGGCTAGGGTTTTGTACAGGGCGGCGGGGAGATGCGTGCGTCGTCCTCGTCGTCAGCAGGAGAGAGGAAGGGAGGAGGCGGTGGTGCGGGGGAGGAGAGGGGGAGACGAGGACAAGCTAGGGTTTTGTACAGGGCGGCGGGGAGATGCGTGCGTCGCACGTGCGCCAGTAGTCACGGCCAAATGGGCCGGGCTCACGCGGGCCGGCCCGGGCACACCAGGTACTGTAGCGGCACGGCCCAGCAGGGCCCGATAGGCAAACACGCCGTGTCGGCACACCCCGAGCAGCCGTGTCGTGCTTGGGCCGACGGTCGAGCTCGTGGGCCAGCATGGCACGGCATGTGCACTCGTAGCGGCGCGGCACGGCACGGCCGCGGCGCTTGTGCGGTCGAATCGGCTTGCGACACATGGCAAAAAGCGGCGGCGCCGCAACGGCTCTTTAGCGGTCCAATAGGAGCGCACCACGTGTCCCCCAATGGCTATATGGCTGTTTAAATTTTAAATTAGCCGTTGGAGACAAAAAAAATCATAAAAAATTCAAAAAATTACAAAAAATATGAAATTTCGCCCTATAAATATGGCATGAACCCCAGCCATTTCTCCTTACCCCTCACTTCTCATGTTATGCTCTCAAGTGCTCTAAAGTGCTCTCTTTGCTCTTAAGTGTCTATTTTTTTGATTTTGACAAAATTTGCTCAAATTTTGTTAAAAATCAAAATTAGTTTCGTAGTTCAATAGTTTGATCGCAGAAGTTTGAAGTTCTCGCAGTTGGAAAGATGTAAGTAATATTCAAATTTGTGTATTATTTGTATTGTGTTTATGAATTCAATAAATATTTTATAATTTATTTATATCGGTTTAAAATTTCGAGAATGGATCCGAACTATCCATACCGTCGTCATCTTTCACTTTGGGTGATTTCGACCCCAACTACATGGTGGGGTTTGAAGATGCCTCCGGATCGGCTCTAACTCCACCATCCGTGGAGGAGGTACCGGTTCGAGGTGCGCGGTGGCTTCGAAAGGATTATCTTCGGATCCGTGAGCGGAAGTGTTTCGACACGCACCGGCCCGAAAAGATCGAGAACCTCCGGTGTGTGGCAACACTTCGACGAGATAAAGGGAAACAACCCCGAACGGAAGGGAGGTATCAAAAGCTCGTTGTAGAATATGTAGGCAAATGTTATCTGCTCGTGGTTCTGCTGGTATAGGTCATCTCAAGCGCCATGCGGAGTCGTGTGCCAAGAAGCAAGGAATACAACTTCGGCAACAGCAACTTATGCTAAACCCGGATGGTACGATACGTAGTTGGGAGTACGATCCTATGGTTGCTCGGGAATCTCTTGTCCGGTTAATCGCCAAGCAAGATTTACCCCTGAACATTGGAAAGACTCCTGATTTTGAACAATACATTCAGCAATCTTATAACCCTAGGTTTAAATCTGTGAGTAGGCAAACGACAACTAGAGATTTAGATAATATTTATCAGAAGGATTCAAATGCACTTAAGGAACTGTTTAGTACATGTACTTTCTCTGTTAGTGCTACTTCAGATATATGGAGTAATAGAGCTAGGCAGGATTATCTTAGCGTTGTTGTTCATTTTATTGATGATGATTGTCAGTTACAAAAGAGAGTTTTAGTGCTTAGGTTAATAGATGTCTCATATACAGGAGAAAACATAGCTGAAAGAATTAGGGAAGTAATTAATAAATTTAATCTTGCTGATAAGAATTAGGGAAGTAATTGATGAATTTAATCTAACTGAACCTGTCTTTCACATGAAACAAAAATATTTTAAATATTGAAAAAATATACCTATGTTGTATGTTGTATGCGTTTGCTTTTGCTTTGGATCCTAGGTGTAAATTAAGGGGATTGTGTGCTATTTTATCACTTCTTGGTGATACTGTAATCGTTATAGTTCTTTTTATATTGAGGTTAGGGGTAAATTATATGAAGTTTTTGGAAGATATGAACTAAAGTTTCAAGGAGTTCAACAGCGAGACCCCTTCCTATCCCCCTAGTAAGAAGATGATACAGTAGGGTAGGATTTGGGGTGGATCTTCTTCAAGCCAAGGTGGTGGTAGTACGTCGGCTACAAGTGGAGATGGCTCTTCGCATGGTCTGGCCGAAGAGTTGTCCGGTTATTTGGACAGCGACGCCATCCACCACGAAGCATAAGACTTCAACGTCCTCGGGTGGTGGAATTGAAGGGTTACGCGAAGGCTACGCTAGCCTAAAACAAAAACTTTTCTACCGCGCAAACCAGGAACACTTACAAGTAAGGGCCGATAGATCGTTACCAATTGGAGTATGCGGTGAAACACCAATCGGGACTATCCGATCAGGAACTCGTGGCCGGCCGATGACACCGATTCCCGGAGACGCCGATTCACCAATCGCCCGATTCGCCGATGTAGCCGATTCGCCGAGTCGTCGACCGCGTTCTCGCGCCTCGCTCCGATGCGCTCGACCGTAGCCGATTCCACCACGCCGATTCGTAGCCGATCAACAACGCGCAACGTAGCAGCGCCTCTACCGGTATCCACACGTTCGGGGACGAACGCCGAACACCCGTGTGCTAGCACGCGATGCAAGGCTAGGGTTTTGGCTCGAAGGTGGGAGGGGTTTCCGTGGAGATTGATCTCGCCGACTTCTAAAGCCGCGTGTGATCAGATTGATTTCGACGCAATTGACTTCAATTGACGTGCATCAGCTCTCCACCCCTCACCCCTTTATATAGAGTTGGCCGACTGAGACTAGTGGCCGATCAGGACTCTATTTTGAATCGGATCTCATCCGAATCTCATAGAGTTGGCCGCCCATACGTCGTAAGCCCATAGGACTCTATCCGATCGAGTCGTATCCGAGTCCAACTCGAATGCCTGTTCTTATCCCCTTAAGCGTGCGACCCTCTAGGTTCGGGTATACTTGGTTTCGGCTATAGTCTAACTTAGCCGATCGTCGCTCGAGTCCAACTCACCGACTGTCAATAGCGGCGCCTAGCAACACATATTGACACCATAATATACAAAAATATAATATCGGTTCTGAACCTGTAATGTGTACACAAATCCCTTTGCTTCACGATACCAATAAGCTATAGGCAAGATGTGTGCCATCCCTTCAATAGCTTAACTATTCACTCGAACCGTATTGAATTATCTGTCTGTTGATTGACTCCTCAATCAACTTAGCATGGCCATGCATTTCCTAATCCATTACCTCGAGAGACCCAGAGATATCTCTCCAAAGGAGGGGCAAATTCCATCTTAATCACTCACATCCTACTTCATGTTTCATAGCAAACCCGAAGACTACTTTTATAACTACCCAGTTACAGAATAACGTTTGATAGTCCCAAAGTATGCTACTACACATGTTGCAATCCATGGTAATCTCAGGTCTAAGGACTTTGCACCAACACTACCTGAGACCAACTAATGGCACATTAATTCCTGTAGTGTCTCATGGTGGGTCTATCCAACAATGTGTTCTCTAACACATGTGTCCATGTTTATTGATTTGGTATCTCTATACCCATGATCTATGAGACATAATCATCAATCAATAAACATGCCGATCTTAGAATCATATTAGTTCCAATAATATGATATATGACCAGGGATCATTTAGAAATAAATTCATACATATAGAGTCTCATAAATAAGTCACGTACTTATTGATCAATACAAGATGTCTATTTCATGAAACTGAATAACACTTTATTCATAAATACATAAACATTGACCATAATATCAAACATCTTCATGTTGCCTCTAGGGCATATCACTAACAGAAATGACCACAAGTTAGCATATCTCGTGCTTTTAAAACTAGCACGGGATGTGTTGACGATGCCCGTCTCGATGGTGTCCTCTGAATCGGCTTTCAGTCTATGCGGGCGTATCATCGAAGACCGAAGGACGAATCTGAGCATCGACCACGTCAAAATGCTACTAAGCGTTAAAGACTGGGAGCTTGCTCGACAACATGCCCAATACACTGCGGACAACCAAGAATTGGTCGCCCAGTTCGAGCAACTCTACCTGGATCCAGACCAACCCCAGTAGAATTTTGTTAGACGTACTTCTGACCTTTGAGCTGTACTCTTTTCTTTATCATGGTTTTTTCAGTTTTCCTATGAGTTTTTACATGACAAAGTTTTTAACGAGACAGCATGTATTATTGTATCCTATAATGATATAAACATCAATAAATGTCATTACTATTTTTAACAAATTCTTTTACAATATTTTCGTAAATGTGAATTTATTTTTAACATTACTAAGTCATTTTTTTGAAAACTTTAATTTTTTGTTTTTATTTTTTAAAAACTTATGTGCTTTTTTTTAAAAAATTGCACCGTATATAACGGCCGTGGGCTCGGCTGGCAGTGAGCCACTGGCGTGCCCTGTCGGCACGAGCCGGGCCGGCTCCCCACGTGCCATGCTTGGGCCGGGGGCTAGGCACGTGGGCCGGCACGACACGGCCCGTTTCATGAAGCGGGCCAAACGAGCCGTGCCAAACGGCCCATGCCGTGTCGGCCGCCCGTTGGCCTTCTCGTGCGCCGGGATTGAGGTGTGGTCCGGGCGGCTGTGTGTTGGGTTGGGTTGGGCTGGGCTGGTGATGGAGTAATGGGCGTCGGCCTCACCCGTGGCGACATCTAGTGACAAGGCAGGCAGTTTAATTTAGAGTTAGAGCAACTCCAAGAGACAGCTAAAAATTTCTTCCCCAAAACAAGGTATTGGAGGCTATGCTAAAAAAAATTTCCTCAAAAAACATGTCATTTCACAGGAGAACGCTAAAAATTACCATCAATAATTCAAAACAGGTCACGTCATCAAAATTATGCCTAGTTCGGGCGAAACGTGGCACGGGGCGACGACTCGCGAGCGGTGCGAAGGTGTCCCGTGCAGGGAAAAAAAGAAAAATTATGAAAAGGCACCACGGGAAGTAGGTCAGAAGAGGATTGGGGAAGGTTTAGCATCGCTAATATATGCACAGTGGGGATTTTTTTTGGTGTTGCTAATCTTTTAGGAGAGTTTTGGGGAAACTGTTGGAGATCATTTTTTCTATTTTTTTCTCTAAACAAGGTATTAGGGGTAAGATTAGCAGTCTCTTGAGTTGCTCTAATTATCGAGCATCTCCAAGAGTTTCTCATATTTTCCTCCTCAAATTCTATTGTTTTGCAACTCCCAAAAGATATTAGGAGAGAAAAAAGAGACAATCTCCAAAAGTTTCTTATAAATACTTTCCAAAAAATAAAATACAAATGACAAATGAATAAGTGTGGAAGTTATAATTGTAAATAAACCACGATCGAATCTATAGATGCATTGGTTTATACGTTCCTTTTAGTTTCGACTTTAGAGATAATTTTTTTCGAGTTTTGACTTTAGGGATAATTTTTTCGCTATCTTCTTCTGAGAACCACCTTTTTGGGGCCATAGCTGTTATTTCTGTTTTTCTCTCTTACTGTCACCGAAAGCTGATGGCTGCTCGGCAACAGCTTGCAGTGATGGCATGTGATCCATTTTTATCTCTGAATGAATAAATTGCATTGTACAACAATAATGGATCACACTGACAAGGACTATCAGTCTATTATCCTTTATCTAATTTTGTTGTTGTTAACAGATCAAAACATCCATAATTCAGAACATGCATCAAGAAATGCTTCCAGAACCTGCACTTTTAAAATGAACCTTTTCATTATAAAAGAACCTGGAGCAAGAACATGCACTTTCATTATAACAAAATTGGAGCTAGAAATGCTTCCAGAAATTTTGTTCCAGAACCTGCACAACAGCACTGACAAGGACCTCAACACCTTGCAAAGCATAATCATCATCAGGATTCATTAAGATTGAAGAATAGTAGAATCATTCAACTTGGTTTCCTGTGCAAGATGCAGTTCAATCATTCAACTCGGATATAAATTACTGACTGTGCTCAGTCAAAGTAAAAATAGAAAAGAAAAAGAACTTTGCATATCCGCAGGAATATCTTCATATGATGCGACCAAATGCAGAAGAAATGCTGCTTTCTCAATTCTAGGTGAAGAAAAGTGCAGAAATTCCATAGCCACAGGAAAAAAGTGTACAATTACACATGAATTTTTATTTATCTGAAACTACTAGCTCCTATCTACAATTAATTATTTTCTGTGTTGCACACTATCTTGCGATCCTTAGTTTACATGGACAGGTGCAGTAAGCATATTAACATCGGCAAAATTAATGGTGTTCATTCTACTCATTAACCGGCTCCTGGATTATTTGAGGTTTTCTCTGAAACCTGGAATCTCTATCCACTATGAGGTGTTGTTTAGATGTCACCACACACCACCTACATAATGAGACCGTGGTAAATCCATACTAGTTTATTCTGAATATCTAACTGAAATTTTGAGCTTGTACATTGGAGTCTGAACTAAATAAAAAATTAATCTGGCTGAAACAAGATGTGTTTTAGGCTCTTTCTATGCTGAGACTATGAGGTAATGCAGCATTTTATCATTTCTTAATTCAATCCCTAAGAGCTCGCTCCTTCCCATCAGATAATGCTTAGCTGAACAGGATTATATCACTCCATCTACACTCATACAGCATCTACACTAACCCTGAACTTCAATTAACAGGGTTGATTTTTTTCCTTTCCAATTGCGCTGTCTAGGCAATTGTTGACAATTGCCTAGCAATTTAGCAAGATGCTTCTCTTTATGCACTTCTCCTTGTGCTGCTCCTTTTGGATTGCAGACATTCAGTCAAGCAGACTCAAATCGAGATGGCACTATGGCAGGATAGAGTATAGACACCAACAAATGGGAGGAATTTGATGCGAAACCTAATCGGAATAGTGAATCACTCATATGGACAACCCAATCCCCAATCCCCAATCCCCAATCATGAACTCTGATGAGCAGCGGCCAACATGAGTCCGGCACGGGGTGGCCCATCGGCAGCGGCGAGCGGCTGCGGCGGCCGCGTTGCCTGAGCGCAGCAGGCAGGATTGCTCGAGCGTGGCGGATATGGGCTCCATGCGGCGGCGACGGGGTTGCCCATGGGCGGCGGCGTTGGGTTGGCCGAGCGCGGCGGCGGGAAAGAGGAGGTGCGGCGGAGCGGATTACCTGAAACACTCGGCGGAGCGGCGCGAGAAGAAGGTATGGTGTCGGAGTTCGAAGAGGAAGTGCGGCGTCGGAGTTCGACGAGCTTTGGTGCGGGAAGGAGGAGGCGCGGCGTCGTTGGAGGTGCTGCAAGGGAGGAGATGCAGACGCAGGGCGCGGGAACCGGCACGAGAAGAGGGATGCGCGTTCGTCCCGAGCGCGTATTTTTTCGCGCTTGGTTCGGATTTTTTTTTTCGTGCGTAAAGATAGGGACTACGCTTGGAGAACGGTTGGATACTGATTTTTCTATTTCTTTTCAAATTCACAGGATAAGAAGAGTATATTGGATACTCTTGGAGATGCTCTTATATGGAATGACGAGGATATGCATATGAATATACATGGGTGTGCGTGCGGGTGTGCTGTGCTAAGATTTCACGTCTTTTGTGTAACGATCGATGAAAAAACTTAGCCAAAACAACCAGCTGTATGGTTCCTAAGGCTTTTAGTGTTAAATTTCTGGATGTTTGGACAAAAATAACACCAAGAGAAATTTGTAGAAGAGTACTAGTCACCCTAAACTCATCTTCTACCTTACCTAATATCTATAACATTAAATATATTATCACATAAATAAAAAGCTAAGGTGATCAAAGAGTTAATAAGAAGATAGAAAAATATAAAGAATCCATTCAAACAACTCTATACAAGAACCATTAATAAAAACAAGAGAACAAATGGATAAAAAAGAGAAAAGAGATGATTGGATGAGGATTTATTTTGAAGACAGCACACATTGGACACATAGTTTTTATATATACTTGCAACTGTGCACATACGTTGCGATGGGTGAAGTTGAGGCGTGACGTAGATGGGGACGGGAGGGAGGGGGCAGGCGCCATGCTTGGATGGGGACAGGAGGGAGGGACGCAGGAAGGAAGAGACGCAGGAGGTCTTTTTTTAATCTAAGCCCTTCTTATATTTTCAGCATTGGGACTGCGGGTTAATTTTATAAACACTCAAGGGGTTTTCTGCAAAATAGCCAGGTGGACGAAAATTTTGGGTAGAAACTCTACTTGCTTTATAAATAGTTATAGATTATAGATATAGATTGTGTATATAATATAGTAAATATGAAAACTAATTCATAGTATTTGTGTTAGGAGTTTGCTTGCTCGTTTTTCACACGCACATTTTTTGAACTGTTAAACATGTGTCTTTTAAAATAATTTATAAAAAGTTACTTTTTATAAGTCATATTAGTCCATTTTTTAAAATTATTTAGCTAATACTTTCTGATGTGCTAATTTATCGTTTCGTTTTAGATACTGATGAAGATTTCTACCCCTCAAAAGAACACAGTCTTCTTTTAACTTTTCAAACCTCTTGTTATTTGTGCATACGCTTCGTAAATTACTAAACAATGTGTTTTTATGAATATTTTTTATAGTAAAGTTGTTTTAAAAATCATATTAATTTATTTTTAAAATCTTTTAATTTAACAATTAATTAATTGTTTTGTTTTTCATGCCCTAGGAGAGGAGTTCCTAACTGAAAGAAACGAACGCAGAGACGGTAGAAGGTCTTCATTACTATTTCTGTTTCAATACAAAGCTGACGGAAGACGACCGACGGACATGCCCAGGGCCCTCAGGAGTCCACCGTCACGTGAAAGCAGAAATGCATGAGTTTAGCACGGAGCACGCACGCACATACGCATGCTAGTTGTAACAAATTAATCAAATATGGATCCCGCTGAATTTCGCCGTGGCTTCTTCGAGAGTTGCATTGCATCTGGGATGGGATGGCTTTAGTGGTCCTTTGCAGGAGGATGCATGATGAGCTTGATGACCCTTTGGCACTGCACGTACGTATAGGACTCGCACACTGGGACGGTCACGGACGTGGGGTCACGCGCGCGTACGTACGTGCGTACGGTCCTTGTGGCGACTCCGATCCGCAACGTGGAAGATGCATGCCGCATGCCGCATGCGGCCGCTCTGTACACACGCGGGGCCAGGTGCATAGCACGCCAGCATGTGCCCAACCACTCAACCAGATCGATCCATCCACCAGCACGGCAGCAGCCAACGTGAAACAAGCTGAGGCCGTGCGCCACCTCGCTCTCCTGGCTGCTACATTTACGATGTTCCTCTCTCGTGCAGGGTTTCGGAAAATTGGGGGAGATTGTACGATGAATTAAGTATTTATTATTATAAATTTTTATTAAAATATTATTTAAAAAATTTTATATATGAATGTTTTATATAAAATATATCTGTGGTTTGAAAAATATGCTAACGAAAAACAAATTAATTGTTTTAGCTAGAACCTTGTTAAATGCAGCGTTGCTTTTCTCTCGGGATTATTTCTAAGCACCTTTTCTTTTTCTATCATAGACATATTTAGGATAGATACATAATAATTAATAGCAAAAAGAATCCTAGAAATGTTAATAAAATAAGTTTGCTGAGAAAAAAGAGGGGGAAGAAGAGAAAACCATCGATATTACTTAACATCGACGTTTAGCTTTTCTAAAAAAATTATAAAGACTTTGTTGTACGAGAATGGAAAAAAGAAAAAGAAGTAATGAAAGATCAGACAAAATATTGGTACAAATGATATATTTTCACGATTGTTCCATACTTCCGTCTTTCGGGGATAACACCGTTCTAGTTTGAATTAAACCTACGTTAAGGCGCAGGCTCCTTTAAAACATATGATTCTCAAAACATATGAAAAAATAAAATTATTAGTGTCCTAAAGTCAAATCCCGTGGATTGTGAATATATAAGAAAACTGTAGAAATAGCCGTTTGAATAGATCAAAGAAAAAAACACAGGGGATATTTTTTCCAAAAGGTTGGAGCTCATGTTAGAATTTCTTAAAAATTCGTATATTTCGAGCCAATCCAAATGAATTTCATAAGATTTTTTATAACTATTCCTATGATCCAAATAACCCACATATGAAAATTTCCCATAGGCTTAAATTCCTCTTAAATTCTTTTAAAAATCTTTTGTTCCGAATAGCCCTTAATTTGTAGCAAAATCATAACAAATTTGGAGGATTTCATTCTTATTGGAAAAATCCATGTAAAAGACTTTGAACTAAAGGATTGAATCCTATCCCTTTCTTTGAAATTCATATGAAATGATAATCAATTTTAGAGAAAAGTTAGCAAGAGTTTTAATCTCTTAAAAATTTTATTTGAGTCTATATCTTTTATCCGTTTCCTGCATTTTAAAAGAGCCATAAAAGAACAGTTAGTAAACCATGTACGGTTGTTCTATTTTTTTGGGTTGACATCCCAGTTTGAAACATACTACTCCTACATCAAAAGAACAGTTAGTAAACCATGCCAAAAATAGTTGCACCAAACTAAATTATTAGAGACGACCGTTATTATCATAGTTTTCATCCTCAATTGTAATTTTACCTCCTACTTTTATAACTTTAGGATTTGCCCTTTTTTATCTGAAGTTTGTATTTGTTCCTATCCATTTTAAATTCATATATGTCCTTAATGATTTTGCACCTGTTTTGACATGAAGCATTCACGCATAAATTTCGACCCTGTTTTAATATGATTTTTTTTGCTTATTCATGTAAAAAAGGGCAAGTATAAACTTGACATGAAATTTAACACTGTAAAATCCACTTAACGGAGCGGTGGTAAGCATAAGCTTCAATTCTTTTTTGAAAAAAAAAACAAATATATCTCTGTTGGCATTCTAACCACACTAGAACACCTTATATCATGAAATAGAGGGCGTACATACAATTAAATAAACAAACAATCCATCATTCAGCTCTCTCTACCCATTGCCCTTATTGTTGACAGCAATTAACCCTCGATAACAAAATTCAATTATTAGCCTGTGGTGCACTGTCGTCTGGCCTGAAAAGTTAAATGGTCTATCCCTTTAGAATGGATCCTATAATTTGATCTTCTGGCAGCTTGGCACACGTCTCTTCCCTCCTTTCTGGTTCTGGAAGTGGAGATCGGGTTTGAGAGGAGCAGACAAAAACAGAATCATCAGAGGCTTTCGGCACGCAGAACTGTGGCAACGTACGTTAACAGTAGCCCACTGGACTGGAGGAGGTTAATATTAACAGAAATACATATAACGATATTTTATTATATCATTCGTATAGATGACTTATCCAATAAACAACTATCTTTTATCTACATCATATATTTAGTTTTATCCACTTCTTTCTTCTTCCTTTATCTCTCGTTTCCTTCCTCAAACCCACGCCCCCTCTCATGGGTTCACTAGTCGTCGAGTGGAACTCCTGTTGTTGACTTTAGATTTGAGATCCATAACGTGGTTATTTGATCAAAGATGATGAATTTGATCGGTGAGTTTTTTTTGTTATTTTGTGTGGTTTTCTCAGGTATTATGAGAGATATTTTCTCATGTAGTTTTAGAGCTGTCATATCCAATGACGAATTTAGGATTTTAGCTTAGGATATGCCGCCAAAAAAATCAACACATATTTTGGTAATAATTATAAAATTAACAACATGATTAGGTATATATGTACTAAGTAACACGATAAAAGCTTTAGTTCTTAGATTAAATAGGAACGATCCACTAAATACAATGTAAATAGTTTAAACATCATATTGATAATTGAAAATATGTGCATAAAAGAATACCAGAGACTTACAATGCTATTTTTCTGACTAATTTATTTGACACTTTCAAAGGGACATGAATTTCTTAATTTATTCGGTGGCCTGGCGCACGAGCGGCTGACGGCCGGTGCACAAGCGACGTGCAGGCGTGGACGGCGGTCGGCGCGCCAGTGACACGAGGGCACGGGCAGCGGTCGGCGTGAGGGCAGTGGCCGGCGCACGGGTTCATTAGCACTGGTTCTGACGTTCGGCGGCGGTTCCCATCTTCCACTCTTCCTGAGTTTCGACTTTCGAGTTCCGAGCAACGAGCCGAGAAGATATGTTACCGTACATTTTTATTTTTTTAATATATACACACACACACTTCTTACACGTGGACCAGGGTATGTCGGGGCCCACCCGGCATACTCCCTGCCTCCGTCCCTGGTCATATCAACTCGATTTGTGATTTAGGAGGACATTCTTCAATTGGGAGGTGGTGTATGATTAAAGCTTGTTGTCCAGGGTGTTGTTTGTGGAATAGGTGGTGTTGGATGTAGTTTTGCTTGTTGATTTGAGTTAGCTAGCTATACTAAAGAATTTTGGGTACTTTTTTCTATGATATATGTTGTTTTTTTCATGAGGAATGGGAACATGCAATAATGTTATATTTTTTGTTGGTTTTTTCTTAAGTTATCTCTCGATACACGAATGATTTTAAAGATATCCTAATGATACTCCAGTAGTGTCATGATATTATAGTATATCATGCCGATATAAGTATTACTATAGGTATCGGACCTAGTATCCTGATATGTATAAGTATCAGATCTGGAACCTATAGTATCAGGTCTGATACTTATTGGTATCGGACATTTGATACTTATTGGTACCAGATTTGGTATTAGGTATGGTCTAATACCTATTGGTATCGGCCTGATATCAGGTACTAGCTTTAGTACCAGGTATTTGCTCAGGTACCAGGTTTCATGCATGCTGACATCAGCATGACATTGGCACATAAAGCATTCTATTGATCCAATAGGATCCTATGCTCTAGTCTCCCTCTAATGTTAATGGTGCTCCCGTCTCAATCCATCATCGTCAACGTCAAGGGCAAAAAAAATGCGTAAGATGCGCACCACCTCTCGTGACGGCGGCAACCTCTCGATCCCATTTGCCCTCGGCGGCTTGACGGCTTGTTTGTTTACTCCAAACGATTTTTCTGCTCCGCTCGGCTGTGCGCATGTGCAGCCACATGCAGTTCAACATGGGGAAATGAACCACACGCCCTCGCCCTGCATTGGTAGTGTCAGCATGTAACGTCGCGCCCCATAGGGCCGGGTCCGTTTACACCTGGCAGCTCTCTAGGACCTTAGACTGCAGGGCCGGGCCCGCTTACACCTAGCACCTCTCTAGGACCTTAGACTGTCCTCACATGCCAACACCAGTCTTTTCTGCGTACTTTGTCCTCACTCATGCACGTCCGAGAAGAACTTGCTGGTCGGTCACCCATCCCTAAATTGCTCCGGGGCAAGCATGCTTAGCCTCTACTTTGTCCTCACTCATGCACACCCGAGAAAAACTTGTCGGTCGGTCACCCATCCCTAAATTGCTCCGGACCAAGCACGTTTAACCTCTGCACACTTTGTCCTCACTCATGCGCACCCGGAAAGAACTTCCCGGTCGGTCACTCATCCCTAAATTGCTCCGGGAAAGCACGCTTGCACCCGGAAAGAAATCCCCGGTAGGTCACTCAACCCTAAATTAGCACGCTTAACCTCGAAGTTATTTGGAGATGAGCTTTCGGAAAAGAAGTTGCAACTTGTTGGTATGAGTATGCCTATCAATACTATTAAGCTGAGGGCCAGGATGTCACATACACCCCCCTCAAGAGACCCGATGTCCTCGTCGGTCAACCCCAGGCTAGGAACGTTCCCTCTTGGCCACGTCCATGCATCCAATGCCGGTGCATGTGTCATGCCTTGTCCCCACAGGGCCCACGTGCCATGCATACCATGCCCGCACAACTGACCCGCACGCGCCCGTGAAACCGCGAGAGTCGGCTCCGATACCAACTATAATGTCATGTCCCGTAGGGCTGGGGCTTACACCTGGCAGCTCTCTAGGACCTTAGACTATCCTCACAGGCCAACACCAGTCTTTTTTGCGTACTTTGTCCTCACTCATGCGCACTCGGGAAAAACTTTCCGGTCGGTCATCTATCCCTAAATTGCTCCAGACCAAGCCTCGAAGTTATTTGCAGATGAGCTTTCAGAAAAGAAGTTGCAACTTGTTGGTATGAGTATGTCTATCAATCCTATTAAGCCTTGGGCCAGGATATCACACAGCGTCGCCACACGCTCGCTCGCCCCTTACATGCGACCATTGCACATGCCTCCCCATTCATGTGGCCCCATTCTCTTCTTACCGACTACCGTTTTGATAGAGGTTATTACTACATGGGTACTATGATTTACCATGACACCGAAAACAATTTTACTAGGTGTCAAAAAAATAAAACAATTTTACTGTGTCTCCTATGAACTCATACACTCGTAGGGGTGAATCCGCGTACGCTAGGAGCACCTATGGTTTGTATTGTGTTTCTCAAAAAAGAAAAAGAGAAAACAAGTTTACTATATATTTGTCATTGTTAAATATAAATATAATATAATTATAGTGCAATCGTATTATAATTTGTATATAGCTATAATGTAATTTGTACATAGCTTTCATATAATTTTAAACCGTTCGATTTATTTTAAGATTCATGCAAGTTGAAAAGAAAAAATCATTACGCGTGCACGGTCGGAGACTTAGTCTCGCGACCTCCGCTTCATGAAAATAACGTGTTACTCTATGATTTTCGAAAGTTAAATATAAATTGTATTGTAATTAAATACAAGTTATAATATAATTATACTATGATGTGATATATTTATATCTGTCAAATCTTTAGAGTAAAATTTGTCAAACAAATGTATAGCTATTTCTAAAAACCTAATCTACATACTACTACCTAAATTATCCGGTCTATAGACGTGTACACCATCCGTTTATATAAAATAAACTTTTAGTTATAAATATAGACATAAGAACATAAGATAGGACTTGATTTTTTTCGCGAACATGCAAAAGGATTGCACGTCAGTATATTAGAAGGATAAACCGAGTTCAAATCAATTACAGGACGCAATCAGCTAGACTGGCTAACACCACGGGGTAAGGGAAAGGATCAGAACTGAAACATAGGAAACTAAAAACTGAAAAACACTCCAGACAATGTTGCACCCCGAGTTTTGCCCCTAAATCGTTTAAATAATTTACCCTGAAATAATCAGAATTTCTTAAATTAATCTGGAGCCAACAAGTAATTTTAAAATGCAATTAATAAATGCAAATGGAATGGTAGGATTTTTTTTAAATTCTACGTGGCAAAATACAATAATAGGATTTTTATGAGAATTTTTAGAGCACTCTAAATATTTTTAATCAATTGAATAAATAATCTGCAATTAAATTAAGTCTCTTTTCTATTTTCCCATTTTCCTATTTAGGTCGTACGGTTTCCCGCCCTTTCCCCTCGAGCCGTCGGCCCAGCTCGCCCGCCTCCCTCTCCTCACGGCCGTCGACCGAAGCCCACGAGCCGGCCGCCGCGCGCCGCAAGTCCTAGCGCGCCCTCCTCGTGCTCGCGGCCACCGGTAGGTGGGCCCCATGTGTCGGGTCGCCCTTCGCGGCCGACGGGCCCAGCCGCCACCGCCATGCGCGCCGCCCTTTCCGCGCGTGCCCGTGCCACGTCGGGCCCGAGCGAGCTCCGCCGCACCGCGCGCCGCCTCACCCGTGCCGTTCGATCAGGTGGATCGGACGCATTCGAGCCGTCCGATCTCTCCCGCCGCCGTCCGATCCGACCGCCGCCCGTCAATGGCCGCCACCGTCGCCCATCCGCCCGCCGTCGTTGCCACCCAAACTCTAACCCTAGCCGCCGTCCGCGTCGTCGATCCTTCTGGATCGAGCGGATCTAGGCCGCCCGACCCCACGCGCAAGCCCCCCGTCCGATCGCTGCCGTCCTCCCGGCGCGTCGTGTGGCAGCAGCCACCGCCACCCCCATCGTGGACCGAGCCCGCCGCACCGCTATGCGTCGGCCACGCTCACGTCGCCCTAGGGCGCGCCGGCCGATGACGTTAGTCTGACCACATCGCCGCATGGTGACGTCAGCATGACATCAGCCCTACCCACCGCCCATGCCTACTTGCATCAACAAGGGACTTAATTACACAATAATTTAATTAGTCTTTTCTATTTAGTTTAAATATCGCAAGTAAATTTCTAAAATTCATATCTTTTTAATCCGAGCTCCGTTTTAGTCCATTTAAATTTCATTAAATCCTGAAAAATGTCACGAATCCATTAAAAATAGTTTCTTGTGTTGTTTCAGTAGACTTTTAGCATGTTTTGTTGAAGTGCTTTGTTTGTCGTGTAGATTCCGATAGTTCCTGCGAGCCCGTTTACCTTGAAGTAGTCGCCGAGGTTTCCCACTCTTCAAAGCAAGGCAAGTCATACTTTACATTGATCGTATTGTATCTATTTTTTTAAATATCTTATTTCTCTCAAGTATTGCATATGTTTTAGAATGTCATTTCATAGGACTATTATACCTATTGTACTCAGCCATAGGAATTGAATACCTTCTATCATTGATAACTTGGGTTCAAAATGACTAGATGTTGGTTTAGAACATGCTTAGCTTGGCTTAGATCAACTAGCTCACTTAAGAAAATCACATTAATCAAATATTACATTGGAAGACTAATACTCAGATGCTGTCAAGTATGTGACTCTATGCTAATAATATTGAATTATGATAATGGTGGGTTGTGAGCACATGGTTGGAAATCGGTTAGCGTGCTCACGATAATTAAGGACCGGTTCTCGAAAAACATTAAAAGAATTACCGTACATACCACAAGCCAGCATGGGTAATGGCTGGGTCTGTAGCGTAGCTGTCTCTAGGCGACGTACCGTAGTGAGGGTGGGCGTGATGGAGTTGGGTCGGCCCCGGTTTTAAGGGTTGATCGGCTTCCGGATTCACCGTGGCACGAGAGGAGGCTGCCTATTACCCCGATGGGAGTGGAGCGAAACCTTGGTGTGGTACGATTGGGTAGAGGGGGTTATATGAAGGGTCATGTCACAGTTCTTTCCAGGGTATCATGGTGGTACACCGGCGCACGGTATCATGTTATGGGATTGTGTCTTGTGGGTACAGTTGTACATCTTTGATCAGAGTAAAAATATTTGAATAGCCGTGCCCACGGTTACGGGCGATCGATCAGATTCACCTTGATTAGTCTCACTTATTTATATGAATGAACTGTTGAGACTTGACTAGTATAGTTGGATGAATGGGCCTGTTGCAACGTGGTTTTAACGTTGGATAATGATTAATTAATATTGTTTAATTATTACTACTGTTTTATTGATTTCGACTGTTGTTATTTCTGAAATGTTGTTTATGCAAATGAACCTATTATTCCTGCATCATACCCTTCTTTTCCGGTATGACTTGTTGAGTACGGTGAAAGTACTCAGTCTTGCTTAATTTTCCCCCTTCAAAGCCAGAGGTTGCAGAAGAAGAAAGTTTCGACGAGGTTTAGGCTTGCGTCCACCGTCAAGGTTGCCTCTAGTGTTTTGGAGTTCCGTCGTGGTGTTAGTTTCAGTTTAGTTAGTCTTTTTGTCTTTTCCACTGCATTTATGTAATTCTTTTATATTGTTTCCAAGACGTGGATTCTGTAATATGAATAATTATCGATTTGTGTACCTCGACTGATGCCTGAACGAGAAATTAATACACAAATTAGCTGTGAAAATTCTGGCTTGAATTTCTGGGCGTGACAGACAACTAGAAGGGGCAGAGCTTCCAGGAATACCCCAAAAGACGCAACACCCGCTAAGGACCACAACAAGCCCTCTGCTCGGAAAGAAGAAAAAAGAACAGAGACTGAGGAAAGGACAAAGTCAAAAACCCTAGAATTATGCTCCTTCCACAGCATCCAAGTGATCAAGAGAACTAAGGAGTCAAAGTTGGCACGAAGATAATCCGGCAATCGATCCCTGCAAGACGGTCCCCAGTCCTGGAGCCAGCTGCCAAGCGACGAGGAAAGGGCCACCCGGCCATAAGAAGACACACCGGAGCCGGACTGACGAGCGAACACGCGGTCGAGAAGTATATGATTCGTCGACTCAAGCTCCGTGTGCGAGAAGCGTCAGAGTAGCATCGATGCCTCGCAGAGAAGATCATCCATCCAGCAGCGTTGCTGGAAGGCAAACTAGAGGAGGAATTAGCATTTTGGCGGCCCCTTTGCTCGCTAGAGGAGGAGAACACCGGCCAAAGGGAGCTGGCCAAGGAAGAAAGCCTGGTAAGACAAACGCGTCGAGCAGTGCTGGTCGTCGGTCAAGCGCCACACTAGACGATCGTCAGTGCTTGGTGAGAGCTAAATATTGAGCACCGCATCCCAAAGGAGAAGAAACTGAGAGATGACGGGAACAGTTAGGCCACCGCAGATGTCGACAACCTAGGCATTCAGCGCCAAGCCTGAGGCAACCGAGCGAACACCACGGATGCGTTGGGGGACGATGGAAAGAAGGTCGGGAGCAAATGAAGCGACCGAGCGACCGTCAATCCAACAGTCAGACCAGAAGAGCAAGGACTTCTCATCCCCTGGCACGAAGAAGAAAGAAGCCGCAAACAAGTCGGCCATGACACTGCTAAACCGGGCGTTCACCCACAGCGGGGGTGGCCGACGGCGAAGCCGAGTCACCGGACACGGAGTGCAAAGCCCGTCAATCGGAGATCAGAAATCCCCAAGCCTCCAAGCTCCTTGGGACGGCAGACCTTCGACCATGCCACCCGACATTGTCCTCCATGGACCGAGTCCGTACCCATCCAGAAGGCCCAACGCTTCTTGTCAATGGCTTTGATCACCCAGGCCGGTAGACCGATCACCACAGACACATGAACTGGGATAGAGAAGAGCACCGACTAGACCAGAATGGCCTAGCCAGGCAGAGTAAGGAGATGACCCTGTCAAGGCGAAAGCCGGAGGGAGACTTTGTCCACAAGCAACTGCAGAGCCGTCATCGGCAACTTGCGCACCGAATGTGAAATGTCGAGGTAGGTGCAAGGGAAATGAGAGATTGCACAGGGGAAGCACGACTGCACCAGCTTCAGATCCTCTGCCGAGCAGCGTATCAGGGTGATCGAACACTTGGCGAAGTTCGTGCGCAAACCGAAAGCCACACCAAAGACTGAGATGATGCCCTAGAAGAGCTCAAAATTCTGACGGACAAAAAGAGAAAGAAAACCAGATCATCCGTATAGAGAGAGGCACGATGCCACAAAGCACAGTCGAACCCATCAAAGTCCGATGCTTTACGAAGCGCATATCCATAACCAAAATAGAGAGCAGGACAGAGAATCCACCCGCGGCAGCCCTCTTTGATGGGGAAGCGGGGGCCACTTGATTTTTTTATGGAGGTATATGCATATCGGTCCTGTCCCGTGTGCTCAGTGGATCGTACGTGTCCTTGACTGTAACCAACAAACACCTCTTTAATTTCTATACGGCGCATTGTACGTACGGCGACACGCATGTCACGATCCAGGTCCAGTACTTGCTGCTACACCCTTCATAAATCCCCCCACGCAGAAAACAGAGACAGAGGGAGAGGCGTGCCGCTCTCTCTCGCCCGCTACAGAGGAAAAAAAAAACTCCACTGCAATATTCCAATATTTCTTCTACGTATAAATACACGTACGTGCCAATCATGGTCGCAAGCAACCAAGCAACCCAAGCTGCCATCTCCGTCACTGATAGGAAAACGCAAGGTCGAAATCTAGGAGGGCCACGCAGAAAGCGATCAGAAAAAAGCGCAAGCTAGAATAGGAGAACGGAGGCATCACCTAATTAAGCTAGGATATACTTTTCATCGATTTCAAAATAAATAAAAACTAATATAAAATATGACACAATATGATGTAAATGTAGAATGTGTCATATATCTATCTTAAAAAATTGAATGACAGTATTTATTTACCAGCCTCTTCCATGATTGTTTTTAGTTTCATAAATAATTATAGAAGAGAAATTTTATAGGACATATCTTTATATTATGTTTATTTTATATCGGATGGGTTGTATATATGTGAGAGCTGACGATGAGTGCGTGACACTCCTACCACGGCTAAACTACAACTAATAAAAACACCTTGTACTATATTATCTCTGCATTATCATGCTGCCGCATCGGTCATGCAGTCCCGTTTGCCCCACAACAAAAACAAGACGGAATAATCAATCAACAGACGACGATGAAACGGACAGTTTATATGATCAAATTTAATCGAGATAACACTCATATTCTCAGCTGATTTGCGGCTGCGAGAACAACCCTGAACTCGTGCTGATCCCTCGCTCGCCGATGAGGCAAGCAGAATGCAAGTTGAGCAAACTGTGTCTCCCTGTGCCAAGAACTTGAAAACGCCATCCGGGTCAAGGCTGACCATGGAAACCGGCTCTCTCACGCAGCCACGGGTGGCGCAGCTGCGCATGCAATTGCGATAGGTTTCGAGCTTAATTAGCTGACGAATGGGATGGCAATGGCTAGCAGAAAGAGATAGCCAAGATCACATACAGTCTTTATCTTACATGTAAGTAATCCCAATTATGCATATCCAGCATCTATCCATCTCTTGCACTGGCAAGTAACAGCGCTTGCGTACTATAGTACAGAGACTGCGTACAGTGCAGAGTAGCCGGTAGGTAGAGCCTTATCGACATTTCAGGGCCCAAGAGGCAAAGGAGGTCTAGGTAGGAAGAGGAAGAAAAAAAAGAGAAATAATGGTGTTCTTTTCTTCTTAACAGATTAATGGATGAACACGCATGCTTTCTAAACCCTTTAATGATGTAATTTTTTAATAATTCTTATATATAAATTTTCATAATACTATTTTAAATAATTTTCAACTTTATAATAAGTTTGTATAGTTCGTACTATCGTCCGTTCGATGTATGCCTATAATATAAAAGATTATTATCTATGTTGAAGATATTAAAGATAGAGAGAAAAACTAAAATCTGTGTTTAACGAGAATTGGTTGTGAGTGGAGATAACAAGAAATAATTGACGTGACAACTTATACACTAAAATTTTTATATTATAGAAAATAATTATATTATGGAACGGATATAGTGATTAACCCAAATCATTTATCTATTATATTATTTAGTCATTTAGTATACAATAATTAGTGGGAGATGAGATGGATGATCGATGGGGTGGTGTAGTCCAACGTGTCATCATACACGATCCATCGTGCAGGACAGGAGGGGTCGCCATTTTGTGCGATGCTCATGTCATCGAGATCAGACGAACGTGGACCTGTGGGGCCCCGAGATATGGTCCCTACCAGTGCTGATGTAATCAACCTAGCAGCTGTATTGGCTAGTGGAATGTGGGTCCATATTCTTTCTTTTCTGATTTTCGTATGTGGCGTAAGATGTGTCTTATTACAAATCTGCGGCTGTAATTTTTTTCGTAAACCCTAAATGTTACTTAATTGAGTTGCAAATTGCTCCAATCATGCAGAATCCAATCACAAGGCATGTCATGGGGACTAATCATGCCAACTCGGTCATTGATGGCGGAGGATTTTGCTTATGTAAGGGTTTATTGATGGATAGAGTTTGAATTAAGATTAAGTTGATACATGTAAAACGAAAAATAAAGTTTTAAATATTATAAACTTGACAAATACGTATATTTAATATTTTAAAGTGACTTATATATAAAAAAGTTTTCACACGAGAATGCAAATCAAGATGAAATATAAATCTTAATTAAAAAATGAAAAGCTGAGTTTATCAATGATACATGAAACATGACGAATTATTTAATTAAGGATTAACTACTATAAATTTTAAAAATAAATTTATTTAATTTTTAGTAACTTGTATATATAAAGTTTTATAAAATACGTATTATTTAGCAATTTAAATAAACATAAAGAAACGGAGAACGAAGAGTTAGCTCAGTCAATTAACCAAACCGAACGCAACCTAAAATGTGCTTCGTTACCTAAATTTTACACCCACCGTCAGTCCAGCAAAGCAACTATAAGAGATTTTGGGTTTAATTAATTTTCCCACAGATATAAAACATTGTACCTCTCATTTAATTTTCATCCAGTTTTGCCTCAAACCACCCTCCAACTTTCAAATTATCTGTCATTTAAGAAGGGTCATTCTAATTTTTTCATTTCATTCTTAATCTCTCTAAGAGAATCTATAATTCTTTATATTTACGGACAGACGAAGAAAACAGTTGATCTTCTCTGGTCTACTCCTACGCTACACGATATGAATTGGTGTTTCAAATGGCACACGATGACACCACCCCAGGAAGAAAGGCTCACATTAGTGGCAACACAGAGGCAATGGATTTTGTACAAGGATGGCAATATGGGCGTGAAGCCCGAAAGATGGCGGCTGCCAAAATGGAAAAAGAAATTCGAATTGTGGTGCCATGGAATAAGGTAAAACCAACTCTATGCCTCTAGTTCATTTCTAGATGTGCTCCAATCCATCCCATTCCATCATTTCTCGGATCAATGAGAATTTAGCTTCACTCCGAATTCTCATAATAAAAAAAAAACTAATAGTTCAAGGTCTACCAAACACTCTCTCTAAATATCAATTTGACAAATGGCAAAAGAGAAGGATATACATCAGCTTCAGTTAATAGTGTTGAAAATTTATGAGATCAGAGAAAGATAAGTCCGGGAGCACAATCTTGTCAAGTGAATATATGTGGAAATCGAATACCAGGTTCATGTCAATCGTTCTCCTGTAATCCAACTTCATGGAAACTACTACATATATTTTCATAAGATAATATCTGTCATAGGGCTCTGCTTGACACTGCTATCAAATTTCATGCGTTTTTCATGTCACGTTTCCTTGTGTGTTTTCCTTAAAAAAAGACAGTAATATTAATATCACACTGTTACCGTCACAGTGCTCCCGGTAGACTAATCTAATTCCCACGGCCGCCACAGTCATCTGTGTCCTAACAACCACAGGTGCTACAGTGCAGGGAGAAATCGGGCCCACGTGTCAGTGACACACTCAGTCGTAGCCGCACCCACCCCTCCACCGAGTATAAGTACAAGCCCTACCCTGACGCGGCCTCCCTCCCCCAACGCCACCGAAAGCCATCAATCCCCCAATCCAACGGTGATCGATCGATCCATCCATCTCTCCATGGCGTCTGCGGATGCGGTCTCGCCGGCGCCGGCGACGCCCGCCGCGCAGCAGCAGGTGAGCGCCCGCGCCGCGTGGACAGTTCGGAGTTGGATTTGTAACTGTTCGTCCATTGCTGACATGGTGGTGGTTTGGTTCTTGGGTTCTTTGCAGTTGCAGACCGTGGTGCTGAGGGTGTCCATCCACTGCCTCGGATGCAAGAAGAAGGTCAGGAAGGTGCTCAGGAGCATCGAAGGTACGTGCGTGCGTGCGGCGGCGGCGGCGGCGGGCATCCTCGAGGGATGCTCTGCTTGTTTATTTGGTTGCTGAGCTGATTTTGTTCTGGTTCGTTTCAGGCGTGAAGGATGTGAAGGTGGACGCCGCGATGCACAAGGTGACCGTGACCGGCACCGTCGACGGCGACACGCTCGTCAAGAGGCTGTACAAGTCTGGGAAGCAGGCCGTGCCGTGGCAGCACCCGCATGTGGCGCCCGTGCCGGCACCGGAGGCCAAGGGGATAGAGGCCGCTCCCCAGCCTGAGGCTGCGCCGGCCGGGGACGACGGCGGCAAGGGTGATGCTGCGGTGGAGAAGACGACGGAGGAGCAGGCGGTGAAGGAAGCCGCGCAGGCCGAGAGCTCGGAGGAGAAGAAGACAGAGCAGGGCGGGGAATCGGAGAAGAAGCCCGAGGCGGAGAAGGAAACAGAGAAGAAAGAGGAGGAGGAGGCGAAGCCAAGCGACGAGACGAAGAAGGACGCCGGCGGCGAGAGCGAGGCGGTGCCGGAGACGAAGGCGAAGGGCGGTGCCGAGCCTGAGCTTGCCAAAGAAGCCGTTCCCGCGGCGGCCAAGAAGGTTAGCAATGACGAGGACGGAGAAAAGGACGAGAAGGGCAAGCCTAAGGACGCCGGCGACGCCGCGCCGCACGCCAACGCGACGACGACGACGGAGAGGTCCCTGCACTTCTCGCCGCCGGCGGCGCACAAGCAGCACGCCGCGCACGAGGAGCACTACCCCTACCCGTACTACGGCACGCCGCAGCCGGTGATGAGCTACCACATGGCGCAGCCGACGACGAGCGTCTCCTACTACGCGCCGCGGCCGGAGCCGGCCTACTCCATGCAGCAACACCCACCCCCGCGGCCGGAGCCGGCGTACTCCGTGCAGCAGCAGCAATACCCGCCGCCGTCGCCGCAGCCGCAGCCAATGCAGCAGCAGTGGTCGCCGTCGTACCTATACATGCCGTACCCGCACTCGTCGCCGGACTCCTACTACCGCGACTACTACAGCCCGCCGGGGACGGCGCACGCGCCGCCGCTGCAGGACGAGTACCGCATGTTCGACGACGAGAACCCCAACGCCTGCAGCGTCATGTGAGTGGCCACCAACCACGCGCGTCGCCGCAGCCGACGGTTAGCCGGCCGGCCGGCCGGCCACCGTGGCAGGCTTGGGCCCCGGGAGAAGTAGTAGTTGAGGAGAGGTAGAGTAGCTTGTTTACTCTCCTCCATTGGAGAGGTCAAAGCTCTCCTTCACCGAGCCTTTTTTCTTTTCTTTTTTCTTTTTATTTCTCACTTCCTCTCTTACTGTTCTAATTAATTAGAGCATGTAATTGTAATGAGACACGCCAATTATATATGTTTTTCTCTTATCATTTTGTATAAGGCAAAGACATAGATATATATAACACGGATTATATAACTACTAAAGTAGTAATTAATTTTCTATGGATAGAGAAGGTTCTATCCTTTATAGAGAATATTCTTGCTAGTTCTCTTCGTCCAGTGAGAAGCTATGAGGATGGCTCTCATCATGCTGCATCTTGCTCTAGGACGGCGGACTAGGGTGTTAGTTTTTATAAGTAGCAACTTTACGTAGATTCTATAATAAACAATTAAAATTTTAATGTTTTAAAACAATGGATACCAATATATACTATTTTTTCTAGCGTAAATTTTATTAACTCGCTATATTCCCGTAATCCCCTAAGTGTTAAGGCACTAGTGGTTACTATATTTTTACAATAAAATTTGTGATGCCTACTCTACTGGTGTCTAAAATCGGAGTACGTAAACACGGACATAGAAAGATTACGAGCTAATTTTCGCGCACTAATAGTGTTTATTTCCCATTCTTTGTATTGGCTTGTGCTCCCATCCCATGCTTTAATTTGGTTAGCTCGTTGTTTTATTTTGCCTCCTTCTAAAGAAATGATGCGAAAAAAAGTATTACGTTAACAAATACATTTTTTTTACAAAACTAAAATTTTACAAGGACCAATATAAGTTTTAAGAAATACTATGGGTGTGTTCGAAACTAGCTTACATCTTATTTTCAAATTACTAAATGTTATATGGTTTAAAAACATCTATAAAAGTTTGTTTTAAAAATTATATTAGTTCATTTTTAAGTTTTTTAATTAATACTTGGCGTTCACTCCCGAACGCACCCTACATGCATTCCAGAGGTGCTGAAAACTGTTACTTTCAAATCTTTGGCCCTAAGGCTTTTTACAGGGGACCATACCCATAGATTTACTCTATCCATACATAATCTTATGTATTAGTTTAATCGTTATGGGTTAGTCATCTTTATTTCTCTTCTCTGATGATGTTTGTCCGATAATGATCATTAATAATCTTAATGTGATAGTTCAGCTTATGAACTTTTAGCTGGAGTTTAGGGTCAGGCCAAGCTGGCCGGTTTGTTTGAAGGCTTTTGAATATAAAGAGTTGGCCTTGTCCACATGTCAATGATTTATCCCTGCATGCTCTGCTCAGCTCAGCTTAGGTGATGGCAAGATTAAATACATGTAATTTGTTCACTAATCTAATCTTAATTTAATTATTGTGGGCTGAGGGGGACATAATGGGGGAGTGGTGGACATATCAGTAGGGGCAACTTAGCTAATGGATCTTCAACTGCAGGAGATTTTTTAAGTAATTAATTAGTACCATAAACTAATGCTCTGGCTAGTTGTTAATTAGCCATTGGTGATTAGGACAATGGATGGAAGTAGGGCATCCTCCACTCTAAGGAATGTGCTTAGGTAGATCAGATCAGAGAAGGCAATTTTGTTTGTTGGTTCATATGTGCCAGTGACTCAAAAGCATCGCCGGCTTGTGTGCATTGCTTGGCATGTACTAACTACTATTCTCTCACATTGACAACTCTGTGAGTAGAGTGTTATTCAATTCAACACAAGGAACCGGTGGTTGTTTGTTCTAACCGGTAGGTGTTTAAATACCTTTTCCTTGAGATCATAATTTTGAGCACATACTTGTAGGGATCCAGGATTTCAGGCTCATTGGTGAGCATTCTTCTTTGTGTAATAGTACTGATTAAGAACAGATCACATCACTAACTGTACCTGACAAGTGAAATCTTTTCTCTTCCCTTTCAGTGCACAACAAACCCTGCACATGGCATGCCAGTCTTAGAACAAACAAGGGGGTTCCTCCAGATTCTCTTGTTAATTGTGCATGAATTGTCTCTGGGGATAAAAACAGAAAATGCAGAAAAAAAATGCCAAATGGTTCTTTGGGACAAAATGTCAAGAACAGCAGGGCCTCCTCTGCTAGCATGATGGCAGCCATCTAATTCTGCCAGTGCTTGGAACCGGTGGTTCCTTGCATACATACAAACATAGTGCAAATCTAATGATTCATAGTGCAAATCTAATGATTCATGCGCCAGCTAGTTCATCCGGGCATTTGAGAGTTCCTTGAATAATGGTGCTATATATCATGTTAGGGCTCCTTTGAAACGTAGCGATGATAGAACACATAAACAAGAAAAACACAAGATTTTGATATAAATGTATTGTATAAACATAAGAAGAAACTATGGATATCCATTTGAATAGACTATAAGAAAAAAAACAAGAAATTGAGCAGAGATAGATGTAGACTCATTAAAATTCCATGAGGTCTCACGTTAACTTTTCTCTAAAATCCCAATGTTTTGAGTCATTCCAAGGAAATTTTAGAGAATTCTAAAAACCCGAACCTTGTCCTCTGTTCCAAGGGATCAATTAGGAATTTTTTAGATTGAAATCATGCAAAAACTCCTCTATAAAATTTATTGCTCCAAATGAGGCCTAAGTGTGTAGCTCGCTTATCATAACTTTAGTTTGGTCATGGCATTGTACAATTTGTGCCTATTTTTCCTCTTAAAACAGGACGTTTGATTCCATTGGATGATTTAGCACACATCGCTCTCACATCACCGCTTCACTACCAACAGTGACAGCATTTCCGGTGTCACTCCCTCACTCGATCACTAGTGCTTGATGAATTGAAAACCTAATTTTGGTCGCAGAGGAAGTGGGGCGCCAGAGATAGTGAGAGAGAGACGAAGAAAAAATAAAGGATAAGATATGGTTGGCGCAATAGCTCTCTGCACGATGGATGTTGGATGCAATTATTTATCATGCATGTTCCTGATGATTTTTTCCTTTTCTTTTCTGGTTTCTTTGTTTCACAAATTTGTTTCTCTCTATGTATTTTCCATTCCATTTTTAATTCTTCTCTCCTTTTTTTGGCACATTTTCTTTCACAGCAATCGTATAGCCATGGACCACCGACATGGAACCATCGGCTAGGATTCTCTCTAGCAGCATCAGCAATGGCACACACTCTCACAAAAAGTCACTTGGTCGCTTTCATTGGTGGACACAGGATTGTATGTCACAATTCAGATTCCTTGCGAAGAACAAAGCTGCCCATGAAGCTCCAAACCCAAAAAGAAAAAAAATCTTTGTGTTTATATGGCTTTAATTTGGAGGTCCTAATTGTCATCAGCCATGGACAGATGCCGGTTCAGGCGATCTTGGAATAGCATTTGGTGAACTAATCACTATCATATGACAGTCCAATTAAGCTAAAGGAATGGCAGGGATGCTCTAGAGGTTCTCCACAAGAAATGGCTTTCCTTTTTTTTCCATGTCTTAATTAGGTTGGTTTCATGCATGATTTGGAGATGCTTAGCTGGTGGTGACCATCACATGCTGCATCTCCAAAGTGAACTTTTGAGTCATTCCTTTGCTCCTCTGATCATATGCTGCTGCTGCATCTTTGGTTTAGTTAGCGTGATGGAGAGGAATACGAAGAATGCAATGCCGGCCTGCCTGTCTACCTAGCTAGCTAACAATCATCAATGTTTTAGCAGTTTGTCATGCTCTAACTGCTTGGTTCCCTATATAACTGCCTTAGATGGCTCATGCCTTTTTTCGCACCCCCGTGGCCATTCAGTCAAAAAAATAATAATAAAACTTATGTTTAAAAATAAAAGTTAGGTAGTGCCAATCTACAGACATATAGTTTGTAGCGAGGCAAAAAAGCTAGATACCTCATTTTGTTGATCAAGTTTTTTATTTTCTGAAAAAGCTTTGTGAGAATCTAGCTAGGTATATTGAATCATGCGTCTCGCGAAGTTGGCGCGGCGCGCTCGGCGGCAGCTGATCGGGCGTTAGAGATGAGAAGGCTGTGGCTTGCCTTGCCCGGCAGCTCAGAGAGAGTGGAGATTGGAAGATGCCATGCTCGTGGCATAGTGATAGAACTGCAATATTCAATCATCCAACATGTCACCGATCTAATTAGCTGTCTAGCTGAAGCATGCATATATATTGAAGTTAACAAAATCATGCGAACGAGACGGATGCCGATGCGGCCCAAGGATACGCCGAAATCGTCTCATCGAGCTAGCATTATAAATTTCATTATTTAAATTATTGTTTAAAAAATCATTTATGTAAAAATCGCTTTATATAATTTTTCACTATCAAACTAACGAAAAAAAATAAAAAAACTAAGTTTCAAAATTATCCAAAATCACAAAATAGTAAAATAGTAATATGTCTTTATAAATCAACGGTTTGGATTGTTTATAGTATAACACATCATAGTGGCGCTTTTGCATATATAGTAACACCTAGATCGAAATGTGATAGCAAGAATAACAGTTTTAAAAAAAAATAGATCGAAATATGATAGAGAAAATGTCACCTTCGGTGTTTTATAGGTAGTGTCAATCTAGAAACTGAGACGCTAAAAAATAATAAACATCTAATTTTGTCAACCACAAATTTTGGTTTCTGAAAAAGTTCTTCGTGGATCTAGATATATACAATGAATCATATAGTAACACCTAGATCAAAAGGTAGCAGCAAGAGTGACAGTCTTACAAAATTTACAGATAGAGCTGTCTCACACCTGTTGAACTGAAAAACACGCAAAATATGACTACAAGAAAACGAGTACATCGGATGAAAAGCTACATCTGACCAAACTTGAAAAGAACTTGATTTTGGAACGTGCTGGTCTGCTAGCTACTAGCTGTCAAGGAAGAGAAGAACAGGATCAACAAGGACGATATTAGTGCGTAGGGACGACATTTGCCAGACTGATTTGCCAAATACTTAACCCTCTTGGCCCCTACCAGTATACATATGTACCTGTCTGTACTAACTAAAGCGATTTTGCAAATTCTGCAAGGCCGAAATATCGCAATCGGCTCTGACCTAATTAAAAAAAACGTGACATCCCTTTCTTGTAGAACTCAATTTGTTCTGTGTCTTTTGCATGTGGAGAATAATTTTGTGGCAATCAGCCAAGAGTGTAGTTTTACGTAGCTTTGCTTTCTGAATCGTTCGTGATGTTGAGAACACGTCCCAGCAGGTAATATAATGCACTCAAATTTGCCGATTGGGGAAGTTTATTTCGTTGAGGGAAGAAACTTGTGCTGAAGAGGAAGTCAGGAGCTTCTTTTAAAATTTTGCAGAAAATGGTTAATGTGCTGAATTTTCTCTGATCATCTGATGGTTTGAAGTTCTTGCTAGATAGGAGTATTTACTGCACCGAGTGGTTATTCACCTTGTGAACACAAAAACAACATGATATTTTCGAAGAAATTTAGACTGGTGGGTGACTAAATTTGAGAATATTAGAGGTGCTGACGTGGTGATGTATCAAAGTTCAAAATCCCACTAAGTGCTGCTCTTTTTGATGAAATGGAAAAATGGATTAATGCTACACGCTTTCTAGCTCCTAAACGGTACAATTTTATTTTTTAAAAAAACTTTCTATTTATTATTTAAAAAACTGTTTTAAATCCTCAACTTTTATAATAGTTTATTTATTAGTTTATACGCTTAAATAGTGATTTAAAAATCATTCAGCTATTTTAAAAGGACATTTATGATATAGTATACTGGCAGTATATATCGTCACTATAAATAATCATAAATAATCCAAAAATTGATTTGTCCTTTTCCTCATCCTTCACCATGGCGACATTGCCCCTAGCCACCGCAAGCACATCATAGTGCCACATATCATCACGAGCGCATGACACCGCCGCCTATCACCGTGAGTATTGTAACATCTTGACCCAATTAGAATTAGACCTATGTGGCCCATGAGAGCTATGTGTGTATGTTCAGTATCAATTTGTTAGTTTAGCAAGGGTGAAACCAACTTATAAGGCCTTGTCCCTCCAACCATATCACTTCCGGGTTAACCCTTTTCCACGAAGCGATGACAAAAGTATAAGTGGGGTGATATGTATAAGTGAGCCCGCCTGTCTGACGAACTGGGCTGTGCGGTTCTGGAGGAGAGGACAGGTTGTTCGCTTGTCACAAGCATGCTGCGTCGTCAAAAGCCACGCCCAACTGCCATGACATTGTCGAAGGAAATGGCCGGCGTACTCAGGACGATTCGATGAGTGGCTAGCGACTATTGTACGAAATTATTAAAAATGTCATTTTTAATTATGTGGTAATTTTTTAAAGTATATGGAAATATACATTGTCAGTAAATTGTACCGTAAAAGTCCCAACCATCTTTTACCGAGGACGTCTGAAACCGTGAAAATTCTTAGAAGAGAGCTTTCAGTTAGTAATAGCATTTACATTTCTATTGCAAGTTGTGTTCCAGCTGCCATGACATTATCGAAGGAAATAGCCGACTCACTCAGGACGATTCGATGAGTGGCTAAGGACTATAGTATAAATTATTTAAAATATCATTTTTAATTATGTGACCATTTTTTAAAGTATCCTTATTTGTAAAGAAAATACACATTGTCAGTAAATTGTATCGTAAAAGTCCCAACCATCTTTTACCAAGGACGTCTGAAACAGTGAAAATTCTTGAAAGAGAGCTGCAATTCAGTCCGTAATAGCATTTATATTTCTATTGCAAGTTGTGTTCCGAATCTTCCGATTGATTAGCCTCGGTCCGTATCTCCACATCTGGGGGCTTTCATTGAACTATTCCTACCGGAAGATACTGACCCTGTTGGAAACAGATAGTTTGCTTCAGCTGATTAAATTTTTTCCAAAGAAATTAAACTACTGCACCATTGAAACCTCCATGCCATTGGTTTCAGGAACAAGTGTCCAATTAATCTAACCAACCAACCAAAGAGTGAGAGCCAGCAGCAGGTAGCAGCAGATCATTGCTGAATTTAAAAGAAAGTCAGTCAGTTTGAGCTGAAACAACACAGGCTGTAACCTGTACCTGTACCCCCTTTGGTAGGAGAAGAGACCGATCAGGAGATCCTTTCAGAGCTGAATCGGATCGGATGGGTGCTTGTGCCACATTCCGGAACAAGAAGTGGTAGGTGATGACTTTACACTCGAAAGATCCACGGGGCTGACATGGAGCTGCGTCGGCCGCGATGGCAATCAGCAGCAGCAGCAGAAGGACGAACTGGTGACAGTCTGACAAGCAGGCAAGCAAAGCACATTTTCTTCTTTTTCTTCTTCTTTTTATTTTCTCTGCCTTTTAGCTCATCTTTTCTTGTAAACCTTAAAAACAGTCCGTAAAAGGAGCCTTTTTGGAAAGGTGAGATCTTGCCTGGCCATTCTTCAGAAGTTCAGTTCAGAGGCCACGGTTTTTTCTTTCTTTTTTTTAAGAAAAAACGTACCTTTTTTGAGAGTTCCATGGATCTTGCATTCTTGCCTTTCCCAAGGAGTCTTAAACCATAAGCAAAGATCAGGGGCGAAAAGAGGAAGAACACGCTGTGATCAGTCCAACCTAATGATCATTTCATCCATCGCAAAATGCAATGTCTGAATCTCATATATTTCTCTACTGCAAGACACAAATTTTGATCAGCTGATCGTGTATGTGTGAGAAAGAGAGAGAGGAGATAGTTGCGTACACGCCTCGTTGCAAACTTGCACGACCATGCTGCTGATGCTGGAATGCGACAGAGTCAGCGGAGATCAAGAAGCAGAAGCTTCCAGGATGGCCCAAAACCGGCGACGATTCCAGCAGTAATTAAACAGTACGTCGCAGCCGCCGCCGCTGTCGCAGCGCGGCGACGTCGTCATAGGCATTAAAGCTCCTTTTATTTTATACTAAACAATTATGTTTATGTGTTACAACGAATAAAGTCGAAGCACGATGCGAATGGAGACGGGAGAAAGAGGCGGAGGCATGGCATGAGGCGTGACGCGGGAGCTCCGAGCAGCGACGGAGGGAAGGGGCGTAGGCGCGGCGCGAGACACGGCGCGGATGGGGACGGGAGGGAGGGACACAGGGGTCTTTTTTTTCATCCAAGCCTAGGGATGAAAGTAGGGACGAAAAAATCACGTACCGACCGTCACCGAATACCGAAAATCTCGACCGAATACCGTATCCGCGAGAAAAACGGGAACGAGAAAAAAAAAGGAACGGGAAAACGGGAAACGGGAACGGGAATGGTTGGGGTGTTTTCCCGACCGTATTCACGGATCCCGTATTTATCCGGGAAAATTCCCGCGGGAAATTTCCGTTTTTGAGCTCATGTGCATAATAAAACATTCACTCTAGTCTATTAAACCTTCACTCATAGAATTTTTGGAACATTGTAAGCTCGTGTGCATAATAAAACCTTCACTCATACCATGAGATGTATGGTTACAATTGTTGCATCTAGTTAACTCTTTGAAGTGGTTATATGTGTGTCGACGTTTCCGTTTTCTTTTACCGATTCCCGATCGTAATTGACATGCTCCTAACCGTTCCCAATGTCCCGTATTACCGAATTCGTTTTTCCGTCTGTCTTTCCCGTTTCCGTTTTCGTTCCCGCTAAAAAAATATGGGAACGGGAATGGTTAAGGTCTTTTTCCCCCATTCCCGACCGTTTTCATCCCTATCCAAGCCCTCTCTTTCTTTTCAGCATTAGGACTGCGGATTAATTTTGGAAAAACTCAAAGGGTTTTCTGCAAAATAGCTAGGCAGAACAAAATTTTAGGTGAAAACACTAATGGCTTTATAGATACTAGCAAAATGCTCGTGCGTTGTAACGGGACGACGACGCAGGGAGGAAAACAGACGGAGCGCGTAGGTCCCGGGCGGTGGCACGGAGCTCCGGCGACAACGAGAGAGGGCGCGGGCGCGACGCGGGCATTGCACGGATGGGGACGGAAGAGAGGACGCGGGAGGTCTTTTTTCATCCAAGCCCTTCCTTTCTTTTCAGCATTGGGATTACGGGTTAATTTTTAAGCACTCAAGGGGTTTTATGCAAAATAACCAGACGGACGAAAATTTTGGATAAAAACACTACTTGCTTTATAGATAATTATATATATACATATATATAACTTTGAAAGCAAGGGTGTCTTTAACTTTGTGTACCACTGGACCTTGATTAAGAAATAGTATCAGATAGACATTTAGTGTAAGTTAATTTAATTTCATCAAATTAAGTCAAAAGTATAATGAAAATAGATATTGATTTACTGATACTTTAAATCAATTAGAAATTTGGTAAAAGTTTAAAATATTTACGATTCGGATATTATTAGTTAGAAAAGTATATTGATGAATAGGATAAGTTGCATGTTATCATCACAGGCATATAAACCCTTACATCTCCTTATAATTTACTTACCCCAGTTGACTACGGTCAAACATTACAGTCAATGAGGCCTGATGTAGCCTCTAGGACCTGTCTGTGATTTACCATAAATATGAGACTAAAATATAAAATCGCCAAAAGCTATATGATATCGTCTTCCTCCCGTCCTCACGCGAAAGGTGACAGCGCTTGGCCATACCTTCGGCCGCCGACGATAGGAGGACGTCATGGAGGCATCTGCCTCAGCGCTTCATCCCTTATTCGACGGCGGCGCGCTAGCCCACGTGTGCAGCGTGTGCTCGGCCGCCGCTCAGGGCAATGCACGGTGAGGCACGAGGCGCGTGAGTCGAGCTCGCCTGCTGGAGGTGAGGAAAGCGAGGCAAGAATGAAGCGAGAGGTTGTACGGATGAAAATTTTATAGATTTGGACGAAAAAATGATTTGATGATCGAAAAGTTATAGATTTTTAAGTAGTTAAGATAAGCTATATAGTACGTATAACTGAGTTTTTTTTAAAAAAAATAGTCAGGCGAAATATGGGTTAATTTTGAAAAAACTCAAGGGGTTTTCTACAAAATAGTCAGGCAGAACAAAATTAGAGTGAAAACACTATTTGCTTCATAGATAGTTATAGATATAGATATATTTATAGATTTATAGATTATAAAACATGTTTATTTTTAATCAAACTATATAAAATTTAATTAAATTTATAAAAAAATTTAACAACAGCAAACATATCAAATTAAATGACATTAAATATATTTTAATAATTTGTTTGTTTTATGTTAAAACATTATTTAATTTTTTTATAAAATAATAAGTTTAACTAGAAAGGGTAAAGCGACTTATATAATATAAAATAGAGAAAAATAGGTATGGCAGCAACAGTTGATTATCTTAATGGCGGAGTGTCAGCAAGCCGGCAGACGAGATAACGTAGTTAACACAGGAGTTCGCTAATGGCGATGAGGTTTCTTCGGACAGGATTAACAGGCTGCCATTAGGTTAAAAAAAACTCCATGTGCTTCTCTGCAGCCTAATTAAGACCGGACAGCAACATCTCGTACTATGTACTACTAGTATATACTGCACATCTCGCTGGATGAACAGGTGATAGATTCAACTGGGAATTTGCGGCTGGAATCAGCTGCACATTTAAGCTTAGCTAGAAGCTTTAGCCTAGTGGATTAAGACTGGAAGCTGGGGGGAATTAGTAGTGGGGTTAGGATTTGATCTTGGAAAATCAAGTGGAGAAAGTGATGCTTGCACTCCTTGACACTGAGATTATGGCATGGTTTTTTATTTTCAAAAATAGAACGAGAAAAATAAACATGCTTTTGCAGTTGCATGTGTGTATCACTACTGTGTCGTCAGGCAGCAGCAGGTTATGGGCAGTGCAGAAGGATGTGGACTGTAGCACTAGTGTTTGGCCCTGATCTTGTACAAAGGACGTCCATGCTTTTGGCCCTTTGCTTGCCTGCTTAACTTTGTAGTACATGATGCTTTGTTGTCATCATGTCATGTCTGTACTGAACTGAGCTTTTGCTTGTGAAGTGAATTATTATGTATGTATTCACATGTGGAGCAGTAACCAGTATTGATTCAAAGAAAAATTATAGGAATTTTAGAAGATTTCATTCCTATTGAATATTTTCTATATAGCCCTTTAAATAAAATGAATGGACAAAATGAAATCCTATAAAATTTCTATAAACATAAATTTTGAAGAAAATTTAACATGAGATAGAAACTTTATGGGAAGTTTTCTTTGAGTATTTATCTCTTCTTATATTCTTGTGTTTTTTATGGTTTGATCAAACACTTATATTTCTATTAAAATTATGTATTTTTTCTATTTCCCCATTTTCTTAATCTTGGATCTTATTATTCTTGACGACGGCGACAACGACCCACTCCGCCATCTCCTTCCCCCGCCGTCACGAGAGCTGAGGGGAGAGGGAGAGGAGATTAAAAAAAGCTAAGTATTAGATCGATGGACTAGACGATGGGCGCCAGGATATATATACCCCGAATCTTTAGTTTCGGTTGGTAGCGCCACCAACCGACTAAAGATAATTTCTCGTCATTTCTAATTCATCTTTAGTCCCGGTTGATGTTATCAACCGGGACTAAAGATAATTTTCCACTATTTTTAATTCATCTTTAGTCCCGGTTGTAGCCACCAATCGAGACTTAAAATATTTTTTCGCTATTTTTCTAAATTTATTTGGTCCCAGCTAGGGTTAACAATTAAATAATTCATTAAATAGGGCCAAATTAATTTCATCTAATATATGTTTAAAACAAAAATAATAAATAATACATTAAAATTAATCAAATATAGGTAATCCTAGACATTGATGTGCTCCTCTACATATTGTTTCTCTTTCGTCTCTCTCTATTTTTCCTTTTTATCAGCTGTTGACCAAGACAGAAAAAATTTGAATTTTTGTTTTTATTTTATTTTTATTTTCTCTTGACTTAGGAGCACACGAGAGGTAACCATAGAAAATTTGAGCCTAAATAAGCGAAAGACGTGGCCGATAAAAAATTCAGAAGACATGCTCACAATCGAGAAAAAACTTCCGGGACGAACGCGACGAAACTCGGACGAACACATCCGAAATTTGTTCTGATTGATTTTCATATATGGAACGTCTCGATCGGAGTCTGTATGGGAAAGTTATGACCGTTTTAAAAACCGACTCCGAATTAGAGTACAAAACGAGAACAATGCGCACAAAACTTGTTACACACGTACAAACTAGACGCGATGACGAGGGTTTGAATGTTCTTATTAAAATTGTAGATCTCTCCGATTTGTATATTATCACCAAAACAATTTAAGAAAATGTATATTGAGAATCATTGTTTAATAACACTATGACGATTTATAATTGCAATGTAATGATTAAATTAAAGCTTTCTTCTATCTTCATTCATCCATCCCCACACAACTCCATCCCTTTGAAATTACAGATCCACTCAAATTAATTTCAGGCCATTTAAATTATATAGTAAAATTATGTCCATTCCTTTACAACAAACCATATTTTTATTAGGTTCAGTTAAAAAATAAGCACATTTACTTTATTTAGATCTTTAGTCTAGTTTGTAACACTAACCGGGACTAAAGACCGGAGGCGTCTTGACAGGTTCTGACAGGATTTGAACCGAGACTAAAGATGATCTTTAGTCCCTGTTCGTGACACGAATCGGGACTAAAGTTTCTAGAGAGTCGACGCATTTTTAACCGAGACTAAAAACGTTTTTTTAAGTCCCGAATACAACTTCAACCGGAACTATTATGAATTTTGACGCTTCAATCAAATATGATTTCTCCAGTAATATTAGCCAAAACCATCAGCCATGCATCTGGTACCCAATGTCATTTTGAGTGTGCCACCTTGACTTTGCAGATTTCAGTTATCAACAGAAGCTATAAATATTTCTCTGCGGTTCATGCATGTCATGTTGTTGGCATACGGCTTGCATGACTGTTTTCCTATATCTAGCAGCTAACCAGCACTCCAGCAGGCATATCATGCGAGTTTCTTGATGCCTTCATATATCCGCACCGCAGGACTAGTGTAGCCCCCTACTCCCCCTCCCTCAATTTTAGGTTGAAAATAGACTTAGATAGTTTGGGACGCGCCGTCACCGATTTCAGCCCCTATGAAATAATCTTAGATTCGCCACTGCACCACACTATTTATATTCGGTAGACCCTTTACACAAATTGTTTGCTGCACCAACTACTTACGATATATCTTGACACTGAGATGAGATTTTGGAGAAAACTGAAACGGGCTGAAATGTCGATGAGATGAGATTTCAGAACAAACTGAAACAGGGAATGACAATGAGATGAGATTTGGTGTAGCTCCATTTATTTCCAATATAATATTAGCGTCCCACCGCCAACTCTTTAAAATATTCTTTTTAGTCTTGTGCATAACAACTGAACCTGTGGAGAAATCTGATGGGAAAGAGGTGCTGCCGCCATGAAAGCAATAGCAGGAATAATCTCATCACAACAGCAGATGAATGTTCCTTGCCAAAAGGAATTTGGTGCAACTAATGAAGATAGTGAAGTTTAGTTTGATGGATTTTTATATTCCGATCAATTTTCGTTATTGTATTCGTTTTTATTCGTATTTGTTTCATATTTGTTTTCGATAGTATTCGATTCTGTTCATGTATCTAGGGTTTTTATTTCAAATCCAATTTTGAAAAAAATATAAAAACAAATATAATATAGCTAATTTCCCACCATTTCCGATCCGTTTTCAACACTACTTATAACTCTAAATAAAACTGCCGGGCCACGAGCTCATGAGTGTATGACCTAGCCCATGAGTGATAAAATGTTTGGTTTATTTGTATCTGATCATGTGAATGAAGTATTTTTATTTTTATTGATGTCTAAATTTAACATGTCTTAGGTTTGTAATGATATAGAAGATTGTGATATTGTTGTATATTTTATAAAATTAGTAAGTTGATATGGATGTATGAAATTTGTTATATGTATTATTTACTAAACAATTAAAAATGTTGATATATTTTGAGAAAAATATAAAGTTTTGTAAAGTTTAGTTTGAGGGGTTTTTATATTCCAATCAATTTTCGTTATTGTATTCGTTCGATTCGTATTTGCTCCATATTCGTTCTGATTCATATTTGTTTCCAATAGTATTTGATTCCATTTCTGTATCCAGGGTTTTTATTCCAAATCCAACTTTTTTAAAAAATATAAAAACAAATATAATATAACTAATTTCTCACTATTTTTGATCCGTTTCCAACTACTAATGACCCAAGGGAATCCCCGTGCATCGCGCGAATTCCGTTGCCGCCGATCGATCGAGCGAGAGATTTGTTGTATGCGCGTGCGTACGGCGTGTCCTATCTCGTATGATCTGACGGTAAAAAAAACATATACTAGCAGCTAGCTTCTGCGAGTAGCCGCCATCCATGTCGACGCCGCATCATCGCCATGCCTGTCCAGCAGCGGCCGCAGTCAGCACACACATGCAGCAGCATGGGCATCGCTGAATCGGACGATGGATTTGCTTTCCCCGAGATCCGCAACGCTACAACATTTTTCATTATCATCGTGATTCAGAATAGACCACACGGTCTACAGTGTGTGTAAATATCAAAGCTAGCTAGTAGTAGATTGATTTACGCACTGTATAATAGCTATTCAAAGCGACCAGGTTACAGGCTTTACTGTTCATTTCGAGCAAGCATGTAGTCCATGATTTGCACACCGGCCCTGAGGTTCGGAAGAACCGGTAGCTCCGAAAGCGAATGGTTCCTCTTTTCTCATCATGTTAAGCTTTTCAATAAAATGACTAGCGCATAATCGCACAAAAATAATAGCCTATTATATATATTATCACTTATCAGCATTCCTGAGCAGGCACGGAACTAAATTGGCAGCACTTGTATCGGTGCATGCAACGTGTGCAGCAACGCCAGCAATGTAGTCTAGTAGCCTAAACCTAGATTTAGTCTGAAAGAAAGATCCATCAATTTGATCGGTGAAGAGTGGAGACAAACATATATGTATTACATGTATGACATTACTGAAAGATGGAAACGACTGCGAAACTGTTTGGGCTTCCATGGCTACGTCAGAAAAACAAACTGAACCTTCTAGCCGCAGATAGAAAAGGAGAAGATTGCATTGCTCGCCACAAATTGCCCAAAAAGTCTATGGCTGCTTGCTTTGCTTCCTTCTCGCAGCCACTGCTTGCGTTGCTCATCATCATCATTACGCGCGTTAATTCCGTTTCGATACGGGACAGTGTAGCTGATATATGTTGCACACTGATCATCAATACGGCAAATTAAATTGGATGGTTAGAAGTTGCAGCCAGGGGCATAGAAGAACAGAACTTCATCTGAACTTTTTAGAAACTCCTCCTTTTGTTAATGTCACTGTGAAAAGGTCAGATCCTCAAAAATCAATTGATCAGGTTGATTACCTGGTCTGCTCATACAGATGTATACTACTGGTTGGATTATTGGCAACGGTTTGGGTGGTTTATCTTTTCTGGTTTAATTGAGCACATTGTAATGACCCTTTGGAGCCCTTTTTTATTTTCTGATCAAAGTTTGGCGAAAAGTTGTCGCAGTTGACTGGTATCAGGATTTGGCCACCCCATTTGTCTCTGCCGGCTGCTTTCGCAACACATGTATCTTACGGGTCTCATCACCTGTTTAAGATAAGTAATTAGGCGCATGCAACATATATAAATAATGACATGCCTAGCCTAGGGTTTGAAAAAAAAGAAAAACAAAAAAAAGTGCTAAAGATGTGATGAGGTGGAGGTCAGGTTGATTAATTCAGTGGTACTCGTCCATGCACTGTCGCTCCGTCAGGTGTTGAGTGATAATCCAAAATAATCAGTGCTGTAGCTAGGAGTAAAGTAGGTCGTGACTGATCAGGCGAGCTGATGGCCTAGCTAACAGCGAGGTCTTAGTTAACACGGCTGTTTTTTTCTTCGTCCAGATAGCGGATGTGTCCTGTCGGAGAGTCTTGTCAATGTTAATTGGATCGTGGGAAAAGAAATGCAGAGAGAATGGTTCCAATTGCAACCGCTGATGGCTGTTGGTGGGGCGCCGGTTATATATAGTAGTGGTAGGATCGATCCAAAAGTGTCTTGACGTATTGGACGCTCCTGCGCAACTCGGTGCTTTGATTAATCCCAAACGTTTATGCCTTGAAGAACAATTCTGAAGCTAATCTATATACATGATTAACTGAAATCGCAGGACTTAATATGTTTGGAATCTAGCTAATTAACCATCTGTTTGTGAGCACATCACCTAGCTGATCTGAGTTCCAGGTGAGACTAAACTGGAAGGATAAATCAGCATCGCATCATGTCAGCACGGTGGCATGTACGCAGGCCAGGCGATCGATCGATCCGACCACAGCATGCGCGCGCAAGACTACACGTACCTATGCTGATACGACATCGTGTGCAAGTTAACCGCGCGCGAACGCCGCGCCCGCGCTGCTCGCTCGATCGGCCGGTTTTTTTGTTTTTCCCCAACGAAACGACTGAACCGACGCGCCGCGCGCGACTACTTAGCCAACTAGGGCTATGTCATGCGTCCGCTCGTGCGTCGGAGCGGCCGGCCGGGGCGACAGCGAGACCGCGCGAGACGGGGGCGGGGGCGACGACGCGTTGCTGGCGCTCGGTGCTTGTGGCGGCTAGCCTGCCATTATATTGATGCCATGCATGGAACAACTCGATCGGTGAGCGAAATGACAAATTACTGTACATCCTTGACCGTACCCACCACCGCCACATCTCGTTGTGTGTGGCGTCCTCCGCCTACTAAGACAGAGAACCGAATTGAAACTTAGGCGCCGTTTAGATACATCTTCGAAACTTCGACTTTACACCTGTCATATCAAAAGTTTGGACACATAAATAAAATATTAAATATAGACTAAAAAATAACTAATTACATAGTTTGCATGTAATTTACGACACGAATTTTTTAAACATAATTAGACTATGATTTGACAATAAAATGCTACAGTAAACTTATGTTAATGACGGATTAATTAGGCTTAATAAATTCGTCTCGTCGTTTACAGACGGATTCTGTAATTTGTTTTTTTATTAGTTTATGTTTAATACTTCAAATGTGTGTTCAAAACATTGATGTAATATTTTGGCTAAAAATTTTTCAGGATCTAAACACACAGCCTCAAAATGTTTTCTTGCGATTCAATCTAGATTCTCTAGAATATGAATCTCACGAATTTTTTGTATTTTTAATTTTTTTAAAGATTTACAAAAATAACTTCCGAGTTTGAAAAATTTCAAAACTAATCTCCTCCCGCCTCCGGGAGGCGTGAAGAAAAACGCCTCCCGGAGGGCGAAAAATCCGACGTGGCAGACGGCCCCACGCACCGTCTCGCCGCCGCGGGGCATTTTTGCGGGCGGCCCTTCCCGCCCCTTGGGAAGGGCGTTTTTCATCGTGCACGGGGCCGCCGCAAAAATGCGGGGCCGGCCTTTTGCGAGCGGCGCCTTCCCGCCTTGGTAAGGGCGTTTTTCACCGTGCACAGGGGCCGCTGCAAAAGGCCGGCCGACTGGCAATTTTGCGGGCGGCCCCTTCCCGCCCTTACCAAGGGCGTTTTTCACTGTGCCCAAACCATAATTGCCCCGATCGACATCGACCCACTCTCTCGTGTTGTTTGAGATGTAAAATGTTATCGTCGTATTTTGTGCTAATATAACAAATCCATTGGATTTGTGGTATTGTTGCAAATGTAACCGTCTTCATGATTTGTAGTATTGTTTGAAATGTAAATGTTATCGTCGTAAGGATGCAAATGTAAATATTGTTGCAAGTGTAAATGTTCGAGGTATCGTACATATGTTGTTTGCATTACTGTGAACATATTATTTTAACCAAGTTAACTTAGTTGCAATGGTTAAGCAGCTTGTTTGTCACAAGTGTTACATAACCCATTAGGTACGGATGATGCAATACAACTAACTCATCCCCCACGAGTGAAGGCTCGGCTACCTACGGAACCGTTCAAGGGCGATAAGCTTGTCATCAATTTTCTCTTTCCTTCTCGGCGTTGTACTCCTTTTGAGTTTCACATTCAGTTACTTTTAAGCCGTTATATTGGGGAATGACATTGTCGATCCACCTAGTGAATCCACACCTTCTTTGAATGCCCTGGTAAAGAAACACATGTAATCAGTTAGAGAGCCACTAGAGCGAAGATGTTTGCATAATTGATAAAATGAAAGACGTACAACGAAGTCGTTGTCCAAGTTGGGGCAAATGAAATATCTCCGACCATATGTTCGTGGTTCAAATGAGGTAGCCATCTTGCAACGATCCCTACAACCGCACATAGGACGCTCCGACCATTTAGGGAAACCCAGTGGTTGTTCCTCCATGCTAAGCTTGCGATTTCGACGCGACGTTCATACTCCATCCAAGCCCGAATGAATTGTTCAATGGACTCGGGTTGTGTTACCGTCCGACCGATCGAAGCGTGTTTAACCGTATCGATCCAATCTTTGTATGGACACCGACGTACATCCTCCGTTGCACATTTTTTGGTGGTGGAGTTAAAAAATGGAACAAGCGAAAAGGTTAAAGAAAGAAAAATTATACTCACGACAAAATCGTCATCCGTAATCTCGGGACACACGAAGCATCTTTGTCCTCTAGTTGCTTGTCTTATGGATCTTACCACTTGGCAACGTAGACCACAGTGGCATTCGGACGTTCCGCCATGTGGGTAGTGCCATGATCCATAGGCCAGTCCAAAGCTTCGCGCGAACTCGACGTTGGTACTCGGCCTTCCGTTGAAGGTAGTCGACCTTGTTTCGCTAAGTGGGTAGTAACGTGTTCGTCGGTTCGTGGGTTCTCCGTATCTATCCACTCAACGAAGTTGCACACCCGACGATATGCCGCATGAGGTGTTAACACGATGTACAATCAAGTTAGCGTTTTTGCGTGAAGATTTTGTAGATGAAAGCAAGTGCGAGATAAGCCATACGATCAATGTTGGCGCATTGGAAAATCGTCTCCCCGGTTTCGGCGAGGAGGGACGACGTAAGTATGCAGCCATCTCCACAATGGCATAACGGACGGTCACACCATGGTGGAATAAAACCGCTCAAAGGATGGAGTCGCCATGGAGACGCTCAAGGAATGGATGATATGAAGATCTCATTGCAGGAGTAAATGTAGAAAAGAGAATGCACATTTGAAGAGCTCGTATTCGGATCTAGGCACTATATAGTGCGGGGAGGTGACGGTTCACATCTATGTATCGTTTATGTCTGTCACGGGCAAATGATCGAGACGTATCGTGTAGGATTGTCACGAGGCAAAAGTTGATAGCGACGTATCGTGCGGGACTATCACGGGGCAAAAGTTGATAGCGACGTATCGTGCGGGACTATCGCGGGCAAAAGCCGATAGCGATGTCTCGTGCGGGTCTAATGGGCCGAAAGTTTTTGTCGTTAGTAAGAGTATCAAGCAAATAACGATACGGAAGGATCTCGTGACATGTGAGTGCGACGAACAGGACATAGATATATACAAACATCAAACACAAAATAAATATTTACAATTTGTACAAACCGATGCACACAGCAGCCTGCGACGAGGCCTCTTACCCCTATCCCTCCTAGGCCGTGCTCGACGTGCCCCCGAGAGTACGTCGCCTGTCCGGGGGCACGCCACGACTAGCACGGACATCCGGCGCGGCGTCTCCCGTGGCGGGTCCCGGCTCGTGGTAGAGGTGCTCCACCGAGCCGAGAGGAGGCGAGTACGTCCCGATCCGGGTCCTCCAGTCGTCGAAGTCGCGCCGTACTGACCCCCTCGTCGCCTCCCGACCCGCCCGCCTGCGTCAACGAAGTCCCCGACCGGAAAATCCCCGCCGAGTAGAATCCTCCCGTATGTAAGCAATGTGAAGCATCGGTGACTTAAACTAACACGTGTGAACTAATCATCGGACGACGCTTGCTCACCTCCCTACTGACCGAGGGACGAGGAACGGAGGATCCGCTCGCTCCAAAGCAAAGCTTGCGGTCTTGGCCGAGTAGCGAAAGGCCGAGGATCGACGATCCACTCGCGCTGCCGTATCCCCGCTCGGTAGCGTCGGACCTAGGCGACATTCGGTTTGTTAGATCACGTTGTAGGGTTGACACAATGAAAATGAGTGGAACTAACCTGTGGAAGGACCAGCGCCGTGTGGTGACCATCCAGATGCTTGGACCGCGTGGACGAGGACTGTAACACCTGTGGAGGAACCGCGTCGACGGCGAGAACGACACGAGAAGATCCGCAAGATCTTCCGTGCCGTCGTCCGCATCCGCTCGAAGGTCATCCTCTGTTCCACCTCGTTCAGGTGAATGCCCGCGTCCGGCCTCGGCATCACCGAGTCGATTTCGGCATTCAATGCCCGTGCGGCGTCGGCCTACAAAAATCAAAACAAGTTAGGTTTTTCGCTCCAATAAAAAAACATAAACTAACGTACAAAGGCTTTAATGCGGACAAATCATGACGTACCCCAACGAAGTAGTCCCGGTCTCGGTGCTCGGGTAGGTGTCCGTGCTCGCCGTCGGTGCGCGCGCGACCGGTGTGAAGGTCACGCGCGGACGCGTCCGCGGTAGGTACCACCGAAGGTAGGCGGTGTAGTTCTCCTCGGAGTGGGCGTAGATCTCGCCGATCACCTCCTCGGTGGCTATCAGCCGATCGCCACGTATTGCTGCATACGTGGTTCCAGGGAGCCTCCCGCTATCCCCGTCGAGACAACCTGCGTACACAAAGAAAGGTCAACTATAGTTCCATTTTATTTGACACAATCGTACTACATTTGAAATAGAAATACTCACCGGTGGTCCTAGTGGGGAACGGCAACCGTGCGTCTACGGGAATCCCGGCGCGATCCGAACGCCTCATCACTCGGCTGGGCGGTGAGGCTCGACGGTGATGTCGTACACCATCGGGATCAACGTCATCCAAGAGGCCGAGTCGCGCGTGCACAACGTCGAGAGGCCTAGAGGCGCCCGAGTTGCGCCGCCCTGCGTGTACGGCTCCCAGACAACGTTGTACGTGCGAGACGGTCCAACTCGAACACGAAGTCCGGTAGCTCCGTCTCACCGAGCGTGGGCGTAACGACGCTGCGACAATAAAAAATCAAGTGGTTACAAGTTTTGTTCAACACAATTTAAATATTTGAAAGAAATATGACTTTGTACTTACGTTGCGTCGAAACCAAGTACGAACCCATCGTAGGCCCATCGGCCGGGTTCTCGAAAGCGGCGCTACGTCGTACGGAGAGGTGTCGACGACCGGTCGGCCGATCGCGAACCGCTCCGCAGCCCACATGTAAGAGAAGGGGATAGCTGTGAAGATCGCTCCGGATCTGTCTTCGTGCACGCGTCGCACGCCCACGGTAGGTGGCTGCGAGCACGGCCGAACCCCAACTCCACCGAGGCACGCCGCCTATCTCCGCGTCCGCTATCGACCGGGCGTAGTGGATCGTGCCCTCTCTCGCAGTGTTCCCGACGTGTTGGTGAACATCACCCAGCCGAACAACCAAAGCGGTACGCCTCCAACGAGCGTCGCACGGAGTACTCGTCGGCGTCGGGGTGGAGCTTGTCGGCCTACAAAGGACAAAACCATGTTAACAAACATCGGATGTAATGAAAAATATCGAAGTCTTGAAGTTAACTTACGTGAACCGCATAATCCAAGTCTTCGTAGGCCCCGTGGTCGCGTAAGGGTAGATCGACCGAACAGTGGGAGCCCCGGTAGCCTCATCACCCGAGCAAAGCGTGCGGTGATGTCGTCCCTCCATCCACCAACACCGTCCACAGGCCCCAGGCGTCTCCGGCTAGTGGTAGCCCTAGCGGGTAGGAGACGTCCCGCATGGCGTCGAGCCATCTCCCCACAAGGAAGATGGAAGGTGTGCGTCTCGGACGCCACCGATCCACCAAAGCTATCGGGGACCGGTCCGCATCGAACCGTCGCCCGGTCGTGATCGTGGGCACGCGCCTCAACGAGTCGCGAGAGCGATCGAGCCGGACTCACGTAACTTTGCATATCATACACATAGTGTAATATTAGTATAAAGCATAGTGTTCCTGCAGTAAGTGATAAGAGTTTGAACGTACCGCTCGACGTGTCGCGGATCGACACGCAACAACTCGCGCGACGGCCGTGGACGAAAGGTGGTCACCGAGCACCCGCACCGCCGACAAGTACGACTGTGCGCCCGTCCACTGTCTGCGAAAAGCGCGGTGTATCGTCCGCCATACCGCATGAATACATGAAGCACACAATAAGCAATTTATAAGAAAAATCAAAACAACATGAATACATGACATAAATGGTCCATTATATCTCAACATTAAAAAAGTTCACGTCTTAATTCAAACTAACAAACACAACATATAAGTCTCACAACAACAATAAACCAGTTTACGTCTCACAATGATAAATATTACACGCACGACAGATGGCAACAACATGACAAATAGTACAAATATCGATCACCACTACATTGAATAGGAGCAAACAAAATAATCAAGCCATTGCATCTCCATGGACGACGTAGTCGCTGCACGACCACGTCTAGGACGTGGTCGCCTCGTTGTTGTTCCTTCTCCGAGATGGACGGCTACCATCGGAGGGTGTCCGGAAAGTCCCGAACCTTCGACGGTTGAAGTTTCGAATTCTTCGGGCATTTTTGTATGTATGTCCGCGCTCATCGTATTTGCTGCAACGTAGGGTCCTTCCCGGCCTCGGACTCGTCCATGTCGTTTCGATGCGTCTCGGCGACGACGTCCCTTTTTCATCCTTAACTTCGATGGATCGGAATGTAGAACACTTGTGGCCGCGGTGTTGTGTACGATCCAGATATCCCAAAACCATATATCTCCTCCTTTCACGTATGAAAAATTGATTCTTTCTGTAGTACGGTGACACATAAATATCCGGAACTATGCCGAGTCCCGCTACGGCAAGGACGTGTGAGCAAGGCGATGTCTAAGCTTCGGCTTCATATAGCTGCAGCTACAACCACCATCCGCATGAAGCACACATTCTGCACGGCTTGAACACGGTTGATGCCTCGCCTTCTCCGTCGACACACATGATCTCGTGCATCAAAGCACTTGGGTTCCTTGGGGGATTACTCGTGCTTCATAGCCTTAATTTTGTCTTGCATATATTTCGTCACCACGTTGCCAAATACAATTTTGTTATCGACCATTAAAGGGGATATTTTCTTAAATCTATCCCTAAAATATGCCTGCGTGCCATGAAGGATAAATTCCACAATACCCACCAATGGAAGCCCCTAACTCCTCGCATCACCCAGCTTGTACACCTCGGCCGGGTTCGTTGTCATTATACCATATCGAGCTCCGTCGGTGTCATACAACAGACCACTTTTCTTTCGGTTCATTCTCTATCCAAGGGGAGAAATTACGTATTGATGGTGCAGACCTCCTTCTCATTGTTGGCGGGTCATTATGCAATGGACCAAGAGGTACACGAGGCTCGTCAACTCGTGGCAAACGAGATTGCTCGTCGGTTTGCTTCGTTGTCGCTCATCCAACCTTCTCCACATCTCATTGAATTTTTCTCTTGATTTTGACCACATAGCCTCTTGAATAGATCCATCGGTGCTTGTTCTTGAATTGTTTGTAGAAATTGGCTCCCATATGACGCATGCACCACCTACTCGAACATCATGCCACCTAGCCGGAAGTCCCCTCTCCGGCCAACCATTCGAAGGTAGTCGATTGCCCTCGGCATGCCGACATGACGATCATGTATGAGACAAACATTGGGCCTCATACGAACGACTTGGCATCGAACTCTCTCCAAGAACCAATACCGGCTTTCGGTGTTCTCACTCTCGACAAATGCAAACGCCATAGGTAACACTGGTTGTTCCCATCTGCTCCAATCGTCGTCGCATCCGACCTCGTATTTCCAGTCGAAAGGTTCCATTTATGCACGGCCAGGGCGACAGTGAACAAATGCGTTGATGCAAGCACCAATCGAGAAAAAGGCTCTTTGCGCACGCTCTTGCTCGAATCGGTAGATGATGGAAATGTCGAATGTCGTAGTAGGTATTGGGGTTTCTCGAGCAATGGTGGCTAATAGACGAGGTAAATTGTCATACGATGCTTCAAATGTGCCATACCTCATCTCCAATATCTTTTGTTTCGCCCTCCAAGCCTTCGCATAGCTAATAGTATACTTGAATTTGTTCTCAATGTGCTTAATAATGGAGCACGGTTCAAAATCCGTGTTTTAACAACATGGTCAGTATATCTCACCGGCAACAAACGCCGAGGTGATGTTGCGGTGGTACTTATCTACCCCGAGCAATGACATGTGTGCTCACCAACAATGTTCACTTTCCAATAGTCATTTCATTTTCCCTTGTATGCATGAACGCGCCACGGACAATCATCCTTCATACACTTCACATCATACACATAGTTCGTAGACTTCACCACCCTAAACTCTCTATGCAAAGACACCGCCCAATGCTTCACTGCCTCTTTCATGTCTTTCTTATGAGCATACCTAGCACCACTGGATGACCTCGTTATCTTTGTATTCAAATGAAACATGCTGCCTTCCGAGATAACAAGGCGAGAGAAATCGGCTTGTTCCCAATCGACGGGCATGACATCTTCTTCCTCGTCCGATGATTCATCGCCCTCCGCGCTCATTTTCAGAATCCTCCCTCTCCATTTCTTCAACAATTTCTTCGATTCTCTCTCCCTCGTCCGCCACGCCAATCGCCTCCTCTAAGCTTGCTTCATTGCTTGGACCTTCGCCATACTGTTTGCATTGTATTACGCTATCGATTTCGTGCGGTGCCACAAAAATAACAAGGGGCCAGGACCTTTCAAGTGCCATGTCCACATAGCGTCTCCACGACTCGGTGTTATCAATAGGCATAAGTTCCCAATAATATCCTTCATTTGCACGACTTACTACAACGGATAGAGACATTGTGTTCACTCTTGTATCCACTTTAAATCCACGTAGCAACCAACTATACACCGACTCAAATGTTTTCTCGCGGCCTATCGATGCCCTTTGATTTCATCCTAAATTCGACAAATCTACACCTTCGGACCGTATCTAACGTTGCCTTCACCGTGAACTATCGAAATATGATCTTACTTGCCATAGTGCCGACAAACAAATTGAAACGAGTTTATTCCATACTACGAATATATTTCCTAGATGATTCTGTGCCTAACTTAATTTCTTTAACAATATGTTCTCGGTCTACATCTTAAATTTTCCCAAATCGATTTGTTCGTTCCATCTACCGCCAATCGTAACTCGTTCATTTCGGTTTGCCAAAATTTATAAACTAAATTCAATTAACTCGTAGTTTATATCTAAACATATTTTGATCATCAACAAAATTATACGTACGATTTTCTATAGTGCTTACCATCTGCTCACATAATTTACACTTACATCCAAACACATTCTATCTAAGTTGATCTATCTATTCTACCTATGTTAATGTCCATTAAATATCCTTGTTGATCTATCTATTCTTCCTATGTTACGTCGATTAGATTATCTACATTGATCTAAATTAAACCATCTGTTTTACAAATCTATAACAAATTATTCAATACCTATTCAAATATTACAAATTTATATTTTTCCTAATATTTCATTTACATACTAGCTAACAAACAAAATAATGACGAGATATTGCATTTATCTCCAATGAAGTACGCAATCCAGCAGGGCTTCGTCGCGCTCCTCCTCTTCCTCACCTCTCTCTCTGTTCTTTTTCTGGATTTGGAAAGGTGTAAATGAGGTTGAAATGATTGAGAGTCGGCTTATATGCGGCTGGGTAAAAACGCCCTTGCGAGGGGCGGGAAGAGGCGCCGCAAAATTGCCGGGCGGCGTGGCAATTTTGCAGGTGGCCCCTGTAAGCACGGTGAAAAACGCCCTTGGTAAGGGCGGGAAGGGCGCGCCCAAAATTGCCTCGGCCGGCCTTTCGGCGGCCCGTGCACAGAAAACGCCCTTACCAAGGGCGGGAAGGGCCGCCAAAGGCCGGCCTCCTGGCATTTTGCAGGAGGCCCCCATGCACGGTGAAAACGCCCTTCCCAAGGGCGGGAAGGGGCCGCCGCAAAATGCCTCGCGCGAGCGGACGCGTAGTGCGGGGCCGTCTGCCACGTCGGATTTTTCGCCCTCTGGGAGGCGTTTTTCCCTTCACGCCCTCCCGAGAGGACGGGAGATAATTACTTTTGAAATTTTTCAAACTCGCAAGTTAGATTTGTAAATCTTTAAAAAAATTAAAAATACAAAAATTCTGAATCTCACAGTACACACCACAACGTGTGGGCTGGCTCGACGACGGAGGTGAGGCTTGTTTTCACCAGCTAGGTTCGTTGGGCCGCAGATCCAATTCTACAGATTGGTTACGTTAATATCGCTGCTCCTACTATCCAAGCCCATCTCGTCTTTGAAAGAGCTTGAAGAAGACCGGGACGAGGTTTAGACTGCAGGCGGTTTTGTCGACAGGCCGATTGATTCAGTTGGTGGACGCGGCCGACGCTGAATCGACAATCTCTAATTTTCCCAAACAATCATTGTTTCATATTCTGAAAATATGTAGTTGCAGAATTAAAAAAATAAATTAAAACTCAAAAGCTAAAAAACCCTAAGCCAAGTATCAACCAACAGATTTTCAGAATAATCTCTACCACTTATAATACATCTTAGTAACGGTTTAAATCTAACATCTTTCTTTTACTCACTCATAATCTAATTGACAAAAATCAGACATTTTAGTAACGGTTTAAATCTAACCTCTTTCTCTTACTCACTCATAATCTAATTGACAAAAATTAGAGTTTACTTATTTATTTCATATTATTTTTTATTTTTATTGTGTGTATGCATGTATGAATTTAATTACGAGATGTTATCTGAGATTTATTTTTTTAGTTTGCATTATCCGAGATTTGTTTTTTTATGTATATTTGGATTTAAAAAAATGATTGATTATATTATTGTAACGTTAGCACGAGTATATTCTCCTAAAGCAGAACTGAATGTGCCTGGCCTGAGCGAGCCCCTCCCAGTACCCTCCCTGATGCTGGGCTGAGTGGTGTTTGGTTGGTGGCGGTGCCTGAAGGATTTCACAATTTCAAACGCCTGAGCGCTTGGCGCGAGCTCTACCAGCATAATCAAGTGGTGACCACAGTTTAGTGCAGCATGCGGATGATGGTTAGTGGGTTTTTTTTGGAGCATTGATGATGGTTAGAGGGTTGTGATGACGTGACGGGATGATTAAACAAATTGTCTATGGCTCTCATCATTAATTACTCAGAAGTCCTAAGGACATGTTCGGTGGATGGGTTAGTCACTAATCCCTCAAGTAAAATGGAACGTTACCACATAATTAATTAAATGTCAGTTATGTTTTTTAAAAAATAATTAATATGATTTCAAAATAATTTTTCAATATTTTTTACAAATAACATACCATTTAACCCATATTTAACCCATTTAACAGTTAATATTTAATAAATATTTTACGTCTGACTCTCCGTTAAGTTTTATCAAATAATGCATGCCATTTAGTTATAAAAGATCTGAGCGTAGCTGAAAAAGTTTTCCAATTAAACTTTTTAATCACCTATATCTTTTAAACCAGATATTTTTTATTCGAGTACACCATTATATTATTTGCAATTAAATATTTATAATAAGATCCCACATAATTATATTTTGATAAAAGAAATATATGTTATAAATTATAAATTATTTTTAGATTTGATTATTACCCTTGACATTTACGAAAGTAAATTTAATAAAGCCTAAAATTAATTAACATAAGTTATAAAGGTAACCTAACACAAAATAGTTGTCACGGTGTTTGACCGTCGTTAAGTATCAACTTTAACTGTCAACTCATGTATAAAAGAATACAATTTTATACAAAATGTAATATCAAACTTAGTGGTAAGGGTTTTTTACTAGCAGTTTTTTCATGAGTATTGGTAAATATTTGTATGCAGGTAATTTTTGATAAAAAATACCCGTCATGCTACAAAATGTACCTCCGACCAATCATAAGCGAGCAGGGCCCACATGACAGTCAAAACCTACTGAATTCGCTAATCCAAGACTAATCGTCATAGGGGCCCACCTGTCATACAAAGAAGAAAGTCGTTGACCACACGATTTGCTTGGTTTGGCAGAACCAGTGCTGGCGCCCCGGCCATCCCCTTGCACGTGGTGGCTTCCCACAGGATGGTGATGGCGGTTGTGGGTGAACCAACCTCCACAACCACCATTCCAACAGTCACATGGCCCTATAAAAGAAGAAACTCAAGTCACTCTTAAACACACAACAAAGTGAAATACAACTCACTTTCATACCTTAGGCATCACTTTAGTAGTATGGAGAAAATAGGTATAGAGTGAGGAAAAAGTCTGGAGGAATATCAAAGTTGTGGCGCTCTCTCCTCTCTTACGCCTCAGCGGATGCTTCTTTTAATAATGTAGTTGTTCAAGATTTTCTTTTGGTATTTAATTAGCTTACTTAAGTATGATGTATTCTTGTCGTTATAGGTTCGTCGCTTAGTATTTATATTAAGTGCTCTAGTACTAGGACTCTGGATGAAGAAAAGAGTTCCAGCGCGAGGCTAGAGTAGTAATCAATAAATTAGGTGTGGTGTCTAGGTTAACGGTTACCTTTGTTTGTTGTGTGCTCTACGAAATGTGAGGTAGGTGACAGATGGTGACAGTCCTGTCCGTCCTTTGTATCTCTCCACCTCAGGCATATCATAGTGCTACAGGCCAGAGTCTTTTGGTAGACCAAGGGTGAATCGGTATTCGAGTAATCGATAGGGTTTTACCTTTAACTTAAATCTAGCTAATTAAACCATAGGAATCCTCTCTAGCCTAAGCCTATCATTAGTTGTTTTCCTTGGTTGAATTCTGTAACTAGATATACACACACGTTCCCTGTGATTCGATACCCTTGAAATACTCTAAGGTGAAGTGCTACAACGGTATTCGTGTACTTGTAAATTTATCTGTAACTGTAACAGATAGTTAATTTATCAGAGGGAATGAAGGTGACTTGAGTCAAGGCTGTTTCATTCTTCAATCACTTAAGATGACGTGGTAGATACTTCAAAGTTCACGATTACATATATGGCTTGGAATAAATTATATGTTTGAATCATTATACGAGAAGTTATTGCTTTGTTGAAATCCATGAGCTTTACTCAGGGACGAGTAAAGGATAAGTGTGAAATCCTTTCTTTTTTTTCTTTCCTTCTTTTTCCCTTCTTCTCTTCCAGGCGCTATCGCGGGGAGGTCGCCACCGTCGAGCCGCACCCGTCGGGGGCCACCCCGCGGCAGTGCCAAGAATAGAAGAAGAGAAAAAGAAGGAAAGAAAAAAAGAAAGGATCTCCCGTGATTTTACAAAAAGTCCCTGGAAGTTTTTGGAAATTAAGTCATCACTGCTGACTCAGCCCTCGGCGCGTCACGTGGCATGGGATTTTTGCAAAACCGGGTCGGATGGTCGAAGATGCATGGTTTTGATAGTTGAGGGTGTAGGATACCCGGTTTTCTAGTTGGATGGTCAAATACAAACTTTCACGATAGTTCAATGGTCAATTATGGACTTCTTCCTTAATTAAACCATAGGAATTCTCTCTAGCCTAAGCCTATCATAGTTGTTGTCCTTGGTTGAATTCTGTTCCTACATATACATACATGTTTCCTATTATTTGATACCTTTGGAATACTCTGAGTGGAATACTCTGAGGTGAAGTGTTACAACGGTATCCATGATCTTGTGAATTTATCTACAACCATAATAAATACGAGCACATGACAATAGAAGTAAATCCGTTGCGTGGGGGAAAAATCATGAGTCCATTCATAAATTAAATAGAGTCCACACAAATTATACAACTAACTAAAAACAACAATAAAAACATTTTCACAATATTATGAAAATCTAAGAAGTAATTTGATCAAATATAAATGTTATTTATATGCATGCTAAAAGTAATTTACACGTATAATAAAACTAATTTACAACACATATATTTTTTATTAAAATATAATCATATAAGATTTTGTTATAAAGATTTATTGAAATTAATATAATGGAGTAATTGGATTGTTGATCGGCTAAGTAACTTAAGGGTAAAATTTTATTTGAATTTTATGTGTTAGAAATATTTTTCGTAATATATTAGCGATTTTTTGTCATAACATTAGTGAAGACATAATCTAAGTTTATCAATTTTCAAACACATCACCAACCAAACAGCTCGAGTTTTAGGCTTTCGACTTGCCTAACCAGGCATATTTCATCAAAATCTCCTAAAGTCTGAGGCATAAAATTTTATTAGGCATGTTGTTCAGGGCACCAACCAAGCATACCATAGGTCCCTCCTCTCGACACCAAGTTCGAACATGTTCTTTTACCGTAATAGATATCATGTGTCCATCAACTTGTATATCGGAGCACCCGACATCCTAAGGCAATATTATACCCGATTTTGGCTTGATATGACAAGTTGACTGTGATTAATCCGGCTGAGTGTAATGGCAAAATTTGGTAAGATTCTTTAATGGATTGAGTTAAGGGAAAATGTCAAATAGCCGATAGAAATTTATCCAGGAGAAACCGAGTTCAAGAAGAAATCTTAAAGACTATTGCATGACAGCTTAAGTTCATATATAAATTAGGCAAGTTTTATATTTAGGAAAGTTTGTGTCATGGCCTGGTGATTTGTATCTACAAATTAAGTTTATCCTTATGTTAGCATCAATTAGGTCTGACTTATGAAGTTATGGTTGTAAGTTCGATTTATTTAAGCCAGTAGGCATCAATCATTGTTTCATTGGGGTTTCAGCTGACGAGTTATTTGGAAATTATTTAAGTGTCGCATCGACTTATAAGGATTATATACAAGGTTGCTTTTAGCTGATTGCAGCAAAAGTTTAATTAATTACTTAATCATTTGGATTACCATGGCGGGCTTGTTTTTGTCGTGTCTCGGGCACTCCGCTAGGTGGCCCGAGACAGTTGTCTTGCTCCTGTCACCATCTGTTCGAAACCGAGCTTGGTGGGCCCAAGCCAAGTCACGATAGAACCGCTGCTGATTTTCTTTGCTTTGCGGTGAAGTCGTAGATCACCCGCCAATGCGCAACACATCACACCGCCTCTGTTTCTACAAGCGACGTGGCACCGCCAGTGTTTCTACACCTTGCCCCCTCATGTTTACACCCGATCAAGCTATAATCTTGAGCCGTAATTTCTTGGGCATAGTATTGTTAGTGGCATGATGATGTTGCCCTTGAATAGGTCGATGGGCCTATTATTACGCACATCTTGTCGGCGGTTTTCATGTTCGAAATTTCTATCCAAAATTCCAAATGCTTACATATGTGTAAATCCTCGTCCAGGAATCAGCTGAGGCACACAATAACAAATAGTTAATAGAGTACAAATTACTAATCGAAATATAAAGTTATTACAGAGGTAGATAGTTCCTCTCAATCATAAAAGTTCTAAGGGAGCGGAAAAATAAATTAGCGTTGGTGACTCCAAACCACAAGCACTTGACCAGAGCTAAGCCTAGCTCTCCAGACCTCCATGTTCGTTGTAGACCTCCTCCTCTCATAATGGATATTGCAAGGTGAGTACATGGAATATTCAGCAAACCACACAACAAATATGCAAGTGCATAAGGATACAAAGGATGGCAACAATAGGGTTCAATTTGCAAAGGCATCATTTAGCAAAAATTTAAGAATTTGTAAAACAGTAAGTAATTAATCAATATTAATAAACAACACTAAACAACAACCCTATGCTGTTCAGGCCCAAGTATTACCAAAACAACCAACTCCATTGCACAACTTCTTAACTAATTAATAATATCAATTTTTAATCATAATGAGTATTGTGGGACTAATCACGAGAAATATTGCTATGCCCACCCATAACTGCGGGTATGGCTATTCGAATAGTTTTACTCTGATCAGAGGTTTACAAATTTACCCACGAGACACAATCTCATAACATATTGCCATGCGCCTCAATACCTCCATGGTACCTCGGAAAAGAATTGTGGCAGGACCCTTCGTATAACACATCTAACAAAACCGTAGCTATTGCAGAGGGCATAATGCTTCACAACAGTAGCTCATGAACTGGTCCTTAATTGTCATGAGCACGACCATCAAAATCATCTACTATGTGCTCACAACCCACCATTAATCATATTTTAATTGGCCATCAATTCATTATTAAACCAATCATGACTGACCATCATGAGCTACCATTAATTATCCATAATAGCGATATAAGTGAATCATTAACTTTCCCACATAAAATGACACTATAGTTTCTAAGTATGGGTAAGCAATTATTTCTAATTTCTAGTTAAACCATATACAAATTTAACTAGTCAAATTTTAAACCCAAGGTATCAAAGAATAAAGGATTCAAAGCTATTTTGGCCATAACCATGAACAGGTTCACACCACCCAATGATGTTCAAAAATAAATGCACATTTTAAATAAATAAAAATTTAAAAATAGGATCAACATGATCAAATATATTGTGTTTTGGATCTATGTAACTTGCCTTGGTGCACTTCAAAAGCTTCAGATCCTTGTGTAGAGAAAACGACCTCTGCAGAAACGTCGGAAACTAAGGCAAAAGGACCAAAATCAACAAAACAGCTAAAAATCACACATAAACAGTACATGAGAATATTTTTAACATGTATATATTGATTTTAGAAAAATTTAGAAATTTGAACCACCTAAAACCAAGCTAAAATGAATTAGTTATGAATTTTTGAAGTTTAAACCGATTTAAAACATTTTTCTCAGATTTAAGGATTTATGACACAATAAGGGATTATTTTTTAAAAGGAAAAGCTGAACTATTGCATTAGCCCTAGTTTGGTTCACCGTAGACTCGGTCCATTGAGATGTCTGCAGGTCCACAGAGAACGAACGACCGAGATTGATCTAATTCATCCAACCCTAGATCGAACGACGCAGATTAGATCGGATCGGTTACGTAAGCAACACGTAGGTGACACACATGCACGAGAGGATGACGTGGCGCTGATGCGGCGACGACATGGCTTCGGTGTGGCTTCTCCGGTGGTGGACGGCTCTAAACCCGATGGTTGCCGGCGTTCCACGGGGCGGTGGTGGCAAAGGGAAGCATAGCTGGACTCAGCTTGACGCGGGGAACTCACCGGCGTGCTCTACGGCGGTGGACGACGACGAACGGCGATGGCGACGAGCTCGAAGCGATGGAGACCCTTCGGCATATCGACGAGCAATGCTCAGCGTGTTCCGCGATGACCGAGCGCAAACAAGCTTCTTCTCCTCCTCGCGAACTGATGGTAGCGATAGCGACAAAAACCACAGCCGATGACTACCGGTGGCACCGTTGAAGCTTGCGGCGACGGCGGAGCTACGGCTTCCTTGCGGCGACGACGCTGCAAGATCTTTGGAAGCTAGTTTTGGTCGGGATAGCGGCGGATATTTGGGAACACTATTTAAAGCGGTGGAGCAACAGAGTCCGGGCCCGAATCGATCTCCCCGACGATGGAAAGTTTAGGGTTTCGGAGTCTGATTCAAACTCGTTTCCCCAATCTTTCCAAATGAATCTGTGAAATCTTCTCAAAGAGAAAAGATAGAGGGAGATCATAGGAGCATTTCCCTTTGTTAATTCGGCGCGAAAGGAAAGATTCACTGGTATTGGAAAGGGAACGGCAACGGCTTTGGAAACTTGACGTCGGGAGAAGACGACGACTTCGACGGTAGGCCCCACCTTTCGGCGCGAGAGAGAGAGAAGGGCGTGGGTGGTGGGCGTTGGCGCGCACGGGATTGGGTCGACTTGGGCTGATTTCGGCCCAGGAACAGGAGAAGATTTTTTAAACCTTTTTCTTTTAAAATAATTAATGAAATGATATTTCATTTATGAAAAATACTTCCCTTGCTCAAATAATTCCCATAAAAATCTAGAAAATGTTTAAGAAGGAGAAGTATTTAATAAAATTTTAACTTTCATACTTTTATATTGGGATTTATTAAGAAAAAAAATCAATTCTTCTCTTCTATGATTTTAATTCAATTTCTAAAAATACATTAAAGAATAAATTATTAATTAAAGTGATTTTTAGAGTGTGACAGGCGCCACCGATTCTGCCCGAGGTGGTGAGCCTCGGGCTGAAAGCACCATGAAGAACCGAGGGCAAGAGATGCCATCGGGCTCCCTACTAACAAAATTGTGTGGTTTGTTTTCTCCCTAGGAGTAAACCAACTCCACTGGTTGTTCTTATTCTGAGGTATACACGACGTCCAGGCCTCGAACATGCCCCAGGTACACATGGTACCCTGGGCCTCGGCCGAAGCGGGCCTCGACCAAAATTTATAGATATAAATATTATAGGTATAACTATAAAGGACCTGGGTGCCCCGGGGCCTTGGCTGGAGTGGGCCTTGAACACACCTTATGCCCGGCCAGCTCAGCTTTCTGTTTCTGATCTGACAATTAATTCTGCTTAAGCAAAATTGTATTGACGTGGCAAATGTTACCCTAAGACTCGGAGAAAGGGATACCGTAGTTTCCATTTCTCCAACAACATATGTCAGTCATCACTAACTAGAATGTCATGTGGACTAAAGAATGTCATCTGCTAGTTATTAGCATAGATGTGCACCATTTTGCAGCTTGAGAAAAGTCTAGTCTTCTCCATTTTTTTCCAATAGGTGTTTAGTGAGTTCAATTCTCGTAAACCATACGAACTGAATATATTTGATGGGGTTTCAAGAAGCCATCTTTTTTTGGCTGTAGTGAGCATAACCGACATTCAGGTAAAATGCATAAGTATTCGAATACAATGGTACACAAAATTCCCATAAATAATTCTAATATATTCTACGGAATTTTATATACTTTACCGCAAAGATATTAATTAAAAATAATAAAACATCACAAATAATCAATTACCATAAATACAATAAATGAATTTCATAATCATAAACATTAGCAATAAAAGTGTCTCAAATGCAAAAGACAATATCAAAATTTATAATCCTTGGGCTCCTTTATGCGAGGATATGATTTTTCTATGAATTCAAAAAAATTCGAGGTTTTAAATGCAAGTTTTCCATGGTTGGTAGACTTGCACTTAATTTTTGTGAATTAGAGGGATTGTAATGCAACTTTGCAATACAGGTAAATATGCATTTAATTTCTGTAAAGCACAAGGTCCTTTTTGAAAAATCATAGGATTATTTCCTGTTCCCTTCTCTTTCCTTTCTTCTCTCCTTTTCTTTCTTATTTATCTTCCTATTCTTCTCCAGGGTTAATAATACCACGAAAACCGCGACGGTTTTTGCACGTATCGCAGGGTGCGAAAAGACATCCCCGTGGTTTCGTTTGAATAATTTCATGCGAATTCAAAAAATTTGAAAAAATCATTTTATCACAACGTATATTTATTTTTATCAAAAATAAATTTTGCTCTGTTCGCCGCGAAAACCGTGGTATATGGTACGGTTTGAGCGAAAACCGTGGCATAACACCGATTTGAATTTGGTTCAAATTTAAATTGTCACTGTTCATTTATGCGCGGTTTTCGTGGTTTTCACGATTTTTCGTGGTTTTGGCGCAATTTTCGCATGGTTCAGACAAAAACCGTGGCACGACAAAACGTTTTAAAATCAATTCAAATTCAAAACCATTTACTGTTCATTTCAGATAGTTTTCATGTGGAGGGGCAGCACGGCATGGCTACATGAAATGAGAAACCCTGTTCTTCTCTCCGTTGAGTTCGCCATGGATGCAGCACAGCCGGGGAGGCGCGGCGGCCGGAGCAGTGTCGGGGCCAAGGCGGCGTATCGGCCTGCCGGAGCGGCGGCGCTGCGGCTGACGGCGGCGGCGCAACACGAACGAGACCGTGCGACGGCCGCGTGGCGCGATGGCTGTTCGTGGGCGCGGCACGCTACGACCGCGTGGCGGCTGCGTGGCCGTGTGGCAGCGGCACAGCGCGATTAGGCCGAGCGGCGGCGAGTGTGGCGTGGCCATGCGGCGGATCGGCACGGCCGTGCGGCGGCGGAGCGCGGCCGCGGTCGGGCGCTGGTGCGGTTGGCGTCGGCGAGCGTGGCGTGGCCGTGCGGCGGCGGTGCGGCTCTCCACGGCCGTGCGGCGGCAGTGCGGCTCTCCATGGCCGTGCGGCTGTGGCGACCGGGCGCCGGCGCGGTGGGCCGCGAGGCGACGGCCGATGTTGTCATCATTGCCTCTCCCCTTTCTACTTTTTTCTTTTTCCTTTTTTATCTTTTTCTTTCCCTCTGCTATGGCGCCAACGTGGGCGCGGCCATGTCGCGGTGGCTCGGCAGAGGCGGGTGGCCTGTGGCGCGTACGCGGCGGCGCTGCCCAGCGCGGGTGCGGGCGTGGGCACGGCTCGGTTCGACACAGGCACTGCAGAGCGGCCCGGCGACGGCGGCGCGGGTGGCAGCCGGGACGGCGCGGCACGACCATGTCCATGGTTGCTTTCCTTTTTTTTTCTTCTTCCTCATTCTCTTTCTCTTAATCCGGCCAGCGCCTTCCCGGCATGGTGGCGCAGCCTGCGTGCATCTGCGGCGCACAGCGGTACTAGCGCTGCCTACAGCTTGGGCGCGGGCGACCGTGCTGCGGCACGGTGTGGCCTCGCTGCCCTCGTGCAAAGCGCAGGCGCCGCGGTGCGGTATGCGGGCGTGGCCTCGCTGCTGTGCTGGCGCGATGACGCAGCATGATGAGATGCGCACTCCGTCTAGCGGTTCCCGAAAATCCCCAATCCGCTTTCGCCGCCGACTTGGGTCGGCGATGGCGAATTATTCTGGGAACAACAAAAACGGAAGAGAAATTCGTTTTCTCGATTATATCAATGACATGCAAAGCGAATCTGTGAGTTTTTATCTTTCTTATTTCTCGGTCTTCGATAAAACTTCGTACAAACCATGTTGTATATATTGTTTAAAAAAGTGGAGACACTGTTATATAATGTTTAAAAAAGTGGAGACACTTTCTTTATTTCTTTAGCATTAGATTGAGCATCTCTAATAAACTTCTTAGATGACTCCTTATAGTCAATTTTAGAAATTTTGTCAAAAAATTATGTTCCAACGGATTACCCGAACTTATCCCTATCCTAAAGAGGTTCTCAGGATCCTCTCTGCTCTCTACATCATGCAAGCGCCAGCCTCCCATCTTGCCTCGTCATCTGTTTTTTTCCTTCCACGCATCCCCTTCCTCTTCCTCCATCCTACACCTACGTCGTCAGTGCCGCCTCGTCGCCGTCGACCATAGCATCATCGCCGCACCGCCTCCACCCTTCGTCGGCCGCCCCTCCTCCGCCACACCGCCCCCATGACCACGTCGCTCCCACGGGTTTCTCAATCATGGACAAGATCGTGGCTTTCTCGATCCTGAGCTCATCGCCGATAGAGATTACGGCGGTGGAGAGTAGCAACAGAAGACGACGGCGGCAAAGAAGGCGCCGAAGCAGGAGGTGAGAAGCAGAGCTCTTGCTGCACCCCTCCCACCGGTTGACCCCACGGCCACGCCGCCCACACAGCCCTCGTCGTCGCCGACCCCACGGGGGTGACCGCCCCGTGTTGCCCCGCTAACGCCGCCCACCCCTCTCGTCGACCGACCTCATGGCCACGCCCACGGCTGCGCCACCCCGCTCCTCCTCGACGGAGAGAAGAAAAAAAAAGGAGAGAAACATGAAGAAAAGAAGAGTAAGTAATAAGAGACTTATACGTGAGTCTCTCTCTGTCATAGACACATAATAGAGAGCATAGATAGAGAAACTGTTGGAGAAAACAGTGAGTTGGATTTACTAAAACAAAGAAGGAACTAGCTATATGACTATTTGGAGAGTGAAATTTAAAGTTGGAGATGCTATGTAGCTGTATTTTATATATGAAATATTTAGATGTGATCTAATAAATGTATATGGGTTGTCATATTAGATGTGATATAATAAATGTATAGGTTTCCTAATAAATAGGTCTAAAAAGTGGCTTTTAAGATTCTGAAGAAAACCACCGCTTTGGCTCTGCTGGGCGGCTGTTGGCTGCCGATGCGATGCCGATGCGGCGGGCGCGGTGCAGGGAGGTTGCTAAGCTGTTTGTTGTAGCAGCAGACTGCCTTTATGTCCCTTTGCCCTTTCCCCTTTTTCCCAATTGCACAAGCCTGAAAACGGCAAAAAAAAAAATCAAAATCAAACGCACTACCAGAAGAATCTAAACAACGATCCTCGTATTTGGAATTTTGGGAAATTTCTTCCGGGACAGGAATATACTCTATTGACCCTTTAAAGGAATATAATGGCTGCATCGTATGACCTACAAAAGAAAAACGGCGGCATCTTGAGCCGATAAAAGAAAATTGATGCCATGGTCACCCTCGTGGCCTATTCGAAGCACATGGGATATACTACCACAGGAAATGATTCAATTTCTGTAGCTCATATACAACAAATTCCCTTGACCAGGAGACTCCTCTTAGTACTGTTACAACTACAAAAAATCAATGACGGTTGCTCTTATCCTCTCTGACGGTTGCCACAGATGTATATGTATGTAAACACAAGAGATCAAAGAATGTGACACACTTGTCTCATTTTGCTTTCATTCCATTCTCTCAATTTATTCCATTCACAACGCGTTATCAGTCACGTTGCTTTCCCTGAGAAAGAGAGAACAGAGAAGAAAGAAGGCTGGCGAGGAAGGAATTCCGGTGAAAATGAGAAACAAACAGAAGGTAACAATGCCTTGCTATGTATCTCCGGCGACCTTCTTCGTTGATTTGGTCTTCTTGATTCTCCACCGTGCCGACTACCCCCACCCCCCAACGCGCGCCGCGGCTGCGCTCCAGCGCACGACAGTGGTGGCACGGCGCACGGCGACGCTCCCGCGTGGCGGCGACACTTTAACGTGCGGCGGTTGCGCCTCCTCCCGCATGGATGCGATGGCGTCCTCCAGCGCCGACGGCGAAGCCCTTCCATGCGCACGGTGGCGGCGCTTCCGAGGGGCGGCGATGGCGCTCCCGTGCGGTGGCGGTGGTGCGTGCGGCGGTGGCGCACCCGCGCGGCCGCACCCTAGATGTGTCGGCGGCGCCCTCAGGCGTGGCTCGACGGCGGCGGCCTTCCCGCGTGCGCATGGCGGTGCCCTCAGGCGCGGCTCGACGGCGGTGGCCTCCTCGCACATGTAGTGGCGGCCTCCGTGCGGCGTGACGCTGGCTGCCCCCGTCTTGCGGCCCTCCTCGCGTGCGCGGCGGCGGCCTCCCGTGCGTCGGCGAGTCGGCTTCCGCGGCAGCGGCACATCGGTTTGGCGTCGGGCGGCGCCCCCTCCTCACCGAACGGTGACTGCGACGGCTCGGAATGGGGACGGTTATGGTTTTGACCCTAACTGCCCCCTATTTAAGCATGGGCCTGTTGGGCCGGGGGAAGGGGTGGTCGTCTTGGCCTATTGGGCCACAGCCCATTAACCCCCCAGGCCATTTTTTAATTTTTTTTATTTTTTATCAGCATTACAAATTTACACAGTAGCCCTCAGGCTTACTATTATTTCCATGTGTATAATTCTATTATTTCCATGTGTATAATTCTGTTTTAGTACCTTTTATAATATTCATATAGAAGAGTATTTTTACTTCTATGCATTGATTATCAGACCAGAATATTTTGTATGATTTAGTGCATCTGCCTTGTGCACGTTGCTGAACATACAATTGGTTAATTTTGGCAATTTGTTTTTCCAAATTGCATTTTTAACAATATATGTTCTCTAAATTAAGTACAATTTCATTACTATTTAGTGCAAAAGAAATTCATATCTTTAATAAATTTGGAATTGCAACACAAGGTAATGGAGACTTAGACATCGGGTGCAATATGTTCATTTTGAATATATTAGCCCAGAGACCATGTCTACTGCAACGATATATTCGTTCATTACTGAGAGGTCTACATCATGATTTGATGATTACCTACCAAGTGTTCTTCTAAATAAATATATTTGGAAATTACTGATGGTCTGCACCTATTAGGTGATTACCATCACTACGTAGTTTTCACCCTATAGCAACCAAAGTTTTGTCAACGTCATATAATTAGTTGCAATAGGCTGTTCTATTGCAACGAGTTCGTGAAATTGTTGCAATATGGGGGGGCTTTTACAACAATTTTGGTGGTGTTGTGAAAGTTTTTTTTGTGTTGTAATAGACATGTATAATCGCAACACTTAATCGTATGATTGCGATAAAGATATTATGGCAACACGTTTATGTTGTTGCAATAGAGAAGTTATGGCAACACGTTCAAATGGTTGTGATAGAGATATTATTGCTACATGATTTTTTTGTTGCAATAGAGAGGTTATGGCAACACGTCCAAATGGTTGCCATAGAGATATTATGACAACACGTTTAGGTTGTTGCAATAGATAGGTTGTGGCAACATGTTCAAACGGTTGTAATAGAGATATTATGGCAACACGTTTAGTTTGTTGCTATAGATAGATTGTGGCAACACGTTCAAATGGTTGCGATAGAGATATTATGGCAACTCTTTTATATTGTTGCGATAAGTTATGACACCACAAAAAAATAAGTAAAAAATTTTTGCCGCAGCATGGAATCGAACCCACGACGCCTAAAGTAGGACTCATCACCACTACCGCTGCACTAGGCTAGGTGGAGTGTTAGATTTCATCAGTTTTTGTATGTATCTCATCTTCCCCGCGTAGTAGGATGAGCATCTTCCTCTGCAACACGTTAATTTAGTTGCAATAAGTTATAATATGACAACACAATTTACTTTGTTGCAATAAATGATAATATGACAACACATTTATGTTGTTGCAATAAGATATGTTATGGCAACACTTTTATTTGGTTGCAAAACTCTAAAAAAAGGCAAAAAAAAATTGTCGTAGCGGGATGTTTATTTGGTTGTAAAAATAGCACAAAATAACTCTACAAAAAATAGCACAAAATAAAAATACAATATTTTATTTGGTTGTAAAGTTATGATTTTATAAATATAAACATATATAAAAAATCTCGGGAAGGAAGATTGTTTGTTGAGATTATATATTACTTGTTAAATCATTGGATCTGTCGTGACCCAAAAGAACAGAAAAATGCTTCTTTTACTTAGCTCATGCTACAATAAACCCGAAAGCCCTATTGCTTGTAAAATATCAACACGACATACATGCCGAATGATATTGATGTCGTCGAGATTCAAAACCTTACATTTTTTTCCACAAAGGCTTACCAAATTTCATTACCACTATGTAGTTTTCACCCTATAGCAACCAAAGTTTTGTCAACGTCATATAATTAGTTGCAATAGGTCATTCTATTGCAACGAGTTCATGAAATTGTTGCAATATGGGGGCTTTTACAACAATTTTGGTGGTGTTGTGAAAGTTTTTTTGTGTTGTAATAGACATGTATAATCGCAACACTTAATCGTATGATTGCGATAGAGATATTATGGCAACACGTTTATGTTGTTGCAATAGAGAAGTTATGGCAACACGTTCAAATGGTTGTGATAGAGATATTATTGCTACATGATTTTTTTGTTGCAATAGAGAGGTTATGGCAACACGTCCAAATGGTTGCCATAGAGATATTATGGCAACACGTTTTAGGTTGTTGCATTAGATAGGTTGTGGCAACACGTTCAAACGGTTGTAATAGAGATATTATGGCAACACGTTTAGTTTGTTGCTATAGATAGATTGTGGCAACACGTTCAAATGGTTGCGATAGAGATATTATGGCAACTCTTTTATATTGTTGCGATAAGTTATGACACCACAAAAAAATAAGTAAAAAAATTTTGCCGTAGCATGGAATCGAACCCACGACGCCTAAAGTAGGACTCATCACCACTACCGCTGCACTAGGCTAGGTGGAGTGTTAGATTTCATCAGTTTTTGTATGTATCTCATCTTCCCCGCGTAGTAGGATGAGCATCTTCCTCTGCAACACGTTAATTTAGTTGCAATAAGTTATAATATGACAACACAATTTACTTTGTTGCAATAAGTGATAATATGACAACACATTTATGTTGTTGCAATAAGATATGTTATGGCAACACTTTTATTTGGTTGCAAAACTCTAAAAAAGGCAAAAAAATTGTCGTAGCGGGATGTTTATTTGGTTGTAAAAATAGCACAAAATAACTCTACAAAAAATAGCACAAAATAAAAATACAATATTTTATTTGGTTGTAAAGTTATGATTTTATAAATATAAACATATATAAAAAATCTCAGGAAGGAAGATTGTTTGTTGAGATTATATATTACTTGTTAAATCATTGGATCTGTCGTGACCCAAAAGAACAGAAAATGCTTCTTTTACTTAGCTCATGCTACAATAAACCCGAAAACCCTATTGCTGTAAAATATCAACAGCCAGCATACATGCCGAATGATATTGATGTCGTCAGAGATTCAAAACCTTACATTTTTTTCCACAAAGGCTTACCAAATTTCATTACCACTATGTAGTTTTCACCCTATAGCAACCAAAGTTTTGTCAACGTCATATAATTAGTTGCAATAGGCTGTTCTATTGCAACGAGTTCGTGAAATTGTTGCAATATGGGGGGGCTTTTACAACAATTTTGGTGGTGTTGTGAAAGTTTTTTTTGTGTTGCAATAGACATGTATAATCGCAACACTTAATCGTATGATTGAGATAGAGATATTATGGCAACACGTTTATGTTGTTGCAATAGAGAAGTTATGGCAACACGTTCAAATGGTTGCGATAGAGATATTATTGCTATATGATTTTTTTTGTTGCAATAGAGAGGTTATGGCAATACGTCCAAATGGTTGCCATAGAGATATTATGGCAACGCGTTTAGGTTGTTGCAATAGATAGGTTGTGGCAACACGTTCAAACGGTTGTAATAGAGATATTATGGCAACACGTTTAGTTTGTTGCTATAGATAGAGATTGGCAACACGTTCAAATGGTTGCGATAGAGATATTATGGCAACTCTTTTATATTGTTGCGATAAGTTATGACACCACAAAAAAATAAGTAAAAAAATTTTGCCGCAGCATGGAATCGAACCCACGACGCCTAAAGTAGGACTCATCACCACTACCGCTGCACTAGGCTAGGTGGAGTGTTAGATTTCATCAGTTTTTGTATGTATCTCATCTTTCCGGCGTAGTAGGATGAGCATCTTCCTCTACAACACGTTAATTTAGTTGCAATAAGTTATAATATGACAACACAATTTACTTTGTTGCAATAAGTGATAATATGACAACACATTTATGTTGTTGCAATAAGATATGTTATGGCAACACTTTTATTTGGTTGCAAAACTCTAAAAAAAGGCAAAAAAAATTGTCGTAGCGGGATGTTTATTTGGTTGTAAAAATAGCACAAAATAACTCTAAAAAAATAGCACAAAATAAAAATACAATATTTTATTTGGTTGTAAAGTTATGATTTTATAAATATAAACATATATAAAAATCTCGGGAAGGAAGATTATTTGTTGAGATTATATATTACTTGTTAAATCATTGGATCGTCGTGACCCAAAAGAACAGAAAATGCTTCTTTTACTTAGCTCATGCTACAATAAACCCGAAAGCCCTATTGCTTGTAAAATATCAACACCGACATACATGCCGAATGATATTGATGTCGTCGAGAGATTTAAAACCTTACATTTTTTTCCACAAAGGCTTACCAAATTTCATTACCAAGTTCATAATGTTTGCGGTGAAACCAAAAGCACAACGCTAGTCATGTCCTAGAGTGCACGGGGCTCCAACCGACATGCGGCACCAAGTTCTAAAGAAGAAACAATAAAAACCAAATTCCGAGCACCACATAGCTAAAGATAGACAACACAAAGAAACCGTGCACGGGACATCACCCCTCAAAGCCAACGACGAGCATTAGGACGGACACTAGACGTTTCCAGCATACGTGATCATATGTAAGTCCCTTCATCGGAGCACCATCTTCCTGTGATAGTAGAGTGCGTTGCTCTTGATCACTTCTGCCCCCTTCTTAAGCTGCTCTTGCACTCCACCATTTGAGAGACGTGCCAGAACATAAACAAATACCTTGGCTTAATGCCTTGGGCAAAAAAATAGCATACAAAGAAACTGACCAAAACAGAAACTGGGCAAAAATAGTAGCATACAAAGATTGAACAGGTACTGCCCACTTGAATTAAAACTCAAAATACAGGAACCATTTCACTATGGAAAATTCAGTTCAGCTAAAAAAACAGGTATATGAAAATAGGAACCATTTCACTAGTGTATAACATTATTACTTGTGTTTTCAACTAAAAAAACAGCAACCATTTCATCATGGAAACTTCAGTTCAGCAACCATTTCATCATGAAAATAGGTACCTAAAAACGGAACCATTTCACTCTTGTTTAAAAAGATGCTTAAATGTTTACCACCTAGTCGGTGCTCTGGACTGCTATTGTATAGGTGAATTGGGCTTGATGGAAAAATTAAACAAAAATTCATCGGGGATCTTGCCCCACAAAATTAAGCGGTGCAACATAGCCGTCACCAACATATGTGTCGTCGGTGTCATCTTCATCCTCGAGCAACCGAGATTCGGTTGGTTCATCTCCGAGAGGCCGCAATCAACCCGTCAATCACGATGCATCTACATTAACCCCTTCCATGTCATTCCTCCTCCACTGCTAACTCTTCATGTTCTGCGGTACATTCATATATTCCACTCCCACGACCGGTGAATCCAGATCAATTTCACACTCATCTCCAATATTTTTACTTCGGGCATGGAAAATAGATTCCTAGGTTTCATTCGAGAACACTGCACCAATTAGGTTTCTTGACACCTTTAACATAAACGACTTGCTTAGCTTGTGTCCCTAGAATATAAGGATCACCGCTTGTATCGAAATCGTGTTGTACCAATATCAATAATCCCATATTGATCTTGACTGTAACCTCTCCCTTTATTTTTGCCACCTGCAGGAACGTCATACCAGTCGCACTGAAATAGTACAACTTCCTTTTCACCAGAGAATTCAAGTGACAATATTTCCTGAATCACGCCGTACCAGTTCATATTTCCGGTACTATCATCTCCTTTCACGACAACCCCGCTATTCTGTGTACTAAGATTCTTGTCAGCAGATGCTGTTCGAAACAAGAATCCATTTATGGAGCATCTATTAAAAAAACGAGCCCGGTTGTCAGGACCACGCGAAAGTGCATACAACATTTCGCTTGCATTCCCTTGTTCGTACAATTTCCTTATCTGCATGAAGTTAAAAAAATATGTTAGCAATTACAAAGCAGCATTAGTTTGCCACCATTACAACACATGAAAACATTAACTCACTTCATGCTCAAACCAGCCTACAAAATGGGCCTTGTGCCGCACTTCAACATTTCGTGTACCCAATTTGGTTAGCTCGTCCAAATGCTTTCTACAGTTAAAACAAAATGTTTTAGTTTGCTTAATAAAGTACATAGCACAAAAGGGTAGAAACAAAATCAAATTTAAATGTCAATCTTACTTAATCCATGGCGCTGCCTCATCACAATTTGTAAGTATATAGTGCCTCAGCTGATGCATCTTACCAGGAGGTATTAATGCAATAGTACCTCCCTTCTTAGTGTAGTTAATACTCCCAAAAATGCTTAGTCCAGATGGTGGTTCATCCACTGCAGCACCTTGATTACGCTCTGGACGATTAAGCTTTGTGTCAACGTCTTCCAAGAAGCGAGAACAAAATGGCATGCACTCCTCAGAAATATACCCCTCTGCTATTGAACCTTCAGGGTATGCTTTATTCCTCACATATCCTTTAAGTGTACGCAGATATCTCTCAATTGGATACATCCATCTATAACACACGGAGACCACCTTGTTTAGCCTCATCGCTAGGTGAACCGGCAAGTGTACCATTATATCAAAAAATGCAGGTGGGAATATCATCTCTAGCCGACAAAGTGTCTCCTTAATAGATATGCTCAGGCGGTCAAGTTCTACAGTGTCTAGTTCCTTGGAACATATAGCATTGAAAAACATACTAAGCTCAATCAAGGGGACTATAACATCTTTAGGCAATATGCCTCGTACCACCAAGGGTAAAAGTTTCTGAAAAATAACATGGTAGTCATGGGTTTTCAGTGCAGAAAGCTTACACCCATCGACGTTGACGGATTTCTTAATATTGGAGGCATATCCATCAGGCATCTTCACGCCTTCTAGAAACTTTAAAAATATATTCTTTTTCTTGTTTACCCAAACTGTACAATGCTTGGAGGCGGGGTGTACCTATTATTCTTGACCACGGGTGTTGATCCGCCTTATCCCTAAATGTTGCGGGTCAAGGCGAGCCTTCTCGGTGTCCTTAGTTTTCCCTTCTATGTCCAGCAGTGTCCCAAAAATACTCTCACATATGTTCTTCTCAATTTGCATGACATCCAAATTATGCCTTATAAGTAATGATGCCCAGTAAGGAAGTTCAAAAAAAATGCTCTTCTTCCTCCAATTGTGCCATCTATTATCTTCATCCCGCTGCTTCCTCTTCCTTGCCGTCTTCCCAAATTCTAGTTGCTCGAAACTCTGAAATTGTTGCAACACCTGCTCTCCCATGGCACCGGAGATTCCCTGGTTTCAACCATGTTGTTGAAGCTGATTTTGTTCTTTCTCCACTTGTGGTTCTTGGGCAAAAAACGGCGATGTCCCATGTAGCAATGCTTGAACCCATATTTCAGCCATAAATAATCGTATCTTTGTGGCGTACGGACATGCAAACTTGCCTTTTGTGCTCCAACCGAAAAGCATGGCATATGCGGGAAATCATTGATGGTCCGAGTAAAACAACCCGCATGGTGAAGTTCTTCTTCTCTTTTGCATCCCAAGTCTCGACACCCCTTTCCCAAAGTTCTTTTAGCTCATCAATCAATGGCTGCGATATACATCAATGCTCATTCCTGGAGATTTTGGTCCCGGTACCAACATTGACATCATCCAATACGGTTGCTTTAGACACAACCATGGAGGCAAGTTATATGGGATAATGATCACCGGCCATGTTGTGTAGGTCACATTGAACATCCCAAATGGATTGAAGCCATCAGATGCAAGGCCAAGCCTAATGTTTCGAGGATCGGATGCAAAATCCTTGTACTTGTCATCCACGTGCTTCCAAGTCGGGGAGTCTGTGGATGATGCATTTTCCCATCGCGTACTAATCCTTCTTTATGCCACCGCATGTATGATGATGTTGTCTCTCTCATGTATAGTCTTTGCAGACGAGGAATAAGTGGGAAATAACGCAGCACTTTGCATGGATACCACTTCTTTCCTTTACCACTAGCAACAGCTGCAGGGTCAACATCAAATGTCTTCCACTTTTGTTCTCCACATGTTGGACAGGTATCCATGTCAGCATAATCTCCTCTAAATAAAACACAGTCATTAACACAGGCATCAATCTTCTGGTAGTCAAGGCCAAGATCTCGAACAACCTTTTGCACTTTGTCCAAGGTGTTAGGAACACAATGCCCTTCGGGAGCACAAGCGAGAATAGTGAAGTATGGTGCCAATGCATTATTACTAATACCAAACATACATTTAATCGAAAAGAGCGACAATGAATGATACTTTAGTTGCCTCCTTGCACTGGATATAGTTCCTTTTGGGCCTCTTTTAGTAGATTAAAAAGCCCTTGCATCCGCATTTGGCTCCTCATCACCAATGATGTCTCCATGTATAGCACCCTTGATTAGTGACGAAACCAAATCCTTCATACAATCCCCATCACCTGTTCTCTCTTCTAAGCAGTCTCCTTCATCGGTGTTTTCAATTACATCTAAATCATCGCCTTTGCTGAAACTCTCATCAAAACCAAAAAGAAGCAAGTGCCTTTCAACCTAATATTTTGTTATGTATGCTTGGCAGCGACACTTTGCACAAGGACAGGGTGCAGTTTGGCCAGCAAAGGTGCCGCTGAATAATGATTCAAGGTAATCAAGTAATCCTTTTCCCACTCTGGTGATGACTTGTCTAACCGCATCCAACTCCTGTCAGATTGTGACATGCTTGCAAATCGATAGTTTCAATCGAGCACGCACGATCCGAGCCCAAATTGAAAACCGCCTCTGCATATATGACCAACAAGTAAAGCAAAGTTTTAGAAACAGAACAGTAAAGCAAATAAAACAAAAGTTAGGGTTTACTGTTTAGGGTTTTGGCATCCAAAAATTAAAATAAAATCCACCTTGGCCGGGGAACCACAGGGGCACCGGGGAGGAACAGGGCGGGAGGAGCCGCTGCCACGTGGGGAGGAGCCGCTGCCGCTGCCACGTGGGGAGGAGCCGCTGCCGCTGCCGCGTGGGAGCCGCTGCCGGGTGGGGCGGAGCCGCTGCCGCGTGGGGAGCCGCGGCCGCGTGGGGAGGAGCCGCTGCCGCGTGGGGAGCCGCTGCCGCGTAGGGAGCAGCTGCCGCGTGGGGAGGAGCCGCTGCCGCGTGGGGAGCCGCTGCCGCGTGGGGAGACGAGACTGGAGGAGACGAGCCGGCGTTGGGACTGGGTCTGGGAGGGGCGAGCTGCGCCAAAAGAAGTCGACGCGGCGCCGCGTCAGGAGAGGATAGTCGCGGCTAGGAGGGGAGCTGTCGCACCGGGACTAGGATTAGCCTAAACCCTAAACCCTAGGAACTTGACGCCGCCAACAGGGGAGGAGTGGCGCACAGGGCACAGCCAAATCGGGCACAGGGGAGGGGAGGAGCAGGAAATTTGGATTTTTTTTGCTTGTTTGCTGGGCTTTTTTGCTTGTTGGGCTGGCCAGTTGCAGTTCGCGACACGTTCTGAGGAAACCACGTGCGATGGAAATAGAGATGATGCATCGGTTGATATGGACCGTTGGATCGGTATGGGGCGCCGCCAATCGCCGATCACAGGGTCGCTAGGGTTCGCCGCCGCAGTCGCGTTTGGGCGGACTGGGGAGGACGGGGGGAGTTAGCTAGGGCGATATAAAAAACCATCCAAAGTTATCCAAATTCGATATTTGCAGTTTCAAAGTTATCCAAATTCGATATAAAAACTATTAGCCGTCCAAAATCGATATAAGCTTCATTTTAAACAATTAGTTGAGGTGATTACAAACTTTTAAACAAGCTGTCATATCTATGGTTTACTTTGACAACTTATGTGAAACAAAGAAAATGTCAAACTTGTTGGATCGGTGGAGAAGACGGGATATATATATACCCCTGGATCTTGTAGGGTCAAATTAAATTCATTAAATATAAATAATCCATTAAATAGGGCCAAATTAAATTTATTAAATATAGGTTTAAAATAATAATATTAAAATTTAATCAAACATAGATAATCCTAGACATTAATATGCTCCTTTAGATACTATTCCTCTTTTGCCCCTCTCTTTACTTTATTTTCATCCGATGTTGAGCAAGAGAGGAAAAATTTTATTTTTCTTTTTATTTTTTCATATTTTTTATGGAGTTAGGAGCACACGAGAGGTAACCACATAAAATTTGAGCGTAAACAAGCAAAAGACGTGGCTGTAGAAAATTCGGAAGACACGCTCAAAATCGGAAAAAAGCTTCCGGCTCGAAAAGACAACCTTCGAGGCTTTTTGGGGAAAATAATATCGCCGAACGCGCGAGGGCGAACAAACGCATCCGAAATTTTTTTCTGATCGATTTTCATATATGGAACGTCTCGATCGGAGTCCGTATGCAAAAGTTATGGCCGTTTTAAAAACCGACTCCGAGTTAGAGGACGAAACGGGAACAATGCGCACAATACACAATCTTTTAGGTTACTTTTAGATGTTTAAATTCAAAGTACCTCCAACTTTTCAAGTTGTTGGCCTCAGAGTTTTTTAAGTGTAAAAATTAAACCCACACTCTGACAAAGTCTCGCCTGGTCCTAGCTTCATTGCGGCATCCGGGTAGGTAGGCAGCAATTGGCTTGCCATTTTGTTTCCCTCAATCAAGCGCATAGAATCCGCCCTTTCCTTTCAATTTCCTGCGCACAGCCCAAGTTCCACGTCTCCTCCATCACGGTGCAGGGCGGCGATCGGCACCACGCCGCTGCCCTCGAAACTGCATGATCAAACGCTGATCCTACCCAACGCCGCCGCACGATCAGTCGTCGATCCTACCCAACGCCGCCGCACGATCAGTCGCCGATCCTACCCAACGTCGCCGCCCTCAGAGGTGCGTGATCAGCAGCACTGTGAGTCACCTGCGATGTCTCTGCACCGAACGCCGCACCCCATACCAGTGCTGCCCTACGGACTTGAGGTCCAAGCAAACCAGATCGATGATGGCTGCGGTGGCGATCAGCAGCACGCAGAAGCGACACTGGCCCTTCACCACTTGTGCACGCCATTAATTTCTTTGAACCTAGAAGTTCTCATTCACTTTTGAATATTTATTTTTCCTTAGATCCTAAAGATGTCGAAATCGGACAAGCTAGACAACACCGGCGGTGGTACAAGCACCACCAAGACCCTGCGAAAGGGTGTAATTCGTGCAATCGCGCTTCCAGATGGTGTTGACGCTGATGAAGCAGAGAACAATCGGTATGAGGTTTTAATACAATAGAGTTCAATATTACTTTGTGCCATAATATTTAGGTATTTAGGTATTTAGGGTTTTAATAATGATCGAGGATTGTATTTGGGGTTTTAATAATGATTTGTATTACATTTCATAATCAATGAATAAAATTATCTAGCTCACAGAATACATAGCAGCCCTAGCTTTTTCTATAACTGAACATATACTTTGCCATCTTCTAATCCCTTTATGTTACCGTACCGTTCCCATGTTATAGGCCCAAGTAGCTCGTTGTTCCAGTTCATAAGACAGCAGGAATAAATGACATATAGAGAATAATATTTCATTAGTTTTTAGCTAAGGACATATCAATGACGAGTCAAATTTGTCTCTTCTTCAAAACGACTAAGGCTAACAACTTTATTTCTCCTTATGTTGTGCGGATTGTCAAACTCAATGAATATTTATGATATCCTAACTGTTGTATTTACCTTTCCATAACATAGTAAAATGTAGTTTTACAACAACTTTTCTAGTTAGAAGCATGTTTGGTTTGCTAAATTTTTTTCTCTTGGCAAGTGACAAAGCTAACGATGGTGCTAAAAGTCCACTGCAAGGGGAAGATCGAGAACAAGAATTATACCACATCTCAATTGAACGAGATGACATCACTTTTGTTTCATTGCTACAACTAAAAGAAAGAGTGGGTTACATTGTGAGAGACTACATGTACTACAAGAAAAATGTAGCAAGTGCACTAGCAAGTCTTAAACCGATTGATTTTAGTCGTGATGTCCAGTCAATGATAGAAGATAATGAGGAAGAGAAGACAATTGGAATAGTATTGTCAACGAATGAAGAGTCTCGACCAACCAGTAAGCATAACACCCATCAAACGACCTCCGGTTGACGTACGTAGTGCTGAACGATGGCGGATGATTTACTTGATGCATACAAGGAGTGGCTTGCACCTCCAAAACCATGACAATGATATGGGTAAGTACTGCTCCATTTACACATCACTTTCCATGCATACAGATTCAAAATTTCCATGTGCATATATTCATGACCCTGCAGATTTGAAGGACGACTTTAGGGAGGAAACAATCAGAACTTACACAGAATGGTTAAGGGAAACCGGCCGTCTTCCTAATATTTGTAATATTTTTGGAAGAGCCCATTATCATTTAACCGATCAAATACACAACACGCTAATGTTAAATATAATATGAATGCAGTGTCATATTTAGATGATCAAACCAGAGATGAGTGTGTATCAAAAGCAAAACGACTGTGTCATGCTCGAAAGCAGAGGCACCAAGGAAAAGGTATTGGTACCTACCTCATATCTTTGATATATGTGTCCTTTCCGATAGATGTTTGATAAACTCCCTTTGACATGCTTTTGGAAGGACCATCGGAACTGATTAAAAAGTAGGACGCGGATGCCTCAAAGGTTTTAGTACAGCCAAGCGCGAATGAAGGCTAACAAACAAAAACTACCAATACAATTTTCGCAAAACTGGAGGTCCCGTCGGACCAAACGAACGCCATTTTGTGGATGAGGTGGTACTGTTTATGCGGAAAAGAGCGCCAATTATTGGAGTGAAGGTGTGGAAAGATATTGAGGAACATGTCAAAGATGCTATTGCTAACGACATTCTGGTATGGTGAATTTTTTTCCAATGCATGTTCATAATATACGACGTTAACCTTATCATTGTTTTATGTGCGAACGAACGAGTAGGTGGGACTTTCGGGACATTGAGAATCCAATCGAAAAGATAAAAGTTGTAGCAAACGAACGGTACAAAGGATGGCGCGCAACATTTAGTGCTACCTACGGGCGTACGATACCTATGAGGAGAGAATGAAATATAAGCCCGAAGATCTAGACATTGTTGAGTGGCACTACTTGTTGCTATATTTTGGAACTGCAGCTTTCAAGGTACCGTATGCACAAATTTCTTATAGAATGAAACATCCTTCCTGTAATATGACATTCATGCCCTTCTACAATGTTTTTCGAGACGCAAGACCAAGAATTCGAAAATCGCAAGAAACAGACCAAGCATTTGATGGGATCAAAACCATTCTCACAGTGTAGCTATGAGCTGGTAATTGATAACTAAACTTATCCAACAACCATTTGTTCTTGAAATTTAAATTGTTAACATTGTCTTTGTGACAGAGAGACCCGAAAAATGGTGAAGAGCCAACCGATTTGAAACTATGGAGGCATACTCACATGAAGGGTGAAGAATGGTCAGACCCTGCATCTAGGGAAGTTTATGTGAGTGAAATGAAACATTATCTTGGTTTATAAGGCACCACAGTAACGTTACCTTGTACTCTTTTTTCCATCGGAGCATGCATGTTTCAAAATCGCGAGGCAAAAACACTTTCGATGAACATGTCTTCCCTAGAGAAGATGAAGACCGAGTGTTCCAAAAATGTTACAATGATACCATCAAAAATGTGTCATACAGAGTCCATGGCCATGGTTACTTAGCAAAATACCCATCCCGCACCCAACTACGAGCGAGAGACTAGAAGAACAAGCCAATGCCTCCTCTGCACCAAACAAAGAAATATTGACCCGCAAGGTGAGGTTGAGAAGTTAAAGGCACAACTTGAAGAACAAGCTGCTGAGCGGGAAAGGGACAAGGAAGAAACTAGGAGACAAATGCAAGAAGACAGAAATGCAATGGAGGAACTGAAGAGAGAGTTTCTATCTTTGGTTGCACAACAGAGAGAAGGAAGAATGGAACAGGTAATATATTTTAATAAATATGTAACCATGATTATTTTGTATATCAATATGCACTGATGTTGTATGTGACTACCGATTCACAGACTACCCCAACAGCCACAAAAAGCATTGAAATTGCCCAAGCTGAAACTCAACCAACTGTGAATGAGACTATTGATGTGAGTACCACTATTAATGATTCATGTTCGATTTATTGTGAGTACCCCTGATCTGATCTGTTGTATGTGAGTACCCCTGTTCATTCTCCCATCAAGTTTTGTTGTAGTGTAATTATAACCAATAACGTAAAAGCCGAGCACCCCGTTTTGTATAATTTTTAAGCCGTATCACAAAATATGTGGCCATGATTATTTTGTATATCAATATGCACCGATGTTATCGTGCTGCCGATTCACGATTACCACCCCGGCAACCACAAAAAACATAGGATTTGCCCAAGCTGAAACTCAACCAACCGTGAATGAGGCTATTGATGTGAGTACCACTATTAATGATTCTTGTTCGATTAAAGTTGCTACCTTGAACTATTGAAGTTACTCCCGTATGAAGTTGCTACTAGTATGAAGTTGCTATTAGTATCACTACTGTATGAAGTTGCTCCTATTTTCTCCAAGTGCTACTAGTATTAAATTTTTTTATGATATAACTAGTGATAGCCGCTTCGATGCAATAAATGTGGTGAATGCTTTAAGAAGCCCATGTATTCACAGGTCCTCTCGTAGCCCCGATAATTTTGGAAACCAGATCTATAGCTTCTTTATCATTTTGTTGTTTGCTCTATTGAGCACTTGCCCAAGGGCTTGTAACTCGTAGCTCACAATCTTGCACCTATGGGACCAAATTATTGGACAGCGAGCATGTCGAACATATTTCATGCGGTGTCCAGGGAGTTACCTTGACCTAGTGTTTCATGCAATTTTATTTCTAGCTCAAAAACATTTCGAGATGGTTTTCCTAATCTTTTCCATTCCCTCTTCGTTGTGTGTGAGTACCCCGAGCTTAATTTAGTTGCTTATGTCTATATACACGTAACACGTCTTCGCCACGGAAGTTGTTACAGGGCCAACACCTGTTCAACCTATGCATGACAAGACACTATCAAAGGAGGTAACAAATGTTCATTCTGTGCACGACAAACCTATTACTTGTATAGTGATACAAATCAAGTTTATTCTTTGTTGTGTTGTTTATAGGATGGTCCACAAAGTGTCTTGACCACTCAGAAAGTAGATCTGTCAGTTGTGAACAAGAATCAAGCTGCGACTGTTAGCAAAATTTTGTTTCAAAAGAATGTTGCTAATTCTGCACCAAGTTTTATTTCTACACATCAACTCATGCAAAATCTTGTCAAAACTCGTTCACGAAAAAAGAAAGACATGGTAAGCTATACTATTTGCAAATTAAACATGTGGAAGTCATAAATATTGTCTTATTTCAATTGATTTAGTTATGGTAACCGACGGGTAATTAATGATTTTCATGCAAATTTTTACAGCAGACTGACAAGATTTGAGCTGAGCGCTAAGATTTGACCAACTTGCACCCCTCACTGCTGCCAACATACCTAGCGAAGACAAACCCAATTGCAGAGTTATTTTTGGAGTGTTCCATACTATTTGAGTTCCATATTTTAGTACCTTGTCTCGGATTCTATATATTAGTACATTGTAATAAACTTTTGGATCATCATTTGTATCACAATGCAATAACTATTTGCGTTATGGTGAAATCTATTGTGTGTTGAATGTTTTAAAATTTGCATTGCCATCGGTATTAAATTTGTAATAAAAAATGTTTTTAGGCCAATCATAAAGCCGTTGCAAATCCTATGATTATTTGCGTGGCAAAAAGCTATTATTGCAACATTGATCATACCGTGGCAATAGATAGAGGGAGACTATTGCAACGGGACATGTTGCATTGCAACACCTCATCTGCCCACATCATATCTATGTTGCAGTTTTTAACTATTGGCAACAGGAGCATAACGTGGCAATAGGGCACCCGAACCTAATGCATCACTAAAGTTTACGTTGCAATAGATAGAGAATACTATTGCAACGAGACACTTTGTGTGGCAGTATCGCATCTCGTCACATCGTACTTGTGTTGTAGTATGCAATATTGCAACGATGTTTTTTGTGGCGATCGATCCATTTGCAACATCCACATTGTGGCAATAGAACCTTTTGCAATGCTAAAATCTGATGCGCTTACCATGTGTCACAACGCAAAACGATGTTGCAAAATCCATACTTATTGCAACTAAACTAAAAGAGTTGTCAGAACTTATTACAACGGACTTTATTACCACACCATGCAACGCTAGTCACTTCGTTGCGATATATTGTTATCGCAACTAAATTAGGCTTATTGCAACACTTTTTGACCGTTGGCACAGGGTGAAAACTACGTAGTGCATCTTCTATTATCAATAATAATACACAGAGTAGTAGAGCCTTAGGCATTGGCTACAACTTATCCTTCCAGAATTTGTTAGCCCAGAGACCATGCCTATAGCAATAATTTATTTTGCATACTATTGAGAGATCTACTCTAGTGTTTTCACACATGGAGATTATCTACAATGTGTGTACCAATATTGACAATATCACAATTATTGAGGTTCACACTACTGTGTGATTACCCCCTAAATTTCCAAATAACAAGATATGAACGCCCCTTATTATTTTGCATTATTACCTTAATTTACCTGTGTATACGTTAATGTGTATACACAAGGGTTGAAATATGCCAAAACACTTAATTTATAAGAAATTACATGCAAATATTTTATGTGATTACCTCATCATTTATAAAGTTCTAAAACTTTGCATATTGGCCATACACAAGGTAGTATCACAATACTACTGTGGGATTTACACTTCTAGTCATTATCCTCAATATGTGTACCCAGTATCACATTTTAGAACAAATGACCTTCACTTTTATGGTGACTACTTTTTTCATTTTTCAAAAGTGGACATACACAAGGTAGTACCATAGTACTACTGTTGATTTGATCCTTAACGTGTATCCAATTTTGAATATGAACTGCAAAAGGGTCTACGTGCCATAATTCATCTTTTGGATTGGCTAGACACAAGATAGTATCTCAATACTACTGTAGGATCTACACTAAGTTCATTGTGTAGTGATTATCCTCGTGTGTTTGCCCAATCTAAATATGAATTGCATAAGGTTTAAACCATTTGGGTGTTTACTTTCAAAGCAATGCTATCACAATTTGAGGTCTACACCCTGTTTTATAAACATAGTGACTACCTCTGAGTTGACTCACCCAATAAGGTCCATGTCATGTTTCTTATAATATGACTACTTTCAAAGTGTGATCAACCTAATTATTATCAACATCGCACAAGTAGTGGGATGACATTTCCTGCACATATTTGGAGATTATGCACCCCTACTACAAGGTGACCAATTTGGTATGCACCTTTGTGTGTTAACTTGCTAATAGATAATGATTTAGACTATTTCTTGGCATCAATAGCACTCATAGTGATAGTAGTGATTTTATGTCACCTAACCAATATGAGGTAAACACTACATGTGATTCAAGACTCATCTTGATTTCACAATATTTTGCATATGCCAATTCAAGACTCCTCTTGAATTTGAACATATTTAAGTAATCATTTGCTTAAATAAATAGCAATCTATAGTGCATAATTTTGTGACTCCTTTCTATAATATACAGAGCCTATGTTTTGGAAATGATTTTACATCATCTCATCTATTCCCACAGGAATGAATTCCAAAACATTAGCAGTGATTTTTGTCACCTGTTCTTTATAGAATGGTTAGTCTATAATCAAGTATTACCTTGAACACAATTTTTTTTCCTTTCTTGCTATATAATTTATTGTCCAAGTAAATTCATACATGATCAACTCATGTAGGACATGGCTAATATTTTTAATTTTGACTTTTGCATACTCATATTTGAATGGAATTTATTTTCCTACTATGAGCATTAAGATATCAATAATATTATTGGGGGCATATGGCATCACTGCTATTCTTGCTCAACCCCAACAAAATGTTCGGTTCATTTTGAGATATAGTCCATATACACAGAAATGTTAAATCAAATATTTGTCTCAACTATACCTCCAACTCATTAGAGGCAAGCAAGTTCTTTGGAACAGTTTGAAGTTCACTTCAACAAGCAAACACTTGCAAAAATCTTCATATTTTCATTGGAAATATTATTAGCCTAATATCGTACTGCCACATGTAGTATGTTGTCCATTACCAAAAATATCATGTATTTCATACATGGTATATATATATTCTATATGAGTGCAAAGCCTTTTGGATTCTGCCCCAATCTATATAAAACCACTTGGGATTCTACCAGATGAAAAGGAATCTTGTTTAGTGGACCACTGTACCACTAAAACAATTATGAGACATTACGCTCTCTCCATGGGTATTCAATTAATCACGGATATGTCTATGTATCCTGATTCCACAAATACCCTATGATGTTCTCATGTATTCAGGTGCATGGTTTTCAAACGGGGACTCAATACTAGGGAGCGATGATGAAAATCTTCACTCAACTTAGTGCAACATATATGAAAATTATATAATTTTGCAAATTCCTTCCATATCATCTGGGGTGTATTATGCATACATCAATACCATAATATATGTTGTATACAAAATAATTTTCTCTCTTGATCCTATCAAGATTTGACATATTTGCCTTGATCATTCTAACTTCAGGATGATGAGAAAATTATTATCAATTCTATTGGTCACAACATCAATATGAGCCACTAAATTTCTTGAAAAAATTCAAGAACATACATGTGACTCTATTTGCCATTTTATGGACCATAATGATACTATGTCATGCACATTTATGCATCTACAATGTTGTCCTAAGTGTGTGCCTTACTCATAAGGTACCACAAATTTGCCAAACTTATTGCTCAAATTCTTCAATTTAGAGCAAATGATCCTGGACGCGGGATCTAATCTATTTACATGGAAATGTTTGGGTTTTAGGGACTACATCATTAAGTATCTTATGTCCATACACATAATGGTCTAATTGAATCTCTCAGTGAGAGAATCAAGCTTGTTATTTGATAACCCAAAGTAGAATTACCATTTAGCAACATCTTGTTGGTGCCATGCGGATTTACACACCGCATCATAAATCCAAATTTACCATACTGCAGTCATACGACTCCCTCCGTTGCAGTTAGTACGTGGAGATTTGGCTCTATAGCCAAAACATTTCCCATCTGCGAATCAGTAACGTTTTGCATGTACAAATATCACCACCACAGCATACATCAGTGGGCATTGGAGGTCTAAATGAGGTATCATTATCTGTCACTTAATAATACCTCAGATCTCTACTTGGGGATTCATTCATTGCCCGTATGCTGAATACATCTTTGAGGGAGATTCCAGTCATTAGGGGGAGATTCTTACCACACATAGAATATAATGCGAGGAATTAAAAAGAAAATGTCATTATTGATATTTGATCCTCATATCCACGTATCAAAGAATCTAAACCAACAGTTTTCAGAATATCTTATATTTGCAACACATTGCAAACAGTATGCCAAGTGCATTTACTTGTCACCAAATCCGATTCTCGTTGAATGTGCTAGAAAGAGTGGAGGTACCTAATAAAACGACTCAACTCCTGAATCTCAATAAGAGGGGGAGAAGTATGGTCACATGAGGATACAACTTCTTGCAAGTATTCTCGAATTAGGGGGAGAAAATTCTCAAAGATAGTACATGCATGTCAACATCAGGTTGATAGACACTATGGATATTTACTATCCAAAGCCTATGGATGTTTAACATCCAAAAGCCCAGTACAACTTGTGCACAAATTCAGACGCTGGGTCATTGGAACACCCTAACTCGCTATTATGGGAAAAGACATGGAGTTTAAAGGGTATATATTTCCACATGCTTAATTGGTTCCACGAATCAATCATACAAAAGACTACAAATTGTCGACATACTCCTCGAAATTGCTATGCACCTTATCCGGATCCGGACCACAAGTCCTAGGCAAAGTGTTCAAACACTCAAATTGGGTCAACTAAAGGTAGCAATTAAGGAGAATTGCTTTCACTCAATAGTGAGGAGTCATTACCTTTGAAATAACTTCTCCTCACAATGCATTCCCTATGAAAGCATTATGAATTTGAAAAATCTATAAGGTGGTGAAATAGTGAGAGCTTGAAGCACATGGTTTACGCAAAGACCAAGCATAACATACCCATTGGTATGTGTGGAAATTATGTTCCTATATCGATAATTGGCAGATACAATTTGATTTGGATAGATTCGGATTATAAGTTTCAATGGACATCGTATTTTGAATCAAAACATAAACTGCAACATACATATGTGTACAAATCAAGTCACTCTATGACTTGAGATAGTCAAGTTGATTGTGGTACAAGTGACTAGGTGAGTCTTCCACAGAAGGATGTCTCCCATCTCAATGATTTCACCTGTGTGACCAAATTAAAATCCCATTGGATTTTATACATCTCATATGGCACATATCAAAACAGGTAGTCATTATTTAAGACAGAATTTTAGATGACACGTTTGGGTAAGACCAAATTACGCTTAATTCTATAGCTTAAAAATATACATCAGTCATCCAATATTCAATTGATATTGTCTACCAATATCCAAATAATATTGGACAGTTATACTTCCAACACTATTGGTCATTCAATCCCTAAATATAGATCAATATCCATTCAGACCCTAGGGTGATAACCTTAGTGCCATCAAAGCGCTTACGTATCTTGCATATCATAACAGGCCTGATATTGCATCTGCAGATACTTGCTATAGCTTAAAATAGCGCAACTTTAACACCTAAAGGTGAGAGTCAAAGAGGATATCCGCAGATATCTATATGGCATAAAAGATCTTGATTTATTGTTATATGAATTAAGATATGATCATAGTAGGGTATAAAGGTATTAACTATCTAATCTCCATAATGCTAGACCATATACTGATGTTATTGTGGTAAAATTCTACTAAGAGTCATTAAACTTGACTCTAGTGGCTACTTCCACTTCTCATTCTGAAGTATTATATTAACATGTATGATTTCATTGAATGATCACTTTTGGTTCTATCAAATCACTAACCAGGTTATATAATGCAACCTGTGTTGCTTGGATGTAAACAGGTTATATATAAGCAATATCACTATATTGCCTTATATAAATGTGTTATTCTCACGAAAGTGAGAAGATAAACACCTTGCAAAATAAATCAAGTGATATCTTCACGAGATTTATTCGCAAAGTCTCCATCAATTTTCACATTTCACAATCTATTATTGAGATCGGTATGCGATGACTTTGAGAGTTGCAAGGTTCACGGGGAGACTCCTATTGAAACTATAACCTGTTCAAAACATCATATTATACTCTTTTTCTCTATGAGTTTTTCCTCATGCAGGTTTCTCATAGAAGGTTTTTAATGAGGCAATATCAATAAAAGTTTATATGTCGTATCTGTTATTTTTCCCCATCGAGGTTTTTATATGGAGGTATCTTAGACATACATAGGTCACATTTCCTGTTTTCCCCAACGGGGTTTTTAAGGAGATATCAATGACATATATTATCATCTAAACTATCTATGAGTTTTCTCCTGCAAAGGTTTTCTCATATTAGTTTACAATGAGGCGATAATGATTATATGTTGTATCGCTTTCTCCTTGTTTTCCTATTGGGTTTGAAGGAGTTTTTAACAATATATCTATCAAGTATTTCTCCTCGTTTTTATCTAACAGGATTTTTTGGAGGATTAGTACTATTCATTGATCTCAAGATGGATTCGATCAAAAGGAGTGCTACAACTGCAAAAGATCAATGACGGTTGCTCTCATCCTCCTTGACGGTTGCCATAGATGTACATGTATATAAACATAAGAGATCAATGAATATGACATACTTATCTAATTTTGCTTCAATTCCATTCTCTCAATTCATTCCATTCACAACAAGTACTAAGCCAAGGATGGCATTCCTTAATTCAGTAGGCAAAGAATTTACTTCCTCTTATTACAATAACAAATATAATATTAAACACATGTGGATATGCTTTCAATGAGACTGAAAAGAAACTTGTTGGTATATAATCTTCATCTATTAGAGCTTATGCTACCTAGGGAGCACACTCCTATGTGTACACCCACCTATGTGTGTGTAGTGTGTATGTATAATGATGTGTGTATATGTCTTTCATGTAATAAAAATAACATATATTTTTTATATGCTTTGTGCTAACCTATGAAAGTCTTAGGCAATAGATATTATATTTTGATTGGCATGTATAGAAAAATATTTTTTAAATATATAATGTTTTTAACTTTACAATAAAATATTAAAGTGTTTTCAGAGAATCGATACATGAAGAGGAATCGTAGATATGTGCTCTGATGATGAAGTCATGAGTCCATGACTTCACACATTAGAATCTAAATTGTGATGCCTATAAATATTATTTATACGTGCGCAACGATTTAATGCTAACCTCCACCTATTTTAGCATATATGTATTTTGTGTAATAAAAGTTAATAGCTGAAATATGTATTTTCAACATTTGTTGACGTTCAGAACATCATGTTCTGAACAGAAGTTGTACAATCGAGCTGGCAAGAAGAATTGAGATTGGGGAAGGAGGACAAAAAAATCCTATACGGTTAAAAGATCGGCGTGATTTTTGAGCTTGGTCGGTTGAGCCAACAGGTAATCGAAAAATACTATTTTAAAGCAACATTTCTGATTCTGAATTTTGTTTTCATGTTTTCCAAGCTTTTAATAGTATGTTTCGTGTATCAATTTTCTATATAAAATTTTCATAGAATACTTTTCTAAAACAATTTTTCAATTTTAAGTACTTAATTCATTCACTTATACCCTCGTTATACCCTCAAATAGCTATAAAAATTGGATATCCATCAATTTCTATACTTGTATCAGACCAACACTACTGCATAAAACTGGATTGGTGCCGCTTGGAAAATTCCCTTAGATGTCGGATTTCCTAACCGACACCCCGCACGCAGATGAGATGAAGTGTCTTACGATGTCGGTTCCACAAATGATACCAATAAGCTTTGCATGAGTAAAAAAATTGGGAAAGCCGAAGTATTGGCTCGTTCGAGTCAGATTGCTTTTGAGCCCCCCATGTTTCTCCACCGAACTAGAAAAGAAAAATTCATAGATTAAAAATCAACATCCTCACAATTAAAAAAATTCATAATCTCCATCAGATCAACATCCACACAATCGAGAAAATCATACAAACAACGAGAATATGCATCGATCTTGAACATGTACCGAGAACCATAGACCAAGACGCCGCACACGGAGGGGAGGAGATACAAAGGGGTGTCGTTGTCGTCGACCTCGATGTTGCCCGGCGGAGAAAGACACGGCCACAGCCGCCACTCCAGGGAGAGGGAAAGGGGGCGCAAAGGCGGTGGGGGTGGCGCAAGTGCCAGGTCTGGCCATCCCCGAGGACGCGTCGACAAGATCCGCCCACCCCAAGCTCATGGCTGCGGATCCGCTCACCCTCGAGCTCGCGGCAGCAAATCCACCCACTCTCGAGGCAGCGCCGGTCTCGTCGATGGCTATTGGAGGCGGCATTGGTCGGATGAAGAAGAGGAGGAAGGACGGGCGGCATATAGAGGAGGAGGAGGAAGGAAGGAGGGGCAGCGAGGACGGCAGATAGAGAAAGAGGGGCGACGGAGGAAGAAGATAAGGATTCGAGCATGGGGCAGATGGGGCGAGTAGATAATTAAGGATGTCAGCTCGGTCGATCGACTCTGCCGATTGTTGGTTAATCCTATATGTACCGATTTTTATCTAAAACCGACATCTATAGGTGCCTATTTCAAATTTTTTATCTCATGAAGATGAGAAACGGTAAAAAGATGTCGGTTTTAATGAACCAACGTCTATAAGTTATTTTCTATTAATTTTTTTATAGTGCAAAAGCTAACATTGAAGAAGAGAAAGCAACTAAAACTAAGTTTTATAATTTCAAAGGTCACCAAGATGATGATTGTTAGTGCTAGCTAGTTAGCGTAGCCAGGAATTCGACATGAAAGATCGATGCCTCAACGGGGGCATGTGGGAATCCATGAAAAGGCATATGTGAGAAGGAATTAAAATGACATTGTTCAATTGATAATATGATTTTTTTGAGTTAGAAAAGCTGAGCTAGAGGCGTCTTAAGGTGGTGCATGAAAGAGATGGGAATAATATGCAGGGGATGGCATTTATTTTCCGAGTTTTGTTTTACTCGTCCTTATATTTTACTCGCACAGACCAAGAAACACGTGCACATAAATATAATCAAAGGAAATATTAGTGATGAGAAAAACCTACGAACGTATCCCTACTAAATTGTATATACACCAAACATATATATAAATATTTTGAAATGGAGTAAATAGCTAATTGATGATGAATCATTTATTATGTGTGATATAAAATTTATTAATTTTAGGTCGTCCTTTTGCCTTTTGCCCCTAATATCCCGAGCTGCTAGCTGATTGAGCGTATCAATGGGCAATGCATACAAAATTCATCAGAGAACATGCAACATGTCCTGTGGATGTGTTAATTTATGTTTTATCTAAAAAATTTTAGAAATAAAAAACATGTGAAGAGACACGGTGATTTATATATATATAACTTGTAGTAATTAATGTAGTAAATTAAGCCAAATCGGCCAATGCATATATTTGTGTTACATCTTTTTGCCGGCGCACATTAATTGACATACGAGGGCCACGTAACACGGCCACAATTAATAATGCCCCATTAATCCGGACCAGATTTTGAAAACCGTGAAAATCGTTACGGTTTCTTTGGTTTTCACGTCTATTATAGGGATACAATATAGGACGGTTTTCACACGTATTACGGAGATACGACATGGTATTCCCGTAGTTTCGTTTGAATAATTTCATACGAATTCAAAAAATTTGAAAAAAATTATTTTATCACAAATATATATATATTATTATTAAAAATAAAATTTGTGCGGTTCGAGAAAAACCACGGACACGACATGAATTTGAATTTAGTTTAAATTTAAATTGTGGTTTTCATGGTTTTTGACGTGGTTTGTGCGGTTTCGTGGTTTTTGGCGTAGTTTTCGCACGGTTTATACGAAAACCACGGTACAGCAAAACGTCACGAAAATTAAAATTATTGTTCACTCCGTCGCGGTTTTTACAGTTTTCGTGTTAAAACCGCGCTACCGTGAGGGCGGCACGGTACTCGTTAACATCTTCCGGACTCTGGTACATTGAAGGCAGCACAATATATAATACATATGCTCCACTCGTCACACAAGAAATTATAGTCGACAACTGCTTATACGCACAGTGAAATTAAGCAGCTAATTAAGTCAACTACAATAATTAAGCAAACTTTGCTTGTGCATATATCAGCCATACACACACACGCTTGTGCTAATTAAATCAGTCGTCGTGCCCGATGAGTAGTAGATGAAGTTGGGAGTAGTATAGTGGTAGTAGCAGCTGGCAGCTAGCTATGGATATATAGTGTGATGGCCTGGAGGATGAGTAAGTTAATTGTCGAGGACCTTGAAGTGGTCGCGGTTCTTGATGACGACGTCGTACATGTGGGTGGAGCGGAAGCGGGCGAAGTCGCGTGGGAGGGAGATGAGGTCGGCGCCGCCGTCCCGGCGGTGGAGCTGCACCACGGCACGGTCCTCGTAGTAGCGCTCCCACCCGAGCCCCGCCAGCCTCCGCTCCAGCGCCTGCAGCGTCCCCATCGTCTCGTTCGCCGGCACGTACACCAGCCGCCTCCTCTTCGTCCTCCCCACTCCCGCTCCCTCCTCGTCCGCCTCCAGCTCCATCACCCCGTCCCGCTTGAACACCCACACCCCGTCCCCGCCATCGCACACAAATTCTCTCGATCTCTACTAGTTGGCTACCAGCTAATTTAACGGTTGTCGCGCGGTGGTGCTTGGTTTATATAGCCGCGCGCCGGTGGTGGCGACGACGCTGTCACCGCCCGCGCGCGCTACCGGCCGTGTCCGTGCGATGTATAAACTTATATGTCAGTGATGAATACTACATGTGTAGTATTACAAGGATCTCATTTGGCTAGGTTCAGTGGAACGGCGCACCGCATCCGGGGTAGGGTCTGGGACGACCACCGTGACCGGTTGACCGATCGGCAGCATGAATGAATGCATTGGCGCGCGTCGAGATAGTACTGCTTGCATGGAAAGACCGGGAGAGGATAATATAGATAACGGAATTTGCATGTGCGGTGAGGGCGACCCGTCGATGGTGAGGAATTATGGCGCGGCCGGGGGCCTACGGGTGAGCTGGATTAAAAAACAGGGGAAGAGGAGCGTGAGGAGCTCATCAATGGAGGTGGTGATCATATTATTAATTTGTTCTTCAAACAACTTCCACTGATTCGATGATCTTTTCGATGACAGTTTTAATTATTGAAAAGTATCGATAGACCATCAATGCTACAAAATAGCGGCCAGATCGAGTTTTCTCCGGCGGCTGGAGGCGGCGCCCAGCGACCAATGACCGGAGAAAATAATTCCGTTTTGCTGGTGGCGATCGACTGCTTGTGTGGAACCGTTTTCGTTGGCGAGCGACATAGGCCAGCTGCTTGCGAAAATATTTTTCGCGACGCCTGGCTAACGACACGCGGCAGCGAAAATGTTCTTCAATTCGCATGCGGCTTATTAATGTGGTCTACCCGCGAAGATACTTTTATAAAAGGCTAACTTTGAATTCCTGGTAGTATGTGAAGATTTTGTGTCAATTTTTAATTTCAATTTAACATTATGAATATATCCCTTCGCTTCCAAATATTATCGATAACCACATTTCATGTTTATACTTTGCTCGTTTGTCTTTCTTTAAAAAAATGGAACCTATGTGTGTCTTTGCTTAAAATTTTAAGAAATCATTTAAAATTTTGGATTTGTCACTTGTTTTACAAAGTTGACCAAACTATAATAAGTTGACTTAAAACAAACCCAAAATAAATTGTATATATGAATACATCGAAAGAAGGTATATAAATGTGCCCAAATACCCATCGATATACCTCCATTGGTCCCCCGTCCCTCACCTCACACACTGCATGCACCAACCATGCATCCCCTTACCTTCATCCTATAGATTGATTGATCGTGTGATGGTGATTGGATTGATTAATTCCATATGTGTACAGGGTATATATATACAGCCACACAATTAATTACATTATGCTAACACTCCCTTGCAGTCTGATCGAGAGCTCGGCGAACGTTCTAGCTGGATCGAAACTCTTGGAAAACAGAGGTGGGAAGGCCCTTAGTAAAGACGTCGACATATTGGGATGTCGTAGGAACATGAAGTACCCGAACATGGCCGAGGGCGACCCGCTCTCGAACAAAATGGAGATCAATCTCAACGTGCTTCGTGCGCTGATGTTGGACTGGGTTGCTGGAGAGATAAACAACACTAATGTTGTCGCAGTAGACCAATGTGGCATGGCGAGGTGGGTGGCGAAGCTCTATGAGTAACGGGCGTAGCCAAGTAGCTTCAGCGACACCATTGGCCACGACGTGATATTCAGCCTCTGCACTCGACCGGGAGACTATATGATGACGCTTGGAGGACCAGGACACCAAATTATCCCCGAGAAACACTGCATAACCAGAGGTTGATCGGCAAGTGTCAGGACAGTCGGCCCAGTCGACATCGGTGTAAACAACAAGCTCAATAGGTGGAGAGCGGCACAGAGTAAGCCGAGAGAAAGATAAGCCGAGAGTAGCGCAGTATCTACTTGAGAGCAGCAAGGTGTGGCTCGCGAGGATCATGCATATAGAGACAAATCTACTGAACAACATAGGCAATGTCTGGATGGGTGAATGTTAGATACTGCAGTGCACCAGCCAAGCCGTGGTACTGTGTGGAGTCGACAACTAGAGGATCGTCCACGGACAATTTGAAGTGCAGGTCGACAGGGGTGTTGCAAGGCCTGCAAGCACTCATCCCGACACGCTAAAAAATGTCCAGAGTATACTGCTGCTGAAAAGAGAATAAGCCATCATCGCAATGTGTGACGGAGAGGCCCAGAAAATGATGAAATTGGCCCATATTTGTCATAGCAAACTCACGCTGGAGAGCTGCAATAGTATGTTGGAGAAACCCAGCTCACGAGGCGGTGAGAACAATGTCATCCACATACAACAGCAGATAGGCAGTTACGGATCCCCGATGGTATGTAAATAATGAAGTATCTGACTTGGCCTCAACAAAACCGAGGGACAGGAGGTAAGGGGTGAACCTGTTGTACCAAGCATGGGGAGCCTCCTTCAGCCATAGAGACTTATTGTGCCGACAAACAAAATCTAGACGTGACGAGTCGACAAAACCAGAAGGTTGCACACAGTATATCGTCTCTCTTAGAGTGCCATGTAAGAACACATTGTTAGCATCCAGCTGACGAATAGGCCAATTCTGAGACAAAGCCAAAGATAGAACCACCTGACTGTTGCTGGCTTGACCACTGGACTGAAAGTCTCATCATAATCAACACTCGGTCGCCGTGTAAAACCCCGCAGAACCCAGCGAGCCTTGTAGCAATCAAGCGAACCATCTGCGAGCAGCTTGTGACGATAAATCCACTTGTCGGTCACCAGATTGACGCCATGAGGCCGAGGAACAAGGCTCCAAGTGCCATTGGCGAGAAGTGCATCATACTCAGCTTGCATAGAACAGACCGCTAATTGGGGTCTAACAGAGCATCACGAATACAACGCGGCAGGGGCAACATGGGCACAACATGGAGGTTGAGATGATCCACGGATCGCGCGATGCCAGCTTTGCTGCGCATGTGCATGGAATGTGCATTAGAGACCGGGATGATGGAGACTGGTCTAGTAGCAGAGGTACGGCTGGTGTCGCTGGCAACAGCCTGTGCATGAGTAATAGGGGCAACGGTACTAGCAGTATGGGTGGGCACCATGGAGGATGAGGCAGCGGCGTGACTGGCAGTGGCCTGTGCTGGATGCATAGGGGTAGCAGCGTCGGGCGGCACGAAGGGCCTGAGCGACAGTGGCACTAGTGACCACGGCCCTGGGGATGGTAGTGCAGGGGGCATGCTCGGGTGCAGCTACAAGCCCATGCACGGGCACAGTGCCAAGCATGGCATGCGGGGGCGCTGACTCTGGAGCAGTCAGGGCGATCAACGAAGGACCTGCACACAGAAGACGGGCTCTAGGGGTGCAACGGTAAGATCATGTTCATCAATCAAAAATCCAAGGCGAAAGGTGACATGGGTGTGGTGGATATGTCGGAGAAAGGGAAAAAGAATTCGTAAAAAATGACATGGCGAGAGCTCAAGACACCGATAGCCCTTGTGTTTCGAGGAGTAACCAAGGAAAACGCACAAGGAGGAGCAGGGGAGGAGTTTGTGGGGTGCTGTGGAGGACATGTTGGGATAGTAGGCTCACCCAAAAACTTGAAGGTGGGCGTAGGAGGGCTGGGTGGAATAGAAGGAGGTGTATGGTGTCGAGAAAGCAAGGGTTTTAGTGGGGAGCTGGTTCACAAGGTAGGTCGCAGTGTGAAAGGCCTCAACCCAGTAAACCGGAGGGAGACTTGCTTGAAACAAAAGGGAACACAGAATGTTATTAATGGTGCGAAGCGAACGTTCCACTTTCCCATTTTGTTGAGAAGTATATGGACACGACATGCGGAATGCAACACCGTGGGAGAGGAAGAACGTGCGGGCCTGAGAATTATCAAATTCATGGCCATTGTCACACTGGACGCTCTTGATGATGGTGCCAAATTGCGTGCGAATATGAGCAAAAAAATGGGAAAGAGCAGAAAAAGCCTCAGATTTGAGGCAAAGAGGAAAGGTCCTAATGTAGTGGGAACAATCATCAAGAATAACAAGGTAATATTTGTAGCCATACACACTAACAATAGTAGAGGTCCAAAGAGTATAGTGTATTCAATCAAAATTATGAAGAGCTCTAGAGCTAGATGATCTGAACGGGAGACGGACATGACGACCAAGCTGGCACACATGACATATATGGTCTAGATCATCCTTATTACAGGAAATGACACTGGAACTGAGGACCTTGGACAGAGCTTCATGCCCAAGATGCCCAAGACAAAGATGCCAAAGTGAGGCGGGCGCGACGATAAAGGCGAAGGCGTTGGTGGAGAGTGGATAGAACTGGTAGAGGTCACCAGAGCTATTGCACCTGGCGATCATGTTCTGGTGTGCAAATCCTTCACGAGAGGCCAAAAGGATCAAATTCAATGGAACAATTATTATTGGTGGTAAAATAACGAATGGAAATCAGATTTTTAATAATATTGGGAGAGACCAAGACATCGTTAAGAACAAGATTATGATGCGGAAATGAGAAAGTGTGTGATCCAAGGCGCGTGACGGAAGTAATGCCCCATTACCCACAAGGATAGATGAAGGAGTAAATTATGATGGTGGGGAAATGGTGGAGAATTTACCAGCATCCGTGGTCATATGAGAACCGACACTTGAATCGGCATACCATATGGAGGAGCGCGCCGATGGATTGAGCGTCATGGTGTTGAATGAGTGCACCAGGGAGTCCTGATTCCATGAGCCACCGTGGATAGGGTTACAAGGCGTGGGAGGTGTGGACCAGAGCGCCGTCAAGGAGGCCTGGAAAGACGGCGAGGGCCCATGGAAGGCCAGCAAAGGTCCCTGGATGTCCGAGGGAGGCAACACCAGTGGTGGAGGCGAGGCTCCCCTGTAGTACGAGCCATACTAGGGAGGACCATAGGTGCCGCCGAAGTAGCCGCCGTAATGGGACTTGGCGATGAAAGCCGATGGAGCTGCTGGAGGACGGCCAGACCGGTCATTTGGCCACATTTTGACGGTACCTGCCCACGGATGCACGAAGGATGGGTGCAGGCCTGGCGGGGTGCCACCAGCGGGTGCAAGGGAGCCACCACGACCACCACGACTGCGTTGGCGGCTGTTGAGCTGTCCACCAACGCGAGGGTTGGGCACAAACTGTACGTCAAAAGGATGCACGGGGGGAGGTGTAGGCGCCCCCGGACACGGAGGTGCTGCAGTCCTGGGTGCCGCCGAGCGAGGCGTTGCGGCGACAAGAGCAGAGGGCGGCAATGGTAGCCAGGACTTGATCTTGACCTCCTCTAGCAGGAGATGTGTCCGAGCCTCTGCAAAGATCTGGAACGGGCGATGCATCTTGAGGATGGACATCATGTGGTGGAACTAACTGTTCAGGCCACGGAGAAGCATGAGAACCATTCGCCTATCATCGATCGGGTTGCCGAACTCGGCGAGGAAGGTGGTCATCGACTCGAGGTGGTGACAATAGTCGGTGATGGTCAAGGAGCCTTGGCGAAGTTGCGAAATTGCATCTCCAGAAGAAGTGCACGAGACTCTTTTTGGCCGAGGAACTCGTCCTCGAGATAGCACCAGGCACCACGAGCGGAGAACTGTCGCAACACCAGCGATTGCTGCAGGTCGTTAGAGATGGTGTCGTAGATCGACGTCAAGACGGTGGAGCCTGTCTGCACCCATGTGCTGGCGTGAGGGAAATTCTTCGTCCTCGAGAACGTGGCAAATGATGACATATTTGCCGAGAACTATGAGGAACAGACACGGACATTGATGATGACGGTGGCATGCGCCCAGAGAGACTGGTGGACAGCCTCGTACTCATCCAAGGTAGCAGCGCAGAGGCTACGGTCTTCGACGACCTTGGCGTCAGCGACCGCGGTAGCATCTTCGTCCGCCATCAGGAGCACTGGCGAGCGGATCAACGTCGGCGCCCGGCGACGGAGTCAACGATGGGGCAGGCAATTGGATCAACGACAGGCTGGGGTGCAGGCGATCGGAGCAATGACACGCCTGGTGACGAAGTCAGCGACGGAGCGACGGGGCAGGCAATCGGATCGGCCCGGAAGTTGAGCGAATCGTCATAGCGTCTGATACCATGTGATGGTGATTGGATTGATTAATTCCATATAGAATATTTGTAAAAGCCACACAATTATTTACATTATGCTAACAGATCGATCTCCTTCCATTTGATCGATCGATCCACGAGTGCGTAAGCATGTGTAGCTAGCTCTATTCTTTTTGTCCCAATAAAATTTCAATTCTAAAAATATACTTTTTGTGTTTCATAAACGTTTTGGATAAATTTAAGATCAAATTTTTATAATTTTGAACATCAACAACTTTAAAAATATTTAAACTAACTACAATATATATAAATTTATCCTTCAAAATACTTAAATAAAAATAAACATATACTTATTTATTATTTATTGTATTTATTTATTGTATATGTTATAATAAAAGTTAAGAACAAGATACATTTTATATTTATATTTTACATATTATGTTATTGTTCAAAACATCAAAAATTTGTTATTATTTAAAACGTCAAAAATTAAATTATGTAACCGTTTTGAATACAAAACGTGAGGAATTTCTTATGGAACCGAAAAGTACTATGTTTCCGGCCACACAATTCCACACGCCAAGGAGGTAGAGGATCACCCGACCTCTCAAGCTAGCTAGAGGGCTAGACATATTCCGTGACGATAGGACGGCATCAGGATCACTAGCTTTTCTCCGTGGACATCGATGGACGGATTATTGGGTGAAGGAATCAGGGCCGGCTAATTTTTAGCCCCTCCTCTTTTAGCCCCAATTAGCCCTCAAGAATCCAAACGAGGGGCTAATTTGGGGCTAAAGTGAATTAGCCCACCCCAAAAAATTAGCCCCTTCAAGGGTGACTTATTTGGGCTAATTTGCTCCTAGTATCTCCATGATGTCTATGGATTTGCTGAAAAGACACATTTATTCATATATTTAACTTCACAAGTCATATACATTTGCTCAATGTAATAGGGTAATAATACCCTTAAATTAAAGACAAATTAGCCCTCAAATTAGCCCTGGATCCAAACTACTCAAAGGGCTAATTTTTATAGGGCTAATTTGAAAGCTAAAAATTAGCCCTCAAATTAGCCCAAGGGCTAATTATCCAAACAGGGCCCAGGCACCAGCAAAGCAGGAGGCGGCCATTCAATCAAATTCCACGGCGCGCAAGGCGCCGAGGCCTGCAGGGCGGCTGGAATGCTGCATTACATCATCATGCGCTCGATGGATCATACGGCGTTACTGTCTTCATCTATGGATTACATCAATATTTAGACCCAGTTTGATAGGGATTATCCTCCCTGATTTTCAACAGAATCAGTATAATCTCTGTCAAAACGGGTTATTTTACAACTGATTATGAAAAAAACCACTTCAAGTGATTCAACTACATAAAGAGTAAAAATCACCTAAAAACAGGTTTATCCTCGAATCATCTAAAATCAGGTTTCTCTCAAGAATCACCTAAAAATAACCTAAAATATTGTTTTAATTATTATATTATTATATCGATTATAATTTTAGAATCAGAATCTAGAATAAATAATTATATAACCAGAAACCTTATCAAACAGAATATTAGATTTTTAATTTTAGATGGATATATAATCCTATCCTAAATTACTACGTTTTAAGACGAAGAAAACACTAAGCACTAATAATAATAGCTCGCTCGCTGCGCTGATCATCTTCGTTTTTCTCGACCACCATACCACCGCATGCATGCACTTATTTTGGTTTTCCAACGTGACGTCCTGCCCTGACAAGCAAAAGGTGAGATGAGGGGCTGGTCGGGAAGGAATAATAATTACATTTTGGATTATTTTTTTATTATCGTGGTTTTACTTCTAATTATCTTTAGTCTAATCTTTTCACTTTTAAATAGTTAATTTTATATTTTTTTACTTTAGATTTTTTTCTCTAGCCATGTTTATCCTATACCATGTCAAAGATATAATCCGCTCATAGGTGAAGTATTTTTGTCCATATTGTCGAAGCTAACGTTGATGTGTAAAGAAATGGTTGTTGAATGGTCTAAAAAAATAAACTATGAGTAATCCAAAGTAAAACTACGGTAAAAAAATAGACTTAAGTGAACTTCGTTCTTATTATTATACCACTATGCTACATGGACTGAAGATATACGTCTCGAATAGTAATTGGTTCTGTTTTGCGATTTTTCTATAAATTGTTAGGAGTACTATACAATAGTCTATGGGTATGAAAACATTCCGAAACGGTAGCACCTCTATGGGGACGAGTCTCGGTCGGTCCGGAATCAACCATATTTATCAATTTAACTATTTAACTATTTAGTATTGATTGCAGTACGATGCTTAAAAGTTAGAAAAATCAAATTTTTATACCTTCTCCGTTTCAAAAATTAGTAACCTCTAGTTACGAACCTGTCCAGGTGTGGTTCCTACGGTTTGGAACGGAGGAAACATTAAAATTGAAAACAGGACCACTTTTACCAAAATTATGCTGTCTGTTAGAAATTTCTGTCACCGTTTTCATCCCCCATTCCATATAAATTTCAATGGAATTTGTAGGTACACACCAAATCCTTGATCCAAATGGCTTCATATGATTTTTCACCCCATGGGTTCCTAATTCTCTAAACGGTTTGTTCCAAAAGAAGCTACAGATTGTAGACTATATATGAAATGGAAGTTAATTATATGATTATATTTTTATAACATACTTCGGTACTATTAGTATATATTTAATATTTCAGAAAAAAATATTTATGAGAAAATAGTAGTTAAAATTTAAATATAAATACTGCCCGGTAGCAAAATACTACGAAACATAGATAACCAGCAGTGTGTTTATTATTTATGTGTCAGGGAAAGGAAAGGTAGGTGGAATGGTAGTAGGGACCGGCTAAAAAGTGTGGCATGCTAGTGGAGCATTTTATCAAAAATAGTACAAATTCGAGTTAGATCAAAACGTACTACAACTTTTTGATGATGATTCTTAAAAAGCAGTCAGTTGTAGGTAAGATTGAGCATGCATGGTCCATACCGAATTTCAATAGCAGAATCTTTTTGTGCGTAGGGAGAAAAAAAAAGAGAGACGAAGCTCGCGACAACATTATTCTGAGAGAAAGTTCAGTATTCAGTTAACGAGCCGGTAGTCGTTATTAAATGTTTTTGTTCAGAATATATTGCTTTTTAAAAAATGTCTTAGCTAGTTAGATATAGCGATTATATCATGTCTACAACACATGCGGGCACTCCACGCTCACGCCATATAGATCGTATATACAAATCGGTAACGTCAGATCTTAGATTTGTTGAATCCAAAACAAGCACGGCCATACTAGCCAACCCATTATATGCATATCAACCAAATAACTAGCTTCATATTCTAAAGTTCTACTGTTCGAAACGTGAGCCACTACCGGAAATAGCACTTTGGCCGAGTGCCTCACTCTTTACCGAGTGCACAATATCGAACACTCGACAAAGACAATATATGTTGAATGCATGAATGTATGAAACAGGACTCTCGGCATAACAATAACACTCGACAAAATTAAACTTTGCTGAGTGACTAACGTGAAACACTCGGCACAAATGGCAAAAGACACTCGGCAAAATCTCGGCGCTTGGCAAAAAACCACCACATGACGGGCACACACCGTCCGACGAACGACATCCCCACCGTTAGGCTTTGCCGAGTGTCTATCAGAGGCACTCAGCGAAGACCCAGTTTTGCCCGTGCCTAACGGAGACACTTGGCGAAATACAAAGTTTGTCGAGTGTCCTTCCCTGATACTTGGCAAAATATTTTTTTTTCAAGTCCTACCCTTCAAACTTTTTCTACCCCACATACAGCATGTGGTACTCCATGTTAAAATTTAGTATATTTCTCAATCTTTTTCTATATTTAATTGATTTATTCCCTTTAGAAGAATTTTTAACCGAGTGTCAAATTTGAACTGCAAGTGATTCAAATAATGGAATAAAATGAGTGAAAAAATGATATTCATATTTTTAAGTTCAGTTTGAGACTGTATCCGAGAAATGAAAAGAAATTTCGAACATCCTGTTCAGGAAACACGATCACGAACATGTGGTCAAATGATTTTTAAATTCTAAAAAAGCAAACAGAGTCCAAAAATCACGAGATTTGTCAAGATGCCATGGTATCATACGTTAAGGCTATGGTAAAAAATTGACAAGGTTTTGACATGGCCGCTACTCCCACTCTGTCCCAGATTCGAGCAAGAAGCACGAGCTCAAGCCTGGCCAAACGCCCACAACTGGACATTGCATAGCCCCGGATGGAGGTACTCTAGGTTATATATTTCTGTTCTATTCATCATTCATTGATATTTGTCGAGTGTTTGCTTCACATTGTAACATAGAAATGGAATATTATAGGCCCAGCTGGAAGAAGAGAGAAAGAAACGGGAGGAGATTGAGACGAGGATGAGTCAGATGTTTGACTACATGCAAACTCTTTCTTAGAGCATGGGTCATCTTGCGCTACCGGTGCTATTCCCTCCTCGACACCCCCTATAGGCACTCCTATGAGTCACTTGACAACCCCGTAGTTTCATTTCCTATAGTATTATCTTGTCAAGTATGATGTAATAAAATTTGTAATGTTTTAGATTGTATGTTCCTACCTTATGCTTAGACAAATTGAATACTTTGACTTAGAGATCAAATTGTATGTTCATGCCTTATACTTAGACAACCATGTAGTTTCACTTGATAACCTTGTTTTAATACTTAGACAAATTGAATATTGATTCTATTCTCTTCTCCTTTTGTGTAGCCTCAATCGGCGACATCGAATGAAGTGGCTCATGACCCGTATGTTCACTGTCGTTTCTACCTCGGTGATTTATGGCTTGTTGTGATTGTGGATTGTGATTGTGGTCAAAACTAGACTATTTGTGATTGAGGATTCTTGTTTGTGGTTGTCGTTACTATATAAAATGTGTGTGATGCTTATGGTGACATTTATGTGATGCCTATTGTGATATATTGATGCTTATGGTGACATTTATGTGATGCCTATTGTGATATATTGATTCTTATGATGATATATATGTAATGTTGTGATGTCTATTTTAATATATTGTCATATATGCCACCGAACAAAGAAGGTCTTTGCCGAGTGTATTGACTAACACTCGGCAAAGTGACCAAAACTAGACATCCTAAAAATTGTTTTGCCGAGTGCCCTTCTTTGCCGAGTGCTTTTGCCACGCACTCGATAAAGCTTACACATTTGCCGAGTGCTACCGCAGAAACACTCGGCAAAGCAATTGTTTTTTTGAGTGTTTTTGCTGTAGCACTCGACAAAACCATCATTTTTGCCAAGAGCAACCCTCGGCCAAAAAGACACTCGGCGAAGGCTAGCGTTGTCACCGTTTTCATGGTTGTCGTACTTTTTTCGAGAGCTAGTCCGACACTCGACGAAGTCTTTGTCGAGTACCCAAGGAAAAATGCTCGGTAAAGAGTTGTTTGCCATGAAAAAGTTTACCGTATGATCCGAATGTAACACACGATAAAAGACTTCGCCGAGAGTTCGCCGAATGCCAAGGGCCTTGGCACTCAACAAATTACCTGCCTCCCGTAGTGAGCCATATCAGACTCTTGACACGGTTAATGACATTGTTCCCTTTTTTCTATACCAGCATGAAATTTGTTATAATTGCAGTTCTAGTGCGTTAGAAAAAAACAATTGCAGCTGGAATCACGCCTAGAGCAATTTGACTTCTTCCGTTTTACCGTTTTGATTTTTCTTAAGTCAAATTTTTATTAAGTTTATATAAATATATAACAACTCTTATAATACAAAATTAATTTTTATTAAATTTAGCATTAAATAAATTTTGATAACATATTTGTTTGTGGTAAAAATATTGCTATATTTTTCTATAAATTAGGTAAAAACTTAAAAAATTATTTAAAAAAATCAAAGTGTTTTATAATATGAAATAGAGAGAGTAGATTTTAGCTCATTACTAGTTAAGAACCCTAGCTTATTAAATTAATTAAGTATATATTTAGTATAAATAGTACTTTTATGATTTTTTGTTTAATGAGTTAAAATTTTGGTGAGAGCAAACAGTGAAAAAGAAATGAGTATGATATAATAATATATATTATGAGGTATAAATATCAATCATAGGATGATGTGGCAGAATAGATACCATCACTGTAATATATTTTAAATATTTTTATGCAGCGTAGTAGAGATAGAAGGTCGATATAAAGTTTGGTGAGACTATTTACGCAATATTTTCCATTACACAATATAGGGTACAAAAAGCATGCTATTGGCAGATATCGGTGACAAATCGGTCACCGGTGACCGGGTGCACAGAAAAACGATCGGATATGCGTGAATGACCACTGGCCACGTAGCTGCATTCCAAATAAACCAAAACTTAACCCTAATATCAAACTTAACCCTAATATCTCTGCGAAGTATCGGAAAAAGTATTAGAGATGGACATGTTCGGCTGGTACCAACTGATAAGACAAATCGACTATTTTATTGATAAATTCGGTTGATAAGATAAACGAACAGGGTCAGTGTTCTCTTGTGTAGATGTTTTGTCGTGCCTGCGAGGCATGCGTGGTGTAGTACAACGTAGGAGAGTAGGATCCATCAAAATTCAAGTCAAGAGGGAAAAACCCCGGAATGATTGATTATGCATTCGTCCTGACATATAAACAGTAGTATATTACAGTAATTTGGAGTATCTCAGTAGTCGGTAGCTTATAGTGGGTCACGGGTGAGGGAGTTCAATCTGCCATAGTTAATGACTGAGGTGTGATATGTTTAGTATAAAAAAATTTTATATGAAAGTTGTCAAAACATCTGACATAATACGTCTGATCTTCATTTATACAACGAATGAATGCCATCTTTTTATTAAAATAAACCAATCTAATATTTTAATATAGAATATGATACGTATACATGTGTTTATTTTAAAATGGACAGAGTACTCTTTGAGTCTCACCTGCAGATAATTAATACTATTTGTGAAGCAGTGCATACAAATTGACAAACACTGTGCAACGCCTAGGAGGAAGTACTGGTCGTTTTGGTTTTTACAATATGGTAGGGTAAGAAACCAAATGTTAGGGCATCTCATTTTTTTTGTAAAAAATGGTTTAATCCTGCCTCTATTATTGAAGTTGCCAATTAATTGGTAATGGATAATTTTTATTAGTCCAAACTAGCTCAAGAAGTAGTTAAAGCATTAATTAGTCAATGAGTATAGCTATATTTATAATGTCGTATTTTTTAATAAAAACAGTAAAATCGTTTTTGCACTCTAATTATTACCTAAAGTTGCATTGTGATTGTAATTATATTGTAAGTTGAAATATTTATATTGTAATTTTTCTAATATACAATGTATTAAAGCATTGGGATTGAAATAATTTATTATCTACTTAAAATAGGAGATAGAATCATACTTACATATAGAAGACATGGGAAAAAGGTGATGAAAAATGTGTGCAACAATTTTAACAATTCCGTTAATTCATATGTTTTACGCCATGCTCAAGTGTATTATAATAATCCCCCGCCCACCCACCCTCCCCACGCGCACCCCGCCCCACGTTTCCTTTTTCCTGCACTCTGTACTCTCTCCATTTTTTCTCTTGCACTCGTGTTGTTTTTCTTCTCCTGTTGTTTTTCTTCCTCGTGTAACTATGAGTAAAAAAATACTAACAGATTATTTCACACCTAACATTCTTTTAGTAAATAAACATACTGGAGCCTCTATCAGTAAATCAATTAATCGTGAATATATTGTTAGATTAGTTCCTTATTGTTAGTAATGATTTTACTATCACCCTCGTATTGTTTGTAATGTTTTTATTATCTAGACACTGATAATAATATCATTTACTTCTCTTCTTAGTCACTTTCAGTAGCTCAATACCTTATTTGTGGTTATTTCTACTGACATGTATCCACCCATTAGTATTTTTCACGGACACTTATTAGCGCATAGTAAATGTTTTACTAGACTACAATATAGACATAATATAAGAATATAATTTTTTACAAATAAACCAACATGGCATGAATACAATAATATGGTGCGAGTAAATATTTTACTCCATGACTTGCATGAGACACCCGGTAGATCTATGCAAACACAACACAACGAGGATGATGGTGGAGACATCTGTACGGGCGATAGTGGTCGGATGTGGAGTCCGATGGGGCAGCACCGATAGCTCGACACGACCCATGTCACACATGGGACTTGTGGAAAAGTAGGAAGGTCGACGAAGGTGGCCCAAATGGAGGGCCTTAGATCTCGGAGTCTGGGGTGGTTGGTGACAGAGACAGTGCGCGAGCTCTAGACGTCGATGGTGGCGGTGGGGACAGTCAAGCCTAGATCCGGCCTATCGTCGGTCAGCCCCGTTGCCCTCCACCTCTGGCACACCCGCCACCCGCCAGCCGTTTCCCCTCACTGTCATGTTAACGACAAAATTTGGCATATTCCATTAAAGAAGGAGCAGTTGTGAAGCGGAATTGATAGCGTAATTTCAGTTGCTAGAGACAGGAAGACCTACCTCCAACTAAAGAGGTATCGGGCTATTGTCGGCGCCATGGAGTTGAGATAGATCGACTCTCATAGAACCGATCATGTCCCTCTTGCTGAAGTTTCCTCTCGGTGCACTTAGCTTGACCCACAAAACCCTACAAAGCATGAGATGGAAACATCTCAACAAAATCAGAAATTTCATCATTGAGACCGTGCAAAAATCTCACCATTTTTTACTCTTCATCTTCTCTAACTCCCAGTCGAACCAAGAGCAACTATATCTGCTTGTAATAATCATTAATTGATTTGGACCCTTGTCTCAATGCTTGACCTATTGCGAAGGTCATGTTGATAACTTGATGAAACAAAGCGTCTTCTCATCACTCTTTTCATTTCATCCCATGTGCTAATAGGATTACACCCCATCACAAGCTGATTTTCCTGTATTTGATTCCGCCAAGTGAGAGCATAACCAGAGAAATTCAATAGAAGCAAGATTACACGCCTTTGATCAGAGAGATTATGCACTCTAAAAATCTAATCACATAGCTCCTACCACTCAAGATATGCATCTGCATCTTCCTTTCCTGAAAATTTTGGGACACTTAACTTGACACGAGCAATGTTGCCCAGATCATCCCTATTGCGATAACGACGATGTTCTCCATCATGGCCAGCACCATGACAATGATCATCACGGTGCTCAAAGCATCCATCTTCTACAAAAGGGTTCTAATTATCATCAAATCCTTCATCATAATTATAATGTACTTCCTCTTCATAATAAAAGTGCACACGGTGGCCACAGCCACGCCCGTGAGCTCCTCCTCCATGCTGATCATCATAATTGGCATGCCTACCAACACCACGGCCACCACGACCATCTCCAAAATGGTCATGAAAACCATTTTCAAAACCAGAATTTTCATCACCAAATTCGTCATGTTGATGTTGTGGAGCCCTTCCACCCGCTAGAGGGAGATGTTCATTGAAAATCCCTCCATGGCCTCCAACAGCGAGTTCCCAAGTAGGCGTAATTCAGCTTGCACAACCGAAGGTTCTTCTTCTCCATGATGACCACCATGATACTCGACTCGAGTCTGCCATATTAGAATAGTGGGAAAAATGGCATAGGTAAAATTTGTGAAATTACATAACCTCACCACTTGCTTAGCAAAGTTCTTACCCATTCTCAAGGATTGTGAGTGTGCAAAAGTGGTAGTAACTCAATTGTGATTAAGCGGTTGAAAGGTTCACGAGTCGAACGGTCCCGTTTATGGCTTTTAGTGGAACTATAAGTGGTTGTTCAAGGAAGGCTATGGTACTACAACCAAGTGTTGTAAACCGTTCAAAATTTAAATGTTGTTGTCAAGTGCACCATAAACTTGGTATTGCAATATGACATTTTGGGTTACACAAACCAAAACACAACCCCTTTCAACTTCTCTCGTAAACTTTTTCTCTCTTTTTTAAACTCTTTCTTGACACTTTTTTTCTATTTTTTAACACTAATATGGGGGTGGATAAAAAAATGAAAAAGAGCATGACGAAAGAAAATAATGGTGACTAGCAACTAGATGAAGGCAACACCACAAAGTAGCAGTACCACAAAAGGCTAGGGGTGGGCATTCGGTCCGACCGAACCGATCGGTCTTCTGCTAGTTCGGTCTTCGAAAGTCGAGGACCGAACTCGGTGTTTAAAAAGTCGGGGTGAGCACTTCGGTTTTCGGTTAGTTCGGTTTAGTCTTCGGTCAGGACCGAAATTTTTTGGACAGGTCACATTTTAAAAAAATTAGCTAGTTCACTAAACAATATGATGCCATTTTACAACGTAAAAGTGGTTGCAAGCAACAATTAAACAAGTTCAAACAAACATACAACTTATAAGTTCCAAAAATTAAAAGTTCTAAATAACAATTGATAAATAACAAATGAGCAAATAGCAGGTCGGACAGAGAGACCGAACTTCGGTCACTTCGGTTAGTTTGGGTAACGAGGCCCAAGACCGAAGTTTATTCGGTTATTTCAGTTATTGCATTCTTGAGACCAAAATTTAATTTGGTATTTTCGGTTTCGGTCTCGGTCAATTTGGTTCGGTTCTTCGGTCTCGGTTATTTTTGCCCACCCCTACAAAAGGCTATGGGATTTTTATGTGGCTCGTGTGAACTATAGGATAACAAGAATAGATGACAAAGTAAAAGGTAAATATATAGGTGCTAACAAAACTTACCATGACAACGAAAGCTCTAATACCACATGATAGATACCGATATGAATCGACAAGGGGTATCTCGAGCTTCATGGCAGTAGGTTCACGGATAAAGGATAACTTGTTGAGAACAACGGATAACTAGCTTTATACCTGATCAAGGTTGGATGCGACCAAGTGACAAGGAGAGAAGCACTGAAATCTTGATGACTTCGACTCGATCTCCGAACGACCGCAGAACCACAATCCGGGACTAATCCACACAAAAGGCCCGGAAGCCAAGAGCACGAATTAGGGGATCCTAGAGGGATCTCTTCACAATTCCACTGAAGAACAGGGAAGAACAAGGGTGTGCAAGGCATTTAGCAGCTCGGTTACAAAACCATACAGGTTCTTAATTCATCATATGATCAAAGATTGTTTGTACAGTAGCATAAGGTGATACTTGTACTAGAAACGACCCTCCTAGATGGGTATGAACTAAATTCACCACGTTGGGAGGTGGAAGGCCAACAGGTGAAGCATTCATGAAGTTCCCTTCAATTCTAACACGTCCTCTAGCCTTCTACGTAGTCTCCAGTAATTGAGTCATAACTCCTTATTTGGAAGCTCAAATGATGCCCCATTTGTTGTGCTGGAAAGTAGACTTGATAAGCTTTCCAACCATGTGTATTATGCACCCTAGAACGTGACAGATTGGTACATACTTGCACTTGAAGTTGAGACTCTTGCAGTCTAACCCTGACTCTTGCGTGACAAGAGGGATCTGAAGCTAACCTCCAAATCACCGAGTTTATATTCGAGGAAAAAAACTATGCTAGCCATCGGCTACGTGTGGGAGCACCATGCCGCCAAGTTGACAAAGACTAGATTAGGTCATCCCAAATATTATACTTGTGTGATTCTGATATATAAAGAAACATCGGTTTCAGTCAACACGAGTATGGCTACTACCTGTCAGTTAAGGGGCCCAAACTTGTACAAAAATCCATGTCTCCCGTTTCTTTTACCTCAATCTCGCGTATATCCCGGTTCCAACAATCCCCAAACTCTACAAATACTGTCTTCAGGTATGGCCTGTCAACAGTAGTCCCTCTATAGAGGTTAAAAAATTATTCGAACAATTGTGCCCACGGTCATGTGCAGAAGTGAGGTGATTCCTTAGAGTAGTTTTGCTTGACTATTGCCTTTTGAAATTGATGTTGGGGTTGAGGGATTCGTTTCAATTTGATTTGTGGCTGTCGGGAACAGTCAGACTCGGGAAGTCCATCTCTTATCTGTTGGCATGGAGCCACTAATGCTGATGCATTCAATGAATACACTTCATTGCTCCAACCGGGTGAGACCCATCTTCTCACCGAGTCGTTGAGAACCACTCACTTAGTCATTTCTAAAGTTTTAAAATAAAACTCACGTAAAAATAACCAACTTTCGTTTGAAGTTTGCATTAAACACCTAGTTCCCATGACTTGCTGACTTCACGTACTCACCCTTGCTCTATATAAATAACCCTCCCCTACCCCAGTTCTCGAAGAAGAGGACATGGATCTAGCTAATGAGGAGTTCTTCCAAGAGCAAGCAGGCTTCGAGCAGTATTAGGATTTAGGCTTAGTTTCCAAGTCATGCTTATGGCTTTAGACTAGTCTTCGCTTCCGCCTTTTTTAATGCAGTTGCAAACTTAGGGTTCGTCCATAGTTTTAACGATGATTGTATCACTACTCATAATAATGAAACCCCTGTCGCCATGATAATCTATCTTCCTATCGTACCATCTTCGTTTTCTGAGACTGGTGCAGTGCATGATTACAGGTTAATTTGGATGTCTTACATTTGTTACCGTCTAGAGCTAGTTTGGGGCGTGACACCGGTGTAGTGACCCATGAGGGAAAAGGGGAGAAGGCTTGGCTAGGGACGGAGCTGGCGGTGGCCATTGTTACCAAGCTAGAGGAAAGAGGAGGAGAAGGTGAGGAAGGAAGAAGGGTAATTTGGTCCAAAATTTATAAAAAATACATCAAATATAAGTAGTGTCATATCTCAAATTGTCATAAAAATTGCAATGACGTGTTTCCAAATACATAAATACTAATGGTATATTTTAAGAAAAATTATAATGACATAAATCCAATTTACCCTAATATGTAACACAATGTATACTAAATACACAAGCACACATGACCCACTGCTATAGATTATCAAATCACTCATTTTTTTACCTTCATTCTTACCTTCCATACTGCCGGAAAGAATAAAATTATGCTTTAATCCTAAAAAATTCATATTTTTAGAACACTGACTTCCTAAGATTTCAGACTTGAGAGTCCAGTCACCACCCAAATTGTGATAGGGTTAGTTTGTTACCTGAACAAATGAACCTAGAAGAGAGAATTAGGGGCGTCAAACAACCTAGCTGCTCAGCAGGCGGCACCGCGACGGCTTGCTGCGCGCACCCTCGGCGGCTCGGCCCTTGCCGATCGCCACCTTAATTTGCCGATCCTTGCATTGGCCTCTCCAGGCCTTCGCCTTGGAATATAGTCTGTGTGTCGGTGCGACTCAAGTCTCGACGGCGAGAAGACGAGACGCCCGGCCGTCCGGGGTGAAGTTCTCGAAGGAATGCGATACGTACGCTGTATGTGCAACAGGAGAAATTTGTGGCCTTGTGGGCTCAAAACCTCAGAAACGTTATGCGGGCTGATGTATAATCATAAATGATTATTTGCTAGTTAATCTTCTGTTTATTACTCCTGGTCGTGGTTGCCAATTGGGCTGATGTATGTTGAGTACTAGCTACTAGTATCGTTCCTGATCATGGTTGCCAATTGGGGCTTCAACAAAATAGTGTCACCGGGGTCTAGTATTTTGGTTGACCGGAGTCATACCCTGTACAACATTGAGAGGTACTAGAGGATCGTTGGAAATCGTCGGGCTCGATTGACCCCGATAGCTTGCTGTAGCGTCGCCTCTGGACATGGGAAGCTCGTTTTCCTACCTTTGGAGACAAATAGGGGGTGTTCGGCTGGTCGTATAAGCCAACTGATAAGACAAGCCGGCTAGTTTGCTGTGAGAGAAAAATAATGTTCGAACGGCTGATAAGCCCGCTGAAACGAACAAGCGAACAGGGTCATAATGACTGCGGGAGACTGGAGCCGATGAGATGTGGTGGCGAGCTGAGGATAAGACACGATAGGTTGAGAGAAAACCCACGAGCGCCTTCACGAGCAAGCCCACACAGTCTCCACCGAGGACTCTTTGGGATACTTCCGACGAAATCGGGCTTGTGCTTTAGGAGCCGAATTGGACTCTCCCACCACGTGGTTGGAAACGATTTCTCAATCGGAAGTGCCGCGCATGCTGAAGACAGACGTAGGGCCCAGGTTAATTTCACAGACTAAAGTTTACTCCATGCCATATTAAATGTCTAAATATTATTTTACAATATTAAATATATATTATTTTTAAAATATATTCATAATCAGTGAATTATTCGTGAGACTAATTCAATGAGTCTAATTATGTCATAATTTGATGATTTGATGCTATGGTAAACATTTGCTAATAAAAATTAATTAGGCTTAGTAGATTAATAATTCTAATTATTATTTTTTAAATTAATGTCTAAATATTCGACGTGACATGAAAATAGTTTAGTATATAGAACCAAATGTCCCCTTAATATACATTAATCTGGCACACATGAGAAAGCGGAAAAGCAACGTAGGAAGGCGGAAACAAAAAAATCATGGAAACTTTATGTATTTTTTTCAAGTAGATATAGATATAGATTTTGTAAAAAAAAAGTGTGTGCATCTATACAAAATAACTTACGTTTCTCACCAATGCGTTACCACCAAATTAAACACACACATTCATGACAATACATCTCGACGAATTCCTCACGGCCGATCGATCGATCGAGAGGGGAGTTTTATATGAAGGCCCATACGTCCATGGCGATGACGCCGGCCCCATGATCATCGTGTGGGCCTCTTTGATCGTCTAAACCCCATTGGTGGGTGCTTCAGCTTATGGGCTTACCACTTGATTCCTTTCTGTTGGGCATCTGTCTGAAACTCTGATTTGATCTGGCCTTCTCCCAGCTTTACACCGCTAAATGAATTCGAAAGCAAAGCATTGGTGCGATCAGGATTGAAATACAATTTGAATTAGTGAGAGGCTTATCGAGTACCTTCCATGCTAAGGTCTTCTTTAAAACGCATGATTTCGACAAAAATACAAATACAACACAGACACAGAGTATTACAAAACATGAGAAAAATGCATGAATGTTCATTTGAATAGATCACAGAAAAACAAACTAATGATAAAAATAGAACTCAAAGAAAATTTTCCAAGAGTTGAGTGTTCTTGTTTATTTTTTTTCAAAATCTATATAGAATTGTCCATTCCATATGGAGAATTTTAAAAGAAAGGATTTCATTTAATTCTTTATTTCAAGGGTTCATGGAATCCATGCCATTGCAAAATTGCCATATTGAAAAAAATAACATTACTATTCGTAATATCTGCTACGTGCCAGTGGAATATTATAAAATTAGAATCATGCCATCGTTGTCTTGCCGTTAGATCCTCATCCTCTCCTTCGTATGCGGCCCACGCCTTGTCAACCTCCTTAGCTTCTCCGACTTTGCTGCTAGCATCGACCATCAACAACAGCATCGGCATGCTCTATGAGTTGCTCCACTTTCAACCCGTGCCTACCCAGGTAGCCACGCCTCATCTGCCTCACACTCCAAACAGTGTGCGCGCTCCACCGGCGGCAGCCACCGCCTAACCCTTCCGCCTCCTTGCTTCTTCACCGCCAAATATGCTCATGCCGCCCTGTCATCGCTGCCGATGGCCTCCCGACAGTGAGGATGAGAAGCTCATGCGTCTCCACTTGAGTGAGGAAAGAGAAGGGAGTTCTGCACTGACGCGCGCCTCTTGTTGGCCGGCTTCCATGTGTGACACCATCGACATATCGAAGTTCCTGTTTGCTGTTGGCGATCTCACGTGAGGCCTCTGCCCATGCAGTAAATTTTCGTGGGCTCTGCCTCGTTCGCGCGATAAGGTCATTGTTGCCTTACCCTCTTGCCGCCCGCACCACACACCCCATGGTTCGCCCACTGCTGCATCCTCTGACCATCGAGGGAGATGTGAAGAGAGATGGGAAAGAGAGAAGAGGGGAAGGTGGAGGAAGAAGATGAAACAACAGTTGGGTCCCTCATGTATGGGTATTTTGGTCTATACGATGACAAAAACGTATGGTGATGGCATGGTTTCATTTTCCCAAAATTTCAGTTGCACATAGTAGATATCATGAATAGTAGTGGTACTTTTTAATATGGCAATTTTACGGTAGTATGGATCCAATTTGCCCTTGTTTCAAAGGTCTTCCATGTAACTTTTCATATAGGATTGAAATTCTCCAATTTTTCTATATTCTTTTTACAAATCAAAATAGGCCTAAAATACGAAATTGCAAAACACAAAAAAAAAATAAATATAGGAATGAAGATTTGGTTAGACTGTTTGAAAAATGCAGGATGGTAAGGAGAGAGAAAGACTTAAAAAACTTCTCAAAACTGGTGTATGGATTGAGATATTTTATAGGAATTTCATATGATCCTCTGTACTGTCTAATCCTTCATTTCGAATGGCCATTTGAGAAAAAGAAATCCTATAAGATTAAAATCCTACAAGATTTTTACGTTTTTCCTTCAAATCAAATGAACGTAAACATCACAGAATGACATTGATAGTTGTACTATACTGCCAGGGTATGAGCTCTCATAGGAGGAGGAGCACTGTCTCAAAAGGAATTCACATGTTATTGATGATTTTATTTTCTATTTAATAAGAAAATTAATATTAGCTGATAAATTTAATTGTTTGTAAACTTTAGAATGTATATTTCTTAATGTGCTAAGCCTATAGATCACTCTCATACAAAATTTAGGGTTCATTGATCGTTGTTTGAAGCCATCGCTCTTCTCTCTGTTAAAACCAAAGTGAAAGTAGTCGTAGCAATAAGGTCATCGGCTTGATTTCGAAGGTGTCGCCGACGATCAATTGCAGGATCGTGTCGTCCTTCGGGACACTACCTGCACTGACCAGGAACGGTCATAAGTTTTCCCTCCAATGTCTATTTTAATCGGGATTAGGGTTTGGTTGCTGAGAAGATTGATCGATAGAAATATCGTCATCTCACTTTTGGGCCAGCCTCCCCTTCTATACTTAGCGTTGTGGGGAATCATGGCAACTCAAAAGCAAAGAATTCGGACGCCACCGATCACAGTCCGTAGTTTATTGTGAATTAATGCGAATTGAACCACTGTGATCACGTGTAGACCACAGGTGAAAAAACGGTCTTTTAGCACGATCTTCCTTCCGGTTTTTCAAAACGAGTGATCAATTTTCCAACATAGAAGTCCAGTGCATTAGCTCTCTTTTCTGTTGCTCCCGCAAAGAATGTTCTCCAAAATTTGCTCGTTCTTATTTTGTATGAACAATAGTAAACACCAACACACCATCTTTGATATTCTTATATTTTGAAATCACATTTTAATACTCTTATAGTCCAGATAACATATCGTTTGAGATCCGTTCATCGTAAAGAAACTCTCCAAAGTGGTATATCATTATTCGATCGATCTAAATTCACACATAAATCTAAACGTTTAGGATCATTCTAACAACTGCATTAACCATTCTAACCTTTATTTCATCTATCACTGGTCTCACCGTGTTCATGTTGTCACAAGTTGACTTTTATATCATCCTTCTTGTTTCGAGGCTAAACCGGTGACATCAGAACTAGTCAACATTGGTAAACGGGTAATTGCTCATTTGACTCTGTTTAAAAGACTAACTAGATAATATTTTTTCTAGTTTGTTTATTTAACCTCGTTTTTTAAAATCGAAGATGAAAGCTAACCCTATTCCGTTAAGGCAAGCCAACAGTGTTAACTAAAGAGCAAATAGTCTCTTTTTTCCATGCTCGTCCCTCCACGCAGCAGTTGTCGTTGCTGACATCATGCGCCAGCGTCACCATCGCTCCCTCCCTCCACATGCCGACGACACAGCTGCCTCCTTCCTCCTTCCGCGTGTCAACACCGCCGCCGCCGTCGCCTTCCTCCTTCTGCGTGCCTGCGCCATCGCCGCCTCCCCTCTCCACGCACTTGCGGCGACGGCGCCTCCCTCCCTCTGCGCGTCGGCACAACTTCCTCTCTCCGCGCCGCCGGCGCTGCCCCCTCCCTCCCTCCACGTGCCGGCACCGCCACCTCCCTTCCTCCACGCGCCGGTGCCGCCGCCCCCTCCTCCCTCCTCGCATCGGTGCCGCTTCCCTTCCTTCACACGTCGGCGCCGCTTCCCTTCCTTCGCGTGTCGACGCCGCCTCCGTTGCCACTCACGCCGAGAGAGATGCGAGAGAGGATTGGGCCAGGGAGATAGGAAGATGGATAGGGTTGATGTGAGGGTATTTTGGTTAGTTTAAGTAATAAAAACATTTTTTTTCTTTTTTCTAAATAAAACCCTAAGAGCGTAAAGCAAATAAGGTCAACGGTATGTTCGATTTTGAAAAGTAAGGTCAAATAAGCAACATAAAAAATAAAGATAGATAGATTGATAGTTAGTATTCGAAATAGGATCAAATAAACAATTATCTAGTGGCGGTTTACCTCCCAGAAAAAGACTAGCAATTCATTTGTCATCTGCATAACAGATTTCCATCCTGTCATCGAGCTTATAAATAGTGTTTTTTTTGTTACCCCTTTATTTTCTCAATCGCATCTAGCTGTGTTCGTTTGCAAGGGTTGGGCTTGCTGTCTAGCATGCATAACAGAGCGACACGATTAGCGTGTGATTAAATAAATATCAGCCTCAAGCTCTAAAGGGCAGTAGCCGTGCAGGCTTCTTATTTGCTGGGCCTCGCCTGTCAGCTAGACCCAAGACCTTAGAAAGGCACAAGCCTCACAGTGTTGTGTGGCCTTAAGCAGGGGTCCACGAAATCGGTTGGCACGGATGGAATACAAGCAGCCCACGGTCGGTGTAGCCAAGCCCATGTTCTCCCCAGCCCAACAGAAAACACCTTTTATTCCTGACTAGCAAAAAGCCTGTGCGTTGCAACGGGACGACAACACAGAGAGGGAAGCAGACGGAGGGTGAAGGTCCAGGTGGCGACGCGGGAGCTCCGAGCGCTGACGGGAGGGAGGGGAGCAGGCGCAGCGCGGGGCGCCGCGTGGATGAGAAGAGAGGGACACATGAGGTTTTTTCATCCAAATCCTCCCTTTATTTTCAGCATTAGGACTGCGGGTTAATTAAACACTTAAGGAGTTTTCTGTAAAATAACCCCTTTTTCTTTTTTAACTATTTTTTTTTTAAATAGCCAGGCGGACTACGGGTTAATTTCGGAAAAATTCAAGGGGTTTTCTGTAAAATAGTCAGGCAAAACAAAATTTGGGTGAAAACACTACTTGCTTTATAGATAGTTATTATTAATTACAGATTATAGATATAGATTTGCCTGCCCCGCGCCACGATGAGTTCTCGTCCCTGCCCTATGTTGCTTCGCCCTTTCTCTCCTCCTGGGATGCATCGCCTCCCCTTTTGTCCTCAACCCACCGAGTCGCCAGCTTGTGCGCCACTGCGTGATGCCGGAGTTCACCGGCGAAAGGGCGACCATATGATGCTGCGGGATGCGGCGGCTCTAGGTCCCCCTGCACCACCGGGCAGTCGAGCTGCACCTCTACCACCTGTGTGGTCTAGCACCACCATCACCACCACCATGTGTCAGGTGAGTGTTTACATCTATTTTTTTTGCTTGCGTTGGCCGAGAAGAAAACAAATCTTGATTTTTGCTTCGATCTAAATTTTTTGTTGGGTTGGCCACGTAGGAAACCCATCTCTTTTTTTCTTCTATCTAAAATTTTTGCTTGGGTTGATTGGGTAGGAAAAGCTGGCCTCGCGGGAGGGGCGATTTAGGGATCGGTCGTGAGCGCAAGCACGGGAGGCCACGATGCGACAAGGCTCTGATCTCCACAGCACGACGACGTGGCTCTCTCCCCCACGCCGCCTACCCTTGATCAACCCGGCGAACGAGTATCCAACTTGGGCTCCGCGCGAGGCAAACATGACAGCAGATCTTCAACGTGGATGGATCAGACCAAATTAACACCTAGGTGCACTGTGAAAGCCTCTGACCTCTCCACCAATTCAAGGCACCCTGGTCACTCATCCTCTCCACCACATGTCTTCTCAGATGGTTGCATTGCAGGGCCCATCGTTCAACCTAAAGGTAGACAAGAGCTATGGCCAACAAGACGAGACAACCCCTTTCATTTCAGATAAATTTCTTTCTCGTGAATCAATCTAAATAAGAGCAGAGATAAAAGATTTATCTTCTCCTAAGACCTCTATATATAAAGAGACAGGATGAAACATCTATTGTTGACTTGTATTCCAGATCAAGTCTATAATAAAAATAGAGCTTCACCCCATATCTATATCAATTGTCTATTTCTGTAAATTTTTTTGAGTGCAAAGGGAAGAACGCAGGTGTTCTATATATTCTCTTGATTGCAAAGAGAAGAGTGTAGGTGTTCTATGTCTTGTCACGCCTCTATTGCTCCGGAAAGAATAGGAAACAGATCCGGTAATTCGTTAATAGACGTGTTGGTTTACAACACGTTATTAGTAGCTCTTCTTTCATCGGGTTTGTCGTTTCAATCTAATTTTGCTAGATTTTACTAATCTCAAACTGATCCCATGGTATTGTTTTGTTCGCAGTACTGCCAACGGCAATCGCATCATGGTGTGGTCACGGAATAGCCGACATCGCCTAGAGTCTCACGGCCTAGCAAGAACTCACGCGAGTCAACCGCTGCTGCCACGCAAGACCCACGGGGAACGGACGATGGAGCTAGTTGGTTGGACCCATGGATATTGCCATGTTGCTATTGTCGTCCACCCATGCCATTCGATGGAGCGATTGAACAACGACGTACGTGTTGTGGTCCCGCTTGGAAGCCATGCTAGGATCCACACGCATGCAGGCGCGTGCGATCGCCCGCACACGACTTTGTTGCGCGACGGTGCTTGGCGAGAGCAACCTAGCCGCCTTTGCATGCACTAGCCGGGTTTTACTTGCCGTTTTGGGTTACCACGGTAACCGCATGAATTTCGTCGGTCGGCAAATTTTTAAACAGTTACCGCATCGCGGTTTCAGCTGCGGTAACCGTGGGTTATTCAGCAGATAAAAATGAGAAAAATAGAAAAATCACTTAATTGTGTGAAGAAATTAGGTATAATTAGAAGAATATATAGGATACTTGCAAACCTAAATTGTGAATGTAGAATAAAAAATTCGACATGACCTTTTCTATATTATGGACTTCGAAGCAATCCAATAATTCATATAACAACAATTGATTAACAACAATTCAACAAACCTCATATTTTAATGCTTCACGAAGTTCACATGTACATGAAATATAGTGCTCATAATATAATGTCCACAACAAGGTAGATGATAGTTCATATGGCACCTGAATCAAACAAAAAAGTTATAGTTGTTTCAATGATAGAGAGTAGAGCTAGCTGTTCCACTAAATATATGTCATGTTGTACTCCTCAGTGGACATGAGTATCAATCCATGTGAGTGAAGCAACCCAGCGTTGTATTCCTACTAACTTTGACCTGTCCATGAGGTTGTTGATTGCCACTGCTGGTACAATTGAGCATATCACTAGGGCTCTCGCCACTCATACACCCATGTAGGAGGAGGATACTCAGAAGCGGTGAGACGGTTGGACACATACGTTGGATATCCACTTCCAATGCTGAAGGCACTGAATGAGCCGGAGCTATCCTATGGTGTGTCAAAATGTTGTTGTTGTTGCCAACCTCCTGGAGTAGTGGTAGTTCGTTGAGAGCTTGGGGCACCATGATCCTGGTCCTGGGTAGCATGAGTGAAATCGGTCTCACCTGCAAATAAAAAAGTAGGAAGAAAATTAATCAGTCGTGAATTGCATGGTGAGGGTTGAAATAGTAAGTCAACTACATCGTACCAGTGAATTGAATCTGGTTGTGCTGCTCTAACTGTGTTGTGTGCCCCGTAGAAGGCACATCAGTGGTCCCTTGGCCTCCTTGACCCACTTCGCCTCCGTCATCCGTATTAGTTCTTGAGGAACTCTCATCTGACTCTTTGTAATCTGGGCTACCTTCAGTCTCATCATCATTGTCGGCACTCCTCGCCCGTATTGTTGGACCTTTTTGGGAAGGAGGTTGTTGTGGCATCTGTCAAGTCTTCCTTTTTTCACTGTGAGTGTCTCCTATAGTCTTATCGGCCCACTTAGCAACACTAGAAGCTCTCATGTTCTTGTGCAGGTCAATTAAGTCCATTAGGTTGGCTACAGGTGGACTAGGCACAGGTGCGTCACTCTCTGTTGAGTCTTTATCTAGCTCAGGCAAGCATTGGACCTAGTTGTCCATCCAATCTATGATCTTATTGTTAGTGTCGTAGAATGATAGGTTTGCTAGTCTTTGAAGGGGATCGTCATCCTCCCTCCGTACTTGCGTATTTGCTTGCTGAATTCAAAGGCGAAGGTTGTAGTTGACATAAACAAGCTTGTTGAGCTTCTTATGTGTAAGCTTGTTACGGACCTTGGTACATATGAATGCAAATGTACTCCAATTTCGTTCACATCCACTTGAAGAGCAACACTGACTAACCAAGTGCAACACAAGCTTCTTCAAATTCGGTGTGTCTGCGACAAACATAGACCACAATTATGCTACAAATGGCGAGTTACATGTCATTGGATAACTGTAAAATCTAAATATGTCGAAAGCATTTGGAGTTTTGATAGTTGGATCATGAGAAACATACCCGGGGAAGCTTTTCCATCAATGACCATCTTTTTTGCAAGCGGCCTCCCAAATTCGTCACTTTTACACCGATACAACTCAACCTCCAGCAAAGCAGCAGCTGTGTCGATGTGCGTCATCCACTCAAGGCCCGACGGAGATCCCGGAAGACGGGTCGCACTAGCATTGTACGTGTAGTGCGTTCGAGTGTTCACTGCCACAGCTACAAAAACAAGACAAACACCAGCTCAAAGAGATCAAGAACTTCTGACGTTTGGCAACATTTCGATGAGATGGTCGTGACAGGCCCTGACGGAAGGCAGGTAAAAGTAGCGAGATGTAGAATATGTAGAAATAAATTATGTGCAAAATCATCCGGTGGAACAGACACTTGAAGCGGCATGCCGAGGCTTGTGCGAGGAAGCAAGGAATCCAACTACGCCAAAGAACAACTTCTACTAAATCCCGATTGTACAAGTATGTACATGAGAATACGATCCCATGGTAGCTCAAGAATCTCTTGTCCATTTAATTGCTAGACAAGATTTACTATTGAACTTTGGTGAAAGTGTTGTATTTGAAAAATACATCCAAACTTCTCATAATTCTAGGTTTAAAGTTGTTAGTAGACAAACCATAACCCATGATTTAAAAAATATCTATGACAAAGGTTGTGAATCACTTAAGGAATTATTTAGTATGTGCACCTTTTCATTAGTGTCACCTCAAACGGAGTAGTAGGACTAAAGAGGATTATCTTAGTGTAGTTGTATATTTCATTGATGATGACCGACAAATGCAAAAAGAGTTCTTATCTTAAGGTTAATTACTTTGCACATATTGGTGAAAATATAGCCGAGAGAATTAGAGAGATAAAATCTTTGTTGTCACCTTAGATAATGCATCCGCTAATTCTAGGGCCATGCAAATTTTGCATCCATTATTTTGTGTTTATGCTGAATCATTTCTTCGCATCGGCGTTGTGCATGTCATATCATTAATTTAATTGTTAAATACGAGTTTAAGAGAGTGAATGTACACGTTGACGTCGTTCGTCAAGCAATCACGTGGTTAATTACTTCAAACCTACGGATTGCACTGGAAGAGGTATTGTCATACATCGGGTAAGAAAGCACGTAAGTTTTTAACCGATGTGGAACATCTGTGGAATGCAACTTATTTGATGTTGAAGGTTGTATTACCTTATCATGAATTACTAACTATTTTCCTTAAAACACGTAATGGCCCAAGAAATAGTGATGGTCACCAATACTAACTGAACATACCTAGCACGTTGTTGAAAGGTTGTATCAATTTTCTTGAAACGTTTCATGACCGTACTCTTCTTTTATCTCAAGTATTTTATCCAACTACTAATTTAATTTTACATAATATTTTTCAAATTGCCACTTTGTTAGAAGAATATGAAAACGATGAACTTTTAATGAATGTTGTCTTTAGTATAAAACAAAAATATCTTAAATATTAGAAAAGTATCCCCATATTGTATGCTTTTGCATTTATTCTTGATCTAGGGAAAATTACAGGATTCCTCAATATTCTATCTCTCATTTGAAGATACCATAGGGATTGATTATACTACCTATTATGACTTATTATGCTGATGTTAGAACTAAATTATATGAGGTATTTGGAAAGTATTAACTTAGTTTCAGGGAGTTCGCTCGTAAAGATTCTCACCTGCCCCTGCAGCAGGTAAGAAAAAACTACAATGGGGCACAATTTGGGGTGACCCATCTTCTAGCCATGATGGTGGTAGCAGTTCGTCAGCGGTAAGTGAAGACGATGGATCGCATGGTCCCGCTGAAGAGTTTTCCAACTATTTGGATAGCGACGCCATCAAGCATGAATCATCGACTTCAACGTCCTTGGGTGGTGGAATGATCACAAGATGTCATATCCTGTGCTTTCAAAACTAGCGCGGATGTGTTGATGGTGCCCGTATCTACGGTGTCCTCCGAATCGGCCTTCAGTCTATGCGGAAGAATCATCGAAGACAGGAGAACAAATCTGAACAGCGACCATGTCGAAATGTTACTAAGCATTGAAGACGGAGGGTTAGCTGTAGAATATGCCCAATACACTGCTGACAACCAAGAATTGGCCGCCCAGTTCGATAACCTTTATTTAGATGAAGAACAAACCGAATATCTTCGACTATTTTGTAAGTAGTAGTGACATGTAGGTCGTACTCTTTTCTTTGTCATGATTTTCTTAGATTCGGATATGAGTTTTTGCACGACAAAGTTTTTAATAAGACAACATGTATCATATAAACATTAATAAAGAGCATTACTATTTTTCCCATATTGTTTTAAAATATTTTACTAAATCTAATTATTTTCTTTTTATTCGAATAATTCATATTTTTCTAGCGAGGAATAGTTTATTTTTTGAATTTTTGGACGAGAAATATTTTTTTTAAATTTTTGGACAAAAAATAGTTTTTTAATTTTCGAACGAATAGTTTTTTTAATTTCTGGACGGGGAATAGTGGCACCGGGCCGAAATTGGCCCATGGGCCGTAGCCGGCCCGTGCTGCACGACCACCCCGTGAGCCATGCTTGGCCGGAGGAGGACGACACGTGGGTGGCTCACGTGGCCGGAGGAGGACGACACATGGATCGACACAACACGACTCGCTATAGGAACCGTGTCTAATGGACCGTGCCATAGCGAGCCATGCCACGAGTATACCCGGCCGTACACGTGCCAGTCCGTTTGGCCACGTATACCCCAACCTGCCATTTTTCTGAATTTTTAGCATTTTTAATTTTATTTTTTAAAAAATTACAAAAATAATTTTCCTATTTAAAAATTTGTAAAATTAGTCGCTCCGCCTCTATGGAAGGGCGAGATTTAAAATCGCCCTCCCGAGGGCGTTTTAGCCGACGTAGCAGATGGCCGTTGGGCGCCGTCGCCGCGGTTGGTTTTTTCAAAAAGTCCTTCCCACCTCTCGAAAGGGCTTTTTTACTTAGCACTGGGTCGCCCGCAAAGGGCGATCGCTTTTTCGACGTCCCCGGTGCTAGAGTTAAAAAACGTCCTCTGGAAGGACGGGAAGGGGCCGCTTGCAAAAAGCCCACGCTAGAAAAGCGCCCTTCCGAGGGCGGGAAAGATTTTATTTGAAAAAACCAACGACGCGCAGACGGCGCCCAACAACCTGTCCGCTACGTCACTAAAATGCTCTTTGGAAAGGCGATTTTTAAGTCTCGCCCTCCTAAAGGACGGAGACGACTAATTTTACAAATTTTCAAATTAAAAATTATTATAAATCTTAAAAAATAAAATTAAAAATGATAAAAATCCGCGCTCTTCGCACCATCTCGTCCAGCAAACCGCGCTGGCCCGCCCGCCTGCAAACCCCTGCAGGGCTTGCAAGTCGTCGTACTACCCAAATCCCCGCTCCACCCCGTGATCTCCCTGGGCAACCACGGGGGGTAATCCGGTAACTCCGTCCTGCTCCTCCTCTCCTTCTCCGCCCTCTGAGCCTGCGTGTGTGTGTGTCTCTCCCTCCCACAGTGCGCTGCGCCTGCGCAGCACAGCACAGGCTGTGTCTGTGACGCAGGCAAGGTAGGAAAAGGAAGGGGAAGGAGAGGAAAAAGGAAAGGAGAGGAGTTACTAACTCCGCGCACCAAAAACCAGGCGCAGCAGCAGCAGCAGCAACAACAACCAGCAAGGCAGCAAGCGGAGGAGATGGAGACTATACTACTTGCAGCGCAGACGCAGCAGCGCGGGAGGCTACACCTCCAAAAACGCAACGAGGAGCGGAGAGGAGTTCTGGAGCCCAACCACCACTTGACCCCCGCGACTCATTCGATCACTCCACCACCACCACCACCGTCACGCGCCCACCCACGCTTTACCCCCTCCCCTCTCGTTCCCTTCCTGGTTTCCTCTCCCCTCCCCTCCCCCGCGATCTCCCAAACCCTAGAACCCCTTCGCCCCGGCCGCGGGGCCGATCCGCGCATGTTTGGCGGCCGGTGACCCGGTGCGGTGGGAACGGGGATGGAGGCGGCCGCCGTGCCGGAGGAGCTGAGGTGCAAGCGCTCCGACGGCAAGCAGTGGAGATGCAGCGCGCCCTCCATGCCCGACAAGACCGTCTGCGAGAAGCACTACGTCCAGGCCAAGAAGCGCGCCGCCTCCTCCGCGCTCCGGGCCTCCCTCCGCAGGTCCTCGGCCGCCGCCGCCTCCGCCGCGCGAGGCCCGCCCCGCCGGCGCGGATGGCGGTCGCGAGGCCCCTCTACGGCAGGGTCGCCGGGGAGCCGGTCTACGTGGCCGAGCCGGCGCCGCCGCCGCCGCCGCCACGGAGGAGGCAGCCGGTCCACGGGCTACCCTTGCGCAATGCTGCCGGCGCGCGCACCGTGGCGGTGAGTTGGTTCCAGGTCAGGTTCTAATTTTGGTCAAATCGACGGTGTGCTTGTGCTGATTCGTCGTTCCTGGTGATGATGGTAGGAGCTGGTCGGGAGAGGCTCAGCGGGGCTGGTTGCCTGCAGCTCAGCGACGGCGGCTGCCATCTGCCATCAATGCCGCAGGGGTTCTAATGCCATTTGGTGTACAAGCTGCGACAGAAGGGGGTACTGCATCGACTGCATCTCGAGATGGTATGCTCTGGTATATGTTGTGCTGTTATAGAGTAAATTTTAATTCCTGATAAGGATGAATTCCTAGTAGGCGCAGATCAGGCTTGAGGAATGACCGAATGACCATTTGTAACTATTATTAGAGATTTTTTTTCAGCGCTCAGTTTTGTGCAGATTATGCAGCTAACCTGCTTTGGGGGCTATTGTGCTGCTACTTTAGTGTTATATCGTGTAATTTTTATGTAATATGGTTGCTAATTGCTTGGAATTCTCTAGTCGAGTTTGTCCTAGGTGGCGGCCTTGCCGACCTATTAGACTCTAGCATCTTCTTAAACTATGTGTGCAGCTTATGATTAATATATGACCACACTGAAAGAATTATTCCTCAGAAGTTGTTTCTAGACAAGTAATGTTTGCAATCACACTGCGGTTAGTAATGGTAATGCCCAAACTATCTCTTATTGTTCAAATAGAAAACTCTTGTGTATACAAATTTTTTTAAAAAATACTGTTTTAGGGCATTCTATTCCGATATGCAGCCAAAGCACATGGAGATTTTACTAGTTTTCTTATTAATCAACTATGCATCATTTTTTCTAATGATTTGAATTTGCTCGGAGTACACTGGCAAATAGGTAGGTGATGATGGATATAGGTGATAATGAATGACAAGGGACAACAGATTTGACAAACAGGGTTGTAAATTGAGGAAGCATTGCGTTTTGGGCATGGACCAAGCAATGGCAGCCAGGTTGTCACAGGTGTTGGGTAACATTTGGACATGGTGCATGTGGAGACATGCGGACAAGGGTTCCTCGACAACCTGGTGCCATGTCACTGGAGAAGAAGAATGTCCTAGGACAAATGGTAGGTAAAAGAGAAACAATAGATGGGGAACATAGATTATTCTTTACTTAATATGAAACACACACATGCTGCCCATCTTGTAGGATATGGCTGGCCCTAACAATTGTACCTAATCAAACTCTAATCAAGCTCTTACCACTAATCCTTAGCCTAACATACTCAGATAATAAAGTATCTTTCTATGCTAAAGTACATTTCTATGTAACTTGGCGCACAAGTATTGCTCCAAATCCAGCACAAGTGTGCTATCTGCTTCTTGTGCTGGTAGAGAAGGATGTTGTGTCCTCCTGGAGTACTGATACTCCACCACGCCGGTACCCTCGTGCACAGGTTCTGTAACACAGGCACTGTGAGCAGGTCTGGGGACTTGCAAGAATTGGACGAGGAGCAGCGATAGTCATGAGATGAGTAGAATGTGCTCTTGTTAGGGAGAGTTGAAAGATTGTGGGACTTGCTGTAACAATTGGCGGTTTTGTTTGGGGGAACATCAAGCATTATCTTATAACTCAGCCAACGGATATGCTTTTATTGATATCTGTTTTCTAAAGTGCTGTAATTTCTCACATATATACAGTACCATTGGACTTCTTGAGCCTTCTTTGGCATTAGTTTAAACTGTTTGTCATTTATTTCGGCAATACTATATCTTTATATTGCTATGTTGTGTTATAGTTTGGAACATCTGCATTTTTTTTCTTTTGCATTTGATAGCCATGGTTGAGCAGAGCATCAACAGTTGCATATATCTTGTATGCCGTTTCTGGATTTACAGCTAATGTTGCAAGCTCTTTGAGCGGTTTAATCACTTTGCCAATGTCTATACTCCTTTAAAAGCCTCTAGTGGTGGTGGCAGTGAATCTGCTACCCCACTATTGCTTTTGCAGTTTTTACAAATTGCCCCTTGGTATTTTCTAATATTGTGGAATAATCCAACATTTGGTTCAAACAAGTGAATGCCAGATAATGAAATAAGCAAACAAGTGATACTAAGATATTTGATAAAAATATATTTTTGCTATAACATATTATGATATTTTTTCTGCTGACCACAGCAAAGCTTGGGCATTTTGATAGTATGAGATATTGCCAAGGACCTTACCTTATTTATGTTAGCATTTTGGCATACAAAAGCTATATCTCCTGTAACAGGTGTACAGTGAAATGAATTTGTTTTCTATCTTAAAATTTTATAAGCTAAGTTTTTTGTTGACTAGGAGTCTAGGACATCTAGTCTATGAAATACTCCCTCCAGTCACATAAAAACTGTCTCCGTTGGAAGCGTGAAGCCAAATTATTGGAAATTGACCAGGACATCCTTGTGATTATTTGGCCAGATGTTATATAAGATAGCCATCTGGATACTTTTGGATCATTACATGCATTCTGTTGTCCTACACTTTTCTAATGTTACCATGAACTGTAGGTACTCTGATATCCCCATTGATGATGTTCGAAAGGTTTGTCCAGCATGTCGTGGCATTTGTAACTGCAGAGTTTGTTTACAAGGAGATAATGTAATAAAGGTATTTAACCTTTACCAAGAGTTTTTTTCCCCTTCTCTGTTGCCATATTCATTAATTATTTTTATGATGGCTGAATTTTCTTAAATTTTAATATTTTTCACTCTTAAATCACAAGGCAAGGGTGCAGGAGATATCTGTTGTAGATAAGTTGGAATATCTTCATAGCATTCTGGCATCTGTCCTTCCAGTATTAAAGCAGATTTATTCTGATCAATGTTTCGAAATTGGTGTTGATACGAAAGCTTATGGTACTCCAGTTCTCCTCTTAACATTCGTTTCTGTTATTATCATCCGAATGATCTCATGTTTCTAACACTAGCACAACATATTCTTTGTGTAGGACTTAGGACAGATATAATCAGGGCGAAGGTCAATCCTGATGAGCAAATGTGCTGGTACTATCTGTTGCTTATTTTTCACAAGAAGATTCTTATTTCTATGCTTTGGCTTGTAGTGACACCTCAAATTATCCTCGCAGTGACTTCTGCAAAGTGCCAGTATTTGATTATCACCGACACTGCCCAAGGTGTTTGTATGACTTATGTCTTGACTGTTGTCGAGACATAAGGCGATCTAGGACCAATGCTGCAAGAGGAGAATATGCCGAAGGTCGTGTGGTAGATAGAAGTAAAGTTACTTTGAATAAAAGAGCAAGAATGGAACCATCTGCAGAAAGTGCAAATGATAAGTCAGTCTCACAACGAATGGACATAAAAAATATTGACATCAGATCTTTATTCCCTACATGGAGAGTCAATAATGATGGAAGCATTACTTGTGGGCCTCATGAGGCTGGTGGTTGTGGCTCCTCAAAATTAGTGTTAAGGAGAATATTCAAAATAAACTGGATTAGTAAGCTTGTAAAAAATTCTGAGGAAATGGTCAATGGTTGCAAAGTACATGTTCTGGAGAATGGATGCACATCCTGCAATGATGGCCAAACATTGGAGTTAACTGGTCATCGTAACTTTGGTGTCTCAACATGTTCAAATAATGGTGGTATTGATCGGTTCTGTGTGTTCTCTCCTGTATTAGAGGACTTGAAATCTGAAGGCGTTATTCATTTTCGTAAACACTGGATAAAAGGAGAACCTGTAGTTATCAGGAATGCATTTGAGCCTTCTCTGTCATCAAGCTGGGACCCACTAAATATTTGGCGAGGAATCCAGGAAATCATGGATGAAGAAGTGGATGAAGATGTCATAGTCAAGGCTGTGGATTGCTCAAACCAAGCAGAGGTTAGCAGGGAATTTTAGTTGCTAATTTGCCTTTCTGAACAAAAGTTTCTTTTTTTAGATAAAGGAATATGTTTATCTTGCCTTCTGCATAAGGCATGCGAACGAAAAAGTTACTTCCTATTTGGATTCACTGTGCCTTCTGTTTGCACTATATAGATTCCCAAGTGCGATGCTATGACTTCTACTGCTATTCTAAGCTGTTGCCATGCTATTAACTTTTAGTACTACTGCTAGTCTATTTGAATATGAATTCATGATCATAGCACATACGCTCGTTGTGAATATCCATATTACTCATCTGGCAAATATGGCACATAGAAGTGATGGATTGGATAACTTTTTCTAACTACCAAGTGTTAGTACTATGATCATCTCAACAATATATCCTGTGTTCTATTTCTTTTCAGGTGGATATTGAGCTGAAACAGTTTATCAAAGGTTATTCAGATGGTCACAAGGGGGAAGAAGGGGAATTGATGATGCTGAAATTGAAAGAGTGGCCCCCACCCAGTGTATTGGAGGAGTTTCTGCTATGCCAAAGACCAGAATTTATTGTCAATTTTCCATTAGTTGATTTTATACATCCTAGGTGGGGGCTCCTAAATCTTTCTGCTAAATTGCCCCCAGACACCCTACAACCTGAAGTTGGCTTGAAGCTGTTGATTGCATATGGAAGACATCAAGAAGCTGGTAAAGGTGATTCAGTGACAAATCTAATGATTAACATGGCTGATGTGGTAAGTAGGGCTTTCTAGATTCACTTCGAATTTCTTGTGATTTTGTTGCAAAGCGAGGAGGCAAGAACATGTGATTTTCTGACCCCTTTAGATCCCGTTTGAAGATTTGTGCTGTCAAGCACCAGAGTTAGGGTAAAGGGTGGGGAGGGGAAAGAAAGGGTGCTCCAAGGTTATGGTGGGAAGCCAGGCTGGCGTGTGGCACTGCCCTGTATGCGGTTGAGAGAGAGCAGTGGGCTGGGTCGAGGTTGGGGGAAACGAAGAACACAAGCATGCATAGATCGGGGCAGCAAAAGGGCATCAGGGGAATGGCAGGGAAGTGGATTAGGGAGTTGTCTGATCTGTTGGATATTTATCCGATGGTCAGAAAGGAGAATGCTTGAGGGAGAAAAAAACATTTGAATTCTATACAGACAATTGCATGAAAAAAGGTCATCTGATACATGTGCTATTTATTCCTCTTGTAGGTACATATGCTAATGCATACAGCCAAAGGGCATGACATATGTCCAAAGAGGCTACAACCTGAGCGATCTGAAAAGATTGCCAATGGAATGACAATGCATGTAGATGCTTATGCACCTGTTCAAAATTTGAATGTGGATATGGAGGAACAATCACCTGACCACATAAGCTCAAAGTTTGATGAAAGAGTGCATGCGTCTGCCTTGCGATTACAAGAGAAGTCTTCAGATGCCAAACTTAATAGTGGTTTCGAAGGCTCCTCAACTGAGTTATCTTGCTCGTCACATTCAGAGGAACGAAAAGTTAATGGTTCAGAAAGAACTCAGGCTGGTGCTGTTTGGGATGTGTTCCACAGGCAAGATCTTTCAAAGCTGAATGAGTATTTAACTGCTAACTGGGAAGAACTGGCAACTGCTAACTGGGAAGAACTGGCAACTAGTAGTCAGGTAGTGCTATCTGTAATGACATCACCAATTCTTTATGACAGATATTGTTGACATAACTTTGAGAAAGCTATTACATGATTACTTGTTTTGCAGGTTAAGAATCCTATTTATGAACAAGCTGTATATCTCAACAAGTATCATAAAAAGATACTGAAGGATCAATACGGTAAGCACAAGTACGGCGTGGATGATTGTCGCATCTAAATTGGCAGATGTTTTAGCTGTGAACTTATCGTTTTTTTTTAGATTTGGAGGGAAAGGCGTCCCTCCAAACATTTTTTAAGAAAAAATTATGAGCGTGTGAAGAATTGAACACGGGACCTCGGGGTTGAAACCACACACCCCTTGCCACTGCACTATCAAATGCATCTCCTGTGAACTTATCATTATTGATACACCATAGCATCTCATTTCATGTAGTTACTTCGCTCACTTCTCATACTTTGTGTCCATATTCCAAGGACAACATTTCATGTTGCAATACCAAAGCAAACAGAAGATAGCTGTCTAAATTTCCAGTAATCAATAAGACTCCATTGGTTCTTTGCTCGAAGGACAACCAAGTGCTGCAGTCTGCTTTGCTACGATCTGCTTGCTGCCTGATCTTTGATTTCCGCGTTACATGCGCTTAGTGAAGCATGCAGAATGCTAATAATATTTATGAGGATAATCTCAGGCTATTGGAATTTAGTTCTATCTTGTTAATGTGGTTCTAAGTTACTTTTTATGAGAGCCTCAATTTGGATCTTGTTACAGGAATTGAACCCTGGACATTCCAACAACATATCGGTGAGGCTGTTTTTATTCCAGCTGGCTGTCCATTCCAAGTGAAAAATCTCCAGGTGATGCTTCTGTTCCTCGTATTTCCCTTTTTTGGGTCTGGAATATTTTTGTTTGCTTTATAAGTGATCATTTAAAATATGCAACCTAAATATGTGAAGGTTTTGGATAAAAGCATAATTTTTGGTCCATCAAATTATTACCATGGCACTCCAAACACTAATTGTGCGCTCATACTTCCCTTCTCTGTATGGTCAAAAGCTTTCTTCTATGAATAAAGAATGTGCTGATGTGAATGTCGATTTGGGTAAACAATCTCTATGGCGGTTAAAAATTGATCTGTAGAAAACAAAAAATGCAGGGCTTTCATGTAATCATATGTTTAATTATCTAGTGATTTGGATGTCGACATACCAAAAGAATAAATACAGATAGAATATAGATGCTGGGATGCAGCGATGCTTAGGGGCACATGATAATTGCACATGGTGTTTGATTCTTTTGTCACTGGAGAGTTAAATCGTCACTTTTTTTTTCAAATGTTTCAGTCTACAGTTCAATTGGCTCTTGATTTCTTGTCACCGGAAAGTTTGGGGAGAGTCGCCCGAATGGCCCAAGAGATTCGCTGCCTGCCAAATGATCATGATGCAAAACTGAAGATGCTCGAGGTACCTGACTACTGATCTGATTATAAGTTGATTTCATGCCTAACTTTCTTAGCATTTGGAGAACCTGAAAAAGTTATATCCCTGTACAGATCGGAAAGATTTCTTTATATGCAGCTAGTTCTGCTGTCAGAGAAATTCAGAGAATAACCCTCGATCCCAAGTAAGTGGATTATATCTCAAGTATTAGAGAAAGTTCCACCTGTTGTGTTCATTTCTTTATGCATCGTCTTCCAGCTTGGAATTATATCTTGAACACTGCCATCAAATTATTAAAATTTTGAACTATAACATCTCCTACAACTTTGCTATTTACCCGTCCAACTTACAATCAGTTTCCTTCGCATTTTCTCAGGTTTAATTTAAACCTTAAATTCAAGGATCAGAATCTAACTCAGGCGGTTTCTGAGAACTTGGCTAGAGTCACCAAACAACGGAAGGTACCATGCGGCTGAGATACGCGGCGTTCAAAATTGAAGTCCATTTAAATTAGATATAGCAATTGTACATGTATTACATGGTGTCATATGAAAGGAACACAATGACACATTCAAATTGTTGTCAGATAGCATAAACCCTCACCTGTATATTGGAATTGGACTAGGACTAACGGCTGAGCTCATGTAATCAGAATAAACATAGAGCGATTATTTAGCATTAGATTGTCAGAATCAGATTTACTGGGATGCTTAGAGACTGTCACTTTGATACTACTAATTCTTCTGCCGTTTCTCGGAGAAATTTTACATCCGTTTTTCACGAACTTTGCTAACAAGTTGAACTTGCTACAATGAGCAATCTGGATTCTGGTGTTTGGCCCTGTTTTGTCATGGTGAATGTGCATTTTCTCGAAAGAGATCTAGTCTCCTTCCTTTGCAGATAAACTAGCTTACGAAGTCGTGCATTTGTATGGTTCTAACCATAGCTACTGATAATAAGTTTTAGAAGAAGTGTTGTTCTAAGAAATACTATGTTTGTTGACTTGCCCTCATGTACCGAGTATCCGTTATTGAGTCAGATTGGTATCCGCGCTCACATGGAAACACACGCATGCAGATCTTTTCTATTTTTATATTTTTTAAAAGATTTAAAAAATAAATTCTCATTTCAAAGCTTTATAGAAAGACTTTCCTCGTCCTATCGTAAAGCGGGGCATGTAAATCGTCGAAGGAGGGGAATCTATATGGTGCGACAAATATATATAGTGTGACACCTTGTGGGAGGGTAGGCGATCCATTCTCGTTTTTGACGATTTATCGTCGGGAGGGTGTCACCTATAAAATTGTCATGACATGTCCTATACATCATCAAACTATTATTAATATCATCAAAATAAATCGTCCGATCGTTTGCAAAATTGCCATGACGTGCCTCTTTCGCCTTGTGTCACGTCACATAGCCCGCTCTATTATAAGAAAATTTGTATACTTCATCCTCCAGTAAAGAGTATATTTTTACAAAACTTTTGAAATGATAATTTATTTTTTAAATCTTTTAAAAAATAAATAAATAAATAAAAAATTTCACGCACGCCCGTATGCTAGAGGAAGCCTTGGCTTCTACCAGGGCCAGCTCGGCCGTCGGCCCATTGCCTCACCTTGCCTTGCTCTCACCTGACTACCTGGGCTGCTAGCTAACTGGTTGGTCGTGCCCTACCTTGGCCTGATGGGCCTACTGCCCCTAAGCAACACAACTCATCATCTCTCAACATGTCTGACGGAATAGGCAGTTATTTTCGAAAACAGTAGCCCAAGCAGTACACCAGCACCCTGCTGTAAAACGTATTCCATTGGATTTCAACACTGGATCTGTTCAACCTCCTCTTTCCATTTTCCAAAATATTTTCATTTCACTTTTTGGCGCCCATGCACATTGACTTATAGATCCATCACATCAATCCTTCCACACGGATGGTGCGCACCTACCAAATGTCTCTGGTCTACTTTTAGCTTAATCTCGGTCCTCTATTGGTCAAGCTTGATTTTAAGCCTCCTACATATCAATAGAGCAAATAACAATGTTGGGAACAGATTCTTCGTGACCTTCCATATTAGTTAGCACAAGCACACGTGCACTTAATGCACGAAAAACTACGCTTCGTACATTCGAAACTAAATAAACAATATATACAAACGATGCCAATTTTCCATCACAGTTCGTCGACCGCAGTTCAGGAGGTGATGAGGTAGCCATAGCAGCTTGTGACAATGATGATTAAATATATGCAATGCTAATCCTTTACTTCCTCCCGTCATATATTTTTGACGTTCAGAAAAAGATTAGTCATATATCGCTCTCGTCATGGTGCACACCTCACAGAGACGGTCGTGGACGGCAAACTCCTCAACGTGTCCTTGTTCCAGCGTGATGTCATTGTCGTGGAGGACCTCGCCGCGGAGGCAGCGGCAGAGCCTGAGGCGCTTCGAGTTTGGCTCGGTGAAGACGAACTCCACGACGACGAGGACAACTCCGAGGCGGGTGATGTGGCGATCGATGTGGAGAGGAGGAGCCTCATGAGCTCCCATAACTCTAGCGTGGCGTGGAGCACGGAGGAACAGGACGGGCACCACGTTGCCATAGCGGGGCACCCCATCTATGATGTTGACACGTGACCGAATGCAGAGGGCACACGTGTTGCCTGTGATGGACGCTATGAGGACGTGTGCATGGTGGTGGACGGCTCTAGTAGGAGACGAGGGGAAGAAAAGAGAGAATGAATTAGGGGAAGAAAAGAGAGAAGAAAGTGTGGTGGCCACTTATATATGGGTCTCATATGTTTTTATTTTATTTTTGTTGACTCGGATGCCACATTAGCGAAACCACACATCTATACTGCCATGAGACCTAATTCAACCTGGTTTTGCTAGTTGGGGTCAAGATTTTTGGTATTATAGTTTAGGGATACGAATTAAACTCTACGAAAAGTAACACCAAAATTTGATGTGGTTCTTTAGTGGATTTGGTTAAGAAAAGAAGTCGAGCAACCAATAGAAGTTTGTCTTGAGACCAAGGTCAAGAAGGAATCATGAAGACCACAACATGACAGTTTAATTATATCTATTACTTATACAAGAGTTTAACTTTTCTTTTATCTTTAGTAAGTTTTATCTAATGTCCGATCAAGACTTATATCTCTCCTTGTATCTTTAGGAAACATGTGGCATGTCTAATCAGAACTTGTATTAACCCGAGGGTCTAAATATGTACACCTAGGATTTTTGTAAGACATATCCATATATCAATATAATCAATTTCGGTGCATCGCCACTCTCAATTCGACGAGGTCTTGCTTCTCACGAGAGGTTGCATTGGTTAAGTTTGAACTCCAGCGGGAGGGTAAGTCTTGTCAACCTAGCAGTTGTATCGGCTAGGGCTTTCTCGGTTCAGTATGATATTCTAGTTGGTCGGCTGTCGGCTTACCTGATATGTTTTGTTCTATCTAAGGCTACATCGGTTAGGTTCGACCTTTTTTTTCGATCAAGATATATCCATCACGTTTGCATAAATCTATCGGTTTATCTAGTTTATTTTATCGAACACAATCTCATACTATCTCGGTTAGGTTTGATCTTCTAGATTGTTGCTGATAATCTAAGTCTTGCTAAGTCGGTAGGTTTTATGCTATATTTTATTGGAGTGCTAGTCGATAATTTACCTTTACATTACATCCAGCCGATCTACAACGATAGTGCAATTAATCTATTTTCTATCGACTTAGTTTTGTTAACTTCAACCTTATATTGTCTCCGTTCGATCCGATCTATCAAGGTTGGTTTGACAACCAGTAGGTTTGTCCCTTTGAAAAGCGGGATAGAGCCAATATCATTATTTCTTTATATGTATGTATCATGGTAGCATCGATTTTCTAGCCGATGTATAAGAGCTTTGACAGATATCGACTATATCAGATCTACATCGAATTTCTAATCGATGTATGCTGTAACCATCAGACTTGTGCATCTACTACATTGTATCAATATTGGCTGATTAGTTTATTGACCAAATTCTTTCTATCATCTTTATAAGAGTGTTTACTTGATTGTTTGATTCTATATTGGATTCATATCCGACTATTCAAAACTCTATCAACATCGGTTAATCTCGCTATATCACATCAGCTTATTGGCTGACCGACTCCTTGATAGTATATGACTTGTCAATCTTGTTAGTTGTAGGATCAAACTAACTGGCATGTCTTAATCCCGATTGATAGGATCTACACTGAAGCTAAGCAGATCTTCTAGGCATTCGTGTGTCATAATGAAATTCTCGTCAACAGGGACGTAAAGGAACTTATTCCCTATAAATTCGGTTATTTACCAAATTCAGGGTTGAGGATCTGGCTTCAAATTAGGTCACATGGTGCCCAATAAATTTGGTTAGACCACTTCGAAAATCTGCCATGTGTCCATCTGGAGAGAATCTAGAGACTTTTCTTTACTAGGTGAGAGCCTGTGCATTGCAACGGAAAACAACGTTGCAATGAAAAACAAATTGAATTTCTAACTTATTAAATCAATCAATAAGCATTTATCTAGTACAAGTAATATTATGATTTTTCTTATTAAATAAGTAGGTGATTTTCAAATTTGAGAGAACCAATAATGAAATGAGGGATGCCTTGTTGAAAGTAGATGTAATATCAGATATTATGAGGTTCAGATGTCAGTGGTAAGGGGTATGAGAATGAACCCTATCATTATTAAAATATAACATCTTAAATAGTGTTAGATATAGATAACTCGAAGGATTTATTTATATTAGAAACATAGTGCATGGTGTATAGTGTAATTAGTTGCACTGAAAGAGTTTTAGCCGACCAGCCAAGCATGAGCTTTCAGGATAAGCTATATTAGTTATATTTTAACAGTCATAAACATGAGGATCCATCTGATGAGTTATAGCTTCTCTTGCTAACTTGTCAGACAAATGATTTACTTCTCTCGGAATCCAAACAAATTTCCGAGGTTCCTGCAAAATCTAACCTTGCATTTGACTTAAGATCGATGGTAGCGATTGTTGAATTGTCAGTGAGGTAGACAGTACCTGCAATATTTCAAAAAGAGTAAACTGCAATATTTCTTTTGCTTTTAATTAATCCAAGCATTTGAGAATTATTGATGATTCGAATTTTAAAATTTTGATCAAATTTTGTTCTACACATAAAATATTTATGTCAGGAGAGAGAAATTTTATTCGGTTCTTTTAAATTTATCTTTGCCCGTTGCAAAACACGAGGATTTTTGCTATTTTTCAAAAAAGTTTGACCAGTTAACCGAGCGTTTTGTCAGCTGAGTGGCTCAAAACTTTAAAATTTCGTGTAAAAAGTAGCAGTAGCCATTTCGGTTAACCCAAAACCCTATGATAGAATATAAGTAGTCAATAGGATAGAATAAAAGTAATCCAGGTGATAATTAGCAAAGTTTGGGATAAAAGGCATCTCAACTTATGTGGCATCAGGAAAATTGACATTCTATCATTCTTAAATCTAGGCTTCGTCAAAATATTACTTCATAGTTGAGATTTGTCAAAATATCGCTCTCAACTGGGGGCTTCGCTCAAATGCCATTTTCTTCCAATTAAAATAGTTTTGTCCCTTTCCTCCCATCTTTGATGACCAAAATACTCTAGTTGAATGGTGCTTGAGCGGCAGGGTGGCGAAGAGACGGGCCAACGAGCACGAGCAACAGGGTGATGATGGAACTGCGTGAGCGAGGGGTGGTGGCTAGATGGAGCGGGAGGAGGTGCAGAGACGGGGCGGTGCAAGGGAGGGGTGGCAGCGAAGAGGTGGTCAACGAGCGTGAGCAGCAGGGCGACAATGAAGCGACACGAGTGGGGACAATAGTTGGATGGCGCGAGGAAGATGTGGCGATGGGGTGGCGCGAGAGGACAGGTGACAACAGAGCGACGGTGAGGCGGCACGAGGGGACAAGGGTGGCACGAGGGGGGTGCGACGGTGTGAACCTTGGTCTCCCATGCGCTGCTAACCTGCTCAAAGTAAAGAATAAAGATATTTTGATGATTCGATCTTCTCTTATTCAATGATTTTATTTAATTTAAAGCATTTTAGTCAGCAAAGATGGAAGAAAAGAGCAAAACTATTTTAATTGGAATGAAGTGGCATTGGGACGAAGTCTACAGTTGAGAATGATATTTTTGGTATTTTGATAAATCTCAATTGTAGCGTGATATTTTGACGAAACTAGAATGTCAATTCTCTCGCGACGCGTCTCCCACTCGGAGAAGTGTCGCTCGCACGCCACCCCGAAGAATCTGGAGAGCGGCGCACCTCGCCCACTTGCCCCGAACGGAGATGGGCTTCCGCTTCGCCCACCTCGCCGCCGGCGTGGCCGCGCCGCGGCCTCCTCATCCCGCCGGGGACACACCCCACCTCCACAGGCTCCGCGCTCGTTGCCCCTCTCCTCACCTCGCCGTGGAGCCGAGCGGTGGCGGCCAGCCGCACTGGCTCGTCCCCGCCCGCGGCCACGTGGGCCACTCCCACCACCACCACGGCGAGGAGGAGGAGGGAGGCGAGGCTTCGGAGAGGATCTTCCGGCTGGGGCTGGCGGCCGATGTCGTCCTCACCGTCGGGAAGGCCGTCACCGGCTACCTCTCCGGCAGCACCGCGATCGCCGCCGACGCCGCTCACTCCCTCTCCGACATTGTGCGTGCCCGAGCCCTAAAGACAAATCGGTGCTCCGTTTCGCTTGATTTGGTGCTAATTGTTTTTGAGATGTCTAGGTGCTGAGCGGGGTGGCTCTGCTGTCGTACAAGGCGGCCAAGGCGCCCAGAGACAAGGAGCATCCATATGGTCAGTCTCCCAATTCATCCTCGTTTGTATATGGATGTGATTCTTGGCTATGGCAGGACTGATACTTAGGTAAATGGCATGCATTGTTATAACAAACATTAGTATGTCATTTGGTGGGAGTCTTGCAATTTGTGACAAGACGATAATTTCCCATTCCCGCTTCATTTGTTGACATGGGCAATTTACTTGCCTTAACAGAATAGCGAAATTCACCTAGCTCCACGAGGACATAGGCTGTTTACTGGGGTCATGTTTATGAATTAAAGCCCATTAAGAAATGTCAGGACTCATATATGGTCATCAGCCTACTTCTTGAATATACAAAAGGAGGGTATGAAGAGAGCTGCAATTCATCGGTTGTTTACAGTAGGCAAGCTACTACTGCTTGTGCATGTGCGTTGTTGCAACTATATATGATTGTTCATGTGCACATGAAAAGCAGACAAATGCTAGAAAAGTTAGGGCGATCACTCACTGATTCGCACGTTTCCTAGACTACCTGAATTTCTTGTGTTAAAATAAAATCTAGATAGAACAACATCCGTGCCTATTTGATTTATTATCTTCTTTGCTTGTGCTAAAAAGTGTATTGAAGGTTCCATCTTCTTACTGATTCTCATGTTTTTCTAAGCTATCTGAATTGCTTGTGCTATAAGAAATTCTAGCTAGAACAGCTAGAACAGCCTCCATGCCTATTTGTTTTATTGTCTTATTTGCTTGTGCTAAAAGGGTTGAAGATCTCATCTCTCATTTTGCTTCCCTTCCAGGTCATGGAAAGTTTGAGAGTTTAGGAGCTCTTGGAATTTCAAGTATGTTATTGGTTACTGCAGGTGGGATTGCCTGGCATGCTTTTGACGTTCTTCAGGTCTTAATTCTCAATATCAAGAACACTAAATTTATGTTTTTGAGTGATATTGTCCTTTTCTTTTAATAATTTGTTTTGTAAATTGGTGCTTGGTCCGTGATGACATAACCTGTAATACATGATTACACATGGGCTTCATATGTTGAAGTGTGTTTATTTCAGGGAGCTATGTCTTCTGCTCCAGACATTATTGGCAACGTATCACATGCTCATCACAACCATGGTAGCAGTGGGCATCAGCATGGAATAGATTTGGAACATCCAATCCTTGCATTGAGTGTGACAGCTTTTGCAATATCCATCAAAGAAGGGTAAGTGAGTGTGTTTCCTACTGTGCTCATGCTGTGGAAAATTGTGTAGGTTTTTCTTTGTTGTTCTACCAGAATTTACAATCTTATGTGGTGTACTTCTTGCTGTTTTCAGCTACGAAGTATTTTCGGTACCTCTCTTGATATATTTTTGTCTACCATGATTTTAATTTTTGTGGTCTCCTGTAATATATTGCTTGTAATTCAATGCCAGAAGTATTTCTTTGTCATGTTTCTTTGTTAACTTCGTTACTAGTAGAATATATGTAGCTGTGAACACCTGACATTATGTTTCTTTTTTTAAAAAGTAAATTTCACTTTTGGCCACCTTTTATTACCATTGTTTCGCTTTGGACCACTCTTTAACAAATAGTTTTACTTTGAATCGGGTGAATTTATCTTTGTGACACTTTGGATCACTCTCAACTATTTTATCTATCTACATCAACTTGTCATATTTTAAAGTAAGAGTCTAAATATAGCTATGGAAGTTCATTGATGAGTAGAAGCCAGCGTACTCGAAATCGTTCATATGTTTGAGAAGAGAGTCGGGATGGTCCAAAGTGGAACAAAGGTAAGATTATCCGGTCCAAAGTAAAAACATTGATTAAAGGATGATCCAAAGTGAAACATCTGTAATAAAAGTTGGCTCAAAGTGAAATTTACTCTCCTTTTTTTTGCTAATGGTTATTTTTCTATCTATTTATACCCATAGCAACATCTCCTTGAAATTCTTCTGTTTTAATCTGAATTTATTTTGTTTATTATTTGCACAGTTAATTATCATGTGATAAATCACATAAGAAGATTTGAAAGTGTAAAGTTAAGTTTAGCTCTGGAATTACAGGCTCTATTGGATCACAAAAAGAGCTGGAGAAAAGGAAGGGAGCGGGCTGATGAAAGCTAATGCATGGCACCATCGCGCAGACGCTATTTCTTCTGTTGTTGCCCTAATAGGGGTAGGTAAGACCTTAAATGAAGGCTTTAACTCCCATTTCTCTAGTAGGCAAGTTTTCTTCATGTTTTAGATCCTGAATGGTAAGCTCATGCATTATGAACCCTGAGCTAGAAATAGCATTCATTACTCCCTATATAGAGTGGGAGACTGTTGGCTTTGGAAATAGTCGTATGTATCTTTGACTTGGAGTTCTTAGTGCAATTGATATGAGTGCACTATATCTTGTAGTTAGTAGTATTAAGAAAAATCACTTGGTTTATAAATTTCACCTTGAAGGTGTTACAGAAAATCGGTGTTTATCCATGTTGAGACATTGTTTTGTTTTCAGGTGGCTCCATTCTTGGAGTTCCTTATCTTGATCCACTAGCTGGAGTTGTTGTCTCGGGCATGATCCTTAAAGCTGGTGTTCAGACTGGATATGAGAGGTAACCTTTTTTTTTGTCAGGCAAGATTTTCAATTGAACTTGTGTTTTGTCAGGCAGGGTTTTCAATTGAACTTGGCCATGATGAGTTCAATGATATTTTAGTCAATCACAAATCAAGAATTGTTTTCTATTCAAGGAATACTTTGTTACGCATTAATAATTTTTCTCGTCTAATCAATCAAGCATGTTTCCTGATGTGGCTAGGGAATTGGAAAGTAAACAAAGGACGCAATGGCGTACTCGCCCTCTTAAATGAGGCTACGAGCAAACCTTTTCTTTATTTAGATTAAACTCCTCCTTGATTACAATGACTTAGCTGGTCAACTTAAAAGATGCGGCAACTAACAAACTCCTAATTTATCTCAACTCCTAACTTATCTCCTGTCACACATCTAATTTATCTAAACTTAACAAACTTGAAACTAAACCAAACAATTTAACCACTTGTAGATGCTACGGTCTTCTTGCTCCTGTGATGATACGTGCTACCGATAAACGCGTCCACAACATTTCCAATAGTTTTCTGAAAATTGTATTGAAGAATGAAAGTAATTTGGTCATTTTACATTGAAAGAAGTCTATTTTACTCCCTGAACTTTTTGCCGAAGTATTTAACCCCTAAACAATTTCTTGGCTCATTTTACACCCCGAACTATTGAAAATGGTTCACCTTACTCCCTAACGATATTTGTCTTTTTTGTTTCTCTCATTATTGGTCATATTTTGCAATGAAATTTGGTTGGATTGTTATATGCATATAACTTATTTCTCAACATTTTCTGGAATTTTTTAATCGCTGTTTACATCGGTTGGAAGCACTTGGACTAATTTAAACATAGAGGTTTTAAATTTCAAGCAAATAGTAATGAAAAATTTGAAACTATTTTAGAACTTTGATGATGATGTCATTTATGGCTCTACAAAATATAAGCTTAAACTACGACTTGTATAAAGAGAAACAAAGAAGAGAAATATAAATAATCAGTAAATTGAACCATTTTTAATAGTTTAGGGGGTAAAATGAGCCAAAAATAGTTTAGGGGGTTAAGTGAGCCAAAAATATTCAAAGCTAGCTTTCATGTTGCTGCTTGATAGTGATGATTTCACTAATGCAGTGTGCTGGAACTAGTTGATGCAGCTGTGGATCCGTCGCTTCTACAACCAATCAAGGAAACAATTTTGCAGGTTGATGGTGTAAAGGTAAAATATTGCCTACAGCCTGCATAAATTTCCTCTGTGCCATTATGACTTTCTAAATTTTAAACCGTAAGTCGGAAACAATGAAAGTATTGAAATTATGCTAGGGATGTCATCGGTTGAGGGGAAGAAAAGCTGGGACCTCCTTATATCTTGATGTACATATTGAGGTACACAGCATTGTATTTTATCTTACTGCTTTGATATTTATTTTTGGTTTCGAGATGAGAGCCCTGAAAGTTTTGTAGTGGGTGCTTAGGTGCACAATAAGAGAAGTTGATTATGATATCTATTGTATTATAGGTATATCCTTTCTTGAGTGTCAGTGCAGCACATGATATTGGGGAGACTGTCCGTCATCGAATACAAAAGTCACATAATCAAGTTTCTGAGGTTTTCATACACATAGGTAGCCTGCAACCTTTAAACCAGAATGCTCTCTAATATTGTTCTGATCATGTGGAACTGACTAACCATATGCTACTGTGCACAATTGAGTTTTTGCATGTCCTAGTTGGCATCCCTAGCTTTTTTGAATATTTCTACCTGCTGCCTACTGGAATGCACTTCATCATAATGTGAAAACAGTCATTATATGCTTTGGGTAGCTACCTTGATTTATGCATTATATTATTTTGGTCCCATCTGTGGTTTACGGGATTGCTACTAGTCTGCATACTTTTCTAAAAAGGTATACATACATCTTTTACTCATACTACTACGATTATGTAAAACTGTTAAGACACATAGAGTGTAGTGTTGCAAGCTTGCAATTCTATAGTTCTAACTAGTGGTTTTCTGTAAAGCTGTTAAACACACAGACACAGTTTGTTGTTGCAAACTTGCAATTCGGAAGTACATGGTTTTGCAATTAACGACGAGAGATGGCTGTGCAATATCTCTCGTGTTAAGTGCACAATCATGCCAAAAACAGCAGGAATATTGATGAAGTACATGCATTGCAGATCCTTCATATTCAGTGGAATCCAACATGGACCAAAAGGGGATTTGGGAGAATATAGAGAGAAGAAACTCAGATGCTATCCCGCGACAACAAACGGCAGAAGCCATTGTGTCTCATATAATTTCCTCCCATTTCTCAAAGGTAAAACATTTTTACAATTCACGACAATGCGAACACCTCCCTCCTGCATTACTGAGACCATGATTTGGTGCAGAAAATGTCACTTGAACACCTAATGCTGCATTACTTGCAAGGACGAGTGTTACTTCAGGTCGAAGTTTCAATGTCTCCAGAAATTATGATCCGGTAAATTAGCCCTTCCCGTTCTATCCCACATCTTCACCTTACAAGCTTCTAACCCTGTGTTCTTTTTTTTTTCTCCAATCGCTCGACCCAAAGTGATGCAATGGACATTGCAAAGCAAGCGGAAGAGGAGATACTGAAGGCTGATTCCAGCATAAGCCAAGTAAGCGTACAGCTAAGATTGGGCCAACAAATTAAGCAACTTAAGCTGCCAGGAGGCAAAAATGGAGCGAACAATCAACAGGCAGAAGTGCAGTAGCGTCAGCTACGCTGTCACGGTCGGCTTGGCCGATATTTTAGTAGTTTTTTTTCAAACATAAATTGATCGACTTCACTTGCTGCTGAGTGCTGAGGCAGTAGACTAGTTCTAGCTTCGTACAGAGTGATCATAGCCTGTTTTCAGGCTTCAGAAATAGTGCATGAAGTATAGTATATCCGTAAAAGTATTAGAAAAATGTAGAGAGCAGACATGCTGAGATGGCTACTGGAAGAGAGTACCATCGGCTGTGCCTGTGCGCGATAAAACTTCCAATGTAAACTGTTCCTGATACCAGGGAGAGGCTGCTGCTGCTTCTCCTTTGTATCGCGGGGACACTTGTTATCTCGATGAAAATTTGAGTAATCTACCAACTACACTACCATACGAGACTAGTACGTACATACCTACATATTTTGATTTATATTGCACACAAGCTAGCATATTTTTGCACCCCAGATTGACAAAACCACGCATTCCCCGTTTGCAACTAGCCAGAGGCGCTGGTCCTGTTCTTTTCGGCCTGCAGATTTATAAATTATCAGGACACGTTTTCTAAGATCCGAAACGATAAATTTCTTCGAGAACCGATTTCTTAGAGAACTTTTTTTTTTAAAAAAGAAAGCAACTTCTCGACTATCTAATTCATTAGTTTGTGGTATGGAATAATCAATATTGTAAACCCAACTTCATTCATGTCGACCTCGTTTCGTCCTTGGCATCGCCGCAATGTCCCATCCCGTATTGCGTCTCGATCATGTTGGGGCTAATCTAACTATCATGCGGAGGGTGGCGGTCTGGTGGCAACGCAACGTCGGCAACCACCCGGTGTGTCCCACCCACACACACACACACACACAGGCTGCCTCGAATATCACTCTCCCTCAGGCCTCAGCCGCATCAAACGTGTGGGCCGTTGGAGCAGCCGTCCTGCACGACTGCATCTGTGACCTGCCTGCCTGCATACGATCATCCCAAACCGAGCTCCAGCGTCCAGAAAGCAACAGCAAACTCCTCACAAAAATAATATGCAAAGAAAGAAAGAAAGCAAGCAAGCAACACGCTCAGAACGGTAACAACTCTTCCAAGCCGGTTCGCAATATCGCGTGGTTACCGCATGGTTTTGACAGGATAGCGGTATACCATTGCTGAACTGATTAAAACACTACTACTAACCATAGCACCGGCAGAGAAACTGAATAAAAGAAGGTAACGCATCACAGAGACCATTACAGGTGTCACGAACTGTCGCACAACATTGCATTGCATGGTAAAGGGTGGTAAAATGGAGCCAGCCACTTGCTGCTCCTACTATCATCAAGCTAAGCTAACATATCCACCATGGATGATCACTGCATCATCATCGAAAACATTAAAAAACCTGTTGTTAATCACAGAATGAATTCTCTAAAGTACGGTGTACTGCCCCCCCCCTCTCTCTCTCTCTCTCAAACTCTTTTCCGCTCCGGTACAAGCTGCGCCAACGCAAAGCCCTGCCATGGCCGCAACACTATTCCCTCTAAACTAGGCCACGAAAAGGCCAGCAGCTCACCTTTGCATATCCCCCTATCTGCATAAACCGTCACTTCCAACAGTGCCTGCATGATGACTGAACAATGTCACCTGATGTTCTTCTTCCTCCATCAAGGTTGGTGTCGATCACTCTCCCAATGCCGAAATGGCGTCGTCATCGTCGTCGTTGTCGTCTGCGGGTACCAGAACAAGCAAAGCTCATTGCCGAGCTCCAGAGTCCATGCTCGACTTCTCGGTGTCGCTGCTGGTGGACACGGAAGTTGTCTCCTTGGTAGGCTTGCGAACTCGCTGACGAGGCTTGCTTGTGCCAGCGGGGCTCCTGGGGTCGGCCTTGCGCTTCCCACTTCCAAGGAGACCAAAGGCGACTGCTTCAAGGGCTTTTGCCGTGGGAGGCCTGACTCTGGTTCCTTGCCTCCGATGATTCATCGCCTGGGAAGAAGCCTGAAGATCAGGCTGAGGGCTGGCAGGTCCTCCTATTGCCTCCGGAGCATCATGAACTATCTCGGTGTTTGAACCAGAGGTAGCTTCCTTATTCTTGATGATACTACCATGATTGTCTGAAGAAGGGATGTGTGCATTGGTGATAGTTTTATCATCCTGTAGTGTCTCCAGTTTAGCCTGATTAGCAAAATCACTAGACTGAGCTGCTCCTTTGGCAGGTTGTGTATCCTCAACGGTGGTCTTTGAACGAACAGAAGCCAGTGTATCTACCTTACGCCCAGACGGCTTCTCCTTTAGCTTCTCCACATTTGTCTTCTCATTTGACCTGTCATTGGCACGAGAGTTTGATGCATCCTTTATCTGCTGACATGGCTTCTCCTTGCCGGAACAGCTCACAAGTGATTTGGATTGGCAAGAACCACCAACATCAATAGCAGTTGGTTTTGATGAAGTTGATGGCAGCTTAACTTTATCTTTTTCTAAACCGGTGCCTTTTGAGAAAGAAAAGCTGCGTCGACTGATCTGGTCATTGCTACAGCTAGTTAGTCTTCTGCGCTTCGTCACAGGGGATAAGTACTTGCGCTTTTCAATTTTAGTTTTCTGGGGAAAGAAGCTTGTCGCACCAATTGTGTCACCACTGCCATTAGAAGAATGGCCATTAACTGGAGAAACTGAGCATGATGTAGCTGCCATGTTTCGAAAAGAGTCCACTTGGTTTTCATTGTCTGCATTCTTGGATGAAACCATTTCAGTGCCATTCTCATCAGCTGCAACTCCTGCAAAGCCAGCCTTGTAATTTGATAATCTGTCATCTGTGTCATGTTCGTCTGAGGAACTGTCACTCACCATATTATGCGAATGATGCAAAGGGCCAAAACTAATATTTGCATCAGCAGGTAAGTTCCTCAACTCCCTCACTTTCAAGGGTTCTTCCCCTTGGACCAAGCTAGTATCAATTATTGTAAACTTTGGAAGCTCGTGATAGCCATCCGAAGAAACGTCTTGGTTCAGTTTCATGTCTGTGTCAAAGCCATTTTTCGCAGCATTAACACCATTGCCCATTTCATCAACCTCTAGCTCAAGAAGAACAGGGTCTGCTACCACTTTCTTGAGGACATCACTAACAGAATCAAAATAATGAGTGCCTTTTGTAAGTTCACTTCTTGAAAACCTTTGAATACCAGGCACAATGAACACAAGGCAATTCTTAGTTGTGCTGACATCATTTGGCTTCTCTGAGTGCCACCCTCTTGCAAGCAAACGAGGCCAGACAGCTTCCCAAAAAGATCATTTGATCTTGTCTTGCTTCTTCTGAAATCACCCGTTAAGAATTTGATTATATCTTCTGAAGCAAGCGAGGAACAATCTTTGCCTGCAGGTAATGCCAGGTTGAACAGAAAGGACTTGGTTTGGTTTAGATGGCTCCATAACAAAACCAGTCAAATCGTCCTTCCCTTTACCGATTGCAACCGCCTCAACAAAAGCTTCTATTCCAACAGCGGATTTCAGATAAAAACAAAATCCATTAATGATGTTTGGCCGTCATTGAAAGATTTGAACCTCTGCAACATGAAAAATAATGCAACTCATATAGCACTGATTGATAGAAAAACATTCTCTATTAATATCCATAAGTTTGAAATAACTTAGTTCTGTGAAATTAAACTACGTAAAGTTCCTTGGACCATCGCAAATTGAACTCCTTGTGTGCATTCATACTTCGAGAGCACTATGGTTTTGTCTTTTTGGAAGAGCCCTACCTTAAACAGTGCAAAGCGAATACAATTCACGAAAAAGGTAGATCAAGACACAGAAAATCCTAACGTAACAGCCAAATGAAGTGTACTGTGCTGCTTCAATTTTCAGGTGTAACATCCATATTTATAACTGAAATCCTATGGCAATAGATGCAGTAAAGTAGTTATTACACTCTGATGCAAGGCCAGCCAAAACACATGCCAAGGCACTTGGACAGCTCTCCATATGATTAAGTCAAGATAACTTTTGTTCGTTCTATTTATATGGCGCATATAATGAGGTGAGACTTGTACCTAGGAAAATAGGTAAGAGATTAATCTGGTTGACATAACTTTGCAAGTATCTAAAAAGAGAATCCGGCTTGAAACTGAAACTTTGAAGAATGGAAGTGTTTTCTATTATAACAAGAAATGCTATGAGAAAAAAAAAAGTGATGGAACTGGAGTTCAGACTAACAGAACCTCATTTAACCATGAGAATAGTATCATAACGAGGCATCTCAATATTTAATTACTCAGTGCTAGATAGAAACGGAAGAGCCAAAGAGGTGATTAAAGTATGTGTGATAACTATGACGTACCTCGTCCAACAGATCATGAGCTTCTTTAGGGATTTTAGATTTAAGGCGAGATATAAGCTCCTGCCTTCGCCAACCTATAAAAATGCGTTCCCCAAGAATGCATCTCCTTATTCTTGCTTTTCTGCAGTCTGACCATCTTTTATATGCTTCTCCTTTGTAGAACTTTCCGTAATAGTAGGAAAGCACATCCCCAACAGTCTTACTACCTAAAAATCTGCTCAACACATGCAGATTTTTGCCAAAAATGTAGAGGCCAAGGAGAAACAATTCTGTTTCCTGATCACTCCAAATGGAAGTGGATGAATTAGGCACTGGAATAAATTGTTCAATTTCTCCTTGATCTGTCATGGCCTTATCAGTGAAGTTTACAGCTCCTTGAGTGGAACATGGAGCTAATTTATCATCCTGTGCTTGATGAATGTCAGATACTATCTGATCAGGTAGCTCTGGATGCAGATCCTGATATGTTGAACACTGTCTACTTGTGTTATTACTGGTTGGGCAAATTGAGGTCATTTGGCTATCCCCATCTCTGCTATTGGCTATAGCTTTGGTTTCTGAAGAATGTTGAATTTGTATTTCCTCTTCCTTCTTATTGAATTCACTTGGTGATGCCCACATAATTGGTATAGGGCAATCATAACCAAGTGCCATGCAACTATCAATTGTGTTGCTCATGTACTGACGACGCTCATCCTCTGTGGCAAGATTAGGGATCTCTGCTTGGTATGCTTTTCCAGTGCATATACGCGGTGGTAAGTCATCATCTGTAGCATCTGATTGGTGTCCATCACCGTCTTCAGGCTCAAGTGGCTCCATCTATCAAAATTATAAAAAGAACATTTGTAAAACATTTCACATTGATACAAAAACAAGTGCATTATCACTTCACCATCAGCACAAATAATTAAATTGTCCATGTACTTTGGAATTATGAATCAGAAGGATGCATCATCAACATAGCTCTTCCTTTTAACACATGAAAAAAAAAACAGCTAAGTGCAGTAAGTTTAACGCACGTAAAATTTCTTCCTTTTTAAGCCCAAGTCTAATCTCCTAGAACTCTTATATACTTACATTTTCCCTATGATGCACCATCGTTTTAGCATCTAAAATATACTGTATGCAACAGAAAATAACCAATTACTAATTTATGAACTTTGCAGTTAGTAACTGAAGCAGAAACATAGTCTACATGGCATCAATAATGTACTATACCTAACTGTATCTACAGTTCTACAAAGTCCCCGAAGTTACCCATTCTCATGAAAGTTTGATAATAGAAAACAATTCTTTATAAAAGGGGTTAAATTTTCCCAGCAACCACAACTTATTTGGAAAAACCTTGCTACTCTCACAATTGCAGAAAAGCTTCCCAGTGATGCAAACATCCATAATGCATTCAAAATGCCGCGTAGCAGACGACCACCAAACTTACTTTCCAAGTTGCAAAGCTTTGGAACTCGTGCGCATATTGCATCGTATGCCGGCAGCAATATGACTTACAGGAAGCAAACTAACACAATGTCTGTCATGTGTAACCACTGGCTGAGTAGGGTTCATCGTTGGACATAACCCACAGGCAGAATGATTGACAAAAAGAAAAGAAATTTACCAGCCACAACAGATTGAATTACTCGATATCAATACTAATCGCTCACTGGCATCAGAGTGCACCATGACTAAGAACATATCAAGATTGCTCGCAGCGTCGGCGAGGGACTCGTGGCATACAGCTACAACCCAAAATACGATCAAAATTCGAGTCATTTTCGTAGATACAGGGTCAACAATTGCATTCCGTGAATCTAAGGTCCGGCACGGTGGCACCACCACCCGCGACCAACCCACCCAACCCACCTTCCGCGGCGCCGCATCCCTTCGAACACGAGATACCAGGCGAGCCACGCGCGACCACGAACACGGAGCAGCACGGGGCACCGCACGCCGGCCCAATCCATGGCTCCAAGAACCCGCACGAACGAGCACGGACCTAAAGAAAATCTCGGGAAGGACGTGATCACGGAAGGAAACCACCCACGGTCAAAGCAAGAACACGGCCGCCGCGACACGAGCGAGGCGGCTCCACGGGAAAAGCAAAGCAGCAGCAGCAGCAGCGCGAGGCAAGCTAGATTGGAGGGAGAGAATCACCTTGGCCTCCATGTCCATGCACGCACGCGAAGACGACGCCGCCACCACCCTCCTCCCGAGCTCGCCCCTCCCTCCCCTCGCGCGAAGGGCCAAGAACCCGACGCCCCACCCCGGCGGAGCAGAGGCAGAATCTGGACGACCGCGCCCCGCCCCCACGCACCCTCCCCGAGGACAGGAGAGCCGAGCCACCCCTCGTCCGGACGCGCACGGACGGAGCACCGCCGCGCCCCCACGCAACGGGATACGACGACAACAACAAAGACGACGACGACGACGCGGTGGTGGTGGTGGTGGTGGCTCGGAGGGAGCGGAGGCGGAGACGGGGAGGAGGCGGAGACGGGGGGCTTTAAAGAGGAGAGGAGCAAAAAAGAGAGGAAGAGGAGACGAGACGGGGGCGAGTCGAGGCGAGAGAGAACGGTGACAGCGAGCGACTGCTGCGAGAGAGATTGGTGGTGGTCACGCCGCGCACACCCGCCTCGTGGGCCAATTCGCTGCTGGGCCGCTGGCTGCTGGTGGGCCGTGCCGCGCGGACAACGTGACGCGACGTGCGCGTGTGCCTTTGGCCCCTTGCCTTCCCGTGTGCCGTCCGCGTGCGGATGCGGCCGTGGACGCTACGCTAGCTGCAGCCGCCCGGCGGTTACGGCTTCGAACAGGGGCGGATCCCGGGGCAAAAGTGAGGGAACCGGTCTATGTTTCTTCACATTTCTACGGGTTATTAGTTTATTTGAGAAAATGTGTTTGACACAAACGGTGAAATCTAGATAGAATTTTCTTACCTTGTGTGTTGGGGCTTTCTTTTTCATTGATTGAATGATGGTTGATGCCGGTGGCCTCCGTCGCCAGACAACCGGCTTATCGGTCAAGACCGATAGCCGTCGACGGACCGTCGGCTTACGGGTTATAGCCGGTGCTCGTCGGGGCTTGAAGGGAGATGTTGGTTGCTGCGGGCTCCGTTTCGTATGGGGTGGTGGTTGCCGACGCTTCGGTCCATAATGAACCCGTGGCGCCGTGGGAGACGCTAGTAGATGCCTTAGTCGATGGATCTATGCGGGGGTAAGAGGCTCTTGCGGCTGGGCCTTCTTTTCTCGCAAGTAAGAAGAATGTTGTCTTAGATGGGGATGATGGATGTTAGGTAGAACTAAGTTTATATAGAGATGAAGGGGATTGGCTACGTGTTGTGGTCGGCGAATCTACACGACGATGAGAGGCGCCTTCGGTGAAGATGATGAATATAAGGTCTCTAGAAGTGAGTTTATATAGAGATTAAGGGGATCGGTTGGTCGATTGGATCTACATCAAATGGCTATCCAAAGAGATTAAATTTAGCATCAAATAAATGGACATATGCTATCCAAAAATGTCCGACAACATTCATTTTACTTATAAAAGCCAAGCGGCTTCTCCCGTAGTTCTGCAGGCCCTGTTTTCACAAGTTGGTGGTTGGTCTTTTGAGTCCAAGTCGACGATGCGGTGGAGGTGCAAGAACACCATAGCCTCCATGTACGCGAGCAACCACCACCCTCCACTCGAGGCCTCCTAGCTCAAAGCCCCTACTTGAGTCTCTCCCTTGCGCACAAGTGTAGGGATGAAAACGATGTCAATAATTCTCAATTGAGTAGCTACCGCTCCCTCTTTTACCAATTGAACCAATTGGGAATGGTTACCGTCAACAATGGAAAACAAAGAGGTAAAAAATGGAGTAAAAAATGGAAAACAAAAGGGTAAACAATTGGAAAAGGGAATGGTAAAAAAGGAAATGATTGTGTTGTACTACCAAATGTTTTCTTGGTTTATCATATTTTTACATTATTTACTATATTTCTAAATCCCCTAAATAATCGTGGTCCATGTCTCATTTGACTCATAGCCAACTGAGCCATCAACTCTCATTCATGCTAAGTTCCAGATGTGATTTTACATTCGATGTTTTCAACATGAATTGCCAATTTTCGGTCGATAAGGCATGTTTCCATCCTAACATTTTTGGTTTCGACATCATTTATATTTTCAGCTTATGGTTTTTCGAGAAAAATTATGGTTGTGAAAATGATTGATGTTGGTTTCCAACCAATTTCATGCCTACATGTGGGCAAGGGGTAGTGGTGGTAGCCGCGACGGTCTTTAGGTCCATGATGAACCCACGGGTGAGGTGGAGGCGCTATCAAGCATCATGGTCAACGTATCTACGCGGTGATGAGAGGCCTTTGTAGGTGGGCCTCCTTCGCTCTCAAGTGAGAATAACGGCACCTTAGGTGGGAATGGCGAAGATTAAGTCTAGAAGTGAGTTTACAGAAAGATGAAGGGAATCGACTAGGTGTCGTGATCAACAGATCTACACGAGAAGCACTTGCGGTGGGCCTCCTTGCCTCAACTAAGAATAATGGCACCTTGGGTGGTGATGGCAAAGATTAGGTCTAGAAGTGAGCTTGTATAGAGATGAAGGGGCCAGTAGATGATTGAATCTACATCAAATGGCTATTGAAAGACATTAAATTTATTAGCAAATAAATGGACATATGTCATCCAAAAGTGCCCAACAACATCCATTTTACTTATAAAACCAATGGACATACGCCATCTAAAAGTGCCCAACAACATTCATTTTGCTTCTCAAAGCCAAGCGGCTTACCCCATGGTGGTTCTCAACATGGTGGCAGTGGTGGTTTGGAGTAGAAGCGGTGGGTAGAGTTGGGAGTTTGACGACAAAACGAGGAGCAAAGAGAGAAAGGAGGAGAATGGTGATAGTGAGCAAGAGGCTAGTGGTTAGGGCAGACTGTCTCGTGGGTTGCCCTGGTTGCCATTGGGTCGGTACCATCATGGGTTGAACCGAAAAAGGTGGTGTTTGTGGTTGTGGTGGTGGTGCATGTGACAAGGTGATGGGGGTGTGTGGACAATGAATGGAGACATGCCTTTCCTATGAGTCATCCAGACATGGATCCTATGCTAGCGCAACCAACAGTTATAGCTTCGAATAGGGGGTGGATATGAGGGGGAAAGTGGGAGAACTGGGTGTGTGCTCCACACTTCCAAAGGTTATGTGTGTCACATGAAAATATATATTTAAAACTAACGGTAAAGCCTCGATGAATTTTCTAAACTCTTGATTGGGGTTTGCTTCTTTCATCACTTGGACAATGGTCGCTACTAGTGGCCACCGCGCCGCACCACCTGTCTTACCGCTAAGGTCGATCGCAGCCTTCGAGCCATCGGCTTACGGGTTACGGCCGGTGTTTCTTGGGGCTCAGAGGGATGCATTGGTTGCTGCATGGTTTCCATATGGTGTGGTGGTCATTGACGGTCTTTTGGTTCATGCGACATGGTGGAGACACTAATAGGTGTCGTGATCGACAGATCTACGTGGTGGCGAGAGGCTTTTGTGGGTGGGCCTTCTTTCCTCCCAACTAAGAATAATGGTGTCTTAGGTAGTGTCACGCCCGATTTTCGTTTTGGACTAAAATTTATTAAATAATGAATTTCTAGAATTCATATTGAAAGTTAAAGCAATTTATCAAGTGAATTAAATGTGGGAAATAAAGTTTTCTTTAAAAATCATGGTTGAAAATATTTTTGTAATATTTTTCATGCCTTAATATACTCTCTGGAATTTCCCGTGAATTTTCAAAGCTTAATAAATAATATTAATAGTAAAAAGTTCATTTGAGGTAATTAATTAAATGGAAAAACAAATGAAAATCCCCTTCCTTGCTCTAGGCCGTTTTCTACCCATCCTCCCCACAAGTCCACTCTTCCTCCCTCGGCCTCGGCTCGGTTCCCTTCTTCTTCCCCTCCACCAGTCCAATCCCTCCCTGGCCCATTCACCCCTCTCTTGCAAAGTCTACTTCGCCTCCCTCCTTCCTCCCGTGTCTCTGATAGGTGGGGCCCACCTGTCGGGCCCTTCCCCTTCCTCCAGCCGCCTGAGACGGTAACCGCCGCCCCCACGTCGCCACCTCTCCTACATGCCCCTACTCCTGTGCTTGCGCTCGACCGAGAGGACGTGGTCCCCCTCCACGTCCTCCACCCTCTCCCCCACTCTCCTCGCAAAATCTAGTGCTGGCTCCCGCTCTTTTTCCCCATGTCTAGCACCCCGCTCCATCCGGCAAATCCGCCTCTCCCGGCCTCGGATCAACCTCTTGAGGCTACAAATAGCATCCCTGTGCCTCCCTCTCTGTTTTCCCCCACCTCCCCAAGCTCGCCACGCCCTAAGCCGTGCTTCGCGTCACCGAGCTCGAACTCTGTCGCCTTTGTCGTGCTTCAGCCACACGCCGCCATCGCTCTAGTCGCCGTCGCGCAATTTTGCCACCACCTCCAACATCACTGTGCCATGCCACATCCTAGCCACCACCCATAACCCCTCCTGCACCGCAGCTTCCTCACTCCGTCGCCTGCCGCCACACTCCGGCTAGCAATCGCCGTCGTTCTAGCCACCTTCGCGCCATCCCGCCTGAGCCGCTAGCTTCACCGCACTGTGGCTCACCCTGTCCACTGCTCCGCCTCCTCGAACCATAGCCGAAGTGGCGTCTTTGTCGCGAATTCGAAGCCACCACCACTTCCCTCGCCTCCAGCCGCTCGTTGTCGTCGCTTGGCGTTGCATCGGGCCACGCTGCTTCACCGCGCCTCACAGCAACTCGGCCACCCCTCCGCATCCTCGGATCGCCACTGGAACCCTCTCTTCCCAACTCAATTTGAGCTCAACCCCTCTTTGCCGGACTCCAGCAGTCGATTCCATCCGTCTCATTCCTCCTCTTTATCCCCTAACCGTTCCATCCTCTTCCCTAGGTTACGGCCATCCCTGTTTTCCACTCCCCGCTTGCGGGCCGCCACTGGACTGTCGTCGTTGTCGTCGTCAACCCGAGGAGCACCGCCGCCAAGCTTTGCCACCGTTGTGCTTCTTCCTTCGGCTCACCATGCGTGCTTGGTAAGCACCCCTCTCCCTCTCCCCGCCTCCTCCATTGTATTCCCGCGCACGTCGTCGTCGGAGGTCGCCGTCGGCGACCATCGGCCACGCACCCCGTGCTGCCACCGCCTTGGTCGGGTTAGCCGACGGCCAACCCTCTCCCTTTGCCCATAGCCATTGGATCGGCCTTGCGCCAATCCAAGCGTGCTAGTGTGTACGGGTTGAGATCTACATGTTTGTTTACTTTTCATGTAGTGTTTATTTGGTTTTTATTAGGGTTTTCCTCTTTGCGTGCCGCCGTGTGGATTCCGTTGTTTTGGAAGATTGGGATCACGAGGAAAAGAGTTCGTAAAATTAATCGAATAAACAAGGCAAGTCACATATTCTCCCTTGAAGCATGTGGAGCCTACTTTATAAAATATTATACCATTTGCAAATAAAGTGCATGTTTTGCTAATTACATGGAAATTGGGTTTACCTATCTACTTGCTTGTGTCATATTTTACTTGATATCCATCCTTCCTCTAACTTTGAATGATAATTTGACTAGCTTGTATCATTTATATTGACATTGCTAGAATTATGATATGCTTAGCCATGTTTAATTACTAGTTTGCATTTAGTATCCTGATGAGTTGCGAGCTCGAGACATCTGGTCTTGTTTAATTGCTCATAATTGTCCAACTAAAATATGGCTTAATGGTGGGATGTAGGTATATGATTTTGATTGTCTCACCCATGGTAATTAAGGGCCGATTCGTGGGAAATCCCCGGAAGACTTACCATGCTTACCACCAGCAAGCGTGGGGCAATTGCTGGACTTTTAGTATAACTTTTCCCTTTCTGACACACCTAGGCGAGGGTAGGCGTGATGGAGTTGGGTCGGCCTTGGCTTAAGGATTGATCGGCTATCGGATTCACCATGGCGCACGGGGGCTGCCCACCCCGGCTTAAGGGTGGGGCTGAAACCTCAGTGTGGTGTGCTTGGTTAGAGGGAGTTATGCGAAGGGTCTTCTCATAATTTCTCCATTTGCAGTACCATGGTGGTACTTTGGGACATGACAACATGTGTGAAATCGTGTCTTATGGGTACAGTTGTACACCTCTAATCAGAATAAAATTATTCGAATAGTCGTGCTCGTGGTTATGGGTGATTGACCAGCTTCACCGTGATTAGTCCCACTCTACCAATTAACTTGACTTAATGAAATAGTGTAGTTGTGGTGGTTTGGTTGGGCCTGTTCAACGTGGTGTAGCATTCTTCAGTGGAGATTAAATATTGACTTAATTAATAAACTATTTTACTATTTTAAGCTATAAATATTTATAACCGCCTTTATGCAAATAGCCGCAAACCTTCCTTGGTCTCCCCGTGCACGTCTGCATCATTGGTGTGGCTTGTTAAGTACGATGGTTGTACTTAGTCTTGCTATATATTTCCTTTTAGAAGTCTAGTGCTTCGTGTTGAAGACAGAGTTAGAGGACCAAAGCTTATACCACGCTTAATTTTTTGCCCGTGGAGTGGTGCTGAAGCTCCGCTAGGATCGCCTTTTCGCTAATGCTTTCTTTGGGTGTAAGGACTAAACGTCTCTTATGTAAGTATTTACGCTTTATTTACGTTTGGATCTGTATATTGATTTGTCATTTTGTGTACCTTGGCTTGATTCTTGGACATGGATTTATACACAAAATAGTCTAGAAATTTGGCTAAATTTCTGGGCATGACAGATTTGGATGGTGGAGATTTAGTAGAAGTGTGTTTATATAGAGATGAAGGGGATTGACTAGGCGTCACGGCCAGCGGATCTACACGGCAACAAGAGTCCCTTGCAAGTGGGCCTCCTTTGCTCTAAAATGGGAATAATGACGCCTTAGGTGAGGATGGCAGAGATTAGGTCTATAAATTGGTTTATATAGAGATGAAGGGGTCGGCTAGACTGTTGGATCTACATCAGACTACAATGAATAGAGATTAAATTTAGCATCAAATAAATGGACAAAACGAGGAGCAAATAGAGAAAGAGGGAGAGAAGAGATGAGACAAAGAGAGAGAATGGTGACAACGAGCAAAAGAAAGAGGTTGGTGGTTAGGCAAACTGTCTCGTAGGTTGTTGGGCTGCCATTGGGCTAGTACCATTATGGGTTGGGCTGGAAAAGGTGATGGCGATGGTTGTGGTGGTGGTGCATGTGACGGTGGGGGTGGACAATGAATGGACATTGGCCTTTACTACATGTCATCCACATGTAGACGTGGATTCTATGCTAACGCAAATGACGGTTATAACTTCAGACATGGGGTGGATATCACTACTATCGTAAAAGTGGAGTCATCCTTCTTCCATCCCCTCCTACCACGTGCAACGCGTCCATGCACTCGAGTGCTTAACCATAGGATCTAGTGCTTTATCCTCAATTACCCTCCTAGTCCATCCCTAACCATATCGATCAAACTTGTTATAACATATGGGTATGTTGCTAATGAGGGAGAAAGTGGGAGAACCTGGTGTGTGCTCCACGCTTCTGTAGGTTATGTGTGTTACGTGAAAAAATGTATTTGACACAAATGGTAAAGTCTGGGTGATTTGGGGCTTTCTTCTTAATTGGTTGGACAGTGGTTGTTGTCGGCTTACTGGTCAAGAGTGATAGCCATTGTCAGACCACTGTGTTTATGAGTTAGACCGGTGTTTGTCGGGGATTAGAGGGAGGTGTTGGTTGTTGCGTGCTTCATTTCCGTGTGGGGTGGTGGCCCCCATAGTCTTTTGGTCCATAATGGACCTACTGGTGGAGGCACTAGTAGGCACCATGGTCGACGGATTTGTGTGGTTGTGAGAGGCTCTTGCGGGCGGACCTTTTTTCCTCCCAAGTAAGAATAATGGCATCTTAGGTGGGGATGGTGGAGCTTAGGTACAAGTGAGTTTTGGTAGTGTCATGGATAAAACATACGTAATACTTTTGTGTTAGGCTCGACGGGCCCACCATATACCAAGACTTATATGAAATCAAGCCTCATATATGGAAGATGTTCCGGATAAGGAAAAAGAAGTATACTCCTACTTGGGCAATACAAGGACTACTCGAATCGTATCCATATTTGGTTGCCTAGTTCTATTTGGACAAAGGGACACCCGAGGATATAAATATAATACCTCCCAGGAGGAGAGGGGACAGGCTAAGATAGATCAACACAGATCTAGACAATCCAAGACAAGACAACATACACCGAGGCAAGCCTAGACAAACCCTATCTAGAGCCAGAAAAGCCGACATCAGGGATCTAGAGCTACCTCCAATCTCGCTGAGTTCCTACTTGAGGAAACTGATGACTGCTAGCATCGACCACCTACTCGAGCTTGACGCCACCAGACTGACAAAGACTAGACTAGATTATCCTTCCCATTGTACTCGTGTGATATTGATATGTAAAGGCAACACCGACTTTGGCCAACAGGAGTATGGCTATTACCTGTCAGTTAAGGGGCCTGAACCTATATAAAAATCACTGTATCTTGTCTCTTTTACCTCAATATCGTATATACACTGATACCAACGATCCTCATACTATACAAATACCATAGGCAGACATAGTTCGTCAACAAGTTTATGTAGAGATGAAGGGGGTTGGCTAGGCGTTGTGGTAAGCGGATCTGCATGGTGATGAGAGGCCCTTGCGGGTGGGCCTATTTTGCTCTCAAGTCATAATAATGGTGCCTTAGGTGGATATTAGTTCTAGAAGTTAGTTTATATAGAGATTAAGGGGATCGGCTGGACGATTGGATCTACATCTATCAAAAGAGATTAAATTTAACATCAAATAAATGGACTTATGCCATCCAAAAATGTGCAACAATCATTTTACTTATAAAGCCAAGCGACTTATCCTGTAGCTTTTTGTAGGCCCCTATTTTCACAAGGTGGTAGCTACTCTTTGGGTCCATGATGAGATGACAATGTAGTGGAGGTGCAAAAGAACACCATAACCTCCACAGATGCGAGAAATCGCCACCCTCCACTCAAGGCCTCCACTTGAATCCCCAATGTCATGCCCCATTTTCTTTCGGGACTAAAAATCAAGTAATAATGTATTTCCGAATTTACATTAAAATTTAAAGCGATTTGTCAAGTATATTAATGTGGGAAATAAAATTTCCTTTAAACAACATGGCTGAAAACATTTTTGTAATATTCTCCATGCCCTAAAGTACTCTCGGAATTTCTCATGAATTTTTGGAGCTCAAGAGGTAATTTTAATAATACAAAGTTCATTTCAATAATTAATTAAATTTAAAATCCAATTAAAATCCCACTTCTAGCTTTGGGCCGTTTTCGGCCTAAATTCAATTCCTCCTCCCTCGGCCTCACCCATTTCTCCCCTCCTCCTAGGCCGGCCTCTCCTTTCTCCCCTCTCTTGTCGGCCTGCTTCCTTCCCCGGGCCAGCTTGTTAGCCGACCAGCTCTCCCCATCTTGCTTTTGAAGTCTATTGTGCCTCCCTTCTCTGCCCTGCGTTGCCGACAGGCGAGGCCCACCTTTCGGGTCCATCCCTTGATCGGGAAAGCCAACAACCGTTTCCCATGATGTCACCGATCCAGCCCCTTCCCGCTCCCGCTCCCACGTCCAAACAAAGATGGACCGTAGTCGCCACCACTCCCTACACTCTTCCCTGTAAAAACGTCATTGTATCGTGCCCGCATTTCTCGCCCACATCGCCTCTCTCCCTGTCGACCGTTGTCGCCTCTTGCCTGCCCGATCGGCCACAATCTCCCTTCCCCGAGGCTATAAAACTCCTCTTCATCCTTCGCTCATTCTTTTTCCCTACTCGCTCAAAGTCACCGAGCGCTCTATCTACTCCGCCACCGCCATCCGTCACAGCTCTAGCCCTCGCTTGCTGTCGTTTCCAATCACCCCTAGTCACACCGCTGTCTCCATTAGCTTTGTCATGACAAGCAGCGCCCGGCCACCACCTCTCTACCCGCGTCCACAATCGGGGCATCGTACTCACCTCAACCCGAGCCGAAGCCGTCATTTCCCACCTTCAGCCTATTGCCACAGGCTCCTGGAGACGTTCTTGGCCGCGTTGTCAACACCATGGGCTCCACCGCGTCGCGTCATAGCTCAGCATCCGCCTTCTCGGAGCAAACCGTCGCCAGAGCTTCCTCCTCTTCATGCGAGGTGAAGCGCCACCCTCGCTGCCGGGCTCCGACCGCTCTTCTGTGTCGCTCCCACACACCCCAAGCTCCTCTAATCCCTCTTCTTACAGGTCGAGGAGGAGCCCATTTGCCCCTTCCCGAGCTCCCGCTCATCACCGGAGTCCCGTCTACGTTGCTCTTCAAAGGGTGCCACTTCAAACTCCTCGCCGTCAGCCACCTCCCTTCGCCGTCGATCGCTCGGTGAGCCTCCCCTCGCCTCGCTTCCTCTCCCGCCAATTCTCGCGCGCGCGTGCTGCGCTGGTGGTCATTGCTGGCAACCATCGTGTCACGCGCCGCCGTCGCTCAATCGAGTTGGCCGGTGGGCCAACCGCCCCTTTGCTACCGACCGTTGGATCCAAGCCATTGGGCACCCGTGCACCACCGTGGTCCCACCATGGTGTTGCTCGTCACCATGGTGGATTGAGTCCACCGTAGGCCACCGTCCCTAAGCCGTTGACACGTGGGACCCGCCTGTTGACGCAAGCTCCCATGTTGACGCAAAAATCATTGTTTCCTGTTAAAAATAAATAATAATTGCATCATAAATCGTATTAATTCCAGAAATTCATTTAAATTGCTCAAAAATTCTAAAATTGATAACAAATTCATACAAACTCTAAATTGGGTCATTCAATTGCAAAATTCATGTAAAATTAAGCTCTACATGGTTTTTTTACTTATCTTGTATTGATTATTTGGTTTTATTATGGTTTTTTCTTATTTTTTGTGCCAACGTGTAGATTTCGCCGTTTTGGAAGGTCGTGACCATGAGGAAAAGAGTTCGGAAGATTAATTGAAGAAGCAAGTTAAGTCACACATTCCTCCTTGAGCATATTGAGCCTAATTTAGAAAATATTTTACCATTTGCAAATAAATTGCATGTTTTGCTTATTACATGAGAATTGGGATTAACTATCCGCTTGCTTGTGACCCATTTACTTGATATATATTCTTTCATAATTTGACTAGCTTGTGTCGCTTATGTGACCTAGATATAATTATGATATGCTTAGCGATGCTTAATTACTATTAGTTTACCTAACGGGATAATCACACTATTCACGGTTAATATCTTGACAAGCTGTGAGCTCGAGACACCTAACCATATTTATTAGTCATAATTATCCAACTAAAATATAATTTCGTGATGGACTATGAATGCATGGTTTTGATAGTCGCACCCATGGTAATTAAGGACGGTTCACGGGAAACTCTCGAAGACTTATCGTGTGTACCACAAGCCAGTGTGGGCAACGACTGGTTTTGAAGGAATACACGTAGGCTATGATAGCATAAAGCAAAATTTTTCTATCGCGCAATCCAGAAAAGCTTGCAAGTAAGGGTCTATAGAATGTTACCAAAAGACGCGCAGTGCAGCGGAAATAGCCGATCAAAGTCTAGCCGACCTCAGATAGCACCTTGCCGACCTCGTGTAGCACCTTGCCGACCTCGGATCTGATTCACTCGACCCCGCCGACCTCGGTTCATATCGTCCAACCTCACCGATGGCGCCGACCTCGACCCGATTCGTCCGACCATGCCGATGTTGCTTCGGTCCGCCCGATCTCGTCAAGACCATTCTGATCCGCCCAATCCCGACCAATCCGACTTCCAACTACCGAATAGATGGATCGACAAGTTGGAACTCGAATCTACCAATGTCTCCGACTTACACCGTAATGTATCGATGTCTCTACCAGCATCCACACATCCAGGAGGGAACGCCGAACACCCGTGTGCTAGCACACGATGCACGGCTAGGGTTTTGGCTCGAACGTGGACTAGAGTTTCCGTGGAAAAGTTGATCCGGCTTAGAAGTTGCACACACTAATCTCCACCCCTTACCCTCCTTATATAGAGTTTGGTCGACCGGACTCGTAAGCCCACCGGGACTCTATATTGAGTCGGTCTCATCCGAACTGAGTTGTATCCAAGTCAAACTCGTATGCATGTTCCAACTCATTAAGTGTGCGATCCAATAGGTTCGTGTACACTTGGTCCCGACATGAGAACAACTCTCGACCGACCCTGTCAACAGCGGCCCCTAGCAGAACATATTGACACCAGAATATACACAAAGATCATATCGGCTGAACGTGTAATGTGTCCACAATTCCCTTTGCCTCATGATATCATTTAAGCTATAGGCAAGACTCGTGTCTTCCTATCATTAGCTTAATCATTCACTCGATCCCGTCTTGGATTATGTATCTGATGATTGACTTCTCAATCACATCGGCATGGCCATGCACTTCCATAATCCATTACATCGAGGGGCCTAAAGATATCTCTCCCATAGGAAGGGTAAATTCTATCTTGATCATTCACATCCCTCTACATACTTCATAGCAAACCCGAAGACTACTTTTATAACTACCCAGTTATGGAATAACATTTTGCAGTCCCTAAGTGTCGACGGATGGGTCGACAGTCCTCCAAGGAGGATCCCCGAGGAGGTGAAAGAGAGAGGGTGGTAGAGAAGCTCCCCCCCCCGACGGATCCGATGGTCGACTTGAATCTAACGATGAGCTAAGAAATAAGACACATAGAGTTATATTGGTTCACCCTCCCGAAGGATAATAGGTCTACATCCAGTGTGTGGTGTTCTTCCTTGGGGTGGATGATGAACAAAAGTTACAAAGGAGTGAGCTAGAGTTCTCTCCTCTTTCCCTTCGGGATCCTCCTGGCCCCTTCGCCCTGCCCTCCTTGTTATACCTTAAGGGGGGCAGATACAGATGAGCTTCGGTGCCAAGAAAGCTAAGACTAAGAGAAACAAAACAATGGTACAAACAATATCTGATAAAGTACATGTTGGTCTTCTAGGTCCTATACACCGTGGGTATCTTATGCTCCTATCAGCCCTAGGACCTTGCTTGTGTCGCCAGGTGGTGTCAGATGCTGTCAGGCTATCTCCTCCCTCTTCCTCCGTGCCTGCCAAGTTTTTTCCCGAGGATGCTCGAGGTCGGGCGACGAGTCGGGGTCGAGAGAAGGGGCCGAGGTTGGACTCAGGGGAAGACCGGAATGCCCGACTCCCCGGGGGGTCGGGCTCTCGGTCACATCCCAAGGACACTCGGTTTGACTTTTGATGGGGTTCAATCCGGTCTTTGAGGCACCCCGGGGTGACACCTCCCACAGCAGCCCCCGAGCCTAAGGAGGGATGAAGCATCCATCCTTAGGGTCAGAGTTCTTCCGAAGTGTTGTCTTCAATGGACCCTCGGAGCTTTGAGCCAAGGTTTTGGCAGGTGCACCGCCCTAGGTGCACCTGCCAAGTGTAGTTTCCGAGCCTAAGGGCGAATGGAACATTCGACCTTAGGGTCAAGCTTTCTTCCAAGATGTCGATCCCTAGCGCTTTTCGTGAATTGAGATTTCCAGTGCATCGCCTAGGTGCACTGGCGATGTAGCCCCGAGCCTAGAGTCGACGACACATCCGAGCCTAGGGTCAAATTACCAAGAGCGCTTTGCCAATCTCCCGATGATCCGAGCGATGCTCGAGATCCACCAAAAGGGGTTAGCCGAGACGAACAGGTCTATCGCCCAGAGGCATTTGGCAGTCCCTGCTTCGACCGAGGGGTAGGCAATTTGGCCTTCAGCCCCCGAGTCGGAGAGTTCATGTAGCGCCCTAAAAATCGGAGAATTTAAAAACCGAAAATTAAAAATCGGAACTTACAAAAACTTTTGCTTGTTGCCTTTTTGCTCGTGTTTATTGCTTCTTATTTGCCAGCTTGGTTGCATGAATTTAAGTTGTGAACGATTCATCTTGAGGTTTGTGAAAAACCCGAATGATTTGGATTTCCGTTGGAGGAAAAATCTCGAAGTCTAGGGTTAGGATTTTTAAAAAAATCGGAAAGAGATGCGATTCATGAAGATGGGTGTTTGAAAAATAAAACATTAATTGGTGATTATAAAATATTAATTAGGAAATAAAATAGACAATAAAATTTTTAGGGATTTATATAAAATCTGAGAATTATTTGAAATCAAAAATGGTGTTTTATGAATTTAGAAAAAGGGATTTAATTAAATATGGAAATATATATTTGAAAATGAATAATGGTGGTGAAAAGTTTGAAAATATATTTTTAACTAATTTTGGGAATACTATATGTTTATTTGGAATTTATAGAGTGAAGAAAAATTAGAATTGGAAAATGGAGTGGAAAATCGGAAAAATCGAAAGTGCACTATTCATTGGTCACCACCTATTCGACGCCGTACGCCCCGGCCGCGCGCCGCCGCTGCCGCCCGCCGCGCCGCGCGCACGCGCCCGCGCGTGCCCCGCCCGCGCCACGCCGCGCCGCTCCCGCCACGCGCCAAGCCACCGCACGCCCGCGCCCGTGCACGCCGCGCGTCGCCGCGTATCCCGACCCCGCCCGCGCCACGCCACGTGCCGCCGCCCCCACGCCCGCCCCATGCGCGCCCGCACCCCGCGCGCCAGCCCCCGGCCACCCTCGCCGCGTGTGCGTTGCACCCCGCCGCCGTGCTCGCCCCCTCTTCCCCCTCGTTCCCTTCTCCAACGCCGCGCCTATAAGTAGCGCCAAACCCCCACTCTTTTTCCCCAAGCTCACCGCCTCTAACTCCCCTCGCCGGCCTCCTCTCCTCCCCGAGCGCCGCGCCGCAAGTCGCCGCCGCGAACCGCCGCCGCGCCGCCGTTGTGCGCCGGAGCCCCACCGCACTCCCGAGCGTCGCCATCGCCGGTAAGCCGAGCCACCACCCTCTCCCCTTCGCTTGCGCGGCCGTCGGCCGCAATGAGAGAAGAGAGAGCGAGGTTCGCGAACACCGCGGATCGATGAATAGTAAACAGAGAGAAAAGAAAAAAGAAAAGAAAAAGAAAAGGGAAATTTTGGGCAAAAATATATTATTTTCTTGTATATTTTTCTCGGCAAATTCGGAAAATCGAAATCGGACTTTTCTGAAATTTCATTTCGCGCGCTTTTAAATCCGGATTTCGTTAGTTCTTTCTCGCAATCCAAATACGTTTTCTTTTGTGCTCGAACCTTCAAAACCTCGAGTACAAAACCCTCCCCTCCGTTAATATTCATAAATTCATTTTCTCGATAGTTTCAATCGTCGTTTTGCGAAAACCCTAGGGCATCGACTCGAATTCAAAACTCGGATTTTCTTTCCCTAGCAATCCTCGTCCGAACTCAAGTAGAAATTCTAGGCTAAACGTTTGGAGTCGTTTTCATGATTTTTATGGTTCTTTTCGATCTCTCGGTATTTTATTGAATTCTAATTGAATTCAATTGATCTTTCGCACGTACGAATAGCACCTGAAGAAGCAGGCACCGACTCCGTTGAAGACCCTGCTCAACAAGCGTGCGAGCAAGGCAAGTCATCACACTCTTTGATCATATTGATCCCAATTGCGAAATGATGTTGTTTTAAACTTTAAACATGCATGCTATACACAAAGAATTACCTATACTTGTTATGCCATGCCTTGTTATTGATTACCTTTAGAATTATTCCTTGTAACCCTCGATGTGATACATACAACCGGAGAATAACTTCGGCATAATGCTTAGCCGTGCTATTATTAGATTCATGCATACTCATGCTTTTGCAAATAGCTATATGCTTGGGCAACTACCTTTGGGAAAGGTAGTTGAGATACGGTATGTGGAGACATGAGCGCCACATTGCCATGAGAGTGATAAAATGAGTTTTGATGAAAACTCGAAAGTACCAAACAAATGTTTTATACTAGGACTACTGGATGATTTGGGTGGATTCCGGAAAAGGCAAGTGCCGACCCTGGTCAATTAAGGACCGAGCCATGAGATAGCCGGGAAACGAGCCATACAACCGTACTTCTCGAATGGGTATAGACCTAGCGGAGTAGATAGCCGAGCGGAGGCGGTACCCCTGCATAGTGGTTCTTATGTATGAGATGAGATTGGAAATGGATGATTGAAAATCGGAATTTATCATAACTTGATGTATGAAGTCTTCCCTTACCCCGGTACGCTGTAACTCCTCTCACCGCTAGAAAATGACAAACTAGAGTGCATGAGGGCTTAAGTTCATGGAGCAGTGCGCCAAAGTGAGGTTATCGAAAGGCTTTGCCGTGACCGTCTCATGTGTTGGGACGTAGGCTCATTTGTTGGGCGTCGCGGGTACGGGTAAAGTGTACATCCACTACAAAGTGTGAATGAATCAATCTATTCGAATAGCCGTGCTCGTGGATATTGAGCATCGTGACAAGACTTTCGCTTGGCTAGACTCTAAATTTTTAAAATGATGAGATGGGTTTGCATGATATTCTTATTCACTGGTGGATCAACTTCTCGAAAGGCGAGAAGGGGTGGACTCCCGAAAACCATGACGAACCGGAGGCGGAAGCCATCCTTGGAATCACGATGGATGGTAGACGAACCGTCGCCGACTTAATGAACTCGTGGAACTAAAACTTGACTTGGCTAGATGCTAGGTTTGTGAAAAGATTTACAAAGTTGGCTTTGTGCAAAGAAACCACGGCTTTCCTTGAAAATCCCCTATCATGTGCACATTTCCGTGTTGGCTTGCAGAGTACGGTTGGTACTCACCCTTGCTATACGCACAAACCTTCAGATGGTGGAAATGAAGACTTGGAGGATCCATATGCCTATTACCGGGAGGGCGAAGAAGCCGACGGCGCCCGCTAGGTCTTAGTCTCCTGGGTGCTGCTCGTGGCAATCGACGAGCCGCCTTCATTCCGCCGCCTTATTTAATTTCTAATTTTGATTGTATCCGGACCATGAGGTCCTATATGTTGGATATTGCCTTCGGGCCTATTATTGTAATAACTTTGATGTAAGACTATTCGTGCATTTGCACCTGATTATTCAGTACTGTATTTCGTGGGTACCAAACTACTCGATCCAGGGAAATGGTACTATGAACATGAAAGATTCCCGTTCCAAAAACGGGGGTCCACAGTTCACTGCCAAGGGCAGTGAGGATGGGTGAGGTGTTCGGGGCTACAGGCCCTGGGCTCGAGGTAGCCCCGACCTCACTTGTGGACTAGCTCGAAAGCCCACATTCGAGTCGTCGAGGTCACCACCCTGGGGCCGCGAAGAACATGGTTATGGTCAAGGCTACTGCCCGAAGGCACATGGTAGTCCCGACCTCGACCGGGGGCTAGCTCGGAAGCCCGCCCCGAGTCGACAAGGCCATCGCCCGGAGGTGATGGGAATCGAGGTCATGGTCGAGACTACGCCCAAGGGCGTATGGTAGCCCCGACCTCACTTGTGGACTAGCTCTAAGCCCACACTTGAGTCATCACGACCACCACCCTGGAGCGATTGAAATCAAGGTTATGGTCAAGACTACTCCCCGAGGGCGCATGGTAGTCCCGACCTCGACCGGGACTAGCTCGGAAGTCCACTCGAGTCGAAGGAATCCATTACACTTAAGCAATGGAGGTGAGGTCGAGACCACTGCCTGAAGGCTATTTGTGGTCTTGATCTCAATTGAGGGCTAGCTGGGAAGCCCTTCTCTCGAGGTGTCGGGGTCCCGACCCGGAGGTCGACGATGGTTTAGCGAAGTCAAAAGAGAAGTTACCTGAACATTGTCACCAGTCGGTTACTTAGTTGCGAGGTATTCTCCGCAAGCAGGGTCCCACCTGACAACGCGAACAGGAGTCCTGCTACGTCTCGTCGGGAAACTGCGAAAACCAGAGCAATACAACGGCTAGTCCTGTTCCCACTTTCCACTTTCCCCGTTGTGTCAGACGTGGCTGATGGTTGGGGTGAGAAGAGGGAATGTCACCGGCGATTTCTTTGGGAGTTGCAACAGGCGCGCAAAAGACGTCGTTACTTTCCTTGAGAGACGAACGGTCCAGATCAAACGCCCGGGGCGACGTGGACGTCGGGGATATCAGGGGTTGAGAATGCCTCGGATGCTCCGCGCACGTCGTTAACGGCGTTGCGCGTCCTTCGAGATTGGCGTTGTCAGCCTTTCCATCATGCTCCCTTATAAACTCTGCCGCCGCCCGAGTTCTTCTCTTCCTTATGCTTCCCAATCGCCTATGAACCCTAAACCTCTCAAGCATCCACAACCTTCCTCTGGCTCTACCTCACTTCAAACCACCGCATCGTCATGCTCACTACCGCTGCGTAGTTTGCTATCGTAAGGGGCGGCGGCTATTTTGGTTGAAGGCGATGGCACCGAAGAAGTTGACGAAGAAGACGGGAAAGGCCCCGGCGATGAGCGGAGACGAGGTCGAGACGAGCTCGCCCTTCGCTCCCTCACGCGCGGGGAAGGCGATGATCAAGGAATTGGTACGGCTCAGCGTCCTCCCCTGCCATGGCATCTCTTCATGGCACGCTGCCCAGGGAGAGGAGTTCCCAACCCCCGAACACCGGTGAGTTGGTCATTTTTTCTGCCTTCCTCCTGCGCGGCTTTGGGGTGCCGGCCCATCCCTTTTTTCCGAGGTCGCTAGAGCACTACGGGATAGAGCTCGCAACCTCAACCCCAATTCCATCCTCCAAATCTCCGTCTTCATTCATCTCGCGAGGCCTATCTCGGGTTAGACCCGCACTTCGACCTCTTCCGCCACTACTTCTGCCTGCGACGGTCTGGGAGCGGCGTCGGTGTTGGCAGAGCCGGAATCCAGCTCCGCGGAGGGATGGGCTAAAGCTAAATCCCCGTCGGCATGACTTCCTCCAACAAGGGGTGGCACGCGGAGTGGTTCTACATTGCGAACCACGAGCCGACCCTCAGTGAGGACATCCACAAGGAGCCGTTGCCCAACCTCAACTGGGTGGGCACCTGTCGCCCCTGCGACCAGGATCAAGTCGACGAGCTCGTCGAGCTGATCAAGGACCTAAGGAGGCGAGGTCTGAGCGACATCCACGTGGTGCACAACTTTGCCCTCCGTGACATCCACCCGCATGTGCGGGAGCTGACAGCCGGTACCGGGTGCTCTGGGCGCGCGACGGTGCCCGAGGAGCGTGTGCGCCACCGCCCGTCTGGGCTTCTTTAGAGCACGGCAGTTCGAGAAGGGGGTCCAAAGCCTTTCTCGATGGACAACCCTCCTCGGTGGTAAGATCGACCTCTTTCTTTGTTTTTGAAAGTTTTTTTGCTTTGTCCGATGTCTCACCTACCAGGGGTCAAAATTGACAGGGTTGGGAGGCATACATGTCCCTGGCCTCGATCCCCGGAGCCCACTCGGTCGACATGCCGAGGGTCCGGAGGCCTTCGCAAGGCCGGAGGGGAAAGGAGCTTAGGATCCAAGAACGACAGGAGGAATCTGGCGGTGCGGCGCCGGGAGGCACCAAGCGGAAGCTGGTGCTCAAGTCCTCCTCCGAGGAGGTGTACAACGACTCGTCCGACTTGGACGTGTCGAGGGCGAAGCCCACGCCACCGTCGAAGAAGACGACGAAACGGATCAGCTTCAAAGTCAAGGCGTAAGTGTAATCCTTGAACCCGAGTGAAATTGCTCTCCTTCCTCTTTACGTTGAAAGTTTCCTTCTTGATCAGGCCCGCTAGAGATGCCGGGCCCCGCACCGAGGTAGCTCTGGGAGCGACCAGGGTCGTTGAGCCAGTCGCCGCAAGGGCACCGGCCCTTCCTCGCCTAGGTAGGCCGAGGGTGGTGGCGCGGTGATCGACTGGAGGAGGAGCACCCACCGGTAGAAACCGTCGGCGGGTCCGAGGAGGAGGTGGCCAAGAACGTGGCCATGCTGGCCGCGCGGGCGACTAGGGCACCCGCTGATGCTAAACGGGCGGCCAAGGCATCCGCCGATGTCGAGCAGGTTGCCAAGGCTTCCATCGAGGCCGAGCAAGTGGCGGCGGCAGCCATGAAGGCCGAGGTTGACGGCTAGGGTGGAGGAGGCTACCACCGAGTAACCGCGCCGACCACCAAGTCGGCCGCTAAGGTTGGCGGTGAGAACTCCTCCAAGATCGGGCCGGGGCGCTCGACAACATCGTCGATGACAAGATCGTCACCGAGCTGCCCGTCGAGGGTCCCGCCGCTCCACCCACGATCGACGCCGAGGAGCTCCATGACGCTGGTGGCAGAGGACCGACACCATTGAGGTTGTCGACGCCGGGCCACCGGGGCGAGCCGAAAGTCGTGGAAGGCTTTGGATCCCAAGCCGATGACTTGTCGGAGCTCGATTGCCATTTCGCCATCATCCGGGCTTATTCATGGTAAGGCTCGGATCTTTGCCTTCTTTGCATGACTCTTGTCCGACTTTCTATTGTTCCGAGGCGCACTCGCCCGTCTGGGCCATCGGAGGCCGAGCGGGCGCAGGAGGAGAGGCTCGTGGAGGCTTGTCACCGTAAGTTCGCTTACCTTTGCCCCTCTTCTTCCTCCCATCCTGAAACGGTTGTGTAAATTTTCGCAGGGGCTCGAGACGCCCTCGAGCAGACCAAGGTCCTCCAAGCCGAGCGGAACAGCGCTCGGGAGGCCCTCAAGCTTCCCGAGGACGCCCGGAAGGCGGCCAAGGACGCCCAAGGCACCTTGGTGGTGTAGCTCGGGAAGGCTCGGGCCGAGATGGAGGAGCTGGATCTAGCCGAGGTTGAGGCCGAGAAGGCCGTGGTCGAGGCCGAGTTCACGAAGGCCGAGGCCGAGGTGGCCATGGCCGAGGCCGAATTGGCTCGGACCGTGGCTGAGCAGGCCAAAGCCTCGGCCGAGTCGGCCAAAGCTGAGGCGGAGGCTACCAAGGCTGAGGTGGAGGCGTCGTTGGCCATGGTGGAGGAGGAGCTTTCGCCACGAAGAGCGCAATGGCCAAGCTGGCCAAAGAGCTGAGGGATGCCAAGGATTCTGCGAAAGGTAAGCATTAATTCCTTCATTCATCCCCAACTCATGGTTTTCTTTCCTCGCCTCGATTTTCACCTCTTGCCCTCGTTCCCACACAGAGCGCGTGGAGATTTCTCGCCAGCAGATTGGTCACATCAAGGGGCTCCTGGAGGTGGCTGAAGCTCGACTGGCCAAGGTTCAAGACGATGCTCTCGCCATTCTGAACTGGGCCGAAAATGACCTTCCGCCTGCCCAGGAAACCCGCGATGAATTCTCGCCCGCTGGGTGACGGTCCTCATCGCCTCAACGTCTTCGTGAAGGACGCCGCGAAGGCCGCGGTGGGAGTGGCCCTCGGCATCCTCAGCCGTCGGTTCCCGGAGGTGCCGGTCGCCGACATCGGCCTGGGGTGGCCGGAAGGCCTCGAGGCCGGCGAGCCCGAGGCCATCATCGCTGAATTCGACGAGACTGCCAACAGGGTTGTTGACCTTATAGAATTTTGATTACTCCTTGTTGTAATAGCCCTGAATAGGAAGGACATAATATTTTTTTATGTTAATGTCAGGGTCTCATGCCCTATCCTTTTGCATTGCCGTGCTGAGGGGTGTTCGACTGGGGCATGCAAAGGTTCAACTTCGCCAACTCGTATTATTCTCGACGTTCAGGCCTTAGAAAACGATCTTTGCCTGGAATAGCCGGGAGGATTCTCTAACCGGACTTCGACAGGTTTCGAATCGACCTTTAGCATAATTGTCGTTCATTTTACGAGCTAGGTGAAGTGAAAGGTCTCAGAAGACCAAATTTCCCGAGTAGTTTGATCATACGCCGGGCCATTCTCGCGTTTCAACTTCAACCAAAGTTTGACTCCAAGAGGGAAAATCCAACTCTGACCGGAGGGGGATGGGATTGAAGCAAATGCGTTGGGCAAAGTCGTATTTCTCCGACACTCATGAAAGGAACCGTATTGGCAAGTAGTCACCGACTCGATTGATAACATTCTGTACTGAGAGCCTGGAGCACAAGGGTCGGGGCCGTGAAACTCAGAGTTGGTCATGAGCACTTGCGCAGAAGTTATCGAGTCGTTTGGTTGTTACTTGTTAATCCTGAAGCATCGCTAAGCCCCCGAGCGGCAAAGGCAAGCTCGACAAGCAACCTACCGGAGAACCCCGACCAGGGCAGGTCAGGGTCGCGTAGCTCAGGGCTGGCCATAAGCAATGCGCGGGAGCTGTCGAGGGCATGTTGCCAGCTCGGCGGCTGAGCAGAACTAAGATAGAGAATGTAGGAACATGCAAGGATTATGCTTTTTGGAAATTTAAAGGGAAGGGAAAGAAAACATATATGTTCGAAGACTCCGATGAAAAAGGTAGATCTCCATCGGACCGCTCCGGACGAAGAACAACGCACCCTTACACCGGACCGTGAGGATGGCGATGAACGTCGTCCGCGTGGAACACCAGAGTGCCAAAGACGAAGGTTGTCCCGGCGGGAGCCACGAAGTCGGTGGCGAAGGAAACAGCCATCGGATCGCTTCTAGACGAAGAACAGCGCCCCTACCTGGCGCACCAACTGTCGACGGATGGGTCGGCAGTCCTCCAAGGGGGATCCCCGAGGAGGTGAAAGAGAGAGGGTGGTAGAGAAGCTGCCCCCCGACGGATCTGATGGTCGACTCGGATCTAACAATGAGCCAAGAAACAGGACACAGAGAGTTATACTGGTTCAGCCTTGCCGAAGGGTAATAGGCCTACGTCAAGTGTGTGGTGTTCTTCCTTAGGGTGGATGATGAACAAGAGTTACAAAGGAGTGAGCTAGAGTTCTCTCCTCTTTTTCTTCGGGATCCTCCTGGCCCCTTCACCCTGCTCTCCCTTTTATACCTGAAGGGAGGCAGATATAGATGAGCTTGGGGGCCAAGAAAGCTAAGACTAAGAGACAAAACACTGGTACAAAGAATATCTGATAAAGTACATGTTGGTCTGCTAGGTCCTATACATCATGGGTATCTTGTGCTCCTGTCAGCCCTAGGACCTTGCTTGTGTCGCCAGGTGGTGTCAGATGCTGTCGGGTTGTCTCCTCCCTCTTCCTCCGTGCTTGCCAAGTTTCTTCCTGAGGATGCTCGAGGTCGGGCGACGAGTCGAGGTCGAGAGAAGGGACCGAGGTCGGACTCGGGGGAAGGCCAGAATGCCCGACTCCCGGGGGGTCGGGTTCTCGGTCACATTCCGAGGACACTCGGTTTGACTTCTGATGAGGTTCAACCTGGGTGACACCTCCCACACTAAGTAAGCCACTACACATGTCGGAATCCAAGATGATCTCAGGTCTAAGGACTTTGCACCAACATCACTTGAGACCAACTAATGGCACGTTAGTTTCCTGTAGTGTCTTAAGTGGGTCTATCCAACAACATGTTCTCTAACATGTGTTCACGTTTATTGATTTGATATCTCCATACCATGATTCATGAGACATGATCATCAGTCAATACACATGTTGATCTTAGAATCATATTCGTTCCATTGATATGTTATATGATCAGGGATCATTTAGAAATAGATTTATATTACATAAAGAGTATCATGAATAAGTCACATACTTATTGATTAATACTAATTATCTATTCCATGGAACGTAATAACAGTTTATTCATTAATACATAAATATTGACCATGATATCCAACATCTCCATGTTGCCTCTAGGGCATATCACTAACTGGTTTGTAGTATAGCTTTTCCCTTTCTAATGTACCCAGGTGAGGGTGGGCGTAATGGAGTTGGGTCGGCCTTGGTTTAGGGGTTGATTGGCTATTGGATTCACCGCGGTGCATGGGGGGCTGCCCACCTTGGTTTAGGGGTGGGGGTGAAACCTCAGCGTGGTGTGTTTGGTTGGGGGAGTTATGCGAAGGGTCATGTCACAGTTTCTTTCCAGTATGTCATGGTGGCATGTGCACGAAAACGTGTCGTGGGGCTGTGTCTTGTGGGTACAGTTGCACACCTTTGGCCAGAGTAAAACTATTCGAATAACCGTGCCCATGATTATGGGTGATCGACCAACTTCACCGCAATTAGTCCCACCCTATTAATTTACTTGACTTAATGAACTAGTGTAGTTCATGTGGTTTGTTGTGCTTGTTCATCATGGTTTAGCGTTGTTCAATTAATATTAATCTTGCCTTAATTAATCAATTATTTTACTATTTTAAACTGTAAATGTTTATAATTGCCTTTATGCAAATAGACACAAACCTCTCTTTCCTTCCCTTGCACGTCTACATCATTGGTGTGGCTTATTAAGCACGATGGTTATACTCAACCTTGCTATAATCCAACCTTTTCAGAAGTGTAGTGTTTCTGATTTAAAGACGGAGTTAGAGGACCAAAGCTTATACCCCAGTTAAGTTTTTGCCTATGGAGTAGAGCTGAAACCCAGCTAGGATCACCCCTTTTCCGCTGCTGCATTCTTTTTTGTCTGAGCACTAAGTGTCTCTTCTGTAAGTATTTATGTTTTTATTTATATTTGGATTTGTATATTAATTTGTTACTTTGTGTACCCCGATTAGATTCCCGGACAGAGATTTATACACAAAATAGTCCGGAAATTTAGCTAAATTTCGGGGCGTGACACCCAATGTGATCCCTCCCTTATGCACATGTAGGGGTGAAAATGATGCCAATAATTCCCAATTAAGTAGCTACCGCTCCCTTTTTTAAGATCAAACCATACTGGGAACTGTAACCATTAGAAATGGAAAACAAAAGGGTAAAAAAATGGAAATGTAAATGGAAAAAAGGAAATGATTGTGTTGTACTACCAAACATTTTCTTGTTTTAATGTATTTTGTACATAAATTACTATATTTCCAAATATCCCCAATAACCGTGGCCCATGTCTCCATTTGGTTCATAGCCCAACATGCCATCAACTCACTTCATGCTTAGTTCCACATGGATTTTACATTCAACGAGTTCAACATGAATTGCATGTTTTCGATCGATACAACACGTTTCCACCCCCAACAATTTTTTTCCGACATCTTTTGTGTTTTTGGCTCTATGGTTTCCGAGAAAAAAAATCTGATTGTGGAAATGATTGAGGTTGGTTTTCAACCATTTTCATGCCTACACGTGGGCAGGGGTAGGGGTGGTGGCCACTGATAGTCTTTGGGTCCATTGTGAATCCACATTGAGGTGGAGGCGCTAGGAGACGCGTCATGGTCAATGTTTCTACGCGGTGATGAGAGGCCCTTGCAAGTGGGCCTCCTTCGCTCTCAAGTGAGAATAACGGTGCAATAGGTAGGGATGGCCAATATTAAGTTTAGAAGTAAGATTACAAAGATGAAGGGAATTGACAGGTGTCGTAATCAGCGGATTTGCACGAGAGGCACTTTAAGGTGGGCCTCTTTGCTCACAAGTGAGAATAACAACACCTTGGGTGGGGATGGCGTAGATTAGGTCCAGAAGTGAGTTTGCATAGAGACGAAGAGCATCGGCTAGATGATTGGGTCTACATCAAATGGCTATTGAAAGAGATTAAATTTAGTATCAAATTTAATGTCAAAAAAATTAATAGCAAATAAATAGACATATGCCATCCAAAAGTGACCAACAACATTCAATTTACTTCTAAAAGCCATGGACATACGCCATCCTAAAGTGCACAACAACATTCATTTTGCTTCTAAAAACCAAGCGGCTTATCCCGTGGTGGTTCTCAGCATGGTGGCAGTGGTGGTTCAGAGTAGAAGAAGTGAGTGGAGTTGGGGCTTTAAAGACAACACGAGGAGCGAAGAGAGAGATGGAGAGGAGAGATAAGATAGAGAGAGATAATGGTGACATCGAGCAAGAGGAAGAGGTTGGTCGTTCGGGCAGACTCTCTTGCGTGTTGCCGGGCTACCATTGCGATAGTACCATCGTGGGTTGGGCCAAAAAAGGTGGTGGCGATGGTTATGGTGGTAGTGCATGTGACAAGGTGATGGGGGTGTGTGGCAATGAATGGACACTCGTCTTTACTTCGTGTCATCCACATGTAGACGTGGATTATATGCTAGCGCAGCCGACGGTTATAACTTTGAATAGAGGGTGGAATCTCTACTAATGCAAAAGGTGAAGTTGTCCTCCTTCTATCTCCTCCCACCACGCGCAACGTGTTCATACATTATGTGCATAACTATCGGATCCAGTGCTTTATCCTCAATTACTCTCCTGCCCATCCCTAATCATATGGGTCTAGCCCTTTACAACATATGGGTATGTTACTAGTGAGGAGGAAAGTGGGAGAACTGGGTGTGTGCTCCACACTTCGGCAAGTTATGTGTGTTACGTGAAAAATGTATTTCACACAAATGGCAAAGTCTTGGTAGAATTTTATAACCTCTTGATTTGGGGCTTTCTTCTTCATCGCTTGGACGATGATTGCTACCAGTGGCCGTTGCCACCAGACCATCGACTTATGGGTTATGGTCGGTGTTTGCTAGGGCTTAGAGGGACAATTTGGTTGTTATGGGATCTGTTTCTGCATGGGGAGGTGACCACCGACAGTCTTTTGGTCCATAATGAACCCGTGGCATAGTGGAGGTGCTAGTAGGTGCCGTGGTCGACGGACCTACATGGTGACCAGAGGCTCTGGCGGGTGGGCCTTCTTTCCTCCCAAGTAAAAATAATGGCGTCTTTGGTATGGATGGTGGAGATTAGGTAGAAGTTAGTTTATATAGAGATGAAGGGGATTGGCTAGGCATCATGGTTAGGGATCTACACAATGATGAGGGTCCCTTGCGGGTGGGTTTCGTTGTAAAATGAGAATAACGACGCCTTAGGTGCGAATGGGGAGACTAGGTTTGGATGTAAGTTTATATAGAGATGTAGGGGATCAACTAGATGATTGGATCTATATCAAATAGATATTGAAAGATATTAAATTTGGCATCAAAATACAAATGGTCATGTGCCATCCAAAAATGTGCAACAACATTCATTTTTTTACAAAAGCCGAACGGCTTATCTTGTAGCTTTGTCGCTCCGCTTTTGTACGGGGCGGTGACCGCCTTTAGTCCATGAGAAGTCAACGATGTGGTGGAGGTGCAAGAACACCATAGCCTCCATGCACGTGAGCAGCCGTCACCTTCCATGTGAAGCCTCCCACCGTGAAGCCTCTACCCAACTCCCTCCCTTACGCACACGTCGGCACATGTTAAGGGTGAAAATAGTATCGGTAAATCCCGATTAGTAACTACTTCTCCCCTTTTTTACTCATTGAAGTATTGAACCATTTGGAAATGGTAACCATCAGAAATGGAAACAAAAGGTTAAAAAAATAGAAACATGAATGGTAAAGAATGGAAATGATTGTGTTGTACTACTATGCATTTTCTTGGTTTATCATATTTTTTTACATAAAGTACTATATTTATAAATACCACAATAACCATGACTCATGTCTATATTTGGTTCATAGCCCAACGGCCCATCAACTCCCGTTCATGCTAAGTTCCACATGTGATTTTACATTTCAATGTTCTCAACATGAATTCTCAGTTCTGGTAGATACAACATGTTTCTACCCTCAATAATTTTGTTTTTCGCTTTTTCATTTTTGTCTCTACCATTTATGAGAAAAAAAATATGGTTGTGGAAATGATTGAGGTTGGTTTCCAACCATTTTCACACCTACACTCTTCTGGTCCATGATGAACCCACGACAAGGTGGAGGCGCTAGGAAAAGCGTTATGGTCAACGTATCTACGTGCCAACGAGAGGCACTTGCATGTGGGCTTCCTTTGCTCTTAAGTGAGAATAACGACACCTAAGGTGGGGATGGTGAAGATTAAGTCTAGAAGTGACTTTATACAGAGATGAAGGGAATCGACTAGGTGTCATGATCAGCGGATCCACGCAAGAGTCACTTGTGGGTGGGCCACCTTGTTCTCAAGTGAGAGTAATGATGCCTTGGGTGGGGATGGCGAAAATTAGGTCTTGAAGTGAGTTTGTACAAAGATATTGGGATTGGGTAGACGATTGGATCTACATCAAATGGCTATTTAAAAGAGATTAAATTTAGTAGCAATAAATGGATGTATGCAATTCAAAAGTGCCCATAACATTCATTTTACTTCTAAAAGCCAAGTGGCTTTATCCCATGGTGGTTCGAGCGGAAGCGGTGCATCTAATTGGGCTTTAAAGACAACGAGAAAAGAGAGAAAGAGGAAGTGGAGAGATGAGATGGAGAGAGAATGGTGACATCAAGCAAGAGAAAGAGATTGGTGGTTAGGGTAGACTATCTCACAGGTTGCCGTGGCCATTGGACCACAACCATCATGGGTTGGAAACGAAAAGGTGGTGGTGGTGGTGGTGCATGTGACAAGGTGACGGGAGTATGTGCACATTGATTGGACGTTGGCCTTTACTTTGTGTCATCCGCATGTAGGTGTGGATTCTACGCTAGCACAACCTATGGCTACAACTTTGAACAGGGTGAATATGAGGGTGTTGGAGAAATGGGAACCTGGGTCCCGTTTTCTCCGGGATCCTGAAGTACCATGGGCCATATTATTACTTTCTGCCATATTTAGAATTCATTGCCAGGTCAGAACCTGCCCACGTGGGGACTAACAGCTGGCATAGAACGGGAAGCGCAGTCCTCGCTTCCCAGGGCCCCGGGACGTCCGCTTCCATCAAGATTTATATCTTCAAGGTACTCCAAGATACAACTACATATTGGAACGGAACTTGTAAAGTTCCATTCATTTGTAAAGTTCCGTTCATTATGAACTCCTTCATCAACGACATCTTTGAGAAGCTTTTCAAACCTAACAAGAACATCTGCTATGAAGCACGAGAGTGTGCTCGGGGATCGGGCTCGGCTAGGGGACCTGGGTACCATGTGTACTCGGGGCCCAGGCATGTTCGAGGCCCGGACGCCGTGTATACCTTTAGAATAAGAACAGCCAGGGGTGTTGGTTTACTCCTAGGGTGAAAACAAACCACACAATGTTGTTAGTAGGAAGCCCTATGGCATCTCTTACCCCGGGTTCTTCATGGTGGTTTCCGCCGAGGCTCACAACCTCGAGGTAGAATCGATGAGCACCATTGATAAGTTGTGCAAAATGATAGGCCCAGCGACCTATTCGAGGGCGACATCATCATGCCACTGACGATACGGTGCCCAAGAAATTACGACTCGAGATTACAACCCGATCGCATGCAACCAGGTGGTGGCGAGGTTTGAAGCCACCAGTGACACCGCGTCACTCAAAGCAACAGGGGTAGAGCGACGTGTCGCGGGCTGGTAGGCGATCTATGACTTCATCGCCAAGTAAAGGAAATCAACGGCGGCTCTATCGTGACTTGGCTTGGGCCCACCAAGCGCAGTTTCGAACAGGTGCCGAGTGGAGCAAGACACAACTATCCCGGGGCCTCCTAGCTGAGTGCCAGGGGCACGGTAAAAACAAGCCCGCCATGACAATCCTTCCATTAAGACAATGACAAGATGTAGCATAAGCATTTCCTAGGTGATAATGGCGTTGTAAACCCCTCCTTGGACTATAAAAGGAAGGGGCCATGCCACTTAGAGGGGGAGCGGATCCGATCTTTGGAAACCCTAGAAAGAACAACCCTAGCACAGACTCGTCTTGTAAGTTTGCATTGTACACTCTTGCATCCTCATAGTCCCAAACACAAGAGTACGGTATTACGGTTCCGAGCAGCCTAAACCTGTATATGTATTGTGTTCATGATTGCTAGTTTTACATATTCTTGCATACCACACACGCCACGAGCTCGATCCCTACTCGCCCGCTGGACGAATCTTCAAAGGAAGGGTCTTCTCTTCCCTATTGTGGGAGTATCGTTCTTCGACAGAGGGGAAAAGTGGGAGAACCGGGTGCATGTTTCACACTTTCGCAACTTATGTGTTACGTGGAAAATGTATTTGACATAAATCGGGTAAAATCTTGGTATAATTTTCTAACCTTGTGTTCTAGGACTTTCTTCTTCATCACTTGGACGATGAATACTGATAGCCATCACCAGCAAACCACTGTCTTACCGGTCAAGATAGTTAGTCGCCATCAGATCACCGGTTTACTAGTTACGACCGATATTTGCCAGGGCTTGGAGGGAGGAATTGTTTGATGCCTGATTCGTTTCTGTATGGGGCGACGACCGCTGATGATCTTTGGGTCCATGATGAACCACGACGTAAAGTAGGTCTCCTTTGCTCCCAAGTGAGAATAATGATACCTTAGGTGGGGATGGTGGAGATTAGGCCTATAAGTGAGTTTATATAGGGACGAAGGGAATCGAATATGAATCGTGGTAAGTAGATCAGCACGACGATGAGAAAACCCTTGCGGGTGGACCTCGTTTGCTCTCAAGTAAGAATAACAACGAATTTGGTGGGGATCGGCTAGAAGATTGGATCTATATCAAATGGCTACTGAAAGAATAATTTTAACATCAAATAAATGGACATATGCAATCCAAATATACCCTACTACATTCATTTTACTTCTAAAAGTCAAGCGACTAAGCCATAGCTTTGTAGACCCACTTCCATATAGGGTTGTGACTGGTCTTGGGGTCCATGGTAAACCAACAATGTGGTGGAGGTGCAAGAGCACCATAGCCTACATGCAAGCAAGAGGCCACCACCATCCATTCGAGGCCTTTAATCTCCGAGCCCCTGCCAGAATCCCCTCGTATGTAGGGGTGAAAACCATGCCGGTAATTCCCGACTAACTAGCTATCGCTCCTGGTTTTTTGTTGACCAAACCATATAGAAATGTAACGGTCGGATGGAAACAAAACGGGTAAAAATTATATAGAAAGTGAAATGGTAAAAAATGAAAAGATTGTATTATCCTAGTTACTGTTTTCTTGGTTTATTGTATTTTTGTAGAAATTACCATTTTTATAATTCGGTAATTATTATATATCTAAATACCCTAATTATTGTGGCCCATGTCTCTATTTGGCTCATAGCCCGACTTCCCGTAAACCCCTAACTCGAGTATGCGGTTAAAGGGAGGCAATTTACAATTTGCATAATGTAAGCATGAGCTATATATGGTCGTACTATATAGTAATGCTAAGTTACAAATGTGATTTTACTTTTGAATGTTTCCAACATGAATAACCATTTCTTGGTTGATGCAACATGTTTCCACCGAACAGTTCCATTCAAATATCATTTTCGTTTTTGGATCTACTGTTTTTTAGGGAAAAATGGTTGTGGAAATGATTGAGGTTGTTTTTCAACCGTTTTCATGCCTACACATGGGCGAGCGGTCAAGAAATAGACGCCTACATAGAACAAAGATAGAATCTAAACCATGCCTCCTCCCCAAGGAGAGTTAGTTGCTCGATTCCACCCTCGATGGGAGTGCATAGAGCAAGAACCAACACCGTAGATGAGAAAGAGCACAATTGACAATGACTATGACCTTAGCTCTTAGCATTGTGGTTTGAAGCGGAGGTCATGGGTGGAGTTAAGGCTTTAAAGACAATAAAAATAGCAAATAAAGCCGAGACAAGACATGGGAGGAAATGATGATAGTGAGCGAGACATGGTAGCAAGTTGTTGGGTTGCTACCATCGTGGGTTGGGCCATAGAAGGTGGTGGTGGCGGCTCGTGTGATGAGGTGAAGGGAGTGTGTGGATAAGAAATGGGCATTGGTGTTTACCATGATGTTGTCCAGATGTAGACTTGGGCACTACACTAGCATGCAATTATCGATGTAATGCATTCGAACAAGGGGCAAATACGAGTAGAATCCAGCTACATGTTACACAAGCTATTAAAAAAAGTACTTGATATAACTACAAAACATTGGTAGATTTTTTTAACCTATGAGGATGTCATTATCTTTGGGACTAACACTATTTTTGGGGCTTTCTTATTCGAATGGCTATGGAAAGCCATTTGAAATGTAGAGGCGCATAAATGGATAGATCCAAAAATGTCTAGTTGCTCTATCATCTCTATTACTCACTAGTAACATGTACATTGCAATGGGCCCATATCATTAGGGATATGTTGCAAAAGCCCATATGACTGGGATGGGTTGAGAATATAATGAGTCTTGCACCATCCGGTGGAAGGAGGGGCTGGAAAGAACAAATTCGCTTTTAGCTTTTATAGTAGTAGAGAAACAATAAGAGTTTTGTCCATCATTGGGTACCCATTGTGCATAGCAACCACCCCAATATGAAAAAGAAATTAGTTATCCAAGAAAAATCGAAAGGGCAAATAAAACCATAACGGTTCGAACACCAACCATAATTCACTCCGCATTTTGTTTCATCCTCTCACTCTCCCTTCGAGTGTAGCCCGCCACCAATGGACTCATCCCGTGCCCATAAAAAACCAGTTGACTTAGAAAACCAACTGACCCAACAAAAAACTATATAGCTAGCCCGCATTGATCCTAAATGGATGATTAAACAGTTAAGGGCATTGCCTAATCACCAAAACTACGGGTGCTAGCCATTAGGCCCTTTGCCTACTCAAACTTTTGTTTCTACTTTTTTATACAAAATAAGAAATGTCATAGACCTATGAAGAACAAGGAAAATACTATACACACACTTGACTAGGGGCCACGCTGCCGTACAAGGTGGACACCAACCTTAGTTGTGCTGACATCATTTGGCTTCTCTAGGTGCCAGACAATTTCCATAAAAAATCAGTTGATCTTGTTTTTCTTCTTCTGAAATCATCGGTTAAGAACTTGCCTATATCTTCTGAAGAACAAGCGAGGAGCGACCTTTGCTTGCAGGCATGCTAGGTTGAATAGAAAGGACTTGGTTTGGTTTAGATTGGTCCATAGCAATTCCGGTCAAATCGTTCTTTCCTTTACCAATCTCAACCGCCTCAACAAAAGCTTCCATTCCAAAATGGATTTCACATCAAAGACAAAATCCTCTAATAATGTGTGAGCATCGCTGAAAGATTTAAACATGTGTAACATGGAAAAGGCAATGAAACTTCCAATCATTGGGTTTTGGAGGGAGGTGTTGGTTGTTGTGGGCTTCATTTCCGTATAGAGCGGTGACTGCTCTTGGGGTCCATGATGGGCCACCAATGTGGTAGAGATGCTAGGAAGTGTTGCGGTGAACGGGTCTGCGCAATGGTGAGAGGCCCTTGTGGGTGGGCCTCCTTTTGCTCCCAAGCGAGAATAATAGCGTCTTAGGTGAGATTGGTTCTAGGAGGGAGTTTATATAGAAATAAAAGGGGATCGGCTTGATGGTTGGATCTACATCAAATGGCTGTTGAAAGCATTAAAATTTAGTAGCAAATAAATGGGCACATACCATTCATAAATGCCCAACTACATCCATTTATCCCGTAGCTTTGCATCTTGTGACTCTTATACAAAGGCGGTGGCCGGTCTTCAGGTCCATGATAAGTTGATAATGTGGTGAAGGTTCAAGTTCATGGGCTTGGCTCTAAAACACTGTTTTTTAAGCCCGGCCTAACCTAATGTTTAGACATGATTATGTGTCACATGGTTATAACAAATTTAAGTATCATCTAATTCTAAACATCTTTTAGGACTACGAGTATTTGACTTCACCAAGTATTTTTGTGTGTACACAACGTTTGAGTCGACGTATTTGATTTGTGACATATTTTTACAAAGGTTGATCAACTTAGCATGGTGTATTTGATTTGTGATCACACTTTATGTGTGTCATGAAAACCTACCCCTACTGCCATATTTGACACATACACAATTATCTTGTCTACTAGTTGGATGCCCATGCGTTGCAATGGGAAAAAATTACACCAACTTCAAATCTTGGCGAGATGATGTCAAATAATCAGTTCATTGCAACAAAAACATTATTTTAGCATAAACAACAATTACGTCGATCTTAATGGTCTTCACATATCTAGCAATAGCAACAGTGAAAATTATAATACAAATGTGATAAAACAACACATAATAATTTCGGGTCATCAATATAATGAAAGTTTGGAAATCTATTGAAATATCAAAGTTTGAAAGTATAAACACGACCAATAAAATACATGTGTACCTAAATAGAGAACAAAGCATGGCAATATATTCTTCACTTAAACTCCACGTAAGAATGTGCATTATAATTGCAAGATGTCATGTAAGCCACTTCACCAGCACACATATATAACCACGAAATAGTCCCATAATACGGTTACAACACCAATGCAAATGTACATTCAAAGTGTTATTACAACAAATTACATAGTGAACCATCATCTAGCAAGCATGCTAGTTAGAAATATCCTAGGCATAAGATTTCCATCTACTTCTAGCAAGCATCCTTGCTATGAAAAACCTAGCCAAAAGCCAAAATGTCACATCTACTTCCTTCGAATGGAATCTTATACTTCTAGCAAGCATATAGCTAGAAATAATCTCCAAAAGATATTGATACACTTCCCACCTCACTTCATATATCATGGAGAAGACTTCCCAATAAGCTCCATATTGAGGCTACAAAACCATTCATATGAACTTATAAGTGAAAATAGTTAATAAAATAAATATTGTCGCTAAAATGCTATTTACCTCTGCCTTAATTCACATGCAACCGCAAAAGAGGATCAAAGTGCACCCTACAAGCGTAGTGTGCAGCTAAAAGGTACAACAATCATATATATATATATATGCAAGATGATTTTGTTGATCATAGATCGATGAACACAAAAATAAAGCATGGGTGCGTGCTCTTGTACAAGCACTTTCCTTTTCCCTCTCATCTATTGTTACATTTTGTCACCGTGTTCTTTGACGATCTCGCTTTGCCTGCCTTTGTTCTGGTGTAAGGCCAGCATAACAAGCCGCTTTCACGAGAACGTTTACGTGCTAAAATAAATCCAATGAATATAATTTTAATTTATAATTATCTATGTCATGTATAAAAGAAGATTCAACGTTTTAATTTGATACCATTTGAGCTTGCTCCTTGTTCTAAAACTTGAACCAATGCGGAGTGTACAATTTGTCAAACCAATTGATGACTCATGTATAGTCAAATCAATTGGAGGAAAAGGCATGGCGTTGAGATATAATTTGTCCACCACTAAAAAAACAATTTATTACCACCCAATGGGTACAAATATATAATGTTATAAATAATTTGGAGGGGCAAAGCATCTTGTTTTCCTTTATAAAAATGTTTGGCAGGAGGACTTGGCATTACTGAAGGGCCTTCATTATTACAAAAAATATGAAAAAAAGGATGTGACAAAAGCCAGCAAGAATTAGCTTGCACTTAAATAATATATACTTTGACAAGAGGCTTTCACTTATGTTAACCACAGGTGCACCCAACAATTTCCAAACCTCGACGTCACAAACATTATCTCCCCTACTAATAACTTGCAAGAATTACAATCAGTGGTTCAGTAGCCTACACACAAGTTGTAGCAATATGCAGACGACAATTTTCAGACCACCACACAAACATAATCTCCATAACAAACAACTTGCAAAATTTGCAATCACTGATTTAGTATCCTATGCACAAGCTGTAGCAACTAAACTATCAAAGTTTGAACACCAAAACTGAACAATATCTGTTGAACACTACTAACAAAAAACAGTAGGTTGTGAGTTGTGACCTGCCTGCTAGAACTTGCATGGAAGAGTGACAGAGATGCCGATGTCGGGATGTCGAAAGAGCGGGAAACAGGAGCAAAATATGTGATCTACAGTGGCTGGCTCTGCCCTAGAATCCTTGAATGTAGCCCTATATTAGAATCATTGTTATTCTGTTATTTTAAATAATCTTTAGCAATGTAATGTTTTCATGTTGATCTACATGATTTAATATCTGAGGTGGCAGTTTCACCAAATATGAAGAATGATTTGTTAGTTAATTATGAAGACATCAAATCTTAGTTAAATGTAGTAAGGAGCAACCCCTTCACCTTAAGTAGTAAGGAGCAACCCCTTCACCTTAAGTAACTTAGGATATATATATATATATACATTAAGCGAAGTAGCAAGACTAAATTTGTATGTGCTAGACATTTAACTTTGCATTTTCATTTTGCAATTAGCGAAGCATTTACAGTATGATGCCATAGATTCTAAGTTATCTGAAAACCAATCTTACCAAGAATAGGAAAAATCATTATTTGCTGATAATGACTAGTATATTCCTTTATTACTTTTAAATTAGATTGGACTTTTTGGTCATCAGTCTTTAATGCATGATTCTTACCATGTTTTTTCATATGCACTTTTGAAAATGTGCAAAAATATATATGCCGCATAAGCATCTTGTGTTGCAAACTTCATATGATTATTATTTCCATGTGGTCAAGCTATACACTGATTTGCCGATATAGCCGATACTAATGACGAAGTTCTACAGCAAGAATGCCACATTAATCTATCTATGTCCACAAACTAGACAAAGTTTGTGTCTTTGTGCCAACTTATCACAAATTCCGATTCGCTTGGCTAAAGGATTTCGATCTTTTTAATTTCAAGGAACAAATTTTATTGAGATAAGCTTTTGCTGTATATGCTATCTTTGGTATGTTGTATACAATCATGATCTTTACTATCTAAAATCATGATCTTTATTATCTTGAAAGAAGCTAATGGAAGAGCAACAAAGATGTCAATGTCAAGAAGTCGAAAGAGCAGGAGACAGGAGCAAACCTCTACGGTGGTTGGCTATGCCTCAAAATCCTTGAAAGCAACGACAGAGCCACTGGCTCGACCTCATTCACCTTGGTCTCCACCGAGCAGCCTCCACTCGGCCTCCTTCCCCTCATCTCTCGCGCACGGCCTCAACCAAGGCACAACGACTACCTGGGAGCCGCGGGGGGACCGCAATCAACCTCCACACCAATGCAGCTAGAGCCTGGAGGGTAGCGACAATTCGAGGGGGAAGGGCGTTGCCGATGGGGCATGACCGTGTGCTGGTGGATGGTCACTGTCAGCCGAGGATGGCGATGAGGATGGAATGGATGCAACGACAGCGAGAAGGGAGGGCGTGGCCGACGTGAGCAGAGTGTTTTCGACAGCGTCGGTGCACGGGATGCGTAAGCAGCGAGAATGGATGGAGCAAGATGGATGGGGATTGACGTAGGACTAAGTGTTGAGGGCGTAGTTGATTTTTCTTGTGTGGGGCTCACTTTGTGAGGCTGAAATATCAGTTGATGGTGGACCCCACAAGGAATGTTTTAAAGGTGTAAAGATTAAGTTGTAGTCACACAAATTACCGTACTATGTCAATGTCACGCCCAGAAATTCCCACCGGAATTTCCGCACTGAATGTGCATTAAACACCCCGTCCGGTGACTGTGGGGATACACAAACGATAAATTGTATATATAGATCCACGTCTTAAAACATATAAAAGTCTTATAATGCAGGAAAGGAAAAATAAACCCTATGAACTAGGCTTCGACACTTGCAACGCGGAAACTCCACTCCACGTACATCCCTTGACGGCGCGACGAGCCTACTCATCGTCGAACCCAATCGCAGCTTCATCCTCCAACTCGAGGTGGAGAAAAGGAAGCAAGACCGAGTACCACCACCGTACTCGGCAAGTAAACCGAAGGGAGGTATGAATGCGGGGTAATTCCAAGGAAAGGCTAGGGCTCACTTTTGCACAAAGCGGCATTTCACAAGTCTAAGTTGAATACGGTAAAAAAAGACTTAATTGTAATTAAACAATATTAATCATCTCTCGCTCAACGCTACACCACGTTGAGTCGCCCAATCCATCCAACCGTGCTATCCAATTCCATTAAATCGTGTTATTACCATTAGTGGGACTAATCACGGTGAATCGTCACAATAACGCGGGCGCGGCTAATCGAATAGTTTCTAACTATGATCGAGGTGTACGTTCAGACCCACAAGACACACCCCACAACACGTTCCGTGCGCCGATATGCCACCACGACATATCGAAAAGGGTCTCGTGACAAGACCATTCGCATAGCCCTCCCCGACCAAGCGACACCACACCTCGGGTTTCGCCCCTACCTTTATATCCAAGGTAGGCAGCCCTCTCGTGTCTAGGTGAATCCGGCACCGCATAGACCTTTCCCGGTCCATCCGCACTCCATCACGCTCACCCTTGCCCGGATGCGTCCGCCAGAAAACTACACTACAAGCCCACCGTTGCCCATGCCGGCTTGTGGTATGCACGAATGTTTCTTCCAGGGTTTTCCGTGAACTGGTCCTTAATCGCCATGGGTGCGTCTTGCACAACCGTGCACCCACACCCACCATTTAGTCCAGCTTTTAGTTAACGTTATCATTTGCCAACGGCATCTCTCTCGGTCCGAGACCGTCATTTCATGTGAAATAATTCTAGTAAAATAGTTCTCCCATTAGTGATCGGTAGTACTAAGCAAGCTAAGCATGTCCTAAACCGAAACTAGACAATTTAATTCCCGTGTGATCAAATAAAATGGATAGACGACCTAGCGAGTACTATAGGTCCCAAAACGATTACAATATAAAACAATGCAATTTAACGAGATAAAGCGAGAATAATTTATAAGATGGGTACAACATGATCAATGGAAAACAACTTGCGTTGGTTTTGTTCCAACGGAACTCAGCGACTACCTCGAGATAGACGGGAGCGTCCTGGAACCGAGATCTACCGACAAACAAAGCACAACAAAAACCGAGATCTACCGAGACGGAGTGCTCTCTTGTGCTCTCAAATATTTATTTTTTTTATTTTGACAAAATTTTCTCAATTTTTTTCAAAAATCAAAATTAGTTTCGTAGTTAAATAGTTTGATCGCAAAGGTGTGAAGAGCTAGCGATTGGAAAGATGTAAGTGGTATTCATATTTATGTATTATTTGTATTTTTTTGTGAATTGAATGAATATTCTAAATTTGATCGTTTCGGTTTAAAATTTCGAATGGATCCGAACTATCCATATCGTCGATGTCGTTTACTTTGGGTGATTTCGACCCCAATTACATGTTAGGGTTTGACGATGCCTCTAGATCGGCTCCAACTCTACCAGTTGTGGAGAAGGTATTGGTTCAGGCGGCGGCGACGTCTTCAGAAGGATATTTCGAAACTGTGAGCGGTAGTGTTTCGACACACACCGGCTCAAAAAGATCGAGAACCTCCGGTGTGTGGCAGCACTTCGACGAGGTGAAGGTGACAACCCCCGACGAAAGGGAGGTAACACAAGCTAGATGTAGAATATGTAGGAATACTTTATCTGCTAGATCTTCTGATGGTACAGGACACCTAAAGCACCATGCAGAGGCATGTTCGAGGAAGCAAGGAATACAACTCCAGCAGTAGCAACTGATACTAAATTCGGACGGTATGGTACGTAGTTGGGAGTACGATCCCATGGTTGCTCGGAAATCTCTTTGTCCTTTTAATCATCAGACAATATCTACCCTTGAACTTTGGGGAGTCTCTTGCTTTCGAACAATACATTCAGCAATCGTATAATCCCAGGTTTAAAGGTGTTAGTAGCAAAGAACAACACGGGACTTGGAAAATGTTTATCAGAAGAATTGTACTGCACTTAAGGAACTATTTACTACATGCACTTTCTCTGTTAGTGTTACCTCGGACATATGGAGTAGTAGAGCTGGGAGGATTACCTTAGTGTAGTTGTTCATTTTGTTGATGATAATTGACAGTTGCAGAAAAGAGTTTTAGGTCTTAGATTAATAGATGTCTCACACACAAGGAAAAACATAGCTGAAAGAATTAGGGAGGTAATGAATGAATTTAATCTTGCAGATAAAATATTTTGTCACCCTAGATAATGCATCTGCTAATTCTAGGGCAATGAAAATATTAGAACATTATTTTCTGTTTATGTTCAGTCTTTAAGGCTGGGATGAAGAGAGTAGGTGATCACATCGATGCTGTTCGACAAGCAATCGCGTGGTTAACTGCTTCTAACCCACAGATTGCTGCATGGAAGAGGTTTTGCAATGCGGCCGGTAAGAAAGCACGTAAGTTTGCCACCGATGCAGAGCATATGTGGAATGCAACTTATTTAATGTTAAAAGTTGTTTTACCTTACAGTGATTCACTAACTGATTTTGTTTAGTCACGTAATGGCCCAAGAAACAGTGATGGTGGGTCAATACTGACTGAGCACGTTTGTGCAATTGTCCAAAGATTTTACCAATTTTTTGAAACTGTTTATGATTATACTTTTACTCTCTGTCCCAAGTTTATTATTCATCAGCCAATTTAATTTTGCATAATATTCTTGATTGCTACTTTGTTTAAAGAATATGAAAATAATGAACTTCTAATGTACCTGTCTTTTACATGAAACAAAAATATTAAAAATATTAAAAAAATACCTATGTTGTATGTTTTCTTTCATTTTAGATTCTATGGGTAAATTAAGGGGATTCTTCACTATTTTATCACTTATTGGAGATACGTAGGTGTAGATTATAGTCCCTTTTATAGTAATGTTAGGGGTAAATTATATAAAGTTTTTGAAAGTATGAACTAAAGTTTCGGGAGTTCGCCAAGACCCTCTCTTGTCTCCACTACAGGTAAGAAAAAGATACAGTGGGGTAGAATTTGGGGTGGCTTATCTTCGAGCCAAGGTGGTGGCAGTTTGTTGGCTATAAGTGAAGATGCCTTTTCGCATAGTGTTGCCGAAGAGTTGTTTAGTTATTTGACGACGTCATCCACTATGAAGCACAAGACTTTAACGTTCTCGGATGGTGGAATGATCACAAGATGACATATCCCGTGCTTTTAAAATTAGCACGAGATGTGTTGACAAAGAATAGGGCTTCTGAGGGTTTTTTTTGAATTCCGCACCGTGCTAATCTGTCCGCCCGTGCCTCGTCGACCCGTGGGCCTTGTGCGTGCCGTGCAGCGGCACGGCACGACCCGCCAACCGTGGATCGTGCTTGGGCCAAGAGTGAGGCATGTGGACCGGCACGACACGGCCCGTCACAATACCGTGCCTAACGGATCATGCCTAAACGGACCGTGTCTCATCCTCGTGTCGGGCCGTGCCGTGGCGGGCGGCCCATTTGGCCACTGTAGTGCGAACCCGATATCAAAACCCCGCCGCGCCCGCCCCGAACCAAAACCCTCGAACCCGAGGAGTACCCGACCACCACTCTCTCTCTCTCTCTCTCTCTCCCCGCCCTCCCCTCCTCGCCGACGCCGCCATGAGCGCGGGCTGGAGGGCGCTGCTGCTGCGGATCGGCGACAGGTGCCCCGAGTACGGGGGCTCCGCCGACCACAAGGAGCACATCGTGAGCGCCCCCGTTTCCCCTTCCCTTCCCTCGCTCCCGCTGTTCGTTTTCTTCTCTCTCCCGGCGGTCCTTCCGCCTTCGAACCCTAGGTTTTCGGCGTCCGGATTTGGGCGTGATTGCGTTGGTTTGAGTGGGAGCGCGCCGTGCCTGGTTGCCCGCGTTTTCGGTGGGAGTGTGGTGGTGGTGGTGGAGCTGGGCAGCTCAAAACCCTAGCCACCTGTTAACAATTGCTTACTCGGGCGCTTGGGGGTTGGGTGTGGGGAACCGTGACGGTCTTGTCCGGATAATGGAGATGCGGAGAGTGATCCCAGGAAGGACAAAAGGACATGTGTTTTGATAATTTGGTCTGCATAATTTCTACCATTTGCATATTGGAATGTGTTTTTTAAATGAAAACAGTTCAAAGGTAGAGAGATCAAAATTGAGCCCTGCTAAAGTACTGCACAGCTGTAGTCACAAGGCAATGCACATTTGAAACACTGTAGTCTGTAAATGCACAGCAATCTCGAGGTGCTCTAAGTGTTGTTACTACACTATGAGCAGCATATATGGCATATCCTGCTCCTAGTTGAAAATGCTTTTTTTTAGTGAAATTGCGGCACTATGGATGGTGGCATGGAAGGTGCTTCTATATGTGTTGATGCAATTCTGAACTTTTTACTCTTATATGCTTTGTGTTGATGGCATGTTTATTTGAGAACCATTGCAACCAATGAACAAATATTCTAATCAACTAAGTAGACCTCGCCTACATTCATAAATCCTCTGAAGATTAGCTCAGAGCACAGCATAACCACCATCAACTCTTTTTAAGTAGTATAAATTTAATATTTTATTTTGTGATCCTTTTACACTTGTTTTGACCAAGCTATTTCTTTGTAGGAAACTTGTTATGGTGTGCTTTGTCGAGAATATGAACACTCCAAAGATGCCATGTTTGAGGTCAGCACCCAGTATTCTATCATGTGCTTTTTCACATGGTATTGTCTAAATTCACAATTAATATGGTCTTTTCTTTTTGTAGCAAGCTATATTGTTTCTAGTCCTATGAAGAAATATCAATGCCTATAATTGGCATGTTTCCAACCGCAGTCAGTTTCCCCTTTCTGAAAAAAAACTATAGTCCATTTGCTAAGCCAATCTTAATACTCCCTCCGTTCCCAAATATAAGCATTTCTAGGATTCAAATTTTGTACACAATATAAGCATTTTGTACTACTTTGTCCCATCAATTACCTCTCATTCAAATTTCTCCCCATACCCCCAACCACCCTCCCATTCCCAACCAACCCTGATTTAATGAGGGACACTAAATTCTTTTCTTCTCAAACTGTAATTTCTACTAAACAAGATGTCTAAAGCCAAGATGTCTATTTGTCATTGTCAACTTTTCTGCAGTGAAGGCCAAAATAATGAAATCAATGGAGAGATAGTATATCTGATATTATGTATCTTATGGATGAATTGATATGATACTAACTGAACATACCTTTTTTTGAGCAGTTTCTCCTTCAATGTGCAGACCAATTGCCTCACAAAATCCCTTTCTTTGGAGTATTGGTGCGCACCTACTTAAACCTTATAAAACTACATGCTAGTTTATGGCCTTGTCTCTTGGTTATTGCTATTTGTGAGCATTTTAATTTTTTGCCCCAATATATGATGTGCTACTGTGTCCTTTTGTTCCTTTGTTATCCCCAGAAGGTGAATGCACAACAAATTCTACCAGCATTAGTGTAGTACTAAAAAAAATTCTAGGACTCATATGTGCCCTTTCAAATTTATGGAGCCTTTGAAATTTTTATTTTTGAGAGTTAGCCTTGAGAATTTAGATTAAAGGTGGTTGCAAGCCACAACCACACTGCATACTTGTGACTGCTGATTAACATGATTGATGAAACTATTGTGTGAGAGGAATCCGAAGTTGACATATTCTGTGCTTCATATTTTACCGTGCTTGGTCTTGTTATTTGTTGAGCTTTTGCATATGACCGTATGTTTTGTTCTTTCAAATTTTTTTCCTGAACCTGTTATTGATGGATATGCTCATTATTCTGCTGCTTATGCGTGTTTGACTGTTCACTATGTATCCTCTATGGAACTTGCATTGTCAATTTCGTTCCAAACATTACCTATATCTTCTAAGTTTATTTTACGCATTATATCTGTTAGAACAATACATGGGAATTTAGTTTTACTTATTTGACCTAGGCATTTGTTTCTAATTTCAGATAGGTTTGATAAACTTAGAAAATGAAGATTTTGCCAAGGGTATTGTCGATACGACACATGCCAATTTACAGGTACACCTCTTTGTTTCTTACGTCTCAACAATGTTAGGTCTATGTAGATGTTTTTCTTTCCCAAAGTCCAAATCACATTATGGTTCTCCTGCTTAAAGGTTATCTTAGGTTTTAAATGATGTCTTAATTGCAGGATGCCTTGCATAATGAAAACCGTGACAGAATCAGGATATTGCTGCGATTTCTCTGTGGCCTGGTAAGTTATTTCTTTGGTTGATTTCATTTGATTTTGTTGTTGACATCATTGTGCTTGCTGCTTTCCTATAATCTTAATCTAATTGGCAATGCCCGAAATGTGTCTAACTGACGTACTATCATAATGTTATGTTTCATACAGAATTACAGACAACACATCTTTGTGAATAATTGAATCCGTTTGCCTCCATTCCATGTATGCTATAGGTCATTAGTTCTCATCTTTCAAACTTACTAACTTGAGCACTTATGAGTCATGCAACAGGGCAATTGCATGACACAATTAACTTGTGTAATTTAGTACAAAATCTTTGTAAACATGATATACTAGCAGAATGCCCTTACTTTGTTACAGGATTAAAAAGAGAGCTGCATATCATTGTATATTAGGCGATACACAATAATTTTGTTCTTTGTTTTGTAATAATAATTTTCGACCTAGGTGCTGCCTAGGCACTGGCCCTGCTGAAGTGCTGATCCTCTATCACCTAACACCTTCTTGAACCATGCTTTTGGTTCTGATTCTCCAATTGCTACCTAGGACAGAGTTGACAAGTTATAAATTGTGAATGCTTTAAGTCTCTTCTCCAGAAGAGTAGAGTGGCTTCTTTCTACACTCTTTAATTCTTCATATCATGTGTCAGAAACATTTTCTTTAATTGCACACTACATGGATATGATTGAGCTGTTTGTGGTGCAGCATATAGTATGTTTTGTTTTCTCCCTTCTTTTCGTAACTATTTTTATGTTTGCCTTGTAGATGTGCAGCAAAGTTGTCCTGCCAAATTCTATTATTGAAACATTTGAGACACTATTATCATCTGCTGCAACAATATTAGATGAGGAAACCGGAAATCCTTCATGGCAACCACGTGCTGATTTCTATGTTTATTGTATTTTGTCTTCCCTTCCATGGGGGGGCTCAGAATTGTTTGAGGTAACTTAAACTGCTGTTCTTTACTGCTTATGTGAACATATGCAGTTCAGCTGTATCTAAATTAGTTGTGCATGTGATACTATTTCATGTACATAGCTGTTTTACCATTTTTCTTAGTTTTATTTTCTATACACTTGATTGAGCCGCTAGAGGGAAAGCTGAAACGGCAATAATTTGTTTAAACATGTGAAACTATATGAAAATACAATACATTTCCATCAATTATTCTTTTACCTTGGGATCCATGATATGCTACTGTCGTCTTTAAAGCCATTTCGAAATTGTATGCTAGAAAATTCTGCAAATAATCCAATGGTATCATACACTAATTATATGTAACATGCAGCAAGTTCCAGATGAATTTGAGAGAGTTCTGGTTGGTATACAGTCTTATATAAGCATTAGAAGGCATTTTGATGATATTGCTTTCTCAGTCTTTGAAACAGATGAAGGCAACTCTCCCAACAAAAAGGTGAACTGACACTGTTTCTCCTTATCAATTCAGATTCCACTAGTGATATCTAGATCAGTGTTATTAAAGTTAGTCCTTGCAGGATTTCATCGAAGATTTATGGGAGCGTATTCAAGTTCTTTCTCGCAACGGGTGGAAGGTTAAGAGTGGTATGCAATATACAGCCCATATGGTTTCTTACTGAACAAATGTTGTTGACCTGCAGTCGCAATTGCATATGATATTGCGACAACTATACGCAGTTATATCATAATCTGTTTCAAAAACCCTATATGCACTCAATAGTTACATTCAGAACACCTTTTTCTTATATTAAATCGGGCTGGTGGTATTCCAAAATCTTAAGCATGCTTGTGTCTAATTTGTTTCTTGCATTCTATTTTACTTCCTTGGCAGTTCCAAAACCTCACCTGTCGTTTGAAGCTCAGCTGGTAGCTGGAGTTTCTCACCGTTTCTCCCCAATTAGTTGCCCCCACCCTACTATCTCGCAATCATCTTCTGAAATAGTAAAAGGTCAAGAAAAGCATGAAGCTGATCTGAAGTATCCTCAAAGGCTCCGTAGGCTTCACATATTCCCAACAAATAAAGCTGAGGTAATTTGCAAATTTTCTTTTGTTCATGATTCAGTACAACTTTTCATGTTTTTGGTTATCATGTTTCATATTATACCACTTTTTAATACATTTCAAACTCATTTGCTTATATATTTTGTAAATAACACACATCAATATTTCATTCTTAGTTCGCTCAATTTGTTACCGGCTGCGTTACTATGCTTCCTCACCTGTTGTTAGTACAACCCAGAGTCCAAAATTAAATGTTGTTTCATAGAGATGCAATTACACAAATATTGTTATTAGAAGCAAATAGTATTTGAACATTTGACCAATATGTTCCTTTAATACCTGACTTTGTGTGAAATGACGGAGTTGAATATTATTAATTAATTCCTTGTAGTTGTTCCCTTTGTTGGACATAAACAATCATGCAGTCAGACATCTCTTGTCGTATATATTCCTTCTAGTATAATCGTACCATATGCACCTCCCTTATTGGTTTGTGGTAAAAACTTAATGCGACCAATAATATATAAAATTATTTAAGACTAGTCATGTGAAAATGGTATGGTTAGATTTGTCATGGAAAATATTTTCATATTATATAATGATTTAACGAACAGTCGCTAACACATTCGTATAACAAGTAGCAGTCAAAGTTGAATGTCGAATGCCAAGGTGATGTTGAACAATGTCATATATTCTTGAGAAGTGGGATTACAAAATGTTACTCCCTCCATCCCCCCAAAAAAACCAAGTTCTGTCTACAAATATGGACATAGCCATTCATAGCCAGTTGTTTTTTTGGGATGGAGGGAGTAACATTTTGTAAGCTGGCCTTGTTGCATCCTTTCCCTAGGAGACCGTCAAGGTGGTAATGTACTTGACAATTATATTTGTTGTTCTTCTATACCTTATTTTGTCTATCTCTACTGTTATAAAAGCACAATCGTCCTCTTTTCCATGTACTTGACAATTATATTTGTAGTTGTTCTACACCTTATTTTGTCTATCTCTACTATTATAAAAGCACAATCGTCCTCCTTTCCTTCCCACCCCTATCCACGTATAAAAAAAACGTCCAAATAAACCGGCAAAAAAACTGATCAACCGAGAGAGAAATACGGGAGAATAGAAAAATGATTATCCATGTTCCTAACTGATCAACCAAAAGAAAAAAATTGAACCATGTTCCCCATATCCCGTTCCTTTCCTTGCAACGCATGGACATGTGACTGGTGGAGGTAAATTATATGGTCTTTTCATGAAAGGGCACTGTTGCATGCAGTTACACCAGAAATCACTGTGCATACCAGCTTCAGTAACAATAACAATAACTATAACAATTCCATCATTTCTTGGTTTGATTCATTTCCCATATCCATATGTACCTTTTGCAACTAATGTACTGTATCTGTGTATTTCAACTGTATTTCATGTCCTTCATGTCTAACCCAGCTAGTTTTGGCTGCAGAACATGCAACCTGTAGATCGTTTTGTTGTTGAAGAATGCATATTGGATGTGCTACTTTTCTTCAATGGATGGTCAGTATTTCAATTGTTCCAAGATTATTGACACCTTTGTATTTTTCACAGTAGTTGAGACTGGAGGGTATCACATACGTACTTGCTAATATATTCATGGAAGGCATAGCGACCATCAAGTCCCAAGATTTGCTTGTCAGTCTTTATGCTAAACATGCACTACCAGATTCTATTGCTATGCTGTCTTGCTTCTCTTACAAACAAAAGCTGGTCATTTTTAGCCCCCTTACTTTTGTCTTATTGTCTATTGCTATGTTTGCTCAGATGTAGCCAATGAGGAGTTTTAACTTGGTTTTATCTAATAAGACCTACTCTTCTCAAAATAAGTTGTGGAGAGCCTATGCTTTAAGACTTGGTGCTGGCACTGAATTGGTTCCAGTCATACTTGCATTATAACATACTACCCCTCCGTTCTCAAAAGGATGTCATTTTGGACATCGATAGTCTCCAATGCAAATGTTTTATAATTACTTTCTCAAACTATATGTTTATAAAAAAATGTTAAAATATAACTATACGAAAGAATTTATCATGACAAATCTACTACTCCATCCCAAAATATAAGGCACAACCACTTTTTTTCCATGTCTGACAATACAAGGCATGCATATGCATGCAATTAACTAGCACCTCCCCCTCCTTTTAATTCTTTTTTTAAATCCTCAACCCTCGATATCTCTATTCCTATTGGATGCCTGGACTATATTTATTGGAGTGATCCAAATGCGGAGGTGATAATAATTATTTCTTGGTCTTTGCGTTAGTGGTGGTTGTGCCTTATATTTTGGGACGGAGGGAGTAATATATTTTTTTCATATTCTAAATCCTAATAATTTTGCATCTATTAGTGATTTAAGAGAGATTTGATTGCACGCACTCTAGGACATCATCCTTTTGAGAACGGAGGTAGTACTATGTCTTTATTTATTGAGCATTCTTGCGAGAGCTTTGTTGGTAGCAAAAGATATCAGCAGTTTGAATGCAATAATTGTTTTGACAGGATTTAATGTTTGCTTATTGATTTTGAATAAACTTTCAACTTGCTTACTGATTCTATCTTCGATATATTTTTCTTTGAAAGACAGTCGCAAAGAATGTGCATTTTATCTGGTCAGCTTACCTGTGCCTTTCCGTTATGAATATTTGATGGCTGAGACCATATTTTCACAGGTACTTTTTAATCTTCATGGTTCGATGTTTGATTTTACTGATTTTAGTTGACTTACTAGTGTATAGATTGTATGGAGAACTTCGCTATGAAAAAACAACCTGTCAGGCAACACATTCTAACCAGCTTCAATGTGATATGGTTTTGGTTTAAAAACCCTATAAACCTGGGACTAGTTATAGTATGCGAACTGACTCATAATCAGTAATGCGCATAACTAGGATATCACCTGATATGGTATTTATGCATGTTGTGCTACATTCTGCGACCCTCTCTCTCTCTCTCTCTCTCTCTCTCTGTGACTAGTCAATAAAAGCATATGTTTTTGTGTGAATTTAATCGTGTATTATATTGATATTTTGCAGCTACTGTTATTGCCGAATCCCCCTTTCAGGCCAATTTACTATACCTTGGTTATTATCGATCTCTGCAAGGTACTTCTTTTCATGCTTCTGATCTTGTTAGCTAACGTTGTTACTGTATGATACCAATATATTGTTGAAACCATTCTAGAATGTGTGCCTCCCTTTAGCAAGCTTAGCTGTGCCAATAGGGCCCTTGCGTCTGTAATTTTTCATTTATATCTTTATCATACTTGATTGTGTATCTTTCATACTTGATTGCATATTATTTGTATTTGGAAAGGAGTCTATCATCAATGTCTATCTACACATCATGTTCTCGTCTTGTAGATCATGGCTTTTTGGATGGTTTACTCAGCTTGCCAAACTTCTACGCCATAAGTGTGGCTTGCCACAGTTTTTGTCGCGCCAAAAGAGCTAGCCACACTAGGCTTCAAAAAAAAAAGCTAGCCACACTTGTGGCAAATTTTGGCTTGCAAGTGAGTCTATGACATGCGGCCATTAGAAAAAGCATAGTGTGGCACACCATAACTTAGGCTTGCAATCAAACTGCTTTCATCAAAAAGTCAAACTTGCCTAACTTGACTACGACAAAGATTGGCAATGAACCAAAGTACTTAACAGCCCCCTAATTTTTCATTTTGTTAAACAACTGGCCTCTGTGAAAAAAACATTAATAGCATTGTGTTGTACATCTTTGAACTATGTTCAAGGACAGCTGTTAATACAAAATTGGATGGTACTATTAAATCTGAATAGTGTAGTATATTGGCCTACTGTAAGATTGCTTTGATGAGCTGAGGTTAACGGAAAATAATCAGTTCTCTGTACTGGTGCAAAGCCAATTTGACCCAGACTGATCTTTCATTAACTATCCAGCAATCAGGCAGCTATTTATAAAGCAATGATATGGATATGGGGAACACATGCCGCCATTGTTTTTCTTTTCCTTTTGGGTACTCGATTATGCTTTTAATGCACTAGTACCACATACATTGATCACATTATTGTGGACGCCCTTGTGAAATAGCTATGATTAAACAATATATCATCCGTATGCAACATCCCTTATAAATTAGCTTCTGGCACTTTCAATTTTTTTTGGGATGATACACTGAGTTAATTGTCTAATGATTTATTCCAGGCATTGCCAGGTGCATTTCCTTCAGTTGTGGTAGGAGCTGTACATGCTCTTTTTGACAGAATTAGTAACATGGATATGGAGTGCCGCACCCGACTTATCCTATGGTTTTCACATCACTTGTAAGTTGATTGTTCTGTTGTTTACTCTCTGACCTGCTGTACATCTTTCTGTTGTTTACTGTCTGATCTGCTATACATCTTCTTTTTCTTGGGAACTTCTTCTAGACCGTTACATGAGATAATCTACCTGTAAATGTCCAAAACCTTTAAAAATATTGTCGGCTTCTCTTTCTCATATCACCCTCAAGACAAATGTCCAGTCTTATTGCTGCCAAATTTGTGATCGATATTGTTTTGCTTTCGCAGGTCAAATTTTCAGTTCATTTGGCCTTGGCAGGAGTGGGCTTACGTTAAGGACCTTCCAAAATGGGCTCCACAGCGCGTTTTTGTCCAAGAAGTATTAGAAAGGGAAATTCGCTTGTCCTACTTTGACAAAATAAAGCAGGTTAGTGATGTGCAAGGAAGCATATTCCTGCTCACTGTTTCTACTGGTGGACCAATAGTTGTTTGAATTGGATCTTCTCTTATTTCTTTTCCAGAGCATAGAAGATGCTGCTGAATTGGAAGAACTGTTGCCCCCAAAAGCTGGGCCTAACTTCAGATATCATAGTGACGAAGGCAAAGAAAGCACTGATGGCCACAGACTGTCCAAGGAACTTGTTGGCATGGTTAGAGGAAGGAAGACACAACGTGATATTATTTCATGGGTAGACGAACAAATAATTCCTGCAAATGGTACCAAATTTGCACTTGATGTAGTTAGCCAGACACTTCTGGACATCGGCTCAAAAAGTTTCACCCATCTTATCACTGTTTTGGAGAGATATGGTCAAATAATATCGAAGCTGTGCCCGAATGAGGAAATGCAGTTATTGTTGATGGATGAAGTCAGTGCTTATTGGAAGAACAGTACCCAGATGATTGCTATAGCTATTGATAGGATGATGGGTTATCGCCAAATTTCCAATCTGGCTATAGTCAAATGGGTTTTTTCTCCTGCTAATGTTGATCAATTTCATGTTTCTGATCGTCCGTGGGAGGTACATTCTTTATCCTCATATCGATTAACCAAACCTATTCTGCATTTAAAGTGAAAGTGATGGCGCACTGTAGGAGCTTTCTGCTTTCAGTGCTTTGTACATGCATGTTTAGTGATGTTTAGTGAATATTGATATACTCAAGCCATCTAGAAGCCATGACAATCCTTCATTAATTTTCTGTATTGTAATCTAGCTCCATATTTTAATTAAATCTTTCTGATCTACATTCCCTTATACAGATTCTTAGAAATGCTGTTAGTAAAACATACAATCGGATTTTTGACCTCCGGAAAGAAATTCAGACACTCAGGAAAGGTCTTCAAGCTGCTAAAGAGGCCAGTGAAAAGGCCACCAGCGAGTTGGAGGAGGTTAAATCTATTATTGAGATTGTAGATGGCCAACCTGTGCCATCTGAAAAACCAGGAAGGCTCAGACGGCTTCAAGTGCGTGTTGACAAAACGAAAGAAGAAGAAGTAACCACTGAAGAATCTTTAGAAGCAAAGGAGGCTCTCCTTGCTCGGGGGCTTGAAGAAAGCAAGGTGATCCATTGTTTTTATTATCACCTTAATTTTGTACTGTTGCTTGGTACTTTGCCCCAGTACGATAGGGTTGAGCATCCTTTCGTCATGTGGTTTTCCAGGAATTGCTTAGGTTACTATTCAAGAGCTTTGTTGAAGTGCTAACTGAACGTTTGCCACCTATTTCTGCTGATGGAGAGGTTCCTAATTTACGTGCTGGAGATCCTAATGTAAATTTTGCCGCCCGTGACCCTGAAGCAACAACCATGGAAACAGACAATGAAAATGGAGCAGATAATGATAGGTCAGTTTATTATTTTGTTTGCAATGCTATTACCAGGATCACTGCTTTTACAAGATGGATAACTATTTTATAAAACCTGTTAGCTTACTTGTTCATGGGTGGTTTATTCTGAAATGAGCTTTTTTGTGGAAAGCTTGCATGAACTCTAGTGGACTAGGATTTTGCATTCCTGCATATATCTATAAGAGTAATTTAGTCTAAAAGATGTAGAAAAATAAAGATTCAGTAGAGATTGCTAGATACCAGTCAAGACAAACAGGTTCTTGGATGGATTAATATCAGCTGATTAGGATCTAATTGCTGTATTCACCCATGTCTTGAAGTGATATGCCAGGAACCCATATTTACTGTTCAGTATACGTTGGTGCCAGTATTTGGGGCTTGGCTGTCATTATTGGGCTGCTAACTTGTCTTTATGCTTTATCAGTCAGCTGAATGGTCAAAACAAGAAAATCAGTCACAATGTTGGAGAGCTTGAGCAATGGTGTCTTTGCACATTGGGCTATCTCAAGTCATTTTCTCGTCAATATGCTACAGAGGTGAGTACCTGAGGGGAGTTATCATGCTTTAATATGGGTACCTGTTGGATCAAATTCCTTTTTATAAATGATTACCAAACTGGATTTCTCCAGTGTAGTTAAACTATGTGGCTGACAATTTCTGTATACTCCCTTTGGTTCCAAATTTAAATCGTTTTATACTTGTGCACAGTAGTTAAGAAAATAGCCCAAATGATTCTGTTACCCTTCATTTACACCGTTCTGGAAAAAAAAGTCATTTATTTGTGAGGTGTAGTAGTATTTATCTTTTTCAAGGTCAGACATGAAAGAAACGATAAAAATGGCCTAGAAGTTCCAAACAGCTTACAGTCTAGAAGTTCTTAGCATTTGAAATATCCAGGCTACGGTGTACCAGAGCCAAATATCACAGGCTGCATGTTGAAATTGTTTTATTACAAAAGAATACTACTCAGGGTCTTAGTAAATGACTGATTTTTCTGCAGTACGTCTTAAGTAGTTTACTTCTTCATAGCCTCCATAGCTTCTACTAATTGGATATTACACATATTTTGCAGATCTGGTCTCATATTGCCATGTTGGATCAGGAGGTTTTCGTTGGGAATATTCACCCTCTTATCCGGAAAGCTGCTTTCTCCGGTTTGTGCAGACCTATTAGTGAAGGGTCTCACCTTTGATTTTTTGACCCTTTCAGTAAGTTCAGTTTACCTGTATCATACGCGACAAAATTTTCATCATGCTTCACTAACTGGACATGCCCAGAAGTACTCTGATGTGTACTCAAGAACTCCCATCTATTCTCCTGTAATCCTGGCCCCAAGGAACACCCTTGGTGGAAAGCATTGTAACGATGTTTGGTGATTAAATTATCAGTTAGCTTTGTTTGAATTGTAATGGACTAATTTTCTTGGTTGAGTAATTGCTATGGCTTTGCTTTCCCAACGAAGTCTGCTCTGCCTGTGTTAGGACAAAGGCCGTGTTTATTGATAAGCAGATACTCTATGCAGCAGTCATTAATTTTCATGTTGAGCATTCGCATCGATGGGTTTGTTATTACGGTCCAAATTCCAATGGAACTGGCATGCAGCACTGGTGCTTGCAAGGCGGCTTCCGAGTATGCACTATTCAGGTGGAAGAAAACTCAAGATACTTGGTTTGAAAAATAGACAGATGAATCATCCAGCGAAAAATGGACAGTTTTTTTAGGCTGCCGAAGTCACCAATTAGTGTGTTAAACAAGGGTAACAAAACGAATGTTTTGGACAATTATTACACTCATTTGATCGGGCACATAATTAGTGCGTAAAATGTACGTAAAATACTTACGCTGCAAAGCGTACTCAGCCTACTCCTGGCATATCATAAACAATGTTTAGGAGCTGACAAAAATTGCAAGCAAATAATATCTACAGGTTTGTGGCTTGTTTTGCACAGAAACACGTGGAAACAATCTCCTTGGTTTTTCAGGACAATGTGCAGGTGCGGGTTCTGTTTACTGTAATGAACAAACAGGTTGATCTACTGTACATGAGATTTACAGGGTTAATAGAATTCATTGCCCACCATGCTTCCAAACCGTTCCATTTCGTAAGACCTGGAAACAAACAATCCAGAATCAGCAGAAAATTTCGAAGTACAAAACTTACAATTTTAATGCATTTATTCAACACACTGAATTTCAGAAGCTCTGCGCATGTATAAGGCAATTCATGACTAGTTAATAAGTGGATTATCCCCATTTTCCAGTATGCACAATAGGATTTCACACTTCGTGGCAATGACAAGCAGGGCAAATCAATCAAGTATAAGGTTGGCTCAAAGCCTGTTCGGTTTTTTATTCCCAGGCAAATGACGGTGGCAACTAGCCAAGTTCAATCTTAACCTGTAAGATAACCGTACTAGAGGGAGGTTTCCCAGAGGTAGGTCTACATAAGTGCAATTCAGCACAACTTAAGCATAGATACCTTCTTTTATTTTATGTGCAGACGTATGTTGCTCACAAATAAATGGAAATTTCGGCAGCATCTCCAAATAGGGAAAATAGTTAGGTTCCAAATAACGGATCGGTCTACCATAGTTTTGTGGGCAATTAGAAGGTTGGAATGAAATGAAAATGTATGCTTTGCTTAAAGCAGAACAGGACAGGAACAGATGATGATATCGTAAATGCTAATTAAGAATATACCAATACCTGCTTGAGGATACGAAGAATACTTATATTGGTTAGACTGCTCATTACTCTCCTCTCCCCTGCTCAAGACTGTACCAAATGTCATGGAAAGACAAGGAGTGATGGACTAACCATTTAGCCTTCAGATTTTTGTACTCAGGTGAAAGTTACCAATTATAAATTGTTCTTAAGTGCTGGCACATCATCAGTGCCCCACAGTAACAATCAATAAAAGGTGTACAATGCTGCAGCAGATTGGTTGCCAGAGTTCAAACCATCACGCATGAAAATCTGGCTCTACCTCAGCTGGATCCGTTCACACAGTAATTGCGTACCAACTGCCAAGAAGATGCTCTAAACTATATGAAACAGCACCATATGCTTCCAAAAGGAACAGGTTAATCCAAAGAAGATGCTCCAAACTGTACAAAAGAACACTGAATGCCTCCAAAACGTATAAGATTAATCCAAAGTAATGATCCAATTTATATGGAAAAGCGCTGGATGCCTCCAAATGTACATAAACCAGGCAAGCCAGTCCCAGTTCCTATGGAGCTCACCGCAGACCCATCTCTCTTGTACTGTATACATATACTGAGGTAACTGCAGCCAGGCATTCCAACAATAGCTATTCATGGGGTGCCATTTCATGCAAATTCTGAACATATCAGGTGTTGATTGACTCCATAGAAAGCCGGACAAGTCTCAGTAGTTCATTGACATTGTTGAAGCTAAAATCTAAAACTGTTCTTACTGAAGCAAGACCATCGTCCACAGCTTTTCCCCTTTCCTGACTGCTAGCAGCAGAAGCAATAGCAACCTGTGATTTCCGAGTTGCATCCAATGCACAATTGACATCATTTGTCTAAAGATCAGCAAAACAAACATAAGTTAGATTCCGAATATCATTACTCGATGGCAAAGCACTGAAGTTTCATTATGCTAACTCATTAATTACTACGATCACAGTCAGTTATTGATGATGGTAAATAAATATTCGATTCAATTAAAAAATTGGTTCCATGCTATCTGCTTCCTGTGGACCAATGTGGAAGCATATTTGCCAAGCACAGGATGGCGTCCCAAACAGGGACAACAATGTTTGGGTACAACTCTCAATTTTTTTTTAAGTTGCATATTCACTTTATGTACATCTGACCCAATTATCATCAAACCAAAATTATTTTTGGTAGACATTTGACCAAATTATCATTTACATTTGCTATGGCCAAAGTGTAAACAACTCCTGTCATCAAAATGGATGCCGTTCATACTACTGTATTAAATTGCAATATTTATGATATTAATGGTTTTGCTACTAACCAAAATATTAATGCAAATTTTGTTACAGGACATCGTGACTTCACAGTTTTAGCTATAGAACACCGCATGAAATGACTTTTGGGGGAAGGCACTCCGTAAACGTGGAAATTAGCTCATGGACACCGTCTCCATTAGAATATTAATTTCTTGTTGAATAGGAGAGAGAAACCAACTGAAAGTTCTAAAATACCTCTGGGCCTACACATTAGGTTTCCGATCTCTCTATCTCTATCTCCAGCTGCTCTTCGTCCTCGGCCCCGTCGGCCCATTGCCGACGAAGAAGCTCTCGGCGAGCTTGTGCAGCCGCTCCCTCGTCGTGCACAGCAGCAGCTTCGCCACGCGGTTGATCTCGCGACTAATGTCAGACTCCTCCCTTGGCCCCTACTCCCGATCAAACAGGAGCCACGCCAGCTCAGCCACGAAGCTGCCACCAATGTACTCCGCCGACACCACCTCTCACCCTCCAGAGAAGTTTCTCACATGGAGGGTCACGTGCTCCCAGTCACCGACATTCACCAATCTTGCCTAGGGGGATGGTGAAGGGTCCCAGCTTCACCCTCCCCAGCCCATTGAACGGGTAGAAGAACCACACGACGAGGTCAGTCGCTGTCGTCGGCCCTGGGCCGAGGATGATGGGCAGTTGGAGATAGAGATGGAGAGATAGGAGACCTGACAATGTGGGCCCAGTGGTATTTCAGAACTTTCATGCAGTTTCTCTCCCCTATTAAATCTCCTATTCAACCAAAAATGAATATTCTAATGGGCGCAGTGTCTATGAGCTAATTTCTACGTGTACGGAGTGCCTTCCCCCAAAAGTCACCTCGTGCGGTGTCCTACGGGTAAAACCGCGAAGTCACCAAGTCCTATAACAAAATGTTAATGAGTTAAATGCCATTTTGACCATTGATAATGTAATGTAAATTTGGCTATTGAGAACTGCCTGATTTTAGGCCCTGTCTGGCAAATAATTCATAATAGGCCATGTTTGGCAATGCAGTGACTTTTCAAAAGCACTCATTATCTATATTTTTTAATTAAATATTAGTTGAATTTTTTTAGCTTTAACAGCAAAGTCTTACTAGAATCAGTAAAGATTACCGACACTAAATAGATTCCAAAGCACAGTATAGCACCAAAGCACAAATATCCACTACTGCCCGTACTAATTGGCTATAGAAAATGTTACTGTGTCAAACTCCTACTACTAATCCATTTCCAATTTGAAGGGTATAGTCGTTACTATACATTATTCAAACCCCCAAAAAGAGATTATGTATTAGATTGCAGTTGGTTTTGCCTGTAGGAAACATGTCTCCATGTTACACAGACACACAACATAGACTAGAAAATAGTTCACAACGGAACAGCTCACATATCCATATCTATAAGCATGTTTTCATGAAGGGGCAGATGAAGGAAATGACACCTAGAAACAAAAAGATTATACCAGGCTAAAGGTAAATAGCTTGATTGTAAGTAACAGTTAATTGGGACATGTGCAATAAGGTACTTACATAGGAAAGTAACCTCAATAAGTGTGCTTGGTTACGAACAGCCAGTGGAAAATGGTTGCTAGCCACTTGGGGTGAGTTTCCACCCTTGGTTGAAAGGGCCTTTGACAATCCATGGCTATTTAAATTATCGATATCTGAGGCAGATGATGATGGAGAGTCACCTATATAAAGAAGCAATTAAGAACTAATATACACATAAAGCCCCATATACTGCCATAAAATACTCAATACAAATAAAAGTTTCATAGAGTATACTATGAAGTCTGAGAATTGATAACAACAATGCAATAGAAGTATAGAACAAAACAAAATTGGTAGAAACCAGATTACAACATGAAAAAAAAACTATCAATTTACAAATGATTAGATTGCAGAATGCACCAAGCATAATTTGATTACAGTTTACAGTGACCAGATAGCCATATCAGCAAAAAGGTTTTACCAAGAATCATATAAAACCAAATTAAATATTGGGTAATGCCAGGTCAAATATAATCCATATATCCACATGCAGGCATGCGGCACTCTCTAGGCCAACAAATCCATTACTAGCATATGCCTGTAACTGTATTTTTATATAATTTGGTTTATCTAGTAAACCATTTGTGCTTACATAAATACAAGTTGCATAGCCACGATAACTGAGCCCTGTGTCTGGACTCCCACAATTCTACCCATACTTGATGCACAACATAGGACAGATGAACAATTTGGTCCCACAACTTTCATTCAAATCTTACTTTAGTCAGTGAGCTTTTAAAACAGTCAATTTTGTCCATCAACTCATACATTTGGATCAAATGGTCCTTTTACTGATGTGGTGTCAAGAGTAGCACTGACTTGGGATTTAGATGACTCAGCATGCCATGAGAAGCCAAAATATACCATTCCCTTACATATCACACACACACACACACAATCAATGTTCTCTTTCAACAAAGAATGCAATTCATTATTCTCTATGAATACCAAATCCAGTCCCTACATGTTTGGATGCACAGAGACCTCGCATAAACAAGTCAAGAAGCAACAAGTGGTTATTTTCATCTTATCATTTAGTGTAAGGCAACTGAATTGATAAAAAAATCCTAGTCAGCATCCACATCGTCAGTATTCTGAACAAGTTATGAAAGTTACAGGTCTAAATTGGTCCTTTTGATGAGCTAAGCAAGAAAGTTGGGGACCAAATTGCTCATCATCGTAAATAAATAAATTGCTAATATTCGAACTCCAGTGAATGACGCACTGCAGAACAAAGGATAGTAGAAGCAGCCTCCAACTCTCCAGAAATGCTCAGCAAGAATAAAAAGGATTCAAATATTTCAAATAAAAGTTTACAAGCTAGAACAAACAATTTTTTAGACATCAATTACCTGGAGCTGTCTGTAAAACCAACTGCAGTTCTTGTCGATCCTTGCTTGCACTAGGGTGTTTGTAGTACGCTGCTTTGAGGTAAGCCACTTCTACACATTTATATGCTAAAGCGGCAGAAGCCATTTTCTTGCATTGTTCATAGGCATGAGCACAAAAGCTGGACAGTCAAATTAAAAAAAGCATTTTAGTATACTGCATTTAAAAAGCTTAGTTCACATAGTTTCTAAGTTAGGCATAGCTAACCATACGTGAAGAAAACTCTAATCAATTTAATAAGATGAGAGTAATCACTACGTGACTAGATGCAACCATCCAATTCGTCATCATTCAGTGTAATTTAATTAAAATAGCCAGATTTCTCTTCTTTTTTTTAAAAAAAAAGTCCGGTTTACTACCTCAAACTATTTTCAGTCTAATCTACCCCCTAAACATTTTTTAGGCTCCCCCTAATCTATTTGTGCAGACATATGTTTGCACCCTAACCTTGTTTTACTAGGTGGTATTGCCAGTGTGGAGTGGTTTTTACCGGTCAACCTAGCCACGTCACACACATGTGCTGAGGTGGAGTATAAGGGCCATGGCAGGCGCCAGGCGGAGCAAAGGTAGGATAGGTCATGACGTTCACGGTTCGCATGGCTTGCTGATCTCTGCTGCAGATGTTGTGTTTGCTCAAGCGGCGAGGCTGTGGTCAAGGCTCCTACCCGCCGTCAGCCGTCTCCAATTCTCCATCCTAGCGCGCGCAACCACTGCTGCATCCTTAGTAATTAATCATCCATTGCAGCAACATCAGATACAGAAGAAGACACGTACTTAGAATGCTGTCGCTAAACGCTAATGGTTGGATGAAACCTGACGTGTCACCAAGCAAGAGCATCACCACCAGGAATGTCTAGAGCACAAGAAGTTTGCACTACATGTATATCTGATCATCCAAGCTTCAAAAGCCGGGTGCTTCTTTGGTCCATGCTCCGTGCAAATGGAAAAGCATATTTACATATGCTGGGGACCAAATCCAGTTTTAAAGAATAATCAGATCAGATGGATGTTGCTTCATAACATATGCAAGGGCCACATAGCTGCATCGGCGCTGTGCGACAGAGCTGTTGCTGTGCAACTGCTGTGGGCCTGTGACTGTGGTATCATCCATCCTACACTTTTCGGCTTGCCGCCAACTGTCATCCTCTAAATTACAGGTGATCACAATTACAGGTGATCACAACCACGACAAAGCCCAAGTGAGAAACCAACAGGCAACAGCTCATTGAAGAAGCAGCAGTTGCTGCCCTTCAAGCTTCAACCATGGCGAGGACACAGCTAGGCCGCGTCTGGCGCACAAAACTTGACTTGACTGATCAAAACCACTCCACGCTGGCAATACCACCTAATAAAACCGGGTTTAGGTTGCTAAGTAGGCTGGTATTAATAGATTAGGGGGTTAACTGAGCCTACAAAATGGTTAGGGGGTGAAGTGGACTTTCGAAATAGTTTGAGGTAGTAAAATGGACTTTTTCATTTTTTTTAAATACCCAGACTGTTTTCATCCCAGAGTGAATTGTGATGTGTCTTCCTTAACAAAACAATAATGCAGACATGCAGTAATGTATTTCATGTTTGCAGCATAAAACCATATTATCAAAATATTTGTGAAATATTAACTGTTACATGGCTAGGTCAAGAGGGATGTTAAGGAAGCAAATTTACGGTTTTAACCCAAAAGAATTGTACCCTTTTGTACTCGTGCCACAACCACAATATACTCTAAACCACTTGCTGAAACAAACTATACAAACTTATATAGACTTAACCAATGCTCACAGGTAGCTCACCTGCAGAGTTTTGCAGTTTCAGAATACATCTTCATTGGCAGAGCAGCATCGCCTGATCTCGAATTGTCCAGATTAGGAGTTTCCAAAAGAGATGCAACATGCAGAAACTTCAAAGCCGCTTCAAAGTACAGGCCCATACTTTCAAGTTCAAGTCCTTTATCCTGCAGGGCATATTGTCATTAGATACTTCAAGCAACATTGACAGCACAACTATGCTGCCTGAGACAACATTTAACACAATTGGTGTCACCAACCTTCAAATGATTAGCCTTGTGTTTTAGATCCCGAGCTTCCTTGAGCGCAAATGCAACCATATTACCATCCCTCCTAATTGGACTCGCAGAATCTCCATTTTCAACATTGGACCTTAATTGTGTGTTGTTTTTTGAAGCATCTGGTTTTACTCTAGTGGTGTGAACCTCTGATTTGCCTTCTTTCAGATGAGAATGAATATCTTGACCAATAGGCTTTGGCATATCTTGATTATCAATTCTAGGACATGATTTCTCTTTTCTGGATGACATCTCTATCTGCTTATTTCCATCTGAAATCAAGTTACTGGATCCATTTCTACCTTGGCGTGAAGGAGCACTATTCTTACTTTTATGTCCAGTGGAATCAGCTGTAGCCCTCGGGTTAAAACAATCCTGCTGATCAGGTTGTAGTGTAGGGCCATGCATATCCAAGATCTTTTTATCACCGGCATACAATTGATTATCTACTCTCCCCACACCGGAGTTATTTGTAGAACCACGCAGAATGGCTTCACCTGCAGCTTGCTGCCCAGTATGTAACAAACCAACTTCATGGCTTGGATATTTTATTGGGGTATGCATGATGCTTGAATCAGCATTCAATGCTCCATCTTTTCCAGTTTTCCTGGCCTTAGAAATCTTATCAGTGTTTGAATTTTTCAGTGGTGATGAAGATACTGATTCAACTGGAGAGCCCTTTGCTTCTTGAGAATTTTTGTTTCTCCGAGAGCTTGAGACCTTTGAAGAGCTTGAAGTTGCAACCGCAGAAGACTGAAGACAGGCAACATCCCTCCTAGTGGGTTCCGCCAAGTTCAAGACCTCTCTCGGAGGTTGATTTTCCCATAGTTCTGATGGACCTTTACAAGTAACAAATTTGTTGTCAGCAACTAGCTCATTATCTTGACGCCTTCCAGCAGAAGACAATAATGCATTTGCATCCTGAACTTCTCCAGGCCTAGCTTCAGACTTCTTTATCTTTGACAACCTCTCCTTCAAATTCTCATTCTCACCCCCTTTGCTTGTGTGGTCCATTGAACTGAGCCGGCTATCCTCCCATTCCTTCACTATCTTCTTTTTGCCAGACAAATCTAATGTTTCTATGTCTGCAGGATGTTCTTTCATCTTCTCATGAAAGGCTACATCATCATCATTAATTCTCTTTGGTTTTTCCAAAATATTATACCTTGAAGCTTTTTCCTTGCGTAAAGAAAACTCATCTTGTTCACGTGAGTCCTTTAACATTTTCGCTTTTGCAGGTAAAGCTTTGGTTTCATCACGAACTTCGTTGCCAGCTAAATCATATTCATTTTTCCAATCTTTGTCAAAGTAATGCCAATCCTCTTTTTTTGTCTTCTTAGATGTTTTGTGCTCATCTCGATCAATTCCTCTTCTGTTTTTTGATTTTGAATGCTTCTTCGATTTTTCTGTAAGATCTCCTGTATTTAAATAGGAATTATATGTCAGTAAACAATGCAAATAACTAAACACAGTATTTACTGAAAAGTATCAGAAGATAATACATATCAGCCAATTATAGGCAATAAACATGAAAGAGAGCAGAACCTCCATCTGAGTGTTCACTGCGACTCTTGTGCTTAGACTTATGCCTTTCAGCAACAAAGTTAGCTGATTTGCTCAGTGGCACCAGACCATGTGTGCTTACAGGATCTCTGTCATTAGGATAATGTTCGCTATCAACTTCTTTATTTTTTGCAGGGGCTTGTTGATTGCTCGTGACAGTCATTTTTGCAGGGGATTGTTGATCATGCCCATGACAGTTTTCATCTATCAGAGCATTTTTCCTTTTCCTACTCTGTCCAAGTAGTCCGCTTATATTGTAGGTGCTAGATGCTGCTACACTTGCATGCGCAGTGTGAGGGCCACCTGAAGAAACACCAGTGGCAGGGATTTGAGTGACATACAGCGCATTTAGAGCATCTGTTGTTTCATCCTCACTAATGTCGCATCTGTTCATCCCAGGTCTGCAAAGACAAATTTGGATTGTATTTTCAGTAATGGAAAAAAATTTCTTCCCCAACTGTCAGACCACTCATAGAAAGAAAACTGCATGACCCTTGAATTAGCAGTGCTACCTCAATGTTGAATTTGCACAGCTTATGGACCACTTAAAAAGACCTTTTTTTTGTTTACGTGGGTGTTTTGTGTGTGTGTGTGTGTGTGTGTGTGTTGGTGGAGGGGGGGCGCAGTGGTGTCATACCTGGGATTAACAACGTTTAATCGTGTACTAAGGACAACTCAGCATATTCAAGGTGCCAATGAAGCATGCATGTATGGTGAGGCATAACACTGGATAAATGCAATTCTAATCAAACTGAACAATAACTTACAGCCAATCAAGCATGCTGCATATCCACTTTTTTGGAAGCATGGAAGTGTTTGTCCCGTAGGGGAGGAGACGCCATTTATGGCACATGTCACAGCATACCCAATTATCCTTTATCATAACAGGTGCAGGAAGAGAAGCTGCATTTGCAGGTATTGTCCCGCCATTTGACGGAATATGCAACTGTCCTTCCTCTGAACCTGGAAATGTGCCATGCTTTACACTGGAAGGGATCTCCTTTTTTGCTGGCCCTGCTATATGAAATTCCTTCTCATTATCACTGTTCATCATCTTCTCTTTGCGTCGACCCTGAACACTTACGCTCTCCAATGAAGCCCCTTCCTTGTTTCCTATAGAGCTCTTAGGCAGATTTTCACTAATGTCTTTATGAGATTTTGCTTTGGATTTATTTTCAAAATGATTAGATTTCAAATGAGAATTAGTTTTCCCATCATTAACCGGTCCAGAAGAATGGGTGAAATTACCATCCTCTAAGAAACTAGATGGTGCTGCAGAATTACCTTTGTGTTCCTTCTGCATTCTTTTGACCTCCGTTCTGGAGTTATCGTCCACAGTTCTGTCACTGGCAAAGGTTTCTTTACCATGAATTATCTTCATATCATCTGATGACCCAGCATCCCAGTCCTTGTCCACGTTGCCTTCAAAATCAACCATAGCAGGCTCAAATGTTCTCATAGGTTTTCCTTTGCTTTCTTTCTTCCTATCATACGGAGAATATTTGTAACTAGTTATATTCATGTCTTCTGAAGTCCTGTCCACTTTACTCGCCTTAAGTTTTACTTTCCCCCGTGGTACTAAACAACCATTTCCTGAACTGTCAAAACTACTGTTTTCTTCTATATGCTTCGTTACCTCTGTTTTGATTGCTTCGCTTTTAACTGTTCCCAGGTCATTGCAGCCCATTTGTTGTTTCGAGCGAGTATCTTTAGTTGATTCTTCTGTGAATTGACCCACAACTTTTAACTCCGTGGTTGGGGCGCCAGAAGAACAGGTTATATTATGTGTGTCTGATAAAATCACTCGGCTGCCAGGTATTTCTACATTAGCCTCCTTGCCCATTATTGCACTAGTATTATTTGAATCTTTTCTAGTCTTTGTATCTATAGACTTCTTTTTCTTGCCATTAAGCTTCATTTTCTTAGCCATATGGACTTTGACATGCCCAGACGAAAGAGAAAGCTCTGAATGGCCATCAACTGCTCTAGGTACATTTTGTAAGTCCAGATTAGTTTCCCATTTGTTAACCAATGGAGTGACCTTATTCGTCAATTTCAGAATGTTACCATGCAGAGGTGACAGCAAGAATCCTCCAGGAACTGAAAAGTATGTCATGATCTGATTGATCATGCAGATAAAAATATAAGCAATTATAACCACTTGTTTGACTACGCTTAATGACTTAGAAATGATAAGTCAGTGGTTATAAAGCATTTATACCTGGAGGATGGTCCGAGGAGATTCATATGGCACATTACTACACACTGGAGATTGACCCTCAAGACCATCAGGACTTCCTTCCATGGATGAAGATGAAGAAATATCAAGGCCCAGGCCACTGTAGATAGCTGCATTCTTTCTTGCCAAAGTATTAGTGGAACCAACTTTGATCCGAACTTTGAGTGTCTTCTGGTCACTACCATTAAATGAGCTGTCTAAGGAATCAGAACAAGCAACAGAGTCCTTCTCACCATTTGTGCTTGAGCATATTTCTTTTTTACACAAATCACCAGATGACGGTGCAGTGGAACCATTATTTCGGGAGATAGATTCAGTTGCCACAGTTGAAGGGTATTGACCCATGCTCTGCATTTGTAATCATGACACATGAACGTATGGCAGAATATACATTGGTTAACAGCACAAGGAAAACTAATAAAGCACCTCAGCAGATTGTTGGAAAGGTGATCTTGAGGTGCCAATGTTTGCAACCTTGGGTGGGCTTCTGCTTTGAGGCAAAGGTGGAGGTGAGCGCTGGTATGTGGGCAAAAACGAACCATATCCACCGTATTTTGACCCTGTCAAAAAGTTTTTCCCACTTAATATGACTGAAATGCAGTGAACAAAAGTACAAGTGCAGCAACTACTAGCTCTTTACCTAGGTTCTCTGCAGATACTCCTCCTTCAAAGTCCTTCTGAAAATGTCCAAGAACATGTTGAAGCTTTTCATCCTGAGAAAAAGAAAACATGTAAAGAAATTAGTGAGGACCAGAGATAAAATGCTTTGATCACAGAAACGGGCATATCACACACAAGCAAACATAAAGGTTTCTGGGTTTCCCCAAAATAAATACTCTCAGTTCATTTTTACTTGTCATTTAGGACATCGACACAGTCTCCAATGCATATGTTTTACCATTGCCTTTTCTAACCATACATTTATAGAAAAAATATTGAAAATATAACAATATGAAAGCATCTTTCATCACAAATCTACTAATAACATTTTTTACAATTGAAATCTTTCCAATTAGGGTTTAAGTTTTCAAGATTTCACTGCACGCATTCTATAACGGCATCTATTTGTGAATGGAGGGAGTCTCGAAGGCAATAATTGCAGCAATCACCTAAAAACACTCAAAAGACCGTGTGTGTGCCTTCAACGGAATTTCAGTATCTTTTAGTTAGGATGTCCAAGCAAACTAAACACGCCTCTAACCACAAGTCAGAACTTTGGATACCAGATGGGGTTAATCAACAAGAAATGAATGCCCCCAAAATGGCTTGTAACGGATAACAATTCTTATAAGTTGGTAAAGAGTTACGCATTTAATAAAAAGGGAATTGTTACAATTTAATGTTTATTAATGGGTTGTTTAGTCAGTTGGCTTTTACTGCACATCAAAAGTGGAGTAGTAGTGAACTCAACTCATCACAGATAACCGAAATAATGGGAAGGACAGCACAATGAAAGAAGCTTGCACTAAAATTGGCCATTGCGGGTCACCCGCGAGCATCAACAAATCACCTACATGAGCAGAGTTCACCATTCATCCTCCAAATAAATCAAATGGAACAATGAATGAAGGCACGTCCTCACCCTACTGAGACAAAGACTAAACTGAGATGTTGATGGTAACCACTTAATTTAACCAAACTAACAGCCTGCCTACGAATTAACGAACTGCGAGATCGTGAACAAAGCTGCCGAGCATCTCCTCCCAAACCGGACCGATCGAGCCGTCCCCCGCGCCGAACGGGCATGTCCAGCGCCGAAATCAACACCCGGATGCGAAGCAAACCAGCACGTTCATTTTCGGGAGGCCGCGAGAGGGAGAGAGGCGAGAAGGTGGGGGGCGCTCACGATGTAGGAGAGCGCGACGTCGGGGTCGAGGCAGAGCGCGCCGCCGCCGCCGCCGTCGTCGTCGGGGCAGGCCTCCCCCTCCTCCAGCTCGCCGTCGCCGTCGTCGCCCATCACGCCGGCCCGATGGAACCCCTCCTCCTGCCGCCCCCGCACCGACAGCATCCGCCTCCGCCGCCGCCGCCACCCAACTCCAAATCGCCCCTCCCCCTCGCCGCCCCTTCGCTAGGGTTTCGGGGATCACGCGATTCGGCAACTCCCGCTCTCCCTCCCCGTCGACGCTGGCTGGCCCCGCCCACGGCTCCGACCTCGCCCGCCGCGATATTTTTACCGCGCGGCCCCCTCCGATTATTTCTATTGCTACCTCTCTCCCTCCTCCTGTCTTCTCTCAGCTTTCAGCTAGAGAGCTACTCCTACACCTAGGACTAGTCAGCGCAGCTTGCGTAGCGGTAGTGTGTGCGCGCGTTGCGTTTGTTTGGCTGGTTGGTTGGGTTGGGTTGGGTTGGCGTGAACCCGGGCCGCCCGCTTCCGTGCCCGAACCAGACGCGTCGCACGAATTTTTGCATTTATAATTTTAATTTTGTAAAGATTTATAAAAATAATTTTTGGATTCAAAAATTTGTAAAAATAGTCGCTTCCCGTTCTATGGGAGGGCATGATTTAAAAAACGCCCTCTCAGAGGGCGTTTTATCCGCGCGGGTGATATTTTACGGCGGCGCCTTCCCGCCTTGCTAAGGGCGTTTTCCCTGTTCAGGGGCCGCTGCAAAAGGAGGCACCCTGGCTTTTTGCGGCGGCCTCTTTCTGCCCTTACCAAGGGCGTTTTCCTATTCATGCGCCGGGCCGCCCGCAGCGGCCCCCTTCTCGCCTTTCCGGAGGGTGTTTTTGCCCTTTCCGCTCTCTGGAAGGGTGTTTTTAGCCTGGGTAGTATATAAGCCAAGAGTCAAAAGTTTTCTTCTCATTTGCATCCTCCCAAATCCGAGAAAAAGAAACAGAGAGAGGTGAGGAAGAGGAAGGAGCACGCGCGAAGCCCAGCCGGATTGCGTACTTCATCCGAGGTAAATGCAATATCCGTCGTTATTTTTTGTTAGTTAGTATGTAAATGCAATATTAGGAAAAATGTAATTTTTTAATATTTGAATACTTATTGAATATTTTGTTATAGATTTGTAAAACAGAAGATTTAATTTAGATCAACTTAGATAATTTAATCGACAGTAACATAGGTAGAATAGATAAATCAACAAGGATAATTTAATGGACATTAACATAGGTAGAATAGATAGATCAACTTAGGTAGAATATGTTTGGATCTATGTGTAAATTATGTGAGTAGATGGTAAGCACTATAGATAATCGTACGTATAATTTCGTTGATAATCAAAATATGTGTAGATATAAAGTACGATTTAATTTAATTTAGTTTATAAAATTTGTCAAATTTAAATGAACGAGGTACGATTGGCGGTAGATGAAATGAATAAATCGATTCGGGATATTTTAAGATGTAGACCAGAGAACATATTTTAAAGAAATTAACTTAGACACAGAATCATCTAGGCAACATATTCGTAGTATAGAATAAACTCGCTTCAATTTGTTTGTCGGCACTATGGCAAGTAAGATCATATTTCGATAGTTCACGGTGAAGGCAACGTTAGATACGGTCCGGAAGGTGTAGATCCAGGCATTTTAGGATGAAATCAAAGGGCATCGATAGGCCGAGAAAACATTTGAGTCGGTGTATAGTTGGTTGCTACGTGGATTTAAAGTGCATACAAGAGTGAACACAATGTCTCTGTCCGTTGTAGTAAGTCGTGCAATACAAGGATATTATTGGGAACTTATGCCTATAGATAACACTGAGTCGTGGAGACGTTATGTGAACATGGCACTTGAAAGGTCCTGGCCCCTTGTTATTTTTGTGGCATTGCACGAAATCGATAGCAGTAATACAATGCAAACAGAGTATGGTGAAGGTCCGAGCAATGAAGCAAGCTTGGAGGAGGCGATTGGCGTGGCCGACGAGGGGGAGAGAATCGAAGCAATTGTTGAAGAAATGGAGAGGGAGGATTCTGAAAATGAGCAGGCGGAGGGCGATGAATCATCGGACGAGGAAGAAGATGTCATGCCCATCGATTGGGAACAAGCTGATTTCTCTCAGCTTGTTATCTCGGAAGGGCAACATGTTTTATTTGAATACAAGGATAACAAGGTCATCCAGGGTGCTAGGTATGTTCATAAGGAAGACATGAAAGAGGCAGTGAAGCATTGGGCGGTCTCTTTGCATAGAGAATTTAGGGTGGTGAAGTCTACGAACTATGTGTATGATGTGAACTGTATGAAGGATGATTGGAAATCGCAAGCTTAGCTTGGAGGAACAACCCACTGGGTTTCCCTAAATGGTCGGAGCGTCCCATGTGCGGTTATAGGGATCGTTGCAAGATGGCTACCTCCTTTGAACCACGAACATATGGTCGGAGATATTTTATTTGCCCTAACTTAGACAACGACTTCGTTGTACGTCTTTCGTTTTATCAATTCTACAAACGTCTTCACTCTAGTGGCTCTCTAACTGATTACATGTGTTTCTTTACCAGGGCATTCAAAGAAGGTATGGATTCACTAGGTGGATCGACAATGTCATTCCCCAATATAACGGCCTAAAAGTAACTGAATGTGAAACTCAAAAGGAGTACAACGCCGAGAAGGAAAGAGAAAATTGATGACAAGCTTATCGCCCTTGAACGGTTCCGTAGGTAGCCGAGCCTTGACTCGTCGGGGATGAGTTAGTTGTATCATGTATGAATAAGACATTTGCCATGTATTGTATCATCCATACCTAATGAGTTATGTAACAGTATGACAAACAACTGCTTAACCATTGCTACTAAGTTAACTTGGTTAAAATAATATGTTATGATCAACATATGTACGATACCTCGAATATTTACATTTGCAACAATATTTACATTTGCAACAATACGACGATAAAACAAATGTTCATTACACAACATATTTACATTTGCAACAATACGATGATAACATTTACATTTGAAACAATACGACAAATCAAATGGATCGGTTACATTTGCAACAATACGACAAATCAAATGGATTGGTTACATTTGCAACAATATGACGATAATATTTTACATTTGAAACAATACGAGAAAGGTCGATCGATTAGGGTTTAGGATAAAAACGCCCTTCCGGAGGGCGGAAATGGCAAAAACGCCCTCGGAAGGGCGGGAAGGGAGCCGCACGCAAAACATGCAAAAACGCCCTTACCAAGGGCGGAAGGGGCCGCACTGCAAAAGCCAAGGCGGCGCCCTTTTGCAGCGCCTCCGTGAACAGGGAAAACGCCCTTAGCAAGGGCGGGAAGGGGCCGCCTGCAAAATATCGCCGCGCGCGAGCGGCACCCAACGCCGTTGCCACGTCGGATAAAACGCCTCCGGGAGGGCGTTTTATCAATCACGCCCTCCCGGAGGGCGGGAAGCGACTACTTTTGCAAATTTTTGAATCCGAAAATTATTTTTGTAAATCTTTAAAAAATTAAACTTATAAATGCCAAAAATACCGTGTCGCACCACGTCTCAATCCCACGCCAAACCGACACGGCCCGAGGTCACGCCAACCGTGTCTGCGTTGTGGCCGGCGGCGTGGGCGTCACGTGGCCTGTACGCGCATAGTTCTCCTGTGGGCCTTGCTTCGTGGGCCGCCGCCACAGCCACACGGACCTACGGCCCGACGACAACGCGACCGCGGGAAGTGAATGGATCAGATATAAGCCTATTTTACCTCCCCTGTCTCTTGTCCTGATCGAATCGTATCCCTCAATCTCGAAACCAAATACATCATCTTTCTCAACTTCAAAAATTAGTATAAATTGATTCTTTCGGTGGTTTTGAAAGTGATTTCTGCTGACATGATAGCCCAGTCATCAAAGGAATTTAAAATAGAGTGGGTCCCACATGTAAATGACAATGATAAAAAGGTGGGGCCTACTTGTTAGCCCCACTTCTCCTCTTCTTCTCTAGGCCTCTCTCTCGCTTCTCCGGCTGGCCAGCTCGCCGGTCCCCACCCCACCCTGCTGTAGGTCGTTCAGCTCACGTCCATTCCATGCCCAGATCCTCTTCGCTTTAGGCCTTGGCCAGGACTCGAGGCGGTGCCTCCTCGCTCAAATTATCTCTGATATAAGCCCTCCTACATCGGATGGATCTATGGAGGAAGTCGTGTGGGTAGACCTCGAAAAGCTCCTCATCAAGTGCCTCCAAGTCATCGATGAGGCCGACAACGAGCACTACCCGCCTTAAGCAAAAACCAACCCTTCCTTTCCCCGCCTCTTCTCTCCTGCCCACAAAACCCAACTCACTGTGGATTCGGATTCCTCTCGTAGGGACATCGGCGGCGAGGAGCAACGCCTCTCCGCCATTCGCTGTATCGATTTCTCCTAGGTCATCAACAAGGACGCCAAGAGACCCAAGAAGGACACCACCCAGCAACAGCAAGCATGGCCATGGCAGGGCATGACGGAGAGCCTACAGCAAGTGCAGCAAGAGCTCTCCATCATCATTGACCTCATATCAACTAATCCGGTCACCATGAGAGGCGCCTCAGGAGGGTGGTGGAGGAGGAGAGCGGAGTGGTAGATTGTTGTGTCGCTGGCCTCCTGCCGACGTCGCGCGTTGAGCGCTAGCGAGCTTTGCACGTGAGAGATAAAAAGAAGGGAGGAAAAGATGAGAAGGAGAAGTGAGGCTAACAAGTGGGTCTACTGTTTTTTATTTTTACCCTTATCACTACATGTGAGACCCACTTTTTTCAGTTCTTTTGATGACTGGGCTGTCACGTTAGCATATTTGAACCAAGTCAACCCGTCATGTCAACAGAAACCGCTTTCAAAACTACTAAAGGACTTAATTTGCATTAGTTTTTGAAGTTGAAGAAGACGTTATACTCCGTTTTGCATTTGAGGGATGCGATTCAACCAAAGACAAGAGGCAAGATAGACTTATTCCAAAGGATTATATTAAGTGCAACGAGACGGGAGCTTGGATATGTTTGAGAGAAAGGAAAAAAGACGACTGAGCATGATTAATTGAGTATTGATTTTTTCAATGGAAAAATTTGTGGAAAAACTGCATAGTTTGGAAAAACAAGGATGTGTATATGATCAATAACACAGGCTACCAATAAATCAGAGTGGCGCAGCGGAAGCGTGGTGGGCCCATAACCCACAGGTCCCAGGATCGAAACCTGGCTCTGATAGAATTTCAGTTGGGCATCCGTCCCTTATTTTTTTAATTGTATCCTTTTTTATTTCTTTTTGTTTTCTGAATTACTACTATTGATCTGCGACAGATATCCTCATCACGGATGCATGATTGCCAATTTTTCAGTCTATAAAACTTCATAAGTTTTGCCTGTCATCTTGCTAACGATCATGCCGTAGATCACCAGTCGAACGAGATGCTTCCCCGATTCATCTGCATGCCAATGCCATTTTTGCCAACGCCCGATCGGCGACGCCAAAACGGATCGACCAGTTCAAGAAGATCAAAGCAACATTCTACTATACGGTAATTAATCGAACTCGATCGAATCAGTAGCCAATCTAATCTCCACAAGAAGTGTACCATGCATGCTAAGCTTAACTATTAAGACAGTGGTAGTTACACAGATCAAATTAATTAGTAAGATCGAAGAGTCGAAACAATTGATACATGGGCTTTATATTGATTGGAGGGTAGTACAGTGTCTAGCTAGTACCATAAACTGATGCCAAGTACCAGCATGCAGATGCAGTACACGTGTCTCCAATCATACACGTACGGCGATACACGCATCGACCAAGCAGATAGATGATGTGCATACAGGAGTACTGTACTTAGCCCACTAGCAAAATTCTAATCCTACAACTCAGAATAAATAACGGCAACATACATACATAGTTATATATATTTATATAGAGACTTAATTAAGCATGCAGATATAATAATTAATTAGCTATAGATGCGATTCAGCTGGAGCTGCAACACAGTTAGGTCACCCTGGTCAGTAGTGGTCATCACGCGTGCAGTACACATGCAGCTCAACATCACGTCATCACCCTCTCTCATGCCACCTTCACGGCCGGCAGCGCCGGCGGGGGCGGTGGCGGCGGCGGGATGTCCACGACGACGCTCCTGCGGTCGATGACGACGTCGGTGTGATCAGCTGCCTCCGGGGTGGCCGGCGCCGCCTCCAAGTCGGCGGCGTCGAGCGGCGCCACCGCCGGCGACGCCTGGAGCTGCATCTGTAGCTGCTGCTGGTGGTGGTCCTTGACCTCAACCTGCCGGGCCTCGCCGGCGGCGGCCTCCTCCGACACGGCGACATTCTTCTTGGGGTTCTTGTACACGACGTAGAGCACCATCTGCGCCAGCCCGAACAGCAACCCCAGCACGTTCGGCGTCTGCATATACGAAGCAATTAACATTAATAATTCAATCAATATATATAGCTTAATTAATTACTACTAGTATATGTGCAGTGATATGCATGCAGCTGGCTACAACAAAAAACTCCTGGTTAAATATATTTGTGTGATGCGTACGTTTACGTAGTTTAATTAGGGCTTTTTAGGCTTGGGAGAGTACGTATGCTCTGCTTTGGCGAAAGATAGGTTATACAAGTGATGAATAGTGGCGGTGTCTTTTGTGCTGGGCTCTCGGCAGAAAACATCTGGCTCATGGGCGGTGACACAAGCGACACGCACTACCTCATCACTATCCATGATTAATTACCTAATAAAAGTACAAATTAACAGTTGCTTAAGCTCTGGCTAGCTGGCTAACTTGCTTATGCCTGGATGGACTGCTAGCCAGAGATGTTTAGAAAGAACAGGACAAAACGAGTAAAAAAGTTGAAGGAAAAGAAGAAGAAAATAGTACGACGTACGGCGACGAAGAAGTCTTTCATGAGGAGGCCGTAGAAGAACCAGACGACGGCGCTGAGTGTGAGGAAGAAGGAGAGCCAGAAGGGCATGAACTCCACGCTCTTGGTCCTGATCACTTGCCTCTGCAAAACCAAATTTGATCAAACTAGCTGTTAGTTCTTGTTAATTTGTTAATTAATTAATCAGCTCATAATCAAATTAACGATATATATATATATATATATATATATATATATATGAAGCTAGGACATAGTACTTTCGGATTTGTAATAAATAACGCAATTAAATTTTCGATACAGATCATTTATTTTATTAAAAAATTTACATAATTATAATTTATTTTATTGTAAGTTGTTTTATTATTAAAAAGTATTTAAAAAAATTAACGGCGTTATTTATTAAAAAGAGGTAGCATGTGAGGAATTAATGTACTTACGATGATGGTGAGTGGGGCTACGAAGACGGCGAGGGCGAAGGAGGCGCCGATGCCGCCGGCGAGGGTGACGCGGCGGTCGCCCTTGACGAAGAGCTGCAGGACGGCGACCATGGCGCCGAAGAGGGCCAGGTTCATGGCGCAGACGAGCTTGACGGTGAAGGCCATGGCTTGCCTGGGGGCGTAGAGGAGGTAGATGGTGAGGTAGAGGGACTCGACGAGGCAGCCGATGGAGTTGATGGAGAGGAGGAGGAGGTCGGAGGTGAGGAGCGCGTAGTAGAGCCACAGCATTGCGCTCAGCAGCGCCACCGCATACGGCACCGACTGGAACGACTCCGTCGACTTCTTCTTGTAAACCCGGTAGAACGTAGTCCTGCACATCATGATCATATCCATTAGCTTAACTAACATGTGTTCTTTTTTTCAATAAAAAGAATCATCAACATTAATTCATGCATGCGTGCATGCAACAGATCATGTATTATTAGCTCAATGATCTGACTATATATATATATATATATATGCATGCATGCTTCCTTGTGTGTATCTAGCTATACTCACACTGGTGCAAGGATGACCAGGAACGACAGGATGTTGCCTGCAAAATTATTCACCAGCCAAGAAAAAAAAAGTTAGTTCGAATGGAGTATGTACTATAAATGCATGCATGCATGCATGCATATGTACTCGTTGTGGAAACCACTATATACTGCATGCTAGATGTGGTTATTTTGTTATAGAAGTGTGTAGTCTCGAATTAGTGTATGTGTTACCTATGATCCCCACAGCAAAGACCAATGGCTGAACCATCTTGGAGGATATGATATGATGCTAGCTTAATTATAGTTTGATCAGGATGATCTCCTCTCCTGCTCTACACCAGTATTAATTCAAGAGCAAGGAGAGATCGATCAATCCTCTAGCTTTGCTAACAAAGCTAGCTAGCTGTGTGTGTTTGCTACCACCTGACCTGACACAGGTTGCTCTTCCTCGGCATCGCTGGTATTTATAGGGCCAAGAAAGGAGAGGCCAACATTTATATTATTAGTAGCTCGATCGCCAGATCAACTCAAGATTAATTAGGAGAGATCGATGCATGATCGATCGAGTAGTTCCATTGCTTGTTGAGCTTTGCCTGCTTCTCTTCTCTCGTTCCAGTGCATGCATACGTGTGGCCGGGCGCACTCACTTTAATTTGCTTGCATATTGATCCCCGGCCTAATCCCTGGACCTGTACTGTTCATGCCTTTGACTGGCCTATGTGTCGGTCATCCATTCATGACATGTCGCATTAGGTTAGGGCACTTCGACTGACACATGGAAATTCACCCCCACATGTGTCGATGGAAGTCCCAATAATGGAAGCATGGTGATAATATATATGCATGGAGCTGATTTATGTATGTATATCTCTTTGGTGATAAAAATATGCTCATGCGTTGCAAAGGAGGTTATTTTATTTTATTATAATTATTTTAAAGTTGAAGTCTCATGTAATTCTAATTTATATTTTTTTCTTTATGTCTTCACCTGGCTCCGGGTGTCCGCCTCTGGATCGACCGAGCGGCGAGCCGATAGCAGGGACGACGACGCAGGGAGGAAAGCATGCAGAGGGCGAAGGTCCAGGCGACGGCGGGAGCTCCGAGCGGCGACGGGAGGGAGGGGTGCGGCACGGATGGGGACGAGAGGGAGGGGCGCAGGCGCGACGTGGGGCGCGGCGCGGGAGCTCCGAGCAACGACGGGAGGAGAGGCGCAGGCGCGGATGGGGATGGGAGGGAGGGACGCAGTGAGGGAGGAGCGCATGAGGTCTTTTTTTTCATCCAAGCCATCCTTTCCTTTTCAACATTGGGACTATGGGTTAATTTTATAAACACTTAAGGGGTTTTCTGCAAAATAGCAGGGCAGACTATAGGTTAATTTTATAAACACTCAAGGGGTTTTCTACAAAATAGTCAGACAAAACAAAATTTTGGTGAAAACACTACTTTGCTTTATAGATAGTTATATATATATATAGAGAGAGAGAGAGAGGAGGGGTTCAATATAGTCTTTTGAAGAAGGCATAGGTATTCAGTCAGAAAAATTTGATGGACCTAAACAAGGTGCAAAATTGTCAGTTTTGGGATGATGAACTAATTTATATGAGAATTTGAACCAAATTATACATGACATGGTTTGCAAATAAATGTTTCAAACCCCACTGTTAGAGAAACCCTCTTTAGTCCCGGTTTGTAACCCGCTTTTAGTCTTGGATTTTAAATCGAGACAACGAAAGCGAGACTAAAGATGTCTATCTTTAGTCCGGGTTGAAATAAACAGGACTAAAGATAACGATGCCACGTGGCTGGCTCCGTCATCTTTAGTCCCGATTGGTGTTACCAACCGAAAATAAAGGTTTTTTTTTAAATTTTGCTTCTTCTGCTTGTTTACACACACACACATATATTTATACATACATATATATGTATAAATACATAACACAAATATATATTTATACATATATATATATGCAACAACATCAAAATTAACTTTTTTAACGCCACAGATCAAATACAACAAAATGCAACAACAATATCATCCAATAATTCATAAAAATTAACACCACGGATCAAATGCAATAACAAAATCATCCAATAATTCATAAAAACATCTAAAAATCTACAACAAAATCTGCCGACACCCGACGACGATGACGGCGGCGGAGGAAGGTGACGAAGGGGCATCGGTGGTGAAGCGGTTGAGCGACCCTACAACGACTTCTGCGAGTCCATGGCGGAGATGACCGTGGAGCGACAGGTGTTCGGCGGTGGCGGTGTGTGGCGGCGACGACGGCGATGACGCCCCGCCGCCGCCATCTCCTCTCCCTGCCGTCGTGAGGGCTGAGGAGAGAGAGAGATATGAAAAAACAACTAAGTGTTAGATCGGTGGAGAAGACTTGTGTGCCAGGATATATATACCCCTGGATCTGTAGTCCCAATTGGTGCCACCAACAGGGACTAAAGATCTAGTTTTTAGTCCCAGTTGGTGGCACCAACCGGGACTAAAGATAATTTTTTGCTATTTACAATTCATCTTTAGCTTTGGTTGTAGCCGCCAACCGGAACAAAATATAATTTTCCGCTGTTTCTAAATTTTTTTGTCCTGGCTAGGGTTAACAACCGAGACTAAAAATCAAATAATCTATTAAATAAATTTAGGTTTAAAATAATAATAAGTAATACATTAAAATTTAATCAAATATAGGTAATCCTAGACCTTGCATCTCTCTATGTGCTCCTCTAGATATTGTTCTTCTTTTGTTCCTTTCTATTTTTTCTTTTGATCTGCTATGGACCTTATTTTGGAAAAATTTGACTTTTTATTTTATTTTTTTATATTTTTTATTGACTTAGGAGCATACGAGAGGTAACCACAGAAAATTTGAGTCTAAACAGGTGAAAGACGTGGCCGGTAAAAAATTCAGAAGACACGCTCAGAATAGAAAAAAAGCTTCCGAGCTCGAAAAGACAATGTTCTGAGCAGTTTTTGGGAAAAATAAAATCGCCGGACCCGACAAAGCGGGGAACAAACGCATCCAAAATTTTTTTCTAATCAATTTTCATATATGAAAAGTCTCAATCGGAGTCCGTATATGAAAGTTATGTCTGTTTTAAAAACCGACTCCGAGTTATAGGACAAAACGGGAACAATGCGCACAAAAACTTGTTGCACGCGCACGACGGCTAGAGTTTGATGGAAACAAAAGGGAAAAACACATGAACTGGACTCTAACACGATCTAACCCGCAACAAGACCTCGATCAGGACAGAAACTTGACACGACGGACTCAAACCGAAATATGCAATGGCACGAACGGTTCTACGACAGGAAAAACAAATGTGGCAGAGTGACACACCGATTCGGCTTCGATCGAAAGATCCAACCCTGCAATCTTAGCACCACTACTCCTATGGTTGTCAACCGAGACACGACCCGGTTGACCTCGACAAAAAGGCTAATCCTTCCTTCTTCCCGTAAACCTTCGTATTTCTCGTTTTCGCGCGCGCACGCTTCCAAACTGATAAACAGTGTGTATTTTTGAAAAAAATTCTATAGAAAAGTTGCTTTGAAAGCATATTAATTGTTTTTTAAAAATTTTAGCTAATACTTAATTAATCATGTGTTAATATATGCTTCATTTTACTTGCCGAAGAGGAGGGATTCCTCCCAAACACAGCCTAAGTATAATAAGTTTCACTTAGATTTTTCATTGTTTTGCTTCAATAATATGACACTATCTAGCATAAAGTAAAACTTATTTTAATTCTTCTTTTGTAAAGTAAAGGTACATGTTGAACCCGATGTCGATGTAAAGTGAATACAATTTATCGATATAAAATGAGTGAAGATCTTTAGTCTCGGTTGGTGTACTAGGACTAAAGATGATCTTTAGTTCCGGTTGGTAACATCAACCAAGACTAAAGATCCTAGAGAGCCGTAACCGGAACTAATTTTTTTAGTCTCGGTTTCTATTGGCCGGGACTATTATGGATTTTGGCAAATGAAGCAAAGAGCATTTCTCCAGTAGTGCCTCTAGCTGAAATTTCATAGGTAGTAATTTTTTATCAACAAAAATCTCTAACCATCCAAATTAATTTCCCACGCAAATTGGGGAGCTAGCTTAAAATTTGTTTGAAGGTAAGCTTATATTTGACATATACTCTATCTTCTTTGTGTTTCTGTAAATACAATTGTTTCTAAGTGAATATATTGAACGTTTAACAACCAATATATCTATAGCTAGCCATACTTGTTAATTAAAGGTATAGATTTTTCTTCACCTCCCTGTTTATCGTGGTCTTAGCTTGAGAGCAAATGTTGTTGCTAAAACGATCGAGCTGAACCAGTGATTAGTTGCTTCGACGTTTCTTTCTTTTGGTTGGTTTATTTACATTTATCGAGATTTAACTTTTAGTAGGTTTGTATTTAGCCTTCTCTTAATAATATGTGAGCTTGAAGGAGTGATAGCATATATATGAATCAGCCACCAAAAGTGATGTTAATTTGGAAACATCAGTCCCAAAAATCCAATTTTTATTTTTTAATTCCAAAACACAATTCTGACTAATAATAACTACACCACAAGTCCACGAACATAAGATATTGAAAATATGTATATATAAACCATGGTGTGGTTAATTGTAATACTATGAAAAAATTTATGAAAAAAGTTCTATGCATTTTTTATTTTTTCTATGCATGTTCAACCTATTACCTACAAGATATAATTCAAGTTAGGCTTCATTTTACTTGCCGAAGAGGAGGGGTTCCCAACCCCTCCTCCCAAACACAACCTAAGTATCATAAGTTTCACTTAGATTTTTCATTGTTTTCTTTCAGATATGGCACTATCTAGCATTAAATGAAACTTATTTCAATTCTCCTTTTGTAAAGCGAAGGTATATACCAAACCCGATGTAAAGTGAATACAATTTATTGATATAAAATAAGTGAAGATCTTTAGTCCCGGGACAAAGATATGATCTTTAGTCTCGGTTGATGTTACCAACCGGAACTAAAGATCTTTGGCGCCCTGACAGATTTTGACAGGAATCTAACTGCGACTAAAGATGATCTTTATAGTCCTGGTTGTTAACACCAACTGAGACTAAAGATCCTAGAGAGCCGTTGTCTTTTTTAACTGGGACTAAAAATAATTTTTTAGTCTCGGTTTCTATTGGAACAGGAACTATTATGGATTTTGGCAAGTGAAGCAAAAAACATTTCTCCAGTAGTGCCTCTAGCTGAAATTTCATAAGTAGTAAATTTTTAGCAACAAAAATCTCTAACCATCCAAATTAATTTCCCAAACGCAAATTGGGGAGCTAGCTTAAAATTTGTTTGAAAGTAGGCTTATATTTGACATATACTCTATCTTGTTTGTGTTTCTGTAAATACAATTGTTTCTAAGTGAATATATTGAACCTTTAACAACCAATATATCTATAGCTAGCCATATTAACTAAAGGTATAGATTTTTCTTCACCTCCCTATTTATCGTGGTAATTTCTTAGCTTGAGAGCAAATGTTGTTGCTAAAACGTTCGAGCTGAACGAGTGATTAGGTGCTTTGACGTTTCTTTCTTTGGTTGGTTTATTTACATTTATCGAGATTTAACTTTTAGTAGCTAGGTTTGTATTTAGCCTCTCTTAATAATATGTGAGCTTGAAGGAGTGATAGCATATATATGAATCAGCCACCAAAAGTGATGTTAATTTGGAAACACCAGTCCCAAAAATCCAATTTTTATTTTTTAATTCCAAAACACAATTCTGACTAATAATAACTACACCACAAGTCCACAGACATCAAAGTCCACAAACATCAGATATTGTATGTATATATAAACCATGGTGTGGTTAATTGTAATACTATGAAAAAAGTTCTATGCATTTTTTTAATTTTTCTATGCATGTTCAACCTATTACCTACAGAGATATAAGTTAGGTTCTAATTAAAGTTTGTCGATATATGTAGTGTCTCTCACTTATTCTTGACTCATATATTTGTTGCACCCGGTACAAACATTTATTCCGTATTCGCTCAGACCATAAATATTTGTGTCTTCTGTCACTTTTAAAACTGTAAGTACCAGTTCTAAAATATTTTAATTGGATATATGAAAATCACGTCGACATTAGTTAACTAATGTGCTTTATTAAGAACTGCAATCACTACTCCCTCTGCACCGCAAAGACTTTATTTTCCTATTCTCTCGTGTGTCAAAAAACTTTATTTTTGAGGCGATTAATGTATTGAAGTTTTAGAAAGTTTGAAACAAATGCATTAGAGTTTTTTTAAAAATAAGGGACAAATGCATTACTGAAGTTTGAAAAAATGAAAGACATTTTTTTTGATTTTTATTGATTTTGTATTGATACATGTGAAACGGGAAAAAATTAAAGTGTTTTTTTTGGATGGAGGCAGTAGGTTATTGTTTTTTTTTTTTTCACAAACCCATTACGGTAGAAATTACGTACTCCAGCTATCAAAGTTGCAACAGCAAGAGAGACCGTTCATCGTCGACATCCAAAACAACAAGTATATATCTGTATGTGACCCGACGGAAACTTCGCTTATCAAAAGTGCTTTTCGTTTTCTTTAATATCAAACACACTAACGCGACCAAAAGTTAAAGGATGTTCGATATCGGCACTTATGCATGCATGTGGATATCCCATATCTTACTTTGAAGTTCCCATTGGCGATAAATGGGTTAAGAGTTTAGGCGAAAGCTTAGCTGCTAGCTAGCTTAATTAGGAGGACAAACTGTTGCCATCACGCAGCTAGCAGGTAAAAAAAATTAGTATACTAATCAGCGGGCCGGCCAGCAATCCAGTCTCGCTTTTTTACCGAGGCGTATGTGCGCTGTAAAAATCCGTACCGGCTAATTAAGTGGTTTAGCTTTGGACCCGCGGTGAAAGTGTGTTACGACGCGCAGCTAGGCCTAAACGAGAACGACCATATGCGAGCCGCTTAGCCCTAGGCTAGCTTTTGGCTCAGCAACCTACGCGCGGTTAGGCATGGGGTGTGCCAGCGCGAGATCCGCACCGTCCACGTGGGGGTAAACCTATATTATGCGGGGCAATCTCAGCCGTTGACGTGCCTACTACGTACCTGGCCAGCCGTTGAGGTGTTTCTCGGGCGAAATATGTTGCGGTTTTTTTATTACTAAACGGCGGCTAATTAATAGTGTCGTCACGCATCTTATAGAGGCGCGCATGCATGCAAAGCCAAAAATAAAAAAAATAAAAAAATGTTTACAACACACTGCTGTGCAGCCAAAACATTTTTTTATGTGGCCAGGCATCCCGCCTATTATCATAGGCACGTACGAAAACACTTTAAAAGACCTAACTACGAAATTCGATTTTCACAAACGACACTCTTAAATCACTGCTTGTTAAAAGTTTTTATTAGCTAAAAAATCAGTTTTTACACCATGCATACATTTATTTTAGATCCACCTCCAGAAAGCATGGCAGTAGAACATAGCATGTAAGAATATTTCAACAATAATAGAACAACATGCAAACAAGAACAAAATCAAAGTCGTCATCACAGCCGGAAGCAACGCACTTCTAGTCATCATGTCTAAGCGTCATCGCTGTCGGATCCGCCTCCATGCCCACACACCATTGCCAGATTTGGCCCTCCACTTGTCCTCCGTCGTCAGATCTGGCCATCCCCTTTTCCGCCGCTGCTAGATCTGGTTGTCATCTTGCTCACCACCGTTAGATATGGTTATCCCAAGGACCGTCGCCGCCAATGACCGCCACCATCGTGGACGAGATCGCATAGGAAGGAGGGTGGATGCGCGGTGGACGATGCTGTCGTCACCAAATCTGACCGTCCCCTTGCCCACCACTGTCGGATGTAGATGCCTCCTTGCTAGCTGCCGGTGGATGTGATTGTCTCCTTGCCCGCCATTGTTGGACCTAGCCATCCTAAGGACTATTGTTGCCATGGACGAGCTCGCCTCGAAGAAAGGGTGGACACCATGGATAATGATGTCGGTTGTCTCCACGATGAGATCTAGGCACGTCGTTGCGAAGAGAGCAGAGTAGAGGTAATGGAGGAAGGATAGGTAACGGATATGAAGGAAGACGAGCTTGCTAGGGTGGTCTTTTCATAAGGGAGTAACAGGGAGACAACTTATCTTGATGACTTATTTGATCTGGAAGTGGTGACTGACTGGTGTTGGGTCTCGATCTTTTAATGTTATCAATAGTATTTGCAAGCCGTCCTCCTAAATGATACTGTCTGTGAAAATTAGTTTTAATGTTATCAATAGTATTTGCAAGCCGTCCTCCTAAATGATAACCGTCTGTGAAAATTGGTTTTCACAGATGATGTTAGACCATATGAGCTCATCGTTATTTTTATATTTTATAAGTGCGTTTTTAATGATCGGTTTGTAAAAATAAAATCTCGATGACTGTGAAAATGATTTTTTAAAGTAGTGTAAGCTTGTGATGATGATCATATGCATGGAGTGATTCAGATTAACTAAAGGGCTAGTGACCATTTGATCCCTCATTTTTCATTTATTAATTTATTTTGGTTCTCACTATAAGGATGGGAGACTTTCTCACGTGTCACCTAATTTTCCTGTGTGCTTTTTTCAAGCACATCGAAATTTTTCTAGGGCTTAAATATTTTGTTGTATCGCACGGGCAAAATAAGTAAATTGAATTTAAGAAAGTGTAGTGAATGACGAAAAACTAAAGGTATAGAGGTGGATTTATAGGTCTAATACTCTATACATAAGAGTTTAAATCATATATATTACTAATCATATTACTGCTTACAATTACATGCACGATGTGAAAAGTCATTGTTAAAATAATGACTTACCGCTGATGTATAACTATGTAGACTTGCTCCTCAAAAAATCATGGACTACTTAGCCAAAGTAAACGAACTAATAAAAATGGCATCTTTATCTTTCAAAATGAGCCACATGAAAAAGACGGGAACCAAAAACTCATCAATTCTAAAGTTATTTAAAAACTTCTAAGGGATGAGATATTTGTGGCCATGCACGACAAGGATAGTGGTATCTGGCACTTTGCATGAGAAGGGCAGACTATAGGCTGGCCAAATTAGTAACCTCCTTCCTCGATACTTTGCCTACCTTCATCTTATTATTCTTCCCATATTCTTCCCAAAATAGTTGGGCCATCGTCAGAAATGCGGAATTTTCGATTCCTGTGGGAATTGAAACGTACAAAAGTGATGCCCATAGAATTACCAAAAAGTAATTTATACGGAGTTATTGTGTTTCGAATGTGGCTTCGTTCTTAACATTGATTTCAACGAACATCCATTAATCTCCCGCTATATTCAACAAAAATGGCATGGCTTCGTTAAAAAAACAAATATTCATTAATTAGTTACAGTTTTATGTATATCTGTGAAGATTAGTAGACCATCAATAGATGTTTCCAACAGACTAGACTCTAAATGTAAAAAATTTCTAGCGTGTGTATTAGACATGCGCAATCTAAGTAGGTCCCGTAAAAACACCCTAAAGCAAAGGTACATGGTTAGCATAGAAATCTCCATAGGCTAAGTTATTTTTAGAGTATTTATCGGATTGTTGAAACAAATTATTTGGATTATTTGCTTCATGTTTCCAAAAATACATTTTCTTAAAAATATTTTTCTATTGTATTGCTTAGATCATTTGTTTTAAATTAATCGTTAAGATTATTTATCAAAAATATTTATTTTGTATAATTAAGTAGAGATAATTCACTTATTAATATGTTTATGTCGATGTTATGGATAAGACATACCTTCTATATAGGTTAATGAAATACGATAATACCATATACCCGATAATATGTGAGAAGGTATCCCTTAATTAAGAAAATATGACTAATGAAGAAGAAAATTATCTTTTCGGAATAGAAGGTGTCAGAGTCTTAGTCGAGGAAGACAAAGTTTTCTTAAGCTCATATTTTGTTTTATCTCCTCGAAGTTCTACTTAACGAGAACGATATATCATGTTATATAAATAAGGCCCCGAGATATCGAGTTATAAGCCATAGCCAAAGCCACGGCTAGAAGCAATTCGGAGAAAGTCGGCGTCGTATTCATCGAATAGATCTTGTCGGACCATTCCCAACAGCCTCTAGTCGACGGATTCATCTAGTTATTCTATTCTCCATTATACTACATCTTGGAAGGCTGAATCAGTATAAATTTATGTTTTTTGTCTGCTTGATTTATTTTCATGTATATCCTAGTTTCAATGGTTCTCATGTTCGACGTATAGTTTGTCGACAGTTTTAATTCCAAAAAATCTAGTACTCGACGTATAGTTTGTTGACAGTTTTCAATCATATAGTGCCACTCCTAATTAAGTTTTATTTAAAATGTTGTGTATTAATATATATAGTTAAACACCTACTAATGGAAACCTAGCTGGTCGCTCACTCCTTTTGCTTTTCTGGCCATGGGCGCATGCTCATGCGCCAGATGGCATGTTCAGGAGGCTACTGGGGCCAGAGAGAGATGGAGAAACCAATCCCGTTGCTCGATCGGCCACTTCGGCAGCTTAAATAGTCCCACATTAATTTGCTCGCTTAGTTGGCAGAGCACTAGATGATGATGATGAGGCTATCTCGCATAACGTCATGCATGCATGCATATAGTATCAGACCGATCGATCGATCAGGTTTCCGATATGACATGATATGCTTAACAAACGTGCGAAAGCTAGCATCTCACTTACTAGATGCATAAATATGATCATATCAGATCAGGCTATGTTGCATGCATGTACTATGCACATGGCATATATATATATATATATAAAAGTGATATGAAGTGCATTAAGGCCGTGCTTATTTCTAGCTTTTCTCAACTTTTACTAAACCTCATTTTTAAATTGTTAAACGAGACATCTTTTATAAAATTTTTCTATAAAAAAATTGTTTTAAAAAAGTATATTAATCTATTTTTTAGTTTTTAGGTTAATAATTAATTAATCACGTTAACATCGTTTTTTTTCTCGGATAGAGGTTGAATCCACATCCAGCAACCACTTCGCCCAGCGGATCGCCTGCCCCCGACTCATCAGCCCATCGGATCTGGATGAATTAATTAGAGTAGTGGACAAGCATACATGCAAGTTAGAACAAATGGCTTTGGGATCCTATAATAAATTTGAGCCAAATTGACGATACGAATATGGGCGCAAGGCGGCTCAAGTGTGAAAGAGAAATAGTCTTCCTTTTCTCATGAGTTCGCATCATCTATTGTCCTAACAATTAAGGTTTTCAGAAGAGTCAACTATATTCTCTCTCTTTCCTTCTTTTATCCACACATATGTAGCATATCTATACGGTTGGCTATATAAGGCCGGTCATTAATTAGATATTTACATGTTGTGCCATGTTTAACTATTTTACCTATGAGACAACATATACGATCTATTGCAAGCACTACCACAGAACCTGCTAATTAAATGTAATGCCTATTAGTTGCCAGTTAGACAAAAATCGACAGGGTTTCCCACTTTCTAGAACCGTGTCTGTCTAAGCGGATAAAAACCAATGCTAATGATTCCACGACAGTGCCGACTTTTTAATGAATCTGCACAACTATGTGATGAGCAGAGTTGCTCTAACGTTCTGGGTGAAATAAATTCTGCTTTATCCATCTCGCCTCCACTGCTCTCTCTGTCCATTCTCCTTTCCCTCCCTACTCATCTGACCCTGCTGAACAATGGCCTCCACTCTCTGTCACGGTGGTTCCTCGCCCCTCTCTGGCCGGAGGCCGCCATCTATTACTCGAGGTCGTCAGAAGCATAGGGTGTTCATTACAAAGAGAAGAACTAGGATAGTCACTACTACACTTCCTATTAGGGTGTGATAAAAATTACTAATGGAGTATAATATTTTGAATTGAAAATGAGAAGTCATTTTTTTCAAAACATAGTAAAAATACATACGCTTGATCATATAAACACGTATTAATCTTTATGAACATATATATATATATATATACATTAGGCATCTTTAAAATGTTAGGTTGATCTATCTTAAGATAAAAAAATCGTCTCGTTGTCGTCGGATAGGTTGTATGTTACTGAAAAATAATTATTAGACATAAATACGAACATCCATATCCATTAAAGTTTCATCGCAACTCCCGCAGGTAACCTAACCAGCTGAAAAATAACTAAATTATATCTGAATCTGATTGCATGCACTGCAGCACATCAAACTATCAAGTCACCAGTTTCGTCATGACTAGAATCGCCGGCCTTTCCTCCTAACTGATCAACTGAGATTCGGACCAGGTAATTATATATATCTTGGGTGCGCGGTTGATGAGCGTTGCTGTTCTCCTAGACTCCTAATTAAAGAACTGAAACAACCTTTCAATGGAAAAGAACTAAACAACCGCAAAGTGCAACTAGATTTAACGATCGATATATATCCTCGTAGTTTGTATCATGTATAAGCTAGCGACGCGTGCTTTGCAACAATTTTAATTTGGATCGATTCTGCCCACTACAAAGGTAGTACAACCATCCTACCAGAAATTTCTAATGAAATCCCTATAAGATAGGATCGTAGCAAACGAAGTGCTTGCTCAATTAGATTGCTATATCGGAGAAAAATGTTGATAATATTCACCCATTTATCTCACAATAACACATAATTTTTAATGTTCGACGCTACACCAAACACATCTTTTCCACCTTACTCTGCCAAACTAATTTCACGGCCAAAGTATGGTCATGTACAGTACCATTACTAAACCATCATTGATTGAAGTGACAAAAACCATAATAATCTCGGGTTGAGTTGTATCCGGGACTAGAGATGATCTCTAGTCCCGGTTTAAAAATTCTAGAAACTTTAGTCCCGGTTCAAATATTGTCAGAGGTTGTCATAGCGCCGGGATCTTTAGTCCCGTTTGGTAACACCAACCGGGACTAAATATGTCATTTTTTGTCCCAGTTGGTGTTATCAACCGGGACAAAAAATCTCCACCATCCTTATCTCCTCGTCCTCCGCGCCGTCCTCCTCTAATTTCTCATGTCCATGCGCCTCTCCCTCTCCCTCTTTGCCACTTCAACAGATCTCTCCTCTCCCTCTCGCTTCTCTCTCTCTCTCCTCCTCTCCTTCTCTCTCCGGCGGCGGGCCCCGGCGGCGGCGGCACGCGCGCGACGACGCGGCGGTGCCGTGGGCGGCGGCGCGCCACACGCGCGACGGCGGCCGCGCGCGGCCACGCAGGCGGCGGGGCGGCCACACGCGCGGCGGCGGCGGCGACGGCGCGGCGGCGGCGCTTCGGATCTGGATCTGGTTTTTTTGTTGTTTTTAGTGTGATGAGATGTGATTTTGATCTGGGATGTTTACATGTTTTATTTGATCTGTTTTTTGTGATTTCGTTGTTGTATTTGGTCTCGTGACTTGAATATGTATTTGATCTGTGGAAAGAAAAAAAATGAAATGTGATATGTTTTGTGAGGTTTGATTTTATCTTCTGTGATGATTTTGTTTTTTGCTAGAAAAAACAAAAAAATATGAGAAAAGTGAGATGTCGGGGAGGACAATCTTTAGTCCCGGTTGGTAACACCAACCGAGACTAAAAATTTATTTTTTGTCCCGGTTATCTAACCAGGACTTTAAAAATACGACTTTTAGTTCCGCTTTCGTAGTCCCGGTTTGACAACCGAGACTAAAGAAGGTTATCAACCGGGATAGATGTGGGGTTTTCTAGCAGTGTACCAAATCAAACTAACACTATAATGGGAACCCTCATCTCAATCGAGCGATAACCCTCAGCTGCATCGAGTACGACGCTCGTCACGACGTAAAAGTCAGTGATATGAGAAGTCATCTCTATGAGGTAAAAGCCCGTCACCGATGCACCTATCTTTGTCGGGCCTAAACTAAAGCCCATCACTGATAGGTTTGAGTCAGAAGCCCAATCAATCAAGGACCCGTCACCGATAAAATAATATCAAATGAACCCCAATTAATGCTCGTCACGGATGACTAACATCGGTGACGGGGTTTAACTTAAGCCCGTCATAGATGGTGTTAAGTTAAAGCTTGTCACCGACGAGTGTTTCTCGAAAAAAATAAATTCTGTTTTTTTTCTAGCCTCAGGTCTTTGCTAGCAATGCCCGCTAAAAAAAATAGAGAAACAGAGATATATATTCTCATTCCCAGCATCCCCATTCATATATATAATTATTTAAAGAAAACCCAATTCAGAACTCACATATGGCATTCATATATTCCACACATCCATTCATATATACAATTTATTTTTGAAATGGAGGAGAATGAATCTTTGAATTTATTTTTGAAAGGGGAAGAATGAATCTTTGAATGTATTTTTGAATATTTGAATCAACACTATTTTTTCTATAAAACACAACATGTATTATTCACTGCAACAGTGCAATATCATGAAAATAAAAATTTTGTTTCTTGCACCTGTCACTTTTAGTTTCTAAGTTAACATGAGTAAAATGTATCCTTATATATTCTACATATGTACCCTTTTAGAGCTGCCTATTGCATATTCGGTATATTCTGAATAAATAAACCTATTGCCTCACTCATTGCATGAACTCCACAGGAAAATATAACAGTCTCATTATACAACCAAAACAAAAAAACATTATCTTAGATCTATACATGTCCCATTATACAACCAAAACAAAAAGTAACATTATCTTAGATCTATACATGTTCCATTAACAGTGACCAATATACAACCAATACATGGCATGGAATTCGTCTTAGATTCAATACATGACATGGCATTCATCTCAGATGTATACATGAGGGAGCACGACTGCACATGAGGGAGATGGACTTACCTGGAGCAAGGTGGTGCTCGGTGGCCGAGCTCGGGGACAGCGACACTTGGGCTCGGGGACGGCGACGCTCGGTGGCTAGGCTCAGGGACAGCGGTGCCCGGTGACGGTGAGGGAGAACAACAGCGCCAGGCTCGGGAGGGCGCGAGGAACGATGGTGATGGGCTCCGAGAGATGGCGGCGGCGCTAGGGTTTGCAATGTGAGGACTTAAAAAATATTTGTGCTCATGTGCATATCTGAATTGAGGTTCGGGCTAGGTTAAATAATTTCGAAGCATATCCGTGACGAGCTTAAGTTTAAGCTTGATAGAGATGACATCAGCTCAATCGGACCTAAGTAAAAGCCCGTCACTGATGACACTCATCGATGGCAGCCTAATTGTTATCTCAATCGGGCCTCAGGTTGGAGCCCGTCACCGATGAGTGTTATCGGTGACACGCTTTTGTTGGGGTCCGACAAAGATATCGTAGGTTATCTTTGTCGGGCCATGATTTGAGCCCGTCACCGATAAGTATCATCTGTGGTGGGCTCGAGTTTTATGCACATCTAACATGTCTGTGCGAGTATATCTTTGTTGACATCTTTTAAGCCCATTTGAGCGACTTTGTTGTGACGGCTCGTAAAACCCAGGCATGTGAGAGACCATCATAGATGAGAGGATCCGTACTATTGTAATCATATATATCCCGATAACTTTACTATGGGCTCTCGACCTTTAAACTTTTTTCATCCAATAGAAATAACTATTTATATTGTCGACTCAATGAGCTAGTAGTAAAACCAAATGGAGGTATAGTTATCTAATAAGGTGATCAATGGTTTATATCATTTCTAGCTATTTTCTACCAATATAGCATTATTACTGGTGGTAGTTGCCTGTGTAGAGCCAAATCTGCCTTTGTTGAATGGCTAGTGTGAGCCAAATCGGAATATAGTTTGTAATACAATATGCAGTCATTCTGACAAACATGAATTCTTCTGACCTTTAGACCCAATGGGCATAAGACTTGTTTTGTTTCATATGTCGTCTGTGGAATTTGGTTCCCCTCTGACAATAAGTCCTTCAACAACTCAAGAATGTGAAACTCTTATCTGACAAGCCATTACTTGCTTTAAGCTTTATGAGTTCCAACACAGATGATAACTTGGTGTGTTTTGGCTTACACACGAGATACAATGGCATCTTAGATTCTGCCACCAACTTATTGAACTTTTCAAAATCCCTCTCGTTGTGATATGGGTCTTCAACATTGTCGGTGTTTTAACCACCAACTGGTGAATCTCTAATGGATTGCGCGTCCGGCTCAGATGGTGTGCAAAGAGGACACAAGGATGTATACTGGTTCGGGCCGAATGTCCCTACGTCCAGTGGAAAGCTGCTCGTGTTACTTGCACTTAGTTTGCGGTAGGAGGTTACAAACGGGAGAGTGTGTTATCTCTGTCTATCCGACTTGTTCGTTCCGATCGTCCCTCGTCCCCTTTTATAGACTAAGGGGAGGATAGAGTTACACGAAAGGGAGTAAGGGAGAAAGGCGTCTGGCGTCGTCTCGTCCCCTCTTTCCTCCATCGGCGTGGGCCCCACGAACTCTGTTGATGACAACATGGTTGACTGCTCCCGGAGTCTCTGTTTTGTCATCGTAACCACACAACAGCATGGTTAGTTGGTCGTGTCGTCCCATTCCACCCAGGCGAATGATGCAAGGACGGACGCACATGCCGGATGTCGTACATGGGTTAGGAAGCACAATGATCGCTTGTCAATACTGTAGATATCGTAATTCTTTGGTACGGTTGGTCATGAGCGGGACTTAACTCCCTTCCTACTCTTACTCTGCCGTTGAAGATTGGTCCGCCAGTACTCCTTTCCCATGCACATAGTGGTCGGGAGATAGCACAAGTCGCATCACGGGCCCCACACCTTAGAAAGGCAAGACCTTTTCCCAAGGTTCGGGAGAATACGAGTCCTGCTCACCTGGGTCGGGCGAGGCGGTGTCCCCGGGGTCGAGCGAGGTGGAGCCCGCTCCTCCATGGCAAGACGTTCTTGCCTCCGGGGTCGAGCGGATGCGTGGCCGTCTCGCTCCTGCCAATGGCCTGGCGGGGCCGTAAGACGTCCAAGCGCCTTGGCTCGGCCCGCAATCCCATTGTTTCAAGACGAAATCTATGTATCTCCCGGGGGTTCGAGAAACCTCAGGAGGTTCTCGTTCTCCTTGGTAGTGCCATGAGATGAATGCACCCCATCTCTACGGGGCTATCAAGCGAGAAACGCGGTACATCCAACTGCATCGCAATCAATAAGGTGAGTCTCCAAGCAGAACGGCTGGCGTCTGAACAGAATCACACTTTTGAAAACCCAGGGGCTTTGTCGTAATCAAAGCATGGATTGATTGAAGAAACAATTTCACATAGGTTGCAAAAGAAGCCACCATACAAAGAGATTTCAAGAGAGTTCAGTCAATCCAAATATGAGCAAGAATTAAATTAAGTTATCCAAGTGTCGCAAACTCGCACCAGTAATCGTTCAAAGTAAATAACCTCATACAAAACAATGTAATTATAATAGAGATTCTCCTAGAGAATCTGTCGGATAGAATTTTGATTTTATGCTCTAAATATTTGGAGGATTTTCTATATTCTCTTTTTGGAACCAACTTGTAAGATCCTGTTGGGGATGCTCTACCAAGCCGCCGTGAAAATAGCTAATTTTCACAAACGACTCTGAAAACAATTTGTCACGGACAGATGGGTAAGTCTCACTTGTGCAAATTCCCATTTTCACATACATTTGTGCAAATTCCCATTTTCACAGACATTTGCTCTTAGGCGGTCTGGCCAACCATATGCAAACATACGTTTAGGCCATGTGTAAACACCAAATATATAGTAGTGGAATAGACATTCCCTAACCGTTAACATACGTTTAGGCCATGTGTGAACCATTTTGCCGTGTGTCACATTTGTGCCGAGAGCTACGCTCGACAAACAATTTTATCAGTTTTTTTGCTTCTAATAATTTAGAAATTATCAAACGGACTCAAAAATTTACAAAATTTTTGCATAAACCCATATATTCTATTTATTTTCTAGGGAAAAAGATTTGAAATCAAACGACAATTCGGCCGTCACTTTCTCTCAAAATCTAATCAATCCTTCTCAACACTTATAATCTACTCCGAAGAATCTTCGGTTTTGTGAGCGTCATACCTGATAAAATATTCGAAACCTTCTCAATTTTTTACCCCAGCCTCGACGTATGACATCATGACATCCTAACAAATTTTATGAATTTCGACTTCGTTTGCTATTTTTACAATTTTGAAATCATTTGGTCAACACGTTCCTAACCATGTTGCATGAAGAAAAACATCTCAATTTCGTTCATTTTACCACATATTGACTCAAAAGGGTCTAAATAACATGAATATAATTTTTGCACTAACTTTTTTTATTTTTTTAACCACTTGTAGTTCTAATTTGAGACTTGCAAAAAAATTCACGAAAATACAATAAATCAAAGAAATATAGCAAAACCAATTGAAAATTACCAAATTTGATAATTAGGGATTACATGTTGTATTTACATAATAGAAAAAGTTTGGAGGATGGATGAGGAAAAATTTTGACATGTTTGCCGAGAGCCGGTAAAGACACTTGGCAAAGGTGGTTTTTTGCCGAGTGCCTAGCCCGGCACTCAAGCAAAGTTGGTTTTTGCCGAGAGCCTAGCCACGGCACTCGGCAAAGATGGTACCAAACGGTATTAGTTGACGGCGGTTAGTGTTTTGTCGAGTGTCCCATATTGGCACTCGGCAAAAAGTACTTTTGCTGAGGGCCGTGTGGAGGCACTCGGCAAAAAGGACTTTTGCCGAGTGTTTTTGTTCGCCGAGGGCAAACACTCGGCAAAATGTCCTTTTTGCCGATAGTTTTTTTGCCGAGAGCTCTCTCGGCAAATATATTTTTCGCCGAGTGCCCGACATAAAGCTCTCGGCAAAAAAATTTACACTCGACAAACATGGGCTTTCCCGTAGTGGTTACCATGCCTTTAATTAACTACTTTATTATACTACAATAAGTTTTATTAAGTAATTAAATTACACGTCTCTACATCCATCGCGGATGCACACAACAAAAGAAAATAAAACCTAAGATAACATAGGGCAAATCATGTCGTCCTCCTGTGAGGTTGTGACAACAATCTCTTCAACGGTCGAGACTACAAACACAGTACACAACTATTTTGTCCAAAAGAAGCATAAGGTAGCAAACGAACCTAACAGATAGATCAATCGTGCAAGGCCACATTGTATTTTCTTTTCGATGAAAGTCACATCGTATATACACTAGCCAATGCAACTATGCAAGAATCTTAGGCACATGCTAAGCTATAGTTTGATGATCATGAAGTTAATAAATATATAGAAAAAAAGCACCAACTCATCATCATATATATAAAGCCTGCAAAGCCATGCATGATCGATATATAATATCTCCATCCAAGCATGTCATTTCGGTAGTATGAGCAAAAGAAGTTGCCGTGTGCTTTTCAGACCTTTCACACGTCCCTCCTCTCAGCTACCCAAAGTGGTATGGTTTATTAAAATCAATAATTTAGACTACGCTTTAATCAATCACAGAAAAGACTAGATATATTAATATAGGCATACTATAACATTTAGACGTATATGTGTTGATGTTTACACATATATGTGTAGGGATGGATAGCGAGCCGGCTAGGCTTAGCTCGTTAGGATAACGAGCTGGCTCGGTTGGCTCGTTATCCTAACGAGGTAGAAACCAAGCTCGACTCGGCTCGGCTCGTTAGGCTCGTGAGCCAGCTCTGCTATAGTAAGCTATACCAGGCTTCTAGGCTTTCAGCTTGCAAATTACTTTCAGACTTCCAGGTTCCAGCTTGCTGCAGATCCTTGCGCAAGCAAGCATAGTAGTGACACAAGTCACACAAATGACAACAGTGATGTAAACATTGCAGACAACCATGAACCATCTATGCTTCCAGTCTAATGAACTCAATAGGGAGATAATAAAGCCGCCATTAGTAACACTGACCCATTTCAACAAGGCAGGCATAGAACATTTGGGATTAAATGAAAAATGCAAGTTGCATAAGGAGCCTTTTCTATGATTTATGTAAAATAATGAAACCTACCAATAAATACCACCCAAATTGTTGAACAGAACAATATAAACTGTCAGTATTTTCTAGGGACAAGGCTTATAGATGTATATGATTGGAAATTTGGAATACAAACGCACTTTAATAACCTTATATGGATGGGAAGAGGTGATCAAATTTTCCAAGAGAAGAGAAACAAAATTAAGTAGTGGCAGGCTTAAATAAAATAAAGCATTGCAGTCGCAACGGACAGAGGAAGAGGGAGGAAAGGGGAGTGGCGACAGCGTCGATGGGCGGCTATGGCGGCTAGCGCTGGCGTGTGCGTGCGCCGGCGGTGCGGCTACGGCAAAAGCCGGCGGCAGCCGAGGAGGGCGGCAGGCAGAGTTTTGCGTGGCGCACGGTGAATGAGTGCGGTTGCACGGCGGGTGGGGACGGTGCTGATCAATCTGCTGATGCGGCGCGGCGCGATGGGGGGAATCGGGAGATATCGTGCCGAGGCAGCCGAGCCGATGCGGTCAGTGCGGGTGTGTGCGGCTAGGGTTAGATGCGTTACGTCACAGGTGCGGGCCGTACGGCGGATCAGCAGCGCCAGCGGACATGCGGCCTAGTCCACTGTGCGGTGCAGTTGGGTGGCCCAGACAACCCACGTGCTTGGCTCGTTTATGCTCGTGGCGGTTCGCGAGCTAGCTCGAGCCGGCTCGTTATCTCTAATGAGCTTTAGAGAGCCCGGCTCGTTACGAAATTGAAACGAGCCGAGCCAAACCGAACCTGTCGCGAGCCGAGCGAGCTAATGAGCCATAAACTTTCTGCCACCTCTATATGTGCAGATAATTGAAGGGCCGAGCTAAGGAAGAAAGCACAAACAAGAAGGACGGCCAACAAGCTAGCTAATAGTGACCGATAGGATGGTCAAGCTACAAGATGAGTGTTCTGGAATGTTCTTCGACTGCTGTACCTTCCGGTCATTAGCTCTTTGGAATCACGTATAAGTGCTTTTGGGTAACACCTATCGTGGAAGGATTAGGAATTCATGGCCAACCCACAGTGACGATCCTATGTAGTACTATCTGGGGTCACAAGACTCCCGATAGATGATTCAGCTCTAACTTAGTTTATATTATATTGTAAGTATGTAGTGGATATCCTCGGTAATTTTTATTTTAGATTCGTTAAATTGACAATATATATGTGATAATCTTTTAATGAAAAGTCACTAATCGTTACATACGAATATACAATAAAAATATTAGATGTTAATAACAATGTCACGATAGATAGACAGTTTACGTTAGAGAAATCGCTTCCCAACACAGCCGGCTACCTCTCCATCATCAACCTCAAAGTCAAATATTACGCATCTCACACATTTTTTTACTGTGAGATGTGGTTTAGCCTTTTCAAGCTTTCAGCATTAGAAGGTTTGAGATGCCAATGTTGCTTTCGACACAACGTACGTGCCCGGCCGACCGATGTACGCTATCTTAACTAGAAGAGTACGTAGTAGCTTGCTAGGCAGCTAAGCTGCACCGTGTTGCTGCGAGGTGACCGAAAGCTACCATGAGTCATGCATGCATTGGCTTGGTGAATTCCATCTTACATGCTGTGATGCAGCATATATCCTTTTCTTTCTTACTTTCTCTCCTCTTCTCTCTTTTTTTAACCTTTTCTGTGATGCTGATCAGTGAAACGTAATCACCGTCTTTTATTTTTTGGTTTGACTAATGAGTGCGACGGTTAGATCGATCGAGTCCTACCACCAATTCAATGATAAGAGGGAGCTTTAATTTACCTTTCTCAGGTCTCAACAACATATTGGTCTGGACCATCGACGCACAACGTATCTAGGCATCTAGCTAGTAGTTGATTTTCCGTGGACAAATGTATGCTCAAAGATTTTAAGGAAGTTCGATATCATTTTTATTAGAATAAGGATTTTTTAAAAAGTATTGAAATAAATTCATAAAATTTAATAATACTTTATCTATATATTATTATATTTCTTATGAAAGGTATTTAAAATCTATGGTAGAATATCCAGAGGACATTGAATAATTGGTAGAATATTTCAAGAACCACTACAGGAATTCCTTTTTGCCGAGTGCCCGGGACACTCGGTGAAGCCTTTTAACACTCGGCAAAAATTTCGCGAGAGTTGCACTCGACATAGGTCACACGGTGAACTTTGGATCGGCAAAGAGCTCTTTGCCGAGAGTTTTTCATTGGGCACTCGGCGAAATCTTCGCCGAGTGTCGCTCGACACTCGGCAAAAAAAAGTACACGTTAGGTTGGGTATACGGTGACGGAAAAGTTTGTCGAGAGCCGAAAAACACTCGGCGAAGTTTTCAATTTTGCCGAGTGCCTGGGAAGAAAACACTCGGCGAATACCCATACTTCGCCGAGTGTTTTCGCAAAAGCTCTTGGCGAACTTGAAACTTCACCGAGTGCTTTGGCAAAAGCGCTCATTTCATCGAGTGCTTTTGTCACAGCCTCGGCGAAGTTTGTGCACTCGGCAAAGAGGGTACCTAGAACCTCCAGTTACCCTCTTTGCCGAGTGTCCCATATTGGCATTCGGCAAAAGGATTTTTTGCCGAGTGTTTTTTCGTCGAGGGCAAACACTCGGCAAAGTGTCCTTTTTGCCGAGAGTTTTTTTTGCCAAGAGCCCTCTCGGCAAATATATTGTTCGCGGAGTGCCCGACATAAAGCTCTCGGCAAGAAATTTTACACTCGGCAAACATGGGCTTTCCCGTAGTGAACATCACATAATTTGACAATTCCCCAAAAGAGTCCAAAACTAATTGCAGGAATGACAAGTGACTATGAAAGAACAAAAATTCTCAAAGATAAGCCAAGAAAACTATTTAATCCCTCGAGGAATGTCCTCTCGTTTGTTTAAATACCATCCAAGTTATTACTAAATATTCTAAAAAAATGACAACACTTTATACAACTCCACAAAATCTTAAGTCCAACATCAACTCACGCATCGACTATAAAAAAGACAAATTCAGTGTATGAATAGTAGCATATTGTTTACATCCGAATTTATCTTTTTTTTTCTCAAAGTGTAGGAACTTGATTTTTAGTGGACTGATAGATGTCATTATACTATATGTATTGTCAATTTCTTTTAGAATTTTTCACGACTATTTGCAATTGAATTTGAAAGAAAAAATATACGAGAACATCTCCTCAAAAGATAAGAATCCATTTCCAATAAGCCAAACACCTATTGATTCATCAATAGAAGATTCACAACTATTTGGCAAGCCCATAACTGTACAATATTGTAAATAAGGCTAAAGCCTGAGCCGAGCCTCCCTCCGGCTTCTTTAAAAGAAAAAGTTGGCCAAGCCAGAAGGAGTAAAAAGCACAAGCCTTTAACTAGAGTCTCACAAGCCACTCTAGTACTATATTGTTAAAAGTTCACCTTGCTACTTGCTAATATATTGGAGTAAAGATTATAACTTACTCATCTTACGGTGAGAAAATCGTGTTTGTATCATCCTACGAGACTCTCGAAAGGGAAAAACATAGGTGTGCTATTTATGGATATGAACTAGTGTTATTAAGCATCCTTGCTTGATCTATTTATGTGAGTTTAAGTTCTACGTTAAGTGTTTCCTCGGATGAATTTTTTAATCTTATATATTTAGTCACAAAGGACAAGCTTAGGGAGAGCTTAAGCTTACCTCTTAAACAAAACCGTTATGGTGAGTACCTAGCATGCTTGCACAACTATAGTTGCCCATCCGTTGTTCTAGTCGTTTCGCTAACCCATAAAGATACTAAAAATTAAAATAATAATAATATTAAAAGTGTGGTATTAGAGCTAGTCACTATTGAAAAATATGTATGTTATTGGCATGTGGTCAAACTTTTAAAACTTTGATACATAAATTTTTACAAGAATAAAAACTTTTCAAAAAATATTAAAATAAATTTATAAAATTTAATAAGTTTTTAAAATAGTATTTTTCAAAATAAATCTATATATATAGCATCTTTCTTTTTGAAATAAAAAATATATGATAATAATGGATGGTTAAAGTTTTAAAATTTTTAGCTAAATATCCTAAACGTCAACTATTTATTATTGGAGTGAATACATTTTGTTTTTTTAAAAAATAGGTTTAACAAAAAAAGGCCCTGGAAAGCATATATTGGGCGTCAAGTGCTATGAGCCCAATTGAAAAGGACACTACAGTTTGTTTAGAGTAAAGTTGTATAATTAGAAAGGAATAAGTTCACTTTTAGTCCTTCAGCTTGACGTTGAGTTTGTAAGACGTCGTTTAGGAATGAGTTCACTTTAGGAATAACCATGATATCAAATATATGTTCCTCAACTTGTAAAAGCACATGAACTCCTAGGATAGTATTGGGCCGGTTTTGGGTGATGTACTGCTGACGTTGCACTTACAATTAGGAAAAGAAATAAAATATAGTGGGACCCAAATATCCACTACTACAAAAACATACATAAGTGTTGGCCTAATAGATAGCGGTTCAACAAAAACCGACACCCATTAAAACAATAGGAAGCGGTTTTAAAGAAAAACTCGCACCTATACAATAGGTGTCGGTTTTTTAAAAAAACGATATCTATAATATATTATAGGTGTCGGTTCTAAAGAAAAACCAACACCTATAGTATAGGTGCCGGTTTTTTGAAAAACCCGACACTTATAATATATTATAGGTGTCGGTTTTCGTAAAACCGACACCTATGCCGAGCCGGCGCCTTCCTCTTTGTGAGCCGAGCCGGCCTTCCTCTCTCTTTCTTTCCAGCCATCCATATCCCCTCTCACTCTTCACTCTCACCACATCTCTCACTCTCACTATTCTCTCATCCATCTCTTCGGCGGAGGTTGGAGGGCGGCGCGGCCGGGCGGCGGGAGTTGGCGTGCGGGGCGGCGGCGAGACGCCGGGAGGCGGCGGAGAGGGCGGCGACGCGGGCGGGGTGGCGAGAGTCGGCGGAAGGCGAGGGCGACGGCGGGAATCGGCGGCGGCGGCGGCGGCGGGAGAAGGGGTGGCGACGGAGGCCGGGCGGCGGGAGTCGGGGAAGGCGGGGCAGCGGCGGGAATCGGCGGAAGGCGGGGCGCGGCGGGAGTCGGCGGAAGGCGGGCAGCGGCGGGAGGCCGAGGAGGCGGCGGGAGAGGGCGGCGGCGGCCGGATCTGGGAGGAGGCGTTGTCGGCAGTGGAGGAGCCTCCCCACCGGATCTCGGAGGGAGGCGGCGGCGGCGGTGGAGGTGCCCTCCTCCGAATCCGGCGAGGAGGCGGCGACGGCGGTGGATCGGCTGCGTCGGGTGCTTCCACGGCGGGGCATGGCGGGGCCGAGCCGCGCATGGAGAGATCCCGCGGCGACCCGACGGCGCCGGCGACTCCACACCGGTTTTTGATTACTCGTGTTATTTGATTTTGTTGTCCTTGTTCTATGAAGGATGAAATGGATTATTGTTGTTGATGGAATGGATTATTGTTGTCCTTGATCTATAAGGATGGAGTGGATCTACTGTGAAGTATTGTTGTTGTTTGATTGTTGTTGATGGAACTGTTCTTGTTGATTATTATTGATGATCTGTTCTTGAATGGTGAATGGGATTAGGGGTTGTTCTTGAGATGAAATTAGGGGCGGCTTGAGCCGATGCATAGGTGAACCAGCTATTTTTTTTGAATTTGGAGAGCACATAGGTGTCGGTTCTATAACCGACACCAATGACCCACTGTTATAGGTGTCGACTAATTGGTGCCGGCTGCGAAACCGGCACCTATGCCAGGTTCTGTACTAGTGATCAGACACACTAAAAGAACCCCTACCCTTCTCTTCCCCACTCGTCTCCAATAGGCCGGCATGCCTCGATGGCGTGCTCCCTATCCCTCCCCGCCTCCTTCCGTCGCCGTACCACTACTGAATTGCTTTTTCTATGCGGACCGAGAGACACCTTTCCGTGCGAAAGGCCAGTCCGCATGTGCGAGAAGGTCTAGAACAGTCAAATTTTTTCGTGCGAGCGGTCTAACCGCACGGGAAGATCTATTATCCCATGCGTACAACTTAAGAGGCCCGCACGAGAAGATCTATTATTCCGTGTGGGCCACTTAATATGACCACACGGGATAATAGATCTTTCCATGTGGTCATATTAAGTGGCCCACGTGGAAAGATAGATCCTTCCTATATTACATATATAATTATTGAATTATTAAATTATTAAATAATATAATTAAATCAACAAACATCATAAATTACACAAAAATAATTTCACATCATCATAATTTTACAATAAATTTCACATGTATAATTTTACAACAAAATGACGCGACGGCGGTGGAGGTGGCGGTCGATGGGGCCTGCGGCGGTGGAGGCGGTCGGATCGATGAGGAAGGCGGCAGCGAGCGGTCGGTGAGGAGCCGACGACGGTCGGCAAGGAGGAGACGACCGCGGTGGACGAGGCGGTCGCGGTCGGAGGAGGCGACGGTGGACGAGGAGGCCGCGGTCGGTTGAGGCGGCAATAGAGGCCAATGGTGGACGAGGCGGCCGCGATCGGTGGAGGCGACGGTGAAGGCCGGCGGTGGAGGAGGCGGCCGTGGTCGATGGAGGCGATGGCGGAGGCCGGCGGTGGGCGAGACGGCCGCGGTCGGTGGAGGCGACGGTGGAGGCCGACGACGGAGGAGGCGACGGCGGTGGAGGCGGCGGGTCGGTGAGGAAGCCACGGCGGGATCTAGAAAATTTTGTTGGGAGTTAGAAAATTTCGAAGCCCGCGCGCACACCTATATAGACGATGGTAATCATCACGTGCGGGCGGCTTAAGTGAATCGCGCGAGAAAATGGATTATCCCATACGGGCGGCTTAAGTGGACCGCACGGGATAATGCAACATTTTCATGTGCGGTCGTTTAAGTAGATCACACGGGATATATTATCGTGTGCGGTCGCTTAAGTGGACCACACGAGATAATGCAACCGACTCCTGAGGACTGGTTTTTCTAGGTGCGACCACTTATGACCCGTCTAGATCCTACTCAACCCTTCTCCAGAAAAACAGTTTATGTAATTATGTAGTAGTGTACCAAGCAACCGCAGCCGCCACTGAACGGAGAGAGAGAACTCGCGTGCCGAGTAGCGTCCCCGTCTTCGCTGCCACCGCTGTCAGCCATGTCGATGGAGACGGAACAGAGCTCCACATAGTTGTTTGCGGTGTCCAGGCTTGACTTCAAGGGCATCGTCCTCACCCTCTGCCTACCCAGATCGTCGTCCTCTTCATCCTCGTCGTCACACGAGCCCGACAGCAAGCGTGCCTCCACCCCCTCCCACTGACAGCTCTGGCCTGAGGTATATGAACACAACACACGTGAGTTTGGGACGAATACCGATAACGACGCACGTTTAGCTTTCTGTATTGCCACACACATATCCAACAATTTGAGCAGTACATGGTTTTAAAGCTCAGCCGACGCACTACTGGCCTAACTGCTTTCGCCGAGTCTCACGTGAACTTATGCATGATCTCCACGACCCGGACTCCACGTCCTATTCGTACACAAGAAGCTATATATCAGCTCGATCTGCAGACTCGCTCCACATGCAACACATGCAGGTATATTGCCTAACTGACTAGCTAATAATTAACTCATGCACACAGGGACGGATTTAGACCCTGTACTGTCGGGATGAGACCCAAATAACTTCATAAAAATCACATAAAAAGCTTGACAACCCAATAACCCTCAGCCCCTCTTTAAATAGAAAGACTCTTGACTCCTCGTGCGTCACTCCGTATCCCCGCGATTGCACCTTCCTTGCTACCGAATCGCACCAAGGGTGACGCCCTGCTTGCGCCCGTCCCTGATCGACACCAAGCCCGACCGACTCCTACTTGTTGCCTGCGCTGCGTCCGTCCCCGGCTGACGCCTACCTGCTGCCTACACTCGTCCCAGGCCGATGCCTGCCTCAGGCTGGCTCAATGGCTGTTGCTCCTTGATGGCATATGTCTGTCAATTTTTTTAAATCAGGTGAAATGTTTTCCTAGTTGCTACTGAAATGTCCATGATCCTGTCTCGAATGGATTAACAATGTTTTACTGTGACATGCAATGTATGATTGTGAATTTTTCTATTGCCAGTTTTTCCAAAGGTCTAGTCATTGAGATTTTTCCCCACTGATTGGGATGGGAGGTATTGTAATTTATAACTTGTAAACATTCCAGATTCGTTTTTTCTGGATTGGATTAGTACATAGTACTGGAGTACATTTTTTGTCCCCGGTCGATGCCTATCCTAAGCCTGCGCCCGATGCCACGCCCCCATGCCTGCACCCCCTCTTGCCGATAGGCGGTAGCCTGGATACCCCTGCCCCTCAGTGTTCTTCCTCTTTCTCATATGAGAAATAAGATCAAAATCTCTAATTTCCTTTTTCTATACCGTCTGCAACATTTGATGCATCAAATAGTAACCCTAATTTAATATAGTGCTTGTTTTTAATTCATATAAAGAACCATAAGATAAATTTATCATGCGAGGGCCCGAGGTACGTATTGTTTTAGTATATTTCATTTTATAATGCTATCATGATATATGAAGAAGTATGACGTGAAGACAGAAGACATTAGACAATGACGAATTTTTTATTAAGAAAGACTCTTTGTCTTTTTGTAATTTTTTATTCTCATCATGGTTCTATATATTTTTAACCCCTTTGAATAGATAGGAATCTTTGTTATATATTTATTAGTAGTGTACCGTGAGCGAGCATTATTTAGCCCTCTAGGCTGTTTTTGGATCGGCCACTGCATGTACACCACGCATAACATGAACCTATCATGTTCCCAGCTACACATGCATGAGCTCTCATGCAAGTACGTCAACATGTGACTTGATCAAACTAAACTAAGACATCATAGAATCCTATACAACAAGATTAGTTCTAACAACGACGACCACGATCAAGGATTGACGGGCAGGAGACCGGGAGCCATTGTGGACAAAGAGCGTGGCGCGGATGTCCATCGTGCTCGTCGTCGACGCCTCCTGCTGGGGAAGTCGAGTTGGCGGGGGCGGCGGAGCTTGTCGGGAGAAGCCGGCGGCGAAGTCTAGCTGTCGTCATTGTTCACATCCTCCTAAGCCCCGGCGCCAAGGCGGCGGCGGCGCGCGAATCGGAGCTACCTGCAGGTAGACGGGCACAGACGAGGAGCCTGATCAACTCGACGACGTACGATGGCCAGCGCCGCCGAGCACGAATCTGAGCCCATAGAACCAGAGCGGGTGCTGGTGCCGCTGGGCAGGGTAATGGTGTTGCTCGTCATGTCCTGGTGCTGCGGGAGCAGACCATTGGACCCGGGCAGGCTGCCGGCGGGGCCGACGGCATAGACGACGTCCGCGCGTACCTGGCCGGAGAACAGGAACCGTCCTTCCACTGACATGCGGGGTCTCATACGGGTTTTCATTTTTATTTTTTCTTTTAATGTCATGTTATTCAAAACTAAGGTCAATAATACTGTTTTTGGATTACATTTATATCGGTTTTAGAAAATGGGGATAGATTGTACCTAGTTTTGTGGTTGAGGAAAACGACTGAAACTCCATTAGATGAGGGATGTAAAGTGAACTTTTTCCAATTAGAAACCTGTAACTTGTGTCCTTGTGAGGATGGATCAGTTTCTGTTCAGAAGTAGGCCCAACACAGCCCAAGAAAGGCAGTGCAAATTTGCAATATAAATCTGGAAATCAGTAAATTTTGAGAAACTTCTTGCGTATAAGCATATCTACGGAATGAAACACTATCAAGATTACATACTTTCAGGAGTACTTCATCTGTCGATTCTTCCAATGAAATTACTCGTTTTGATAGTGTAGCTATGTTAGAAAGAAATGATAGAAAGGACAGAAACGAACTGTCAAGTAGCTGGAGTAGCTCAGTTGGTTAGAGCGTGTGGCTGTTAACCACAAGGTCGAAGGTTCAAGCCCTTCCTCTAGCGCAATATTTTTAGACTTTGCTGTTTGTATGTGAGAAGTTTTGTATTTTTTTAACAATATATTTTTAAAATTTACGACTTTGCCGTTTGTACATGTGAGAAGTTTTCTAGTTTTTTAACAATGTATTTTTAAAAAAATATATAGACATGCTGTTTGAACGATTTGTATATGTGAGAAGTTTTCTATTTTGTTTACATTTTAAAATTATTTTTGGACTTTGTTGTTTGAACAATTTGTTTAGGCTTTGTTGTTTCAGCAATCTTCTATTAACTTAATAAGTAATATAAAAGGTAGCCCTCCATATTCGCTTGCATGGCATAAAAAATCCCGTATTAATCAAAAGAAACTAAGACAAATAGGAAAATAGAAGCATATTAGGTTTAGGTTTAGGTGCAAACGGACAAGAAAAATAAAAAGATCAAATCTATAATCTATAATCTATATCTATATCTATAATCTATAATCTATAATCTATATCTATAATCTATAACTATCTATAAAGCAAGCATTGTTTCCACCCAAATTTTGTTATGCCTGATTTTTTTCAGAAAACCCCTTGAGTTTTTTCAAAATTAACCCACGGTCCCACGTTACCCGGAATCGCTAGAAGTTTTAGTGTGCACGCAGCGAGTCAAGCCGCTTCCCCATTTGGTCATGCCATTTTTTGTCCGATTTAGCCATCGTCTTCGTCGTCTCCCGACTGCCTCTCTCGTGCCGTCGCCGCCGCAGTTGCAAAAACCCTAGACCCCGGCGAGAGAGCAAATGGAGTACGGTACCGCTCGCCGCCCCACGGACTCGGCTGCCCCTCTCACCGCCGCCGTCGCCACCTTCTATCCAGGTCCGCGCTTTACTAGACCGGTATTTGATTTACACGGTCTGGGATGCGTATGTGTTGTAGATTTGTGGATGATGATGGTTTTGACTGGCGTGTACGGTTAGATAGGAGATTTAGAATTTTGATTATGTTTTTTGGGTTAGAGATGGATTTGAGAAGTGCGTGGACAATAAATTGACGAAATCCTTGCTTCTCCTTTTATGTTCATGTATCTGATGACTGATATGTAGTGTTTTCTCGTTGCTGCAGATTCAGAATCGACTTTATTTGATGTCGTCGCTTCCACTAAAGGCTCGAGGCGTGAGAATATGCAAGGCTTCTCTAGCAAGTGACTACACGTATGTGATTCTTACCATAAATTGCATTATTCGTTTAACTGTACTGCACCATGCAGTGCTCCAGGCAGGGCGATCTGCTTGTCAGATTGTTTGTGACGATGTGTTGGTCATTTCTGGAATAATTCTCATGGTAACTCTTACATATTTGCAGGAAGGTATCTGATGTGGCTGATATCAGGCAAATAAGAAGGTACTCTCATTCCTAAACAGTATCTGGTATATTTTTCATTTCATAGTGTAATTTATGTTCTCTTGAAGAAATATAACGTTCCCTACCTTAGAAATTGATGATAATGTCTGAGCTTCACACGAAAAGAAAACAATGAGCAAAAGGATATTGGGTTGGACTGCCTCGTCAATATAAATGGGAAAAGAAAGAAATAGTTAGAAGAAAAACTAAGTCTAAGTAGAAATACTACCTCCATATCATAATATAAAAGATTTTTCTATGCAATTGTACAGCCAAAATTTTTTATAGTATAATACGGAGGGAATATTATAATATGGAGCGAGTATGATTTAAAATACAAAAAATTTGGAAGAAAAAAATAAAAAAAAACTAAAAAGTTGTCCCTCTAACAATTTAGAAATCTTCAAATTATAAAAACAAATAATATTGAGATAAAGAGCCTACATTGAAATAAAATTTTGATATACAATTTCAAAATATCTTAAAATTTGGTTAAAATTAAAATTAGTGTGAATAAAGTTTATTTTGAAATAAAAATTTTGAAAATAAAAAATAAAGACCAAGTATAAATACAATTTACAATACAAAAAATTAGGAATAAAAAATAAAGAAAATTAAAATATAGGGCCATGTGGAAATACAATTTAGAAAAACCATAAATTCTTATTAATAATTTAGGAATAATTTTTATTGAGATCGATAAGAGTACATGTAGAAATATAGGATATTCTAAAATTCGGAGTAAAAATTGGAAAATAATGAATATTCAGTGAAGAGTTCATGTATATTTAGATTTAGAACATTTATAGTTTGGATTAAAAATAAATAATATTAAGAGATTGCACATAAATATAATTTATAAATTCTATAATTTGGATTAAAAATTATTATTATGGATGTGAAAGTCGTAATTATAAAATTTTGTAATGACGTTAGCTACGTAATTTACGCGGGCCATCACGCTAGTCACCACAATAGTTTCTATATAAGAGATGTTTTATAGTTCTTTTAACTTTTTTTAGACTTTATTTGCTGTCTGAAAAATTTGTATGTGTGAGAAGTTTTATAGTTTTTTATGTTTTTTAATTTTTTTAGACTTTGTTGTTTGAACAATATGTATACCATACCATGTTACAGGTTTTCCTTTTTTTTAGGCTTTGTTGTTGAACAATTTGTATATAAGAGAAGTTTTGTAGTTTTTTGAACAATTTTTTAAAAACTTTTTTAGACTTTGTTGTTTGAACAATTTTGTATGTGTGAGAAGTTTGGTAGCTCTCAGCAAGGGGAAGAACAAATCTTCCACCTTATAAATTACAGCAAACTTAGCACGATACATAATCTGCACATTAATTTGTACACCTATCGATCCATAATCCATAGTACAACAACTGCAATTCTGTGCCGTCGTCCGTGTCAGGCCACGCCGTACGTGCAAATCCCACAAAAATTCAGAACAACAAAAAAAACGTATCAATTCCAATCCGAGCCGCCATCGTCTCGGTCGTCAACCGGTCAGGAGATGGAGTGGCGGCGGCGGCGCTGGAAGAGCACCTTGGCGTCGGCAGTGGCCTTGGCGCCGAGCTGCTGGAGGCCCGGCTCGGCGGCGGGGCGCATCCGGAAGAGCGAGTTGAGGCGGCGGGCGAAGCTCCGGAGGAGGCGGTTCGCCGGGCTGACGCGCACCAGCTCACGCTTCATGCTCACGTGGTCCTTCTCCAGGTCGGTCAGCCGCATCCGCATCCGCGCCACCTCCAGCTTCAGCTCCCGGTTCTCCCGCCGCACCGACGCGTAGTTGTCCCGCGGCGACATCGCGCCGCTCCCCACCCCGCTCCCCGACCGCATCCCTCCGTGCGACGACGCCGCGGCGGCCGCGGCGGCCGCGCACCCGAAGAAGAGCGCCGCGTCCTGCCCGCCGCCGATGCTGCCGCCGCCGGTTCCGCCGGCCTGGATCGCGCTCCGGAGGCGGAGCTGCTCGAAGTAGAGAACCTGCACGGCCATCTGCACTGGCAGCCGCTCGTTCTGCGCCGCGTGGCTGCACGCGTCGGGCGTCAGCCGCTGGCAGTCGATCGCCTTGCACATCCTGTACCTCTCCGCCTCCTTGATGTTCGGGTGCACCTGCTCGATCAAATCATCGAGAGTCAGTCATCAATCATCGGAGAGAAGATGACATGACAATGTCGCTTGCTTGCCTTGAGGAAGATGTCGACGGCGCGGTAGAGGCCGTCGGTGACGAGGCGGGCGTGGTCGGGGAGGAGCTCGGCGAGGGAGATGAACTTGGAGGGCAGGAGGTTCGAGTCCAGCGCGATCTCGGCGAGGTAGCTATCGAGCAGCTTCGACGCCTTCACCAGTAGGCTCTGCTTCGGCGACCTCGGGCTGTCGTAGTCGAACCCGCCGCACCCGCCGCCGACGTCCTCCTCGTTGCTGTCCTCGTCCAGGTTCAGGAACACCGCGAAGATCCTCGCCACCACGTCCGTGTCGTACAGCGTGTGCTGTTGTTGCTGCCCGGCCGCTGCCGTCGCCGCCGCCGCGCCGTGCCCGGCGGCTACGAGGATGTCCTCCAGGATGGCCTGGTCGAGCTGCATCCCGATCCGCTTCTCCAGGTCGGCCCTGCAGATGCTCGACGCCGACACCGCCATCGCCGTCTTGAGGAGCCCCGACAGGAAGGCCATCGGCACGGGGCTCTTCTTCGACTGCGCCGGGAGCAGCCCTACGATGGTCTCCACGACGGCGCGCTGCTTCTTGATGGCATCGCTGTCTCCGCCGCCGCCGCATTTGGCAGCGGCCTGGATGTCCCTCGCCATGAGCCCGTGCAGCGAGTTCTGGGCGTAGTTGATGAGAATGCGGGTGACCGTCTCCTGCTTGAGCCCCTTGGACTTGACAGCGGAGAGCAGCCGCTGGAAGAAGTCGAGCCCGAGCCCGGCGACCGACTTGCCCCACCAGTCCCCCGGCGAGTCGAGGTCGACGACGGCGGCCACCACCACCGCCTGCGGCGGCGGCTTGAGCTGGTCTAGCTTGGACAACCCGGATGTGAGCTGCTCCTTGCAGACGTTGTTGGCGATGGCGGCGATGAGTCGCGGGACGAGGTTGACGTCCTCGGCTGCCGGGAGCAGCGCCTCGCAGCTACGGAGCACGGCGACGGAGCTGGAGATGCTGGGGAGCACGGCGTCGCGGAGGAAAGCCTCGGCGCGGAGCTCGAGGTTCTTGTCGGAGAAGTCCTCCGTCATCTGCAGGTAGTGCGCGGCGCACCGGAGCATGGCGACGTTGGCGACGGTGATGTCGATGCCAACGCCGTAGCAGAACTTGGCGGCCAGCTCGAACGCCGCCGCGCCGCCAGGCGTGCCGTGGAGGCCGAGCCGCGCCAGCTTGCCGTCCTTGGCCTCCGCCACCGCCCGCCGGATCTTACCGCTCCGGGACACCAGCGGGAACTGCGCGAGCAGCTATGCCGTCGCCATTAGCGCACAACATTCTCAATTTCTCCGTGCAACCAAGAAGAAGAAGAAGAAGCTTACCTTGTGCAGGGCGAAGCTGGACGTGCCGACCTCGACGGTGAGGTCGCTGGAGACGTCGGTCGGAGGCCTGCATGCAAGACGACGACCATCCATGTCACGAAATGTCACAATTTAGCATGCAAAATCATCCATAATTCATCTAATTATCATGCGAAATCTTCCATAACTCATGGACAGTGACAAGAACAATGATCAATCAATGGCGTACTTACCATTCATTGGCGTGGCGGCTGGTGAGGGTTGGCCGAAACGCCCTCTTCCCGGAGATGCTCTGCCTCAGCTCTGTCACCGTCGCCACGCCCATCTCTCTCTCTCTCTCTCTCTCTCTCTCTCTCTCTCTCTCTCTCTCTCTCTCTCTCTCTCTCTCTCTCTTCACAAATCACAATGGAGTACTAACAGCAAGTGTGATCAGTGCAAAGGATGGCACTATATATGTTTGTTTATCTCCTAGTTCAGCTGCAAGCGTGTTCTAAGCTTCTGTGATTTGCAGACTTGGAGTTGGGTGTCAAGAGACTTGTAGGGAGAGAGTAGAGAGAGAGAGAGGTGAAGTGAAGAGAAAGCTCTTAAATCTTAATTAGGATTTAAGGGCTAAGTGGCGAGTGTGCGGTGTGGGAGTGCGTGCCTAGAGCTCCTACTACGAGCTGTGATTGTGAGAGCCTGTGCATGAGCGAGTATCTGAAATTCTGAATATCTGATGGGCTAAGCTAGCTAGCTGTTCAAAAGTTCTACTAGTAAAAAATAACAAAAACACTGCTGCTATTGCAATTTGCAAAGTCATTTTAGCTATCTTGATGATGATGATGATGATGAGGGCACACAAGCTGCTACAAAGCCATTTTGGCTAGGAAGGATTGATGAGCCATGAGTTACAATCTGAAAAAAGGAGTAGGAGGGCAGTGAGCATCACGTAGGCTTTTCTGCAGTTGCTTGTTGTCTCTCCTAATGACCGCTCTGATGATGCAGGGTAAGAACTTGCAGGGAAGGAAAATGGTTAGCTGCAATCATGCCAGTTCATGCCAAATGTGTCATAGAAAAAGATTAATCATATATATGTGGATCACAGTGGTACAGGAACAATGAACAGTAAAAAAATACAGGGGATGTTGCCAAATTCCATCGCCTAAATTGCTGTGTGTGTCGAGTGCTGTCACTACTCCATCAGGACGTGACAGCAGCTATAGGTGTCAATTATAAGCTCTAGAGTTGCTAATAGCAAGTGATAAAACGGCTTTTCTCAAATATACATGCATATCCATTTTTCTTCTAATAATAATATCTCATTTGGAACACAAGAATTTTATAGGAATTGTACTATTCTCACATCTGAGCCTTAATCTACGGTTTTACACTCGGCCATTTCCATGAGTAGAACATTAATCAGCCTCAGTTAATAAACTGACTGCAAAACTCTCGAAATGCTTATCATCCATCGACCTTATTATTCTTGATAATCTCAAGCGGCATTTGTGATGAACAATGTGATGCTCATGTTGTCACCTTATCTCGGCATGGTTGAATCTAACTTTGGTCTGATATCATACCGCTGGCCTCTAGATTATCTCCTAATTTTGAAGTGTTTGTGGGGATCCCAGGGCGAACAAACTTTCTGCCATAAAAATTTGCACGGGCAATGGCTTTCTGTTATTCTTCTGGTCTGAAAGCTGCCCTGCTGGTTGAATTGGTGCCATGTGAGGTGCAAATCATTTGTGGCACTGACTCTGTATAAGATATGGTTCACAATGTTTGTATCTTAAATTACCATGTGGAATACTCCAAAGCAGGCTTATCAGGAGGGTAGTTTGCATAATGCACTTAGTACATAAAAATTGAATCACTAGTAAGTCATGAGCAATGTTAATTAAGGCAAATCTTGATGTGCTATTCTTTTGCTTGTTGAGTTTTGTAGTCTTAAAAGTTCTGTAATTCCCTTTTGCTACCAACAGAGGATCTTGATTCCATATTGAGAATAGCCTGCTACAAAGTGAAGGAGAATAACTGTATTTAATTTACTTGATTGATATCTTAGTTTCTTTTGTGATGAGGCTACTAGAATCTTAAATTATGTTTGATCATCAATAAAACAAATATTGATATCTTAGTTGTTGCATGCAATTACTCGCTGGATTCCCGTGGACCAGCATTGGCGTTTAACAAGAAAGTGAAAATCCCATGATGGTGCATGACTAAGCCCTGGGTTTTTTATAAGCCAAAAGGAGGATCAAAAGAGGGGGCTTAAGGCAAAAGAGAAGCAAAGGGCAAAAGCAAGGTTTAGTTAAACAAAAGGGTAGGACCGGTAGGTATTCTTTGGCACCCAAATTGCCTGGAAAGCTTAGCATGCCAGCATGCATTAGCTCCTCTCTGTCCTGTGGGCCATGCAACCTAATTAAATTGTCAATCTATATATATATATGTATGTACTAGTAAGTTCTCACCAACCAGTTCATTTTTTTAATTAACTACCTAATGGCTATGTTAGTTGTTTTACTAGTAGATAGATTTTCAGTGCGTGAGTGTAAAGCGTTTTGTCAGAGTCAGACTGGGAATCATAAGAAGGGTGGCAAAGTGCGGTAGAATCTTCTTGTTATTTGACAAATGACGACAGAGCCGACACTGAAGCTTGTTTGCTCCCATTCGATTGTGTTCATCCTTTCTTCTTCAGAAATAGAGACTATTATCCTCCTCCTAATGCTATTCTCTGGATTATTAAGTATTACTAATGCATAATTGGGAGCAAACACACTACATATATGAAGCTATCATAGAAGGTACTACTTCTACTACTGTTACTGTAATTATTGGTCAGTCTGCCTCACTTAAAGATTGCTGAAATCTAAGACGATCTCTCTCGTTCTTTGAGGTGGCCGGCTATTGTTACTTTGATGCTTGATCGCATTCTTAGGCTTTGAATGATTGAGTAGCACATTTACACTCTCTGAACAGCAACGCACTACTGAGACTACTTCTCTAGCTGTTCTCTCTAAAGAAGAAAAAAAAGAACATGTCAACTAGTTCAGCTCCCACACATTCTTCCCTCTCAATGCAATTTACACTCTCTTCGATCAATATGAAACCGTCTGATCAAGATAGCGGCGATTTGACCGGTGGATCGAGCAACGCTTGAGTTGAGTCCCCAAATGCTGGACGTACTTTTGTCCCCCATGAGCAGAGTGCTTGTAGTCGTGGAGAAGATAGAGCTGAAACGACTTTGACGGGAGAAGTCTATCTATACTCCTTTAAAGACCTCACTGGTTACGATGAGTGATGAATCACTGTCACGTGGGTCCTTCAAACAGTAAGATAGAGTAAAAAAAATTTAAAGTGAGATAAAAATGATAACAAATAATATAACATGAACATTTTATACTAAACTTAAAATATATGATGAGGTTGTCATATTTAATTTTCATTGCAACACAACGGGTATTTAGCTAGGACGATAAAAACGTGGAGAAGGACGAGGAGGAGGAGTGAAGTAGTGGTTAGAGAGGGCGCCGCATCGCAGGCGAGATAACGGAGAAAAACCTGCGTCTCCCCACTGCGCATCTGGCCATTGGCCATTGGAATCATTAGGTGTTAGGCGTTAGGCCACAGGCGCCAAGTGTTCATGCATGCATCCATCCTCTGAATCTTCATACAAGGCCGAAAAGAGGAAGGCGTCTCATCATCTTTGCCTGGACTCATCAGTCATATCACGTACGCTAGCTTTTAGATATGATGTAATCACCATCGCTAGCTTTTAGCTAATTAAAATCATCATGCGCTGGTTCTTATTGTTCGTGATCAAAGCTAGTTAATTAGTTAGTTAATTTGATCATGAGAGATGATCTGTGTACGTAACTGCTGCTTGATTTGATTTGCTACGTGGACGAAATTGTATTATTAGTGATCTGTACTGCCGGCTAAGAACGTAACGCGATGCCGGAGGAAAGGGGCGCAGTCGGCCGCTGCGAGCTGCTGGCTTAAGCTAAGCTTGGATAATGCTTGCAGGAGCAAAAAGGGCGGGATGCATGATCTCGCGGAGGTCAGGAGAGTTTTACTTACTGTCGTTGAGATTACCGTTTCACGATTACAGCGGTAATCACGTAGTTATTATAAAACCCGTGTGATTATTGTGTGGTTTCAAAAATTAAAATCGTTATTGCACATGATAACCGTGACAACTATATGTTATGTTACTGTGTGGTTTGGTAAACTCTAATCAAAAGGGGAGAATGTGCACTGCTACCAAACCGTCTCTTGTTCCGGTTGACCTTTTTAATCTCGGTTCTCGAACCGCGACAACCAAAACAGGAAAAAAATATAATTTTTAATCTTGGGTTAAATAACGGGACTTCCGGTTAGTAATACCAACCGGGATTTAAAATATAGGTGTCCTCCCAACATCCTCACTTCCCCAGATTTTTTTCATTGTTTTTCCTTGCCAAAATCAAATTCACGGATGCTCAAATCAAAGATCCTAAATTTACATCAATATTAATGAATATCACAGATGTTTTTTTTCTTCACAGATCAAATACATCTTCAAATCATATATCAAATAGATCGACAAAATCACAACATCACAGATCAAATATATGTATCACAAATCATCGTCAAGTACATAAAAAACATCAAAACAGCAAAAAACAGATCGATGTGGCCCGTCCGCGCCGCACGACCGCCGCCGGCCGCCGCACGCCCACCGCACGCCCGTAATATCTTAATTTGGTCGAAAATTCTATAAATCGACGTGACAACTTATTTTTATTCCATAACACTATCATAAAAATTCAACCAGTTTTGATCAAGTAAGACTATATATTGTTCATAAATGATTACACCTCTGTTTCATCTAAACATTACTCTAAGTTTCAAAGTGTATATACCTTATAAAAAGCTATGATATTAACATGACAACTCATATATAATCAACTCATATATAATTACATTACAATCCTAAACTATGTGCTCCTCTAGATATATTGTTCCTCTTTTGTCCCTCTCTATTTTCCCTTTTGATATGCTGTTGTGCAAGACAGGAAAATTTTGACTTTTTATTTTTATTTCTTTTATATTTTTTCTTGACTTAGGAGCACACAAGAGGTAACCACAAAAAATTTGAGCCTAAACAAACGAAAGACGTGGCCTGTGAAAAATTCAGAAGACACATTCAGAATCTAGAAAAAGCTTCCAGGCTCACGAAGGTGACCTTCTGAGGCGTTTTTGGGGGAAATAAAATCGCCGAACGTGGCAAAGCGGTGGATGAACGTACCCAAAAATCTTTTCTGATTGATTTTCATATATGGATCGTCTCGATCGGAGTCCGCATGTGAAAGTTATGGCCGTTTTAAAACCGACTTCGAATTAAAGGACGAAACGAGAACAATGCGTGCAAAACTTGTTACATGCACACCAACTGAACACGATGGCAGGGTTTGAATGTTCTTTATCAATATTGTAGATCTTCTCGATTTGTATATTATCACCAAAAGAATTTCGTAAAAAAATTGTATACTGAGAATCATTAGTTAATAACAATATGATGATTTGTAATTAAAATGTAATGATTAAATTAAATTTGTTAAACGCACATAAACTGTATTATATATGCGGTAGGAGCCATTCTGTTATAGTTTCATCTAAATAAACTCTAAGTTTCAAGTTTATATAACTTATATGAAACTATAAACTTGTATGCATATCAAATTTGTACATAACATTAACTCATTATTATAACATATAAAGTTATATTGTCACTTATGTTGTGAGAAATTTTTTTCTATTTGATTTTATCCTATATCCAAGAATTAGATGGAGAATTCAATAGGTTTATAGATAATTAAAACTTTACATTTCTAAATTTGTTTAGAAGAATATATGGGCGTTATCCCGCGTGGCCCACTTAAGCGACCGCACGGAAAAATCGATTATTCCGTGCGGACGACTTAAGCGACCGCACGGAAAATGGATTATCTCGTGCGGTCGCTAAGTGGGCCGCACGGGATATCAGCGGTATTATCCCATGTGACCCACTTAAGCGCCCGCACGGACATTTTCTCGTGCGGTCTTAAGTGACCGCACGGATAATGCATCTTCGATTTTTCCAATGTGGTCACTTATAGTCTAGAAAACCGTTTCTCCAATAGTGGCCTTAAAGTTAGGAACATGGGAATTCCTGAAATTTTCTATCAAACTGTTCCGCTAATTATCCCGTGTTTCAAACGAGGTCAGTTAATTTATGACTTAAGCACTCAAGGCCTCAAGCCATAGCAGTTATAGCCTAGGATAGGCTAAATGCACCACCATGTTTGTTCGTTCTAGTGCCATATTTTCTTATTATTTATATCGCACTAAGTTTACGATTCTTGAGAAAATATAAGGGTATCATATTTCAAATTGCTAATACATTTGCCAATAAATTTCCTCTGAAGAATTTATCAAATATAAATATAATATAATTATAGTGTAATAACATCGTGATTTACAAGTAATTAATATTAATATGTAACTTTTACGTAATTTTAAACCATTAAATTTGTTTTAATATTCATGAAAGCGAAAAAGGAAAAAACCACGTGAGAGGGTTCCGTCGCTTCGTGAAATAGCGTGTTAGCACGAGATTATAAAGAGTTATACTTACAAATAAATTATAATATAATTATAGTAATGTAGTATTATGTTTACATCTGTTAAATTTTTTATCGATAATATATAGGTAGTCTCTCATATTTTTAAAGGTGGTATCTCTTTTACTAACCTTAAAATCATGAAAGCTTGATAACGATTAAGGAGTGTTGACTGGCATCAGACTTCCTTAAGTACTACCTATGTATGCCGACTTGAAGAACCAACTGAAAAAAATAAAATAAAAATAAAAATAACCTTAGTATTGATCCTGTGATCTCAGCTTTTCGTAGAGACGTGTGTCTCAAGACAAAGTTGCAGGAAACTTCGTATTCTCCAGATGACAAAGTTGCACATGTCTTAATGCACCTCTTACGGATGAGAAAACCGCGTTGCGATTGGGCCAGCTACAAATCACCCTAACTCTAATGGATAACGATCCATACCGCAGGGGAGGGGGTCGAACCCTGCACCCCCAAGTATCCACACATTATGGGTCACTTCGACCTTCATCTCGTTCCGTTCGAAGTTGGCCTTTATATAAATTTAAATCATAACTCAACACTTATGAGTGTCATATTTTAAATTAATCAGTATCTGTTAATAATATAGTAACCTAACTAATATTGAATTGAATTGACGACGATGTAGGCGTCGAAGGCAGGCGATCGTTTGAATTGAAGCGTTGAGCTTCGTTATTGCAAATGCGAAGCGCTTACTTGGCCGGAGCTTCATGAGGGATGCCGCCACCATGGTTGGCCTCAACGTCATCCGGATAATCGGCGAGCCCATGGCTGCAGTGATCGCCCATTGCCATGTCTCAGAGAGGCGTACCGGCAAACGTGTGGAGATTGTGGCAATTGGGTATCCACATGACAAGCTTATCCGACTGGAGGTAGGGATAGATTGCGCCTGCTATATCTGTAAGCCGAACTTGACTTAAGTGTTACGGTTGCCGATAGAGATAAGGCAATCGGCCTATAGTCACGATTTGGTAAGATTGAGGAAACCAACTTAGAATAAGATAGAGTTTCCGACTTGTAAACCCTTCCTCCCAAGACTATATAAGGGGGGTAAGGGGCGTCCCTTGAGGGATATTCCAACACTAGATCTGAGATTCAACTTCATAAGCAAGAGCTTTAGATTCACGAGATCACGAGATCAATAAAGACACTCGGCGGATCGAATCCACCGAAACAGGAGTAGGGTATTACCTCTCGAGAGGGCCTGAACCTGTCTAAATCTTCTTCTTCTTCTAACCCATTGTGCTTGGCGATCTCGACTGCGACCCCATAAAATATATTGCCGAAACCAAGTTTCGACAGTTGGCGCGCCAGGTAGGGGGCCGCGCGTCGAGACTTCTTCAACAATCTCGCCAACAAGCGTGATGGGATCTCCTTCAAGACTCGGCGACTTCGCCGCCAACTTCGCCGGCGACTCCTCCCTCGACTCGGATTCGAACCAGTCGGAGGGAACAACCTACTCGGCGCCGTTCGGGCTCTCCAACAGCGCCGAGATCTTTGACAACATCTTGAAGACCAAGATGCGATCCACCTTCTCCGACGACGGACTTCACTCGGCGCCATTCGGATTACCGAATGCCGCCGAGATCTACGCCAATCTTCTTGCCTCCCGACGGAAGCAATCTACTCGGCCGAAGACCTTTCGGTGCCGTTTGGGTTACCAAACGTCGCCAAGATCTACAATCCGCTTTCTCCGAGTTGGCGAGGATCCACTCGAAGAGCCCGATCCCCAAGCTCCGACTCGGGCCGGAACGATCCAGATCCGGGTTACCCAGTTCAAGGGAGGTCGTTCATCCTCCCGTCCTTTGGCTCTTGTTCATCTTCGAGCTCAACGGATACCTCGGCTCCGCCGGCTTCGACAATCTCTACGGCATCCCTTCCAACGAAGCCGACAACTCCGACCGCCATATGGATCGCGAGCCGAAGTGCTGACGTCCTCATGGCCGAGCCGGATGAGTCCGACTCAGCCATGGCCGAAGGCTTGCCAAGAGGAGCGAGCAGTGGAGCTTGAACGCAAGACACCGAAGAAGACAAACAACGCAAAGACGAGGCCGATAAAAGGAAGCAGGATCTACGTGCACTGGACGATCGCCCAAGAGGCCATCCTCCAAACATGGGTTCGCAACACCAATGTCTTCCGGACGCCACGACGAAGCGCTGTCGCCGCACTCACGCTCTTGGATACCATCATGGAGACGGCTCCGGCCAACGTGACTCCCATACTTGATAAGATCAAGACCATCGTTGCGCCACGGCTAACGGCCCTCCCATCACTTCGGCAAGAAGGCCGATCGAATCCGTGGCCGAAACGCCCGACAAGAGCCGGCTCCCACCCCTAAGGTCAGGAGACTATAGGAGGCCCGAGCCGGCTCGGTCGTCAACTAGGCCAAGAGGCCCACCTCCCGAGTCCACGCCGAGGCACCAAGAGCAGACGGTCGACTCCCGCCGCAAACGACATGGACGTCCACCGTCCACCACCGAGTCCACCGCAATGGGCCTTCCGGCTACCCAACCACCAACGAAGACCCCGCCGAGTGATCTCGCGGGAAGTCCTCGACCGCCGCTACCAAGAGCGCGACCGTCGCACTCAGGAAGATCGGAGGGGATCACCTGATAGCGGCGACGATGGAGTACCGGCCTTCACTCGGGAGCTCCGCCGAGTGCATTGGCCGAGTGGCTTTAAGCCCACCGGGATAGAAAGGTACGATGGCAAAACCGACCCCGAATCTTGGTTAACCGTATATACCCTTGCCATCCGAGCGTGTGTGGCGACAACAAAGCCATGGCGAACTACTCGCCCGTGGCCCTCGCAAACTCGGCCGAATTGGCTCACCACCGCCAAGAGGCTCAATCGGCTCGTGGAGCGAGCCGAGGGACCACTTCATCGCCAACTTCGGGGCACCTTCGAGAGGCCCAGACGCACTTCGACCTTTACAATGTCATCCGAAGCTTGACGAGCCTCTGAAGGATTACATTCGTCGCTTCTCCGAAAAGCGCAACAAGATCCCGAACATCACCGATGACATCATCATCGCCGCCTTCCAGAAGGGAGTCCGTGATGAGCCGCTTATCGGCAAGTTCGGACGCAAGCCACCGAAGACGGTGAAGCGGATGTTTGAGACGGCGAATTCATACGCCAAATCAAACGACGCCATCAAGGCCGCCCGTCAAGATCGGCCCGACGAAGAGAGGACAAGCAAGCGGGAGGAAGCCGAAATCCTAAGAAGGATGGCGGCAACAAAGAACCAGGGCCCGAAAGATCGCAAGCGCCGATCCAAGACACAGTGGCCGCAACCTCCAATACTCAACGCCGTCCCCGAGTCGCCGCCTACGACGCCATCATGAACGCCCGTGCACCCACCATCCGAATCACAAGCACGCGGCAAAGGATCGCTTCATCTACAAGCATTCCATTGAGATGACTGCGCAGCTCAACAAGAAGCCGACTGACGAGGCTGGCCCATCCGGCGCCAAGAAGAACAACGCGGCTGAGAATGCCGAACCCTTTCAAGACCCAGTGGGAGAGCTCAACCACATCTTCGGGGGCCCGTTAGCTTATGAATCCAAGAGGAAACAAAAGCTAACCGACAGGAGGTCAACGCGGCTCAACTGAAGTCCCTCGATTCTGCGATGGTCGGAGGTGGCCATCACTTTTGACCGCTCGGATCACCCCGACCGAGTGGTCCACCCGGGACGCTATCCACTCGTCCCGGACCCCGTAGTCCGCAATATCGGGCTTAAGCGCGTCCTCATCGACGGGGCGCGCCCTCAACATCCTGTTTGCCAAGACTATGGATGAAATGCGATCCCGAGGACCGAACTCGAGCAAGCTCAGCCCCTTCCACGGAGTTATCCCGGGCTATCTTCAACACCACTCGGGCATATCTCTCTCCCAGTCACCTTCGGAGCCCGAGAGAATTTCCGAACGGAGAACGTCACCTTCGAGGTGGCCGACTCAAACGGCATATCATGCCATCATCGGAAGGCTGCGCTTGCCAAGTTCATGGCGATCCCTCACTACACTTATCTTTGCATGAAGATGCCGGGTCCCAACGGCGTCATCACTCTTCGCAGCGATGTGAAGCAAGCCTTCACTGCGACAAGGAAAGCTGCGACATGGCCCAATCTCGAGAGAGATTACGTGGCCAACAAGAAGTCCGATTGGCTGCATCTACTTCGGCGAGAGGCGAAGTCCCCGCAAGAAGATAGCCAAATCGGATCCGGCGACGCCAAGACCAAAAAGATCTCGCTTGATTCGTCCGATCCCTCCAAAACTCGTAATCGGCGCCGACCTAGATCCTAAATAGGAAAGTGCGCTCGTCACCTTTCTCCAAAATAATAAAGATGTTTTTGCTTGGAAACCATCCGATATGCCGGAATTCCTAGGGAGGTGATCGAGCACTCTCTCGAACGTCAAAGATGACGCCAAACCAATTAAACAACGATTACGCAGTTCGCACAGGATCGAAAAGACGCGATCAAAGAAGAACTCGCAAAGCTCTTGGCTGCCGCTTCATTAAAGAAGTCCTTCATCCCGACCGGCTAGCCAATCCAGTCTTGGTCCGCAAGAAGACGGGCAAGGCGCATGTGCGTCGATTACACCGACCTCAACAAGGCCTCGCCCCAAAGATCCATTCGGGCTACCTCGTATCGACCAAGTTGTCGACTCAACACCGCTGCGAACTCCCGAGCTTCTTGGATTGTTACTCGGGCTATCACCGATCGATCGAAAGAATCCGACCGCTTGAAGACATCTTTCATCACGCCGTTCGGGGCCTACTGCTACATCACCATGCCTTTCGGCCCGAAGAACGCCGGAGCTACATACCAACGCATGATCCAAAGATGTTTCCGGACGCAGATCGGCAAAAACGTTGAAGCTTATGTCGACGATGTTGTCATCAAGACCAAGCGAAAGAAGACCTGATCGCCGACTTAGAAGAAACCTTTGCAAACATCCGGCCTTCGAATGAAGTTGAACCCGAGAAGTGCACCTTCGGCGTCCCATCGGGCAACCGCTCGGCTTCATGGTATCACATCGCGGCATTGAAGCAAACCCGAGAAGATCAACGCTATCTTAAACATGAAGCCCCCGAGTAATCAGAAAGACGTCCAAAAGCTCACTGGCTGCATGGCGGCGCTAAGCCGTTTTATATCCCGACTCGGCGAGCGAGGCATGCCCTTCTTCGACTGCCAAGAAGACAGACGACTTCCAAGTGGACCACGAAGCCGACAAGGCCTTTGAAGACTTCAAAGAGTTCCTTACCACGCCACCCGTCCTAGCTTCACCTCAGCCCCGGAACCCCTCTTGCCGTGCGTCTCAGCCCACTCACCAAGTGGTCGCACGGTCCTTGTGGTTGAACGAGAAGAAGAAGGACGGGCCCGAAGATTCAAAGACCAATTTACTTTGTCGGCGAAGTATTGGCGGGAGCCAAAATCCGATACCCCAGTACAAAAATTGCTTTATGGTGTTCTAATAACCGCGAGGAAATTGGCACACTACTTTCGTGGTCACTCGGTCACCGTCATCACCTCTTTTCCACTCGGCGACGTCATCCACAACCGCGAGGCAACCGGCGCATCGCCAAGTGGGCCCTGGAATTGATGCCGCTGGACTTAACTTTTAAGCCCGGACGTCCATTAAGTCACAAGCCTTAGCGGACTTCCCGGCCGAGTGGATGAACAAAGAACACTCGGGAAGACCTCGGGAAGACCTCCAACACTGGACCATGCACTTCGACGGATCCAAGAGGATCACCGGCTTGGGAGCGGGAGTTGTGCTGATCTCCCGACCGGGGAAAGGCTAAGATATGCCCTTCACCTCCACTTCTCCGCCTCACACAACGTCGCCGAATACGAAGCTCTCTTACATGGATGCGCCTTGCGCCTCACTCGGGATTCGTCGACTTATTGTGAAAGGCGACTCCCACGGTCGTCAATCAAGTGATGAAAGACTGGGTCTTGCTTAAACGACACTATGGAGGCCTACGACAAGAGGTCCGCAAGCTTGAGGACAAGTTTGACGGACTCGAACTCTCACATGTCCCGAGACACAACAACGAAGCCGCCGATGAGCTAGCGCAGCGGATCTAAGCGCGAAGCCGCTCCGACGAGATGTCTTTGTCGAACATCTCTACGAGCCAACCGTCACGGCAAAGGCAGCTCCCAACGAGCAAACCACGAACGAAGTCACCATGATCGATACCGACCGGAGGACGCCGCTCATCAAATTCTTAACTCAAGCAAGAGCCGCCGGGATGACCGGATGAAGCGAACGCGTCCGGCGTCGTTGCCAAGCGTACGTCATGGTCGACTCGATTTATACAAGAGAAGCCCTCTGGAATTCTAATGAGGTGCATCACACCCGAAGAAGGGAAACAATTACTCCAAGATATCCACTCGGGCATATGCGGAAGCCACGCGGCGGCACGCACTCTAGTCGGCAAAGCTTACGGACAAGGGTTTTTCGGCTTACCGCGGTCTCCGACGCGGATAAAGTCGTAAGAACCCGCGAAGGCTGCCGCTCTTTGCCCGACAAAGCCATGTCCCGGCCCAGAGCTTCAAACAATCCCACTTTCCCGGCCGTTCGCGTATGGGGCCGGACATGGTTGGCCCCTTCAAAAAGCTCCAGGAGGTTTCACACACCTCTTCGTCGCAATCGACAAGTTCTCCAAGTGGATTGAAGCCAAGCCGGTTGCCACAATCACCGCCGACAAAGCACGGGATTTTTCCTCAACATCGTGCACCGCTTCGGCGTCCCAAACGAATCATAACCGATAATGGGACTCAATTCACGGAGGCATCTTCAAGGAATTCGCGAAGACTTCGGAATCAAGATCTCGCTACGCACGTAGCTCACCCCAAAAGCAATGGGCAAGTCGAGCGAGCAAACGGCATGGTTCTTCAAGGCATCAAGGCTCGCGTCTTCGACCGGCTAAGCCCTTACGCCGGCAAGTGGGTCCAAGAGCTTCCCTCGGTTCTATGGTCGCCGCGAACTACACCTGGTCCGGCCACCGGCCAAACTCCTTTCTTTCTCGGTCTATGGCGCGAAGCCATGTTGCCAAATGAGATGGAGTTTGAGTCCCTCCGGTCCGCAACTTCAACGATGAACGCTACGACATCGACCGAGTGGATGACCTCACCCGATTGGAAGAGGCCCGCGAGGCAGCCCTCATCCATCGGCCAAATACCTTCAAGGGCTCGGAAGATACCACAGTCGCAACGTGCGAGCACGAGCTTTCATTGTTGGCGACGGTCCTACGCAAAATCCAGGACCACCAAAGACCGACACAAGTTATCTCCCTTATGGGAAGGACCCTATATAATCGCCGAAGTGACTCGGCCGGTGCCTACGGCTAAAGCGCGAGGACGGGTCTATGGTGGAGAACTCCGGAACATCGAACATCTTCGGCGGTTTTACGCCTAATTTGGCTAAGGCCTCATGTTTTCCTTGATCGCCAACCTCAAGCAAGATGACTTCTTGAGCTAGCAATGGGGCCGATACACATATCAATAAAGCTCGAATTTTCCTCGTCAAATTTTTGTGCATAATTTGGTTTATCATTGTTTAATGTCCTTCGACTCGAGCTCGGTGTCTAAGGACCGAGAGTTTTCCGATGACCTAATCGAGCCTAGGCTTGATGACAAATGGACGAAAACTACTTAAGAAATTTCACGCAAAAGCTCGAATCAAGGCATTGACATAAATAAACTAAAAATAGTCACAAAGATTCCATGTCAAGAGTATCACGATTACATGACATTCACAAAGCGAAGTCGAATATAAGTTCAAAGCTTGAAATTGTTTACTACATCCAAAGAGATCTTTTCGCCGCCTCTTGCGCCTCGCCGAGCATATCTAAGGTCTCGCTCATGTTGTCCCCTCGCGAAGCCCTCCCCGATTGAATGAATATCCACTCGGGGTAGAGGGACTTGTCCGTGCAAGAGCCGCCAGCCCCCATGTTGGCGCTTCGGTGATGTTCTTCGATATCGCTCGGGAGCACGGAGCTTGTCGAAGATCTCGATTGGCTCCACGAGCCGGCCCCAACCCCTTGATCAAACAAGGCTGCCAAGATTGGTGCGGCGGCATTGGCGACCTCTTCCCGTATCTCGTCGCTGGATTTGATCCGCCCGAGTAAGACGTCATATTGGGCTCGGGTCTTCATCTTATAAGCCGCAAGGAGTTCCGGATCGTTCAAAGCACTCGGAAATGAAGCGGCACATGAGATTCAACTTCAAAGAAGGTTACCTTCAAATTCGGCCTCCATCTCGGCCTTGTCGAGGCCGACCGCTTCCGCTTGAACTTGAAGCGAGTGGACCTCCGAAGAATTTTCTACAACAAAAGAGGATTATCAATAGACAAGATCAACAAAAGAATCACGATGAAGCCGAGAGAGGCGGGCTTACTTCCGATTGATCCGCGGAGGTCGAGGTTCGCTTCTCGAAGCTCCGAGATCTCCTTCCTTAAAGCGGCCTCCCTTGAAGCGGCCTCCTCCCGAGTGACCTTCACTGTCGCCGAACGTCCTCCAAGGAGTTTAAGTGAGGCACCGCTTTCAGCGCCTCGGATTTTGCCATTGAGCGGCAATATTCTTTCGCATGCGAAGCGTAAGGATGATCGATCGAAGGATAACGAAGATATAATCAAAAGAAAGATGAAGGCTTACGTTGAGCGCCGGGTCGCCTCGTTCGGTGCTCGACGAGGGCATCCCTTTCATCCTTTTCACCGCCGGCCGAGGATGATGCCTGTCTCTCGCCTTCCGAGTCCCGCCACTCGATTCGATTGGAGGAACCCGGTCTCGGAAGACGCGTAGCCTGGGAATCTCTTCTACCGTGGTTGGCAAACAAGAAAAACCAATGAAGACATGAAAGATTCAAAATTGAAAGAACAAAGGAAAGTTCCGAAGCAAGTCTCACCGGTCGACGGCCGCCGCCTAGGTGGGGCAGCGGGCCTCTTCTTCTTCGGGCTATGTGCCGAGTGACCCTCGTCGGGGCACTCGGGCGCACTGAGGGTTCCCGCAACCGACTGGTCTCCTCGGGATATCCCGCCGGCGTCGGGGCTCTCCCCGGGGCACTCTCCTTCGAGGAGAAGGGTGCTTCTCCGAACGCTTGCACTTGGTTGCGGGCTTCGGGGTTTCGGCTCGACGGCCTTGGCGCTTGGGAGCAGCGGCCGGGTCGGCCCTTCATCCCTCCGACAAGATCTATATCCGGGGCTTCTGCACAAGTAAATACAAAAAGATAAAGAAGAGTTCTCTACGAAAGAACTCGGGACTTTGGTTTCGAACTTACGGTTGATCGGCGGATCTTCGGTGGCCCGCGGCGATCACCTTAGAGGCGGGGTCTCGACCGGAGGAGCCGGACGTCGTCATCCGAGTCCTCGATGATCGCCGCCTTTGCTTGCGCGCTTGTTCGAGTCCTCACTCGGCGCGCCCGCTTCCCGACCGGATCGGCTTGATTTTTATCCCGCCCGGCTTCTTAGCGGGGACGCTGCTCATCATGAGCCATCTTATACGGCTTGGAAATGATAGAGGCGTTCTCCCGAAGAAGGAAGGCGCAACGTTAAGCGACAAGACATCAAGATCGAAAGATACTATAAAGCAATCAATCGGCTTACCTGGAGGAGGAGGTCGATGGATGCCGAATGGAAGGACTGGTAGTATGAGGGCTCGCTCGACCGAGATCCCGGATGAGAAGAGCTTGTACATCCGGATCTTCGGGATCTCGTATGAGAGCGGATCCGGTCCTCCCGGTGTCCGTTCCGCCTTCGTACTCGAAGGCCGGTTTCGACCGCTCCCGATTGGCGCCTCGGCACTGATGAAGTGCCGAGTGATTTGTTCCCGCGAAGGTTCCTCTTCTTCATCGCGGATCTTCGCGAGCAGATCGTTGGCTTCATCCCATTCTGGGCTACGGGACGGTGCTCCAAGATGGTTTGGGGACAGGAGGAAGACCGACAAAGGAAGGAAGGCTAGGTTCAAGATTGCGATGTAGAACCGGTTCGAGTGCCGCCTTTGTTCGAGGATTTCAAGGGGAGAGAGAAGTAGTCTTTGCGGAGAGATCCGCGAGCCGAAGCTCGCCCGCCAACGACACAAGGATGGTCCTTGTTCGGATGGGGTTTCGTAGAACATACGACGAAGCAGATTGAAGTGAGGAAGAATGCCAAGGAAGGCTTCACACACATGAATAAAGAGTGCGATGTGGAGCATCGAGTTGGGGTTCGAGATGGTAGATGTGAAGACCATAGTAATCCAAGAGCCCCGAAAGAATTCGGAGGTGGGAAGACTGAATCCGCAATAGAAAAAGGAGGTAAAGACGACAAGCTCACCGGTGTTAGGGTCGGGAAGTCCTCCCCGCCGCCGGGCGCCATCCCACTAGTTCCTTGGGCGGAAGCACGCCGTGCTTCACCATCTCCTTGAGGGTGTATTCCCTCACATCCGAGGTGGCCCATTGGTCGAACGGAATATTCTTCTCCTCCGCCATGAGATCGAGGTTGATGAGGAGCGGATCTCGGCGAGAAAGGTTGGATCTTGGGCGAAAGATGTGGGAGTTTTGGTTGCGGGAGCTAGTTGTCGCGGCAAGCGAGCTTCTTGGCGGATGGACGAGAAGTGCGCAAGCCTAGGGTTCTCCGCAATGAACCGATGAACAAGATTGCGAGAAGGGGAATTTTGGAAGATGAAGAGGCGGGGACGACCTCGTGTCTTTATAAAGAAAGATTTGAGGGTTGCGCTAGGTTTTCTGAGTGGGCCGAGCCCATAAGAAAATCTACGGCCCAACTAAGGTGTGGTCCGATACGTGTCCTTAGGGACTTAAGCGGATGAGCTTAAGCGGATTTGCCCCGGCAATATGCGCGTGTCCGAGTGCCCAATACCTTTAAAAGATCCTTCCATACCGCGGTTTGTCTGACTTCATGAGAAGCTGACACGATGCAATTTGGAAGGTGACCAACAGCAGAGTTTTTATAGCCGCCTTGGTGAACAAGGGCTGTTTGGTTTTTCGGCATTTGGTCTGAGTAATCTTACCGATGTTTGTTTTCCACCTTGGTGAAGATCTTTATAAGATTGAGACCAAGATTATGGCAAAAGCTGTTTAATAACTTGGTCATATTTTTCATATGATTGAAAGAATTTATTTTCCCATGAGGGATGATTAAAGTATTTGTTTCGGATGACTCGGGCAGATCCACTCGGATAAGCATGAGCTTACCGAGTGCTTTTTACCCGCTAGGGTTGATTGAGTTATTATTCGGGTTACTCGGGCGAATCTACTCGGTTGAGCAAGAGTTTACCGAGTGTTTTTACCCATGAGGGATGATTGAATTATTTGTTCGAGATGACTCGGGCAAATTCACTCGGTTGAGTATGAACTTGCTGAGTAATAAGATTTCTATGATTGCTCTAGCATGAGCTAGGCATCTACATGAGAATAATTTTTTATAGTTCTTGACTATATGCTTAGTCTATTTTTGACTAACCACATAGTCGGGGCTACACCTATAATTAGGTGCATCAGGAGATGCACCTAGATATTTATTTTTGAGAAATTTTTATATATAAATTTTTCCAGCCCTTCACAGTCTTTGGAGCCACTGGGAAGATTCAGCAGAGATGATGGAATCACTCGGCGCCAAAAGCACTCGGTCAAAGAGATTTTTGGTTGAGTGCCGCTTTGGACCAAGCTAAGTTGTCTCGTCGACGAAAAGGACTCGGGGCTACTGTGGAGATTGTGGCAATCGGGTATCCACATGGCAAGCTTATCCGACGGAGGTAGGGATAGATTGCGCCTGCTATATCTCGTAAGCGAACTTGACTTAGGTGTTACGGTTGCCGATAGAGATAAGGCAATCGGCCTATAGTCACGGTTTGGTAAGATTGAGGAAACCAACTTAGAATAAGATAGAGTTTCCGACTTGTAAACCCTTCCTCCCAAGACTATATAAGGGGGGTAAGGGGCGTCCCTTGAGGGATATTCCAACACTAGATCTGAGATTCAACTTCATAAGCAAGAGCTTTAGATTCACGAGATCACGAGATCAATAAAGACACTCGGCGGATCGAATCCACCGAAACAGGAGTAGGGTATTACCTCTCGAGAGGGCCTGAACCTGTCTAAATCTTCTTCTTCTTCTAACCCATTGTGCTTGGCGATCTCGACTGCGACCCCATAAAATATATTGCCGAAACCAAGTTTCGACAAAACGACATGTTCTCAGCTTCGACGTTGGCTGCGGCAGCTTGAACGTCGGCCTCGTACCATTGAGGAGTACACGACGGAGGTGAAAGCAGTCACCGGTGACTCGCACCTCGGTGGAGAGGACTTGGACAACTGAGTGCTTGATGACCTAATTCTCACCACGTTCCGGGCGAAGCACGACATCGACATCTGCGGTGACCGGCGGGCTCTGCGCCGCCTCAAGAGAGAATGGGAGGGAGCGAAATATAGCGCTCTCCTCCGGCTCCGGCGACAGCGCCACCATCCAGATCGAGTCACTTTGCGACGGCGTTGCGCCTTGTTCGAAAAGCTCAACGCCGACTTGTTCGACAGGTGCACGGCGATTGTGGAGGCGTGTCTGCAGAACGCCATGGTGAGCAAGGACGATGACGTCCATAAGGTCATCCTCGTCGGCGGCTCCACCGGCATCGCTCGGCTGCATCGATCAGCTCCTCCGTGGCTTCTTTGGCAGGCGCAACATCTGCAAGAGTAGATATCCCATTCTTTGCCACCCAAATTGCCTGGAAAGCTTAGCATGCCAACATGCATTATTCTCACCGGCCGGTTATTTTAATAAACTACCTAATGGCTAATATATTGCTTTACTATTATTTTCATTCTAAAATACAGAAACTTAATACACAAATCTTTTTTGTGAGCGTAAAGCGACCGGAGATCATAAGAAGGGTGGCAAAATGCTGAGGTATCTTCTTGTTATTTGACAAACGACAGAGCCGATACTGAAGCTTTGCTTGCTTGTTTTCTCTCATTCGATTGCGTTTATCCTTTGGTCTTTAGAAATAAGCTCTATTATTATCCTCATCCTAACACAGCTGAAAAAGATACTTTAGTCTCGATTTATAATCTTTTTGTCTCAGTTATTAAACCGGAACAATAAAAGCAAAAATAAAGATCGATATCTTTAGTTCCGGGTGAAATAACCGAGACTAAAGATCCATATTTAGTTCCGGTTGATATCACCAATCGAGACTAAAGCTTATTTTCTTTTTTTTTATTTTCTTTTTTATTGTTTCTTCGATTACATCCTGCTTTTTCCAACACGAAATACGACGATCGAATGCAAACATTTTCATGAGCGCACAAATAACATATTTTCCAATGCCACAAATCAAATACAACATCAAAATTAACATCATACATCAAATACAACAACACAAAAATCATCCAATCATCCACAAATTCAAAAATATCTAAAAATCCAAAAAAATCATCCCAGGGCGAGGCCGCCGCCGCCGCTCGTGGCCGCCGCCACCGCCGCACGGGGCCGCTGCCCACTTCCTCGCGCCTATCCTGTCGGCCGCCGTTGCCCGAGGGGAGAGGAAGGGAGGGAGAGAGGGAGAGGGAGAGGGAGAGGGATATCTGGATCTCGAGAAGAGAGAAAGGAGAGGGAGAGAGGAGATCTGAGGAGGAGAGGAGATTTTTTTGGGAGTTATAGTCGCGTGAATGTTTTTAAGTCCTAGTTGATACAATAAATTAGGATAAAATATTAACTTTTAGTCTCGGTTGGTAACACCAACCAGTACGAAAAATATTGAAGGTCTGCCATGGCCTACAGATTGTTTTTAACCGATACTAAAAATAAACTTTTATCTCGATTGATAACACCAAGTGGGATTAAAGATTTAATCGGGACAAAATATTTTTTATTTTCGGTTTCAATAGAAAACGAGACTATTATGGATTTTGACAGATGAATCGTTTCTCTAATAATGTAATGCTATGCACTGTTATCTATCGCTCTACAAAATTAAAAAAGTCAAAAATATAAGAAAAAAATCAAAATATATATTCTTTAATTTTTATTTAAATCAATAGGTCGAATATTATAAATTATTAAATTAGATTTCTTAAAAACAAACCGACCGACCACCTCCTCTCCTAAGTAGTCTCACCTTTCCTTCCGTTCGGTGAGAACGTACTACGTACGTGACCTTCCCTCTTTTTTCTTTTTCTACGCATATAGTTGAGACCACAATTATTATTATTAGTTATTATTATTATTAGTGGTAATAAATCTTAAATAATAGTTACTGTACAAACATTGAATATCTCAGCATGTAAAACTATTTACCAACAGACATAACAAATTAGCTGTACACTATTTTAAAATAAAGTTTAAACATATTATATATATTATATTACATTATGTACCCCTTATTCTAGACTATTTTTAATAAAAATATTTATCCATCAATTTTAATTAAATCGATAGACCCATTATTTAGACTATCCTATCTATCTTTTTTATTAAAAAATAAAGCCTCAAAATCCTAATTTTTTTTAAAAAAATAGAAAAACATATATCCCTTGATTTTTCGTAAAGAAGTTAAGCAGTTTGATAGATCCATATTTCTAGACCATTGGATTAGACTAAAAATTCCGGCTAATCACTCCTCCCAATCTCTAATACGTAGTACGTAGTTCATATGTACGTGTTACGTGTCAAAAAAAAACGTACCAGGTATCATAAAAGGCAATACTGCTACAACTGTTAAATTACTCACCAGCATAAAGTTTACTGCTAAAACCTATTGCATTTCTAAGTTTACTGCTAAAACCTGTTGCCTTTTCATGAGCTCGAAGGTGGCTAGATCTAAATGCCACGAGCTCGGGGATGGCGGAGGGTGGGGCAAGAGGGATCATCTGCAGTGGGCGGGCAGGCAGACTACCACACACGAGCAGCAGTGACATTGTTCTTGGATCCTTTATTTGTGTTCTTCTCTCCGTATCCTCTCTCTGTGTTCTTGGATCATATTGATTTATTATATGGTTTTGTTTTTGGATGTTAATCCATCTCCAGATCTCTTGTTTTTGGATGTTGATATATGGATGTTGATTCTGTGATGTGATCTATGGACGACGGAAGGTTTGAGCCGATGCATCGGGCTATCTCTTTATTTTTAATCATAATCATAGTAGGCTTTAATATATCAATTTTAAAATCGACACAAATAAAGATGGCTATATGTAGACTTGCAAACTGATTTTCGTACCAGCGTGAATTCTAAAATGATCTCTCTCGTTGTTTCAAGGCTACGACTGGTATATATATCTTTGATGCAGGATCACATTAGTAGGTTTTCAATGATTGAGTAGCAAAATTTCGCTTTGTGAACAACAGCCTCCACTAACCATTCTCTCTCTAAATTTTAAAAACTTTAATTTACAACTAGTTCAGAACGCAAACCATCCTTCACATTTTCCCTTCTCCATTTATTTTCCATCTGATCGATCGATCTGAGCTTCGGACGTTTATCGTCGGACAGAGACAACGTTCGAGTCCCCCAAATGCCGGACTGCTCCCCATGAGCCATGACCGGCACTGTTAAGGAGGGCTTAGAAAGGAGAAAAGATTTGTAGCAATATGCAGATTCGATAATAATAAAAGATGTATGATTTTAATTTTAAAATCTTATGTTTAATTTTTCACACGTTTATAATTTTTTTAAAAAAATATTTGGACACTCCTCCAAATCTCTCTTTTTTAGAGCTTAGCTAGCTGAAACGACCTGACGAGAGAGAGGAGGACGGCGAAGGAACACATGACGAACACGCGAAATAAACGGGGAAAACCTGCGTTACAGCACTGCGCATCGATGGGGACGGCGAGTCTGCCGCTTGGAATCATAATCATTAGGCGTTAGCGTAGGCCACAGGTGGCAAGGGTATGCTCATGGCAGGCCGAAAGGAAGGCGTCTCATCATCATCTTTGCTTGGACTCAAATCACCATGAGACACTGACCTCTCTTTTGGCTAACTTATCACGCATTGTTCGTGATCAAAGCCACACATGTAAGGATTACACTACAATGCCATCAATTAATCTGATCATTATAGAGATGATCTGTGTGTACATAACCGCTGCCTGATTCGCTACGCGGACAAAATTAGAGTATTTAGTGTATTACTTGATGATCTGTGCTGCTGGGTATGTACGCATATTAAGCAATGCGGTGCCGGCGGAAAGGGGCGCAGTCGGCCGCGCGAGCTGCTGGCCCGGCTTGCTTGATGGAACAAAAAGGGCGGCTATGGGCATGGCGGTTCGGCCGAGAGAGATTGACTGACTTAAAAGTCAGGTGATTTTAGGTCATTGATACGTGAGTCCATCTCTCAACGGATCCACGTGTCGGTGATTCAAAGTCACTCGACTAAAGTCAAAGAATTCACGTCCCGATTCGACGGACATCATGGTCTACGTTTTGGGCTCTTTTTATCTCCCTGGAGCTAACAAGCTAATAGGATCACCGCCACTGTCCGGCTATAATGAATTTTCATTTCTAAAAAATACCTAAATAATTACTAAAAAATTAAAAAAAATAATAACATATATAATACGAAATATGTCACTCCACACACAGCTATATCAAATTTGATTTTTACAAGTTTAAAAACAAATAATTAATATACATTGGTTATTTTTTATAATTTATAAAAATTGAATTTTAACTGATATGTTTTCTGTTAATTTATCTTATTAAATTTTTTTAATTTTTTATGACTATTTAGACGAGGACAAAACAATATCTTTTGGCCAACCTAAGCCTTTGGAAATTTATTGGAGTTTGGAACGAGGGGATTTACATATCCTGCTTTCCATGGAAATCGAACTGATTTTTCTTTGAAGATTTTCGGTAAATCCCCATATATGAATTTCCGGTTAAAGGCGAATTGATTCCGATCACATGATGTGTTTTCTTCTCGTCGTCTATTCGTCTATTTGTTAGTCAGCTGCAACCAAAATTTAATTTTAGAATTGATTTAAAAGTGTTTTTTCATCGTCATATATTTTTCATCACCGTCTTTTATAAATTAGTTGTTTTATCAGCCGTACCTTAAACGATCATAGCAGTACATATAATTGACTACTACCGTCTCTGTTCAGAAATACAATACGTATTTTGGTTGTCCGGTTAACATTTGACCAATTATTAATCCAAAATAACATTCGGATTTGCTAAAATACTGCCACCACATTTTGTGGCTGATTAGCTTTATAAAACATATTGATTGGATCCACGTTCGAAAGCAAGTTTTTAGAATGGGTTTGAAAAGCAATATCCCACACACTTCTGCTTTCCATTTTTTTTAAAAAGCTAGTTTTCTAAAAAGCTAGCTTGACTGATGATATTTTACTATTATCTTTTGTAATAAATTTTTATCTTCTCAGTATACCAAAAGCCAACAAAAGCTAATTTCAGCCAGCTTTTCAGCTTTTCATTCATTTCCTCAGAAACTAGCTTTTCAGCTTTCCGAAAGTCAACTCGAAAAGCTGACGGTTTGTTTTAACTTTCCACTTAAAAGGAGAAGCTGGAAAGCTATCCAGAAAACTAAAACAAATAGGACGTAAGAGGATGTTTGACATGGCTTCAGATTCTGAATCCTGGTGAAGTGAATCTGGAGACCTGCCAAATGCTTTAGCTCCAAACAAATCAATGAACTAGCAAGGTGGAGCTATCTTTCACCAGCTCCAGACTACAACTCCAGCTGTAGCTGAAGCCTGGAGTTAGAGCCCTACCAAACACCCTCTAATGAAGATGAGTTTCAATCCTAACCCTACGTTCATTTCCCTATCTCAATCCTAGACCGCTCTCACCGTCACAACCCTGCTTAGTAGCTGTCTCGAACCCGAACTACCCGAAACCCGAACACTGGTCTATGGTAGAAAACCTGAAAACCCGATGTTATTTTGGGTTAATCGGGTTTTAACTTATGGTACCCAATTAACCCGAACTACCTGTATCTCTGGCGGCCAGTGCATCTCAAACTTCTTCGTGCCCAGCACGCCGCGCCCCTCACCTGCCTGCCCGCGCCCCTCAGCCTAACCACCAAATCCCTAACCCTAACTCTAGAACGTCCACTCCCGTGACTCCCGAGACGCGCGCTGCCGCGGCTCGCCACCGTCCTTGGCCCTCCGTCCTCGCGCAGTCGCGCACTCACCGCCGCACCGTTGTCATCGGCCATCGCCCGACTCGACCCACCGCGCCATCGCGACTGACTGGCCCGAGATGTCGAGTCCAGACCGCCATAGCTATCGCCGAGCTTCGACCGAGTCCAGGAGACCAGGACCTCCAGTCCTCCACGCCTGCCACCAAGGAATTTGGGTAATTCGGATTACCCGAAACTCGAACCCGAAATAATGGGTATTCGAAATTTCGGGTAACAAGGTGTTCGGGTAATATTTTGGTTGTCATTATAATGGGTACCCAATTTCGGGTAATAAGGTGTTCGGGTAATATTTTGGTTGTCATTTTGAAAACCCAAAATTCTAAAAACCCGAACCACCTGACCCAAATTTCGGGTAAACCTGAATGCCCAGTCCTAGATGTCCTTAAGCCTTGTTTGGCAGGCCGGAATTGAGGCCCATTTACTGGCCACTGAGAGGGAGAAGTAGGTTTAGCCAAAGGCCTAAAAAGTAAAATATACTGGCCCAAATAGGCCCAAACCCAAGGAGAAATCGCACCCCAGGGCCCAAACCCGTCGCCAGTCGCCGCCACTCTCGTCCCTCTCCCTTCCCCGAGCTCCGCCGCCTGCCGCCTCGCGCCGCCTCCCTCGCTTCCAACTCCGAGCGCCTTCGCCCGCCGCCGCGTCACTGCCTCCCTCCTCAGCGAGCGCGGCCTCCATTTCTCGCACTCGAGGTCCGCCTCCTTTGCGCGGAGGTGGGCGCGCGGCGACTGGCTGCTTCCCAGCACGGTGCTCCGCCGCGTGCCTCGGAGGGGACCGCACGTTTCTTGTTGCCCTTGCTTGCTTCCTTCGCAGCCGCGTCCGCTTCGCTGCTGCTGCGCCTCCTCCTCCCCTCGTCGCCGCTCACTCCGCAGCAGGGGGTCCCCGCCATGTAAGCAGCATCTCGACAATCTTGTGTCGCGTAGCCTTGAATCTGTGGGATTTACAACGATTAGGGCGTCGAATTAGACTTTCCGTGTAGTGTGCCCTACAGCTGTTCGACGTAATGCCCAAGCCGTATGGCGATGGTTAGTGGCGCGCTTCCTTCCATGGTTGCCATGTGTATTTGCCGTATTGGTGTTGATTGACTGAGGTTTATTGTCCACATCATTTTGATTACTATATGTACTAGTATTTGTTTCTGTTGTGTATCCGAAAGAATAATCTGGTTTTCTGCTGCAGACTGCTGCATCTGTTTTTAGATCTGTGGATGTTTGGAATTACTACCGTCGAATAAGCCATGCGAGGAAAGCTTTGGACAAGACTTGCCCCTTTCATATCTAAACGTCATGTTTCAACCTCTCAGACCTCATTATCTTCATCTTCTTCGTCATGCTCCGCGATACAGCCGTGGCTCTTTGTTGGTCTCGGTAACCCTGGTGAGAAGTATCAATGCACCAGACACAATGTAAGCTGTGCATCTCGTTCTTGTCTTTGGCATTTAAATGTTAAATGATTTATTTTCAGAATTATATGACACCCTTTTTCGCTGCAGGTTGGGTTTGATATGATAGACATGTTTGCACAGTCTCAGGGTATATCTCTGACCAGGCATCACTTCAAGGCACTATTTGGGGAAGGTTTGGCTCCATACATCTGATCCTGAGAGAATGTATTTTGACCTTTTGATTTATGTTTACTGTGTTTTCCTGGTTCAAAGGGCTGAATTGGAACTGTTGTCTTACCATTGATGCAGGAATGGTCGAAGGTGTGCCTGTTTTACTCGCTAAGCCTCAAACGTATATGAATCTCAGTGGTGAATCTGTAAGCATAACTTTTAGAACTCTTTCCATGTTTAGTATCTGATTTCTATTCTTCCCTACTATCTTGGAAATAATTCTATTTTGTGTCCCTTAACTCTTGGCATGGTTTAACTTTTGTCCCTGAACTGTAAAACCAAATCATTCTGGCCCATGGTTATTGTCACTTCTTATCTTCCAACAGTTATATTTCCCCTTCAAGCATGAATGCCATGCCCTGTCCTGGTCATGGACCGATGGTCCATGCTCTCCTTCATGAGCATATCTTGTCATATTCTGTTGTGCCTTTTTTTTGTTGGCCTTGGGATCGAGTTTGCCAGTTTCAAGAGATGATAGTATTGCCACTGAAATATGTCCCATCAAGAGTAAATTGTGCCTACAGTACATAGAACTTATAAATTGCTTGTCTGGTACAACAACTTGCTTAGTCCTTGCGAACTAAGACTAAATGGTCATACAAGTTATACTAAGGTACTACTAAGCAAGTAGTAGCGGACGAGCGATTTGCAAGTTGTTGTACTTGTTTGCACCCGCCACCTAAGTTTATGTATTGTGAGTGTAATTTATTCTACCATCAAACTCAACAGAAGACTCACAAACTCTGCTGCCACCAGTTCACTGGTTCACCTCATTCACGTCCTACATGTATTTGACATTATTCACCTAAATCCCCTCATTCACTCTGGGGAATGGAGACCAGCTTTTTGCTACCCAGAATGCAGTGGCGGAGCTTAGGCTAAATTCTAGAGGGGTCCAACACTTAACAGTCAATGAAGTACATAAGAAAGAGGGGGCATTTTGTAATTTAATCACTTGCTATGGGTAAATATGTGCTACATTTACTTTAATGCTTGCAAAGCTGGGGGAGGCGAAGACTGTGATTGCCTCCATAGTATAAAAAAGGGACCGGTAGATCCCTTGGTTCACCGGTTTGCCAGTCCAACCGTGAACCAGACGGTTGAACTGCGGTTCCGTATGTATATGTATAACATATGTTGTTTTTTCATCACAACCTCCCACATGGTTGGATGGTCACTGCCACGGGCTTCTAGTCCGGAGACCAAAGGTCGAACCCACTCTAGAGCATATTTCCATCAATTTTTGCAAAAAAAAAAAGAAGAGGTGAAGCATGCTAGCTAGACTAATTGGGCCGCATCAAGGCCCATTTGAAACACTGTTGAGGCCTTGTCCGGTCTGACTGGGGCCGGTTTAATGTCTGGTTCATTGAAAACTGCCCGGTTTACCTGGTCCAAAACGGTCCACATGCATGTCCGGTCTCTCTATCGAACTGGAGCCCTCTGGTTTTGACTTTTTCCGGTTGAACCGCTGGCCCGGTCCAGTTTTTCCACTATGATTGCCTCAATGGAAACACTGATGTCTTGTGTTGAAGCCACCGATTTAGGATGCTACATTAAAATTTTCGAGGATTAGGCTTATTTACTAGTGGAAGTGACACTATTACTCATTCAGCCTGGAGAATGAATATGTGGCAGCAATGGGTAGGCTATGGGCGACCAAAAAGGATATAACCACGGGGCAATCCTGGCACTTCTTATTATCTTGATTTTGAGATTGTATAGAACATATACCATATTTGGATGCTAATGGAGTGTCAAAGAATGGAATACATCAATGTTTTTGATGGTACTAACTGAATCAGAACGATTTGCTAAGAGCCATTTCCTCCTAAAATCATTTATGTCTGCAGCTTTACTTTGGTTGGGGCAACCAAAAGCCTATCAGCAATCAGATATTTTAGTTGCTATGACTTGAACTTGTAATCTCAATATGTAATAAGAATACATACCGATGTCTGTTTGGTTAGTTCCATGTCTTGTTCCTTAGACAGGTTTTGTGTAATTCAGCTTGTAGAAATTCCTTTAACTGGACATAAAAAAATGGTTATACCATACTTACCCTGATCTGATGACTCTTGGTGACAAGTATTTTTGGCCTATTGCAGGTTGGGCCACTTGCTGCCTATTATAAACTACCACTTAATCATGTCCTTGTGGTAAGTATTGTAATATCTAACCTATATGAGTGCTAAGTTACAATGCAATCTGACTTCTCTGGTGTGAATTTCAGGCATTTGATGACACAGACCTGCCCTGTGGAGTTCTTCGTTTACAACCTAAAGGAGGATATGGGCGCCATAATGGGTCTGTTGGTTTTATTATCATGTGTTTAATGAAGTAATTTATTGAAATTAACTTGTCATTCAAAAGGTTACCTGATAAGCAAGATGCTGACTTCATTAAGAAGAGAACATATTCTTCCCTTCCAATTTGTTTACTTAATTACATTTTTTCATTTGTAGTGGTAATTTCTTCATGCTTTTTTTCCCCTTTTCCATTTTCCCCATATGAACATGATTTTTTTGCTCCCTTTAGATAGCCTGAGGCAGCCATAGTTCTGTTGAAAGGTTTACCAGACATAAGCACTCTTATCAGTGTGGTAGCATGCTCCCTTGTTTTATACATGTTTAGTTTACCATTAGCTATGTGAAACTAATTTATGTCTGCAACTAAGTGTTTTTACATTGACACAAAATATTTACCTTTCTAGCTTATCAGGGTGAAGAGCGTGATATACCATTTTCGTAAGAACCGAGAATTTGGTCGATTAAGGATTGGTAGGTTCGACATCTGTGGCATTCAGTTTTTTCCTTTATGTGGATAAATATTCCTACTTTAACTTATTCAGGAATTGGACAGCCACCTGGCCAAATGGACCCCAAAGCTTTTGTGCTCCAGAAGTTCAATAAGACCGGTCGAGAACGGGTAAATATCTAGGCTAGTACTTGTAGTTTCGTGTCATTCCTTTTTTCTTTGAGTTTGAGTTTTTGTACAGTAATCATTTTATTATTACTTCCATAATTCTTACTGGATGATCATGCTCATTTGATGGGATAGATTCATATGACCAAAAGTCCAAAACCCTGGCTATACTCTGCATCTAAGTGAGCCACACCTAGATTTATTCTACTTAAGTTAATATCTTAATAATTCCTGTGGTGCTATATGCAAATGAGGGATGATTTGTATAGGCTTGCAGCATGTGTATGTTTAGAAGATTGGCTTAACCTTGTGGTCAACTTCCATGTGGTGTGCCAATCCAATCCCGTGAGCTCACAGCCCTTGAGATCTCTTTAATCTTAATTGTTTTAGGTAATATCACCATGTCCTAGAAATTGAACTGCTGGGGTGAAGTTACTTGGAGGACTTATTATGACAATATCTGTGACACTCTTGGCAATTTTTTTGTCATAGAATCATTCTGGTGAAACCATATTTGACCTAATTATTTCACAGTCACAATTTTTATCATTCTGCACGTAAAGACCCTGAAGAATTGTGTAGTGAGGACTGAGGAGCAGATTCTTATGCTTGCATGTTTTGTTTTAACCTAGATCGATTCAGCCATAGAAGAGGGTGTTGAGATTCTGAAGTTGGTTGTTACCAAGGGTTTGACAGAGGCTGCAAGATCATCAAATGTGGATCAGAAGTATAAGCATCTGAAAACACACGACCTGCAACTGTAAAGATGACGTCAAGACGCTGCTTATCTGAGAAAGCGATCTACTATTACCCGTTGAATGCCTGATGAGAGATCCTGGTAACATCTACACCGCATGATTCATTGATTTGTCACACCTATTACAAGGGCCGTCAGCCATGTCCAGCCATGTCCTTTGCATTGGATTTGTAAGTTTGATGCTGTCAAAAAAATTATACTTTTGTACAACTGACTCAATAATAAAAACTTGAAAGTTTTGTCAGTTTCAAGGTTCTATTTACCTTGCGCTTTAAAGATAGAGCTGATCATTTTTCTTTAAAAGAAGATGGATATCCATTTTCCGCCGTATTCAGACTACCTATACCAGGTGCCAACAATCTTGAGCTTCTACCCCTTGGACTGAATGGACGTAACCGAAGAAACAATCCAAGTATACAAGAGTAAGGCTGCGTTCATAGAAATGGTTGGAAGCGGCTAATTAACCACACATAAAACGAGAAATATAATTAACATATGATTAATTGGGTATTAATATATAAAAAAATTGATAAATAAATTTATTAGATTGTTTTAAGCAATTTTTATATAAGATGTTTTTATAAAAATATATCATTTAATAATTTAAAAAACGCTGTAACAGAAAACAAGAGATAAATATTTACAAGAATGACGCATCATTTAGTAATACTTTCCATGTTATCATACATTCCCTGAATAACTGGGAATGGTAATATTAGGAAAACCACATGAGCACATACATACATGCGCCCTGCAGCCCCAGATTAATTAATTTTATTTGCTCGTCGGTCCAAACTCACTCTCGAACATTGCCAATTTGATGAACAGTGATGTATTCGACGAAATGACACGTACTGTGAAAATCAGATATGAACGCATAGATTTTTGTTCTGCCTCAACAACGGCAGCTTTTCTGATCCATTTCAACTAAGGCTTTAGTTGCTGTAAAGTTTTGGGATTTTGAATACTTTTTTAGATTTTGGAAGTAAACATCCATATATAAAGTTGAGTTATAAAATTTTTGGTTTTGGGAGGTTTGAGAGCCAAAAAGTACAAAATTTTCTTTGATAGAAGTACTGTCGACCCCTACCCTGCGCCACTCCCCCCACGGACGCCCCGAGCGCCGCGCCGCCCGACGCCCATGCCGCCCGTCCCCGTGCCACGGCGCTCGCCGTCCGGCCTCCACGGATGTCGCCGCCGTCGACGCCCCGCCGCCTCCCCCACACGCGCGTATGGCCGCCGCCGTCCCGGAACTCGCCGAGACAGACGGAGCGGCCGGCGGCTCCGAGGAGCCCGGCGCCCGCCTACTCGCCGAGACAGAGGAGCGGCGCCGAGGAAGAGAGGGAAGAAGGAAGGAAGGAAGGATCCAGGCTCGCCGCGCATTCGGATCCGGACGCGCCGCCGCCGAACGTCGAGGTTGCCGTCGTTGCCGCTGCCACCGTCCACCCGCCCCAGCTCGGCCGCCAGATCTGGATGCCGCCACCGCGCCGGAGCCAAGGGGAAAGAGGAAGGAGGAAGAAGGCGTGGGGAGAAGGGGAGAGAGTGAGGGTAAACTTGTATTTTTATAGCATCCCAAAATTTTTATACGAGATAAAAATAAACATCCCTTTTGAATGTAAACTTTACACCCAAAAACTTTTGGGTACACCTAAAATTTGAAACTAAACAGGGCTACACTAGTCATGGCAAACAGTTCGCCACGCATGACAACAAAACAACCGAGCAAACTGTAAGCACAAACACTTTTTTTTCCTTCCTTGCGAGGACACAAGCACCAAATTATATGTGTGCACACAATTATTCAACACTCATATATAACATATTAAAGACGTGACGACAGCGTGGCTGATGAGAAGATCATCTAGGCATAATATACTATTAGTATATTTGTAATTCACTGTTGACACGTACACTTTCTTTTTTAACAGATTAACAGATGACGCTGTTGATATTTGACGTGATCATTTATTTTATTAAAAAATATGTAAATGTTACTTATTTTGTCATGATATATTTTATTATTAAAAAAATTTAGCACGACTTAGCATATTTATACTAATTTTTAAATAAAACGAATGATCAAATTTTATTTTTAAAAGTTAATGAAGTAGCATATATCTAGATTGGGGATAGACTCGACAAACTGCTGCTTGATGGTCTTCATGCCGAAATTTTTATTTTTAGTAATTAATAAGTCTTGAATTAGATATAAATAGTTAGTAAATCTGAGATTGTTAAAATAGGATGGAGTCTATTCCTAATGGTTCGGACGCTGTTTTAAAGAGCGTCCATCCTTGAACGCTGTTCCCAACACCACTCGAACTGGTGCGGCTCGGCCATCTCGGTTCGGTTATTCCAATACAAAGAAGGAAAAGGAACTATACAAGTAGAATCAATCACGTGTAGTTTTCAAGTGGAGTACGTATATATGAAAACTAGGTGAGCGTTACAAACTTATAAATTTATATCTAAAAGTTTTATAAATCATAAAAATTACTTAAAATAGATGTAAATATAAAATATATTTTAAATTTAAGTTCAAACTCAACTTAATTTATTTAAGGAAAAAATACAGATTTTAGATGAATAGTAACCAAACACTATTTATCTAAAATTTGTTATTTTTGTTTCTTTCAAAATAAAGTTGAGTTTAGACTTAAATGTATTTTATATCTATATCTATTTTTATTATTTTTTCATGAATTTACAAAACTTTTAGATATGGTTTTCACGAGCTTTTATCACTTACCTCCTTTTACATGATATTTTCCATTTCAAGTGCCCTCAGCAACCCCTCTCATGTGCACGCGAAGAGGTCCGCCTTTATCAACTCCCTTTCCTCTGCCCAACATTGTTGTTGAGCTAGGGTGAGGTGCCGCCGTAGTCCACCTCGACTTCGGGAGGTCGTGATAAATTCATTTTCTGTTCTGATGATCCTACTTTTTAATAATGGATATTAAACCTGGTCTTTGCTTCAACTGAAGCTACAATCACTTATTAAGTTTTTGGCTCGAAGCCCAAACACAACAGAAATAAACAAAGATATGAAAATACGACATAACCACACCAACCAAAGGATAGCAACTTATTCAAAGTCAAGTTTATTGCTAAATCTCCATCTAAAATTGACGAAAACCTACATAACTATTGACTCTAAATTTTGGTATGTAACATATATGACTTTCGTGTCCTCTTGTGTCCTCTTTACACCTTTGAAGTTGGCCCCGAACCGAAGTCAGTAAGTTACTCTGAATAATACTTGCATGTAAGATGATTTAGTTAAAATCTTGTCGAAACCATATCATTTTTACTAAGCCATAAGACTCAACATAACACAGATGCTACTATCAAAATATATTTCTTGGTTTTAGAATTCATGCCTACCAACCAATCCCCGACCATTTGAGGAAAATTATGTGATGTTTGCAACCCAAAGGAGATAAAGACATTCTCCAAAGAAACTTAGCAACAGGTCATTCAAAAGAATAGATGTTGGATAGTCTTTTCATGAAAAAAACACTTTGCACTACCATTTCAATTCTTTTTTGTTAAATTATCTTTGGTTAACACTGCCTCTTTAAGCAAATACCACACAAAATCTTTATTTTGATTGGTATCTTTAATTTCCATAATAATTTATTTCTGTCCGCATGCCCATTAAAAATTATCGTCGAGTATATTGGTAGAAAAGAAAATACATCATTCGGATAAAAGGTTTCACCTAAATGTGTCCTTACCATTATAAATATAAATTATGCTCGTTCGATTCAATAGGTAACCCGTTCAATCCCCATTCTCCAATGTGTTGGATGTGAATATATGAACCTAATTTATTTATTTTTGTTATTGCTGCTCAACTCAAGTAGTCTAGGCAAGACAAAGGAGATGCCGAATTTGAACCCAATTTATTGTCTAATTTTATAGATTAAATAAGTGACAAAATTTGAACTTCAAGCAGTGTTTATTCTAGTGCATGGCTGCCTAATTTTATGATGACATAATGCTAACTGCATATGTTTTTTTCACAAAGTATCATAATAATTTAAGGAAATTGCTAAAAAACTATCGTAATTTCAACTATCGTAACTTCTAATTCCATAAATAGTATTAAAATACCATATTATTGATCATACGTATCAAATATTGTGTTTATGTTGTAAAAAAGATGTATTTTTATCCTTTCTCATTTCGAATACCTAATCTCAAAATCCTGGGCCCGCCCCTAATCCTTAGGATTGAATTGGGCGAATTTCCTTATTAGCCCCTCGAATTTGTTAAATTGGGATTGAACACTCAACTGTTGTTCAATGTTCATGCAGCCAAAAGCTTTGCCTAGTTTTAGGCTTTTAGCCCATCTGTGTTATGTTGGTTCTGTGCCAACCATGATTAAATGGACACAAGTTATATGCAACAAAACAGAATTGCACACTCGTCACAGTGAAAGCTTGGTAATAAAACCTAGCCCAATATGCAATATACTCTTTTTATACCGGTGTAGCACTGCATTGCATGAAACATGAAGAACGATATCAATGCACATGCTAAGTGATTTGGAAGTAGTGAGAATTTGAGCGCAAGCAGAGTTTGAACTAGAATTTTTTCAGGCCTCAACATGATACTGATACACCAGGATGGCAAGAGGATCCAAATTTAAATAGGAAACATCTATATTCACAGAGCAGTTCCCTTTACACTTTCCATCATTGTCACTAGTGAATTACGTGTACAGTCACAACATTCACCTCCCTCCTTATCACCACCATCTCCAGCACTTCTTTTTCCACGTGACAGGAGGTCCAGGCCGTATGGCATACTATGATACGAGGCCCCAGCTGCTGGTGCTCCTTGCTTAAGCTGCCATGGTGCAGGCTGCCTACTGGGAGAGGGAATCACCTTTGATTCATTTAGCCACCTCTCAGCAAAGGGTGACTTCACAGGCATGTCTGCCCTGTCAGTATCCATTGTGCATGATGCCTCGTTAAGGTTTATCCCACGGACGCTTGTTTCCGTCTTGTCATGATCCAATTTCGGTGATGAAGAGAACGGAACATTTGGCGGCCAAAATGCTTGATTCAAGTCATGAGTCTCAGTTTTCGCACTTGGTCGACTAAATGGACCAATTTTCTTGTCTTCCTCCTCTTTCACAATGACCATGTGATCAGGCTCTGCAGCTTCTGAGCTCTTCAGCTTAGCACTGTCCGATTGCTTGTCTTGATAAAGATCTTTACCAGACGATGACCGCGATGAATAAATGGTGGTCATCGGGAAAGCTTTCTCTGGCGGTGTAGCTGGTGTATAGTTAGGGGGTAGCAAATCATCCCAATTCTCCAACAGTTCTTTATACACTTTACGCAGAGTAACCTCTGTAAGACCTGTTACCTTACAGATCTCTGCCTGAGTTTTCCGCTTGTCCTCAAGCTGACATGCAAGATAGATGGCCGCAGCAGATATGCTTATGGGATTCCTCCGTGTGCAGAAGCATTTATTAACAACAACCTCACCGATATGGGCTGCAAGTTCCTGAGGAATTGGCAAGTGATATGTTAACAGCATAACTTAGTTTTTTTTTCATGGTACTTCAGGTGTTCAGCTCTTTTGATACCTGAGCAGATTTATTGAGCTGGAGTAAGCTGCAAAACCGAGGCATATGAACTGCTATTGAGTTGCTGTTAAGAGGTTGGCTCAGTTTCAGTGATTCACCAAGTATTTTGATGTATTTTCCAATTTCTTTCTGGGGAAGATTGCTAGCAGTAGAGATTTCCTGGACACAGGAAAACATTAGATTAATCAGTGTTGTTCAATAAAGGTAGAATTACATTATCTTGAAAATACGACAGGCCAATAGATTGTGCAATCAATATCACATATACCAAAGTCCACAGCTGACTCAACATTTGATCCAATTCCTCACCTATGAAGAATGACCGGTGGCTTTGTCAGGTTAAAAAGGTATTCTGAACATGGTTAGGTTATCCTAACCTACAATAGCTTCAGTGCAAGGCCACATCAAGTAAGGTGAAAACGAGCTAAGTGTTGAAAACTCGTGAAAATCATATCTAAAAGTTTTGTAAATTCCTGAAAAAATTAATAGAGACAGGTGTAGATATAAAATACATTCTCACCAAATCGTAAATCCAAACTCAACTTTATTTGGGAGTAACAAACAAGACAATTTTGGGTAAATAGTAACAGGACACTATTCATCTGAAATTTATCTTTTTGTTTCTCCCAAATGAAGTTGAGTTTATACTTGAGATTTGGTGAGAATGTATTTCATATCTACACCTGTCTCTAGTAATTTTTTCATGAATTTACAAAATTTTTAGATATGATTTTCACAAGTTTCCAACGCTTAACTCGTTTTGAAAGGATATTTCCTATATATATATATATATATATATATATATATATATATATATATATATATATATAAAATCTTCTACTGTGTTCAACAAATATCATGAATCAAGCTAGATAAAATTTTCATTGTATTTCCCACCAGTGCAAGGTAACATGATCAGCAGCTCCACTGAAAAGGTGAAATTATTGAGTGTAGTGCGCTTTGAAAAAATGACTGACTGATGGATAGTCCACGATGCAACATACTGGGAGCAGAGCATATCATCCAACAGAACTTTTCCCGACAACAATCATTGGTAACCAAGATCCGCAATTCCCAATATCTAAACAGATTAGAAGAAAATGGCGTTGTGGAAATCTCCGTTTCAGAAACTACAATCGTCTGGCTATTCCTGAATCCAACTTGGTTGGAGACGAGAATCATAGAGATAGGTCTGGCTACGCTTGGCTCACTCTGCAAGAGAGCATTTGAACGAACATATCGCGAGCACGAGCACAAACCTGCAAGGTCCTGGGCTCCTGCGCCTCGCGGATGGCCTGCACGAGTGCGGCCGTGGCAAGCGCCTCGACGCTGCGGTTCCTGAGGCACGTAGCGGAGGAGCAGTCCTTGAAGAGCTCGAAGGCGTGGTCGGCTATGTCCCGGTCCAGCCTCAGGATGGACGCGACGTCCACGATCTGGAGGTAGGCGCGGAGGCTGTCGACGGACACCATAGGCCCCGCGGGGTCCGGCGTAGAGGCGGCGGCGGATTCGACGGCGAGCGCGCGCTCGAGCTCGGCGAGTTGGCCGGAGAAGGCGGACGCGGAGCGGGCGAGGACGGGGTGGCGCTCGAGGGAGAAGGCCGAGAAGGCGGAGACGAAGCCGGCCGGGAGGAAGGGGTCATCGTCGTCTCCAGCGGCCGAGGGGGACGGCGACGGCGCGGCGTCGGCGAGGTCGGGGGTGACGAGAGGCAGCGGGTGGAGCGAGGGGAGGAGGGGGAAGAAGGGGTGGGTGTGGAGGTGGCGCTCGAGGACGAGGCGGGCGCAGGAGGAGCACTCGGAGACGGCGCGGGAGAGCGGCGGCTGCGTCGTGACGCAGCGCGCCGGCCCGGAGGCGCGGCAGTAGGGGCACTGCGACGGCTGCGACATGGCGGCGGCGGCGCGGCTCGGCCTTGGGTATCGGTGACTAGTGGACTTTCAGGTCTGGATTTTTCTTGCAGCTGGCTCAGGCGGAGTAGGCGACCCGAGGACCCCGTTTCACTGGTCGCTTCCTGTTGTACTGGGTGGCTGACGGACTCAACTTCACGGCAATTCCAAACTTATTCTTCGTCGTCGTCAAAGTCAAATATCACTCAAGTATATGCATATTTGGAGATGAGTATTTGCTATCTAGCAGCACATAGAACATGTCAACATCTAAAAAATGCCACAAAACTTTTACTCCTAGTTGTGTTCGTGCTTGGATGTTTTATGGCATTTAGCACTTATGTAAAAGAGATATATGAGCCTCTGTTTGGTTGTGTAGTCGTTTGGTTGGCAGCTTAATAACAATTTTTAGTAGACAATGTTTGGTTCGTGCCACATAACTCTCAGCCATCTAGCCCACATGTCATATTTTTTTTCTAACTTTGTCTAGCCTTAATTTGTTGTTTTGTTTGACAAAAAATGTGACAATACTAAGCTTAACCACCTTAATAAAAAATATGTGACAACATCAGTTACAACCAAACAGGCCCATAAGCCAAAACATAAGGATAGCTAGCAGCATTTATATAGAACAGTTGAATACCGCACCGTGTGACGGAAGCTAGAGCATAAAACCAGCAACGGTGTGATCAACGTGATCCATTTCTATTTTTAGGGAACACTGATTATATCAATGAGCTCGTGTGGTTAAAAATTGCTTCATCACACATTAGAATGGGAGCAAGTAATACAATGGGATATAATTTCCCGTATGTTCTATCAACAAACTTACAATATTGCTAAAAAGCAAGTACAAGGTGGATATCTGTGAATTATTTCTCGTAACTAACCTTTAGTATAGTGATCGGCAACATGGGGAAAAAACAAAGGCTAAACCTATTGTTAAGCTTCCAGTTCCAGGAGGGGCTTTCTACACATGACATGTTGGTCTTCTCTATCTCAGTATCAGCTCTCATTTACCTGAATTGTAAAACGTTAGTGTCAGCTATAAACAAGTAACAATGCATTATAATCAAGGGTAAAGCGGCGTTAGTGCATTCAGGGCTATAGTACATTCTTTCCATATGAATGGTTGGTAAGTGTACGTAATGCTTGAGAGTGAAAACATCCCAGGACTAATTCCTGTAAGCAGATTTTCAAATCAGACAACATTCAAAGTTGACATGTGCAAATAAATTTTGTGTTACTTCCAGGTGAAAATGAGGCCATAGAAAATATGAAAACATAGTTTTTAAGGGGGAAAATAGATGACATCATGAGTTCATCCATAAAAACCTTTTTTCCTAGGGCCCAAGGTAAATCTCAAAAACAAAATGCTGCTGTGCTTGTAAAACATAGATAAACAGAAAGATTCATTTCACTGCAGTACATTTCTATTTTCTAGGATGAGAAAAACAAACTTACCAAAATTTTGGTATTTCTTTGAGAATTTATAGAAGGCTTTCACAATGGCACCGTATTGCATTGAATTCAATGGTCCCATATGCCTGTATAAGACATAGAAGAGATATTTCAATGGTGGAAATAGTCAAATAGATAATGAGATCGAATTGCCGATGTGCATGATTTCAGAATATGGATGAAGCATGCGATCTTTTATGAAGATAAAGATACCTCTCCTTACATTTACATGCACACCTGTTAGGACTGGTATATAAATATCTATTTGAAGGATAAATAAATAAATAACTCAAAAGGAACAATTACTTGGGAACAAGTAAATAGTGACTAGATTGGATACTGAACAGTTATTGAATTACACTACACATGCGCTGTACGCATCAAAAGCGAAATTGAGTTTGTTTGTTGTAATGCCATATGATCACACTAAAATTTGAATAATCTTTTTCTATAATGATATTACTATAGGCAAGAGCAGGAGTTATTCTGTGTATCATATTCCCTCTTTTCTTAAGGGGTATTATACACCCTCTGATTTAAAATGAAGGTCCTAAGAGTTCTCTACTCTTCTCTAAAAGTAAATTGTTATCTGACTTCAAGGCTTGACCTTCATTTGTTCCTCCAATGCCCTTGCTCATTGAATGCTACAACTCCCATGTAGAGGTATCGTTTCTAGTGTGTAATAACTACAGGCCAACAAGGTCACTCAACACATTGCTAATTTCTGACCATAACTCTATAAGGACCTACGTTTGGAATCAGAGGGACAAGAGTGGTACGCATGTAGTCTGAGTTCATTATCACAGGCTCAATGCAAGGTGGTAATAGAAAGACTAAAATGACCAAAAACACATACATTATCTCAGTATACCGCAATCTCCATGCAGGAAAGCCTAAATGGCATCTAGCAGGGCCATACACAAGAAGAAGATCAGGTTCTGGTCCACCACAACCTAATGAATGGAGCAGGAACAATTGGTCATACAGATTCATAATGATATAACTGATAAATGAATATTATAAATAACAACATACATTAAAATGGAAGATTTTCCAAACATACCTATTGCTTTCAATGCACCGGACATGTCAGTTTCTGTAAATACTATTTCATCATTTCCACAAGTATCCCTATTGCCGTTGACACAAGTTGAGCAAAGTAAGCTGGCTGCTTTAGCAATCCCATCCTTGCCATTAGAACCAGAAATATACTCTATTGTCATCTCTTTATGACAACAGGTCAAAGCTTTCATATTTGCACCCACATCCTACAGGTTGTCATGGACATGAGGGAAATATAGAGATTAATGTACAACATTAAATAAGAAAATAAAGCAACAGAAAGCTCGATTATGTGACTTACCAAATATTTTCCTGAATTCTCATCTCTTGAGCCATTCATAGTAGGTGCAAATGTTTTCTTCAGCACTCCTGTGGTGCAACATAAATTGTTAAGGTACATCTCTTGTGCACTAGGTCACTAGACAGTGTTGCTTAAATATCAGAAACTAAAGTGTAAAAGGATTAAAAGGAAATATGACTATAATTTGAATTATTCGTCCACTGCCCTCCAAATAACAACGACCATGTACTGTTGCTTAAAGCCATTTAGTTTCTTATACTCATGTTCATTTTGATAAAAGGGAAAGTATTATATGTATATAATAGGCCACTGGAGATATTATGGAAAGAAAACAATAGCATTCTACAAATGCAAATAGCAAACTCATTGTCTTACCATCAATGTCATAAAGACATACATACTTCACACCAATATTTGAGAGCCAACATAAGAGCTGATTGATCTTTGCAACATTTTTAGCTTCTCTGCTATCTACCACAACGGCCAAGTGCTTGAGTCTATCCAGTTGGAATTTCCGATACTTTGGAATCAACCCAAATGAAATGAGATAGCATTCTATACCATAGATCAGATCAAACCATATACTGAAAAAGCTGATCGCTAAGTGGACGATGAACCAAAGCAACCCCAGAGTCAGCTTGATAATCACTGATGGTCGAGACATCTGCACATCGAGAGACAGAGGCACAACTTTCAATGTTCTTTCTTCCCCCAGACTACATTAACAATAGACATATATTTCAGGAAACAGAGAAGTATCCATTTGCCACAATTGGCTTTGGAACCTAACCCTTAATGAATTCAAATAATCTAATGGTAATAGCATCCGCAACTGGATCGTTATACCATGCATATTGCTCATGTGTCACAACATTACTCTTGAGAATCTGATACTCAATTCAAACAACACACGAAAATTGAGAAAATGGATCAGTATGAAACAAAAAGGTCAATATTCACATTGTCCCCAATAACTTGAAGAACTTGAATCAATTAAAAATAGGATTGCAATACCAGGAAAAGCTTGACATGATTGAAAAAAATTATTGGAGAAGTCAGTATTGAACTTTCAGCTAAGATCATCAAAATAATGGACGAGGTCAACAAGAAAACTTTCAGATAAGGCCATGATATGTCAAAAGAGACAAATCACAGAGATCTTCTTTATCAAGCAATTGCAAATCGAAACAAATAGGAAACTACTCCAAAATAAGTTAATGATGTACTTATCCCTGCTGTACTTATCCCTTCCACTCACCAGTACAGACTGTCGCTGCAAAAACACGTCTATAAGGTTGAAACTAGTATGTTTCTGCAGGGCAAGAGCAACCCAGTATACCTACCGTTATTCACAGTAAGAATACACATGCAAGATTTTAGTCTATCTTAAATCAATCTCATCCTATAAATAGGAGGGAAATAAGTCTCTACAGGACGGCAAGAAGAGCTAAATTCACCAGTATCCATACATGTGGAGGAGACTGATTCATGAATAGCGGGATCTCATTGGCCACAAATGCCGCCCTGCACAAGAACCACAAGATAACTATTTCTCAAGAAAGGAAAAAGTGGACATCATACATCTAGCAAATTATGTGAGCGTCAAAATTTTGAGAAATTGATCTGAACTTTTGCTCCCGCCCATACTTATTGTCTGAATAAGGGATTACAGTAGCATCATTCTTAAAAAAGAAACTAACAAATGGCACAGGAGAAAGGGAGAGAGTGCAGCAAGGAAATGGGATTATGAAACGAAAGCAAGGCAAGCAAACAAATCTGACATGGCCTTGGAATCCATTGCGTCGCAGCTGGGCTGAGATAGATGAGAAGAAACCAAAGGAGGCACCAAGACCAGCTATGCTTTATCAAACAAAGAAATCGAATTTGTGGCTGGAGCTGGCAAGAACTACAATCACAGAAATCTTATGGGTTGTTATATCCTAGCGTCTCGCTTATCAAATCGTGCTGTTGACACATCTTGCTCCTATGCTAGAGACTAGACTACTAGAGGCTTCTCAGAATTTCTCCCCTTTTCATTTTCTAAGGTTTATTAACTTGCTTTTTTTAGAGGCTTCAACCAGTGAGCGATTTCCACGGCATCGTTGCGAGTACTAGCTTACATATGCACATGTAAACATCAAGCACCAGTTGAATAAACTAAAAGCCAATGCGCCAAACGCGTGGTATCGATTCAAAGTCGAGCTCAATAATTTGCTTCACTCGCATCCAACCATCTCTCGGGGCACGGCTCCATGCTGCTGAAGGACAGCGCAGTAATGCCGGGGAAGTGCTCGGCTGGGTGTTTTTCTCACGCATTGCCACAAACACCTAGCATGCGAACCACGAAACGCACGCGCCAAATAAGGTTTTTCCACGATAAAACAGGGAAGGAAGGGAGAGACCTGCTGCATGCTACCGCTCGAACCGAAGGCCGCGCCGCTGCCACGCTTCCGCCGGTGAACTGGTCAGAGCCGCATCTGGTTCGAACGGACGAGGAGGCTGAGGGCGAGGCAGCTGTTGCGCCCGGTGAAGGAGAGAGGTTTCCCAATTCACTCACGAATCTGGAGGACTTCGAAGACGAAAAGGTGGAGTAGAAAAATACGAAAAATATCAGGCCGATGACCAAATTTTTGACCAGTAATTTACCTAACCTGGAGTATGTACCCGCGGGCTGAAAGCCTGAAACACAATGGGCCTACCGCCAAGTCTCGGCTGCACCGGGAGGCCGAGTAAACCATGGGCCTTACCAGCCCATGTTTTCACCGATGGGCCATCCAAACTCCGTCCCAGACCAAAAAGATCAAATCGCTTATTCCAAATTCACTTTATATTCTACTAGCAATGGGTTAAGTCGGTTAAATCGGGACGCAACATGGATGAAAAAGTGGGGCGCGGTAATCACGTCCTGCAAACATGGAGTATTGCAGAGCCCGTCGCATCATGAGCAGCCAAAACTAATAACACTATTCGAATGATAATTACTCTACTAATTGGCAACCATTCAATCCGTCTCCTCACAAATCACAAGCACGCATCATCGCTCAAAGGAAAAAAAAAGAAGAAGCAGTAGGTCCAGGCATCATGACGCATCAAACGCTCTCGCATCACTTGAACCTTTTTGACTACCATCGCACATGGATTCAAACACACGAGACGAGCCGTTCGTCCCCGTCAACCAATCGCCCCCAACAACATCGATCGATCGATCGGCATCCGCACCCGAAGCCACAAATCCCCCAAGCAGCAAAACCAACAAGGAAGCAGCGATCTGAGATCCACACAGGGAGGGCGGGGCACCCACCGCTCCCGCGAAACCGGAGGAAGCGAGGCGCGGTCAAAAACACTAGAACCTTGGGGGTTGGTGGGAATGGGATTACTACCGCAGGCGACCCCGGCGGCGAGGAGGAAGAGGAAGGAGGCGACTCCTGCTGCTTTGGAATCTGGCGCTTCTGGAAGGTTCCTCCCTCGCGGTGCGGTGACTGGGAGTGAGAGAGACGAGAGTGGTTGGAACGAAGCAGGCCTGGCCAGCGGTGTGCGGTGGTATTTGTAGCGTGTATTCCGGATTTTTTTTTACAGAATCCAAAACCCGGATATATGGTATCAAATAGTCTTTTTTCAGAATCAAAACTCCGGATATAAAACAAAATCAAATATTATTGAGTACAGATACGAATCAAATACGAATACGAAACAAAACGAATATTTATCAGAATATAAAAATCTCTTTTTAAATTTATATCGTCAATTTTATAGGCGGCATAACCGTACGTCAAAATCGATATTCATGGATGTTTTCCTAAAAACCTGCTTATAAACATGATTATCTATTTTTTTAGTCTCAAGACTTCTTACTTCATGCATAACTTACTTATCATATCAATTTTATTTCACCTTTTCGAACCTTGTAATGTTTGTTTTATACTTTAAAAATATTTTCAAATACAAATGTCATAAAAGTAGTAGATTTCATTGAGCTATAGAGCATTTGTTCATCAGATATCATTTGAATTATATATATATATATGAGATTTTGTAAAAAAACAAATATGATATTTTATATTGAATATTTAGACCCGTAATCCAAAGAAAAATTTCAGATAGTTTTCGATCTTTTAATTCCGACGGTGTCAAAGAAATGGGAACCAAGGTCTCTATCACCGCTACACATGGCATTCCCGACACCAATTCCCGAGCACGGTCTCCCGTGAGCTATGCTCGGGGAACACCAACCCTTGAACACGATTGCTCGAAACATATCTACCCATGCATGGCCCTTGAACGCCACCCTCCCGTGGACGGTGCCTTCGGACATACCTAACCCGACGCGGTCTCCCGTGGGCTATGCTTGAGGCCACATCCACCTCCAAAGCGCAGCTTCTCCGTGGACTGTGCTCGGGGCACATTGGTCTAGTGGTATGATTCTCGCTTTGGGTGCGAGAGGTCCCGAGTTCGATTTTCGAAATGCCCCGATATTCTTCTTTATTTTTCTTGTTTCTTTACTTCTTTTTATTTTTGTTCTTTTAAATTGTCTTGTCTGTCGTACTTGTACTAACATGTCATGTTGTGCACGTTGAGTGTTGCCTTTTCTTTTCGACTCGTTTCAACTGTACTGTCCACCTTATGCTGCCCTTGTTTGGACGGTACAAACTAAACCGGCCATCGATGGAGAAAAACTTGATGCCCGTAGAAAAACGCTTCCGGCCTTAGGCCATAGCCCTAGCCCAATAAGAGAAAGGCGCAGAATTTTGATGATTTTGGACCCGTTCACTTCTTTGCCATTCTCAACTGTTTCAAATTTTGGTAATACCAAAATTTGATAAAGTAGCAAACATATCACTACCAACATAACCTTATCAATTTTTGGTAATTCTAAACTTTCTACGCTACTTTCAGCATTTGATAAGGCATCAAACTAAACCCTATCCACCTTCATCTTATCTTTACCAAAATTTAACATTACCAAAGATTGGTAAGTTTTTTTTTGGCAATGAAATGAACAAAAACCCTTCGTGTATTCAAAATTTGCTTGAATGGGTGAATCAGCGAGTAATCAACAACCCCAAGCCCACGCGACGACACGACGATGGCCGATGGGGAAGAAGCGAAGAATCGCCCACCACTCCAACCAGCGACCCGGTCGTGGCCGTGACGGGGATTGAATGTAGCGTACCCTCCTTCAGTTTTAAGGTTCAAGACAAAATAGTTCATGGGCGACACAATCGTTCGTACACCAAAACCATGCGTACACCAACAGCAACAGGTGCTTATTTGTAGAGTAATAATTTAAGAGCATCCACTCGGGTAAAAGACGAAACGGCTGCTGCTGCTGACAGATGGAAGGTGAGTTGACACCTCCAGGCTTCAGCCTTGAAGTCCGATGATCCCTGAAGTAAAATTGGGAAAGAATGAGAGAAAAGGAAAAAAGGAAAAGGAACAGTTCAAGTCCATCAAATCGTGACACAAAATTGATTTTCAGGTGGGTTGGATTGTACAGCCCCTGAACTTACCACAAGCAACTCGGCCACCAGCGTTTCCGGTGGTCTTGCTCAGCTCGTGCCCACCTAAAAGAGCACCAAAAGCCAATGGATGTTATTAAGCTGCAATAATAACTGGCTCACTGCAATCTCTGAATAAAACAGCGAACAAAATAAGGGTTTATGATGAACTGCACAGATGGGAGATTCAAGTCAAGTAATGCCTGGCACAGCAGAATGTCCGACTCAATGCAGTAGTAGATTCCTTGTTTCAATAAAAAACAAGTAGATCAATCTAACAATCTTGCCACAATAAGTTGCAATCAAGTAGGAGTAGCAAGATTTAACATTGCGCCTGAATACAATATTATATACATAGAACAACAAGACAAAACCAGGAAGGGTAATGTTTTCCTTCATCCAAGGGTCCAGATCACTGGAGAACCAGTAGTGGTCTCAGCTCAAAATAGAAGCATAAAAAAGTACTACATGAACCATTTGCCATGTAAAGTTCAGATATCCCTTATCCTAAAGATAAATGCCTACACACAGTAGCGTCCAACTTGGTATGGTATGATAAAACAAACGCACTACATTTCCGACTACTAACTCAACATATTTATGGCATCCATTCAATTGGAAGCGATTGTTGTCATCATAGACCTACCAGTATTGAGATCCTTCCGTAGCAAAAGAGAACAAAAGGAGCACACAAACACACAGATAAAAGAAATAAGTACAAACAGTTGCCTGTAATTACCCTTTCCAAGATCATCAGGATCAGCATGTACAACGACAGCTCTGCCGATGATTGAATTTGGTCCAGTAAGTGGAATCTGCCATAAATAAAATTGTTATCCACATAGCCACGTTAAAAAAGAAAAAAAGAAAAAAGAAAAGAAAAGACACTCGGAATAATAAGGGATGTGCAGTATTGGTTCCATAAAACAAATGATGGAGAATGTTCTTCTGAATGTCTACTCACCTGACTGTCAACAACGTTGATATTAGCAACACCTGACAGCAGAGAAATAAACTCTCAGCAACAAGAATAATACATTGACGATGTAGTTGAGGGCTACAAGAACACAACTAATATAGATATATCAAATCATTAGTAGGACCACCCATAGGCAGATAGGCCCATTAACAGGTATGGAACAAATAAAAGATTTGGATTAAAGGGAACAAGAAAAAAACCATCTTCTCCAGCTGTGACATTTCCAAGATCACCAGCATGGCGGGTCTCATCTTCTGGTGCCCCATGCTCCTTTCCCGCAGGATTATAATGTGGCCCTACATTATGAAACAAGTGCATCATAAGTAGTCAATTCAACAGATGATAGCCTGTATCAATCCCGATAGTACATCTAGGCAAGCAAGAAGGCAATATACGTGCTAACAACAATAATAATTACCAGTTGACATGCAACCATTGGTGGTGTCACCAAGTGCATGAATATGGAACCCATGGAGACCAGGCTTGAGGCCAGAGACACTTCCAGTCACAGTGGTGGGACCTAAGAATCAAACATGCCAGTAAATCTCAGCGATTCAAGGACTAAAATTCAATTCAAGACAATCATGAAAATGGTCATGACTGATGGCATACCATCTCCCTCTTGGACAAAGTAGATAGTGCCCTTAACAGTCTCACTGCTACCAAGCACAACAACAGCCTTCACCATCGTTTATGTGATCTGTAAACAAATTCCACAAGGAAAAGAACAGTTTCTTAGCATGTGGTAGAAGTAGCCTAGAGGTCCTAAACCCCAACCAAGTTCCCAAAGAAAATATTGCAACCACGAAACTATCCTTGTGAAGATTGAAAAGATGTTAAAGCAGAAGCAACACAAACGTATCATTTACTACTAGTCACAATGGCAACAATATGGCCCAATCGTCTAGTTTTTTCTCCAAAGCATGTAAACCAAGAGGAATCATGGATCAAATGCCATTGCAAACATAATAAAGACAAACAAAACATGCCTCTAGTGTAGAGGAATGATCCCTAGCTGTTTCTCCACGAAGGGATCGAAGTCGCGAGAAACCTGTCTGTTGGCTACACCAACCATTCCCAAATCTACATTCACCCCTTTCCCCAACATATCATGGAAGGACACTGCAATCAACTCCACACTTGCAGAAACATGTGTAATCACGTCCTGCAAACATGGAGTATTGCAGAGCCCGTCGCATCATGAGCAGCCAAGACTAATACACTATTCGAATGATAATTACTCTACTAATTGGCAACCATTCAATCCGTCTCCTCACAAATCACAAGCACGCATCATCGCTCAAAGGAAAAAAAAAAGAAGCAGTAGGTCCAGGCATCATGACGCATCAAACGCTCTCGCATCACTTGAACCTTTTTTGACTACCATCGCACATGGATTCAAACACACGAGACGAGCCGTTCGTCCCCGTCAACCAATCGCCCCCAACAACATCGATCGATCGATCGGCATCCGCACCCGAAGCCACAAATCCCCAAGGAGCAAAACCAACAAGGAAGCAGCGATCTGAGATCCACACAGGGAGGGCGGCGGCACCCACCGCTCCCGCGAAACCGGAGGAAGCGAGGCGCGGTCAAAAACCCTAGAACCTTGGGGGTTGGTGGGAATGGGATTACTACCTCAGGCGACCCCGGCGGCGAGGAGGAAGAGGAAGGAGGCGACTCCTGCTGCGTTGGAATCTGGCGCTTCTGGAAGGTTCCTCCCTCCCACGGTGCGGTGACTGGGACTGAGAGAAAGACGAGAGAGTGGTTGGAACGAAGCAGGCCAGCGGTGTTGCGGTGGTATTTGTAGCCTTGTAGTCTGGATCTTTTTACAGAATCGAAAACCCGGATATATGGAATCAAATAGTTTATTTTCAGAATCGAAAACCCGATATGAAAATAAAATCAAATATTATTGAGTATGGATACGGAATCGAATACGAAATAGGACAAATATTTGTCAGAATATAAAAACTTTTTAAATTGAGCTTCCTTAATTTATATCTTTAATTTTGTAGGCGGTCTCATAATCATAAGTAAAAATCCTAAGAATCCTGCGTATTATCCACTTTATAGTCTCAAGACCTTTTACTTTATACATAACTTACTTATCATATCACTTGATATTCATTTTATTTCACCTTTTCGAACCTTGTAAGATTTGATTTACACTTAAAAAATATTTTCAAATACAAATGTCATAAACTTTGATATAGAGCATTTCTCAATCGGATATCGTTTGAATTATATTTATATATATATGAGATTTTGTAAAAAACAAATATAGAATTTTATATCGAATATTTAGACTCGTAATCCGAAGAAAAATTTCAGATAGTTTCCAATCTTTTTTATTCCTATGGTGTCGAGAAAATGGGAACCAATATTTCCATCACCACTACACATAGCATTCCTATTACCAATTCTCGAGCACGGCTCCTCGTGAGCTATGCTCGAAGAACATCAGCCCTTAAGCGCGACTTCTCGAAACATATCTACCCAAACATGACCCTGACGCCGCCCTCCGTGGACGGTGCTCGGAACACACCCAACCCGGACGCGGCCTCCCGTGGGCTATGCTTAGGGCACATTCACCTCCAGCGCAGTTCCTCGTGGGCTATGCTCAGGGCACATCGGCCCTTGAGTGTGACTGCTCGGGGCATATTTACCCGAGCATAGCACCCGGATGCCGCCCCCGTGAGCGGTGTTCGGCACACCCGACCCCCAAAGATCTCTCATGGGCTATGCTCTGAGCTCTATCGAGACCTAAAATATCTATATCTTCAAGGTGGTGAACCAAGTGCATGCAATCACCAAGAACTCGCCAAGACACACTTATCATAAAACTCCTTCACCAATGGTATCTTCGAGAAGCTTGTCAAAGTTAACAACACATCTTATCAAGCAAGCATGGGAGCGGGGCGGGGCCCGAGAATACCAATGGGCACCGGGCGCGGATCGTGCCCCGGGCGAAGACCATGACCGAGGGTGCGTCCACCCAGGGATATAACGATTTGGGACACCGATACAACCTTAAAGTAAGACTTATGTATATCATTACCATTTTGAGAGGCGAGCGACGGTGCTTCTCACCGGGCTCGACGTAGGAACCTCATCGATGGTACTCACCGCCTCGGCTTAGCGTGAACCTACCCTTGGCGCCTACGCAAGGTGATGGGACGGAGCGGTGGCATTAAGTCATAGCGAGTGGCGCCCGAGAATTACGGCTCGATCACATGCAAGAAAGAGGTGGCGAGATGTAAAGTAATCAAGCAAGATGCGTCACCCAAAGAAACAGGGCTAGAGCGAGACACACGTGTTGGTGATTGGCTCTTTGGCTTGGGCGCAAAGCAATAAGGTGGACGGCCAATCCGTTGTGCTCTCATCTAGGCCCACCAAACCCGGTTTTAGGACAGGTGGCACAAAAAAGCTTTTTTCAGCTATCCCAGACCCGTGCTCACCTTCCCAAGGGCACCTGTGCAGTCTTGATTAACAGTCATGAGTACGTTTAGACCGATGTGACGAGAGGAGATAATGACAAGACTAGACGTAATCGCTTCTCCACATAAAAATGTAACGTTGGCTCCCTTTCAAGTATAAGAGGAGGAGCCATGCAACTTAAAAGAGGGAGGATGAAAAAACATACTTAGTCAAGAACTGGTTTCACCGGATTGGAAGCTTCCGTGTCGCTTTATAGCACATCACATATCTAGTCCCAAACACAAGATTAGGATTTTAAGCATTCGTGCGGTCCGAATCTGTCTAAAATCCTTGTCTCTATCGCATGTGTTCATCTTTCTCTCTTTGACCCCGAGTCGAATCGTTGGCTCGGTTCTACGCAGGACGCCCTCCCCTCCTCCGCGAACCAAATCTTCAAAGAGGGTCCTCACTTCGTGCTCCGACATAAGGATAATGTCCTCACTTCCCCGTTGCCATAATCCTATGCTCCGAGAGACAGATAATGTCCTTACTACTTGTTTTTATTTCCCAAAAAAATTTGTTTTTCAATCCAAAATATCCAAAACTATTCGGCCAAACCTATTCTATTTCGAAAAAGTATCCGAACGGCCCGAAGCTGTCGTATCCGGTATCAGTTTCATCCCTAGTAGTCTCACTGGTTGCTTGTAGTTTACATTGAAGAGTTGGAAAGGAAAGCGTGACGCGCCAATGTAGTGTTGCTATTCCGCAATAATCTAGGAAATGAAATTAACAAATGCTCTTCGTCCAAAAAATAAAATGTGCCCATATTTCAAGATTTAAATTTTAGAATATTTGACTAAAGTTTGGACTAATCATGAATTCACTCCGTCGGAAAATATAATTAATAGATTAGACACCGACTAGTATCAGACAAGACAGATAAGCTTAAAAATACGTCTCAAATACTACTCTTATAATATTTTGCTCGAGCATTTATATCATCAACATGGAATTTACGATTTGAGCTCTCTTAAGAGCATCTCCAGCGATTTCTAAGTGAACTCTTACCCTATATTTGAGAGTTTGTTAGCCTAGCAAAGGACTCCTATCCCATCCCCTAAAATCCTGAATTCCTAAAATCCACCCCCTTCACTCCTATTCCTAGAGTCCAATTTGAACTCATGTCTCTATAATTTGAAGTTTATGTGATCTTTTAGAAGATCTGCCGTAGGCAAAAGAGATCTTGAACTCCTATTCTTCTCGGGGATCTCTAAACTCTCATTTTAGGAGATAAAATTTAGGAGTACTGTTGGAGATGCTCTAAATTGGTCGTATAACACAGATGAACTTAAGGAAGCGTGTCTCAAATACTACTCATATAATATTGCTCGAGCATTTATATCACCAATGTGGAATTTACGACTTGATACTACTTTCTCCGTTCGTTTTATAATGTAAGATGTTTTAATTTTTTTCTGATTAAATTTTTTTGTTTGGCTGTTTATAAAAACCTAACAATATTTTTAACATAAATAAACATAATATCAAAATATATTCAGAATATACTCAATGCTAAATTTGATTAAACTAATTAGATGTTGTAGATGTTGCTAATTTTTTATATGTTTGGTTAAACTTGAAGAAGTTTGACAAAGAAAAAAATTTAACAGCAGGAGTACCTACCATCTAACCATCTTGTGTTATTGCTTTTTCCATCATGAAATATAGCTACTTAGAGGAAGTATCGTCGACTCCATCCGTTTTAATTACTTGTAATTTAGATTTATCATAAGTTAACTATTTTAATCTTTGATGATTATTTTGTATGAACTCATATAATGTAACATAATTAAATTTATATTTTAGATTTTTAGATTCATCATAAGAAATACTTTTATAATATATAACTTATATGTTGTTAAATTATATGGATTTTCAAAAATTAATGATCAAATATATATAATTTAAAACGGAGGAGCAATCATTTTTGTTTGTAGACCGATCCTGAAAAGATCAGCAATTTCTAACCACGTGCTGACACTAATGCTGCTGCAAGCAATGTGTATGAAACGGATCTTGGCATACTCAACTCACCAACCACACCCGAAGAATTGAACTCGGCTAGGCGCACTTCATTTGAATTCGCTGATCGATACAGATCAATTTGCCACCCACCTCTCTCTATGTCACTAACATTGAATCTATCAAAAGATGAACCACTAGTACGCGAATGCCTTATAGATATCGGTTGAAAGGGTCGGCACCAATGACTTTGGTCATTGGTATCGGTTCTTCGACCGGTATCTATTCGGGCAAATAAGTGCCGGTTCGTGTAGAACCGACACCTATTTATCGGACACCTATACAATGAGGTGCTTCCAATATTTTCTTATGGGCCTACTCCTTTAACCGGACCGACCATATTTACCGGATCCATCATATTTTTCACGCGGCACGGGTCCACGAGATAGAGCTACGAGCACGAGCGAGCGGTTCGGCGAGCGGTTCTACACGATGAGCGAGCAAGGCACGAACCTATTTAAGATGGTGTTACTCTGGTTTGGCGAGCGGTATGGTACTAATCGAGGGAATAGTGTTTTTGAGAACATGTGTCGAGTGAACAGTAAAACCGTCACCTATAGTCTCAAATAGGTGCGGGTGAACATAAAACCGTCACCTATACTATAGGTGACGGTTCGTAATAAGAACCGTCACCTATTCACGAAGAATAGGTGCCGGAGTGAACAGTAAAACCGCTACCTATAGTCTCAAATAGGTGTCGGGTGAACAAGAAACCGCCATCTATACTATAGGTGACGGTTTTACTATTCACCCAACACCTATTTGAGACTATAGGTGCGATTTTTAACACGAACCGCCACCTATTCTTTTGCCGCCACCTATATACATTATAGGTGCCGGATTTGGTTTGATCGGTACCTTTTGGGGCGACACCAATAAGCCTTTTTGTAGTAGTGAACCCATATGTCAGTGACACAAAGTCAACTGACATTAAGTGAGAGAAACCATTTCCTTTTTCACTTGCGAACCAATGCATCATCATCCGACATAATTGATGGGATAGTAAACCTGGGATGGTTATGCAGAAATGAGTAATCTCCCTAAATCACTGTTGATTGCTAGGGATTTGTTTTTTTTTACCGGTTTGAGTAGGTCGGCGCTATGCGATAGAGAGGAGGATGAGAATTCCGCAGAAGGAGCGCATGAGAAAACCACCAACTCCCTCCTCATCTCTCTCATGAACCAGCTGGAGAAGGTATGTACCTCTCTGCCACTAAGAAATGTTCTTCCTTCCAATTTTGTTTGCCCAAGAAACATGCTGCGAGAAGAATCAAGCAATTGCACTTGTTAAATTTAGTTTAGAGTTGGGACTTCGGAGACGACAAAAATTGATGTGTTGTATGTTTCTTGCTGGCCTTACTGCATCTCTCCTCATCTCTTTCATGAACCATAATGAAAAAGAAGCAAGCGTCCAAAGTTTGCACATCCACTCTCATTACAAAAACAATCTGTGAATGACATATTATCCTATTCAGGACATTTATATATGTAAGTGCTATGTTTGATACTCATCTAGGCAATTGCAAGCCTCTTATTTCGCAACACTGAAGCAAAGCCGTCATTTAGTTCTCCACTAATGTTTCTACCAATCGATATTATCTCTCTTTTGAAATAGGATAATTTTCAGAAGCTGGAAAACTTCTGATGCATTATCCTGCTGATTAGGTCAGTTTAATATATGTTCATAGCGTGCATTTTGTGATCTGTACAATATATGTAAACAGTTACACAGTGCAATATATTGCCATTTATTTGTTTGAGGTCATGAATTTGTATATGATATAAATGGTTCCATTTAAATTTCATTCAAAGATTTTTCATGATTAATTAATAAGTAATCTTCACAAATCATAAAATACACATAAAGGAATCAATGGAGCTGTTTAGCAGCAACATGCGATTAACATCGGATGATTCTATAATTTTTTTATCTCTTCCTATTATATTTTGAAAAATGGTAAATTTATTACTCCGTTGAGTGACAATAGAATTGTTAGTTTACTTTCCACTTTGCAAGTTTGTTTTATTGTCCTCCTATATCCATTTTGCTCCAGTGAATAACAATCCATGTGTATATTGAGTACTGACACTAAAGAAACTTCAATTGACAATCCTGATCTCCAATAATTAATCCCTTGTTCGTGTATGGGTCATGAATTCTTAACTTGTTTTCTAATATCACTCATTTCCAGACGTCTTGGCAGAAAACAAGAAATTATTATTTTGTTTTTAATTTCGATGGTCCACTGCTTGAAGCTCATCATGTCACTAAAGTGCATCGTTGGTTCTTTTCCATGTGATCACAAGGCTGTAGCGTCATTGGCTGATTAAACTCATGATTTACTGGCTTACGGAATCTACTATTGTTGCAGTTCCATTTTGAGGAAATCCTATTGTATACTACCAGGGAGAAAATTCCAGGGAAAAAAGTTCATGTAGAAGAACAAGAGTTACCTTTGAACCAAAAGAATATCTCAGGCCCACATTTGTTTTGTTTAAGTTCTCTTTCTGCATCACCTCTACCCCTTTTAGACAAGAAACATTGCTCCTTAAGTTACTCTCTATTGGTTACATTTCATGCTTAAAGTTTAGATTTGTAATATATCTTTTTTAAAACTAGATTTGTAATATTAGAATATATCGTATTTATGCTATGCAAAGAGAGAGTACCTCGTAGTGTGTTCGAATCCTATAGCCCCGGGAAAGTGACCACAGGCCCAGCCCAAAACACCTTGTGCACATAAATGGGCCACCGTGTTTTGCTTCCACGGCCCAGTGCTTGGACCGGTCGGAGGCTCTGTTCTTTTCAGCCCATTCATTTTAATTCACGATTTTTCTAAGGACTTTCTACAACTGTGTTGCTTAGATAACTTAATTTTTGGATTTACAATACATAATATATAATTTATCACTATAAACAATTGCTCGTAAATTATTTAATCTACTCTATAATTCATCAACTCATTTTTATTAATCTCACTCTTACATTCATCACTTAACGGTGTAGATCATCTATGTGAAATCCAACACTTAGTATCATCTCTCACCTCTCGCGTTATACAACCCCACAACGTGTTCGTGGCTCTCCTTCACTCAATTGTCGCTTCGATTCCTCGGCTCTCCCTCCTGCATTTGCACTCCATCCCTCAACCGCCCGGCAGTTGCGCTTCCCTCTTCCCCAAGCTCATCGCCCATCGCCCGGGTTCGCGGGGCAGTGGGTGCAAAAACCCTAGAGTTGAGGCCAACTACACCTAAGCATCCATAAAGAACACGGCCTAAGGTTGAGTTTGGGCACTCCGATAGATTGATAAAGCAAAATACTAGTAGTTAGATCATCAAGGAGGGTCCAGATCTTTCATGAGCATTATTTTCTGAGCTCTGCAGCTAATTCGACCGTACAAATGCCACTATAGCGCAGATCCTTGCCGTTGGTTCACTCGATCGGACGGCGAATTTGCCCATACGTATGTGTCATCCTCTTCTTTCCTGTCTTGATTTCTTGGTGCATTGTCAAAGCATAATTGCCGTCTGGTGCGATTGCAAATCATGAGCTGCTAGGAGCGTAGGAATTAAGGTCCTGTTCGTTTGTCTTATCACCGACTTATCAAGTAGTATTTTTCTCACAAGAAATCAATCGACATGCTTATCGGTGGTTTATTAGACCAACCGAAAAGGTGATTCATTTCACGTGCGACATGGGGGCCATGGCCGTACGCAGGTTTGTTCAGCAGTAGCAGCAGCAGCATCTTTCTGGACTCATCGTTGCCCTGTCTCATCCGATTGCTTGCGATTACGGTCACCTGCATCAGCTGGCAAATTAACGAAGATGTAGACGAAACGGCTGAGCAACCCTTGGTCGCAGGGTGAGCAATTGCACCAGCGCACCTGCATTTCGTCTCGTCTTCTGAATTGGTTGTATTTTTCCTTCCAAAATCCAACCCAAAGAGAGATGAAGAGCTCAGTTACTTTTACTAATAGCTAACAGTTTCGTGTGCGCGCCTCCCAAGCTCCTAACTGTATGATTTTTTTCTTCAAAACATCGGTATTTCTTACAGAACACTGCGTTCGGCAATGAGCTTTTCCGACTTATACATCTCATTTTTCACGCACACGTTTTTTAAACTACTAAATAATATTTTTTTAAAAAACTTATATTAAAAATTATTTTAAAAAATCATAATGATCCATCTTTCAAATTAATTTTAATTAATTAAATAATATGCAAATAAGCAACTCCGTTTTCCTGCCGGAGGGAAAGGTTGGGGTGCTGGAGGAAAGGTCCCCAACTCAGGGCAACTAAGGCAGCCTAAATAAACCATTTTAACTTTCTAATACGTTATTCATTCATTCGTGTTTTTAAGGATATAACTGCCTAAACTTAGTTTCATCCATCGTTTATTGGCACTTTAGAATGCACCATAAGTAACATTACTTTGATAATAGTCACGGTGAATCGAGGGTGGATCTACGTTACAAATGCAGGTCAAGTGGCTTTAATAATTTTCGTCAAAATATAATGTTAAATGATACTCTTTCTTTTTTAAAAATATACATGATGTTGTTGAGTTTTAGAAATAAACTTAGACCGTTTGTCTAAATCTTAACTACTTTTAAAAATAAATCAGTAACTTTCTAATCGTCACACGAAAAACTTCTGTCCGTAAGTCCAACCGAGCGATGTCCTCCATCCCACACGCACGATGTGTTCATCGTGTAGGCCGGTCAAAGCAAAAATAAAATCAGAGATTAGAGATCGAATTAAAATCCTAGTTGTGTCCGATGAGCAAATCACAAAATCAAAACATCGATTAAAAACCCAATCGCGACAAATATCATCCAGAGTCCATATCAAATAACACAAAAATTAGACCAGTTCGTGTTACATCCCAAATATAAAAACTAAAGAATTGCAAACTTATATAACTATAAATTCCCGACGACAACAATAACTAGATCTCTATCTACTCACAATAACCCTAATATAGCAACCGTCGTCATCCTTTAGGATCCATCGTCATCTCCCTTGATCCCCAGTCCTCGTTGCCCTGTCTCCTTGATCCGACGACATAAACGAAGAGGCCGAGGAGAGGGAAAGGGATGGCCGTCGCCGCGCCGTACCCCGTCATCGAGGTCGACGGGTAGAGGGAGAGGGAGGGATGGCCGTCGCCATTGTCTCCATGCCGCCCCTGCTTTGTCGTTGCACTATATTGTGCCTTCATCGTTGTCGCGCCGTGCCGACGAGATAGGAGGAAAATGGGGAGAAGGAGCGGTGGTGTCGGTGAGGAGAGGGCGAGAGGGAGAGGCACCACCGATGGGGAAAGGCGGCTGTGGTGGGAAGAGGGAAGGGAAAAGTGAATCTAGGGTTAGGGTTTTTGGCACCAGCGATTTTGATGGATTCAGGCTCATATAGATCCCGTGTTGGACTGGCCTCCATCCTCGGGCAAACACTTCGGGCCACGCGCACATCATAGGCCACGAGTACGAATACCCTAACAGGTCGACGGGTCCAACGGGGTCTTTTTTTCTTTTTTTAGAACATTCTTTGTTTTAAAGAATATACTTTTAAAGGGTTCGTATCATGAAAAACTAAAACCCTAGTCATCTAATATTTTTATATTGTTGCCTGATGCAACACACTTGCATTTTTCTAGCAAATCTTGATCTAATAAAAATACATAAGACTTCCGGGTGTTTTTTCCATTTTTCATCGGTTTTTCCGGTTTTTCCATCCATTTTTTTCGATCTACCTCCCATGCGTCTCCTCCTCCAATTGATTACAAAAATCGATTCCACGTCACTCCCTCATCATTTTCCTCATGATTTCTCCTTTCAATTCGGCTTTAATTCACCGGATTTAATCCCAAGTTTTACAGATTCGCTCCGGTTTTGATAAAAACAAAAGGAGGAGATCGAGTGGATCAAAAGCCCTCAACCAATTTTGTGAGATCGAAAAGATTCGATCGAGTTGACAAAGAGGATCGGCTGCAGCATCGTACGGACACGGAGCTATCTTTTGAAGGTTGAAGACGGCGTCGGCTATGCGAGCTAGGCCTATAGCTCTACTTATGGGTTGGACCGAAGAGAGGCAAGCCGAGTGAAGGGATGCAGCGGACTAGGCTAGGGCTAAAAAACAAGGAATGAAAGAATGTGCTTGCGACCCAAAACTAAAGAAAGAGTATAATATATATAGCGATCCAAAATGTTTTTACTCATTATGATGCACTAACGAGCCATTTTTCTAGTTAAAACAAACTATATAAGTATAATTTATTTTATTATTAAGATATTTTAAGCATGAATCATTGTTTTTATTTTTTATTGAATTTTTAATAAGACGAATGATAAGATGAATGTGGTTTCGTGTACTTATATATTTTAAAACCAATAAAGTATATATTTATTGTAAAGATGATGACACTAGCGATCAGGTTACGATGCCGACGGCATATGTCGTGCCACCCTCGGCACGGCGAATTTCATCGAAATTCGCGAAAGTCGACTTCGCAATGAACAATAACAAATTTGAATTTGAACGATTTCGTGCGTACCGCGAAAACCGCGCAAAAAACCGCAAAACACGCGAAAACCGTGAAAACCGTAATTTAAATTTGAACCAAATTGAAATCCGCATCGTGCGCATGGATTTCGCGAAACCGCGCCATATACCGTGGTTTTCGCGGCAAACATCACGAAATTTATGTTTTTTATAATATATATATATATATTGTGTTAAAAATAATTTTTTTTTTTTTTGAATTCCCACGAAATTTTAAAAATGAACCCATGTCATGTCGCACCCCGTAAAACTAAAAAAATTATAAAAGCCGGACCGACCTTCGCGGCATCGGTAACCCTGCTAGCGATCCGCTTGTCAGATGGCAAGGGAACTTTGTTGCTTTGTTTTTCCTAGGCTGCTTTACCGGAGTCCTTGAGATACTCGAGGTGTATCCACACTTCTTCACGGATCATGGAGTGGCAATATTCTCAATTAATCTCCTCCTCTTTGAGTGTGCCCCTTTTGATCCACAAACACAAGCTAGAAAAATGCAAGAAGGCAAGTAAAAGGTGTAGTGTGCCACTCATTTTGTGCAACCCTTTTTTCTGTTATAAAAAGGCACCTGTTGCTACACTTTTCTTTTGAAGGAAAAGGCTCACATGTTTGTTTCCCTTCTTTAATTCGCAAAGGTTCTTTATTAATTGTCCCCATGCAGGTCAAGTAGCTCATGATCTTGCTCTTAAAATAAGTTTGTGCATGTCCTTCTTTATTATGTACTACAGTGATTCATGTTAGATATAAATAATATGGGGATACAGAGACTAAATTAAATGTTTAAATAGTATTTTAAATTATTAAATAATTTGCGAGACGACTTAATTACGTACGATTTAATGATATGATGCTACAATAAATATTTGTTAATTATGGATTAATTAGGTTTAATAAATTTTAATTATTTTTATAATTAATTCATGTTTAGTCATTTAAACTGGTATCTAAATATTTGATGTCATTTAAATTGGTATGAGATACGGACTGAAGTTTAGTTCTCCATCTAACCACCCTCAAAGTGAGGGATGGAATCTTGTACAACTAACTTTGGAAGGATGCCTGTGTTCTTTTAGACCATCAAGCCACGAAATAGATAAGTACTGTGTGCACCCCACTAAATCTAATCAAAGTGTAAGCAATTTTTGGCAATACCAAATTGGTTAAATTTAACAACAAATGAATACTAGTATGCCCTCACCACATATCCAATTCCAGTCCTAAACAAGCAACTCATATCCATTTGTGATTTGTAACATAATATCATTTCTCCGACGAGCTCAAAGCTTTAAAAAAGATGCTAGCACACGCTTAATTTTGGGAACGACATGAGATAGGATGGCCTCGTGTCGTATTTTGCTAATGGAATGGGATCACCGTTGTTTTTCTTTGGTTGGAGGTATATAAATGGTGTGATAACATGTTGGTCCACTTGAATTGTCAGTCTCGACAACGAGCGATGTATGGCCTTATTGATGGTTCATATTTTTTAATAAGTCAAAACAGTTTATTGAAGAATAAAAATTAAATTATATGTTAAACATATAACGACTAATGCTTAAAAAACCACATTAAAAATATCTTAAAATCAACTTCAAAATTAATTTTAAAATTAAGTTTAAAAATTTAAATTTTAGCTTTGACTTTAGTTTATTAGTTTATTAGGACAATCAACTAGACTCACAAGTGTCAATGAGTTGGCACAGTTGATGCCTACGAGGGAATATTTTCTTCAAGGTATGATTCGTATTTCCAAAACAAACACCCTAAAACTCAAAATCCTTTAAACTTTCTTTCAATTTTAAAAAAATATGGACTCATTCATCTATCCTACGAACCATACACACCGCTAGAGTAGCTCATATTTGATCCTCATTGTTTGATCAAATAGAATAATATGTTATTCGATATATTAATAAAATAATAATAATTTATACAGTTAACTTATATATATACTTAGCGACTTAAATGATTAACTTTAAAAATCAACATTGATAAAAAAACTACAAAATCAATTTTAAAATTAAATATTTTGATAATAAGCGACGCTGTACGGAAGAAACGACGAAGCATGAAAACGGCATGAAAACTTGTCTGAAACTTGAGTTACTATACTAGAGTACAGAAGAAGAGGGGAGAAGTGGATAGAGCCCGTGACGCAGCGTGGCTGGTGCAGTCTCTTGTCACAGCCGCTCACTCTTGTCATATGTTTCTCTGCTACGGTTAGTTGACGAAACCTCTGTTTTTTTTTTTTGACCATTCCGACTGACAGGTGGTCCTGACGACTCCTCCGGCAGGGCTTCTCGTTATCGTAACCGTGAAAAAACATCACACTTCATATAAAATTTATTTAAAAATTAAATTACTTTTCAAATTTATTTCAATTTAATAAGATTATTATGATTTTATTTTTATCATATCTCATTACACGCATTGCTGCACTGTCTGCGGCTTTGCTCACCATCTCCATTCAAATCACACGACATGCTGCCACCGGTGGCACTGTGCAAGTCATGCTAGGACAGCTGCTTCACCCTGTGTCCCCTATGAAAGGCTTCGTTCTTTTATAATTACAATGTCTTTATCTTAGTTTATTTAAACACGTTTTTAAACTAATATATATATTTTTATATTAATATATTTTTTGTAAAAACTTTCTATGTATTAATTGTTTAAAATATCATTAAAAATTTAATTTTTAAGTTTGAAATAATTAAAACTTAATTAATAATGAGCTGTTGACTTATTTTACGTATCTCTACTTAATCATCCTGTGCGGGGTCAAACGGGTTCAAATCTGCACGAGCAATATTTGATCCTTCGAGTCAGTGACAAGCTAAAATTTATTTAAGCGGTTAGGACTCAGCTAATAAGATATTGAATTTCTCAAAAAATTATATGATGCTTTAAAAATATTTAGGCATGATTATAGATGCAAGTCCAGGAAGGCTTGCCTATGCCCCTGCTTTGAGCAACGAAGGATAGAACTATGGAAAATAAACAGAGCAATTAAAATTTTTTTATGGGTATATTTTAATATCTCTATTTCTATTACTATGAGGTGTTTAGAAACCAAAAGACGAAGAATCGATTACGATAAAAACCCCCGTAAATTAAAATTGCAAATTGTGTTTTAAAATTTGAATTTGGTTGCGACTTATAAGCGATTACTGCTTCACCTATTTAAAGGAGATTTGTCACAAGACACAAGTGGCAATGGCATTCAAAAAATGTGGAGAGGCTAGCTAAATACTATTGCGAGTATGATTTGTGCTGCTCCAAAAACGGTGTGGTCTGATCGTGTTCGCGACATCTACTTTAATTAAGGGCTTCGTTCGGCCACAAATATATGTTGTTCTAATTGGAAAACACTGATTACCAATACTCATTTAAATATTCAGTTAGGGCAAATCATCAGGTCTTAATTTATAATTTGTATTGTACTCCCTTGTCAAAATAAATTTATTTTTAAGTAATAATTACATCGAAGTTTGCAAAATTACAGAATAATTATATTACAAATAGATAAAATGTAAAATAGTTACATTGAAATTGGATAAAGTAAGGCTATTTTAATCTTTTGATGTTTGGATCGGTATGTGTGAAATGAATAAAAATAAATTTATTTTGGAACAGTAGTATTATTAATTTGTTAGGCAGTAAAATCATATTACAAGCGAAGTTAGTGAACAGCTCCCACTGTATCTTGAAGACCATGCTAAATGTAGTAATGTCTGGAAATAATATTTATAAATAAAAGACGCACATAATTGAGTAAAAATGCGGGGTTTAGCAGATTACTCCCACTAAGAGCCCTGTCGTTTAGCCTTAAACTTATAAGCATAAACAAAATTTTGAATTTAAAATTTTAATTTTAAGTTTTTCATCATAGTTCATTTTTAATGTCTGCTTTTAAATTGAAAACATGTATATAAAAATTTATTTATAAAATATTTTTTAATTACTAATAAGTCGTTTCGTTTATAATAAGTGATGGTGGGTTGTGTGTTAGAGTTGAGGTGGGGGCTCTACTTTCTTTGAAAATAGAAATATTAGTAAGGCATTAACTATTTGTGGTTATGATGAGAAGCAGCGTCTCTGGTCGTTTAGCCATGTTTTTTCAGCTTTTATAACTTTTCAGCTTCTTTTTTAAAAGTTAAAAAGATAAAACAAATAGCTTTTAATTTAGTTCGAAAATGAATGAAAAGCAAAATTTTTCGACTTTTGATATCGAAAAATCAAAACTAAATTTTCGGAAGAAGATAACTTTTTAGAAAAGCATAAACTCAAACACAGTCTTAATATTAAATTATCCCTATAAATGGGTCCCACTGTCTTCAAAGGTAAGGGAGATGCATGAAAAAAAAATCGCCGTTATTTGATGCAGGCCGCTAAAAGCGCTAACACATGTGAGGTGAAAGAAAATAGCAAAAATACCCAAATAAAACATCTCATGTTTTTCACCTGAACATTAAAAGGGACCTTCTCCTGTGTTTTCACTGATGCAAAGATGATAGCAACAGTTTGCTTGGCATGAATGGCAGAGTGTTTACCAGAAAAAAAAAGATCCCCCATTTCTTGTGCTTTAATCTCACTCACCCTTGGAAAGAGAGTGGCAGGTATAGTCAAGTGTCCTGCACTCCATGCCTAATTAGAACAAAGATGGAAGCAATCAATCATGAGTAGTACTAGTACTACTTGGGTTAAGCTTGGGCAATGATGTTTCCCTTAGCTATAGTGGCATCTTCCCTGCCACGACAGTGACATTGGGACAGTGTGTCATGCCAAAATAATCGATAATTTGGTTTCTTCTTTTCCACACCAGTGTAGTGTGGTCTAGGAGTGTTTTAATTCGCTCTTATGTAAGGTTAAGCAGTACTCCCCAGTTCAAATTAAATTAATATAGCTGTATAATTTACTGTATTTATTTTTAAAGAATGAAGTACTACGATACTATTCATACCACTCTAAAATATAACAACTTTTAAAGGTAAAATTTTATTACAAATATAACCACCCATTAGTGATATAAGATAATTCTTATCACTAAATTACATATATTATCCGTACTGTATCTTAAAGATAATCAATTTTTTATTCATTCTCTTAATATTTTAGAATAAATTTTTTTATTTCGAAACAGATTGTGTACTAATCAGCTGTACTCAAACACGCATTTATTAGTTAATTAAATGGGCTGGAATGAATGTGTGGATGGATAGAGGGATATGTGCATGGAGGGAGGGAGAGGAGAGATGCCTATCTTTTTCAGCCACTCAGGAAGAGGAAGGAAGGAACCCTAATCCTACCTGCTCTCAAGCTCCATCTCCATTCCCTTTTTGTGTAGCAATCATATGTAGTAGCAGCATTCCCCAACCATTCCTACACCTCCACCACCAAATCACCCTTTCACCACCCCCACCTAAAAATTCCCAAGGCACCTACTCCTCCTCCTCCTCCTCACCTCCGCCTTTCGTTTCTTGGAATCTTTGCCTCTGCTTCTTCTTGTTCCCTCCGCCGCCTCCTTCCAGCCAAGAATCCGTGCAGAATTTTTAAGCTCAATTTTCAATTTGGTGCCTGCTTTGGGCGGATTAGAGGGAAGAGAAATGTTGGGTGTTTTGTTTGGTGGGTTGAGTGCTTGAATTCGAGCGTTTCTTGCTTCTTCGAGCTGGTGGTTTCTTGGCCTTGGATTGCTTCTGGGATTCACCGGTGGAGATACCTACCTCTGCGTGAGGCTTTTTGCCATTTCTTGCTTGCTGCGCGAGGGATTTGGTCCCCTGCTTCCAGCTCAGTTCGGTGCCTTGTTGTGTTAATCGATGGATTCCGGCATGGGCGGCGACGGCTTGGAGTCATCACGCCCAAGGCACCATTAGCTCGGCCCGTCTCTCGGTCAGTACGGTGAAATTCCTCACCTGTTCTTGCGATTCTTTCGTTCCGTTTGGCGAAGATTTGATCAAAATGGTGGTGGTAAATTTTGTGACCGGGTTTTCTTGGCGCGGTTGCAGCTTGCAGATTTGAGAATTATTTTTTTTTGGTGGAGGAGAGGTGTGGATTAGGAGGAAGATGTCGTTCAGGAGCCTGATCCAGGAGATGAGGGACGAGTTCGGGAGCATCTCGCGGCACAGCCTGCGGTCGCGGTCCCACCGCGGCGGCGGCGGCGGGCACGCGCTGCGGGTGGCGGCGGTGGGGCCGGCGGAGGCGGCGATGCAGCAGAGCTGCTGGGCGCAGCTGCCGCCCGAGCTGCTCAGGGAGGTGCTGGTGAGGATCGAGGAGTCGGAGGCGTGGTGGCCGTCGAGGAGGGACGTGGTGGCGTGCGCCGGCGTCTGCCGGAGCTGGAGGGGGATCACCAAGGAGATCGTGCGCGTCCCGGAGGCGTCCGGCAAGCTCACCTTCCCCATCTCGCTCAAGCAGGTTCGCGCTTTTGTTCATTCTGAATTCCCGACTGCGATCAAGCTTCATTGTTAATCTTTAGGAGTCATTGTCCTAGAAGTACTGTCAACACTTTCTGATTGATTGGTAGTTGCCGAATTGCGTTAGTCAAGCAGTGAAGGATGAAAGACCTGCATTCTGATGGATTGCAAGCAGCCAAATCATCTTATAATGGAAGTTGTGAACCATGGCATTCTAGTATGTTTTAATTTTTGGAAGGTGTCTATCTTATGTAATTTATCTAGTTTTGGGCTAGAAAACAAACTGTGTATCAAACAAGTGTGATAGATGCACAAATGCTATCCGATGAATCCGTTTCCCTTTTAATGTGGTGTTTCACATGTTTAGCATGATATTCCAGTATCAAATGCCATTTCTCTGTTGACTGTTGCCATTTCACTAAGAATTGTCTCCACTTCAATGACTGTAATCTTTGGTTGACACATTCATTTTAGTGTTATCTTAGTTCTAATTTACTCTAATCTACGTGATGCGCAGCCTGGCCCAAGAGACGGCACTCTGAAATGTTTCATAAGAAGAAACCGGACTACTCAGACATATTATCTGTATATTGGACTCACAGAAGGTATGCTGTTTATCCACCCCATTTGGTAGGCCAAATCAAGCACAGCTATGCTGGCGTATAATGGATATATGCTTACTGTTTTCGGGAAGTTTCTTTTTACAGCACTGGCCGATGATGGGAAGTTCCTACTTGCTGCACGCAAATGCAGGAAGCCCACATGCACAGACTACCTGATTTCCCTTGACATGAGTGATATGTCAAAGGGGAGCAACACCTATATTGGCAAGCTAAGGTGATCTTTTGAGATTTCATCACTGAAAAGCTAAAGCTAAATTTGTTTCAGTTTCTTTGGCTGTCTGTGTGGAAGGCCCTTTAGATCTACTATAGGTTCTTTCATATAAAAGAATCAGATGCTTTTTGTTTTTCCTCTTTTTTTTCTTTTTGCTTTACGTGCTAGAATTTGGAAAGTACAAGAAAATCAAGTGCTATGTATTTGGATGTATTCGTTCAACTAGCCTTTAGAACAAACTTTGTTTCTTACAGATCCAAATATGGCCTACAATAACAGTTAGAGGAATTAGCTAACCACCTTTGTTTTAACAGGTCAAACTTTCTCGGAACAAAGTTTACCGTCTATGATGCCCATCCACCATATGATGGAGCTGTTGTTTCAAAAAGTCGGTCTGCACGTGTGGTTGGTCTGAACCAAGTCTCCCCGAGAGTTCCTGCCGGGAATTACCCAGTTTCACATATTTCCTACGAATTGAATGTTTTGGGCGCAAGGTATTGAATCAGCACTTTTGTTATGCCGAGTAAATATATGGATAGTTTTGGTAAATATTGTCATCAACATCTGAGACCTGAATATGTGAATTGATCGATAGTGTAAGAATCACAGGGTTGATTACTGCAATTGCATGATTGATCAATTAGACACGCTGAATCTTTTTTTTTTAAAAAAAGAGAGGCTCCAATGATAAAAGTGGTGATTACATCACAACTCCGTGAGCCTTTTAGGTGTTAATTGAGCACACATGGCCAGGAATAACCATATAGAAAAGGTGGCTGACCAGCTGTCATAATTCCATATACATAACCTTTTCATTGTTGATTGACATTGCATGCTAGATTTGACTGCTTCTACAATACTTCGTAGAAAATTGCAGTGATTTCGCGATGCATGCTTATTGCAGAGGTCCAAGAAGGATGAACTGCATTATGGATTCTATCCCCGCATCAGCAGCTGAAGAAGGTGGGAAAGCTCCAACACAGACTGAATTTCCTCTTAGTGGCCTGGACTCTTTCCCATCGATTTCATTCTTCAGATCAAAATCAGCTCGTATAGATAGTGCAACTTCACAATTATCCACTCAGAAGGAAGAAAAACTGGTTCTGAAGAATAAATCTCCTAGGTGGCATGAGCAATTGCAATGTTGGTGCCTCAACTTCCGTGGACGGGTTACTGTTGCCTCAGTGAAAAACTTTCAGCTGGTGGCGTCTGATGAAAATGGGCCAACTAACCAGGAGCAGGACAAGGTGATTCTCCAGTTTGGAAAGATTGGGAAGGACTTGTTCACCATGGACTACCGCTATCCGATATCAGCATTTCAATCATTTGCGATATGTCTGAGCAGTTTTGACACCAAAATAGCCTGTGAATGAGACAAGGTGATCATTTCTCTCTATTCTGATTTACTACTATAGACATTCCACGCATGGTTAGTTACCCTGTTTGATATAATGGCACTCAATGTTGGCTTTCATCTAGATGGTCTTCAGTTTGCCTAATAGTTTCTTCAACAGTTTTATGAAAGCTGATTCACATTTTCAGAACCTTCCAAACTTCAGACACTAGATAGTCAGATTACGAGTACTAGTAGAGTAGTAGCTGATCCAAAATATGAGCTGGCTGTTAGGCATATCTGAATTCATCGCTCTGCCCATATGCAAATCGAGCTTTTCTGTTGGTATGTCACATCAGAAAGAAAGTAGATGGAAACACATGTCTGCAACTTGCACCAGATGATAGCTGCACTCTGTGTTTTACCCTTAGCTCCGTAATCACTACTAATTCAATCTGTTCTGCAAACTACAGCTACATACTTGCTTGGCTGAGATTTTTCTTTTTGGCTGCGGTTTGTAAGTCATGACACGTGATCGAAGCAACAAAAAATAACTGTAGAGTAGGACTTTTATATTTTTACTCTTAGCTGTCTAAAACCCAAGGCTGAAAAATAGAAAACAATAAAAAAACACATAGACCAATCTAAAATTAACATTCAAAATTCAAATTTAGCAGTGGCTTATAAGCTGACGAACTGCCAAAGTAACTCACAAAAATATCTTTTAAGCTGCAGTTGCGCAGTTGCCTTCCGTCACTGTCCAGGTATAGCTGCGGGCATGCAGCTATATCACAATCAGATTAACTGCATCCTAATCAAGATTTTGGCTGAATGCCATGTACATGCAGGTGCTGGATGAACCGTGGAAGCATGAACGCTGGACCGGCAGGCGTTGCGTGCACGAGTCACGCTTGACACTGAAGCACAAGGATTCCGATTTGTTAGGATTGGGCAAAGAAAAAACCAGCATGTCCATCCATCTCCTGAAGTTGCTGCCCTAGATGCTGCTGCAGCAGTGTACATAGCCATCTTATCTGGCCCCTGGCTTGTAATCCTCTTCTAGTTTGTTTTTTTTCCTCCTAGTTTATTACACATTCTTGGCCGGTGTCGGCTGTTGAAACCTAGAGAGTTTCTTTTTTCTTACCACAATCTCCATTGAAAAACGGCAGGCTTATGTAGCCAAAGATGCAAAGTTGTGTGTTGCAAGTTGCAACTTGATGAGTTCTTTAAATTAGTGTAATATATGGAGTAAGATGCTGCAGTGCAATGCTGAGAACAGAGTGCCAAAGGCAGTGTTGTGGATTGCGATTTGTTATTAGTGGCTTTGATTGATAGCTCTGGTTGTAATAGAAAAGATGAAGTTCACATTCTGACTTGTACTATAGCCACGAATGGAGTACATAATTTTGGCCATCTTTGGATGGATTGAACAATACGATAATCATGTGTCAGATTTGACTCGAAGCGTTTTTGTAATGTCTAATGGGTCTTAAGAAAATCTTAAAAACTATTACTAGTGGTTACAATGGTATCAGGATGCATAAGACCATGCTAAGGAGTAACCCAAAACTATTTGTATTGGTTATCTGAACTTATTCTTAATTCACGATAAGATCCCAAAATATAACAACTAAAAATTTTAAATTTTATTTAGCCTTCAGTCCCAAAAATTTGAATTCAGTCCCAAAAATTTGAAAAAATCTTTAGAAATGTTTCAAAATATAATAACTCTTTTATCATTTTCGTTCCATTTCTTCACCTACCTTCACTTCTCATCTAATCATAATCTTTTTTTAATTTGTTTAACCCTATATTAAAGGAGGTAGTATCTTATTTCATCGCGAGCTAATCATGCAGATTACGTATGCAATTATGCATCAATCATCATCGTATAAGTATGGCAACGTCATGGAAAAAATATTATTGGGGTACACACGTCATGGAAAAATGATGCAATAGCATCACAAGAATACAACCTCTCATCGCCATCATAATATCATTACAAAATAAATACCATTTCGACAAATACTCAATTGACCCCACTAATACAGGGGGCATCCATATCATAATTCTCCAGCTAAACACTAAGAATTTACCGCTGACTTTCCTAATAAAATGGAGTAGTAATTGTACTGCTGTAATTACAGTAGTACTGGTATTACTACTGCACATATGTACAGCTGCCTACGAGGCGCAGCGAGCTCTACACTGTCTGCGCCTGCTTCGCGGTGGCGTCTTCTGCTGAGCGGCCGCCGGACGGCACGGCGAGCCGGCCGCCGTTGCTGGCGGCGGGGAGGTCGTCCTCGTGCGCCTCCTCGGGGCACTCCATGGCGCGGACCAGCTGCACGAACAGCGGCCAGTGGTCCGGCGAGAAGAATTCCGCGCCCATCCGCTGGTACGTGAAGTGCCACGGCCGCGTGCGCTCGGCGGCGAGCAGGCCGCCCCAGGCGCCTGGGGAGCCGTCGCCGTCGCGCGCCACGGCGAGCCCCGAGCTCTCGCCGGCGAGCCGCGCGCCGTTCTCCTCGCAGGCGACCTTGACCTGGGCGAGCACCTCCACCGCCGCGGCTCCGTCCATGCCTGAGGCGATCACCGTGCACCCGTGCCGCGCGAACATCTCCGCGACGGGGCCGTATCCGCCATGGAGTCCCGAGGTGGCCTCCGCCGGGCGCGAGCGCAGGAGCGGCACCTTCGCGGACAGCTCGACGGGCTCGCCGTCGAACACCCTGGACGCCGCGGCCAGGACGCGGTCACCGTGCGCGAGGAGCTCCCCGGCGTACCAGGACAAGAAGAAGCTCCCGTACGCGGTCTCCCACGACCCCCAGGGGACCTAAAGAAGGTTGAGGTCTCCGGCGACTCGCCGTACCGTGGCGCGTCGTGGGGCCCCGACAAGCCCCAAAGCGGCTGCCCCGCCGCCACGGCATGTTGCTTCAGCCGCGCCAGCATGTGCTTGTCGTAGCACTGAAATTCGCCGGCGCCGGAGGCGCCGGCCCCGTCGCTCCCAGGCGGATACGAAGGGTACTTGAGCTCGCCGTTGGGACCCAAGCTCACCGTCACATCCTGTAGAATCCAACAAAATTGGTAAGAACCACTGCAATTTTTACGCTTGGAGGCGAATCGAGAACGAGACGAAGTGTTCTTGATTTTGCTTACCGTAACAGTTGAGCCCAAGAAGTCATGGAAGGCGGCGGCGAAGCTGCGGAAGAAGGCCTCGTAGGCCTGGAGCGGCGACTTGCCGCTAAGAACCGGGAGCTCGTCGACGGCGAAGGAGAGACACCTCTCGCGGCGGTTCCCGGAGCGGTCGGTGAAGAGGATATCAGGATCGGCGGCAGCCGCCTTCGCGACCCAGCCGGGGAGCGCGGAGCCGTGGGTGTCGAGCGAGACGCGGAGGCAGAGCCCGGCGTCGCGGACCATGTCGGCGACGGCGAGGTACCCCGCCCACTCGAACTCGTCGCCGGACCCCGGCTGCACGACGGCCCACGAGACCGGCAACTCGACGCCGTCGACGCCGAGAAGCTTCAGCGCGCGCAGCCCCGCCGACACGGCCTTTTCGCGGTTCACGGCGTGGCCGTCGGTGACCACGTCGGACGGCAGCCCCACGAACAGCCTCACCGCCGCCCCCTCGTCCTCCTCCACCACCTCCTCGCCGGCCTCCCTACTCCGGTCGACGGCGAGGTGCGCCCGAGCGGGGCCCAGCCTCGCTCGCACGGCCCCACCCGACCACCGCCGCCGCACAAATCCGAGCCGGACCAACCCCGGCTGCCTTCCACCCACCACCACCACCTCCTCCCCGGCGCACCTCCGCCTCGCCTGCCCTGCCGCCACCACCGCCGCCTGCTGCATCATCAGCACTGCCTCCATGGTCGCCGCTTACGTCACTCGATCGCCCCTTCGCTCTTCTCTTCTCGCTCTCGCCTTCGTTTGCCTTTGCGTTTGCTCGGGTGTTTGTGTGTTCTGCTCTCGTTTGGCTGCCTCTGGTTTGGTGGTACTGAATTTTCAATTTTCGCCGCGTATTTATTCACAGCGAAGCCAAAACAAGAAACCGAAAAAGCGCCGAGACGAGTGCCACGTGTCACGGTGACCAGCAGCCACCAATAATGCAGAGCGCGCCAGGTGGCCTCGCGTATTTTTTTCACCGTACACGATTTCCTCAGCCGCTCGCTTCCCTCCACCCAATGACGCGCGGGGCCCGCACCAGCTCGTCCACCCGATGACGCGTAGGGCCCGCTCCAACCGAGGTTGTGGATAAGGCGGCACGTAGGGACGCGGGTGCCGCCACGTAGGTGGATTGGACGGTGGGAGAGGCCGACGGGCCCACCCGGCAGCCACCGCGTGGGGTGGGTGGGGGTGGTGTGGCGGTGACCGAGACTTGGGGCCCACGCGGAGGGTCGCGGCAAATACTACTGTGGGTGTGGATTTGGGCGGAAGAGGAGGACGTGGTGCTGACTCGGCGGGCGCCGACGCGTGGCTGTGCGGTGCCAAACCGACGGCCCCGCGCGCCGTGCTTGCATTGGCCGCCGGTTCGCGGGTGGATTCCGTTGGTTTGGCCCGTTTTCCGCGGTTTCTTTTGGCGTTTTTCTCGGCGATTCGGCTTCACGTGGGTTTGGTCGGAACGTTTTGGTCGTACGTCTGCTAAGGCCTCATCGTTTTCTCTATTCAGCATAAATATTTATTAAAACTTAAAATTTTAATTTAAAACTAATTATGATATCTTTTATGGAAGTTTTTATAATATTTAAGTCGTTAAATATATATATATTTTATATAAATTATTATTATTATATCACTAAATATAACATATTATTTATATTTGATCAAACGATAACGATGGGATCTAAGCTACCGACTGACTGTCCCGAGGACCGGCGGACGGCAGAACAAGACGAAAATTTGGTATCGTGCAGCCGTTGGGGAATGAGGACAATGGACTTGTAGTGTTCTTGACTTATCTAATTTGGTCATAAATGTATCTAAAGGAAATCCGGCTTCAGTGAAACAATATCGCCCAAAATGCTGGCTAATGAAAAAGAAACTTATTATGAGAAAAAAGTAGGGAAGATGTGCAAAAAGAAACTGATAGTCTGTAGGGAAGAAAAAAGGAGGTCGAGCTGGTGCTTCCTCGGATAATTACTATACACGATTCTTCTTTTGGATAAACTGAAAGCTAAGCTACGATCAGAATTAATATCAGGATTAATAGAGCAAAGACAACAGTAGACTACAAACTAATTATAAGTTTATGTAAAAAGAAAAAAAACTATAAATGCTACAAGATGATACAACATTAAAATCATAAATTTTATATCAAAAGAATGTTTTATCCAAAATTTTTATTCGTCAATTATTTTGAAAAAATCCATTGAGTTTTTATGACCCACGGTCCCAATGCTTCAAAAAAGAAAAGGTTTGGATGGTCCTACGCCTTACGCCTCTCTTCACTGTGCCCTCCCTTCCGTCTTCCATCCTTACCACGCCCGCGCCTGCATTCCTCCCTCTCATCGCTGCTCGAAGCTCCGGCGTTATGTTTCGTATCACGCCTGCGCCTCTTCTTTCGTGTCATGCACGAACATAACATAAATAAAAGAGAAAATAAGAGAGAGACATCTGAGAAAAAAAAGTGAAGCCTAATCTGCAACGAAATGGTTGGGTCCGATGGTGGTGCGAGTGAACAAAGAAAGGACTGGACTGTGACGTCAAAAGATGTTCTAGGCGACAGCGAAGGAGCCGTTTCATGGTGGCAACCTCAGGTTTCCAGCAACCAGCAATCAACCAGAAATGCGTGAACAACTCAGCCACGACGATAATAAAGATCATTACGGTGGCGGTATCAAATGATCAAACACTGTTGATGGTGGCAGCGGGCTTATCTAATAACGATTGGAGCGATTATGTTGGAACATATTAAAATCATTTTCAACGAAGTAACAATTTTTGTACAGCGTTGAGTTTCTACTCGTATTCAGAAGAAATCAGTCAGTCAGACCGATTTATACGAAAAAGAAAAAAACAAAAAAACCTAAATTACATGTCAACATATTTAAAAAAATCCGTCAGACTAGTTTATGAAAAAAAAAGCCTACTAGACGAAAAATGCCATAAAAAGAGACTCTTCATTTCATCTTTGTAAAGGTTAGAAATAAATATTTTAAATGTTAGAAATATATATTTTAGTGAGGCTTCAAATGCTTTGATAAATAATCATTTTTATTTTATATTTTTGTTAGCCAAAAATAAAAAAACAAAAGTGATTTTTAAGACATATATGAGATATAAAAAATTATTATAAAATGTTGTAGAGTGAAAAATTATAAAAAACGATTTTTATGTAAATAACTTTTTAGATAGTAAAATTTAGAAATGTTTTTATATTAGCTCTAAGGAGCACAAGTCCAGATAGAGTCAACAAGCACGAAGCTCTAAGGGAAGACTGAGGAGAGAGGACCTACTAATTAGCCGATTCGAGCTCTTGTGCAGAAAAGGAGCAGACCAAGAGTCGAAGCAAAGCTTCATGAGAAGATCGGCTGTTTAAGCCAAATATGTTGCGTATTTATGTGCAACTAACATCAATCCGGTCTCTGCGCTACACTTCTGAAATCTTTTGTTTGTTCAGATGTGGTTTGGCCTCAGATTAGCATTTTGGCACATTAATCTTGGCCGTCAGTAACCCGGGTTTATCACTACCCGATGCGCAGATTAGTTACTGAGGCTCATACCATACGCTGTCATCACCGGCCAACACCCAACATTCAACAACAGCTAGATTGTATATCAAGATGAAAAAAAAACAAACAGAACAAGAGCATGATCAAACTATAACCTCAAAGATAAACGAAAATCACCGAGAGAAACAAAGGGGATAAACAACGCCATCGATAAACCAGTGCCAAAAAGGCCAAAATCGGAAGAGGAGATCGAACAAAACGGTTGAACACGACGGAGTTTGGAGAAGCATCGATCGCCAACGGCGGCGGCGGCGAGGCTAGGGTTTCGTCTCGTGGGCATCGAGTCCTCTCGGTTTAAAGCCTCGGAAAGACGGGCTCTGATGGGCCTGTGTTATTGTGGCCTTCTCAAGAGGCCCATTTAGTTGGAGAGATCTAAGTCCAATGGCGAGTTTTTTTAAATTATTTCTTTTGGGTTGCTTTGATCATTTGAGGCTACTCCTCCAAAAGATCAAGTGACGTCAGCGCAATCGCGCTCTCGGATTTGCTCGCGACGCCACCACCACCACAAACGCTCGCCGGCCGGCTCTGATCCTGCCGGCCTCCACGTCGCCCTCCGCCTCCCGTATTCCGTCGAGCACCTCCGCCTCCGTAGCCGCCATGGCCGCTCTCCTCCTCTCCTCCCACCTCGCTGTCGCATCCTCATCCTCCACCACGTCCCCCTCTGCTCGACCGGCGCCCCGCTTCGTATCCTTCCGCGCCGCTGCCACTAAGGATGCCCGTCGTGGTGGCCCTCTCCTTGCGTCATCAGTAGAACCACCGTCTGCTGCTTCGGCGGCGGCGGCGCATCCCTTCCGGTCACGGGCGCCGTCGGACACCACCGTGCTCGTCACGGGCGCCACGGGCTACATTGGGCGTTTCGTCGTCCGCGAGCTCCTCCGCCGCGGCCACCCCGTGGTCGCCGTCGCGCGCTCCCGGAGCGGCTTGCGCGGCCGCAACGGCCCCGACGAGGTCGTCGCGGACCTCGCCCCCGCCCGCGTGGTCTTCTCCGACGTCACCGATGCGGACGCGCTCCTCGCCGACCTGTCGTCGCATGGCCCCATCCACGCCGCGGTGTGCTGCCTCGCCAGCCGCGGCGGTGGCGTCCAGGACTCGTGGCGCGTGGACTACCGCGCCACTCTGCACACCCTCCAGGCGGCGCGCAGCCTCGGCGCCGCCCACTTCGTCCTCCTCTCCGCCGTCTGCGTCCAGAAGCCGCTCCTCGAGTTCCAGCGCGCCAAGCTCAAGTTCGAGGACGAGCTCGCCGCCGAGGCATCGCGTGACCCGTCCTTCACCTACAGCATTGTCCGCCCCACCGCCTTCTTCAAGAGCCTGGGCGGCCAGGTCGAGACCGTCAAGAACGGCCAGCCCTACGTCATGTTCGGCGACGGGAAGCTCTGCGCCTGCAAGCCCATCAGCGAGGAGGACCTCGCCGCGTTCATCGCGGACTGCATCTTCGACGAGGACAAGGCCAACAAGATCCTCCCCGTCGGCGGGCCGGGGAAGGCGCTGACGCCGCTGGAGCAGGGGGAGATGCTGTTCCGGCTGCTGGGGCGCGAGCCCAAGTTCATCAAGGTGCCAATCCAGATCATGGACGCCGCCATCTGGGTGCTCGACGGGCTGGCCAAGGTGTTCCCGGGGCTGGAGGACGCGGCGGAGTTCGGCAAGATCGGGAGGTACTACGCGTCGGAGAGCATGCTGGTGCTGGACCCGGACACCGGCGAGTACAGCGACGAGAAGACGCCGAGCTACGGCAGCGACACGCTCGAGCAGTTCTTCGAGAAGGTGATCAGGGAAGGCATGGCCGGGCAGGAGCTCGGCGAGCAGACCATCTTCTAGACCTCGTCTTCTTGGTTGCCATTGCCAATTTCTTGGCAACCCAGCAAGGTGATTGTAAATTACTACTTCATCCAGAGTGTTTGTAGAGAGGTGATTGAGGCTTTTGAGGTGTTCTTGATGTTTCAGACGCCATTCAATTGTACCATACAGTGCATGCATTGTCTAATTCCAAAGGAGGATAGTTTTGCTATGTCAGATCTGATATAAATAAATCAAAGATGAATCTTTTGACAGATTACTGAGATTAGTATTTACATCAACAATTCCATTAGCTTCTGGTATGCGGCAGACTCTGCTTTATCCTCTAGCATCATGATTTATGACAAGCCATTACAAGGAATTCATCATTTTGTAACCATTTGCCATGAAATGAGTTACTTCATCTCAACCACACAGCGGTTCTCTCCCATGTCAACATATGTCCAATTCAAATGTGACACTATTAAACTGATCCTCAACAAAGGGAAGCTTTTGCAGTAACACCGAGACAGCGTGCAGTAAAACCATTGAAAAACCACCATGTTGGCAATATCCTTTTCATGTAAATAGTATCACTGAGTTCACGATGCAAAACTGTATACAGAGATTCGATGAAACTAAATTCTCCTCGGTGTAGCGTAGCCACTGGGTGGGTACATACAAAATGCAGACATTTTTTTCTTGTATCGTATCTGCTTGGTCCTAATTGGTATTTCTCAAGTCCAGGATGCAAAATATATTACAGAAATGAAGGCTCAAATCTGATTGACTTTAGCAAAACGGCCCTTAATCCTCAGCCTGCTATCAGCACGAGCTTTGCGGGACTCATACCGGACCTGCCTGTCGAATCTGCAAGAATTTCATTGTCATACAGTTATGTTCCAAACCGAAAAATCCTTTGGTAAGAAAGAGTCCAAGAGAAGCTTCAAGAGGGGGAAAAAACATCATGCTATGACATAAGCTTGTTTCACCTTCTTGTCTTCCTCTTCTCTTTATAGCGCGAAATGACCGAGTTCCTGTCGGGGCAAGGAACAAATTCAGGCCTTTTGGGAAAAACTTGCATTGGTGTGCCATTTCCCGGATTTGCCTGGTGGGTGTCCTCCATGCTGCTACCATTGCTCATGCTGGGACAAAGTTCAGACATCTGAACAAATGATGACAGAGATGCTTCAGCTGAGCTGACTGGAGCTTGCTCATATGTGAACTCGACCTTGCAGGGATCATTTAGGGCATGGTAATCGCTGTTGTCGCATCCACCATTCTGCCATATAGATAAACTTACATTAATATATAGCCAAGTAAGCATCTACTTTGTACAAAAGAACTCACGATGAAAATCTTGGCTGTTTATCTGCAGAACTAAACCTGCTTTGCATTTTTCATGGCCACTTTTGATGTGGATCCAATTCCCCCTATCTGAACAGGACTGTCACTAAATAATCAATTGGCAGAATGGTATCCTTGTCCAGGTTAAAAAAAATATCTATGTCAGTAGGTGTAAACCTAATAGGAATCTTACATGAATATGACAATAGAGGGGAAAATAACAGAGTCAGATCATTCTGCTCATCAAGGTCAAAATTGGGGCTTCTATCTCTCAAAAAAAAGAGAGAATTTAGGATTTCTTCACTAGAATGACTTTATTCTGACTCAGGATGTATCTTGAGTTGCTGGCACTTGACAGTTGACACTATAGAATAAATACCCCACCAACATAGGTACGGAAAGCATGCTTAGGAATATCTTCACCGCATATGATACAGAATATGTATAGCTTCTATCGTTCAGACGAAGATGCTGCGGACACTACCATTTATTGCTTGATGAACAATTGCAGTGAGAAAAGACTTTCCCATGCATCACAATTTTGAACAGTAGTGCAAACTAGTCAGATATACGGAAGATTGAAGGTCAAACCTCATAACCGGGTGTTGGCATGGTTGCAACCTCATTGCTGTTCTCAGTACCAAAATTTCCATGTCCTGTGATGTGATGTGTTGTTCCCCATGAATGTAACTGATGATCACCGGCCACTATCTGCGCTCCACCGTCTGAATTGGCGAGCTCGCCTAGCTGTCTTATGACCTCCTCATTCATCTTTCCATCCGGCAAGCTCTCATTCTTTTGCAGAAGAACATGAATTAAGCGGGATAAATGGAGTAAATACTAAATAGAAGTTGATTCAGGAAAAGGTGGGGAATTTTTCGGACAGTGAAGAGTAGAAGACTGTAATAAACGAACCTTGGGGGAAGATGGCGTGAGGAGAGGCTCGAATCCATGGCAGGATGTGGTCGGCACGATGATATCCTCGAGGCTGAGCACCTGAGGCTCCTCCCAGATGGACCACCACCCACCGTCCTCGCCCCCCGCCGCCGTCTTGTCGGAGTAGGAGATCCCGAGGAGCGCGGCGAGGTCAAGCGCCGAGGGCACCCGGTGTACGGATGCACCGTGCAGCGGTCGTGGAGCGGCGCCGCCGGGTCGACGCCGTGGCGGTGCCTGGCGAAGTCGCAGTTGGAACAGAGGAAGCCGGCGGCGGCGGCGGCCCCGCGGCGGAAGACGGCCCCCGCGGCGCGGCAGGCGGCGCAGAGCGGGGCACGCGCGTGGCGGGAGCACACCCCGTTGGCGCCGTGCACGTGGCGGTCGCACGGCAGGCAGAGCCTCGCCGCGTCGGCCCGGCAGTACACCACCGCCGCCGCGTCACCGCAGTAGTCGCACGCCGCCGCATCATCCTCTCCCTCCTTGGATCCCTCCACCTCCGGTTCTTGATCCTTCTTCTCCGCACCTACCTCCATCTCATCTTGACCCATCTCCCCGACAACTTGATGACCGCCGACGCCGCCGCCGCCGCCCCCGCAGAGAGGGAGCAGCGTCAAGCTCGGTGGGTGAGTGGCGCGTGCAAGTCGAAGAAGAGGAGACTAGAAGATCAAAGAGATGACGCCTCGTTTGCTTGGGGGATAAGAAGCAAGAAAGGGGAAAGAGGAGTGAAAGAATTGTGCAATGGCGAAAGAGACCGGAGGCAGAGGAGACGAGCGCGCGAGCGAGAAGTTACTCGCTAGCCTCCGCCCGATTCGTTCCCATCTGGACAGGTGTCAGGTCACGAGCTAGCTTTACCTGAGCCTCCCATGGATTATCACTGTCATATGCTCGCCGCGTGCAACTCGCGAGACCTTACCTTTGTTGGTCGGAGACGACGACGGCCGGGGAGTGGGGCCGGCGTGTCAGCCGGCAGGCTTCTCGGTTGGTGGGTAGTACTAGTAGCAGCTTGTCAAGAGGACTAGACATGGTGATGAGTGGTCGTTGTCGAGGGCGAACTAACCGAGCGTTGCCGGGGACGGGAGGGAGGATCAAGGAGAAGCGAGCTCGATGGCGACTGCGACCAGGGCGCTGCCGCTGATGACGTGTGGGGTGAGGTAAGAGACGATGGTTTCTGCGCTAAACAAAAGTACATAATATCTCACGACATGCTCTGATGTTATTTTAAATCATATCATTATTTGATAAATGGATAAACATATAACAATATTTAATTATTAAATATTGATAATATCTATAGAATTTTGATAATATTATATTGAGTATATTTATATCTTATCAAAACTTGATAATATTATCAATTTACTAAAATTTTGACATTACAGTTATTTTGACATCAATCCGAACATAAACCAACTCCAATTAACTAATTCTCCTCAAAATTTAAAAAATGAAAAATAACACCACCAAACCAAATTAATAATCCGTCTCCCATAGTTGTGTGGAAAAAGTAAAATATACATTATTTTTGAAAATATTTTACGGTTATATATGTCCTTTTAAAAGCCCAAGAAATATGTCCATGCGTTGTAATCATGGGTTAATTTTATAAACACTCAAGGGGTTTTACGTAAAAATAGTGTGTTGCAACTACGGGTTAATTTTATAAACACTAAAAAGGTTTTCGTAAAATAGTCGAATGACATACGTGTTAATTTTATAAACACTCAAAAGTTTTTTTGCAAAATAGCCATGTAGACGAAAATTTTGAGTAAAATACTACTTTGCTTTATAGATAGTTATTGATTATAGATTTGTGAAAATATGCAACGATATGGGAGCACGTGCCAGGTTGTTGACGTGACGTGAACGCACGGGATCGATGAGCGGGACAATCCCGTGCCACCCTACGCCCCAGCCGCGTGCCACCAAGGGCACGAAGGCAACATAGCCATGCATGCACGAGGCTTGCGTGGTGGCACACGGTCACGACGCAAGATTCTCCTCGTCGTCGGTCCCGCGCTTCTGCGCCGTTCCAATGAACCGGTCGCGCGACCCCCGTTCCGTGATATATGTGTATTTTTGCAAATCTTTCAAAAACACACGTGTATAACTTAAAAAGTTCAAAAAATATATCTTTTTTGAAATAAAGAGAATATATTATATGCTGAATTCATGATTACATTCTCGATTGAGCAACTCATGTATATCTGCAGGAGAATCTAACAACCATTCTCCGCAGATCCCTGAGCTCACTCTTAACAAGCTTATGCGCTACCTCATTCGATTCTCTCTTTATCTTGTGCATATGAAACTGGGGTAGAGCCTCCTTGATCGTTCCTGCCCACGCCGATCTTAGTTCAGTTTTCTTCATCAGGCTTGCCACCACCTCTGCATTATCAGATTCAACAATTAACGGCATGTGCACCCAATTCACGCTAAGCGAATACCTTCCACCACGACCAACGCTTCAGCTTGTACCGCGAGGAACACCTGTGTAAACTTTTGGAGGCCGACGTAGGACTAATCCCCGCAATCTCCGATGATAACCCCGTCGTTGCTTGTCTAGTTTCAGAAACAAACGCAGCATCAGTGTTGAGTTTGGCCTGCCCCTCCGGAGGGGGCAACCACTTTGTTGCAGTAGATTCCTTCACCTTATTACACAGTGGCTCAGCCATCGCGAACATGGGTTTTTTTCCTTTAGGATCATCGACAAAATGTTGAACTAGCAAAATGCACTCTTCATAATTGGATAGGAAATTCGCCGAGTTTGCTATACCCTCTGCCCCTGTACCATAAACACCATCATTTCTAAGGTGCCATGATCGCCATAGTAGGTACAGGATATGAGCTCTCATTGTCTCATGAGATGCATCCAACAGAACCAACAACCAATCCGGTCTTGTTCACTTAAATTGTTCTTCTGCTGGTAAACTCCAGATCTTCCTCATTCCTTCTCTGAGTGCTCTTGCTTTCGTACACTCCACGGTTGCATGAAAACCATCCTCCACCGTATGTCCACAGATCGGACATATGCTTGTTTGCTCTATTTTCCTCTTCCTCTTATTATCCCAAGTCGGCAATCTGTCATGTGCCAACTTCCAAGCAAAAATCTTCACTTTTGGCTGAACTTTTGTGTTCCAAAGACATCTCTAGTGTGTACATGGCCTCATATGCACCGTCGCGTCGATCATGGAGAGGATCGAATGGATGATCACCTCGTACGTCACAGTAAAGCAAACATGATTGCCTTGTATGTGATAATGGGTATATTATTTGAGGTTTAGGTTATAGATAAAATTTAATTCCATTTGTTAGGTTTAAGAATTGATATTCAGTTGCTATTACATATTGACTTTGTATATGCAGATGTGTATGGAGTTTTAGATTGTTATTCGATTTGTTCAAGCTAGGTTAATTACTGAAGGTGTATTTTCTAAGTGAAGCCATTTTCCTATGAAAAAATGATATGTGGAGATTATGGGAATCGGATACCCTCATGGCTAGCTTTTCTGATTGGTAATAGGGATAGGTTATGCTTCATGATTATGTAAACTGGATATGACTTGGGTGTTACGTTACCAATGAGATAAGGTAACGGCTCATAGTCATAATTTGGTAAGATTAATGAGTCCGACATAAAATATGATAGGGTCTCCGACTTGTAAGCCCACCCTCCAAGACTATATAAGGGAGGTAAAGAGTGTCCCTTGAGGGATATGCGATATACGAGATCAAGAGATCAATAAAGACACTCGGAGGATCGAATCTCCGAAACAGGAGTAGGGTATTACCTCACGAGAGGGCCTGAACCTGTCTAAACCCTTTTTTCCACTTAACCCATCGTGTTTGGCGACTTGACTGCACCCCCAAATTCTATTGACGAAATCAAGTTTCGACAGTTGGCGCGCCAGGTAGGGGAAACGCGTCAAGACTCCTCCTCCATCTCGCCGACAAGCGCGATGGGACCTTCATCAGGCATCGACGACTTCGCCGCCGATAGATTCGACAAGCTCTCCCTCCTTGACTCGGATTCGGACCAGTCGGGAGGAGGAATCCGCTCGGCGCCGTTCGGGCTGCCAAACGACGCTGAAATCTACTACAACCTTCTGACTTCCGAGTTGAAATCCATCCACTTGGGAGAAGAAACCCTCTCGGTGTCGTTTGGGTTGCCAAACGCCGCTGAGATCTATTACAATCTTCTGTCTTTCGAGTTGAAATCGACCCACTCGGGAGAACCATCGTCATCAAGCCGCGACCCAAACTGGGACAACCCAGACTCTAAGCAATCCGGGCTCAAGGGAAGTCGCCGTGATCTTCCAACCGCTCGGGTCATGCTCATCCACGGAGCTCAATGAATACCTCAGCTCTTCAGATTTTGATGATCTCTACGACATCTCCACGGACGAGGCCAACGACTCCGACTTCGACAAGGATTACGAGCCAAAGTTCTTCAACATTCTCATGGCTAAGGTAGCCGAGACCGACTCGGCCATGGCCCGCAGGGTTGCAGAAGAAGAACAAGCCAGGCTTGAGCAAGAGCGCAAGCTTGCGAAGGAAGAGAATAGGCGCAGAGAATAAGCCGACAGGAGGAAACGAGACCTGAGGGCGACTGGACAATCCGCCCGAGAGGCTATACTTCAGACATGAGTCGACAACACCAACATCTTCCAGACGCCTCAACAGAACATCGTTGCCGCCCTCACCCTCCTCGACACTGTTATCGAAGCGGCACCCGCTACGGTAACACCGATCCTGGACAAGATCAAGACCATCGTCGCGGCTACAGCCAACTGCTCTCCTTCCACCTCAGCACGAAGACCAACCGAGTCTGTCGTTGAAACACCTGACGGAAGCCGACTTCCGCCACTACGGTCAAAGGACTACAGGAGGCCCGAGCAAACCAAGACGGTCGTTAGGTCAAGAGATCCCCGCCTCGAGAAAATAGGGAGGCACCAAGAACAATCGACCGACTCTCGCGAAAGAGGACACGGTCGACCACCCGTCCATGATCGGATCCGTCACAGCAATAACTCCAACTACCGTAGCAGCCTGCAAAATACCCCGTTGAGTGATCTGCGGGAAGTCCTTGATCGACGCCATCGGGAGCGTGAGCAGCGCTCCCATGAAGACCGAAGAAGGTCGCCCGACTACACCGACGACGGAGTGCCGACGTTCACTCGGGACCTGCGTCGAGTGGATTGGCCGAGTGGCTTCAAGCCCACAGAAATCGAGAAGTACGACGGAAAGACCGACCCCGAGTCGTGGCTGACCGTGTACACCCTCGCCATCCGCGCAGCAGGAGGAGACAGCAAGGCCATGGCCAACTACTTGCCCGTCGTCTTCGCCGACTCAGCCAGGAACTGGTTCACGAGTTTGCCAAGAGGCTCGATTAGCTCGTGGAGTGAGCTTCGGGACCACTTCATTGCCAATTTCCAGGGCACTTTCGAAAGACCTGGGACCCACTTCGACCTCTACAACGTCATCCAGAAATCAGACGAGCCGCTGAAGGACTACATCCGGCGCTTCTCGGAGAAGCGGAACAAGATCCCCAACATCACTGATGACATCATAATAGTCGCATTCCAGAAGGGTGTCAGTGATGAGTTGCTGATCGGAAAATTTGGACGTAAGCCAACGAAGATGGTAAAACAAATGTTCGAGACAAAGAAACTCCTACACGAAATCCAATGACGCGATCAAGGCCTCACGACAAGATCGGCACGACAAAAGGGACGACAAGCGGTTGGGAGGCAAGACATCCTAAGAAGGATAACGACAACAACAATCACGGCGGAAAGATCGCAAGCGCAGCCCGAGGATCCGGTCGCCACAACGTCAAACTCTCAACGTCGTCCCCGAGTTGCAACCTACGACATGATCATGAACGCTCAGTGCACGCATCATCCACATCACAAGCATGCGACCAAGGATTGCTTCATCTACAAGCAGTTCGCCGAACAATACGCGGCGCAACTACACCAGAAGCCAACTGACGAAGCCGGCCCATCGGGAACCAAGAAGAACAACCTGACTGGCAACTCAGAGCCCTTTCAAGACCCCGTGGGCGAGCTAAATCATATTTTCGAGGGGCCGCAGGCTTATGAGTCCAAGAGGAAGCAAAAGCTGACTGACCGCGAGGTCAACGCGGCACGACCTGAAGTCCCACAATATCTACGATGGTCGGAGGTGGCCATCACGTTCACCGCTCGGATCACCCTGACCGAGTGGTTCACCCGGGGCGGTATCCCCTAGTACTAGACCCGGTGGTCCGAAACATAAAGCTCAAGCACGTCCTCGTTGACGAGGACAGCTCACTCAACATTCTATTCGCCAAGACACTGGACGAGATGCAGATCCCAAGATCCGAGTTGAAGCCAAGTTCAGCCCCCTTCCACGGAGTTATCCCGAGGCTGTCATCCACGCCACTCGGGCACATCACCCTTCCAGTCACCTTCGGAGTTCGGGAGAACTTCCGGACGGAGAACATCACCTTTGAGGTGGCCGACTTCGAAACGGCCTACCACGCAATCATCGGAAGACTTGCACTCACCAAGTTCATGGCGATACCACACTACACTTACCTCTGCATGAAGATGCCCGGCCCCAACGGTGTTATTACCCTACGTAGCAACGTCAAACAAGCCTTCACCTGCGATAAAGGAAGCTGCGATATGGCCCAATCTCGTGAGAGATCACGTGGCCAGGAAGAAATCCGACTGGCTGCATCGACATCTGAAGAGGGTGAAATCCCCACGAAGAAGACAGCCAAGTCGGGACAAGGCGACCCCAAAACAAAGAAAATCTGCCTTGATCCATCTGATCCTTCCAAAACCGCTGTAATCGGCACTGAGCTAGATCCTAAATAGGAAGGTGCGCTCGTCACCTTCCTCCAAAATAATAAAGATGTTTTTGCTTGGAAACCATCTGACATGCCGGGTATTCCTAAGGAGGTGATCGAGCACTCTTTACACGTCAAAGATGACGCGAAACCTATTAAACAACGACTACGTCGTTTTGCTCAGGATCGAAAAAGATGCCATCAAGGAAGAACTTACAAAACTCTTAGCCGCCGGGTTTATCAAAGAGGTTTACCATCTCGACTGGCTGGCTAACCCGGTCTTGGTTCGGAAGAAGACGGGACAATGGCGCATGTGCGTCGACTACACCGATCTCAAAAATCTTGCCCTAAGGACCCCTTCGACGCCTCGTATCGACCAAGTCGTGGATTCAACAACCAGCTGCTAGCTCTTGAGTTTTCTGGACTGTTACTCGGGCTACCATCAGATCAGCTTGAAGGAGTCCGACTGCCTCAAAATAGCGTTCATCATACCGTTTGGAGCTTACTGCTACATCACGATGCCCTTTGGCCTGAAGAATGCCGGAGCCACGTATCAGCGCATGATGCAGAGATGTTTTCAGACGTAGATTGGCAGAAACGTGGAAGCTTACGTCGACGATGTCGTCATCAAGACCAAGCGGAAGGAAGACCTGATCGCGACTTAGAATAAACCTTTGCAAACATACGGGCCTTCAAAATGAAGCTGAACCCGGAAAAATGCACCTTCGGTGTGCCGTCAGGCAAACTACTCGGCTTCATGGTGTCCCATCGCGGCATCGAAGCAAACCTAAAGAAAATCAACGCTATCCTGAACATGAAGCCCCCGAGTACCAAGAAAGACGTCCAGAAGCTCACTGGTTGCATGGCGGCGTTAAGCCAATTCATTTCCGGACTCGACGAACGAGGTATGTCTTTCTTCAGTTGTAAGAAGAACGACGACTTCCAATGGACCACGAAAGCTCATAAAACCTTTGAAGACTTCAAAGAGTTTCTCACGACGCCGCCGTCCTAGCCTCACCTCGGCCTCGGGAACCCCGTTGTTGTCCTGTCTCGGCGACTCATCGGGTTGTCGGCACGCTTCTCATCGTTGAGCGTGAGGAAGATGGACGAGCCCAAAAGATTCAAAGGTCAATCTACTTTGTTAGCGAAGTGTTGGCAAGAGCCAAAATTCACTACCCTCAGGTACAAAAATTATTGTATGGTGTTCTGATAACCGCGAGGAAGTTAGCACACTATTTTCAGGGCACTCGGTCACCATCGTCACCTCCTTTCCACTCGGCGATGTCATTCATAACCGGGAGGCTACTGGGCGCATCGCGAAGTGGGCTCTGGAACTAATGCCACTGGACTTAACTTTCAAGGCGAGGACGTCTATAAAATCCCAAATCCCAGGGAAGATCTACAGTACTGGACCATGCACTTTGACGGATCCAAGAGGGTCACTGGCTTGGGAGCAGGAGTCGTGTTGATTTCCCCGACTGGGGAAAGGTTGCGGTATGTCCTCCATATTCATTTCCCCGCCTCACACAATGTCACCGAGTACGAAGCTTTGCTCCATGGTCTACGACTCGCCGTGTCACTCGGGATACGACGGATGATTGTGCGAGGAGATTCCCAGCTGGCAGTTAATCAAGTAATGAAAGACTGGTCCTGTTTAAATGAAACTATGGAGGCCTATCGACAAGAAGTTCGCAAGCTTGAAGACAAGTTTGATGGATTGGAGTTATCCCATGTCTTGAGGCAAAACAACGAGGCAGCAGACGAGCTAGCACAGTTCGGGTCCAAGCGAGAAGCAGCCCCGACGGACGTCTTCGTAGAACACCTTTACAAGCCGACTGTTGTCGCCAAGTCAACTCATAATAAGGAAGCCACAAACCAGGTTGCCATGCTCGACGCCGACTGGAGGACTCCACTCATCAAGTTTCTAACTCGGCGAGCTTGTCCCGAGCCCATGCTTGTATAGCGCTAACAGGATTGGCGTGGCTGCGTTGACAATGTCATCCCTTACATTTTTGGCCCTTCGGACCCGCTCGGCAAAAACGTCGAACTGTGCTCGGGACTTGACTTTATAAGCTGCAAGAGACATGTGATCACATAAATTTCTAAGATTGAGCAAGATGCAGAGTGCTATCTTAAAAGACTCACCTTCGAATTCTTCCAGAATTCGCTCATTGTCAGACTCCAGCTTAGCTTTATCAGCTCTTGATTTCTTCAGCTGGGTCTTGAGAGCATCAATTTCTATCGAGTTTTTTTGTAATAAAAAGATTTGCTAACATCACATACAGAAGCATAGAAAGATTAAGTTGATTAAACCTGCTTCCGATTGAACCCCGGAGGTCGAGGTTTTCATCTCGGAGCATGGCAATATCTTTTCGCAAGGCGGCTTCCTTAGCTATGGATTCTTTCCTAGCGGCCTTGAGGTCCTGTTGAATGTTTTCTAGGGAATTTACATGAGGAACCAGCTTTTCAAGGGCGTCCTTCTTGGCCATTGATCGGCAATATATTCTTTGCACGCGAGTTCAGAGTCATTTAATTGGAAGAAACCATGAGCTCATGACAGAGAAGATTGATACTCACGTTTAATAGCCGGGTTGCTTCGTTAAGGCTGTCCACAAGCATATCCCGTTCCTCATTTTCTTTTTGCTTGTTCAAGATAATGCCTTGCTTCAAGCCTTCGGAGTCGCACCACTCAATTTTGATAGGAGGGATCCAATTCTCCGACGCTTGTAATCTGGGGATCTCCTCCTCTTTGGCTGATTTGTTTATGGAAGATAAATAAAGATAGAAGAAAAGACATGATGAGAACGAGAGACAAAAGGCTACTTTCAGGCTTACCGGTGTTGGCGGCCGAGTCCTCAGCCGGTGCGCTCCGACTGCTCATTCCCGCTCGGTTCACGTCCGACTGGTTTCCAGTCGGGACATCTTGATCGGCAGTCGGGAGCTCTCCCTCGACCGACTGGTTTTCAGCAGGGATTTCTTGGCTGGCAGTCGGGGGCTCATTCACTGGGACATCCTCACTGGAAGCCGGAGGCTCTCCCGTGGGAGTCTTCTCACTCGGGAAGGGGCCTTGTCTTGCATATTGACTTATATGGATACTTGATATAGATGATCATGTTAGCCATTTAAAGTGTTACTAGGTATGTGTATTTTACTTGTTAATTGGTGAGCCAAATTTTAGTTAGTTAGCCATGTGGTCTTGTGGGTTTAACCCAATTGTAGAAAATTTAACATATGGGTCTTTTATAAGGTGTGTTTAATTGATAAATTAAGGTAATTCTATTCTTCAATTTTATTCTTATGTAAGGATATACTCATAATTAGATATTGTGTGATTATGTTTTTAAGTTTGTAATTACTTGGGTAAGTGTAGATTTTAATTATTGAATTAATATATAGCATTTCTATGAAACTTGAGGCATATCCGTTTCTTTTATCTCTTTTGAGTTGAAAGTCCTGTAGAAAGCATTCATCTCCTTCAAGTCCCACATAGGTCCATAAATTAGATATATATTTGTTTGTTAGTTAAATGTTGCTCTTTAAATCATTTTATCTTCATCATGAGTTTTTCTCATGCTCCATGGTTGTGTTATGCAACTTATGTGTTAGAGTCTTTATTCCCATTATTTGGAGGTATTATTTTGCCTAGGGATGAATTTTAGTAGTGGCAAAACAATTGTCCTGTTGGTTTTATTTAGTGATGGCATAAAGTACATTGGTGGCATTTATTATTTTTGGTCCAAAAGTTAGGGCTTGAATTTACAAAATTTTGGAGACAAGTTTCACTCAATTTGGACTCCATTTGAATTAGTTATGAATTTTCAAAGGTTAATTCAAAGTTATTTTCACTGCAATAATTCCTTAATTTATTCTCCGAATTATTTTATTCCAAGAAAACAGATTGAGTTATTGATAGATGGGGCCCATGGATTTTTATTTTCATATGACTTATTTTTCCTAATGAAAAAGAATAGGAGTTGAGGTGGCAGGGGGCGCCATGCCGCCATGGACATCATGATCCCGAAGAACACACGACCATTCCGATCAAGAAGCAAGTGATCTACACCACCTGCGAAGACGACCACAGCAAGAGGTCGTCGTCAAGGTGTACGACGGCGAGAGCGCCACCGCGAGAGAGAACATCCTACTTGGCTGGCTGAGGCACACCGGCATCGCCCCGGCGGCTCGGGGTGTGCTCCAGATAGCTGTATGCTTCAGCATCGATGTCCATGACACCTTGGATGTCTCGGTCGACGACATGACGGCCGGGAAGAAGGAAACCAAGACCATCAACGCCGACGAGTATGTGGACAGTGCCACCGTTACATCAACGGGGGACGATGTTGTCGAGATCCAGAAAAATCCATCGAGTCCAGTGAAAGATCCAACTGATTCTCCGGTGATGAGGACGGTGAAGAAGAGGTCTACTGCCCACGTACCATTTGAGAGTTGAGACGAAAGAAGTTGGACATAGTTCTGTTCCTGTTTGCATTTGCAAGCATACGTTCTTGGTTTGTGCTCTCTATTTTTCACACGAAACTATTCTAAACCCTCGAGAGGTTGGACAATGTTTCTCGCTTTCTTGCATTACAATTCTAATACATCTAGAGTTCTTTCTACATCGTCGTTTTTTACCGTTGAAAAATGCACGCACCGATACCTAGTGTGACTAGGGAAATACTCTGTTTCAATGACAACTCTTCCTAGTTTCATATATGATAGGATCATCTGTATTACTGTCGTCATTTGGGTTTGAGCTATTTTCCAATCTGCTATCAGTGTTTTACAATTGTTCTCATGTCATTGGTTTTCTTAAGCTTTTTTTCTTCTGTTTACACTAGGCACTAGACTGACGTTGTTAAGTTAGTTCAGGTGTTTCTAGGACCAAAATACTCTTCAGACAAAATATCAGAAAAATAGAAGAACCCTCCCCTAGCTTTGCACCGTTCTCCACGGTCCGAGGCCAAAATATCAAAATATCATTAGGAAAAAGGATGGTGAGCTTGACTTGTTAAATATCATGGAACAGTGTGATCAAAGTTTTGGCAAATATTCTAGAGTGCAGAGCTAAGCTGTTCGATTATGTGAGAAGCAGGATGGATTTGCACCAAATTTGGCAGCATTCGTGGGTGAATTAGTTGGTGTTCGCCTTGTTGGATTTTTTTTTATAAAAAGAAAATTGATCAAAACCTGGCAGCGTGGCAGCAAAGTCCACATACTTGGTGCAGAGATGGTGAAGTTAAGTGTTGAACAAATGTAATCCTGGAAAGATTTCATTTTTAAATCCACTCATCATGCATACAAGCACATGTCGGTTGTCACTGGTTGGGACATTACCATGTCCATAAGTACTATCACCTCAAGAATTTAACATATTAGAGTGCAATGCTCAAGCTTCATTTTGAAGAAAAGCAAGTTTGAAGAGAAGTAAGTTAACACAACTTCTATAACCATTTTATTCTGTTGTCATTGTACTCCTAGATTCCAATTAACCATGAACAAAAAGTAGTAGACAAGCATAGGTTTGATTACACGTTGAGAACAAAAATTCCCCCAAATGTCCTCAGCTCACACTATCCACATTCCAACTGAAGAGTTAAAAACATGTTTTATTATGTAAAAAAAACTAGAACGAACATTAAGATCATCTGTAATATATACAGTACTACTCACTGATATATGAACTCGAGATTCATATGTCAGTGAGCAAATGAGCAGTATTGCACTGGCGACCTGCATCACACGGCTGTGCACTGCACTCTGGCTGCGGCACCGGCGTTGGGAGGAAGAAGCCCGAGGGGCCCGCAAACCAGAGTCCCACGACCAAAAAATCCATCCAACGGCCCACGATCTCCACAGGCCGAACCAACGGTGAGATGGGCCACCAAGTCTCGGCCGTTCCCTGGTATAAATTTCCGCAAGCCCAAGCCCTAAAACCCTCTCGGCGAAGGCACCCCCTCCTCTCTTGCCGCAGCCGAACACCTCGCGCTAAACCCTCGCCGGCGGCGGCGGCGGCAGCGCCTACTCCCTTCCCCGTATCCATCCCCCTCCCCACCGTCTCGCCGCAGCCGAACCTTCGCCTCGCGCTCTCCTCCACCATCGATTCGCGTCCAATCGAGCCAAGGTTTGCGCTCATTTTCTTTTGGGTGTATATCGTAGCTGCTCTCTTTGACTAAAGCTTCGGTTTTGGGGTTCTGACTTGGGTTTGTGCCTGCGCTTGTGATCCAAGAGAGAGTTTCTCTTTGGTTGTTCGTGCTGAGTTCGTTGGACACCAGCGGTGGACGATGTTGGTGCTGTTCGAGACGCCCGCGGGGTTCGCCCTCTTCAAGGTGCTCGACGAGGGCAAGCTCGACAAGGTCGAGGTGAGTGTCCGCCACCGCCTCCGCGGTTTCAGCTCTTCGTTTGCTTTGCTGCGGGGTGTTCGGTGGACTAATTGCGCTACGCATTTGTGTTTTTTTAAGGATTTATGGAAGGAGTTCACGACTTCTGACTCGGCGAGAAAGGTTTGTGCTTCTCTTTTCTTCGTTTCTTCCTCGCAGGACAAAATATTCTTCTTTATATTATCTCGTTGTTGCACAATTTATCACATATTTATCGAGTTAAATAAGCAAGGACCCATGGCTTCGGTAGGTTGATCAGTACACAAATTCAACATAGCTGATTACCTTCTTTTTAGTTGGGGATTTCTGACTTTGACAGAAGCAAAGTGATAGTCTGGAATCAAAAATAGAAAAAAATGACTAATTCTACGATGCTCTGAACTGCTGTTTTATTTTGGATGTGTTATTATTGGAACGGTGGGAGGAGAGGGTAATGATTTAGATAGTCTCTTATAATGTACATATTCTGTTTACGATGATTCGGGAAATAAATTTGTGTTGAACATTGCTTCCTGATGCACCTTGAGTTTATGACATTGTCTGGAGAACAATGTTATATTCAGAGGCCGTGTTACTTTCCTTCGAATTGTGATGAGCGCCCATCCTCATATCTTCCTCTGAATGCTGTTTATTTTATTCTTTTCAGTTGATTTTCTTTCCTGACCAAATAAATTAACCATATTTAGGTGGTCGAGCTGAAGGCTTTCAACAAGTTTGACAACACGTCTGATGCCCTTTCTGCTGCAACCCTCATTATTGACAGCAAGCCTACCAAGGGTTTGCGCAAGTTCTTGCAGAAGCATTGTGAGGGTGAAACATTAGCTGTAGCTGACTCTAAACTTGGAAATGCTATAAAGGAGAAGCTGGTTAGTTAGGCTCCTTGGTTGTTTTGTTTATGTAGAACAACCAATCATGCTTATAATTTGACGTGCTTTTGCAGAAAATTGACTGCCTTCATAACAGTGCTGTGATGGAGCTCATGAGAGGGTTAAGAAACCAGCTCACTGAGCTTATATCTGGTTTGGGTGCACAAGACCTTGGTCCAATGAGCCTGGGATTGTCCCACAGCTTGTCGAGATATAAGCTGAAGTTCAGTCCTGAAAAGGTGAGTCTTTTATTTATTCCACTGTTCATTTTTATTGATCATGCTATTCAGTGCTTCTTCCTGTCTCTGAGACATATGAATCAACATCATTATCTTTTGTTAGTTTGTATGCTAAATTTTTTAATGTCATGCTTCTGTTAACTTTACATTTAACTTCCAATTTGCAATTAATTAGTCTAGCACTTCAGCATTGTGATGGACTGAGGTTAATGTTACTGTTTTTATTTGTACATAACTCCTTCATGACATGCTAACTAAGGCAAATTTTTTTCTGGTTATACAGGTTGATACTATGATCATTCAGGCCATTGGATTATTGGATGATCTTGACAAGGAGCTTAACACTTATGCCATGAGGGTTCGTGAATGGTATGGGTGGCACTTCCCAGAGCTCACTAAAATTGTAGCGGATAACATACAGTATGCAAAAGTTGTGAAGATGATGGGTGATCGGACTAACGCAGAAAGCCTTGATTTCTCTGAGGTAAATTCTGGACATATCTGATCCGAATGTAATGGCTGTGACTATGCACCACTACTGGTTCTTTATCAAGAAGCAAATGCTATTTTCAGATACTTTCAGATGATGAGGTTGAAGCACAGTTAAAAGAGGCGGCAGTAATATCCATGGGAACAGAAGTTAGTGAACTTGACTTGCTAAATATCAGGGAGCTGTGTGATCAGGTGTTGGCTCTTTCTGAGTACAGAGCCCAGCTGTTTGATTATCTGAGAAGCAGGATGAACACTATCGCACCAAATTTGACTGCCCTTGTGGGCGAATTGGTTGGTGCTCGACTTATTGCACACGGTGGCAGTTTGGTAAATCTGGCCAAGCAGCCTGGCAGCACAATTCAGATACTTGGTGCAGAGAAGGTCAGTTGCTATTTCTGAACCTTGAAATATTTAATTATTTTCCACTCAGATTAGTATTATGCAAAATTATCCCTTGGATGTATGGGTTCTCTAGACACCTTATTGGTGGTGTGTGTAACTTTGTTTTGTTTCGTCTCCTTATATTTCTGTCTATGTCTGAGAGATAAGTTCACACAACTCAATGTTTCTCTGTTGTGCTGACATCCATTTATGTCATGATTCCAAGTAAATTGTTTTTGCGATCTGTTAGAAATGCTTTCCTCACAAAAGAAAATTAACACATTTTACTCCCTCCAGGCTTTGTTCAGAGCTCTCAAGACAAAACATGCTACGCCGAAGTATGGTCTCATCTACCATGCATCCCTAATTGGTCAAGCAGCTCCAAAGCACAAGGGAAAGATTTCTCGTTCTCTTGCTGCAAAAACTGCTCTAGCCATTCGATATGATGCCCTTGGTGATGGTGAAGACAACTCCATTGGTCTTGAGAGTCGAGTCAAGGTATTTACTTTGTGGAAATACATTTTCTTTGTCCATAATATTTCTGACTCATTGAGATTGACATGTCATCCATTTGGACAGCTTGAGACACGGCTTCGGGTTCTCGAGGGTAAAGAACTTGGCAGATCTGCAGGTTCCACTAAAGGAAAGCCCAAGATAGAAGTGTATGAAAAGGACCGGAAGAAGGGTGCTGGGGCTTTAATCACTCCTGCTAAGGTAGGTAGTATCACGATTTCTCTCTTGAAAGTATTTTGAGGCAGCTTAACGTCTTCTGTTATTCTTAACCAGTACTCGAAGAAAAATAATAGTTGTCAAGACAGTTGTGCTTTGTTAGATGCCTAACGATTTGTCCGGTCACTGTAAATATGTCTCGTGTATTTTGCTAACATTATATACTTAGCAAACGGCTGTTATTATTTGGTTGGTAGGCACTCTTTTTACTTGTGTAAGCATCTGTTATTCACAAGTCATCTCAACCTGATGTTTTGCACTTGATCCCAGACATACAATCCTGCAGCTGATCTGGTGCTTGGACAATCCACTGAAGAAACTCCAAAGAAGCCTGAAGGTGCTTCGAAGAAGAGGAAACATCAAGAGGCAGAGCCTGCACCAGCAGAGGAAACCATTAAAGAGGATGGTGACCAAGAAGGTGAGAAGAAAAAGAAGAAAAAGAAGTCCAAAGGGAGCGAGGAATCTCCTGCGGCCGATGCTGACGGTGGCAAGAAAAAGAAAAAGAAGTCCAAGGAGGGCGAGGAGCCTCCAGTGGCAACTGCAGAAGGTGAGGGTGAGAAGAAGAAGAAGAAAAAGAAGAAATCTGATTCACTAGATGCCGAGGATGTTGCCATGGAAACCGAAGAGTCTGGCAAGAAAGAGAAGAAGAAAAAGAACAAAAAGAATAGCGATGACTGAAATATACACCGGAGAAGGACATGTTATCTTGAGTAGCATAGGGTTGAAGACTCGCTGCTCTGTAAAATTCAACATTCCGGGCTTTTCCATGCCGGTTAGTCGTAGGATAGGCATCATGTTGAGACTTGTTTACTCATGGATCTGTATTCCATGCCTACTGAATTTTGGAATTGGAGAGCATATAATGCTTTTGCTCATTCTATGTGAACTAAAGTTTCTGGTCCTTTTGTCTGGCCAGATCTCGTTCTTGCACTTGCTGTTAAGGTCTTTCATCTTCTTTCTTCTGATTCTGAAGTTATCCCTTTTGTTATGTGCTGTGGTGACAGCGTTGCTGGTCACCACTCAACTTTTGGATCAACTTTGCCAACCAGACTGAAGCCTGGCTGCTTGTCTGATTGTCTCTGTAGCTGCAGCAAGCCAGCAACTCTACACATGTTGCGTCATGTAATCAAGGGGAATTGCACCAGGGCACCACTAACCAAATCTTATCATTGATATGCATTGCATAACTACAGCACTAAAATCTTTTCTTATCATTAATTTGCATCAGTGAACTCGATTGCGTTCTTCCTTTTTCAGCTATAACTTGTATGATACACAGCAATTGGTCCCGTACTCCGAAGTTGTTAGGCATCACATGCAAGAACTGTCACTGTCCATAGGAAAGTTACTACTCCCCCGTTTCACATTGTATTACATTAAGTTTTGTCTCTTCATTTCTCGTCTAGATATATTAATTTAAATATATATACAAGGCATATATATGAATCGATACATAAATCTATTCAAAATCTAAAACGTTAATATGAAATAGAGAAAGTAGATTAATTTGATACATAAAACCTTAATTACTAACTGGTTTTCTTCTGATGATATACCCACGTTGTTGGTTATAAAACAGATAAGCTATCAAAATAAGTGTTGCTGCTGCTTCTTCGGCCAAATACGTTAAAGCAAAACGCAAGACCAAAACAGTACATTTTCGATAGTTCGGTTTGGTTTTCGGTAATAACTGAAAATTGTGATAATTGAACAAATAAACAAACCATAACAAACTTTTGGCAGCACTCACACATTTGACAATTAAATAAGTAAGATAGTATCAAACAATATATAACACACTAATTTACTCAGATGGCATCAATCATAGCAGTTTTAACTCCAGTTTAAGACCAAGTCACCAAGATTTAGGCTTCCCTCCCCCAATTTCGGTTAATTTTGATCATTTCGATTAACTGAGGAGCGATGACCGAATAATTTCAGTTAGTGGATAAAACCTGGCAGAATTTCTCACCAAAAATTTTGGTCTCGGTCATTGCCATTGGATTTTTCTTGGTCTTGGTCACTTTTACCCACCCCGTCACATGGTCCCTGTTTTTTTAATACAATTTAAAGTTTAACATTCCACCACATAAATTGTTTTGTTGCAAATGCCCATTTCTACTTAGTTTTGTTGTAAAAACCATCCAGTGCGCATGTGCTTAACAAATCAGCTCGTTACCGTTGATGTAGAGCTACCACAGGCTAAGCTAGCCGAGTCTAAGTGCTTACTCTTCATGTTTCATTGAACTTTTTTGGAAACAGTGTGATAATATTTAAGCTCTCATCAACATTTCTATTAGTGGAATCTCCAAAAATGTGTTAAGACTATACTCTAGAAGTATTTAATTTTGATAAAGAGCACATTGATGCCTCATAATTTATGAAAAATGTTGATTTAGTTAAACACGTGCGCACTAGGATGATTTTTGTAACAAAACTGAGTATGTGGGTAAGCATTTGTAACAAAATGAGCTATGAGGTGAAATATCCAACTACAAGTGATTTATGGGGTGATTTTTGCAAATTTCTCCAGAACAAATTGTCTCCATAATCAAATAGATGCAACCTGGATCGAGATCCTCTATCTTTAAAGTCACATGACTTTGTCACTAACATTTAAGTTCGATAAATTATAGACCAACGTATGAGCGATAAAGCTACGACGACTTTGAAGGTAGAGGATCTCAATCAATACAACCTAAGTCCCCGACCTAATAAGCCATCCAACGGCTGGCGATCTCCACCCCACCAAACCAACGGTGAGATGGGCCCCCAATTCTCACCTCCAACCCAGTATAAATTTCCCCAAGCCCAAGCCTTAAAACCCTTGCGGCGCCGGCACTCTCCCCTCCCCTCACCCTCTCCCCCGTCTCGCCGCAGCCGAACTTCCTCGCGCTAAACCCTCGCGGCGGCGGCGGCGGCGGCGGCGGCGGCGACGCCATCTCCTCTCCCCCGTCTCGCCGCAGCCGAGAACGAACGCCTCGTGCTTCCTCTCCCATCGTCGAATCGAATCGACCCAAGGTTTGCGCCATCTTTTTTTTTTGGTGCGTGTCCTGCTGCTGCTGCTGCTGCTGCTCGTTTAGACCCGAAAGGTTTGAGTCTGGGTTTTGATTTGGGGTTCTCTGGTAGTTGCTGGACACCGGCGGTGGAAGATGTTGGTGCTGTTCGAGACGCCCGCGGGGTTCGCCCTCTTCAAGGTGCTCGACGAGGGCAAGCTCGACAAGGTCGAGGTGAGTCTTCCGCCGCCGACGCTTCAAGCTGTTGGTTTGATTTCTGTGGATTGTTCAGTGGACTAATCGTGCTACATATTTTGTGTTCTTGTTTTTTAGGATTTATGGAAGGAGTTCACGACGTCTGACTCGGCGAGAAAGGTTTGTGCTTTTCTTCCTTGCAGGGCAAAATATTCTTATTTTTGTTTAATAGCGTTAATACATGATTTATCACATATATATTGATCGAGTTATACATAAGCAAGGACCCATAGATTCTGTAGGTTGATGAGTACACATATTTTAACTTAGCCTAGCCGGTTGCCTTGCTAGTTGGGAATATGATTTTGATAGATGTGAAGTGGTTTTCAAGGAAAAAAACTGATTCTACTATGTTCTGAACTGCAATTTTGTTTGTAATGTGTTATTCTTATCACGGGAGAGAGATGTATTCATGCCTATAGAGTGATTTGACAAATAAATTTGTGTTGACCATTGTTTCCTTGTGCACATTGAGTATATGACATTATGTGAAGAACAATATCATGTACAGAAGTCATGTTGCTTTACTGTGAATTGCGATTGAGTCTCTCCATAGCTTCTATTGTTGCTGTTTATTTTATTCTTTTCAGTTGATTTTTTTCCTGACCAAACAAATTAACTATATTTAGGTGGTTGAGCTGAAGGCTTTCAACAAGTTTGAGAACACATCTGATGCCCTTTCTGCTGCAACCCTCATTATTGACAGCAAGCCTACCAAGGGTTTGCGCAAGTTCTTGCAGAAGCACTGTGAGGGTGAAACATTAGCTGTGGCTGACTCTAAACTTGGAAATGCTATAAAGGAGAAGCTGGTTAGTTAGGCTCCTTGGTTGTTTTGTTTATGTAGAACAACCAATCATGCTTACAATTTGATGTGCTTTTGCAGAAAATTGACTGCCTTCATAACAGTGCTGTGATGGAGCTCATGAGAGGGTTAAGAAACCAGCTCACTGAACTTATATCTGGTTTGGGTGCACAAGACCTTGGTCCTATGAGCCTTGGCTTGTCCCACAGCTTGTCTAGATATAAGCTGAAGTTCAGTCCTGAAAAGGTGAGCTCTTATTTATCCTACTGTTCCTTTTTATTGAACAATTCAGTAGTTCTCCCTGGCTCAAGTTGTATGATTCAATCATTTTCCTTTTGTTAGTTTTCATGCTAAATTTGTTACTGTATGCTTCTGTTAACTAATACTCGCTCCGTTTCATATTCTAAGTGGTTTGACTTTTTTTCTAGTCAAAGTTCTTTAGGTTTGATCAAATTTATAGAATAAATTAGCAACATCTACAACACCAAATTAGTTTCATTATATTTAGCATTGAATATATTTTGATAATATATTTGTTTTGTATTGGAAATGTTACTATATTTTTCTACAAACATGGTCAAGCCTAAAGAAGTTTGACTAAAAAAGTCAAACGACTTGTAATATGAAATGGAGGGAGTAACTCTCACCTGCAATTATTTAGTTCAGCATCGAATGATTATATATACAAGAGGTCTTACTACTTTTATTTGTATATAACCCTTTCATGAGATGGTAACTGAGGTGAACACTATATTGTTTATGATTATGCAGGTTGATACTATGATCATTCAGGCCATTGGATTATTGGATGATCTTGACAAGGAGCTTAACACTTATGCCATGAGGGTTCGTGAATGGTATGGGTGGCACTTCCCAGAGCTCACTAAAATTGTAGCGGATAACATACAGTATGCAAAAGTTGTGAAGATGATGGGTGATCGGACTAACGCAGAAAGCCTTGATTTCTCTGAGGTAAATTCTGGACATATCTGATCCGAATGTAATGGCTGTGACTATGCACCACTACTGGTTCTTTATCAAGAAGCAAATGCTATTTTCAGATACTTTCAGATGATGAGGTTGAAGCACAGTTAAAAGAAGTGGCAGTAATATCCATGGGAACAGAAGTTAGTGAACTTGACTTGCTAAATATCAGGGAGCTGTGTGATCAGGTGTTGGCTCTTTCTGAGTACAGAGCCCAGCTGTTTGATTATCTGAGAAGCAGGATGAACACTATCGCACCAAATTTGACTGCCCTTGTGGGCGAATTGGTTGGTGCTCGACTTATTGCACACGGTGGCAGTTTGGTAAATCTGGCCAAGCAGCCTGGCAGCACAATTCAGATACTTGGTGCAGAGAAGGTCAGTTGCTATTTGTTAACTTGAAAGATTTAATCATTTTTCTCTCAGATTACTTGATGCAAAATAGGTACATGGATGTATGGGTTTGTTCTCTAGAAATATGGGGAAAAGATGCTTGATAGGTGGTGTTTGCAATTTTATTTTGTTTGATATTATATTTCTGTCCATGTCTGGGAGAAAGTATGATTCACACAAGTCAATATTTTTCTGTTGTGTTGACATTCATTGATGTCATGATTCCAAATAAATAGCTTTTTGAGATGTATTACAATCTGTTACTGACAAAAATAAAAAGTAACAGTCTTTCCCTCCAGGCTTTGTTCAGAGCTCTAAAGACAAAGCATGCTACGCCAAAGTATGGTCTCATCTATCATGCATCCTTAATTGGTCAAGCAGCTCCAAAGCACAAGGGGAAGATTTCTCGTTCTCTTGCTGCAAAAACTGCTCTTGCCATTCGGTATGATGCCCTTGGTGATGGTGAAGATAACTCCATTGGTCTTGAGAGTCGAGTCAAGGTATGTACTTCTGGAAATACCTTTTCTAATATTGTCTGACTCCTTGGATTGACATGTGATCCATTTGTGCAGCTTGAGACACGGCTTCGGGTTCTGGAGGGTAAAGAACTTGGCAGGTCTGCAGGTTCCACTAAGGGAAAGCCTAAGATAGAAGTGTATGAAAAGGACCGGAAGAAGGGTGCTGGGGCTTTAATTACTCCTGCCAAGGTAGGCAGTATCTTGATTTTTCTCTTGAAAATGTTTTGAGGAAGCTTAATGTTTTCTGTTAATCTTGGCCAGTACTTCAAGAAAAATACTTTTCAAGACTGCTTTGCACCTAACGATTTGTCCAGTCACTGTAAAGCTGTCTTGTATATTTTGCTTACATTTACTTGGGCAAACATATGTTGTTTGGTTTGTAGGCACTTCTTTTACTTATGTATATCTAATTCAGAATTCATCTCAACCTGATGTTTTGCACCTGAATTCATCACAGACGTACAATCCTGCAGCTGATCTGGTACTTGGACAATCCACTGAAGAAACACCAAAGAAGCCTGAAGGTGCTTCAAAGAAGAGGAAACATCAAGAGGCGGAGCCTGCACCAGCAGAGGAAACCATTCAAGTGGACGGTGACCAAGAAGGTCAGAAGAAAAAGAAGAAAAAGAAGTCCAAAGAGAGCGAGGATTCTCCTCTGGCCGATGCTGATGGTGGCAAGAAAAAGAAAAAGAAGTCCAAGGATAGGGAGGAGCCACCTGTTGCCACTGCTGAAGGTGAGAAGGACAAGAAGAAAAAGAAGAAATCTGATTCACAAGATGCTGAGGATGTTGCCATGGAAACCGAAGCGTCCGGTAAGAAAGACAAAAAGAAAAAGAAGAAAAAGCATGGTGATGAATGAAGGGATACATCGGAGAAGGACATGTTATCTTGGGTAGCATTGGGTTGAAAACTCGCTGTTCTGTAAAATGGAACATGCTGGTCTGTTCCATGCGCGGTTAGCCGTAGTATAGGCACCACTGTTGAGACTTGATACTTGTTTACTAGTGGAACTGTATTGAGGCACCTAGTACTAAATTTTGGAATCAGGAAACATGTCTTGCTTGCTCGTTCTATGTAAACTGAAATTTTTGGTCCTTTTGGCCGCGCGTGTCTTCATGCAATTGCTGTTTAGGTCTTTTAAGGTTCTTACTTCCCTACAATGAAGTTCATGTTCTTTCTTCTGAATTTGAAGTGGTTTTTGGTGTTTCCTGTGTGACTGTTAAAACTGTAGATTGCTGGTCAAAGGCAGTACTGTGTATGTATGATGCGGTGCAAACGAAATCCTCTGAGTCACTGACAGGTGGGCTCATCTCTAGATGGGTTTACTTGTCGGTGACTTAAAGTCAAGTAATTTAACGTCAGACTTTTCGATACGTCAGACTTTTGGATGCGATGTAGACTCAACTTTTGAGTTCCTTTTGGACCATGGAATTTTATAGGAATATTAAAAGATTGAAATCCTATAGAAAAAACATTACTACGAAACTCGTTGGATTGTAGGAATATGTTTCAGAATTTCTCCCATTCATCCACTTTTTGAAGTATTTCAAACATTTGATCAAAGCTCACGGTTTACAATTCCTTTCAGAAGTCCAAGGCAAGATATCTCCTCTTTTATCTATTGTCTATTCGAATCAGTTGTTTGAATCAAAATTCCTATGATATCGCTATGGAGTAGCTAAACAAGTCTTTTATTTTCTTATAGGCTTCAACCAATAGGATACTATATTTTTGTATTTTTTTATTTCCTTGTTTTGTTATAATAATGTATTTCAAAAGAGTCGAAGCCTACTTGGGGTGCTTGTTTAGGACAACAACTTAAGCACAGCGTTGCATGTAACCAAACCAAACACTAGAAATACAGTACACCACTAACTAAATCTTATCATTGATGTGCATTACATCGGTGCACCACTAACTAAATCTTTATCATTAACGTGCATCAGTGAACTCGATTGTGTTTTTGCCTTTTTGAACTATAACAACTTTGTGCTGTAGGGCAGAAATCCCTATCCGTACAACAATGTTAGAAAACGCTACTGCCTTTTAGGCTTAAGGGTATAACTTTAGGTCCAACCGTCCAAGTTGTTAAGCATCCCATGCATGAACTGTCACTGTCCGTAGGAAAGTTATTAGTAGTAGTAGATTTAATACGTAACCGTAACGATGAAGTTCCAATGTTAACTGATTTCTTTTTTAGACCATGTACAATAGATACAACGGTAGAATCACACTATCCACAGTATGGTTCCCCATGTCATCTAGGATAGAATCACATTATTTATAGTGAAAATCACTTCTAAACATATTTCTATCTATATGTTAACACTTACGAGATATCTTATTATCAAACCTATTAAAACTTTATATTTTGAATGTGACAACAAAATGTTTATATGTACCCCTATGCACCACGCAGACCCACTGTCAGCCTTTTTCACCCTCTCTCTCCTGATCCCCTTCTCCATGCTGCCCCGATACCTCTGCCGTTTGTCTTCGCCTCCTCTCCTCCTTCCCGTCCACCCCGCCTCTAGTTTCACTTTCGGCTGACAAGATCCCTCTTCGCCACAAGCTCGTCGGATCTGGAGCTAGTTCCCTCCCTTCTCTATCGACGAGAAGGGCCATGACAATAGTGAGGACGGCGAGCAACCTCAGGGAGGGGTGCAGGTGTTAACATCGAAATTTGGTAATTGAATCCCTAAGTCCTAGCAAGAGTGAAGCAGAATCGAATCGGTTGGTTGGCGGAGAAACAGAAGCCGTATCGGTTGAGAAGCGATCAGCTGTGAGGCCAATCGGCTAAGGTTGGATCGGACAAGGGCGATCGATAGCCGATTCTACGATCGGAGAAGATAAAGTCGTTTCTGATGCAGCAGTTTGAAGATAGATAGAAGATTCGGTTATTAGATTGCGCGTTAAATGATATTGTCATCTATGGATAGAGTCATGTAACGGCAATTGTATCTGTAATTTAGGAGTTTGTGTAAACTGTTAATTGTAATACGGCGTGGGTCCTTCCCGGGATAACGTCGTATCTTAAATAATAGTTTAGATAGAGTCCAGGGTTTGTATAGATAATTTTATCTTGGGTATAAATAGGACCCGAGACTCCATGTAACATTATTCAACACAATCACAATCAATCAAACCTTCGGCGCATCGCCAACCTTTTTCTTCAGACGAGCAATTTGTTTGGCTACAGGCTGCATCGTTTCTATCCCTAAATCTAGGTAAATGCTTGTCATTAGTGGTATGATTTGTTGTTTCTAGTGCTTCCATCGTAATGACACATTAGATTCAGGAGTTCATACTGCGCTATTTATCATATAGCGCATATAAATTAGTTCAATGTTTAGATCTATCCTGCCATTGGCCGGTTCCGTCAAGAACTCGTAGCCAATAAGGCTAGATCTAAAGGTCGACTGGTTTACATGCGGTATCCACCGTCTCGAGAAATATAAATCGGCTACAACAGATCGGGTTGTTCTTTTTATACTTAATGATGCATCAACGTTGAACTATTAAGTCGTTTTTAGAACTTCCAATGATCTGTTCTGTTAGATTTATATGTTTAAGAGACAGTACCAGAGTTTCAGTCGGCCTTATCTGTCCTAATATATTTCTTTTAATATATTTATTATTAGATTTATATTAGGACTGCCTTTTATGCTAAGATCTTGTTCTTGTCGGACCTCGTGAGCCGAAATCGGCTGGTCATAGACAGCCGACAACCGATTTCTGAGCTAAGCCTCTGGTTCAAGGATGATATCTTTTCATAAGAACCATCGGAGTACTAGACGATTTATTGTTAGCTTTCCGGTATCGGCTAGGTTATGAATACATATATCTATTATCCTTTACTGTATTTAGGTTAAACGGCTAATGCTGTCTCGGTATCGCCGATACATTCTAGTCGCTTGGCTTAAATATATTTTAGGATAGCAGATATATGCTCATGGATTCCCTTAGCCGATTTAGTGGGGATCTAACCTAACACTTAACGCTTGTTTCTTTGTTTTTCTTGTTGGTTAACGTACCAAACCAACCCGCACGCCCGCAACGCATAGGCGATGAGAAGGACTCTGCCTGGAGTCGCGCATCTCTCGAGCCGGTAGCGTGAGACAAATTTCTCGTCAATAGCAGGTCATCCAATGACGAGCTTCGCACGACGAAGGGTGACGAGCTCCATGATGAATGTGCTCCTCGACGACACACAGTGGCGGTCGATCTCCAAGTGCACCCACCTTCTCTCCTACCTCCTCTGTTTTCCCCTTTGGGACCACCTTTTCTCATCGTAGTCATTGTTTTTTCTCCGGACTCACTTAACGCGTGGCTCCAATCGATGACGCCGTAGTCCCTGAGCTTAGGCGCAACGAGACTACTACGACCTCTTCAAGCGCGGCAAGGCGTCGCAATATCCTGCTCCCTACTGTCATGGACGCTCAGCTCTGATGTGGATGTTGTCACGGTGGTGCATTGGGCATGGCTTTACATACACATGTGGTTGGTTAAAAGCAAACAAGTACACTGCACGATGAAAATCACAGCTTCGTTTTGTCTGACGCATATTACTTGTAACTGCTATAACTGACAGCCATATATTGTGGCACTAAACTGAACAGAAGGAACAAGTTTCTCCGTGACAAATACTTCGAAACATTTTCATACACCAGTTCAAGTTATTGATGAAGAACTCACCCTGCTACTATTATATTTCCTTTGTCTTAATTTAGTTTTATATATTATTTAGTAAAGATTTAGGTTTAAAAAATAACCATAATATCCTCTATTAAAGGATGTATGGTTGGTAGTTGGGTGTAGGTCGAAGAAAATTTTGAATCGTACATGATTGATGTGATAAAAGATACTCCAAAGTAATAAGTTATTTTTATCAATTTTGAATGCTAAAGTAACATTTATTTTGGGACTGAGAGTAGGTAACATGTTCGTGGTTTTGCTTTTCTCAAACATCGGCAACGGGAGCGTGGGAGGTTAAATTTGTTTAGTGCTCCACATGAATGACAGATGCAATATCTAAGCAAAAGCAGAGGAAGTCAGCCATGGACAGAACAGAAGTATTTCCTCTATCTTAAAATAAATCGTCTAGATTCATTATTATCATGTTCTATTTTAGTTTAATTTATTTTAGGATGGAGTGGGTAAGCAATATAATTAAAATATATTTTTTAAGGTTGAAGAAGTTGAATGAGAAATACAGAGAAATATATGGGTTTCTCCGAACACAAGATTTTAGAGATTTTAGAGATGTATATGGATAGGGAAACGATTTAAGTGTCTTGGCAACCCGCCACAACCGATTTTTTAAAAGAGATTGGATCTTATATTGAAAATCCTTTAAAATTCCTATGATTTAAGGATATACTAAGGAATTCCAATGGATTTTGGCATAGCTATTCGTTTGTTTCAAATGAACAAGCATGAAAAATTTCCATAGGATTTGAACAGTAGAAAATTCTTTTATTCTAAAGAAGCTGGTAGTTTAGAGTAAGACTTCACCCTTCTACTCTTAGGGGCTGCTTAAAAGCCATGTATTTGACTCAAAACAAGTAGGAACTATATGTTCCTAAATATAATTCTATGTTGACTTGAAAGTACACTTGGATGTTGCGTAACCCACTAAATTTAGAGGATAATTTGGCCCATTCCAACGGAAAAAGAGTGTGGCCTCAGGCGATAACACATTTCTTGTTTAGAATAGTAGTCAGGTTCATCTCTGCTTCAATCTCAGAGTGAGTAGAATTATTTGAGTCAGTTGACATTTTTTCTAGTGAAAGAGGAAGTGGTTTTTTGTGTGAACCAGGCAATAGGCTGTGGACTGACAGTGCTTTGAATGAGGGAGTGGAGTGTTGTGAACGAGGGAGTGGTGTGGTGGTCATATTTGTAGTTGTTGCCCTCTTGTATGCAACAACTATATTTTTTGTCCTTTTCTCAACAGCCATCTCCTGCTTTTGGAATGATCTCAACAGCTATATTTTTGTTTGTCTTTTTCTCAACACCTATATTTGCTTTGTCCATACCACAACAGCAAGATTTTTTTTCCTCAACAGCTATCTGCTGGTTTCATTAATACTGGGGTACAGACCCACTTTGATTACAAACACACTGCCAACACTAGGGGGTACAACCATGCAACCTAATACATAAACTAATTAACTTGAAAGCAACAATTACACTAAATACTAGGGATACATGCATCTCTTGTTGCCTTTGTACTCTTCAGTACTCCTCAGCCAAGTCTTTTGCTATCCGGTCCATTATGCTTTCATGCCTAGCTTTTCTTTTTTCATTGAAGTTTGAGGTATCTATTGCCAACAATTTTAAATAGGTGTTGTACTTTTAGCTCTTGCAGATTTTGCTTTCATTGACATAGCTTCATGATACATGACCATATTCTGACTTGGTTGGTTGGTCAAAGGAGGAGGTGCAACAGATTTTCCTGCCTCTTTCAGCTTGTCCTTTGCTTTCTTCTCGTCCGGAGGACGTACCTCCCTACTCATGGTTTCCCCATCTGTGTCTCGGTTCGATGAAGAAGTGTATGTTCCTGATTTAGATAGCTTGGCCCTTTTGTTGTGCTCTCTTCATGGATAATTATGCGCCATTTGGGCATCTCCTTGGCCACTTTCCATAGGTACTCATATATGAAAGACCTACCATTGTTGCCATTCTTGAAAAACTCATGGGCTACTTTCACGACCATGTCATTAGATTACCCACTGCTGCGTTGATTCATTGCTCGAGCATAAGCCCCACTGAACTTTGTGATATCACTCTTGACATCACCCAAAAGTTTCATCGCTTGTCCGATTGTCCTCTTGGGGCTATTTTTGGCGCGTTGTTGTTGAACTCGCATACAAATTTCCAATAGTACTCACATTTCCTATCGGTGTCGATTATGGGATCAGTGGAGTGTTTTGTCCATGCATCGAATAGCCTACCATTTTCTTCTTCACTCCAATTGATGTGTTGACGCTTCTTTGGTTCTTCTTCTTCTACGTCTTCACTGCTAGCACTTGAATCTTCAACGTTGACTCGATTGCTTCTCTTGTTGTGCGAGTATCGAGAACAAGACTCGATCCATGGAAAAAGTGTTGGCTGCAGCCCACCCAAATGGCCAAATTGAAGGACAGGTGGAGGCCTTCCTCGTAGGTGCACCCAAACTTTCCCGAAGATGAAATCCTTGAAAGCTAGGTGGAGGAGCTTATGGCCAACTGCCTTGCTGTGGAACACCTTGGTATGTGAGGAGAATGGCCATATGGAGGTTGGATTCCTGGAGGACCAAAAGGATTGAAGTTTTGTAGAATATTAGATGTTCCAAAGGGAATCTGGGATTGGGGTGTAGTTGGTGAAATCTGACCACTCCCCTCTGGGTATTGAGTTGGAGAGTCTTGATTAAGCCTTGATTGAGAAGGCTTGTATAGCTTCTTGGTGGGGGTTCTATTCTTGTATTGTAGAAGTTCAAAATCTCAGAAATTTTGGAGAATGAAGCACGAAGCTTCAGTATTTGAAGGCAAAGAAAGAAGGGAAGAAGCAAAGAAGGCAGACCAACCAACATCCACCCAACGGCTACCTGCTGAATGCAACGGCTTTCTCTATTTGTTTATTGCTAGTGTCGATGTACAATGTATATACTGTATTTTATTGTTTTAATATATTAATGTGATATTTTATTTAATGTGTGTAAAACTCGTTGAGACTGATTTGCCCCACATAATATGAACGGAGGAAGTAAATGCAATTTGTTCACCTGCTTGAACACATCCACATCCAAAGCTCCAAGCACAAAACGGACAGCTGGCACAGACTGCACCCGAGTCATACACAACACAATACACAGAGACACAGCGAGAGAGTCAAAGCCTCCACGGGGAGCCAGCCAGCCAGTCAGAGTCAGGCATCCAGCTCGGTGGTCCCCACCGCACCTCTCACTCCTTCGCTTTACTCCACTCCACTCGCCTCGGCTCGCGCTCTCCCCCCATGCGCCGCCGCCGCCGCCGGTGACCCCGACTCCCATGGGCTGCGTCCACGGCCGCCCCTCCGCCGTCTCCGCCCCCACCCCCGACCACCGCCAGCCCCACCCTTCGCGGCCGCCCGTCGCCCCCGAGAAGGCGGCCGATCAGCCGTGCGCCTCCGCCACCGAGGAGAAGGCGGCGAAGTCGGAGGAGGAGAAGAAGCCGCCGAGGCGGGAGAGGCGCGCCCGGTCTTCGCGGTCCGCCGCCGAGGCGGCCCGACTCGGGCTCGGGGGAAGCTTCGCCAACAGGGCGCGCGGGGAGCAGGTGGCGGCCGGCTGGCCCGCGTGGCTCTCCGCCGTCGTCGGCGAGGCCATCGACGGATGGACCCCCCGCCGCGCCGACTCCTTCGAGAAGATCGACAAGGTACGTACCCCCCTCGACTCGTGTAGTTAGCGAGCGGCCGCCATTGTTGGGGAACTGAGCTCCGCGTCTCGCTGCGCAGATCGGGCAGGGCACGTACAGCAACGTGTACAAGGCGCGGGACACGGTGACGGGAAAGATCGTGGCGCTCAAGAAGGTTCGCTTCGACAACCTGGAGCCCGAGAGCGTCCGCTTCATGGCCCGCGAGATCCTCATCCTCCGCCGCCTCGACCACCCAAACGTCGTCAAGCTCGAGGGCCTCGTCACCTCCCGCATGTCCTGCAGCCTCTACCTCGTCTTCGAGTACATGGAGCACGACCTCGCCGGCCTGGCCGCCAGCCCTGACATCAAGTTCACCGAGCCACAGGTCTCCCCAAGATCCCCCACCCTTTATGCAGCCTCATGTTCCGGCGCCATAATGTGCAATGAAATTGAGTGTCTAATTGAGGTTTCCATTACATGCTGACATGCAGGTTAAGTGCTATATGCGCCAGTTGCTGTCGGGGCTGGAGCATTGCCACAATAATGGAGTGCTGCACCGCGACATCAAGGGGTCGAACCTGCTATTGGATAACAACGGCATGCTGAAGATCGCAGATTTCGGCCTGGCATCGTTATTTGATCCTAACAAGAATCAGCCGATGACGAGCAGGGTGGTGACACTATGGTACCGCCCACCGGAGTTGCTTTTGGGCTCGACGGATTATGGGGTGGGCGTGGACCTGTGGAGCGCGGGGTGTATTCTAGCCGAGTTGTTGGCTGGGAGGCCTATTATGCCAGGACGTACTGAGGTTAGCAATAACATGCTGCATTGTCTGATTATCAGTTTGAAATGCCTTGAAAAACAGTATACAATTTGCTCCGAGGTCTTAAGTGCCAAACTAATTTCAATTCATGTAAACATAGAGGTTGGTAAAAGCAGTGTCTTTTCATGTAGAAACTGGAAGCATTGCTCTACCAAAAGTTCTAACGGCCCCTTTGATTTGAAGGAATTTTGTAGGATTCTAATCCTATTGGATTTTTTCCTATATGGCCCTTTGAAACAAAGGATTGAAAACTATTGAATCCTATGAAATTCCTAAGAATGCCTCGATCCATACAAGTTTTGGAGGACTTTTAACATGAGGTCCAACCTCATGGGAAGTTTCATATGAGTCTATCTCTCTTATCCGATGTCCGTGTTTTGCAAGCCTGTGACTTTCCTATTCCTTAGTTTTTTCAATCCCGCGTTTTGTACTATACTTTTTATTTGTACTTGAGAATATTCTACAACTGGATCTAATATGACCTGTTGCCCCGTTCATGCATGTAATGCTGTTCATTCCAGCCGATCCAATGAATGCCAATTGTATTTATGTTCCCAAGTTTATTTAATTTAATAATCATCTGTCCCGATTAGGTGGAACAGCTGCATAAAATTTTTAAGCTGTGTGGCTCCCCCACAGAAGAATATTGGAAAAAGTCCAAGCTACCTCATGCAACGATATTTAAGCCTCAACAACCATACAAAAGGCGAATATCAGAGACATACAAAGATTTTCCACAGTCAGCACTGCGATTGATTGAAACACTGCTCGCAATTGATCCAGCTGATCGTTTAACAGCGACTTCTGCATTAAGAAGTGATGTAAGTTGACTTTGGTGTCTCACTACACAGTTTGAAGTTCTGAAATCCATGATTCTGCGTTTGCCTCAGTCATTGCTCTCTATGAGCACAATATTTTTACAAAATCTTGGATGTAGGCAATTTATGTTTTCATTGCAATAACTTAGTTTGCAATTGGGGTTTCAGAACATGGTGCTTTGGCTAGATTTTGCTCTGGGTAGCTATTAGTGTAGATTTAGCCAATGTCCAATAATGTACTTGCAAGCATTATATATTTTCTGCATCCTATTGCATATTCCAAGAAGTATGACATGGCTAATTCTTCTGTGCAAAATGACACTATGATGCTCATGATCTCATTTGGACCATTGTATCTTATTTAGAGGTGGCTGCAGTGTAGGCCTTCTATTTGCTTAATAAAATATGATTTTTCGATTTATAAAGAGCATGGAAGCATCTTCCTACCAGATATTATCAATCTAGGCTATATGTGAGTATCTGCAGCACTCTATAACTGCAAGTCTGATTTTCCAATTTCAGTATCATACATTTGGTTTGAATGGCAAATCTCACTGGATAATGGGTGAAAATATATATGTTTATTGTCATCTTTGTTGAAATTATGTAGCATTGCTTTACACTTTTACTAAAGAATTGCTTGTTACAATCTATGCAGTTCTTTACAACTGAACCTTATGCATGTGAACCATCGAGTCTCCCATCATATCCTCCAAGCAAAGAAATGGATGCAAAACGAAGAGATGAAGAAGCTAGACGGTTTGTCACCTTGATACTCATTGTTTTTATTATTTGTTCGTGATTCACTTTGGTCCTTGGCTGTCTCTCTTGTACTGAGACACTGTGGTTGTAGCACTTTCTTTTTAAATTGGCATTTGAGAAATTGCATCTTTAAATATATAACCGTTGCTTATCAAATGGAACATTATTTTTCTGGGGACCTAGGTTGGATACTTGAGTGCTTGCTTGGGTTTAATACCTACAGCAAGAAAAAGCATGTATTTAGTCTAATATTTGGGTATGCATATGGAATAGTTTAATAAACTATAAGCAATTTGACTATTTTCGATAGAAACAATTGTACAGAAGTGCTGTCTTCAGATAACAGGGCTACTCTCTCTTTCTTTTGTTTTTTTATAAAACTAGCTAAATACCTATGCGTTGCAATGGAATTAAAAATAAATCACATTATTATCTTTTCAAATGTTAATTGAAAAATTCATATTTTTTTGTTGAAATTGGATGTGAATGGATGATGCTGGTCCATATGGCTCACCGTTTGATGCAGAGTGGTAGATGATGTATTCACTTATTTGAATTTCAAGCATAACCGTGGTTACACCGATAGCATGGGTAGGTGGTGGTGGCAGATTCACCACCACCACCATTGAGGTCTTTTAAAGGAGTACAGAAAATGGAAGCAAAAAAATGAGTAATAAGTGCTAAACAGTAAAATTCACCAAAAGTTTGCTGATATTTCATATTTTGTATTAAGATGGATGTTTTTCCCATAAGCAATATTATTAGCAAGAAATATATCCTAAAGAGATGGCACACAATGTTCGTGCAGAAAAGTCATATACAAATCAAATTACGAAAGCATTGCCTCAAAGTAATTTTAGTGCAATGCAAGTGCTGATTTAGGTCAAACTTTAAGTAAACATACTGCTGTGGTACTAATGTCCCTGTATTTCACGGAATATGTATCACACACGCCTCATCGTTGGACTGATAGTCAGTCTCTGGGCTCAGCTATTTGGAATTTTTGCTCATTAAATGATCCAAATGCCCACATATCCTAGTATTTTTGAAGTTTGATCCATACTTTCTATCCATGCTCTCATGTGAGTTGAGCATGTGTAGAATATTTGATTGCTACCTGACCTATTCATGGCATGATCAACAGTTTGAGAGCTGCTGGTGGTAGGACTAATGATGGAGCTAAAAAGACAAAGACGCGCGATCGACCTAGGGCAGTACCAGCTCCAGAGGCTAATGCTGAACTTCAAATAAATATCGATGTATGTGAACATACTTGCTCCCTGACTAATTCCAGTAGTTTTTTAGTTTTAGTTTCTTTGAGCTGTTTTACTTAAAGAGTAGGCTAGCAATCTAAATTTAAGGTGGACGTGGTGAAACCACTTGCTTAGTCTCATCTCCATCACAATAACACTTTATCACCCCCACTTTATTTTCTTGTCTTATCTATACTGGTCTCATTTGATTTACAGTGGCCCAAAATGGACCCCAGCACTCTCTTAATGTAAATTTTGCAATGTCTCTAACTTGTCCCATTTATTTATATCTTACAGAAAAGAAGAGTAATAACACATGCAAATGCAAAAAGCAAGAGTGAAAAGTTTCCTCCTCCGCATCAGGATGGTGCGGTCTCTTTGGTTTCTACAAATCACATGGACCCGTTATACGAACCCCAAGATCCCTCTTCGTTTAGCACTGTGTTTACACAAGAGAAAAGCTCTGTTCCTACTTGGTCGGGTCCTTTGGCTGATCTCTCTGCAGTTGGGAAACAGAAGTGGAAGCACAAGTTTGGCCGCTCATCAAAACAACCAGCCACTGCCCGTGCTCGGTAAGGAAACGGAACTGAAGAATGATATTTACAGACAAAGAATCTTCAGTTATGGAGAAAATACTCCTCAGCAGCTACCATGCGCTGTTTAAATACTCCTCAGCAGCTACCATGCGCTGTTTCGCAAACGAGACATGCGATGATAAATTGATTTCTTCTTGACTTGTTGTCATTGGATTATTTTTCGAACATTGGTTGTATAGGCTGTGGAGGGAGCTCAGGTAGTTTACCTGTGTACATTAGGTTCTGTTTTTCAATTCTTATAGCCCGGTGCATTTGGTGTTAGATTCATTTGAGTGGAAGCTTAGATCTCTAGCGTTTCAGGACATCCCCTTCCATTGTAACACCTTTCTTCAATTGCAACCTCTGTAATCATTCCTTATCGATCCAAAGCAAATCTTGTGTTTTGACTGGTCTGTTGCATGGTGTACCTGAATTTTCTAGTTTTACTGCAGCAAGGATGGTTCACCTTCAATGCTTATAATCAAATATTTCTTTTTTTAGGATGATTCATTGCTCTTATTTTGCGGGGAAAGTTTATTGTCTATTTGAACTTGAATTGACGTCAACCTATACACAACTTTTTTTGATAGGATAGTTGAACTATTTCATTTTTATGAGAGGGATAGGTGAGCTGTCAATTACCTGATAGCATCATAGAAGCATGCAGAAGCCTTTCAAAAATGAAAACAAAACAGAAATGCGGACTCGCAGTCTGTTTTCAATAAGAATTTTAGAAAAAAAATTAAGAATTTGCATGGTTAGAGAAACTTCAACAGAGTTGCTATTTTCGACTCTCCAAATAGCCATTTGATCAGTTAGACAAAATTTTAGAAAGTGAAATTTGTCTTTCGTTTTAAGAGCATCTTCATCTTCGCTTTCCATATAACAGTGGGATCCATATGTCAGTGTTCACATCTCTATCTTCCTCTGATGTTGCCTCTTCTTCTTGGTCGTCGGCCGGGCGAGGGCGGCAGGCCAGGTGGCGAGGGCGAGGACAAGGGCGAGCGAGGGCGAGGGCGAGGCGGGCGACGCAGCGAGGCGAGGCGGGCGGGCGAGCGGCGAGCGGCGACGACGAGGCGGACGAGAGCGGTTGGACGGCGACGGCGATCGAGCGGCACGGCGAGGCCAGGGCGGTGCGGGCGCGGGTGAGGGCGGGCGGGCAGCCGGGCTATGATTGGCAGGATGGGAGCAGAGGGGGGAGTTGAGGAGATTGGCATGAGGCCCACCATTGGTCAACCAAATAGAGCGGTCAAATTTGGCTAAGGAGAAGGAGGGTTTGGCCAGCCAAATAGTTTAACCAGTGAGTTGGAGATGCTTAGAACATATTTTTAATAGAATAGCTAAAATTTAATTTGGAGAGTTAATTGAAGAGTCTATTGAGATGTTTTTATTTGTTGGTGATATTCGTCTCTTTAAGAGCGGGTGTGTTATACAACATATTCATAATTTCACAGTGAGCAGGCGTGTCGGCATTTTACGTTTTCCGTGTACTAAAAAAAGCTGAAAACAAAAAAAAATAAATAGTAAATTACACCCACGATGTACTAACTTGCGGTTGTGTGGTGGGTGTATATTGTTACAACGACTTAAAAATCGTTTAATCCGATACAATAACTTACTTAATTCGTGTGAATCAGGACCAAACCGGGTCTCACAATCTAAATGAACTGATATGTCGCTATAGACGAGAGCATCTCCAACAAAACTCAAAAAATAGTTTCCAAAAAGAGCATATAGAGAATTCTCAAAATATTTAGAACATGGAATCAAAATTATATATAGCAGATTATCTATAAATATTCATATTTGATAACTAACAAACAGATTGGAAATTTCACAAGAAAAACGATCGCTGTTCTACACTCGCGTGATCTCGCTACGGTCGTCGCGCGCCGGCAGATCACATCGTTGGTAGAGCGCCATGCTCACATCCACCACCGCGGCGTGATGCATCCAAAAAAAGTTATACCGTCCCATGATGCACCACTCTGCTATCAACTTGACGATGTTTTTGCTACACGACGATTGATATTGCTTTCACCACGTAGAAAATATATATGGTGGAGGATTTTGCATACTGAAATGAAAGCCAAAATTGGCGTTTTGAGAATAGACGAGCTCTTCCCAATATTAAGAACTAAAATTTGATTTTAGAAAATCTCTTTCTAAGAGATGCATTTATAGATTCTGTTGGACTAACTTTTTGGAGTATAATCTTAAAAATCTGGTTTAGAGATCTGTTTAAAGCTTTTGTTAGAGATGCATTACATCGGCTTCCATGCAGCACAATTTTAGTTGCAGCTTGCTTTCATTTGGGTTAATCTGTTCTGGTAGCTTTTGCGAATAATCTCAAATTGCTTGGTGATGTTTAATTTTTAGTTTTACATTACATAACAATCAACGATAATAATCATCTTATAATAGTTTTTATGCCACAACCACCGCAAGAATAGGCGCATTTCACAAAAGCAATATGCACTCGAACCGTGTCACGTGGAAACTGCCGTAACATGAATTTTAATTGCGAGACCTGATTTGACCCTAATTCGCACGGGCTAAGCAAGTTGTTATACTGGCCCAAACGATTTGTTATTGTATCGATTTATACCCATCATACATGTTCGTGTATCATGAACATAATATATATATATATATATATATATATATATATATATATATATATAATCTTTACCTACTTAAAAGATTTGTGATGTTTCTATCATTTCATTAGACATACTGCATACTACGTGGGAAGCATACCGTACGTTGCCAATCATGCCCAAGTTCAATTACATGAAAATAAAAAAATCAGAAATCTAATCTAACTTGAACCAAAGCCACAAAACTTTCTATTTCTTTGTCTTTTATCTCTTCTTTCTTTACATGTTTTTTTTTGTGTGTGTAGCTTTCTCACACGCGCGACGCTATACTAGCGCCAGTCCGATTCCTGACTTGGTTCCCGATCGCTGAAAATCCCGATTTTGTTTTGTTTTGTTGTTAGGAAGACCGGTTGCGGTACGATATTAATTAATCCTAATCTATACTACGATTCTTTCACCATATATGTTGATGCAAAGCGCGATCACGCGAGACATTGAGTCCATCCCAGATCGATAACTAACCACGTGAGGCTTCTTGTTGTCGTCATCGTACTGGTGAGGGAGTGGGGGTCGCATCCATCGTGCGCAGCTCGTCCGCAGCACTGCTCTAAGTTTAAGTGCCTTATTTTGGTTTTGGTGATTAATAACGAATCTAATTATATGAGACTAGTGTTTTATGAGCTTTTCTTGACTAGCCTAATTTAGATGAAAAATAAAAATGATGAGAGACATGTATTAAACTTCATATATTCTAACTTAGTCTCTCTTGTGAATCCAAAATATAGTGTGAGCCCTCTCATTGATCTTAATTGATTTTATGTGTATATGTATTCCTTCATATCCATATGTATGTACATTATATGTATGTATATCTTGAGAGAAAGCTTATACTATATTTTGTTTATTACCTTGATTTGAAATCATCTTTCATCTCATCTCTGTATTGTTTATATCAGGCTATCATATATCATCAAAGAGAGAAAAGATTGAAAGATTTTGGATCAAACAGTTTACGTGATTGTGGCTTTGGTGATAGATGATAAACCGGCTTTATGAGATTAATCTTTTCTTTACATAAGTTGTCAACTAGGTTTTCCCGAATAATGAGTTATGATAGATATGCATCCTTTGGTTGTGGACAACAAGGATGAAATGCATGGAGATCAAGCGATATGTATCACTCTTTCTTTTCATCATCATATATATGATCTCCATGTCATTGATATATATGTGTATGTCATTGATATATATGTGTGAGACTAATATTTATTTAAGACTTATTTTATTTAGCCTCCTTTACATTGAGAATATGGAGATCATGAAGGTATGTGTCTATGTTGGTCTACATCATTACTACATATGCCTTGTCCATGTATATAGGATAAACCCCTTTTGGTTATTCTCTAATTATGCATTCACTTTTCTCTCTTTTATATTCTTTTATATGCATATATTTAGGGGGAGCAAATCCAATACACTTGGTGTGCATGTTCTATATCCATATTGTTCACCTATTATTTATATTAGATCTTTGCACTTGAGCTCATATTTAAATATATATCACTTGTGGTGTTAATGAATACTCAACAAACATATTCATATCTTTCATATACAACTGGTTGGTCATCAAGTGGAGGATGACAACCGATTTGTTGGGACTAATGTTCTCCTTTGAGCTGTGCAAAGGAATATGTCCCACCGTGATGAGGCTAATGGATAACACCATGGGTTGATGTTCACCAGGCCAAGGACATCGCCCTGTTTACAAGAATGAAGTCAAGTTTGTGATGAGAAGAAAGTCTTGACAAAGGATGGTCAAGACCTCGGCATAAACTTGGTTCAACCGAATAGTTACAAGTGTTGATCTTGGCTCAAGCATTGACCTCGAGTTGGATGACGCAATGCAAAGGTGTAATGGAGCTAAGAATGCTTTCTTAGTCTTTTTCCCGGTCTTGGTGTTTATCTAGTAAGGTGTTGGAGAGGGAGTTAAGCCAATTCAAGTGCATTGTTTCATTGTTAGAGCTAGTGTGGCACTTGATCATCCTCGGCAAGCATCCTAGACTTGTTACTTTTGGAGGTTGCCACCTCTTAGATGGCTTTGAGGAGTTGTCCGGTGACCTCTCTAAGAAGGTTGTAGAGGAGGCCCAGTGTTGATTGTGAGTAGCTCGGTGTTCATCATCTTCAGAGTGAAGGAAGAACAACCACAGTGATAGAGGCTTGGGAGACCACTTCGGGACTGGCTCCCACCTTGCACATTCCTTAACGAAGGGGTTCGGAGGCTCGATAGTTTGAGCGGTGAAGTTGGGCTTGCCTCAACGTTGACGTAGGAAGCCGGCAAGCTTCCGAACATCGGGTGAAAAAGATCCTTTGTCTCTTGTCTACTTTATTTTGTGTATTTTATATTTGTGCCAATTTACTTTAAGAAAATTTACATACTAGAAATTATTTGTGCTATTATCATCGTAGGCTTGCAAACCTCAACATAGGCTAGCGTCTTTGTACACTTAGTTGAGACAAGTTGATTTAGGCCTTGAATTGTGGAAAACCGTTTTGATTTACCCTTCCGCATATATAACTTGGTTTAGCCAAAAGGTATAAAACCGCCTATTCACCCCCTCTAGTCAGCTTCCTTGATCCTACAACCGCGACCTGGCCCATCGTCCATGCCTTCGGCGGCAATGTCATCCCTCCGAGCGAGCAGGGCATATGTCGAGACAAAGGCACGAAGCACAAGTGGGTGTAGGATTGCTATTCATGACAGAGCTCGAGAGGATGAACACATAGATTGGGACCAAGCTCAAGTAAGGGTCAGGGGCAGTTGGGCTATCGACACGACGACATCCATGGATCGAACATGCACAACAGCAGGTGGCGGTCGTGGGTCCACATGGACAGGCATGTTAAAGGCAGTGGTGGTGGCGGGCATGCGTCAAGCCATCAACTCCACGTGCCTACGTACGAGCGTCTACCTCCTCAAGATGTACCTCAATCCGCTTCTTCGTCTACTTCTCTACGATCCTAAGCCACGAGCACGTGCAATCCTAATAGGATATGGTGCATCATCACTACTGATGAGACCTTATCTTGGCAGGTGGTAGCCACGGCGGAGGGACATGCGGAGGTATTCAGACGAGCGACATCCCTGCAACATCATCTTGGACCGCACTGACGATATGCCACGACGTACAGGGTGTCTCTATACATATTATCTGAAACTTCGATGATAAATAATGTTTATTGACCTTTTCATAGTTACATTCAATGATCATGTTTGTATATCATGTTACATACCACTGCACCGTATGATATAAACAATAGCTTTTATATTTAGCTATTTCCAATTAGTTGGCATAAATAGTGGTAGGAAAAAGTAGATGGTGAATTATGTAGTGAAAAAGATATATAACTTGCCACAGCGTCAATATTCATTATGCCAAATCAATTAATGTAATGTTGCACTGTTATATACTAATCCATGTATTGATCATGTAGTATTACTTTGTCGTGCTTAGTTGTTCCTTTACCATCAAGAGTAATTGCCTACAAACTGAATATGAACAGAATATAGTCATGCACCACAAATTTGGAAGCAATAATCGTCTTGCACTATGTTTTTTTGTTATGTTGTTTTAGGCATAATGATTTGACATATAACTAGATAGCCAAATTGTTCATAAATTAGTCACTGTCGATGCAAAAACACGGTGACCTAGGAGTTCTGCTTAGCTCTAGTGTAGGTACAAAACGTCGGTGGAATGCGAGCATGCCAGTTGGTTTGATCCTGCAACCAACAAGACATGATAAACGTTAGAAGACAACAGCCGATTGGCCGATAGGCCGATGTCTTATCGTGATGACCTAGCCGATGCGAACGAGTCGAATCGGCTGTAAGGTAGAAGATATTGTTCATAAACTAGATCTAGATTAGATATAACCATAAACAACTTCTTCTTAACAAAATCATTACTATATATCGAACCCAATCGACGCAGCATAAGACTGAGATTATTAAAGTCAATTATTATATAATTATATGATTTACATAACTAGCCAATGGACAGATATTGAAACTCATACCCGAAACAATCATGATTGGCTGTAGGTATGAATGCCATTTAATGGCTAATTTAATCTTTTTCTTAGTTTCCAGCAATTACGATAGATTGGACCTAACCGAGACAATATTAATTGCTTATAATCAATACTAGATAAATTATAGATTATATGGACTCATATAATAGCCGATGGAATAGCTTGGACGATTAGATAACATATCGACTAAAACTCCGATATAGCCTTATATAAGACTACCAACCTTAATTAAATCCATTAAACAAGTTATAGCCTCAATAGATCAGACCTAACCGAGACAGTGTGAGGCTAATAACAAGCTTAATAGATTTAAAGGATTGATAAACTTAAGTAAGATGATAGATATAACCAGTTAAGCAAAAATAAAACATGTAACTTTAAAGCAAAACAGTTATACCAGTAAGATCGGCTGAAACCTTGATACTATCCTTATTGCCAATCCAAGAGCAAGTAAGTTCTTACAATTCCAATAATGACTTAGTAGGTAAAACTCAATTGATAAAATACTAAGTATGAAAAAAAGGATAAGATCTAATAAAGCCTTTGATTGTTTTTAGGGTGGTAAAATACACCAAACAGTTTAAACCGTCAATAACAGTTTAGCCGATATCATCAAATCCTAAATGAATCAACCGATATGAGTAAACAATACTAACAATTTAGATTAGATAATGTATATGATAACTTAGCACTTGTATTATTGAAATAGAGTGTCAAACTCAACCAATGGAAGCCATAGACCCGCCGATACAAGGAACTATAGACGAGATTCGCCTCTCGCTGGAAATCGAACCTAACCGACGCAGCTCAATTCGAAACAAGAACTCGTCGAGATGAAAACCTAGAAAAACTAGGGTGACAATGGGCTGAAAGTGTTTTTGAATTGTTGCTTTATTGTTCTTTTTACAAGATTCTAGGTATACATATTTATACCCATGAGCATAAACAAATTCATATCGAACACAACACAAACTTTGCTAAAGATAAAACACAAATTACAAATCCAAACCGGACTGAACTCTATCTTTTCTAAAATTAGGAAAGAAAAATAAAATAATTAAACCTTTCTAATTAGATAAATCTTTGTCTCGCTTTATTCCCGAATTCGATCCCCTTTTAATAATAGCCTTGGTTTTACCAACGAATCCAACAAGAACTCGAACCCTTATTACCTTTCGGCAACCAACAGCCGATATCACTTTGTTGATGCCTCCTGCCGATACACTCTCAGTCGATACAATCTCTATTTCTAGCAAGTGAAATTACGTCGTCAATCTCGCTTCGCAAACGCTCCTTTAACGAAATATGCCGAATTTGACCGTTAACAGTCATGCTATAGAATTAGAGGCTGAAGCTTACCGTTATTTGATAAATTAACAACAAAAATCAGTATCACGTGTGTAATATGTTTTCATCATCTGTTGCACCGCATGGACATTTTTTTCTATTAATTAAAAAAATGCAGAAGCAGCTGGACCGAGGTCTATAATGGGCCCATCTGACCTGTATCGGGCCCAAATTCGCACGAGCCGCTAGGCCCAGGCCCATGCTACAACCAGAACAAAGCCCTCTTTTCCCAACCCCCGAAAAAGGAAAAACCCGCTCCACTCCACTCCGCTCCGCCGCCCCACGCCCTACGAGACCAGCGAAACCCTCTTACCTCCGGCGGCGATGGCCGGCGTCGGCGGCGGCGGCGGAGGCGGCGACGTGGAGATGGGCGGGTGGTCGGAGCTCCTCCACTCCTCCACCAAGCTCCTCGAGCAGGCCGCCCCCACCCCGCACTTCCCTCCCCTCCAGGTGCGCCGCCGCTTTCTTCTCCGTTTCTCCTCCGCATCTGCCTCCTCCTCCGCTGCCGCCGCCGTCGCTTCTTCCGACTGACGTGTTCCACCGTGCTTCTCCCCGCGCGCAGAGGAACCTGGACCAGCTGGAGGTGCTCTCCACCAAGCTCAAGGCCAAGACGGTGCGCGCCGAGGCGCCCGTGCAGTCGCTCTCCGCCACCAGGTCGGTCTCTCCCCGGAACCCCCTTCGATTGGCCTCGGCGAGGCTCACAGCGCGGTTCTCCGCGTCAGGTTCGTCGGGGTAGGCGCTTGTTGGGGTTTACGGGACTTAGGGTTTTGGGCTTTTGCTTTCTGCAGGTTGTTGGCGCGCGAGGGGATCAATGCGGAGCAGCTCGCCAGGGACCTCAAATCGTTCGAACTCAAGGTGATGGCCAGCGAGGGGTATCCCATTTCATAGAGTGATATTACTAATCTCATTTGCTGATTATCAGATCGAGCAGTTTGTCCGGTTTGAGATTTAGACATTTTACAGTACTGCAGGTTAAAACCTAGGGTTATCACAAGTAGATGGAACGGAGTTAATTTGGCCCATTGAACCTAATAAAATTATCATAAGTCATAAGCATTGCCATGTTTCATTCCTTGCACCAAATTATTGAAAAACATCCTTTAACAATTTGAAATGAAGAAGTGAAGATGATAGTTTGGTGTTCGTTACCAATACATCATGTCTTCTTAAATTGGAACAGCAGTTATTGCAATCTAACTTACTAGTAAATAGTTTCAGTTCAGTAGCTTTGATGAAATGTTTTAGTTAGTATCTGTTAGCTAGCTTTGGTGGAATAGTTAGCCATGAACTTTGTTGAAACAAGAAACAACTCTGGATTTCGAGGTGCCGCAAGATCTCATTGGTCCTATACTTTCAATTCTACTGCTCCAGATTAGCGTGCAATTATCTACTTAAACTGTAGATGAAACTTAACATACAGTTATGTACTTGAGTAAGAAATTGATAGCTCATATTTTTATGCTTTGTCTATGCAATGTTCTCTTTGGGTATTTAAATGTAGCTAATATAACAGTAGCACATATTCATTATAATAATAGTGTAGGAATCAGTCCTTTCCTATCGGGTAAAAAAACCTGATCGAAAATCATTACTTAATAACAGCGCACGACTTTTTGTGCTTCACCTTATATATCCACCATAACCTTACTGTTCACTATGTATGCCACATGTTCCATTCTCCAGATTCACTCCTAATTCATCAGTATACCTGAATGCATTTACAATTCTGTTGCTTTATGTGAATCTGCAGCTTCTTATTGTATATTTTCAGATTTCTACTCTATCTTGCTAGATTACTTGAATATACATCATAGTGATTAAAATTGAGGTTTTGTAGACCACATTTGAGGATGTTTTTCCATCTGAAGCAACTACTGTCGAGGAGTACCTGCAGCAGGTGCACACTTCATACCGCCATACATCTTTTACATGCATTCTCTCCTAATTTCATGGAATATATCCTGAAACATGTCATGTGTTTTCAGCTTCATGAAATGGCAATCGTCTCATCCATTCAAGAAGCACAAAAGGACAACTTAAGGAGTTTTAACAATTATATGATGCAAGTTCTCGAGGTTGGTTACCTTTTCCTGCTGCTAACTTCAATGTATATATTGGATCTGGTTTAGTCGATGCAAGCCTGTGAGAAGTGCTTTTCAGTTGCACTTTCTTATATCATCTTGGTATATGTTAAAAGTTGCTTGTCAAATTTCTGTATCATCTGGGGGTTTGTATATGTTATTACCTATATGTATTATTGCGTTGCACCTTAGAGAACAAAATCAGTTGTCATAGGGTTGTGAACTTGGTGATTTTATTTAATTAAACAGTACAGTTATACCATTTCAGGTAACTAAGATGTCTACATTTTTCAGTGTTATATTGGTCTTGTACTACTATGTCACTCAGTGGTGAATGTTTCAAATTACTTTACGGTTTGTTTCTCAACTTATAGAACATCTACGTTGTAGGATGATTGGCAGAAGGAGAAGCGAGACTTCTTGCAGAGTCTAAGCCGACTCTCTACTTTACCAAAAAGAAACACTAATCTCATGGCCAGTGGGATTTCTCGTCCTGCTCTGATGCCATCTTCAGCTTCCAGTCCCCAAGCTTCGTCTGGTCTGCCATCTAAGGAAGTCATGCCCATACCTAACAAAACTATAATCGAAAACAAATCTTCAGTTTATGCTGCAGTTGTGAGAGATCTTAATGATGCTAGAGGGCGCAGCCTACCTTTTGGTGTAAGTGTTAAACTCATATGCTATGATTCAACATGTTACTTAGTCCCTCTGCGGGCATTTTGTTCATTATAGATTAAATTTGTGTCTTTTGCTATCCATAGTTCTATTCTCCAAGTCATTTAATTTGAGAAACAGATCAAGTGCTTTTTTTTATGTAGCCTTGACATGTTATCATCCATCAGAGCACAAGCAAATTCTATTGATGTACTGTTGTAGTTCTGCTAATGCTTATTAAAGTTATCTTTTGGTTAGCCTGCTACAGCATTCAGGGCTGCTTACGAGTCTTTACCTGTTGGTGTCGTTGGGACAAAATCAGTGACCATGCATAAAGTGTGGCATTTAATTCAGGTAATAACATTGATTTTTGTGTAGCGCTCATGCTGACATCTGTTGGCCCTTTTACATCCAATATATATGATATATCCTTATCTCTTATTCCCTCATAGCTATACTTTGCTTCTTGTTTGTCTTATTCAGGCATTAGTTGGGGAAGGGTCAACTCATCGAAACATTTCAAGAAAAATGTCACTAGTGATTGGTGCTAGACGACACCTTGAGTGGGGTCATGAAAAGTACATACTTGAGACCATCAATAGCCATCCTGCTCTAGTGAGTATTTCCACATACTTTTTAGTTCTGACATTTCTTTCAAAATTCCTTATGAAAATAGAATAACATGTAAGATTCTGACAATAATTTTCGTGTTGATCCAACTGAACTCTTGAGAGTTACTGCATTTGCTGTTTTCTTATGTTAGGGCCTATCTGTCTATGGGTATTCCACTCTTCTGTGTCATGTCACCTTGGTTCATATTTTTGAACATTAATTTTCTTTCTTGAGTGTCCTGAAGGTGACTTGTGATTTGATATGTGCTTTCTACCAATTGTGCATGTTTATGGAAGATAATATTTACTGTTGTTAGTGAGCAACTCAGAATAGTTCATTATTGTTCTATTTTTAAACACATGGTTGTGATCTTCCATTAGTCTTTTAGCAAATGATGTTCCCTACTCTCACTTTACTATGTGGCTTATGTTTTAGGAAGCCTACTCATGCAAGAGCTTCTCTGTTGTATCAATAGACCTTAATTAAGCTGTGATTGTGCTTTATGCTTGTAGGCTGCTCTTGGTGGATCTGTTGGCAATCTTCAGAAGATTCGCGCATTTCTTCGGGCATGTTTTAAATTTGATGCTACTCTCCCTTTTCATTGTTCCTGTATATCATTATCTTTTCAAGCAAAATGATGCTGTACAATTTGGGTTCTACATAAGCTTCAATGCTTCTTTTGTCCTTATGAACTGGCAGGTCCGATTGCGGGATCATGGTGTGCTAGACTTCGATGCAACTGATCTGCGTAGACAGCCACCAGTGGACACAACATGGCAGCAGGTTCCCTTTTTAGTTTTGGGTATTTAACAGAAAATTGTAATTGGTGCCATTTCAATCCATCTAGTAATGGCATGTTAAAATCATGAAAAAAACCATTGGTTACATTCAAATAAAACCGTGCCACCAAAATACTGTAAATGCAGCGACTGAAGAATACTGGAGCTCATCATTTTAATATTTTATGAGAACATCGTGTTGAATGTAGTGCAACACTAGGGCCGTGAGTGTTTTCATTATTTTTCAAACCCAGCTTAGGCTTTTCATGGTTCCATTCCTATGCTAGGTCAATGACTGGCTTATTCTTTGACTTACTTTATTCAAGTGTAGGCTATAATTAGGGGTGGGCAAAAATAACCGAGACCGAAGAACCGAACCGAATTGACCGAGACCGAAACCGAAAAGACCGAATTAAATTTCGGTCTCAAGAATGCAATAACCGAAATAACCGAATAAACTTTGGTTTTAGTCCTCGGTTACCCAAACTAACCGAAGTGACCGAAGTTTGGTCTGTCGTCCGCTAACCTGCTTTTGCTCATTTGTTGTTCATCAATTGTTATTTGAGAACTTTTAATTGTTGGCACTTGTAAGTTGTATGTTTGTTTGAACTTGTTTAATTGTTGCTTGCAGCCACTTTCATGTTGGAAAATGGCATCATGTTGTTTAATGAACTAGATAATTTTCTTGAAATGTGACCTATCCTAAAAAATTTCGGTCTTGACCGAAGACCGAACCGAATTAACCGAAGACCGAAGTGCTCGGTCCTAACTTTTTAAACATCGAATTTGGTCTTGACTTTCTGAAGACCGAACTAACCGAAGACCAAAGACTGATCGGTTCGGTCAGACCGAACGCCCACCCCTAGCTATAATACTCTAGTGTAAAGCCATATCTGATGTATAAAAAGTTTTATGTGGGTACATGTGCTTTATTCTAATTTATCAAAAAAATATTTCTCAGTTGCGCCTTCATGGAATGTTTTCTCTTTTATTTCATGTAACTTTTTAATCTTGTTCTGCAAAAATTGAAGTATTATTGTTTGACATTTTTTTAGATTTATTTCTGCTTGAGAACCGGCTATTATGATGAGGCAAGACAAGTTGCCCAATCATCTCGTGCTGCATTCAACTTTGCTCCCCTGGTAAACTATCGACATGTCATAAATTGTGATGAGTTCTTGTTCTTGATACCATACATGCAAATAATATGTTCTTTGCAGCTTGTAGAATGGATTACTACTAATGGTGCTGTATCCCCAGAGGCTGCTCTGACAGCTTCTGAGGAATGTGACAAAATGCTGAGAATGGGTGATCGACCTGGCCGTCCTGGTTATGATAGGAAGAAGTTGCTCCTTTATGCCATGATCTGTGGTTGTCGACGTCAAATCGACAGATTGCTTAAAGATCTGCCAACACTTTTCAATACTATAGAGGATTTCTTGTGGTTCAAGTTGTCAGCTCTGCGAGAGTACACCAGTGCATCTTCTTCTAATGTTTCGAATGAAGGCTTGGTGCCTTATACTCTGGAGGATCTGCAAAGTTACTTAAACAAATTCGAACCATCATATTATACAAAGAATGGAAAAGACCCCTTGGTCTATCCATATGTTCTGCTGTTAAGCATCCAATTGCTTCCAGCAATTTTTTATTTGTCTAAAGAAGTTGGAGAGGAAGGATACCATGTAGATGCTGTGCATATTTCAATTGCTTTATCTGATCATGGTGTTCTCCCTGATGGTGTTGGGTCAGGCCAGAAGATGGGTATCATGGATGCTTGTGCAGAAGCTGCCAGTATAATTCGGCAGTATGGCTCTATTTGTTTGCGTAATGGTAACCTTGAGTTGGCCTTGGAGTATTATGCACAGTCCGCTGCTGCAATGGGTGGAGGAGAGGTATCATGGGTTGGTCGAGGGAATGCTGATCAGCAGCGGCAGCGAAATCTAATGTTGAAGCAACTGCTGACAGAGATATTACTAAGGGATGGTGGCATTCAACTTTTGCTTGGTCCAAGTGGAATGGGGGAAGAGGGAGAATTAAAGAAGTATATGATGGATTGGAGAAGCAGGCAGCAATTCTTACTTGAAGCTGCCCATCAGTGTCATGAGGCAGGCCTCTATGACAAAGTAAGTAAATAAGTAAATGCTCTTTTCTTGTGATAGTAGTAGTAAAAACTCGTCTTGATTGTCACATGTAGGAAATATCACACATGCTTCATCAAATCTGATATATATGCATGCATTTGAAACTGTTGACTATAATTTTATAAACTATCGATAGCAAGCTACATGGTACAAGAATTTGAAGATGTCTATGTTTCCGCACTTTGGTCTTGCTCTCTTTGTTGAGTTGTTCTATATCCATCTAATGTCACTTTACGCTTTGCATGAACTCAGTCAGTGGAAATTCATAAAAGAGTTGGAGCTTTTGCCATGGCACTTCAGACAATAAATAAGTGCCTGTCGGATGCAATATGTGCCATGGCGCACAGTATGTTAGATGGTGAAAGTCGCGCTGCTGCTCTAATTCATTCTGGTAATGAAATTATGGAGACTGCCAGATATTCGGAAGCCAGGTTATTATCCTCTGTTCTGCTTCTTCCACAAGTTGAGCATTAATCCTTTATGCTTTTTAAAGCTGTGTTTTGATCAATTTCTTGGAAATGTTCTTACAGTGTTCAAGAGAAGGACCTCATATCTGAGCAACAAACTGTACTGAGACAGCTTGAAGCTATTCTCCATATCTATAGGCTTGCTCGAGCTGGACAGACTGTAGATGCTTTGAGGGAAACCATCAAGCTCCCATTTCTTCATTTGGATCCTCAGGCTCCAAACGTGACAGTTGATGTATTCAGAAACTTGTCACCGCATGTTCAAGCTTGTGTGCCAGATCTCTTGAAGGTTGCTCTAAATTGTATGGACAATGTTAGAGATACTGATGGGACCTTGCGTGCAGTCAAGTCAAAGGTATTCAATCTCTTTCGCGCATTTACTTGTACAACGAGCATGTAGGCACTTCATAATGGCAGAGAAAATGTTATGCTGAACTACCGTAGATAAGTAAACTATAAATAATTTGAAGAACCTGTTTAGTAACACACCCACATACCTTAACTAGCAGGTTATACCACTTGCAAGCATTCTCTTGTGCGTGTGCACACACAGAAAGTTACGTATCCTGATGGCTGATTGCAGTTGGGCAGTCTTATGCTGATACATGTCTTTAGCTGTTGTAGTTGTAAAGACTGCTGTCACGGCCGTAAACCATGTGGCCCAGCCTGTGGGCCCAAGAAGCACTTAAAATATTCTATAGAGAGCTTGCACAAGAAAGTTTCCTACAATGTCCAATCTTAGTATAAAATCTGGTCATGTCATGTGACTCGCTACGCCGACTAAATGCTAGCTAGCTGCCATACACACGTCCTTCTGGAGACTTTCATTGTCAAATGGCAAGCTTGACCACGTCTATTAACCTTCTTTTTAATACATGTTTGTTTCAAATAAGTTATCTGGATGACCGTAGAGGAGCGCACCATGCTGTGTTATCACATTTTAGACATGCATTAATTTAATTTCTTTTAGTTTGCATTATTCTGATATTGTCTCGCTATAATATAAAATGCAACCCCCTGCATTTTTTCATGCAATATTTTTCATGATGGGCAGATCGCAAACCTCGTGGCAAGCAACATGAGCAGGAACTGGCCACAGGATTTGTATCAGAAGGTGGCGCAGTGCATATGATGGGGTTGGTGTTTGATCTGGCCGGCCATATACCTGACACTGTATCAAAAGCTTCCGTAAAAATGCTTTTCTGTGTTTGTGCTGGTGATGTGCTTATGGTCCGAACCGGAATGTTTCAGACTGCTGGATGCAAATCCTTTTGATCATTCAGCTATATCAGCCAAAACAGAACTTTATATATGCCATGCCCTGGGGTCATCTGATGTGTAGTGTGTGAAATGTGAAACTTAATGGCACCAATCAGAATCTGTATTATTAATCCATGGTTGTAAAGCAGTTTCTGAATATCCAAATGTACTGTTGCTTAGTTCGAGAGATTATCTGCGGCTCTCCTCTATTGTACTGCCATCCTGTTGGCTTATCCCACTTATCCAGCGTCCTATCTCGGATCTAACAGCGTCATTTTCGAATGTTCTATTTTTGCACGTACTACTATCTCAGGATCGACAGGTCTGAGCATGATGTAACATGGAATTACTCCATACAGCATTGATCGAAAATGCTGGAAGATCTTGGGAGTCTTGTCAGCTTTATACACACGATTGGCTACCTGGAGATTGGGAGGAACATCACGGAAGTGAGTGATTGAATGCATTATGCTGACTCCTCTCATCCTCGTGAATACTTCACTCCAGCCCCATCCTCTTTGGCCTCCCAGATGTGACCCCCTGATGAGAAAAAAGAATCCCGTTTACAATTTCCAGTAGAAGCCGCAAAAAATTCAGGGAAGGTGCCGGTTCTACCAGCCATCGACATAAATTTTGTTTTGATCGATTGATTTATCGACCTAATTTTGTTCGGTCAAATGATTGAGCAGATAAGCGCGATGGTTTGCTGCAGCCTGCAGGTCGGGTATCAGGTGAAAAAGCTCCAGGGGAACCGCACAAACACTCCCTGAAAGATAGTAGCGGACCCGCAAATTTTATGGAGATGACTCGCCAAGGCTTCTTTCGTACACATGAAATCTATGCTTTCTTTCTTGGTCGCATAAAAAACAAATCCGTTAAAATTTATCTTCAGAATTTGATTTTTATAAGATGGAGAAAGAACTTGTTAAAAATACTTCAATGTAGGTATATGCTAGATACCTATTACATGTCATCCCTTAAACTTTTTAATATTACATAACAACTAAATGATTAGTCATATGTAAAATTAACGTAAAGTAAGTATTTCCTATAGAAAAAAGTGGATAACAGATTCCATGGAAAAATATTTTTATTTTATTTTATTTGAGACAATACTATGATATTACTTTATTTTATTTTATTGTAGCAAAACACATATATTTAGCTAGTTTAAAATATTTATAAAAGGAACTAGTCAATTTTTGTGGAATTCTTTTTCTAAATTTCCTTCATTACAAGGAAGATATGGTAAAGTAGTGTGTCATTATAATACACTAATGTACAATTGATTATAATAAGTCGTAATGTTCCCCAAAGAAATACTAGCCCTATCTAACTTTTGTATAAATTTGGATAAATAATTGTCCGGATTTATAGCTAAAAATGCTTATATTTTAGATAGAGGGAGATTTTTTAATTTATGAGAAGAACTTTATATATATATATATATGTCGTCTTAAAAACTTAAAAATCAATGAAAAATAACCATGATAAAAAATCAATTTAAAATTAAGAGTTAAAATGTAAATGTTGGCTGCGGCTAATCAGCTGACGAATTGAATCGTCGTGGCGGATAAGATACGTCACTTGTCATGGGTTAATGCGTGGATCGTCGAAATGAACTGCCGGAGGAAGTAAGGAATCGTCATCTTGAATACAGTTGGTGCGGACCGGAGCGGGCAGCATGTGCGCTTTGATCTACCTGCACGCCACCTCCTCAATCCAACCTTGCTGGTATATTAGCACACGATTCTTGAAAGCTCTAAGAGGAGGAAATGCAAAGGCCATTGCATCTTGATAAGTTAAATAATACTACAAAAGACAGCTCTGAATTTCTCAAGCAGAAGATGTTAAAAAAAGTTGTAAACAAAACAGTGCTGACATTTAAGGCTCCTCCTGACGACCAACAAGAACCCCAGAGAGAAAGAGAAAGAAAGTTATTTTATTTTTACTCAAAAAATGATTAGTTCGTCATTTTGAACCTTCTCAAAATTTAGTTTTGTTAAAATTTTGACAAAAACAATATTATCAAGTTAAATCTATATAATAACTATTTATAAAGCAGTAGTATTTTCATCCAAATTTTGTTTTGCAGCAATCCACCTGCATTTTAAAAACCCAGTTATACATACGACATAGCTTATCTTAACTATTTAAAAATCTATAACTTTTCGATCATCAAATCGGTTTTCGTCCAAATCTATAAAATTTCCGATCCATATAACCTCTCGCTCCATTGTTGCCTCACTTTACTAACCTCCAGCAGACAGCCCGACTTACGCGCCTCTTGCGTTGCCGTGCATTGCCAGCGGCGAGCACACGCTACACGTGTGAGCTAGCGCTACCGTCGATATACATGCAACTTTTCCTATTCATCAATATACTTTTCTAACTAATAATATCGAGTCATAAATATTTTAAACTTTTACCAAATTTCTAATCAGTTTAAAGTAAAGTATCAGTAAGTAAATATCTATTTAAGTATATTTTTGACTTAATTTAGTAAAATTAAATTAACTTACACTAAATGTCTATCTGATACTATTTCTTAATCAAGGTCCAATGGTACGTAAAGTTGAAGATTTCATTGCTTTCAAAGTTTTATATATCTAACTATTTATAAAGCAAGTAGTGTTTCTATCCAAAATTTTCGTCCGTCTCTGGTTATTTCGTAAAACTCCTGAGTGTTTATAAAATTAACGCAATCCAAAAAAGAAAGGAGCTTGGATAAAAAAGACCTTCTACGTCTCTCTTCCGTCCCATCCGCGCGCGCATGCGCCTCCCCATCGCGCCGGAGCTCCGCGCGCCACGAATCTTCGCCTCCCGCTTTCCTCATGCGTCTCGTTGAAGCAAATTTTGCTATATAGATATGACCAATATTTGATAATAATTAAATATTACTATATATTTATTAATTTTAACAAATATGATGGGGTTTAAAATGAAATGAATTCGAATAGTCGAAGCAGCATCTGAAGGCAGCTTTTCTTTTTACAGTAGAGTATCCGTGTCTCTGACGGACGGACGGCGGCGGCGACCCAATCCCCAACCTCCATTTTCTTGCCATTCTCGGCAATTCTTCAGGCCACAACACTACCGAGCTCAGCTCGCCTCACTATAAAAATTATTCGTCCTCTTCTTGGCGCGCCGCCGCAACAGCAGCGCGCGACCGAGGCTGCTCGGATCTCGCCGCGGCCGCCGCCATCGATGGAACTCGACGACGTGGCTCGCCACGGATTCGGCAAGATGGGGTTTGGGTAAATTGCTCTGCTCCTGCTGCTGTTCTTGGACAAGAAAAGCTTCGTTTTTTTTTCCTTTGAGCTACTTGAGCCCATGGCGCGCGCGCAGATGCAAGCACTACAGGAGGAGGTGCAGGATCCGGGCGCCATGCTGCAACGACGTCTTCCACTGCCGCCATTGCCACAATGAGTCCACGGTTCGTTCCGCCCCCCGCGGTCGCACACAGCATCACCAATCCTGAAATTCTTTTCTGCCTCTTCCTTTCTGATGTGCTGCTCCCTGTTCTTGGATCAGAAAGACGGCCACGAGCTCGATCGGCAAGCGGTTGAATCGGTGCTCCTCTCTTTTGTGTTCCTATCACATCGATTAGATTCTGTTTCTTGATCTGAAAGAAAAAAAAAACTTATCTTGGGGTCTCTGCTCTGCAGGTCATCTGTCTCGTATGTGACACCGAGCAGCCGGTTAGTGTTGAAACCACTGGGCTTTCCTTTCTGTTTCTTGGATCAATTTTTGTTTCTGACCGCTGAATTTTTCTGACCAGGTTACGCAAGTGTGCTACAACTGCGGCGTTTGCATGGGGGAGTACTTCTGCAGCGCGTGCAAATTCTTCGACGACGACGTGAGATGCAGATGCTGTTTGCTTTGCTTCTGCTGGATCCGGTGATTTTGATTTGGTTGTTGATGAGATGTACGTTTGTGTTCTGCAGGTTGACAGGGAACACTTCCACTGCCAAGATTGCGGCATCTGCAGGTATGTTTTTACCACACCATCTGAAAAATTCACTTAGAAGTGGGAATGCGTTTCAAAAATTTGCTGAGCTGACTGAATTTGGGATGCATTTCAATAGAGTTGGAGGGAAGGATAACTTCTTCCACTGCGAAAAATGTGGTGAGTATGCTTCTACATCTCTCGTAGTCCGTACTGAAACTTTATGTTCATGCTCTTACCCTGTAATCCCAAGCTTACCATTTACTATTTCAATCAGATGGTTTAATCTGAATATCTCAATTCCACAGTTATCTGTTTGAAACACAGGATCATGCTACTCGGTTAGCCTGCGCGACAAGCACTGCTGCATCGAGAACTCGATGAAGAACAACTGCCCCATCTGTTACGAGGTGTGTGTTCTTCTGCCAGAACAGTGATGCTAACTTGTGCATACTGTTCATTAAAATTGCAGCATCTCATGTACAAACCTGTTGCCATCACAAACATGCAGTACCTGTTTGACTCTCTAAGGGAGACGTCCGTGCTCAGATGTGGGCACACGATGCACCTGCAATGCTTCCACGAGATGCTGAAGCACGACAAGTAATCGCCCATGCTGTGTTGATCTGTTTCATGTCGCTCTTTCTTTGTTTGTTTCTTTCTTTTCCTTGTGTGCTAGATTAGTCATCTCTTTCGTGTGATCTTGTTCTTCTTGGATAGGTTCTCTTGTCCCATATGCTCGATGCCTATCTTTGACATGGACAAGTTCTTGAGGGCTTTGGACGCCGAGGTATGCATTAAAATATCTTAGCGATCGAGCATCCATAGCAATGTGTAGTTTGTGACCAGAATTTATGTTTAGAATTTAATAGACCTGTTCTAGGTTCAGAAATGGTGAATATAAAATGAACCAGAAAAAAACAGTAGAAATCATATGCAGAGAAACTAAAAAGTGATCCAGATGATGGCTCATCATCTCCATTACATGTTGAGAAGGTTTCAGACTTGCACGCACTAGTCCTTTTTTTTTCTGAATAATGTCATATTAAGTTCATTTTTTTTTCGCATGAGCAGATTGAAGCAAATATGCTGCACATAGATTACACGGGAAAGGTAAGCTTCCGCCATCCAAGAACTCTCAATCTGTGGCATTTGACAGTATAATACTCCTATATACTCTGTGACGCTATCACACTAGCGCCATTGCCATGTGTAATGTCGCTGATTTTGTGTTGGTTGCAGGGATGGATCGTGTGCAACGACTGCAGGGACACAACGCAGGTGTACGCGAGGGTGGCAGGGCACAAGTGCTGCCATTGCCAGTCTCACAACACCTGCAGGGTGGCTGCCCCGGTGCTCCCTGCTTAATTATTTTAATTTAATTTAGCTGCAGATACTGTCCCTACAGCAGCAGCATATCATTGATTTATACTAGTATTCAGTAGTATTGGCTGGGCTGTTATTAGTAGCCAATTAATTGTATTTCAGTTCAACATGAACTGCATGGATCATATCCTGTATGGGAATGGCACGTTTTATGTAACAGCAACCATCTGAAACTTGAAGAACTTTCCCATTGTTTTCTGAGGTTGAAAAAATTGGTCCGCAGACCCAGCCTCAAACACTAAAGGAAGGAATAAGTCAACTTTGACTCTTCAAATGTGCGCTCCAATCTGATTTATATTCATGAACCGTAATAAACGATATCTCGACCCCCAAACTATTAAAAACCGGTGCAATTTACTCTCTCAGAGAGTGGTTTCGCTGACATGACGCTTTGACCTATTCTAAGGGGCCAAGTCAGCATGTGGGGTTCAATGTCAGCGACTCCTTTCTCTACTCCTCTCTCTCCTATATTTCCTCTCAGCGGTGGCAGGACAGCAGAAGGGCGATGGTGGGCGGCACACTCATCAGCAGCAACCAACAGGGCGACGGAGGTGATGAGTGGCGGACACAATTAGCAGGTCCTTTGGCAGGCCAGGAGTTGGGTGGACCGAATTTTTTACTTTTTAGCCTATTTTTGCAAAGATTCTCACAATAGACCCCTAACAGTTTTCATTATAGAAATGGACCCTAAGATCGACGCCAATAGTGATGGCGCCGAGATTACACTACTCGGTGCCAATACAATTGGCGTCGAGGTATTTGCGTCACGTCGGCGTCGAGGCTGATGTGACAACCTCGACGCCATGTAGTCTGGCGCCGAGCTCAGCGCCACCTCTACTGGCACCGAGCTTAGCGCCAGGAGTGATGGCGCCAAGCTTGGCGCCATTCCGTCAAGGCCTATGACGCCGAGCTTAGCGCTAATAATGATGGCACCGACTTCGGCGCCAATTTTGGCTTAAGGTTTGTTGGCTAATTCGGTTTTGTGCACTTGGGAGCAAGCGGCGGGGTCGCGGGGGACGGATGTGCTGAGCAACATAGGAAGAAGACGGTCCACCCTAGAAGCGCACCTCGACGCCAGTGGCGATGGCGCCGAGCTCCCAAGACGGACTACACTACGCGCCGAGGTTGCCACGCGCCTCCGCGCCGACGTAACGCAAATACCTCCGCGCCAACTGTATTGACGCCGAGTAGTATAATCTCGGCGCCATCACTATTAGTATCGTCCTGGAATGAAAATTGTTAGAGATCTATTTGTAAGAATCTTTAAAAAATAGGCTAAAAAGCAAAAAAAATTCTGTTGGGCGGAGGCGCGTGTGGCTGCAACATCCAGTGACGGTCAAATTGGCCATGAGGCGGGCCGGCCGGAGCACGCGTGGGGCCCATGCGGCCGGCACGACACGACCCCGAGGAGGCAAACGGGCGGGCGGCACGCACGGTTGGCGATCCGGGTGGGTGCTTGAGCTCTGAAGCCAAGCCGGTGGCGCGAGCACGACACAACCCGTCTACTGCAGCAAAACACTGTAGCAAGTTCTATAGCACGGGTAAAAGTAGCCCGTGGGCCTTTAACAGGCCAAAATCCCGTCTCAAACAGTGTTAAACAGTGCCAAATAGTGTTACCGGGCCGACCTCGGCCCATGGGCCTTTAACGGGCCCGTGCCGACGCGGCACGGCCCAGCCACCTCGTGGGTCGTGTTTGGGTTGGATGCTAGGCACGTGGGCCGGCACACATGGCCCGTTTCATGAAATGGGCCAAACGAGCCGTGTCGAAACAGACCTATGCCGTGCCGGGCCGTACCGTCCGTTCGGCCATCTCTGGCGACATCCATGCTTCCGTGCCTCGATTTGTCCCACCGTCGGGATGCCAGCCGCCCCAATCTCATTGGTCCGGCTGCTCTGATCTCGTCACCCCCATCTTGTTGGCCTGACCCGCGTTGCTGCCACCCCAATCGAGTTCGAGCTCCACGCGAAGGAGGCAGCGGCGTTGGCAACCGGCGACCTCGTCGAGGTCGAGCTCGCTCGATCTTCTATGGCGGCGGCGCGCTCAGAATACCACGGTGGGTCCTGGCCTATGCATCCGTCGGCCTCGGAGGGCGGTGGCTAGCAACAGCTGGCCTTGTTGGGCTGCGAAGCTGGCAGCGACGAGCCCGCCGCGCGACGCGGAGGAGCGGCGGTGCTCAACATCTAGCTCCGTGGCAATCTCTTCCGCGCACTGCCGTCGTCGCCGGGGGAGCTTGTAGAAGGCGGAGACGGGGGAGAGGCGGAGCTGGCAGGGACGTGCTATCCTTCTCCTCCTCGGCTGCTTCACCTTGAGGTCACACCGTTGTCGGGGGAGAGGCGGAGCCGGCGGGGCGCACTATCCCTCTTCCTCCTTGGCCGCTCCATTTTGAGGCGCGCCGGGTCGCGGCCGCTCCGACTCGAGCCCACGTCGTCGTCGCTCCGCCTCGGGCCACGCCCGTGACAAGCTCCTAGCCCACCGAAGCCGTCAACCGCCACCCCACCCCTCTCCCGCTCAAGCTCGTCGTGGCCATCGCGGTGTGCCCGGCCCAGCGTGTTGGATAAGTTGGAAAGGAGAGAGGAGTTGTGCGGGCCTCACAGGATGTGGATCAAGTCAAAGCGTCAGATCAAATCAGCGAAACCGTCCGTAAAATCATTAAGAAAATCGAATTATACCAGTTTTAATAGTTTATATCAGTTTTAATAGTTTAGATGTCAAAATATTCGATATTATGGTTTGAGGATATAAATCATATTGGAGCTATTTAAGGGTGTCGAAATAGATTTATTTCAACCCTAAAACCTGGCAATTATGTTGCTTTTCTGTGCCCTGAAAAAGGTTTTGCCTTTGCTGAGGCCTCATTTGGACACAGGCAGCCTGTTGACCATACTATCCAAAGACAATGGATTTGAGAGATGGGTGTGGGCTAAGCCCATGGATACTTATTAGCCAAGTCTAGTTTAAATTAATTAATTAATTAATTTTTATTTGGAAGTAAATTCGTAAAATTACTACTACAACCTAAACCGAATGGGACTTCAAATGAGACTCAAGCTTAGTACTACGAATCTGAACAACTCTTGTCCAAATTTATAGTACTCCATATTTATATAATTAAATTGAGTCATATCCAATTTTAGGTTGCTATATTCTTAAGTATAAACCAAACTATTATAAAATCTAGATTTATAACAGTGTCTGTCTTATGGAACTACAGATTTAGAATTGAGCTTATCGCGAAACTATGCAAGACATAGTATCTCAAGCTATAGATTTACTGTAATCCTATGATCTAAAATCTAAATTTATAGTTTTGTTATAATTTTATTACTACATCTACAGTTATGTAGTATTATGATAGATCAGGGTCAAGACAGATGCGCGGAGATGGACAAACCTAGACCTCCGGATACATGAGTGGGATGATTGCGCATTCGTGAAGGATTGATGGTACAAAATCTCACAAACACCACCCATCCCAAGAAAGGCCTTAAAAACGGTGATCATCCTGAGAGCTTTTGGTGCGAGCAAAATGCCAAAATCTTCCGGCATATATCCATCACGTCGACCACCATCATCGTCAAGATCGCAAACCTGGATCAAGACGGGGGCTTCAAGGCTCACAGAAATTATTCCTCCCAGCGAGTAGCCTTGGCTTTCTTTTTTTTTTTCGGGTCTATGTTTTTTCTCTCTTGAAGATAGGCCATGTAAATATTACTTGGTGAGGCTTTTCTCCTCTATATCAATACAAAAGCTTTTGCCCTTCCTTCAATTCTTTCTTGTAGTTTTATAAATTTGGTCAAAATGTCATACGTGAGTGTGCCTTACCAAACATATACCCATATATGTATTATTATATTAATATTATGCAACAAGTTTTAAAAAGACATGAGTATCCCTTTTAAGTCTAGTAATTAAACTGAATAAACCGGTTCCACTACACAGACCCTAATTACTTAAACTATGCTCAGTTTACAACCATAATTTATTTTTGAGATAAGTGGGTTTACTGCAGCTAGGGGCGGATGTACATGTAAGGCCTGTTCCCTTTACCGCAACTTTTAACCTTAGCAAATTTTAAATTTTGATAAGATACAAACTAAACACTGCCTTTTACTAAAACTATACTACCAAATTTTGACACTGCCTTTTACTAAAACTATACTACCAAATTTGGATAGTTTTAGAATTTTTCTCTCATAAAAATACTATCACTTTTCGAAAGCATTAAACTAATACATCCAACGCTATCAAAATTTGACAACAAAAACATATCAAAATTTGGTAGAGTTAAAATTGACAACAAAGTGAATACGTGGTATGCACATGGCATAGGAGAAAATTTGAAATTTCATTACTATTAGATCAAATTAGCATATAAATATTATGTTATATATGGTTGATTTATAAGCGTAAACATAGTATATTTTTCATTGTAGATTTATCCTTGCATGTCCTGGTGGTCCTACAGGTCGCTGGTCCTAGGGCCTAGCAACCCCTGGGCCCTGCCCAAGCTCGATCGCAAGGCTCATTTGTATGTTTAAGAAAGCAGGCTCAACATTTATTATATAAAGAAAAAAAAGCAGCCAGGCTCTCGGCCTGTGGGCTGCAATAGTTGGTTACTACTCTGTACTCCTTGAGACCCATTAGTTTACTACGACCAGCTGCCCTCTACCGATCCGTTAACCTAGTTTGTTTCTTCTGCCCATACATTCCTCGCCTGCCCATTAATCTTCTTGGGCGCAGACACTGAGGAATTCACCCGGACTATCGTCACTCCTGGTAGGTAGAAATAGGGTTGTGTTCTTTGATATAGGCTAGGAATAATTTTTCATACGCATAAAACAAAACGATAAATTAACACATAATTATACTTAAAAATAAATTAATATAATTTTTTAAAATGTTTTTTAATAAAACATATCATTTAGTAATTAAAAAACTATGTGTGTGAAAAAAAGAGAAAATAACACGCCCGAAGTCGTCGTTGCGCCATAATAACAGCACAGGTACCGTAGTACTCTAGTAGCTAGCCTCTTCTCGTGCTGCGTCTCACGACCTCGTCCTACCAAAGCTGCCAATTTTTCCCTTCCTTCCTGCAATCTCCTCCTCCTGCTTCTCGATTTGTCCTCCTCCACTCCGTCTCTCTCTCTGCACTTGTTCTTCCGCTCCATTTCTCTCTTCAGCTAACTCTTCCTCCCAAGCCTCAAGTAGTGGAGTTTCGTGTAATTGACTGAGATCAATAAAAAGTTCTATATTATTTTTGAAAAAAAGTAGCGGAGGTGTCACGTTGGTATATGGAGAGACGGAGGTGGCCGGCGGCGGCGGCGGCGACGGCGGCGGCTCTACTTCTGCTGCTCATCCCTGCTGCATCGCGCCCACCCCATGGAATCGTAGCAGCAACAGGTAAAACTCATCTCTGGGCTCAGGCTCATCACTTGCAGCTCGCGCGGCAGCTGATGGACTGATTTCTTTCTGTTGTTTTCTTTTTGATGTAACTGATTTCTCTTCATCGCTTTAATTTCACTTTGAGAAGGGGGAAAATGAGGCGAATTTTATCTTAACGTGCTCATCCCAAAATATCCTTCTCTAATTGAACTAGAGGAGTGCATTTATTTTGAGACGAAGGTAGCAGTAGATTAATCACTAGTAGCGTTGGCTGTTTTTAGAAGAGGTAATTTTATCATCCTTAAAAAAAAAACCATAAAACTCCTCCTCTGGGAGACAGTGATGTTGACTGTTAATGTTGACTATTGTTTCTACAAGACGATTAATAATGTTGACTATTGTTTATATAAAATCAATAACTATTGTACCTAGAAGCAAAAAAAGGATACTTTGCACGCACGAGTTGAACCTTCAAATGTATCAAAGTACAGGGCCTTTGTATCTCAATTCTATCATCTAATGGCATGGAGAAAGAATGGTACACTAGCAGGAACATTGCTTTCGTCACCCAGACAAACATAGGGAATACACAAATGCAACACTAAAGTTTACTTATGTTCTAATTCTTGTCTGATAGCATTTATTCTTGATGAGTATGAGTGTATGATGTATAACTGAGCTTGCACATATCAGCATCCCTTTTCTTATCGATAAGATATCAGCATGCCTAAAGGCTAGATGTTCCAATCTCCACAGAATCCAGTGTAAAGAACAGTGAGCAGAGCTTTCGTTTCAACCTTACACTTGCCAAGACTATCGTGGAGTATGCCTCAGCTGTAAGTATTATCACCTTATTCTTTCTTAATTGTGTCATATACAGTACCCAATGCACCACTTTTTCCCCCGTATTTTTGCTGTGATTCAAGAGTAAATTGTAGTATCTTGCAGTGAATAGAGTCGTCCCCCTTATTAGTTTATTCTTTTTTCCCTTGAAATGAAGTTACGCTCAATTATTTCCTCTCCTATATATAGGTCTATATGACAGATCTAACAGAGCTCTATACATGGACATGCTCAAAATGCAATGACTTAATCCGAGTAAGATATCCAAACACTTTGGTGCCTAATTAGTTTCATTTTTAGCACGATTAAAAATGATTTTGTTGTGGGCGCTTGTTTTCTGAAAACAGGGGTTCGAGATGAGATGTCTAATTGTTGATGTCCAGAACTGCTTGCAGGTCTATATCTAAATGCTAATTCTGTTTTACAGTATAGTTCTCATCAATCCTATTTAAATAAAAATTCTACATGACATTAAAAAATATGACAGGCATTTGTTGGTGTCGATCACAGTCTCAACGCTATCATTGTTTCAATCAGGGGAACTCAAGAGAACAGGTTCTGAAATAACTCTACACACTTTCTTGTTCTTAGTGGCTTCTGTGGGAGTTATGATGTCCCTCTATATTTATGCCTAAAATTTTCTGCTCAGCCTACAGAATTGGATTAAGGATATGCTATGGAAGCAATCCGATCTGAGCTACCCGGACATGCCGGACGCAAAGGTTTTTCCCATTGACCTGTTGCTGTTATATTTTTTTGCTAAAGAATAGGACAAGAGCTTTTTTTCTCTTTGGATCTGATGAGATTTCTACTCTGGTTAAAGGTCCACACTGGATTTTACTCTTCTTACAATAACACACTTTTGCGTCCAGCCATCGCAAACGCCGTTCGCAAGGCGAGGAAGTTATATGGAGATATTAGCATAATAGTTACAGGCCATTCAATGGGAGGAGCACTTGCTTCTTTCTGTGCACTTGATCTTGCGGTAAGTGCTACTGAAATTCAACCAAATACTTGCAGAATTTCAACGCAGTGCTACCTTTATAGATGTTAAGATTATCTTAGAAACATCACCTAAAGGAAATCGGGAGAAATATCTCCACAATTATAATGAACAGCCCAAAACAATCCAAACTGTACAAATTCAGAAAGCTTGCATGTAATGTAGTTTCACTAACGTTGCATGTTTGCAAGGTATTGCTTAAAAAACCGTTGCAAGTTTTTTAAATATGATGTTATAATTAAGAAGATACCTTTGTTTCGACAGTGGATATTCTTTCACTGCTGATTCATTAATCTCTGAAATGCTTTCTACGTTTACAGATTACCCATGGAGGCAACAATGTTTTCCTGATGACTTTTGGGCAACCACGCGTTGGCAACGCCGCATTTGCGTCTTACTTCGCCAAATATGTGCCCAATACAATTCGAGTGACACATGAGCATGACATTGTGCCACATTTGCCCCCATATTTTTTCATTTTTCCAGACCAAACATACCATCACTTCCCAAGAGAGGTATGCTAGCTCCTGCATAAACACAGGAAATTTGCTAGTACTAAACTGTTCTCACACACTCACAGTTTTTGTGCTTAATTTTTTATTCGCATTGAACTAGATTACAATGCAAATAGTTTTCTGCAAAAAAGCTTTTTTTCCATCTTGGCATCATGAAATGTTTAAACTAATTTGCCAGCCTATTTTATCTGCTTGAAGAATGAAAAAAATGCTACCACTTGTGGTTGTATAAACTGAGTAATTTAAACTGTAATGGTTTTCTTGCTAGAAAGCAGAAAAAAGCGCACCCTCTGAGCTCTGATATATCACCAGTTCACCACCCAAACAATGTTCTTACGCATATATCACTTACATATACTCACTGAATCGAAATTTCAGGTCTGGGAACATGAAGTCGATGGCAACACAATCTACCAAGTCTGCGACGGCAGCGGCGAAGATCCAGACTGCTCCAGGTGATCGTCTGATCTGATGACTGACCGATCAGTCGTTCGTTCATCCTCACCAGGGCCAATCTATTTCTGGCATCCCAATCCAGTGGATGAGTAGAGTATTTCAGAATGATGGTTTTGTGCCTTGCTGCTGGCTGGTGCTGCTTTTTTTAGTGGAAAGTATCTCTGCCATTGCTTCAAGGAAGCTAGAGCCATTTATTACATACTTCATTCAGTAGAGAGCACGAAAAACCAAAAAATGACTAGACAATAACTAATAATACCAACACAAAATAGAGAAAACATTTATTCAAGTCTGTTTGTAAATCTCCATCCGAAGTTGACAAATATCTGTATGGCCATTGTCTCTAGATTTTGACACGCAGTATGTATTAGTTCCTTGTTCGCATCACACCTTTGTAGTTGTGCCCAGAATCGGAGCCAATACGTTGCCCTGAATAGTACTTGCATATAAGTTTTCATTGGGAATTTGTCAAAAACTATATCATTTCTAGAAAGCCATAGTACCTAACATATAGCAGATGTGCTCACTAGAATATGTTTCTTTGTTTTTTGAGTCAATGTCCAAAAGCCAATTCCTAGAAACATGAGAAGTACTATTTGGAGATTTCCAACCAAAAGAAATATGTACCGATCTCTAAAGGAATCTAGCAAAATGGTACCAAAAAACAAATGTTGTATAGATTTATTCTTCATAAAGAATATCTCATATTGTCATTTCAATTCCTTCTTACTAAATTGTCCTTAGTTAATATTACCCCTTTGAACAGATATCACATAAAAATCTTTATTTTAGGAGGCATTTTTAATTTCCATAAAATTTTGTTCCTCTTAACATGGTAATTATTTATTAGAGCTAAGTACATAGAACAAACCGAGAATTGACCATTTTGATGAAGATTCCTTCTAAATAAGTCACACTCATCATTTAACTGATTATTGCCACTAAATTATGCCAATTTATCAAGTTCTGACCTACCAAATCTCTTCTAAAGGAAGCATTAAGCCTACAACTGAGAAATTTCTTCTAAGAACAATATTGTAAAGAAACGGATATATATCCATAAAGAAAATATTTTCTAACCATTTATCCTTCCAAAATCTTACCTGTTTCTCATCATTTAGTACCTAGTATTTCAAATTTTAAAAGATATTCTTGACATTCATGAGGCCAGACTAAAAATGAAAATCCTCTTGTTTTCTCTCAACTTGGGTGATTGTTTGATTCTGCAGATATCTTCTCTTTAGTAAGCCCTGTCATACCCCTTGCTCATTGATCAGTTTAAAAAACCATTTGCTTAACAAATAATGATTCTGGATTTCTATATTAAGCACCCCCAATCCACCCTAATTCTTTGGTTGAGCAATAATGTTTCATCTTGTGAATCTATATGTTGACTTCTACTACTAATACACTACATCCACTCCATCCTGAAGAACTTTATCCATTAATTCCAGGAGCGTGTTGGTGCTGTTCTGGAGCGCGTCAGACCACCTGACATACCTGGGCGTGGACATGGAGGCCGACGACTGGAGCACTTGCAGGATAGTCCTGGGCAGGAGCGCCGCGGAGACGCTCCTCCTGCAGCAGGCGCCGCGGCTGGCCGGCAAGGACGAGGGCGGCGCCGGCGGCGTCGATGTGGTCGTCGGCGCAGATCACGGCGTGCAGGTTGGTCTGGAGCTCACAGCAGCTGCGGCTAGCTAGCCGTACCGTATATACTTGCAAGTACGTTTGTGAACAGAACACTGGTACTAGCAGATAGGAGTAGCTTAATTTGTTTGCCATCCATCGATGGCCATACTTATTTTGGCTGTAAATCTTGCGTTTTCTTCTACAGTACTTGTGTATATTCAGTCAGCTCAAGGCTAGTTGTTTAAAAAAAAAGAATGAAAAATACAGAAGATTTGTCATGATGAGATGAACAACTTGTGAAATCAGTGTGTTTTTATTATTAATTTGTGATGAAAAATTAGCGTGTGAGATAATTGATTTTGATATGTGGTGGATATTTGATGAAGTGGTGCTGACTGTGTGGGACCGGGTGAACTAGGCCGGTCAGACTGGCGTGTAGTGCACGGTCAAACTGATTAACCCAATGGTTTGACAGGCTGACTCTTGTTCGGAGTCGGTTTTGGTTGTTTTTTTGATACTCGTGATTATCTTATGGTTATGACTTCTAGATGATTTCTGCATGTATATAATACTGTTGTATGCTAATGTTGAGTCAAGTTGTGAAAGAACTTGTGTTCGGATATGATTTTTTGTTTGATTCATGTGTAGATGTGCCTTGTTGCCTGGACCGGGAGTCAACTTGGGAGAAGATGATGTCCGGACGATCATGTTGTCATGCGGGATGCTTGGGATAAAAAAACAATGCACGTGGCGTTGAAGATTCCATGCAGTATACAAAAGAAGATTGTATGCGTATGGGATGAGGAGTCGAATTTGAAAAGAGTAAATTTGTGACGATTGGAGTTTGATGAGTTGGATACTTGTACGAGAAGGTTTTCTAGTGGATTAAGACTACTTGTACGAGTTGAATTTGTGACTTTTGGGTTGTCATATCTGGATATAAATAGAAGATGGGTTCAGACCTCTCGGTATCGATTTTTGTGAGACAAGAGAAAAGTTAGGGTATAGCCTAGATTTCGAGTTTAGTCAAAAGTTGACAGAGGAGTTCTATAGTTGCACTTTGTAAACACAATTAAAAGCAATGAAGTTGATTTACTTTCAAGAGTTTTTTGCTTTGTATTTTTCCTGATCTTGATGGTCAGACCAGCAAGGTACTGGCAGTCAAACCGGCGGCTTCAGCTTGGTCAGACCGATGGCGGCGACAGGCGATGGTGGCTTGGTGGGCGGTTGGATCGAAGGATCTATACTGGTCAGATAGGAGGTTCCAGCCCGGTCGAAACGGAGCAAACAAGCCGGTCAGACCGATCTGCATCAGATTTCAAGGTTAACTTTAAATTCCGCTAAAAAGTTTTGAGTTTTTTTCTACCATTCACCTCTCTATGGTAGGCTTAGTTCTTGAACCTACAAGTGGTATCAGACCCTTATTTACTTTTTTATCTTTGTTGATGTTGAGTTTTAGCCATGGATGATAAATTTATAACTAAGCCATATGTTTTTATGGAGTTTATTTTCCTTTTTTTCAAAAAGAAGCAAACTTACATTATGTCTCAAGGTTTTGATATTTGGGAAAAAGTTTCAAAACCTTACGAGGTGCCTGCTCGATCAATACTCTGTTTTTAAAACTGATTTTTCAAAACAATTGTAAAGCTCACAATATTTTACTCAATGGAATTATCGTTCAGATTTTGATTATGTTTCACATCTTGAAACTGTGCATGAGACTTGGAGGCTTTATCTGATTTTCACCAAGGGACTTTCAACATGAAAGAACTACACAAAGATGTTTTCAGAAAAGATTATATAAAATTTAAGATGAAATCTGAAGAGGCTTTGGATTACTAGTTTGTACGTATTAACAAAGTTTTGAGAAATCTTAGATTTGTTGGTGAATCTTATGATGTTAATTACACCCAATTTGAAATTGCTATTAATATGTCATATGTTTAATTTAAATAATATATCTGTGGTTGAAAATTTAAAGTACAATTTGATTTCTAGATTTCTAGAGTAACTTTTAATTCCGGCAAAGGTTTTCTTTTTTTATCATTTATTCTCTCTGGTAGGCTTAGTTTTTAAGATTTGATGCTACACAACCAAGCAAGTCTAAGATGAAAGAAGATCAAGATTTCTCTAGTTATAGTTTCACACGCATTCTACTACCAGGTCAATCAAGAACAGTCGATATAGTTAAACAAACAAACTACCACTAAATTTCAGATATGGTCGCTGTTGATGGGTACAAACAAACTACCACTAAACAAACTACTACTGAAAAAATAATTATTGCAACGGTTAATTATTCGAAAGTTAGTGGTACACTAATTTGTAGATTGCTCTTTTAAACTAAATTACTGTAAGTTAACTGAAAGAGAAAAAAGTTTTAATCAGCTTTAACAATTCATAGGGGTAAATGGCCTTTTTATAACAATTAACACAGGGCTGCTAACAGAAACCTAATAACTATAGCATTTTTTGGATAAAGGTAATTGTGCGGTATTATTTCGAGAAAGTTGGGTTCTTTGCCGATCGTATTTCTTGAATTTTCAAAAGGAATAAAATAATGATAGATGAAAACAAAATGTCAGGGTACGATTATTTATTTTTAAAGAAGAGTCCCAAGAATAAACTGTAATGCAGACTAGTCTCATATATACTATTGCATTCAGACCACAGAAAGGCAAGAAAAAGAAATGACGTCACAGTATTGCTGCTTTCACGAATAGGACACTTCGTTTTGAGAGGGCACGAATGAAGACTTAACATATAAGATTGAGAAGGCACGGATAAATTCCAGCTTATAATGCAACTTTTGAAGCAATTAATTAACCTAAAATTTAAACTATATTTGATTTGATGATAATTAAGGAAATGAATGGGAGATGGCTATGATTGATTGATTGAGATGAGAAAGTAGGTGAAAAAAATTAGATGGTAGCTAGCTGTGATTTTGTGATGAGAGAGTAGATAAATAATTTAGAAATAAAAACACTGATTCATATGCATATGGCATCTTTAGATTTGGCAAGAGTTATGGCATATCAATACTAGTACGACTGCGTTCGACAGAGAATAAAGAGAAAAAACATCTCTCATTTTTCGCCGCGTATTTTCTAAACTTATAAACGAGCCCAAAAATTCTTTAAAAAGTTTGTTTTTAAAAAAATCATATTAAACTATAATTTTTAAATTTAAAATAATTAATATTTAATTAATCGTACGTTAATAGGCTCACCTCGTTTTTTATATCTTTCCAATCTCCTCCCTTGTCCCGTCAAACACAAGCCACTTGATACTAGCCCTCTAAATTGCAGTGAGAACAAAATTAATGGTAGCTTATTGCTGCCGACACACCGCTGGTGTAAGAACACGGCAAGAAGAAGTTGCTATGCATCATGCATCCGAACTTCCGAAGTAGTTCCAAAGGGCAAAAATCGCTGAATTATTGCCATTATATTATCATTGATGCACAACTGCCACAATGACATCTTATGTTCGTCTTGTGTGGGCTTGTGGCCAATTACTACGCATCGTCATCTATGGACGACGACCTTTCAACCTCAGATGTGTTCATGCTTGAAGATGCTCTGCAACCATGTGTAATATATCACGTTGATCACGTGTAAACAAGTCCCATATCACGTTAATTAAGGCCCCATAATGTTGGTGGCGGATTGGTGTCTAGGCAAGAGAAGAAGAAACCTCTCGGATGCCACCATTTTTTATAAATAAATTCTCGTTAATATATTTTGTGATGTATAAAAACCTGGCTATATATCATTTCACTAGATCACTTTTACCTCCGTCCCAAAATAACTATAATTCTAAGATTTAAATTTATCTTAAAATAAGTTTTAGCTATTAAATTTATTTTAAAATTAGTTATAACTAGTTAGATGGTCGTATTACGCGGTTAGCACCCATAAAAAATTATCTAAATTTCTTACACACGTTATTTTTTTAAAAAAATTATTAAATAGTTGTATTGTTGTCTTAGGATTAAAAAAAGCAAAACCTATCATCATTGTGTTTTTAATTTTATAGTTTAAAGTTGCATCAGCCGCTTATATTCATTCTCCCAGACCTATAGAAATCAGATTGTTTGAATTTATTGTCTCATCTGATTTTATTTTTATAGTTTTTAGAAGCCTCGTCAAACGCGTACTCCTTTAAGATTTGGTTGTCTTCCCTTCTCTTAATTGTTAGTGAGATTCTAGAGTCGAACCTAATCATTATTAAGATATTGTTTTATAGTATTTATATGTCTCATCGATCGTCACCATCCATTATGACTTGCCCGCTGTCCTCTCAGTATTGTTATTTGTCATCATTATATTCCAAATAGATTGTTCTTTTAATATTTCTTATTTTTATTTTAAGTTTTTCTATTTCTAAATTATATTTCTACTTTAACTCTCGTCTTTATTTTTCTAATTTTTATTTTTATTTTTATTTTGAATTTTAATTAATCTTGTATTTTGTTTTACATGGACCTTTTTATGGTTCCTTGTTTTTATTCCAAATTTCAGTTGTTTCAAAATTATATTCTAACGTGAACCCTCATTTTTATTTTTCTATTTTCAGATTTTATTTTATTTTTGTTTCAAATTTTAATTAATCTCCTGTTATGTTATATTCTGGATGGTCAATTCTTTCATCATTCTTTATTTTTAATTCTAAATTTTAGTTATTTATAAATTATATTTCTGATTGAACTCTTCTTTTGAATTTTGGAATTTATTTTATTTTTTATTTTAAATTTTTATTAATCTCATATTGTGTTTTACATGGACTTTTTCAACATTTCTTATTTTTACTCTGTATTTCAGTTATTTCTAAATTCTATTTTTACTTAAACTTTTGTTTTTTTATTAATGTAAAAATTTTTAGCCTCCATAGCGAACATGGTGTCTTTTTAAAGGTTGTTTTAATAATAAAATATATTCTACAGTACTTAGTTATCCTAAAAATCCCCTCTTCCTCAAATTTCTCCCCATCTTACCCCCACCTAGGCACCTATCCTATTACTTCCATGTACCCATGAGCGTAAAGGTCATTTTACCTTCCTCTTAATTTGTCCTTTGATTTCTAAATTGTAATTATTTTAGGACCCATATAGTAACTAATACTTCTTTCATCTTAAAATATAGCAATAACTATAGTCATTTTGCTATATTTTAGGATGGAGAGAATAATATAGCATAGCTAATTAAAGTAACAGTAACACTACATTAAGTACATATAGAATACTCTATTGCTTCTTCTAAACTGCTCTTATCCTCGTCATGTGTGTGGCCCCCAAACAGATACGCCGTGTTGCTTTCGCACGAGCGGCTCAGGGACAAAGCCCTAGCCGCCTGCGCCGCCACCTCCCACACCCCCCTTGTCACCTCGCCGCCGTAGGAGCTCGCCACCCAAAAGCCGAGTGGCCAGTTGGGAAGGCGGCGATGGGGGCAAGAAGACCCCGACGAAGCCTCGTCCTCAATGTGGGAGGATGAAGCAGCGCATGGCGGTAGCGGGACTTCGGTGGCCGAAGACAGCAAGGTCATGGCGGATCCGACGTCCCCCAAGGCAGAGGCGCATGTGATGATGAAGGGTGGTCGTGGGATCAAAGGTGGTGGCAGTGGTCACGGGAGAAAGGTAGGGACACTGTTGTGTTGATCGAGTGCAGTGGCAGGCGGTAGATCCCCTTCCTCTTTGGCCACTGTCGACTGGACGACGAGGGTGTGGCAACGCTTGTGGCTGCTCCCAGCAGAAGGCTGGCTCGGCATGGAGGCGCATGGGCAGCAACGGTAGGGCGGCACTGTGCAAGGAGGCGCGGCTGGCGGCTACTGGAGGCCAGGCCAACGAGCGGGAGACGACAGGAGGCCTACCTAGCCAACGACGCGGGAGGCTGGCGCGACGATGGCAGGGAAGTTAGAGTGGTGGCAGCAGGGAGGCTGGTGACAGCGTGTGTGCCACGTTCCATGTGGAGGCACACGGAGGCTGGTCGGCGGGGGGCACTGGTACAATGATGTCCACATGCTGACGGAGGTTGGCTAGTGGTGGAGCAATGGAGCGTTAGCTATGAATTGATAGGGGGTGGGTGACAGGTGTAAACCTAGCCCTGTCTTGCCGGGCCAGCAACGACGGCGCTTCGGGCGTCGTCTTCCCTCTTAGGGGCGTTTCGAGCTGTCCCCTTCTCTCTAGTGGGCTTGTCGGAACCTTGTTTTGGTTCTCCATGAGACCTCAATAGACGACGGGGATGGTGCTCATCGTCGTTCTTCTCCCTGGAGATGTCGTCTTGAAGGCCCCATTGCCAAAACTTTTCTCAGACAGCTTGGTGCGAGCTCTCTCTAGATGTCTTGTCCTCTTGTGATGGTGTCCTAGCTTATGCAAATTGGTCATATTGGCAGGCCTTAGGGAGAGAGCAGATCCATTCTTTCTCTCGCCCTCTTCTTCTCAATCCCAACGGCGTGGTTAGAGTTGAGTTTGGTGTTTTGCTGTTAGGGCTTGGTTTTGAATGGTCTCGGCTATAGCTTCCTTGTTGGTCTAGTAGCGGTCGATCCGGTGCTAGCCTTTTTGTTGGCTCTGTATAGGTGTTGTCAGTGCATGATGATGGAATTTTTTTTCGTGACTACTGTCTTCCACAGCATTAGCTTTATAATTTTTTTCTATGAATCATCGCACCGTCTCTGGTACTAATTGTTAAAAAAATGCTCGTGGCCGAGTTTGCTCCGGTGTCCACTGTCCACATGGGCAAAGGTGATGTGGTCCCTCATGTCTAGCATGATAGTGAGACTACTGATACCAAAGTTTTCGGAAGCATGTGGCGGTTAATTTGTCTTCCTGAGCAGATGTTTAGAGAGTAATATTGCCGTTAGGCTGCCAGCTGGTTGCATCCATTAAGCAAAGAAATGCCTAAGGCAAATGAGGGCATCAATTGTAAGGCGTAGGGTAGTATCAGCGTATTTGACATTTTCAGGTTCGGAATTGCTAAATCACATTATACAGAAAATTGAAGCTAACATCTTATATTTTTTAATCTTAGAATTTGCTTCACGATTAGTGCCAACCACCTCCAACTCTGGAGAACCTGACGAAACATCTGGAAACCGGCATTAGCCCCATGAGTGTGTGAGGGTGGGGGTTCTGTGAGTTTATAGGGATGGTTGTGGACAGCGTTGTCGTCGAAGCAACATGTCAATAGCGGGCAATAGGGCAATATTGATGAAGGGGACAAAATAGTGAGTGGTGAGAAAGTGGTGGCGTAGGCCAAAGTTGATGGAGGAAACAAAGTGAAGTGAGTGGTGAAAAAGCAGTGACGTAGGAAGACGATGCGGCGGGCACCTCACCCTCGTTGGCTTGAGGAGGAGGAGATCAAGTGGCCTCGTTAGCAGCGACGAGACCAAGGGGAAAGTGTGCAGCGGTGGTGGTGTAGGGGGCTAACCAGTGGCGGAGCCAGGTATTTGGCAATAGGGTTTAGACAATGCCAATAGAACAAGAGATAAATGAACAAATAAAATAGCTCAAAATTGACACATATATTATGAAGATTCAGAATATGATTCTATTACAGCCATACCAAAATTTGAAAGCACATAGTAGAATCTGGACTCGTCGAGTTGCCATACCTTAGAAAACGTACAATGATATCATCATCACTAATATGCTGAAAAAAATCATGCTTAATGAATATGACCAAACAATCGTTTAAGTATTGATTATTCATACTATTTTGTACTATTTCGTAGCTTGTTTTTAACATGGTTCATAGCTGAAAATACCTTCTTGACGCTTGCACTAGCCACAGGAAGGATCAACACCAGCCGTTGGCCCTTTTTCTAACTTCTACTATGGACTTATTTTATAGACATAATACAGTTGTGTATTATTGGGGATATATATTAGATTTTTTGGTAAAAATTTTGTGGGTACATATGTACCCCGATGCACCTCATTGCCTCTGCCACTGGGGTTGGCTACTGCAGCGCATCGACCTGAGCAAGGAGAGAGAGAGGGAGGAGAGGATATGGGGGAGGCAGTGCAGCTGCGTGAATCTTACAGCGATCTGGGCAAAATGTAACCGAGATAAACGGAGTTTTTTCCGTCAAATGTGATATATCCAGTCCTTTTGGTTTACGTACACCCACGACTAATTAGAGCCTTTTCTTAAAGTTCCTTTTACAAGTTAATTATAGTATTAGAAAGGACTAATCAGGGCCGAACCAAAAAGCATGCAAGCCTAGGCTGAATTTGTTTATCAAATTTTTTATGTAAATATTCCCAAAGGATTTAAAAATGGGGGTTTCGGAACTCCGCCCCCAGGTCTACTCGAAATTTCCTGTTTGTATTTTACTATTGTTGCTCAACAAATTAACATTTAGAGTTTTCATACTTGTAAAAACAATCTTACTATTGTCAAACAGGACAGTAACTCCATATACTCTTCTATTTGAGGGATATACATGGCATGCAATCTCACAGTAAACAAGTATAGAAATGAAGCGTCTTGATTCTTGCCGGCTCACTCAACCTTGTTGACATTGACAGAAATTAGGGCTTACAGTTGTGGCAAATGGTGAATAAACAGCTCGACGTCAGCTGTATAATGTGGTATTTTTTTCCTTCAGAAAAAAGCCAGGAGAAGCACCTGTCAGCCAGCCTTCTACTTCTCTTCAGTCTTTATAAACCAACTGTGTAGTGATCTGGGCCAAAAGCGAGATGAAAATATAGTTTGTGTCTTTTATGAGGGGCAAGGCAGGACTAAACCATGCTATACACCATACGCTGACCTATCAATTACTCTCAGGGATTAATTAGTGGTTGACGATACATATTCATATGAAAGGGACTTATTTTATTTATAAAATTGAAAACATTTGAGTTAGGATAAACAGAAGGAGAATCCCATAAGAAACAAGAAAACGTTGGAATCAAAGGTGTGGTTATTCTCATGTCTAGCATGAGAGTGAGACAGCTGAGACTAAAGTTTTTTCAGAAGAATCTTTCAGCTAGATCATGTGGCTTGTGTAGAAGCTACCTTAATTCTCAGTTAATTTGTCTTCCTGAGCAGATGTGTAGCAAATAATCTTGCCGTTTGGCACCTCATTTTAACGGCATTTAGGGTGCCAAGTCGGTTTGCATGCATTAAGCAAAGAAATGCCTGAGGCAAATGAGTAAATTATATACGACTACTAGGCAGTCTGGTAGTATTTTTTTTCCTAAAAAAACAAACTAATTGTAAGGCGTAGGCCGTAGTATCAGCGTTTTGACACTTTTTTTAAGTATACGTGCACACACGATTTAATTAGGGAATTTTGTTAAAAATTCCTTTACAAGTTAATTGTGGTATTAAGAAAGGATTAATTAGGGCGGGAACCAGAAAATATGCAAGCCTAGAGATAAATTAGTCTATCAAAACAGGATAGTAACAGCACACATATATATCCTTCCATTTGCGGGATATACTCCTATATAGCATGCAATTTCATAGTAAAAAACCGTTTATCTAATTTCTAAATTCATAAAACTATGATATTTTAATTTGATTTTAAATTATTATATTTTAGGAACGGAAAGAGTATAGAAGCAAGCAGAATTGTGAGAGATGCACAGATGGGGGGCAGCTGGATGTGATCAAGAGATGGTGTGACTCTTGTAGTAGTGGAGTTGTCCTTTCCGAGATGATGCTTCTTGGGAGAGATGATTGGCAATTTTTTTCATAATGGATTTATAATAAACCCGGCCTCTCTACACATCCAACTTGGATGTACATATCCGAAAGCATACACGAGTACTTAGACACTAACTCCTTACAACGAAGGTTTCAAAAAAAACAACCAATTTAATTGAAAAAAAAACAAGCACCAACGGACAACAAAAGGTGCAACAAAAAACTCTTCCTTAAGTAGCTACGATCATCAACGCATTTATTATTTACCTTTGAAAATCACTTGCAAAAGATAATTAGGCCCTGTTTGTTTTAGTTTTTGTTAGCTTTCCAGCAAATAAGTTTTTTGAGCTGGCTTTCGGAAAGCTAAAAAGTTAGTTTCTGAGAAATGAATGAAAAGCTGGAAAGCTGACTGAAATGACCTTTTGTTGGTTTTTAGTGTGCTTAAAAGATAAAAATTTATTACAAAAGTTAATAGTAAAAGATTATCAGCCAATAAATAGCTTTTCCGAAACTAGCTTTTCAAAAAAGGAAAACAGAAGCTCAAACAAACACAACCTTAGTCTCAGGCATTTACAACCACATCATTTCTATTTAACTAAATTGCCCAACACAAAGCAAGCATTCAGCCAACTACCAAAAAGATGTGCTTATCGGTGATCGAATTCTAAAACTATATTCCAAATGAATCTTGAAACTTGGCGATCAAAAAAACAAGTGTCGGATTGTTTCTTTAGAATTACAAAATACTACCTATCCATCTTCTTTTTACCAAATATACTTGGTCAAAATAATTTTTGCTTTAAGACAGCAGAGAAAAAAACTTAATTTATAGTGGAATTCTTAGCTTGCAAATGAAGGTTTTTCTCCGTGCTACACCGTTAAGCATAGGAGCTCTGTACATAGATTTGAATGAGAAAATTCATTTCCTTTGGGCTTTCCAAATCAAAAGCATCGTTATGGTCAGAAAGGCAAAACTGCAACCATTTTTGACACCAACCAAATCATACCAAGCCACCCGATTATCCCCAACCGGAGCTTTCTAAAAGAAAGATACCTTTGCAAACGCATCGGCAACCACGACATTTTTCTTGCTAGCAAGATTAAACAGCGACTTATCGAAATAAATGTCTCCAATCCAATAATCCTCCCAAAAACCTCAATTGAGTTCCATTATGAATCACAAAAGATGCATATGAGAAAAGAGATGATCGACATGGATGACCGTAGGAAATGCATTTTGATAGTACAATGATAAGATGATAAGGGATGTGTGATTTCAACCTCGAGTCTCATGTTCAATTTTTCACACGTTTATAATTTTGAAGAGATGTTTCTCCCTCCAAATTTCGTTTTTTTTTGACATCGATGACCGTAGGTATAAGATGGCGAGGTCCAAGCAGAGGCGTTGGCACAGTAACATAGAACAAATCGTGAGGGGTTTTGAGAACTATACATGCTTACGATTGTGGCGAAATGGTGAGTAAATAGCTTGACTTGAGCTGTATAATGTGGTATTTTACCTTCACAAAAAAAGCCAGGAGAAGCACCCGTCAGCCAGATTCTACTGATCAGTATTCATGAACCAATGTAGATCATGTGTGCCAAAAGCGAGATGATAAGATAGCTTGTCATCATACACTGGCCTATCAATTGCTCTCGAGGATTAACTAGTGGTTGGCAATACATGTTCATATAAAAGGGACTTATTTCATTCATAAAAATGAAAACCTTTTGAGTTTGGAAAAACAGAAAGAGAATCCTCGCCAAAAACAAAAAGAAAGGGAAAAGAGAAAGAAGAGAAAGGGAAGATGTCTCACAACCAGACATAATCTGTGTCCATGTGATTTTCATTTAGCTCTTCTCGAGCCTATATAAACCTCTCCACGGTGGCCACCTGCAGTGCACACACAGTTTCTGCAGTTGAACAAACATCAGTCACAATTAAGAGTGAAAAAGCTGCAGACAAATCACACACACACACAAACACAAACACATTCATGGCCTCTGCAAGTTGTACAGCTCCCAAGACAGCATCTGAGTTTCACCCGACAGTATGGGGTCACTTCTTTATCAACTATGAACCACAACCCTTGCAGGCATGCATGCTCATACACTCTGTATTCCTTTACCTGCTGCAGAATACATTTATCTCACATTGAAGTAAGCCCAAATGGTTTTGTATCTAAATCTTCCCTTTATAATCTTTTTTTTTCTCTTTTACAATTACAAGAGAACACACATATGGTCACACCACCATACATACACACATAGGGCTGCTTTTCTTCTTTTTTATTTAACCAGTTGAGTATTAGGCATGCTAATTAACCAAGATGCTTGATGGATATGCATGCTTAATTAAGTAATTCGCCAAAAATTATGAGTATTAATTTTTCATGGACATGCATGATGCTTGCAGTATAATATTTTTTTTCATGTTCAATGAGAGATAAAGTAGACATCAGAATGTTTCTCCTTTATACTTATTTAAACCTAACATATATATTCATGTTAGCAGCGGTCAGAAACATGGATGAGGGAGAGATCCAATCAGTTAAGAGAGGAGGTAAATCAGATATTCGATGCTTACGAAGGTGTGGCAGAAAAAATGAATCTGGTTGACACGATCCAACGCCTGGGGATAGATCATCTCTTCAAGGAAGAGATAGCCACCACCTTGAATATCATTCACAGTGCTGAATTTGACAGCCCTAGCCTTCATGACGTTGCCCTCCGGTTTCGCTTGCTGAGGCAGCAAGGTTTCTGGGTTTCGTCAGGTATGCTGTACAAATGAAATATTTATATGCTAATATATACTATCATTTTGCAAATACTTGACATGCTTTCGCAAAGTTAGGGTCAACTAGGAACTCTTACTTTTGAAACTTAATGTTAACAAAATTCCCTTAGTATAATAACTACATGAGTGTTGGCCCCAGGCTAAGTAATAATAACTAACTGAAAAGAGCCTGGTAATAAACAATATTATATAACATATATTATGACTTCAATATGTGTGGGTACTCTGCAGATGTTTTCAGCAAGTTCAAACACAGAGATGGGAGCTTTATCATTGACATAACAAATGACCCAAAAGGTCTCTTAAGCTTATACAATGCTGCTAACCTTCTCACCCACAATGAGGAAGCCCTCCAGGAAGCTATCTTATTTTCAAGGCATCATTTGGAGTTAATCAAAAGTAGCCTGAATTCCCCATTAGCTGAACAAGTTTCACGTGCTCTTCAGATACCATTGCCCAGAACCTTGAACAGGGTTGAAGCCCTATCTTATATATTAGAGTACAATGTACACGAGCAAACATATAACCCCTCCATACTGGAGCTTGCCAAGCTAGACTTTAACCTTCTTCAGCAAATTCACCAAAGGGAGCTCAAGGAAATTACTCAGTAAGTTTTCTGAGCATGATCTAAATATATCAATACTCATATCAAACTCAATATCTATGAGCTCTTATATAAATGGGATTTAATATAAACGTAGATCGATAATGACTATAACTTTTTCACTATCACTTATAGCTACATACACATACCTTTTTCTTAATTTCAGGTGGTGGAAGGATCTTTCAGAAGACATAGGGCTAAACTATATAAGGGATCGCATTGTTGAATGCTACTTTTGGTCATATTCTATATGCTTTGAGGAGGAGTACACACGTGCCCGGATGACCCTTGCCAAGTTTTTCATGCTAGCATCATTACTAGATGACACTTATGATACGCATGCTACTTTGGAGGAATGTCGAAAGGTCAATGCGGCTATACAAAGGTTATACTTATTTTTTTGATTAACTTTCGTTTAGAGAACAAAACATGGTACAATTAATGAGGTGAAACAAACTAGTAACTAATTCGTGAAAAAAATGACGACCATGCAGCTGGGATGAGAGTGATGTTTCTGTTCTACCAGATTATCTGAAGAGATTCTTTCTCAAGGTGATGAGCAACTTCGTGGAGTTCGAGAATGAATTGGAACCACATATCAAGCACCGCAATGCTTACAACAGGAAAGTGGTATGTCGCTTTTATTATTTTTTGAAACAAAACGCAAAAAGATAGTATTGATATAGCAGAAAAAATAGACTATAGCCCTAGGAGATCATAGAGAAAAAAGAAAAAAAAGAAAGAAACTTGCCTGATTGGATTGGGACATCAACACGGACAAACACTCAAAAGCGAACCTCCACAAACAGCCCTAACAAAACCACACTCGTCCCACACGGCCGACAAAACAAAGCCTATACGACGGCACCCACGAAACCTACACATAACCAAACGTCAAAACCTTACAGCAGAGCTTCAAGTCAACTGGACATTAGGAAAAGACAGACTAAACTGCACCAAAAAAGTCCCCGCCATGCAGTATCTGTTGCCACTGCACCGCTGCAACGCTAAACCCCACTTAACGGGGTGAAAACCACCAAATTCAGATCTCTCGTAGGACTCAACACGGGGTCTCGCCACATCCGCCGTTGGACACCATCTCGCCGCTCACGGGAGCCGCGCCATGCCCGCTGCGGCACCCCTCTTCGCGGGAGGCACGCCACGCCCACTACTGGACCCTTTTTGCGGGGCCACGTCACGCCCGCTACTGCACTCCTTTTGTATTATTGATTTTACAAATTAAATAGTAAGTATGTTTGTTTCGTAATATTCATTTAAAATTCACGCTATAGCTAATTGATTAAGTAAACATGCCATAATATTTTATGGAAAATACGAGGATATTTTTTTCTTAAAACATAAATCATGTCTTTGGTTTCAGCTTCGCTCGCTCGAGAATTTCCACAATCATAAATTCTTAATCCTTTCCCATCCACTCAGAGATGAAGTCCATTAGTTTTGCTCAAAACAAGCCCAGCAAAAATTCCAGTCCAACAAAACAAAGTCAATTTGTTCCGCTCAAAAGAACAAAAAGAAATCCCAGTAAAATCAGTTGCGACAGAAATCAAAACAACAGTTGTGATTTGTCTTGCATTTTTTTCACTGAGAACTGACGAATCTGCAGGGTGGATTCGAGTGTGCTCTCCTGTCGACCTCCTCATTCCCGACATGCCCTTAGACATTCAACGACATCATGTCGTGTGGTTTGGCGAACCCTGTTGTAGTCTCTGAGTTATTAAAACAATCAGACGAAACTAGTTTAGAACTAGCACAACTACTCACTACACCTAGAAATTTTGCTAATAAAATTACAAATAAGACACATAAAACATTTTTTGACAAAAACAAACACAAAATGACAAAAAGAGAATGGTAGCTAAAATACTACTAGCTGAAATGCACAAACAAACAGAACTTGAAGTACAAAAATACTGATAGCTGAAATTTTAATCAATACTAAAAGAACTAGTGAAATGTTGAAATAGACAAAACAAATTGCTAACAAAATTAGGTACTAATTGCTGACAAAACAAACAAAAATTAACAAAGATTTTGTTAGCACTCTTAGATGGTTAAAAAGACAAAAACAGAACTAACAAGAACATGACAGATGACTGAAAATTAAACTAACAAAAACAAATCTAACAGAACTAGATAGCAACACAGGTCAACCTACAAAACAAGGTGGCATTTAGTCTCACAAAACAAAGTTACTGCAAGTACCTCTTTTTTTATACATACAAAACTACAAGTGCTTACATTAATGAATTTTTAGATGATTGGAATTTGCTACTAGAGAATTTGCTACCCTGCAATTTTTGTTAGGTACTGCAAGTAGCGAACAAAATGATGCTATGTTTAGTAGCTGAAAATCAAACAAACAAAAATAATTCTATTAGGTATGCATTAACTCAGTAGGTAATAAATCTATCTATACAAAATAAAACAAAATGTCCATTTTACTGATCCTTATCTATCTATATAAATCCGAGTTCGGAGTAATTTCTCACCAGTAACAACTGAACAGATCATCAATCAAATCCGATCAGGTTTGGTGAAAAAAATAAAAACTGGTGTTGAAACAAAACCGATCATGCTAAAATCTAAAACATAAATGATCTCTACTAGTCAAATTCTACAAAAACAGTTTCAAGTCAATACAAAATAGTTTGAGAACTGTACACAAATGCAGTCCATAAAAAGACGACATTACCACCTATGAAGTTGCTGAGGCAATGGCGACGTAAAATTTCAGAGGGAAAAATGAGGACATAAATTCTGCAAATTTTTGAATTGGAAGAAACCAAAATTTCTGAAATTTAGGAATACAAAATATGCACAAGAAAGCGGAATATGTAACAGATCAACAGGAATACAAATTTTGCTAATGATTGGTGTTTTAGTAGCTGTAAAAAAATGTCATGAAGACAGTGTACCCGATTTATTTATCACAAGAGGCTTACAAAGCATCTACTAAAAACTTAAGAATGGACTTTCTTGTAATTACGTATAAGGTTTTCGCATCAGCAAAAATCGATCATTGCACATATGGTTTGACCTAATAGAGCTTCTTCTAAAATCATCAGTGTGTCTATACAAATTAACTAAGCATAACAGCAGAACAATATACAAATTCTGCTGCTCCCCAAAGAATGCCAATATCAAACATCAAGATGCGATCTACCCAAAAAGTAACTCAAACCAACATCAAATTCAACAGATCAATTGCTCCACATGTCTTGATGGCATTCTATAAACTCAAACACGCAATGTGCAGGATTCAAAACTCCAACTTCAACTACATAGATCGAAAAAAATGCATATCCTCAGGCTCCACCACACACGTCTCTCTGCCTCGTACTGATCCTACTGCAGCTGCAGGACCATACTCTGCTCCCTCAATTTCAAAAAAAGCAAATGGCAAGCACAAAAATTCCCCACCCAACCTCGAAAATCTGAATTCCTATCCCAAGGGGGAAAAAATCTCTGTTCGTTGTATGCGCAGACCCCAAATCCCACAGAATCAAATCAAAACAAAGCAACAAAAAGCCTCCGAGGACGACTTCACCGATGACTATGGGGGCTGTCGCATCTACCTCCCCCGCCGCCTTGGAAACAGACTTGTCTGCTGCGCAAGCGCAAGCGCAATCGCAAGGGATGACGCCAACCTCAAGGGTGCAGGCCATCGAAGAGGGAAGCCAAGGGCGTCGCGGCTGCTCTGCACATCGCCGCCGGTGAGCGCCGGTATGCATGTGAGTGAGTGTGACAGCGTGAGGAGGAGGAGGAGGAATCGAGGGATTTCGGACAGCTTTATGGGGCCTAAAAAATGGACACGTATGCGATTTCTCTATTGGATGCGGGTTCAACCCGATTGCGCGCGGGGCTCGATATAAGAAATCACCAATCTTGGAACAAATCCAACGCCTAGGAATTCAGTTGATAAAACAATAAAAAAACAGCAGGGCTCAAGTTTTTGACTGGCAATGGCATGCTGGTTCCAAAAACCTGGCAAGGACACACCATTTTTGGCTCATGTTCACCACTAGGGAGGTAAGCGGGTACGGAAAAATCTCATACTGACATCGACCGAATATCGTATCCGTGAGAAAAACGGGAATAGAAAAAAAATACGGGAAACGGGAAACAAGAACGATTGGGGTGTTTTCTTCACCGTATTCACAGATCCCATATTTATACGGGAAAATTTTCTCGGGAATTCTCGTTTTATAGGACCATCTAAACCTATTTCGGCCCACTCCCTCCCGACCCAATTATATTTTGGCCCAACAATAGCAAACCCTAAATAAGACTCTAGCTAACCCTAGCCGGTCGCCAGCCACAGCCGAGCCAGGCCAGCGCGCCGCCGCGCCCTAGCCCCAACCCCGCCGTCGAGGCCGGCCGCTCACCTCGACCCCGACTCGCCGCCGCCGCACCTCCCTCCTCCTCGTCGCTCGGTCTCCCACCGCCGCCGAACCTTCCCCTGGGGCCCTGCCGCACAGTCTCTGCTCTGTCGACGCCGGCTAACTCCGCCTCCTCGCTGGCCACCCCTCCTCGTGTACCAGTCACCTCCTTTGTGCCAACCACCTCCTCCTTGTCCTCGCTCACTGTCGCCACTGGATCTTCCCACTGTTTCATCACCGCCAGCCTCATCCTGTCACGCCGTCGTCGCTAGCCACCTCTCCCTACTGTGTCGTCGCCACTGGCCTCATCCCCATGCTCCCTCGCCGCCGGCCTCGTCCCCACTTCACATCCTCCCTGTCGGTCACCTCCTCCACGGCCGTAAGTCCCCACCTCCTCCATTTTTGTGAGAAATGTGAGACGGAAATTTGAGATGTGAATTAAATTGGAAATTTAATTGTTGGATGTGAATTGTAATGGTGGATTAATTTCTAGATGTCAAAATTTAATTAGTTGTGGAAGTGCGCTTCGATGTTGAAATTTGAGATGAAAATTTAAATCGTGAATGAAATTGGAAATTTAATTGTGAGATGTCAATTCTAGTTGTGGATTATTTTTTACATGACAAAATTTGAGATGGAAATTTAAATCGTGAACGAAATTGGACTTTTAATTGTTGGATGTCAATTTTTATGCAGTGAGTTGTGACGTGTTGTTTTTAAATTTGGACTTGTGATGAAATGTTATGGGATTATACATGGTTGCAATTGTTACATCTAGTTTTTTGATGTGGTTATATGTGTGTAGACGTTTCTGTTTTTTTAACCGATTCCCGATCGTAATTGACATGCTTTCGAATGTTCCTGATCATTTCCCGATGTCCCGTATTAACCGGATTTGTTTTCCCATCCGCCTTTGCCATTCCCGTTTTCATTCCCGCTAAAAAAATATGGAAGGTCTTTTCTCGACGACCGTTCCCGACCATTTTCATCTCTATTCACCACTTTCCTGATTGCTTATATTTCGTGAGATAATTAATAAATAAGATTTTAGTTTTCCTAAAACAGATCAGTGACAAAAGTTGGAACCAGTCTCCTTTTGGGACAGTTGTAATTTTTGAAACCCAGCATGCTTCAGGGTGCTTACATATTACTCCTTTGATCTAGACACAAGCACATATAATTTTGGATATTGACATAGTCTTCCAAATGCTATTTTTTATCACTAATTTCTATTATTTGTAACAATTTAAGTTTAAATATTATGGAGTAGTTTTCAAGGAAAATAAACGTATGTGATCAATCTATTTCTTGAGTCAACATCTAAATATTCAAAAATCCATGGATACTTCAAACTTTGATTTTTTTACTCGCTGTTTGAAATAAAAACATTTGCAACTGAAAATACAATATTTAACTAATAGATGGACGGATTGGTTGAGGACATTTAAAAAAAAAAGAGGTGCTGCCGACTGCTTGAATGAATAGTAACGACAATAAAGCAAAAACAATGTTTGCCTAACCACATTGTGACACTAAAGAGACCCACCGCATACAATCCACATATAAAGTTGCTTAAAAAATGTAGGGCATTGAGAAGTACCTCAAAAATCGAAGATCCACCACAAGAGATGACTAATTTATTGAATATATTGATTTGTAGAGTATAGATGTAGATATAATATGCCAAACATAAAGAAAAAATTAGTAGCATGATATTTGAGATAGATGACAATATGACATAACCCAATGGCACTTTCACCTCTTCCATTTGCCTAGCTCTTCCACCTCTGCCACAACATTTCTACTGGACCCAAGGTCACCGACGAAACCAGAAAAATGAGAAAGGGGGCCAGTGTAGTCAGACAAAATATAAGGATTAGTAACATGTATATATATAATATAAATATCTATATAATCGTAGTTTTGTTGTGACAACACATAGAAATGGCTCTTTTGTAAAATAGGATAAAAGAAACTTACTTTTTTATTTAAACCTCACTTTACGTGTCTTCATAACATAAAAACCATCTTTCATTTTATTTCAAAGCTAGGGGGTATAAAAAAATTTTTGTGGCATAGGGGGCCGTGGCCCCTACTGGCCCCCTAGTTCTGTCACTGCCCAAGGTTAAAATAGCTCTTCAGATCTGTGCACATAAATCAAACGAGCAACCAATCTTAACCAATTATGTGCCCTCAAATCTATAATGTCCTCAAATCTGCGCACACAAATTTGCAATGTCCTCGAATTCCCAATATCTACCTCGTTGAGATGTCGGCTCGCTCGCTTTTCTAGTCTGATCGGTGGCGGTCGGCCCACCAGCGCCTTCGCCGTCGAGGCGTTGAGCTGCGCTTCCCCATCCGCCCCCCCAATCCTGGCTCCTGTCACTTGTCTCGGTACACTGGTGTCGCCTTGTAGCTAACCTTCACTCCTTCGTCGCCGCCGGTCGTCGCCTCGGCATCGCGTGCGCCACCACTCTCTGCTCGGTTAGTTTTTTTTCTTTTTTTCCCTTTGAGAACTCTCGCCCACCCATAGCAACGTACAACAAGTCTTCAAGTAGTGGCCCATGAGACTTGGGACATGGCCCAGCAAGGCAGCAACTCATCGTCATCAAGAAAACCACCATCTACTGGAAAATCATCCTATCCTACCAATATACTCCCTCCATCCCAATTTAATTATCCTATTTACAAAATGAAAACGAAACCACAAGACAAAAAACCAGTTTCTTTGGAAATTAAAGCCTCATCGATGAAGGAGTTGTGTTAGGCCTGCATGCGAGCATGCAAATGTGTAGTTGCATGCATGTGAGACACGCATCAACCACTTACTCATGTACTGATGATAACTGATAGACACGTAAACGATGGTATTTACTCTGCACATATTAATAACAAACATACAACGATGTTTTGTTACTTCTTCAGAAATAAATAAATAGACATTGGTTATATGATGATTAATTTAGAAAAACCTAAAAGAATCTTAAGTGATGATCAGATTAGAATGGAGGGAACCAAACAAAACAAAAACTAAATGCTAGCTCCATTCTCAAAAGGGTGTCATCCTAGAATACATGTAGTTAAATGCCGATTTGTTAAATCATTAATAGGTAAAAAGTATTAGATATAATATGTGAAAATGATATGAATAGATTTGTCATGAAATTTTTTTATATGGTTCAGTTTTTAATAATTTATATAAATATATAATTAGAAAAGTAACGATGAGACATGCATATTGAAGATTGTATCGATATCCAAAATGATAAACAAAATATAACGAGTCTAGCATCGGTAGACTCTTAATTAATTTGGTACAATAAGTCATCGATCTTACTTGTTAGTTTTTTTCCTATGCAGTTTCAGTTGTTATCTGGATATTATCTTCAGGAGGCAGAATGGTTCCATCAGAAGTACGTACCAAGTTTCAAAGAGCAAATAGAAGTGTCTGTGATGTCTGCAGGTATTCAAGCACTAAGTGTTTGTACCCTTGTTGGGATGGGTGATATAGTAACCGAGGAAGCACTTGAGTGGGCCATTGGCAACAATGACGCTGTTAGGGCCGGTGGTGAGGTGGCACGTTTTATGAATGACATGGCTGCATTTAAGGTATGTATATATGATTTTTTTTCTAGATATTAGTTTATCGTATTGCAAAGGCAATATCGCAGAGGATCTTATTGTCTGTAAACATCAAATGATATCTAATTTTATCATGGTACGTACAGTGATACATATACACATATATTGCTAAATATGTCATTTTTCTTCATAGAATGGAAGGAACAAATTGGATGTAGCCAGCTCTGTGGAGTGCTACATAAAGGAGTACAATGTTACCAGTGATGATGCCCTGGCCAAGATAAGTTCTTTGGTCGAAGACGCATGGAAAACTATAAACCAGGCTCATATTGATCGTCGTGAACTGTTGCCATTTGTACATCGGGTCACCAACCTATCAAGGAGCATGGCTATTTTGTTTCTTGACAAGAGAGATGCATACACGTACAGCAGGGATTTCAAGGGGACGATGGAAAGCCACTTCGTCGAAACTATTCCCCTGTAGGGTACCGTATGTAACAGTGTAAACTACTTTAATTATTTTGCATTCGGATATCAGGTAATTGGTATGGAAATAATAATATTTAAGATAATGTGTGTTTGGATCATATATATATATATATGAATGATAGGGCTAAAATGCACCTAGGTGCATTTTAACATTGCTTTACACAGGAGCTGTGCAACCGAAACCCTTCGGGCGTTCAGACTATATCCTCGCGCGCGCTTGAACTAGCCGCATCCCATTAAAACTCTAAAGTTAAAGCGTGTTTGAGCAAGAGTAGTAATAGGATGGGTGATTTCATGAAAAGTCTAGTTGTAATTTTATTTACACACAAATTGCAACTGTTGTTTGCTATTTTTAGAAAACCAGTTTGTCAGCCAACTCCACCAGTTTGTCACACACCAATATCACTGATTGTCCACCTAGTTGTAACTCCAGTTACAACTTAATCTAAACACCAGTTGCAACTTCAGTTTGTTGGTACTACCAGTTGCAATACACCAATATTATCGCCCACGGCTGGTTGCAACTTCATCTAGTTGCAACTTATGTTTAGAGATTGCAACCTAATCTAACCATCAGTTACAACTAACATGCAACAACTAACATGCAGCTCTGGTGGTTGACTAGTTGAACATACTTGGTTAGTTGCAACACGCTTGGTATGTTGGTTGCAATCTAATCTAAACACCAGTTGCAACTCCGCCAGATACAATATAATACGAGGATTTCCCAGGAGATCACCCATCCTAGTACTACTCTCGTCTAAGCACGCTTAACTTCAGAGTTATAATGGGATTTGATGCTTTAGTGCTGGTTGCCAATCAGATGCGATGGTCAGGCGCTCCAGTCAGACTCGGTCGAACCACTCAGACGCGGAGCACGCGGTCGACTGGCATGGATGCGTTCTCTAAAAATAATGCACCCATGTATATTATATATATATATATGAGAATATGAGGGAGATTCATGATCGTGTGTTTCTAAATCATTCATCATGTATGCACTACGATTGATTTTTCCTTTTGTTTTCCTTATTACTTTCACAACTTAGTTGTTCCATATCTAATTGATGATGGTCTCTCTATCTTGCAATATGCCAACGATACAATTATCTTTATGGATCATGACATGAAGAAAGCTTGTAACTTGAAGCTATTGTTTTATACTTTCGAACATCTTTCGAGTCTTAAGATTAGTTTTCATAAAAGCAAATTGTATTGCTTTGAAAAAGCTAAGGCATTTGAAAACCAATATACTAAGCTTTTTGCTTGTTCCACAGTCCAGTTTCCATTTTGGTATTTGGGTATTCCTATACATTATAGGAAACTAAGAAATGCAGATTGGAAAGAGGTGGTGAAATTCTTTGAAAAGAAGCTCAATAGCTGGAAAGGAAAGCTCCTATCCACTGGTGGTCGTTTAACATTGATTGATTAATTCGGTGCTTAGCAGCATCCCTATGTACATATCATTTTTTTGCCATACCAAGAATGATACTTAAAAAACTTGATTACTTGCGTGCAAGATTCTGCTGGCAGAGTGATGGTCAAAAGAAAAGGTACTATCTTGCTAAATGGGATATAATGTGCCAACCCAAAGAACAAGGGAGGCTAGGAATTCATGATCTAGATGTTAAGAATATAGCCTTACTTGGTAAGTGGCTATTTAAGTTGCTCACCATAAACGGTAGTTGGCAACAAATAATTCATAACAAATATTTAGGTGATAAGCCTCAATCACAAGCTCAGTGGAAGGCTGAGGACTCTTATTTTGGACTAGTCTTATGAAGGTAAAACGATATTTTCTTTGTTTTGGATCCTTCATAATTAAATATGGCTCTCAAATTAGGTTTTGGAAAAACAGGTGGTTGGGGAATGCAGCCTTAAAGGATCATTGTCCTTGTTTGTACAATAAGCAAGCAACTGTGGCAGAAGTCTTCCAGTAAACCCTCCAAACCTTTCATGGAGACGAGACCTAATAGGATCAAAATTAGTGGCATGGAATGATTTATTAGCACACATCGCTAATATACAACTAAGTTAGAAACAAGATGAATTTCGCTGAAACTTAACCCCAAATGGAAAGTTTTTGGTGAAATCTCATTATCTAGATTTGGTGCACTCCAATGATCCTAACTTAAATAAGGGTCTTTGGAAATTAAAGATGCGTTTTGAAGTCAAGATTTTCCTTTGGTATTTGCGCCGTGGAGTGATGTTAACAAAGGACAATCTAGCCAAACAAAACTGGCAAGGTAGTAAGAATTGTTGCTTTTGTAACAAAGAAGAGACAATTAGGCACCTCTTCTTTGATTGTCACTTGCACATTCAGTTTGGTCCATCATACAAGTAGCATTAGAACTACCTCCACCGAGTTGTGTTGCACATATGTGTGGGGGTTGGTTTGGGGTTTACACAATGATACAAAGTCATTTGTCCTGCTAGGAGCAGCAAACTTGTTGGTCGCTTTGGCTATTCAGGAATGATGTAATTTTTGATAAAAGATAATATCCTCTACTTTGTAAGATATTTTTTTACTTACCCATAGGCTTTGTACATGGTTATCCTTTAGAAGCCTGGTTTGTGGGACCTGATGGTTGTGGGATGTCAATAATTGGAGAGGATGGTTAAAGAGTTTTTTAGCAGGAACATGGACGATGGTCTTCTGAGAATTGATGGCCATTAGTTTTTATTATGATCCATTTAACATTTTTGTTGGGAGCGTGTGTGAGTTGGCTGTGTGTATCTCAGTTATGCAGAGGCCAAAAGTATGCTCAGGACATTGTATCATCTCAATGTAATTTAATGAGTTCAATAAAGCTTCCGTTATATACAACCAAGCTAGTTCATACGTTGGAAATGCCCACGTAGTTTCTGTAAAAAAAATAAAGATCACATAACTTTATTGCCTTTTCTTAAGATCACGTAACTTTATTGCCTTTTCTTATTATTATATAAATGTAATATTTGTTTTTTACCCTATAATCTCCTATTAATAAAAGGAGCAAGACATACAAGCAAAAATACAGGTGGACTTTCAAAAAGACTTTAGTGTGATCAGAGATGTGTCGCTGTTTTTTTACATCTGATCAGAATGTATTCGGAGAAATATGAGTGTGATTTTATATGTGTAGTGGTGTATGTATGTGTAGGTCTGCCGTGTAATAAAAAATATCTAAGGGACATGATGCAAGTTGACCAATAACTCAAGAGACCAGGCTAGCTAGCTACGGAGTACAGTATATACCTAAGCTGGTTTTGGCCTTCCTTCGTCTTCCTTAAAATAAAATCGGATATTAGGCCTTTTACATCTTTAAAAAACAGTATATCAATTTTTAAAAACCAGTATATCGATTTTTTTATGGTTAGAAAAATAGTTTCTACTGACATAGTTTAATTGCGACTCGTTGAGTGGAACCTAATTGGGACCTATGTATTAGGGACTTCCTCTTATCTTATTTTCTTACTCATCTCTCCTTCCCTCTTCTCTCTCCTACCTCTCTCTTCCCATTCTGGTGGCCCGTTAGGATCTACGTCCTGTTTGTAACTGAATGTTCGATGTAATAATTTCCTTAAAAATGTATTTCTTTCTGTTTAGTTGGAAAACAGGTACCACTTGCCATATGTATTATTTTTTCTGAAAAAATGTATTCTAAATACTAGTTTCAGAACTAGCAGGTACTGTTCTTAGCAGCAGAAAAGCCAAAAGCAATTCACTGTTTTTCTTGTTGGCCCAACTTGCATACATCAAACACAGTCTGCAATGCTCTTTAAAACAAATACATCCATCTTTCGTCGAAAAACTTCCCAATTGCATCCAAAAAATATTCTAATTATACATGCTCTCGGGTGCTCGTTCAGTTTTGTATAAGCTAGTTCTGTTCCTTTGTGCGTTTTATTTATAGACCATTGATGAGGAATCTTATTGGGACTGTTTGAAGAGGCGGTCTGGTAGGTACGGTAGGGCATGCGCAAAGCGTTTTGTGGGAGTGGCGGTGACGATCAGCGGTGCCGGTGGCGTGAGGCGAGGGAGATGACGAGAGAGGGCTGACCGAGCAAGGGAAGGGCGTCCATAACTGGTTGAGGGCGAGGCCTCGACGGGCATCCACGAGCCGCGGGCTACTCCGCATCTGCGCGTGCGCGATGGCGCCCGGCGCCGCGTCGTTGAGCAAGAAGGAGAAACGTGTTGTGACTTGCAACCACTAACAATGACCGAGAGTAGTCTAGGGTTGATTTTGAGTTTTTTTTATTATTGGGCCTGCATAGTGAGAAAATGAGAGAGATGGGAGGAGGGAGCCAGCCTATCACCGCAAGCCTTTTTTTTTCTTCTTTTGATCAACAGGGTTTATTTTTTATATTTCCATGTATACATATGAAATATGTATCTCATATATGTATTTTTATTCAAAAATCTTGGGTATTCAACTGAATACCCTTGAATTGAGCTGGGCCTGCGTGCTAAGGATGAGTTGGTTTCTTCTTTATTAACCTCTATTCTCTCCTTTTCCACACATATATTTATTGAACTACTTTCTGCGCATGTCTATCGAACTACTTAAAAACTCATATGAATCCTTTTTTAAAAAAATAAATCAATATTTTATTAATTATGTTCTGATGAACCTACACAACTTAAAAGATTGAACAGCAGTTGTGTGTTTAATCCCAATTTAACAAACGCAAGGGGCTAAAACGCAAATTCGCCCAAATCGGATAACATACCACACCACGATAGCGGCGAAGCCCAGGCCTTCCGCACTTGCTGCTCTTCCCTTCCACTCTCATCCCCTTCCCCTCCCACCCCTCGCCATGGCCGTCTCCACCTCCGCCTCCTCCACGCTCCCACTCCTCTCCCTCCACCGCACCGCGGGGAACCCCAACCCCGCCGCACTCTCCTTCCCGTCTCCCCTCCGCGTGCCCCCGCTCCGCTCCCGCGTCGCTGCCGCGGCGTCCGCAGCACCGCCCGCCGAGACCATCCCCGACATGCCCGAGGTACGTGCCTACCCAGCCCCGCTATGCTTAGCATCTTTTTTTTCCATCATTTCAGACTTTTTGTGTTTGTGCTCGGCTGGGTGTTTTTCTCAGCCGATTTTGACGTACGGTTATGCCGCCTATAAAAATTGACGATATAAATTAAAAAAGAGATTTTTATATTCTGATAAATATTCGTTTCGTTTCGTATTCGATTCGTATCTGTATTTTGTTTTATATCCGGAGTTTTTGATTCTGAAAAAAAACTATTTGATACCATATATCCGGGTTTTCGATTCTGTAAAAAAAATCCGGAATACAAGGCTACAAATACCACCGCACACCGCTGGCCAGGCCTGCTTCGTTCCAACCACTCTCGTCTCTCTCACTCCCAGTCACCGCACCGCGGGAGGGAGGAACCTTCCAGAAGCGCCAGATTCCAACGCAGCAGGAGACGCCTCCTTCCTCTTCCTCCTCGCTGCCGGGGTCGCCTGAGGTAGTAATCCCATTCCCACCAACCCCACCAAGGTTCTAGGGTTTTTGACCGCGCCTCGCATCCTCCGGTTTCGCGGGAGCGGTGGGTGCCCCCGCCCTCCCTGTGTGGATCTCAGATCGCTGCTTCCTTGTTGGTTTTGCTGCTTGGGGGATTTGTGGCTTCGGGTGCGGATGCCGATCGATTGATCGATGTTGCTGGGGGCGATTGGTTGATGGGGACGAACGGCTTGTAAGTGATGCGATGGTAGTCAAAAAAGGTTCAAGTGATGCGAGAGCGTTTGATGCGTCATGATGCCTGGACCTACTGCTGCTTCTTTTTTTTTCCTTTGACCGATGATGCATGCTTGTGATTTGTGAGGAGACGGATTTAATGGTTGCCAATTAGTAGAGTAATTATCATTCGAATAGTGTATTAGTCTTGGCTGCTCATGATGCGACGGGCTCTGCAATACTCCATGTTTGCAGGACGTGATTACCGCGCCCCACTTGAATTTGGAATAAGCGTTTTGATCTTTTTGGTTTGGGACGGAGTTTGGATGGCCCATCGGTGAAAATATGGGCTGGTAAGGCCCATGGTTTACTCAGGCCTCCCGGTGCAGCCGAGACTTGGCGGTAGGCCCATTGTGTTTCAGGCTTTCAGCCCACGGGTACATACTCCAGGTTAGGTAAATTATTGGTCAAAAATTTGGTCATCGGCCTGATATTTTTCGTATTTTTCTACTCCACCTTTTCGTCTTCGAAGTCCTCCAGATTCGTGAGTGAATTGGGGAAACCTCTCTCCTTCACCAGCCGCAGCAGCTGCCTCGGCCTCCGCCTCCTCGTCCGTTCGAACCAGATGCGGCTCTGAGCAGTTCACCGGCGGAAGCGTGGCAGCGGCGCGGCCTTCGGTTCGAGTGGTAGCATGCAGCAGGTCTCTCCCCTTCCTTCCCTGTTTTATCGTGGAAAAACCTTATTTGGCGTGTGCGTTTCATGGTTCGCATGCTAGGTGTTTGTGGCAATGCGTGAGAAAAACACCCAGCCGAGCACTTCCCCGGCATTACTACGCTGTCCTTCAACAGCATGGAGCCGTGCCCCGAGAGATGGTTGGATGCGAGTGAAGTAAATTATTGAGCTCGACTTTGAATCGATACCACGCGTTTGGCGCATTGGCTTTTAGTTTATTCAATTGGTGCTTGATGTTTACATGTGCATATGTAAGCTAGTACCCGCAACGATGCCGTGGAAATTGCTCACTGGCTGAAGCCTCTAAAAAAAGCAAGTTAATAAACCTTAGAAAATGAAAAGGGGAGAAATTCTGAGAAGCCTCTAGTAGTCTAGTCTCTAGCATAGGAGCAAGATGTGTCAACAGCACGATTTGATAAGCGAGACGCTAGGATATAACAACCCATAAGATTTCTGTGATTGTAGTTCTTGCCAGCTCTAGCCACAAATTTGATTTCTTTGTTTGATAAAGTATAGTTGGTCTTGGTGCGTCCTTTGGTTTCTTCTCATCTATCTCAGCCCAGCTGCGGTGCAATGGCTTCCAAGGCCATGTCAGATTTGTTTGCTTGCCTTGCTTTCGTTTCATAATCCCATTTCCTTGCTGCACTCTCTCCCTTTCTCCTGTGCCATTTGTTAGTTTCTTTTTTAAGAATGATGCTACTGTAATCCCTTATTCAGACAATAAGTATGGGCGGGAGCAGAAGTTCAGATCAATTTCTCAAAATTTTGACGCTCACATAATTTGCTAGATGTATGATGTCCACTTTTTCCTTTCTTGAGAAAGAGTTATCTTGTGGTTCTTGTGCAGAGCGGCATTTGTGGCCAATGAGATCCCGCTATTCATGAATCAGTCTCCTCCACATGTATGGATACTGGTGAATTTAGCTCTTCTTCTTACCGTCCTGTAGAGACTTATTTCCCTCCTATTTATAGGATGAGATTGATTTAAGATAGACTAAAATCTTGCATGTGTATTCTTACTGTGAATAACGGTAGGTAGACTAGGTTGCTATTGCCCTGCAGAAACATACTAGTTTCAACCTTATAGACGTGTTTTTTGCAGCGACAGTCTGTACTGGTGAGTGGAAGGGATAAGTACAGCAAGGATAAGTACATCATTAACTTATTTTGGAGTAGTTTCCTATTTTTTTTGATTTGCAATTGCTTGATAAAGAAGATTTCTGTGATTTGTCTCTTTTGACATATCATGGCCTTATCTGAAAGTTTTCTTGTTGACCTCGTCCATTATTTTGATGATCTTAGCTGAAAGTTCAATACTGACTTACTCCAATAATTTTTTTCAATCATGTCAAGCTTTTCCTGGTATTGCAATCCTATTTTAAATTGATTCAAGTTCTTCAAGTTATTGGGGACAATGTGAATATTAACCTTTTTGTTTCATACTGATCCATTTTCTCAATTTTCGTGTGTTGTTTGAATTGAGTATCAGATTCTCAAGGGTAATGTTGTGACACATGAGCAATATGCATGGTATAACGATCCAGTTGCCAGATGCTATTACCATTAGATTATTTGAATTCATTAAGGGTTAGGTTCCAAAGCCAATTGTGGCAAATGGATACTTCTCTGTTTCCTGAAATATATGTCTATTGTTAATGTAGTCTGGGGGAAGAAAGAACATTGAAAGTTATGCCTCTGTCTCTCGATGTGCAGATGTCTCGACCATCAGTGATTATCAAGCTGACTCTGGGGTTGCTTTGGTTCATCGTCCACTTAGCGATCAGCTTTTTCAGTATATGGTTTGATCTGATCTATGGTATAGAATGCTATCTCATGTCATTTGGGTTGATTCCAAAGTATCGGAAATTCCACCTGGATAGACTCAAGCACTTGGCCGTTGTGGTAGATAGCACAGAAGCTAAAAATGTTGCAAAGATCAATCGGCTCTTATGTTGGCTCTCAAATATTGGTGTGAAGTATGTATGTCTTTATGACGTTGATGGTAAGACAATGAATTTGCTATTTGCATTTGTAGAATGCTATTGTTTTCTTTCCATAATATCTCCAATGGCCTATTATATACATATAATACTTTCCCTTTTATCAAAATGAACATGAGTATAAGAAACTAAATGGCTTTAAGCAACAGTACATGGTCGTAGTTATTTGGAGGGCAGTGGACGAATAATTCAAATTATAGTCATATTTCCTTTTAATCCTTTTACACTTTAGTTTCTGATATTTAAGCAACACTGTCTAGTGACCTAGTGCACAAGAGATGTACCTTAACACTTTATGTTGCACCACAGGAGTGCTGAAGAAAACATTTGCACCTACTATGAATGGCTCAAGAGATGAGAATTTAGGAAAATATTTGGTAATTCACATAATCGAGCTTTCTGTTGTTTTATTTTCTTATTTAATGTTGTACATTAATCTCTATATTCCCTCATGTCCATGACAACCTGTAGGATGTGGGTGCAAATATGAAAGCTTTGACCTATTGTCATAAAGAGATGACAATAGAGTATATTTCTGGTTCTAATGGCAAGGATGGGATTGCTAAAGCAGCCAGCTTACTTTGCTCAACTTGTGTCAACGACAATAGGGATACTTGTGGAAATGATGAAATAGTATTTACAGAAACTGACATGTCCGGTGCATTGAAAGCAATAGGTATGTTTGGAAAATCTTCCATTTTAATGTATGTTATTATTTATAATATTCATTTATCAGTTATATCATTATGAATCTGTATGACCAATTGTTGCTGCTCCATTCATTAGGTTGTGGTGGACCAGAACCTGATCTTCTTCTTGTGTATGGCCCTGCTAGATGCCATTTAGGCTTTCCTGCATGGAGATTGCGGTATACTGAGATAATGTATGTGTTTTTTTGGTCATTTTAGTCTTTCTATTACCACCTTGCATTGAGCCTGTGATAATGAACTCAGACTACATGCGTACCACTCTTGTCCCTCTGATTCCAAACGTAGGTCCTTATAGAGTTATGGTCAGAAATTAGCAATGTGTTGAGTGACCTTGTTGGCCTGTAGTTATTACACACTAGAAACGATACCTCTACATGGGAGTTGTAGCATTCAATGAGCAAGGGCATTGGAGGAACAAATGGAGGACAAGCCTTGAAGTCAGATAACAATTTACTTTTAGAGAAGAGTAGAGAACTCTTAGGACCTTCATTTTAAATCAGAGGGTGTATAATACCCCTTAAAAAAAGAGGGAATATGATACACAGAATAACTCCTGCTCTTGCCTATAGTAATATCATTATAGAAAAAGATTATTCAAATTTTAGTGTGATCATATGGCATTACAACAAACAAACTCAATTTCGCTTTTGATGCGTACAGCCCATGTGTAGTTTAATTCAATAACTGTTCAGTATCCAATCTAGTCACTATTTACTTGTTCCCAAGTAATTGTTCCTTTTGAGCTATTTATTTATTTATCCTTCAAATAGATATTTATATACCAGTCCTAACAGGTGTGCATGTAAATGTAAGGAGAGGTATCTTTATCTTCATAAAAGATCGCATGCTTCATCCATATTCTGAAATCATGCACATCGGCAATTCGATCTCATTATCTATTTGACTATTTCCACCATTGAAATATCTCTTCTATGTCTTATACAGGCATATGGGACCATTGAATTCAATGCAATACGGTGCCATTGTGAAAGCCTTCTATAAATTCTCAAAGAAATACCAAAATTTTGGTAAGTTTGTTTTTCTCATCCTAGAAAATAGAAATGTACTGCAGTGAAATGAATCTTTCTGTTTATCTATGTTTTACAAGCACAGCAGCATTTTGTTTTTGAGATTTACCTTGGGCCCTAGGAAAAAAAGGTTTTTATGGATGAACTCATGATGTCATCTATTTTCCCCCTTAAAAAACTATGTTTTCATATTTTCTATGGCCTCATTTTCACCTGGAAGTAACACAAAATTTATTTGCACATGTCAACTTTGAATGTTGTCTGATTTGAAAATCTGCTTACAGGAATTAGTCCTGGGATGTTTTCACTCTCAAGCATTACGTACACTTACCAACCATTCATATGGAAAGAATGTACTATAGCCCTGAATGCACTAACGCCGCTTTACCCTTGATTATAATGCATTGTTACTTGTTTATAGCTGACACTAACGTTTTACAATTCAGGTAAATGAGAGCTGATACTGAGATAGAGAAGACCAACATGTCATGTGTAGAAAGCCCCTCCTGGAACTGGAAGCTTAACAATAGGTTTTGCCTTTGTTTTTCCCCCATGTTGCCGATCATTATACTAAAGGTTAGTTACGAGAAATAATTCACAGATATCCACCTTGTACTTGCTTTTTAGCAATATTGTAAGTTTGTTGATAGAACATACGGGAAATTATATCCCATTGTATTACTTGCTCCCATTCTAATGTGTGATGAAGCAATTTTTAGCCACACGAGCTCATTGATATAATCAGTGTTCCCTAAAAGTAGAAATGGATCACGTTGATCACACCGTTGCTGGTTTTATGCTCTAGCTGCCGTCACACGGTGCGGTATTCAACTGTTCTATATAAATGCTGCTAGCTATCCTTATGTTTTGGCTTATGGGCCTGTTTGGTTGTAACTGATGTTGTCACATATTTTTTATTAAGGTGGTTAAGCTTAGTATTGTCACATTTTTTGTCAAACAAAACAACAAATTAAGGCTAGACAAAGTTAGAAAAAAAAATATGACATGTGGGCTAGATGGCTGAGAGTTATGTGGCACGAACCAAACGTTGTCTACTAAAAATTGTTATTAAGCTGCCAACCAAACGACTACACAACCAAACAGAGGCTCATATATCTCTTTTACATAAGTGCTAAATGCCATAAAACATCCAAGCACGAACACAACTAGGAGTAAAAGTTTTGTGGCATTTTTTAGATGTTGACATGTTCTATGTGCTGCTGGATAGCAAATACTCATCTCCAAATAACACATTGCATATACTTGAGTGATATTTGACTTTGACGACGACGAAGAATAAGCTTGGAATTGCCGTGAAGTTGAGTCCGTCAGCCACCCAGTACAACAGGAAGCGACCAGTGAAACGGGGTCCTCGGGTCGCCTACTCCGCCTGAGCCAGCTGCAAGAAAAATCCAGACCTGAAAGTCCACTAGTCACCGATACCCAAGGCCGAGCCGCGCCGCCGCCGCCATGTCGCAGCCGTCGCAGTGCCCCTACTGCCGCGCCTCCGGGCCGGCGCGCTGCGTCACGCTCTCCCGCGCCGTCTCCGAGTGCTCCTCCTGCGCCCGCCTCGTCCTCGAGCGCCACCTCCACACCCACCCCTTCTTCCCCCTCCTCCCCTCGCTCCACCCGCTGCCTCTCGTCACCCCCGACCTCGCCGACTCCGCGCCGTCGCCGTCCCCCTCGGCCGCTGGAGACGACGATGACCCCTTCCTCCCGGCCGGCTTCGTCTCCGCCTTCTCGGCCTTCTCCCTCGAGCGCCACCCCGTCCTCGCCCGCTCCGCGTCCGCCTTCTCCGGCCAACTCGCCGAGCTCGAGCGCGCGCTCGCCGTCGAATCCGCCGCCGCCTCTACGCCGGACCCCGCGGGGCCTATGGTGTCCGTCGACAGCCTCCGCGCCTACCTCCAGATCGTGGACGTCGCGTCCATCCTGAGGCTGGACCGGGACATAGCCGACCACGCCTTCGAGCTCTTCAAGGACTGCTCCTCCGCTACGTGCCTCAGGAACCGCAGCGTCGAGGCGCTTGCCACGGCCGCACTCGTGCAGGCCATCCGCGAGGCGCAGGAGCCCAGGACCTTGCAGGTTTGTGCTCGTGCTCGCGATATGTTCGTTCAAATGCTCTCTTGCAGAGTGAGCCAAGCGTAGCCAGACCTATCTCTATGATTCTCGTCTCCAACCAAGTTGGATTCAGGAATAGCCAGACGATTGTAGTTTCTGAAACGGAGATTTCCACAACGCCATTTTCTTCTAATCTGTTTAGATATTGGGAATTGCGGATCTTGGTTACCAATGATTGTTGTCGGGAAAAGTTCTGTTGGATGATATGCTCTGCTCCCAGTATGTTGCATCGTGGACTATCCATCAGTCAGTCATTTTTTCAAAGCGCACTACACTCAATAATTTCACCTTTTCAGTGGAGCTGCTGATCATGTTACCTTGCACTGGTGGGAAATACAATGAAAATTTTATCTAGCTTGATTCATGATATTTGTTGAACACAGTAGAAGATTATATATATATATATATATATATATATATATATATATATAGGAAATATCCTTTCAAAACGAGTTAAGTGTTGGAAACTTGTGAAAATCATATCTAAAATTTTGTAAATTCATGAAAAAAATTACTAGAGACAGGTGTAGATATGAAATACATTCTCACCAAATCTCAAGTATAAACTCAACTTCATTTGGGAGAAACAAAAAAGATAAATTTCAGATGAATAGTGTCCTGTTACTATTTACCCAAAAATTGTCTTGTTTGTTACTCCCAAATAAAGTTGAGTTTGGACTTACGATTTGGTGAGAATGTATTTTATATCTACACCTGTCTCTATTAATTTTTTCAGGAATTTACAAAACTTTAGATATGATTTTCACGAGTTTTCAACACTTAGCTGTTTTCACCTTACTTGATGTGGCCTTGCACTGAAGCTATTGTAGGTTAGGATAACCTAACCATGTTCAGAATACCTTTTTAACCTGACAAAGCCACCGGTCATTCTTCATAGGTGAGGGATTGGATCAAATGTTGAGTCAGCTGTGGACTTTGGTATATGTGATATTGATTGCACAATCTATTGGCCTGTCGTATTTTCAAGATAATGTAATTCTACCTTTATTGAACAACACTGATTAATCTAATGTTTTCCTGTGTCCAGGAAATCTCTACTGCTAGCAATCTTCCCCAGAAAGAAATTGGAAAATACATCAAAATACTTGGTGAATCACTGAAACTGAGCCAACCTCTTAACAGCAACTCAATAGCAGTTCATATGCCTCGGTTTTGCAGCTTACTCCAGCTCAATAAATCTGCTCAGGTATCAAAAGAGCTGAACACCTGAAGTACCATGAAAAAAAACTAAGTTATGCTGTTAACATATCACTTGCCAATTCCTCAGGAACTTGCAGCCCATATCGGTGAGGTTGTTGTTAATAAATGCTTCTGCACACGGAGGAATCCCATAAGCATATCTGCTGCGGCCATCTATCTTGCATGTCAGCTTGAGGACAAGCGGAAAACTCAGGCAGAGATCTGTAAGGTAACAGGTCTTACAGAGGTTACTCTGCGTAAAGTGTATAAAGAACTGTTGGAGAATTGGGATGATTTGCTACCCCTAACTATACACCAGCTACACCGCCAGAGAAAGCTTTCCCGATGACCACCATTTATTCATCGCGGTCATCGTCTGGTAAAGATCTTTATCAAGACAAGCAATCGGACAGTGCTAAGCTGAAGAGCTCAGAAGCTGCAGAGCCTGATCACATGGTCATTGTGAAAGAGGAGGAAGACAAGAAAATTGGTCCATTTAGTCGACCAAGTGCGAAAACTGAGACTCATGACTTGAATCAAGCATTTTGGCCGCCAAATGTTCCGTTCTCTTCATCACCGAAATTGGATCATGACAAGACGGAAACAAGCGTCCGTGGGATAAACCTTAACGAGGCATCATGCACAATGGATACTGACAGGGCAGACATGCCTGTGAAGTCACCCTTTGCTGAGAGGTGGCTAAATGAATCAAAGGTGATTCCCTCTCCCAGTAGGCAGCCTGCACCATGGCAGCTTAAGCAAGGAGCACCAGCAGCTGGGGCCTCGTATCATAGTATGCCATACGGCCTGGACCTCCTGTCACGTGGAAAAAGAAGTGCTGGAGATGGTGGTGATAAGGAGGGGAGGTGAATGTTGTGACTGTACACGTAATTCACTAGTGACAATGATGGAAAGTGTAAAGGGTACTGCTCTGTGAATATAGATGTTTCCTATTTAAATTTGGATCCTCTTGCCATCCTGGTGTATCAGTATCATGTTGAGGCCTGAAAAAATTCTAGTTCAAACTCTGCTTGCGCTCAAATTCTCACTACTTCCAAATCACTTAGCATGTGCATTGATATCGTTCTTCATGTTTCATGCAATGCAGTGCTACACCGGTATAAAAAGAGTATATTGCATATTGGGCTAGGTTTTATTACCAAGCTTTCACTGTGACGAGTGTGCAATTCTGTTTTGTTGCATATAACTTGTGTCCATTTAATCATGGTTGGCACAGAACCAACATAACACAGATGGGCTAAAAGCCTAAAACTAGGCAAAGCTTTTGGCTGCATGAACATTGAACAACAGTTGAGTGTTCAATCCCAATTTAACAAATTCGAGGGGCTAATAAGGAAATTCGCCCAATTCAATCCTAAGGATTAGGGGCGGGCCCAAGATTTTGAGATTGGGTATTCGAAATGAGAAGGGGTAAAAATAAATATTTTTTACGACACGAGCATATGATCAATAATATGGTATTTTAATACTACTTATGGAATTAGAAGTTACGATAGTTTTTTAGCAATTTCCTTAAATTATTATGATACTTTGTGAAAAAAAACATATGCAGTTAGCGTTATGTCATCATAAAATTAGGCAGCCATGCACTAGAATAAACACTGCTGAAGTTCAAATTTTGTCACTTATTTAATCTATAAAATTAGACAATAAATTGGGTTCAAATTTGGCATCTCATTTGTCTTGCCTAGACTACTTGAGTTGAGCAGGCAATAACAAAAATAAATAAATTAGGTTCATATATTCACATCCAACACATTAGAGAATGAGGATTGAACGGGTTATCTATTGAATCGAACGAGCATAATTTATATTTATAATGGTAAGGACACATTTAGGTGAAACCTTTTATCCGAATGATGTATTTTCTTTTCTACCAATATACTCGACGATAATTTTTAATGGGCATGCGGACAGAAATAAATTATTATGGAAATTAAAGATACCAATCAAAATAAAGATTTTGTGTGGTATTTGCTTAAAGAGGCAGTGTTAACCAAAGATAATTTAACAAAAAAGAATTGAAATGGTAGTGCAAAGTGTTTTTTTCATGAAAAGACTATCCAACATCTATTCTTTTGAATGACCTGTTGCTAAGTTTCTTTGGAGAATGTCTTTATCTCCTTTGGGTTGCAAACATCACATAATTTTCCTCAAATGGTCGGGGATTGGTTGGTAGGCATGAATTCTAAAACCAAGAAATATATTTTGTGATAGTAGCATCTGTGTTATGTTGAGTCTTATGGCTTAGTAAAAATGATATGGTTTCTGACAAGATTTTAACTAAATCTTACATGCAAGTATTATTCAGAGTAACTTACTGACTTCGGTTCTGGGGCCAACTTCAAAGGTGTAAAGAGGACACGAAAGTCATATATGTTACATACCAAAATTTAGAGTCAATAGTTATGTAGGTTTTCGTCAATTTTAGATGGAGATTTAGCAATAAACTTGACTTTAAATAAGTTGCTATCCTTTGGTTGGTGTGGTTATGTCGTATTTTCATATCTTTGTTTATTTCTGTTGTGTTTGGGCTTCGAGCCAAAAACTTAATAAGTGATTGTAGCTTCAGTTGAAGCAAAGACCAGGTTTAATATCCATTATTAAAAAAGTAGGGTCATTCAGAACAGAAAATGAATTTATCACGACCTCCCAGAAGTCGAGGTGGACTACGGCGGCACCTCACCCCAGCTCAACAACAATGTTGGGTAGAGGAAAGGGGAGTTGATAAAGGCGGACCTCTTCGCGTGCACATGAGAGGGGTTGCTCAGGGCACTTGAAATGGAAAATATCATGTAAAACGAGGTAAATGATAAAAGCTCAAAAACCATATCTAAAAGTTTTGTAAATTCATGAAAAAATAATAAAAATAGATATAGATATAAAATACATTTTCATCAAATTTTAAGTCCAAACTTAACTTTATTTAAAAGAAACAAAAATAACAAATTTTAGATAAATAGTGTTTGATTACTATTCATCTAAAATCTGTATTTTTCCTTAAATAAATTAAGTTGAGTTTGAACTTAAATTTAAAATATATTTTATATTTACATCTATTTTAAGTAATTTTTATGATTTATAAAACTTTTAGATATAAATTTATAAGTTTGTAACGCTCACCTAGTTTTCATATATACGTACTCCACTTGAAAACTACACGTGATTGATTCTACTTGTATAGTTCCTTTTCCTTCTTTGTATTGGAATAACCGAACCGAGATGGCCGAGCCGCACCAGTTCGAGTGGTGTTGGGAACAGCGTCCAAGGATGGACGCTCTTTAAAACAGCGTCCGAACCATTAGGGAATAGACTCCATCCTATTTTAACAATCTCAGATTTACTAACTATTTATATCTAATTCAAGACTTATTAATTACTAAAAATAAAAATTTCGGCATGAAGACCATCAAGCAGCAGTTTGTCGAGCCTATCCCCCATCTAGATATATGCTACTTCATTAACTTTTAAAAATAAAATTTGATCATTCGTTCTATTAAAAATTAATATAAATATGCTAAGTCGTGCTAAATTTTTTAATAATAAAATATATCATGACAAAATAAGTAACATTTACATATTTTTTAATAAAATAAATGATCACGTCAAATATCAACAGCGTCATCTGTTAATCTGTTAAAAAAAGAAAGTGTACGTGTCAACAGTGAATTACAAATATACTAATAGTATATTATGCCTAGATGATCTTCTCATCAGCCACGCTATCGTCACGTCTTTAATATGTTATATATGAGTGTTGAATAATTGTGTGCACACATATAATTTGGTGCTTGTGTCCTCGCAAGGAAGAAAAAAAAAGTGTTTGTGCTTACAGTTTGCTCGGTTGTTTTGTTGTCATGCGTGGCGAACTGTTTGCCATGACTAGTGTAATTCTCTCTATATTTCAGGCCCTGTTTAGTTTTAAATTTTAGGTGTAAACTTTACATCCAAAAGTTTTGGGTGTAAAGTTTACATCCAAAAGGATGTTTATTTTTATTTGTGTAAAAATTTTGGGATGCTATAAAAATACAAGTTTACCCTCACTCTCTCCCTTCTCCCCCACGCCTTCTTCCTCCTTCCTCTCTCCCCCTTGGCTCCGGCGACGGTGACGGCATCCAGATCCGCGGCGGCCGAGCCGGGACGGTGACGGCAGCGGCGACGACGGCAACCTCGACATTCGGCGACGGCGGCCGAGATCCGGCGGCCCGTATCCGGATCCGGCGACGGCCGAGCCGGATCCTTCCTTCCTTCCTTCTTCCCTCTCTTCCTCGCGCTGCTCCTCTCGTCTCGGCGAGTAGGCGGGCGCCGGGCTCCTGAGCCGCCGATCGCTCCGTCTATCTCGGCGAGTTCCAGGACGGCGGCGGCCATACGCGCGCGTGTGGGAGGAGGCGGCGGGGGCGTCGGCGGCGGCGACATCCGTGGAGGCGGACGACGAGCGACCGTGGCACGGGGACGGGCGGCAGGGCGTCGGGCGGCGCGGCGCCCGAGGGCGTCCGTGGGGAGTGGCGCGGGGGTAGGGGTGGACAGTACTTCTATCAAGAAAATTTTGTACTTTTTGGCTCCCAACCCTCTCAAAACCAAAAATTTTATAATTCAACTTTATACATGGATGTTTACTTCCAAAATCTCAAAAAGTGTTCAAAATCCCAAAACTTTACAGCAACTAAACATGCCTCAGTTGAAATGGATCAGAAAAGCTGCCGTTGTTGAGGCAGCACAAAAATCTATGCGTTCATGGCAATGTTCGAGGGTGAGTTTGGACCGACGAGCAAATAAAATTAATTAATCTGGGGCTGCAGGGCGCATGTATGTATGTGCTCATGTGGTTTTCCTAATATTACCATTCCCAGTTATTCAGGGAATGTATGATAACATGGAAAGTATTTCATTCTTGTAAATATTTATCTCTTGTTTTCTGTTACAACGTTTTTAAATTGTTAAATGATATATTTTTTATAAAAACATCTTATATAAAAGTTACTTAAAACAATCTAATAAATTTATTTATTAATTTTTTTTATATATTAATACCTAATTAATCATATGTTAATTATATTTCTCGTTTTATATGTGGTTAATTAGCCGCTTCCAACCATTTCTATGAACGCAGCCTTACTCTTGTATACTTGGATTGTTTCTTCGGTTACGTCCATTCAGTCCAAGGGGTAGAAGCTCAAGATTGTTGGCACCTGGTATAGGTAGTCTGAATACGGCGGAAAATGGATATCCATCTTCTTTTAAAGAAAAATGATCAGCTCTATCTTTAAAGCGCAAGGTAAATAGAACCTTGAAACTGACAAAACTTTCAAGTTTTTATTATTGAGTCAGTTGTACAAAAGTATAATTTTTTTTTGACAGCATCAAACTTACAAATCCAATGCAAAGGACATGGCTGGACATGGCTGACGGCCCTTGTAATAGGTGTGACAAATCAATGAATCATGCGGTGTAGATGTTACCAGGATCTCTCATCAGGCATTCAACGGGTAATAGTAGATCGCTTTCTCAGATAAGCAGCGTCTTGACGTCATCTTTACAGTTGCAGGTCGTGTGTTTTCAGATGCTTATACTTCTGATCCACATTTGATGATCTTGCAGCCTCTGTCAAACCCTTGGTAACAACCAACTTCAGAATCTCAACACCCTCTTCTATGGCTGAATCGATCTAGGTTAAAACAAAACATGCAAGCATAAGAATCTGCTCCTCAGTCCTCACTACACAATTCTTCAGGGTCTTTACGTGCAGAATGATAAAAATTGTGACTGTGAAATAATTAGGTCAAATATGGTTTCACCAGAATGATTCTATGACAAAAAAATTGCCAAGAGTGTCACAGATATTGTCATAATAAGTCCTCCAAGTAACTTCACCCCAGCAGTTCAATTTCTAGGACATGGTGATATTACCTAAAACAATTAAGATTAAAGAGATCTCAAGGGCTGTGAGCTCACGGGATTGGATTGGCACACCACATGGAAGTTGACCACAAGGTTAAGCCAATCTTCTAAACATACACATGCTGCAAGCCTATACAAATCATCCCTCATTTGCATATAGCACCACAGGAATTATTAAGATATTAACTTAAGTAGAATAAATCTAGGTGTGGCTCACTTAGATGCAGAGTATAGCCAGGGTTTTGGACTTTTGGTCATATGAATCTATCCCATCAAATGAGCATGATCATCCAGTAAGAATTATGGAAGTAATAATAAAATGATTACTGTACAAAAACTCAAACTCAAAGAAAAAAGGAATGACACGAAACTACAAGTACTAGCCTAGATATTTACCCGTTCTCGACCGGTCTTATTGAACTTCTGGAGCACAAAAGCTTTGGGGTCCATTTGGCCAGGTGGCTGTCCAATTCCTGAATAAGTTAAAGTAGGAATATTTATCCACATAAAGGAAAAAAACTGAATGCCACAGATGTCGAACCTACCAATCCTTAATCGACCAAATTCTCGGTTCTTACGAAAATGGTATATCACGCTCTTCACCCTGATAAGCTAGAAAGGTAAATATTTTGTGTCAATGTAAAAAAACACTTAGTTGCAGACATAAATTAGTTTCACATAGCTAATGGTAAACTAAACATGTATAAAACAAGGGAGCATGCTACCACACTGATAAGAGTGCTTATGTCTGGTAAACCTTTCAACAGAACTATGGCTGCCTCAGGCTATCTAAAGGGAGCAAAAAAATCATGTTCATATGGGGAAAATGGAAAAGGGGAAAAAAAGCATGAAGAAATTACCACTACAAATGAAAAAATGTAATTAAGTAAACAAATTGGAAGGGAAGAATATGTTCTCTTCTTAATGAAGTCAGCATCTTGCTTATCAGGTAACCTTTTGAATGACAAGTTAATTTCAATAAATTACTTCATTAAACACATGATTATAAAACCAACAGACCCATTATGGCGCCCATATCCTCCTTTAGGTTGTAAACGAAGAACTCCACAGGGCAGGTCTGTGTCATCAAATGCCTGAAATTCACACCAGAGAAGTCAGATTGCATTGTAACTTAGCACTCATATAGGTTAGATATTACAATACTTACCACAAGGACATGATTAAGTGGTAGTTTATAATAGGCAGCAAGTGGCCCAACCTGCAATAGGCCAAAAAATACTTGTCACCAAGAGTCATCAGATCAGGGTAAGTATGGTATAACCATTTTTTATGTCCAGTTAAAGGAATTTCTACAAGCTGAATTACACAAAACCTGTCTAAGGAACAAGACATGGAACTAACCAAACAGACATCGGTATGTATTCTTATTACATATTGAGATTACAAGTTCAAGTCATAGCAACTAAAATATCTGATTGCTGATAGGCTTTTGGTTGCCCCAACCAAAGTAAAGCTGCAGACATAAATGATTTTAGGAGGAAATGGCTCTTAGCAAATCGTTCTGATTCAGTTAGTACCATCAAAAACATTGATGTATTCCATTCTTTGACACTCCATTAGCATCCAAATATGGTATATGTTCTATACAATCTCAAAATCAAGATAATAAGAAGTGCCAGGATTGCCCCGTGGTTATATCCTTTTGGTCGCCCATAGCCTACCCATTGCTGCCACATATTCATTCTCCAGGCTGAATGAGTAATAGTGTCACTTCCACTAGTAAATAAGCCTAATCCTCGAAAATTTTAATGTAGCATCCTAAATCGGTGGCTTCAACACAAGACATCAGTGTTTCCATTGAGGCAATCATAGTGGAAAAACTGGACCGGGCCAGCGGTTCAACCGGAAAAAGTCAAAACCAGAGGGCTCCAGTTCGATAGAGAGACCGGACATGCATGTGGACCGTTTTGGACCAGGTAAACCGGGCAGTTTTCAATGAACCAGACATTAAACCGGCCCCAGTCAGACCGGACAAGGCCTCAACAGTGTTTCAAATGGGCCTTGATGCGGCCCAATTAGTCTAGCTAGCATGCTTCACCTCTTCTTTTTTTTTTTGCAAAAATTGATGGAAATATGCTCTAGAGTGGGTTCGACCTTTGGTCTCCGGACTAGAAGCCCGTGGCAGTGACCATCCAACCATGTGGGAGGTTGTGATGAAAAAACAACATATGTTATACATATACATACGGAACCGCAGTTCAACCGTCTGGTTCACGGTTGGACTGGCAAACCGGTGAACCAAGGGATCTACCGGTCCCTTTTTATACTATGGAGGCAATCACAGTCTTCGCCTCCCCCAGCTTTGCAAGCATTAAAGTAAATGTAGCACATATTTACCCATAGCAAGTGATTAAATTACAAAATGCCCCCTCTTTCTTATGTACTTCATTGACTGTTAAGTGTTGGACCCCTCTAGAATTTAGCCTAAGCTCCGCCACTGCATTCTGGGTAGCAAAAGCTGGTCTCCATTCCCCAGAGTGAATGAGGGGATTTAGGTGAATAATGTCAAATACATGTAGGACGTGAATGAGGTGAACCAGTGAACTGGTGGCAGCAGAGTTTGTGAGTCTTCTGTTGAGTTTGATGGTAGAATAAATTACACTCACAATACATAAACTTAGGTGGCGGGTGCAAACAAGTACAACAACTTGCAAATCGCTCGTCCGCTACTACTTGCTTAGTAGTACCTTAGTATAACTTGTATGACCATTTAGTCTTAGTTCGCAAGGACTAAGCAAGTTGTTGTACCAGACAAGCAATTTATAAGTTCTATGTACTGTAGGCACAATTTACTCTTGATGGGACATATTTCAGTGGCAATACTATCATCTCTTGAAACTGGCAAACTCGATCCCAAGGCCAACAAAAAAAAAGGCACAACAGAATATGACAAGATATGCTCATGAAGGAGAGCATGGACCATCGGTCCATGACCAGGACAGGGCATGGCATTCATGCTTGAAGGGAAATATAACTGTTGGAAGATAAGAAGTGACAATAACCATGGGCCAGAATGATTTGGTTTTACAGTTCAGGGACAAAAGTTAAACCATGCCAAGAGTTAAGGGACACAAAATAGAATTATTTCCAAGATAGTAGGGAAGAATAGAAATCAGATACTAAACATGGAAAGAGTTCTAAAAGTTATGCTTACAGATTCACCACTGAGATTCATATACGTTTGAGGCTTAGCGAGTAAAACAGGCACACCTTCGACCATTCCTGCATCAATGGTAAGACAACAGTTCCAATTCAGCCCTTTGAACCAGGAAAACACAGTAAACATAAATCAAAAGGTCAAAATACATTCTCTCAGGATCAGATGTATGGAGCCAAACCTTCCCCAAATAGTGCCTTGAAGTGATGCCTGGTCAGAGATATACCCTGAGACTGTGCAAACATGTCTATCATATCAAACCCAACCTGCAGCGAAAAGGGTGTCATATAATTCTGAAAATAAATCATTTAACATTTAAATGCCAAAGACAAGAACGAGATGCACAGCTTACATTGTGTCTGGTGCATTGATACTTCTCACCAGGGTTACCGAGACCAACAAAGAGCCACGGCTGTATCGCGGAGCATGACGAAGAAGATGAAGATAATGAGGTCTGAGAGGTTGAAACATGACGTTTAGATATGAAAGGGGCAAGTCTTGTCCAAAGCTTTCCTCGCATGGCTTATTCGACGGTAGTAATTCCAAACATCCACAGATCTAAAAACAGATGCAGCAGTCTGCAGCAGAAAACCAGATTATTCTTTCGGATACACAACAGAAACAAATACTAGTACATATAGTAATCAAAATGATGTGGACAATAAACCTCAGTCAATCAACACCAATACGGCAAATACACATGGCAACCATGGAAGGAAGCGCGCCACTAACCATCGCCATACGGCTTGGGCATTACGTCGAACAGCTGTAGGGCACACTACACGGAAAGTCTAATTCGACGCCCTAATCGTTGTAAATCCCACAGATTCAAGGCTACGCGACACAAGATTGTCGAGATGCTGCTTACATGGCGGGGACCCCCTGCTGCGGAGTGAGCGGCGACGAGGGGAGGAGGAGGCGCAGCAGCAGCGAAGCGGACGCGGCTGCGAAGGAAGCAAGCAAGGGCAACAAGAAACGTGCGGTCCCCTCCGAGGCACGCGGCGGAGCACCGTGCTGGGAAGCAGCCAGTCGCCGCGCGCCCACCTCCGCGCAAAGGAGGCGGACCTCGAGTGCGAGAAATGGAGGCCGCGCTCGCTGAGGAGGGAGGCAGTGACGCGGCGGCGGGCGAAGGCGCTCGGAGTTGGAAGCGAGGGAGGCGGCGCGAGGCGGCAGGCGGCGGAGCTCGGGGAAGGGAGAGGGACGAGAGTGGCGGCGACTGGCGACGGGTTTGGGCCCTGGGGTGCGATTTCTCCTTGGGTTTGGGCCTATTTGGGCCAGTATATTTTACTTTTTAGGCCTTTGGCTAAACCTACTTCTCCCTCTCAGTGGCCAGTAAATGGGCCTCAATTCCGGCCTGCCAAACAAGGCTTAAGGACATCTAGGACTGGGCATTCGGGTTTACCCGAAATTTCGGGTCAGGTGGTTCGGGTTTTTAGAATTTTGGGTTTTCAAAAATGACAACCAAAATATTACCCGAACACCTTATTACCCGAAATTCTGGGTACCATTATAATGACAACCAAAATATTACCCGAACACCTTGTTACCGAAATTTCGAATACCCATTATTTCGGGTTCGAGTTTCGGTAATCCGATTACCCAAATTCCTTGGTGGCAGGCGTGGAGGACTGGAGGTCCTGGTCTCTGGACTCGGTCGAAGCTCGGCGATAGCTATGGCGGTCTGGACTCGACATCTCGGGCAGTCGGCGATGGCGCGGTGGTCGGGTCGGGCGATGGCCGATGACAACGGTGCGGCGGTGAGTGCGCGACTGCGCGAGGACGGAGGGCCAAGGACGGTGGCGAGCCGCCGCGGCGCGACTCGGGAGTCACGGGGAGTGGACGTTCTAGAGTTAGGGTTAGGGATTTGGTGGTTAGGGCGAGGCGCGGGCGGGCGGGTGAGGGCGCGGCGTGCGGGCACGAAGAAGTTTGAGATGCACCGCCGCCGAGATACAGGTAGTTCGGGTTAATTGGGTACCATAAGTTAAAACCCGATTAACCCAAAATAACATCGGGTTTTCGGGTTTTCTACCATAGACCAAATGTTCGGGTTTCGGTAGTTCGGGTTCGAGACGGCTACTAAGCGGGGTTGTGACGGTGAGAGCGGTCTAGGATTGAGATAGGGAAATGAACGTAGGGTTAGGATTGAAACTCATCTTCATTAGAGGGTGTTTGGTAGGGCTCTAACTCCGCGCTCAGCCACTTGACTCAGTTTGAGTTGTAGTCTGAGTGGTGAAAGATAGCTCCACCTTGCTAGTTCATTGATTTGTTTGGAGCTAAAGCATTTGGCGGTCTCCGATTCACTTCACCGGATTCGAATGCGAAGCCATGTCAAACATCCTCTTACGTCCTATTTGTTTTAGTTTTCGGATAGCTTTCCAGCTTCTCCTTTCGAAGTTTGAAAGTTAAAACAAACCGTCGCCTTTTCGAGTTGACTTTCGGAAAGCTGAAAAGCTAGTTTCGAGGAAATGAATGAAAAGTGAAAATTTGGTGAAATTAGCTTTTGTTGGCTTTTGGTATACTGAGAAGATAAAAATTTATTACAAAAGATAATAGTAAAATATCATCAGTCAAGCTAGCTTTTTAGAAAACTAGCTTTTTAAAAAATGGAAAGCAGAAGTGTGTGGGATATTGCTTTTCAAACCCATTCTAAAAACTTGCTTTCGAACGTGGATCCAATCAATATGTTTTATAAAGCTAATCAGCCACAAAATGTGGTGGCAGTATTTTAGCAAATCCGAATGTTATTTTGGATTAATAATTGGTCAAATGTTAACCGGACAACCAAAATACGTATTGTATTTCTGAACAGAGACGGTAGTAGTCAATTATATGTACTGCTATGATCGTTTAAGGTACGGCTGATAAAACAACTAATTTATAAAAGACGGTGATGAAAAATATATGACGATGAAAAAACACTTTTAAATCAATTCTAAAATTAAATTTTGGTTGCAGCTGACTAACAAATAGACGAATAGACGACGAGAAGAAAACACATCATGTGATCGGAATCAATTCGCCTTTAACCGGAAATTCATATATGGGGATTTACCGAAAATCTTCAAAGAAAAATCAGTTCGATTTCCATGGAAAGCAGGATATGTAAATCCCCTCGTTCCAAACTCCAATAAATTTCCAAAGGCTTAGGTTGGCCAAAAGATATTGTTTTGTCCTCGTCTAAATAGTCATAAAAAATTAAAAAAATTTAATAAGATAAATTAACAGAAAACATATCAGTTAAAATTTAATTTTTATAAATTATAAAAAATAACCAATGTATATTAATTATTTGTTTTTAAACTTGTAAAAATCAAATTTGATATAGCTGTGTGTGGAGTGACATATTTCGTATTATATATGTTATTATTTTTTTTAATTTTTAGTAATTATTTAGGTATTTTTTTAGAAATGAAAATTCATTATAGCCGGACGGTGGCGGTGATCCTATTAGCTTGTTAGCTCCAGGGAGATAAAAAGAGCCCAAAACGTAGACCATGATGTCCGTCGAATCGGGCGTGAATTCTTTGACTTTAGTCGAGTGACTTGAATCACGACACGTGGATCCGTTGAGAGATGGACTCACATATCAATGATCTAAAATCACCTGACTTTTAAGTCAGTCAATCTCTCTCGGCCGAACCGCCATGCCCATAGCCGCCCTTTTTTGTTCCATCAAGCAAGCCGGGCCAGCAGCTCGCGCGGCCGACTGCGCCCCTTTCCGCCGGCACCGCATTGCTTAATATGCGTACATACCCAGCAGCACAGATCATCAAGTAATACACTAAATACTCTAATTTTGTCCGCGTAGCGAATCAGGCAGCGGTTATGTACACACAGATCATCTCTATAATGATCAGATTAATTGATGGCATTGTAGTGTAATCCTTACATGTGTGGCTTTGATCACGAACAATGCGTGATAAGTTAGCCAAAAGAGAGGTCAGTGTCTCATGGTGATTTGAGTCCAAGCAAAGATGATGATGAGACGCCTTCCTTTCGGCCTGCCATGAGCATACCCTTGCCACCTGTGGCCTACGCTAACGCCTAATGATTATGATTCCAAGCGGCAGACTCGCCGTCCCCATCGATGCGCAGTGCTGCAACGCAGGTTTTCCCGTTTATTTCGCGTGTTCGTCATGTGTTCCTTCGCCGTCCTCCTCTCTCTCGTCAGGTCGTTTCAGCTAGCTAAGCTCTAAAAAAGAGAGAGATTTGGAGGGAGTGTCCAAATATTTTTTTTAAAAAAAATTATAAACGTGTGAAAAATTAAACATAAGATTTTAAAATTAAAATCATACATCTTTTATTATTATCGAATCTGCATATTGCTACAAATCTTTTCTCCTTTCTAAGCCCTCCTTAACAGTGCCGGTCATGGCTCATGGGGAGCAGTCCGGCATTTGGGGGACTCGAACGTTGTCTCTGTCCGACGATAAACGTCCGAAGCTCAGATCGATCGATCAGATGGAAAATAAATGGAGAAGGGAAAATGTGAAGGATGGTTTGCGTTCTGAACTAGTTGTAAATTAAAGTTTTTTAAAATTTAGAGAGAGAATGGTTAGTGGAGGCTGTTGTTCACAAAGCGAAATTTTGCTACTCAATCATTGAAAACCTACTAATGTGATCCTGCATCAAAGATATATATACCAGTCGTAGCCTTGAAACAACGAGAGAGATCATTTTAGAATTCACGCTGGTACGAAAATCAGTTTGCAAGTCTATATATAGCCATCTTTATCTGTGTCGATTTTAAAATTGATATATTAAAGCCTACTATGATTATGATTAAAAATAAAGAGATAGCCCGATGCATCGGCTCAAACCTTCCCGTCGTCCATAGATCACATCACAGAATCAACATCCATATATCAACATCCAAAAACAAGAGATCTGGAGATGGATTAACATCCAAAAACAAAACCATATAATAAATCAATATGATCCAAGAACACAGAGAGAGGATACGGAGAGAAGAACACAAATAAAGGATCCAAGAACAATGTCACTGCTGCTCGTGTGTGGTAGTCTGCCTGCCCGCCCACTGCAGATGATCCCTCTTGCCCCACCCTCCGCCATCCCCGAGCTCGTGGCATTTAGATCTAGCCACCTTCGAGCTCATGAAAAGGCAACAGGTTTTAGCAGTAAACTTAGAAATGCAATAGGTTTTAGCAGTAAACTTTATGCTGGTGAGTAATTTAACAGTTGTAGCAGTATTGCCTTTTATGATACCTGGTACGTTTTTTTGACACGTAACACGTACATATGAACTACGTACTACGTATTAGAGATTGGGAGGAGTGATTAGCCGGAATTTTTAGTCTAATCCAATGGTCTAGAAATATGGATCTATCAAACTGCTTAACTTCTTTACGAAAAATCAAGGGATATATGTTTTTCTATTTTTTTTAAAAAAAATTAGGATTTTGAGGCTTTGTTTTTTTAATAAAAAAGATAGATAGGATAGTCTAAATAATGGGTCTATCGATTTAATTAAAATTGATGGATAAATATTTTTATTAAAAATAGTCTAGAATAAGAGGTACATAATGTAATATAATATAATATAATATGTTTAAACTTTATTTTAAAATAGTGTACAGCTAATGTGTTATGTCTGTTGGTAAATAGTTTTACATGCTGAGATATTCAATGTTTGTACAGTAACTATTATTTAAGATTTATTACCACTAATAATAATAATTACTAATAATAATAATTGTGGTCTCAACTATATGCGTAGAAAAAGAAAAAAGGAAGGTGACGTACGTAGTACGTTCTCACCGAACGGAAGGAAAGGTGAGACTACTTAGGAGAGGAGGTGGTCGGTCGGTTTGTTTTTAAGAAATCTAATTTAATGATTTATAATATTGGACCTATTGATTTAAATAAAAATTAAAGAATATATATTTTGCTTTTTTCTTATATTTTTTGACTTCTTTTAATTTTGTAGAGCGATAGATAACAGTGCATAGCATTAAGAAACGATCCATCCACCAAAATCCACGATAGTCTCGTTTTCTATTGAAACCAGAAATAAAAAATATTTTTAGTCCCGATTAAATCTTTAATCTCACTTGGTGTTATCAATCGAGATAAAAGTTTATTTTTAGTATCGGTTAAAAACAATCTGTAGGCCATGGCAGACCTTCAATATTTTTTACTGGTTGGTGTTACCAACCGAGACTAAAAATTAATATTTTATCCTAGTTTATTGTATCAACTAAAAATCTCCTCTCTCCCTCTCCTTTCTCTTCTCAGATCCAGATATCCCTCTCCCTCTCCCTCTCCCCTCTCTCCCTCCCTTCCTCTCCCCTCAGGCAACGGCCGCCAACAGGACAGGCGCGAGGAAGTGGGCGCGACCCCGTGCGGCGGTGGCGGCGGCCACGAGCAGCGGCGACGGCCTCGGCCCGGATGATTTTTTTGGATTTTTAGATATTTTTTGAATTTGTGGATGATTGGATGATTTTTGTGTTGTTGTATTTGATGTATGATGTTAATTTTGATGTTGTATTCGATTTGTGGCATTGGAAAAATATGTTATTTGTGTGCTCATGAAAATGTTTGCATTCGATCTGTCGTATTTCGTGTTGGAAAAAAGCAAGATATGATATTAACCGGGACTAAATATGGATCTTTAGTCTCGGTTATTTCACCCGGGACTAAAGATATCGATCTTTATTTTTGATTTTATTGTTTTAGTTTAATAACTGAGACAAAAAGATTACAAATCGAGACTAAAGCCCCTTTTTCCAGCAGTGTTAGGATGAGGATAATAATAGAGCTTATTTCTAAAGACGAAAGGATAAACGCAATCGAATGAGAGAAAACAAGCAAGCAAAGCTTCAGTATCGGCTCTGTCGTTTGTCAAATAACAAGAAGATACCTCAGCATTTTGCCACCCTCCTTATGATCTCCGGTCGCTTTACGCTCACAAAAAAGATTTGTGTATTAAGTTTCTGTATTTTAGAATGAAAATAATAGTAAAGCAATATATTAGCCATTAGGTAGTTTATTAAAATAACCGGCCGGTGAGAATAATGCATGTTGGCATGCTAAGCTTTCCAGGCAATTTGGGTGGCAAAGAATGGGATATCTACTCTTGCAGATGTTGCGCCTGCCAAAGAAGCCACGGAGGAGCTGATCGATGCAGCCGAGCGATGCCGGTGGAGCCGCCGACGAGGATGACCTTATGGACGTCATCGTCCTTGCTCACCATGGCGTTCTGCAGACACGCCTCCACCAATCGCCGTGCACCTGTCGAACAAGTCGGCGTTGAGCTTTTCGAACAAGGCGCAACGCCGTCGCAAAGTGACTCGATCTGGATGGTGGCGCTGTCGTCGGAGCCGGAGGAGAGCGCTATATTTCGCTCGCTCCCATTCTCTCTTGAGGCGGCGCAGAGCCCGCCGGTCACCGCAGATGTCGATGTCGTGCTTCGCCCGGAACGTGGTGAGAATTAGGTCATCAAGCACTCGTTGTCCAAGTCCTCTCCACCGAGGTGCGAGTCACCGGTGACTGCTTTCACCTCCGTCGTGTACTCCTCAATGGTGACGAGGCCGACGTTCAAGCTGCCGCAGCCAACGTCGAAGATGAGAACATGTCGTTTGCCGGTACGCCTCTCTGAGACATGGCAATGGGCGATCACTGCAGCCATGGGCTCGCCGATTATCCGGATAACGTTGAGGCCAACCATGGTGGCGGCATCCCTCATGAAGCTCCGGCCAAGTAAGCGCTTCGCATTTGCAATAACGAAGCTCAACGCTTCAATTCAAACGATCGCCTGTCTTCGACGTCTACATTGTCGCCAATTCAATTCAATATTAGTTAGGTTAATATAACAGATACTCATTAATTTAAAATTATGATTTAAATTTATATAAAGACCAACTTCGAACGGAACGAGATGAAGGCCGAAGTGACCCATAATGTGTGGATACTTGGGGGTGCAGGGGTTCGACCCCCCTCCCCCTGCGGTATGGATAGTTATCCATTAGAGTTAGGGTTTTATCTTTATATATACTTTTTTTAACCGTTTTTTGGGATAAAAGAGAGAAAGTATTGTAAATTCTAGACGTTTATAACCTTATGTTGAAGATTTGATGGTTTTTTTTTTCTTGAAAAAATTTTCTACATTAAATTTCTTCTCTGATTGATATATTATTATTTATTGTTTATCTGTTGATCGTTTCATAACGACGAGAGTCCGATGTCGATGCCGTGGATGGAGACGTGGCTCATGGCCTCCTCGCAGACAAGCACATCCCCCTCTCTGAAGGCCACGCACGACGACGTCGTACGGTTGCCGTGCTCGTTGGCGATGATCTCGATGCGGCTGTCGACTGTCGTGCCAAACGCCGACACAAGAGCTCGCCGTGCCCAAGTCGATGCCGATGGGTGGACCTCTATGGCCGTCGTCTGCCATTGCGATCGAACGGCAGTTGGCAACCCAGATCAGCTGCCTGGGGCTAGCAATATCTTACGGAGTCGTAAGAAATCCAAGCGGCGGCAAGTTGCAGGCGCGCATCGCGTGATTTGTAGCTGGCCCAATCGCGACGCGGTTTTCTCATCCGTAAGAGGTGCATTAAGACATGTGCAACTTTGTCATCTGGAGAATACGAAGTTTCCTGCAACTTTGTCTCGAGACACACGTCTCTACGAAAAGCTGAGATCACAGGATCAGTACTAAGGTTATTTTTATTTTTATTTTATTTTTTTGCAGTTGGTTCTTCAAGTCGGCATACATAGGTAGTACTTAAGGAAGTCTGATGCCAGCCAACACTCCTTAATCGTTATCAAGCTTTCATGATTTTAAGGTTAGTAAAAGAGATACCACCTTTAAAAATATGAGAGACTACCTATATATTATCGATAAAAAGTTTAACAGATGTAAACATAATATTATAGTACTATAATTATATTATAATTTATTTGTAAGTATAACTCTTTATAATCTCGTGCTAACACGCTATTTCACGAGCGACGGAACCCTCTCACCGTACACATGCTATGTTTTTTTTCGTTTTTCATTTTCTTGAATATTAAAACAAATTTAATGGTTTAAAATTACGTAAAAGTTACATATTAATATTAATTACTTGTAAATTACGATGTTATTACACTATAATTATATTATATTTATATTTGATAAATTCTTCAGAGGAAATTTATTGGCAAATGTATTAGCAATTTGAAATATGATACCCTTATATTTTCTCAAGAATCATAAACTTAGTGCGATATAAATAATAAGAAAATATGGCACTAGAACGAACAAACATGGTGGTGCATTTAGCCTATCCTAGGCTATAACTGCTATGGCTTGAGGCCTTGAGTGCTTAAGTCATAAATTAACTGACCTCGTTTGAAACACGGGATAATTAGCGGAACAGTTTGATAGAAATTTCCAGGAATTCCCATGTTCCTAACTTTAATGCCACTGCTAGAGAAACGGTTTTTCTAGACGAGACCTCCAATAGATTCCACACGGATTATAAGTGACCACGACTGGAAAAATCGAAGATGCATTATCCCGTACGGTCCACTTAAGACCACACGGGAAAATGTCCGTGCGGTCGCTTAAGTAGGTCACATGGGATAATACTGCCGTATCCCGTGTGGCCTACTTAAGCGACCGCACGGGATAATCCATTTTCCGTGCGGCCGCTTAAGTCGCCCGTACGGAATAATCGATTTTCCGTGCGGTCGCTTAAGTGGGCCACGCGGGATAACGCCCATGTATTCTTCTAAACAAATTTAGAAATGTAAGGTTTTAATTATCTATAAACCTATTGAATTCTTCATCTAATTCTTGGATATAGGATAAAATCAAATAGAAAAAATTCTCACAACATAAGTGACAATATAACTTTATATGTTATGATAATGAGTTAATGTTATGTACAAATTTGATATGCATACAAGTTCATAGTTTCATATAAGTTATATAAATTTGAAACTTAGAGTTTATTTAGATGAAACTATAACAGAATGGCTTCCACTGCATATATAATACGGTTTGTACGCGTGTATTTTAAGTCCCGGTTGGTATTAACAATCGGTCCCGGTTATTTAACCCAAGATTAAAAATTGATATTTTTTGTCTCGCTTTGGTTGTCAAGAGACGGTTTTGAAGCAGTGCACATTCTCCCCTTTTGATTAGAGTTTACCTAACCACACAGTAACATAACATATAGTTGTCACGGTTATCATGTCCACACAGTAACATAACATATAGTTGTCACGGTTATCATGTGCAATAACGATTTTAATTTTTGAAACCATACGATAATCACACGGGTTTTATAATAACTACGTGATTACCGCTGTAATCGTGAAACGGTAATCTCAACGACAGTAAGTAAAACTCTCCTGACCTCCGCGAGATCATGCATCCCGCCCTTTTTGCTCCTGCAAGCATTATTCCAAGCTTAGCTTAAGCCAGCAGCTCGCAGCGGCCGACTGCGCCCCTTTCCTCCGGCATCGCGTTACGTTCTTAGCCGGCAGTACAGATCACTAATAATACAATTTCGTCCACGTAGCAAATCAAATCAAGCAGCAGTTACGTACACAGATCATCTCTCATGATCAAATTAACTAACTAATTAACTAGCTTTGATCACGAACAATAAGAACCAGCGCATGATGATTTTAATTAGCTAAAAGCTAGCGATGGTGATTACATCATATCTAAAAGCTAGCGTACGTGATATGACTGATGAGTCCAGGCAAAGATGATGAGACGCCTTCCTCTTTTCGGCCTTGTATGAAGATTCAGAGGATGGATGCATGCATGAACACTTGGCGCCTGTGGCCTAACGCCTAACACCTAATGATTCCAATGGCCAATGGCCAGATGCGCAGTGGGGAGACGCAGGTTTTTCTCCGTTATCTCGCCTGCGATGCGGCGCCCTCTCTAACCACTACTTCACTCCTCCTCCTCGTCCTTCTCCACGTTTTTATCGTCCTAGCTAAATACCCGTTGTGTTGCAATGAAAATTAAATATGACAACCTCATCATATATTTTAAGTTTAGTATAAAATGTTTATGTTATATTATTTGTTATCATTTTTATCTCACTTTAAATTTTTTTTTACTCTATCTTACTGTTTGAAGGACCCACGTGACAGTGATTCATCACTCATCGTAACCAGTGAGGTCTTTAAAGGAGTATAGATAGACTTCTCCCGTCAAAGTCGTTTCAGCTCTATCTTCTCCACGACTACAAGCACTCTGCTCATGGGGGACAAAAGTACGTCCAGCATTTGGGGACTCAACTCAAGCGTTGCTCGATCCACCGGTCAAATCGCCGCTATCTTGATCAGACGGTTTCATATTGATCGAAGAGAGTGTAAATTGCATTGAGAGGGAAGAATGTGTGGGAGCTGAACTAGTTGACATGTTCTTTTTTTCTTCTTTAGAGAGAACAGCTAGAGAAGTAGTCTCAGTAGTGCGTTGCTGTTCAGAGAGTGTAAATGTGCTACTCAATCATTCAAAGCCTAAGAATGCGATCAAGCATCAAAGTAACAATAGCCGGCCACCTCAAAGAACGAGAGAGATCGTCTTAGATTTCAGCAATCTTTAAGTGAGGCAGACTGACCAATAATTACAGTAACAGTAGTAGAAGTAGTACCTTCTATGATAGCTTCATATATGTAGTGTGTTTGCTCCCAATTATGCATTAGTAATACTTAATAATCCAGAGAATAGCATTAGGAGGAGGATAATAGTCTCTATTTCTGAAGAAGAAAGGATGAACACAATCGAATGGGAGCAAACAAGCTTCAGTGTCGGCTCTGTCGTCATTTGTCAAATAACAAGAAGATTCTACCGCACTTTGCCACCCTTCTTATGATTCCCAGTCTGACTCTGACAAAACGCTTTACACTCACGCACTGAAAATCTATCTACTAGTAAAACAACTAACATAGCCATTAGGTAGTTAATTAAAAAAATGAACTGGTTGGTGAGAACTTACTAGTACATACATATATATATATAGATTGACAATTTAATTAGGTTGCATGGCCCACAGGACAGAGAGGAGCTAATGCATGCTGGCATGCTAAGCTTTCCAGGCAATTTGGGTGCCAAAGAATACCTACCGGTCCTACCCTTTTGTTTAACTAAACCTTGCTTTTGCCCTTTGCTTCTCTTTTGCCTTAAGCCCCCTCTTTTGATCCTCCTTTTGGCTTATAAAAAACCCAGGGCTTAGTCATGCACCATCATGGGATTTTCACTTTCTTGTTAAACGCCAATGCTGGTCCACGGGAATCCAGCGAGTAATTGCATGCAACAACTAAGATATCAATATTTGTTTTATTGATGATCAAACATAATTTAAGATTCTAGTAGCCTCATCACAAAAGAAACTAAGATATCAATCAAGTAAATTAAATACAGTTATTCTCCTTCACTTTGTAGCAGGCTATTCTCAATATGGAATCAAGATCCTCTGTTGGTAGCAAAAGGGAATTACAGAACTTTTAAGACTACAAAACTCAACAAGCAAAAGAATAGCACATCAAGATTTGCCTTAATTAACATTGCTCATGACTTACTAGTGATTCAATTTTTATGTACTAAGTGCATTATGCAAACTACCCTCCTGATAAGCCTGCTTTGGAGTATTCCACATGGTAATTTAAGATACAAACATTGTGAACCATATCTTATACAGAGTCAGTGCCACAAATGATTTGCACCTCACATGGCACCAATTCAACCAGCAGGGCAGCTTTCAGACCAGAAGAATAACAGAAAGCCATTGCCCGTGCAAATTTTTATGGCAGAAAGTTTGTTCGCCCTGGGATCCCCACAAACACTTCAAAATTAGGAGATAATCTAGAGGCCAGCGGTATGATATCAGACCAAAGTTAGATTCAACCATGCCGAGATAAGGTGACAACATGAGCATCACATTGTTCATCACAAATGCCGCTTGAGATTATCAAGAATAATAAGGTCGATGGATGATAAGCATTTCGAGAGTTTTGCAGTCAGTTTATTAACTGAGGCTGATTAATGTTCTACTCATGGAAATGGCCGAGTGTAAAACCGTAGATTAAGGCTCAGATGTGAGAATAGTACAATTCCTATAAAATTCTTGTGTTCCAAATGAGATATTATTATTAGAAGAAAAATGGATATGCATGTATATTTGAGAAAAGCCGTTTTATCACTTGCTATTAGCAACTCTAGAGCTTATAATTGACACCTATAGCTGCTGTCACGTCCTGATGGAGTAGTGACAGCACTCGACACACACAGCAATTTAGGCGATGGAATTTGGCAACATCCCTGTATTTTTTTACTGTTCATTGTTCCTGTACCACTGTGATCCACATATATATGATTAATCTTTTCTATGACACATTTGGCATGAACTGGCATGATTGCAGCTAACCATTTTCCTTCCCTGCAAGTTCTTACCCTGCATCATCAGAGCGGTCATTAGGAGAGACAACAAGCAACTGCAGAAAAGCCTACGTGATGCTCACTGCCCTCCTACTCCTTTTTTCAGATTGTAACTCATGGCTCATCAATCCTTCCTAGCCAAAATGGCTTTGTAGCAGCTTGTGTGCCCTCATCATCATCATCATCATCAAGATAGCTAAAATGACTTTGCAAATTGCAATAGCAGCAGTGTTTTTGTTATTTTTTACTAGTAGAACTTTTGAACAGCTAGCTAGCTTAGCCCATCAGATATTCAGAATTTCAGATACTCGCTCATGCACAGGCTCTCACAATCACAGCTCGTAGTAGGAGCTCTAGGCACGCACTCCCACACCGCACACTCGCCACTTAGCCCTTAAATCCTAATTAAGATTTAAGAGCTTTCTCTTCACTTCACCTCTCTCTCTCTCTACTCTCTCCCTACAAGTCTCTTGACACCCAACTCCAAGTCTGCAAATCACAGAAGCTTAGAACACGCTTGCAGCTGAACTAGGAGATAAACAAACATATATAGTGCCATCCTTTGCACTGATCACACTTGCTGTTAGTACTCCATTGTGACTTGTGAAGAGAGAGAGAGAGAGAGAGAGAGAGAGAGAGAGAGAGAGAGAGAGAGAGAGAGAGAGAGAGAGATGGGCGTGGCGACGGTGACAGAGCTGAGGCAGAGCATCTCCGGGAAGAGGGCGTTTCGGCCAACCCTCACCAGCCGCCACGCCAATGAATGGTAAGTACGCCATTGATTGATCATTGTTCTTGTCACTGTCCATGAGTTATGGAAGATTTCGCATGATAATTAGATGAATTATGGATGATTTTGCATGCTAAATTGTGACATTTCGTGACATGGATGGTCGTCGTCTTGCATGCAGGCCTCCGACCGACGTCTCCAGCGACCTCACCGTCGAGGTCGGCACGTCAACTTCGCCCTGCACAAGGTAAGCTTCTTCTTCTTCTTCTTGGTTGCACGGAGAAATTGAGAATGTTGTGCGCTAATGGCGACGGCATAGCTGCTCGCGCAGTTCCCGCTGGTGTCCCGGAGCGGTAAGATCCGGCGGGCGGTGGCGGAGGCCAAGGACGGCAAGCTGGCGCGGCTCGGCCTCCACGGCACGCCTGGCGGCGCGGCGGCGTTCGAGCTGGCCGCCAAGTTCTGCTACGGCGTTGGCATCGACATCACCGTCGCCAACGTCGCCATGCTCCGGTGCGCCGCGCACTACCTGCAGATGACGGAGGACTTCTCCGACAAGAACCTCGAGCTCCGCGCCGAGGCTTTCCTCCGCGACGCCGTGCTCCCCAGCATCTCCAGCTCCGTCGCCGTGCTCCGTAGCTGCGAGGCGCTGCTCCCGGCAGCCGAGGACGTCAACCTCGTCCCGCGACTCATCGCCGCCATCGCCAACAACGTCTGCAAGGAGCAGCTCACATCCGGGTTGTCCAAGCTAGACCAGCTCAAGCCGCCGCCGCAGGCGGTGGTGGTGGCCGCCGTCGTCGACCTCGACTCGCCGGGGGACTGGTGGGGCAAGTCGGTCGCCGGGCTCGGGCTCGACTTCTTCCAGCGGCTGCTCTCCGCTGTCAAGTCCAAGGGGCTCAAGCAGGAGACGGTCACCCGCATTCTCATCAACTACGCCCAGAACTCGCTGCACGGGCTCATGGCGAGGACATCCAGGCCGCTGCCAAATGCGGCGGCGGCGGAGACAGCGATGCCATCAAGAAGCAGCGCGCCGTCGTGGAGACCATCGTAGGGCTGCTCCCGGCGCAGTCGAAGAAGAGCCCCGTGCCGATGGCCTTCCTGTCGGGGCTCCTCAAGACGGCGATGGCGGTGTCGGCGTCGAGCATCTGCAGGGCCGACCTGGAGAAGCGGATCGGGATGCAGCTCGACCAGGCCATCCTGGAGGACATCCTCGTAGCCGCCGGGCACGGCGCGGCGGCGACGGCAGCGGCCGGGCAGCAACAACAGCACACGCTGTACGACACGGACGTGGTGGCGAGGATCTTCGCGGTGTTCCTGAACCTGGACGAGG